>OX645064.1:74130840-75537821 GCA_951905685.1 Eumerus sabulonum
GGCAAGCAAGAGCCAATTCAAGACCGCCGCCCAAGCAAACACCATTTATAGCAGCAACAATTGGTTTCTGGCATCTCTCCATTTGATCGAATAAAATCTGCGCTCCATGGGAAATGTGAGTTGCCTCCTGTGCGGTCTCGACCTTTTCCAACCAAGCGATATCCGCACCAGCCACAAAACAACCGGGCTTTCCCGATATCAACACTGCCGAATTGACATTCGAATTCGTTTCGATTTCACGTAGAACTGTTTGGAACTCTTTTTCGATTTCCTCGTTCAGCGAATTCACCTTGGCATTCGGAGTATCAATCTTGGCCACAAGCACTCCGTTTACCACTTTCGTTGATATGTGTTTGTTGGAGGGTGCCACAGCTGCCGCAGCGGACATGTTTCTGATTATTTTTGGAACTGGAATACAGGGAGGGAGAAAATTGACTTCATTGCGACATCAATTCGTGATGATGATGCGGACCCGAAAGTCCACTTATACGTAATTTTGAACTTTGCACCTCCACCCACTGCTCAAGCATTGGATCCGTTAGAAAAATGTATTCAAGACCTGTAAAGGTCAATACACTAACGCAAGTTCTACTTTTACAGCAGAGCCACACGACATTACTCAACACGATCTCCGATGGCAGAGGTTCAAAGTCCAAATGCTCCGATTGCAATCCACAGCATGCAGCTAGAAACCTCTGCCGCATGCCGTCACTTAAGATGATGAGCTTATTTCAAATCTTACTTACACGTATAAATACTACCATTGACTGTATGTAGATTTAGAGATCTTGAAAGGGCACCAACGATCCTTAGAGCCGACATTCTATCTAACGTTCGGGGAAACCAGTGGGGGAACTTGAAAAATTCGTTTTCAGCCAAATATGTGGATTAGCTAACGTGCAACGTAAAGAATCCCGAGAACGAGTGCACGGTTTTTTCCGTTCGATTATTAATTGACAGAAATACCAATAATCTGGGCTGAATTGGAGGAACTTGTTGCAATCTAGACCCGGCGATGGCGAAGATAAATCGTGAATCGAATTGGATTGAATTAGACTAGAATAGAGCAGAGAAACTTTTCGACCAGTTCAACTGTCAGCGGGTGATGTCAAGAAAGCGAAACAGAAGTGATGCCAAACTGCTTATATTAATATTTACCAAGTTAATGGACAATGGAATTATTTGCACTCTTAGCCAGAAATGTATGGTCAACATTTCGAGAAGCGTCGTTTCGAGTTATTTGAAAATATATTTATTAATCAAAACGTTTTGGAGCTAAAACTAATTTGTTAATATTTGTCACAAAATTACCATGAAACTTTACACAACATGGCGTGACTACTTGATTGTAATATTGTTCAAAAGTTTGCGTCAATAACCTGCTCATTTCTGGGCCGGAAACGATTGTATTCTTAAACCAAGTGCTCTCTATCTTGTGTTGTTCATTGACCTCATGCTCCAATGCTCTCCGTACATAATAATCCAGCGGAAGCACCAGGCCAAAGGATAATACGTGTTTTGATTTGACCTGCAAAGAGGCTTTTAGGCTAAGGGAGGCAAGCTTTCGGGCCTATAAGGCAAACAGCTCTGAAGGAAACCCAAAAACAGTACATAGGGGCCAGAAATGACTGCAAAACCCACATTTGACGGGTTAAAATCCAATTCGAGCCAAAATTAAGGCACAAAATCCTCCAAGGTACTAAATTTAGCAAAAGCCAACGCAACTACAACGCCAATACAAACGCTCACCCACAAGGACTTTCCAGCTGTCACCCCCTGAGACAAACCTAATCTACTTGCTGCTCCCTTTGCAGCTAGTTCTCAGCTCCCAGCTCTATGCGAGTATATGGAAATCTCCTTCTAGCCAGTACGCGCTTCCCGCACCGCGATATACACAAAGGCACCTGGCGATCTTTTGATCAATCGACTACCAACCAGATTGATCACATCGCGATCGACGTCAGACACTCCTCCACTATTCTTGATGTTCGAACTTTCCGAGGAGCTAACATCGAATTGGCCCACTATCTTGAGCCTTATATGTGCACACGCCCCTACCGACGAGGCTGAAGACCCTATCAAGGAGGACTTCTATGACCTCCTGGACAACGCCTACGGAGCTTGTCCGGAGTACGATGTAAAAATCGTGCTCGGGGACTTCAACGCCGAAATCGGTGAGGAGAACACCCTTGGCGGAGGGATCGGAAAGCACAGCCTCCACGATACAACAACAGATAACGGCTTCCGACTCGCTGACTTTGCGACAGCTCGTAATGCGGGGATAAGTAGCACAAGATTCCCTCGGAAGCGAACCCACACAGCAACCTGGCGATCTCCGGACGGTCGAACCGCCAACCAAATCGACCATGTGCTCATTGACGCAAGGCACTCGTCGAACATCCTGGATGTGCGAACATTCAGAGGGGCAAATGTCGACTCTGACCACTTCCTCGTAGCAGCAAGATTCAGAGTTCGACTGGCCAATGTCAGAAGGCTGCACCAGCCCGAGCATGAGGAGGTTCGACATCGGACGCCTGAGCACACCGGAGGTTGCCAGAGTCTACAGGGAGCAGCTGAGCGAAAGACTCCACGGTATGCCTACGTCGAACACAAATGCCAATAATATGTGGCTGTATTGCCGCTCAGCCATTCAGGAAGTAGCCGAAACCACCTTAGGATACCTACCACCCCCGACAAGAAACCCGTGGTATGATGGCGAGTGTGAGCAAAAAAAGGCAGCAACCGACGAGACGTACCAAAAGGCAGAGGAAAACCAGGGCAGTGCAAGAAGAGTACCGAGCCGAAGACGAAAGCATGCCCGACGACTGGAATACCAGCTCTATTTGCTCCATCCACAAAAAATGCGATCCTACCTCTTGCAAGAACTATTGAGGTATATCCCTGCTCAATGTCGCATACAAGATCCCGTCCAGCGTATTATGTGAACGTCTAAAGCCATTTTGCACCGCACTAATCGGCAGCTACCAGTGCGGCTTCCGGCCCGGCAAATCGACTATAGACCAAATGTTCACACTTCGACAAATTCTGGAAGAGACCAACGAGTTTCGAATCGATCTTTTCATTGATTTCAAAGCCGCATACGACAGCATTCATCGTGAAGGACTGTTTGGTGCGATGGCCGAATTCGGGATCCCGGGAAAACTGATCCAGTTGTGTCGCGCCACGCTAAAAAATACGCGGTGCACCGTGCAACTCGGTTCCAGGACTTCGGAACAGTTTGAAACATGCACCGGATTTCGGCAAAGAGATGTGCTGTCATGTGACTTCTTCAACCTGGTGCTGGAGCAGATAGTGCGACGGGCAGGCGTCAACAGGGAAGGCACTATCTTCTACAAGTCCGTCCAGCTGCTAGGATACGCGGATGATATCGATATCATAGCGTGCTCCGTAGCATTGTGGAAGCATTCACGGCGATCGAAGAACAGGCGAAACGAGTTGATCTTAAGATCAATGAGGACAAGACGAAGTACATGCCGTCAAGCAAAAACCAATCCGTCGCTTACCACCTGGGACAAAATATAACAATTGACAGCTACAATTTCAAGGTAGTTAAGGAGTTTGTCTACCTCGGGCCAAACGTAAATTCCACAAATGACACCACAGTGGAGATCCGGCATAGAATCGCCCTTGGCAACCGCTGCTACTTCGGCTTGTTCAAACAACTGGAGTCAATGCTTTACAAAACGCTCATACTGCCAGTCTTGCTGAACGGAGCCGAAAGCTGGACGATAAGCAGGACGGCGGAGCTGATTTTGGGTTCTTTCGGGAGAAAAATTCTGCGCCGGATATTTGGTCCTGCCTGTGAGGTGAATGGAGAAGAAGACACAACCGCGAACTCTACGAGCTGTACAAAAATAAGGATGTAGTCCGGAAGGCAAAGATCCGTCGACTACACTGGCTCGGCCACATCGAGCGCATGGATATCAACGCTCCAGCTAAGAGGATCTTCGACTCCGAGCCTCCTGGTTCGAGAAGAAGAGGAAGACCGAACCTCCGGTATAAAGACCAAGTAATCGTGGATGTTAGACATCTTGATAACTGGAAGCAGCGTGCCCGGGACCGTCAAGGATGGAAGGCAGCTATAGCTCAGGCTCAGATCCTCCATGGATCGCTGGCCTGATAAGTAAGTAAGTAAGTATGGCATGCGGAGTCAACCTCTACACTCGCGTCGTTCCGATTCCGGCTTACCATTTTTCCGTACTCAGTATCCTCCACCAGGAGACGGAGCACAACATTCTCTTACTCCAGAGACCGGGCCCTCTCGACCGAAGGCTTTTCTTCCATAGGTGCGCTTCCAAATCAGTTACCTCACGACCGTAGTTCAGTAACTTTTTCATACTAAGAAGCGCCATCTAACGCACGATAGCTTCGTGGTTAACTCGCTAAATGGTCACTATTCCAAAAACAGTTGACAGCACCGAATGCCGGTTCAGTGTTTTTAGCGATTCTTTGATTCCTGCATTTATTTGTATCTAGCCTCTTCTCAGATAACTAGTATAAGTCCTCTAAAACCAGGTAAGGAGTACCTAACTTGTATTCAAACGATTTCCGAAACGCCCAGAAGCCTCTCTGTGGTGAACAGGGATAATGGCGGTGAAGTGGTGAAATCCGCCGAAAACCCACAGTCGCAGTCGACTCAATTGTCTTTTCTTTCTTTTTTGCTTTTGTTTTGTTTTGACAGATGTCAGAAAGCAAGTAAACTTGAAAAGTAGAAAATTAGGGACCAGTCGGCAGCCGGTGCGTGCATATTTTCTAAAATCGCTTTTTCAATAACTTTTTCCGATAAATAAACAAATCACACACGCAACTACACCGAGCAGAGCGGTTTTAAAACGGCTTCAAGAAATTTTCTATTTTTGCAAAGAGTTCTAAGGAGTAAGGAGCAGCAATTTGCGTCTGGTCGTGAGACATCCTTGACACACCTCTTATCGATTTTTTCTTCTTCTTTCGTCGCTTTTGCAAATTGAAGGGTTTTCCTTCGGCGTTCGAGTTAAAGGTATGGAGAAAAGGTACTTGGACAACCCGTACCCTGACTACAAGGGACAGGAGTTTAAAATCGATGCGGATCATGTGAAGAATCTGATATGTTCGTACGTCGATGATATCTTGGAGTTTACCTATCCCAATAATGAGAATGATGAACCTCGCGGTGATTTGTATGTCGGCAATTCCGGTACGTTGAGTTGTGAGAGGCGCTTTGATTTGAAATTAATTTGAAACTTGCTTGCAGGTATTGCGTACATGTTTTGGCGTATGTCCCGATCACCCCACACCAACGATTTGTATCCCGCCCTGGAACACGCCCAAACCTACATACGTAGCGCAAAGGCTAAAGGTGATCGCTACAAGCGACGACCAAGTGAACGATATGCATTTCTATGCGGAAACGCCGGTATATATGCCATATCAGCGGCCATCTCTATGGATCTCAAGAAGACTGATGAACTCGCAGACGATTTGGCAGCCTTCCGTACTGGATTGGAGGCTGCTAAGGAATTTGTTTTTACAAAACATGGTTGTGATGAAGTGCTTGTTGGTCGAGCCGGGTACTTAAGCGGCTGCTACTGGTTAAACGATATTATTGAACCCAAGCCGATAGAGGATCAGGAAATTACATCGATTTGCGAGGTGATGATGACAAGTGGAAGGGAGTATGCAAAGAAGACGAATGCGCCGCTGCCACTTATGTATCAGTATCACGGCACTGAGTATTTGGGCGCCGCCCATGGACTGTGTTCCATATTGCAAATGCTTCTCGATAGTCCGTGGTTCGGCGATGGTACTGTTAATTGCTCCCGATCCAATGCGAATGATATCAAAGCTTCGATTGACTTTTTCCTCGGCCTGCAGGATAATCAAGGAAATTTCCCCGTGGCCATGGAGGACTTGAAATCGGGACGCGAAAAACGTTTAGTACATTGGTGCCATGGTGCACCGGGAGCTGTGTACTTGTTAGCCAAAGCCTATTTAGTTTTCCGGAATGATAAGTACCTCGATGCTTGTCGACGGGCATCGGATCTGGTGTGGGAAAAAGGATTTCTACGCAAGGGGCCCGGCATTTGTCATGGAGTAGCCGGCAATGGCTATGTTTTCTTACTACTCTACCGCTTGACTAATGAAACGAAATACTTATACCGCGCCGGCAAGTACATGGAACTGTTGACCAATTCGGAATTCAAGCATCGTGCGCGAATACCAGATCGGCCACATAGCTTATACGAAGGCGTTGCCGGAACAGTTTGTTTCTTAATCGATCTCTTGGAACCGGAACGCGCTCATTTCCCCTTCATGGACGTTTTCCACAATTGACCGAGTCACATATCGTAAAAACCAAATCATACCGTTTCATAATCATCAAAATTCTGTACTCCAAGAGTGATTTTACAAATACACGTAACGTATACCCATTTCCAATGCCAATAAGGACTTCTCGGATTCGGAATGTTGTTTTTCTTGTCTGCCTCCTGTTTTACATAGATTGGGGACATGGAACGCTTTTACTAGAGCTTGCATTTACACTGGTTTGTACATTAACTAACAGTAAAATAAATATCCTTAATCTAGGCTCGTGATCCGATAGTCTGCTACACGTGGTGGCCAAAGTATGTGGTAGAAACAGCATTTGCTGGTGGTTGATAGCCATCGTAACAGTATCCCTGTTGGCTTGCGGACGAGTATCCTGATTCGTGGGTCACCGGTGTGGTCGGGAAGTTATTTTCGAAATAGCCCAGGATTCCATAGTTCGCTGTGTTGTCGTACAGCGCGCCACCGCCGTTCATGAAGGAGTTTTTCTCGTAATCGAACATCATCGACTCACAACGTGGCTTCTCGACCTTCGCTTCCACGGCTTGGGCATTACGGTGAGAATAGTGCTCTCGCAGTACGTTACTGGTGTATACGGGGTTTTTGTCGTTTTCCATCTTATTGTCGATTGGTTTGATTTGGGAATAGTTGATGAACTCTGGCTGGCTTGCTGGTGGTATGGAGACGGAATCTTGGACATATTGGTTGTTGATCGTGCTGCAATTTGTAGTATGGTCAAGGGGTGGTCTAAAGGTCAATTGGTTTTCGTTGTACAGTGTTGCGGATGTGGACTCCGTCACATTGGAATATATCACAGACGTTGGAGATGGTTTGAGGACGGGCTGGTGGTTGTAATCGAACTGATAGTCACAATTGGGATTTGTTGTCGGGTATGCACCAGTGACACTATTCGGCCGGTTCGATGGGAGTTCGTAATTGAAGATATTTGGATGTGGTGCTGACGAAGTTGGTTGTGTATATCCTGTGTGTTGATAAACCCCGGCAGATGAGCAGGAACAAGCACCGTAGCTGGGACATTTTCCGCAAACTGGAATAGAAATTGAAAAATCGTTGTAAATATCGGGAGTGCTTTCCAACAATTGTATTCATGTTTGAAAGGTCTTAAAGGAGACAAAACAAAAACTTTGATCGACTGCTGCATAGAAATCGATTTGTACTGACGAAAAACGCGGGGGAGAGGGGGCGAACAAAGAAGTTGATCGCGTTTGACATGGCAAACACCAGCTTCGTTGGCAAAGGATTAACAAAGGCCTCGTAGGGTTAGCATCTATCCGACGGATGCTGGCCTGCTAAAAAGTGAGAAGAGCCACCGCAGTCGACCATCTTGCGGCACTGTTAGTAAGTCCCATCCCCACCTTCACGTGGTGCCATCTGGATATTTCCTATGGAAATTGCAGACGGGGAAGGGCGAATGGCGAGCCTCCTGCGCCAAAAAAAACATGATTAGTCCGTTGGACTACGGCCTAGCAAGCCGTAACCGTAAAAATACCACAAACTCCGAAACAACCACAAGCCTCGGATATAACCGACCGGATTAATGTTGAAAACCCTTGCAAAAACCGAAAAAAGGACAATGATCGTCGGCTCTGTACGTGGAATGTTATGTCCCTAACCCCACGCGCAACCGAACAACTTGCGGACGCCCTAGGCCGCTCTAAAGCGGACTTAACCGCCATCCATCAAATGCGATGGAATGGCCCGGGTATAAAGCGGATGAAAAACTGAAATATTTACTACGGCGACTGCCATAGGGAGAGAGGGCAACGATTGTTTGGATGCGGATTTGTTGTTCGAGGTGGACTAAGGCAAAAAGTCCTAAGCTTTCGGCATGTGAGCGAAATTTATTAACATCAGCCTGATCTGCGTCCACGCCCCCACGGAAGACAAGGATGACTCCGCTAAAGATGAGTTCTACGATCTCCTAGACAGAAAGTATGCCCAATGTCCCAGCTATGACATCAAAAATGTACAAGGAGACTTCAATGCTAAGCTGGGGAAGGAAAGCATCTTTGAACGAGTCATCGGCAAACATAGCCTACACGACACCACCTCCGATAACGGACACAGGCTGATTGATCTTGCTACGGGGCGAAATCTAGCCAGTACGCGCTTCCAGCACCTCGATTGATCAATCGACTACCAACCAGATTGATCACATCGCGATCGACGTCAGACACTTTGTCCACTATTCTTAATGCTCGAACTTTCCAAGGGGCTAACATCGTATCGGGTACCACTATCTTGTAGTAGCCAAGATGCGCTTACGGATATCACGAATGCAACGGAGTAGAGTAAGAATACAAAGTTATGACGTCGGAAAGCTACTATCGCCAGAAACTGCTCGTGCTTTTACCGATCGCGTCTCCCTTAAGCTCTCCAATACACCTAAATCCTCCACGCTATCAATAGAACAGCAGTGGAGCCTTTGCAAACAAGCCTGAAAAGCTCTGCATCCGAAGTTTTGGGTTTCAAGGCTCCACCACGAAGAAACACCTGGTTCGATGACGAGTGCAGGAGGATTCACGCAGCGAAGCAGGATGCATATAAGGCCTCGCTGCATAAAAGAACAAGAGCAGCTCGTGAGCTCTACGAGTTAAAAAGAAGGGAGGAGCATAAGCTTCATAGAAGAAAGAAGAAAGAGCACGAGAAGCGCGCGATTCGAGGATTTGGAGAGGTGTTACTGCAGGCGTGACGTTCGAAAGTTTTATCAACAGATAAAGCGAACATGCCAAGGTTATAAAGCCAGAACGGAAGCCTGCAGGAATGAGAACAGACACCTAGTAGTAGAACCGCAGACGATGCTGAGAATATGGAAAAACCACTTCTGCAGACTCTATAACGGCGATGTTAGTCAATATACCGCTGTCAGGCAAAATGATCCATTTCTTAACGACGTAGATCGCAGAGAATCCCGTCCTCCTGACCTCGAATTAAGCTGCTGGCGCAGACGGCTTCTCTGCTGATCTCTTCAATGCAGCTGGGGATGATCTGGTTAGGAGCACGCACCAGCTCGTTTGTAAGATATGGTCGGAGGAAGGCATGCCCGAGGAATGGAGTCTCAGCATCGTATGTCCGATCCACAACAAAGGAGACCCCTCTGATTGCGCCAACTGCAGAGGAATAAGTCTCCTTAACATCGCCTATAAAATCTTCTCTGCCGTTTTGTGTGAACACCTGAAGCCTTTTGTAAATAAGCTGATAGGTCCTTATCAGTGCGGATTCAGGCCCGGGAAGTCCACCATCGACCAAATCTTCACACTACGGCAGATCCCGGAGAAAACCAATGAATTTCAAGTCGACACTCACCACCTATTTGTCGACTTCAAAGCCGCATACGACAGCGTAATTAGAGACGAGGTATACAACGCTGTGTCTACCTTTGACATACCTGCTAAACTCGTCAGACTATACAGAATGACTTTGGAGAATGCTCGCTGCTCCATCCGAATCGGTGAACACCTTACCGATAGTTTTGATGTCAAAAAAGGATTTAGGCAGGACGATGCGCTGTCGTGTGATTTCTTCAACATCATATTGGAAATGATTGTGCAAAAATCCCTGGCCAATACAAGAGGCACAATCTATTTCAAATCCTCGCAGACGCCGACGACATTGATGTCGTCGATGTCAATGAGGCGTTTGCGAGTATTGAGATGATTGAGATGGAGGCGGCAAAAATTGGTTTGGCAGTTAATGAGGGCAAAATGGGCAAAACTAAATATCTGCTGTCATCGAAAAAGGACATTTATCACCGACGTCTTGGACAGAACGTGCATATTGGCAGATATAAGTTCGAGGTAGTTAAGGATTACGTCTACCTTGGCTCCGCAGTGACCTGGAACAACGACATCAGTTCCGAAATCAAACGCAGAATCACTCTTGCCAGCCGCTGTTTCTCTGGGCTCAGGAGGCAACTGAGTAATAGAGCCCTCTCCCGAACGACAAAGTTGACTCTATATAAGACCCTTATCATCCCGGTCCTGTTGTACGGCGCAGAAGCATGGACACTATCAAAAGCGGATGAGGAGGCCCTTGGTCGGTTCGAGAGAAAGATTTTGCGCGTGATTTTCGGGCCTATAAACACAGACGGGGGATGGAGGAGAAGATTCAACCACGTACTTTACGGGCGGTACAGCGACATGAGTCTACTCAGGCGACTACGGATTCAACGCCTAAGATGGCTGGGTCATGTAGAGCGAATGGGCACCACAGCTCCAGCCCGGAGAGTCTTTGAATCCAACCCCGAGGGACGAAGAAGCAGAGGACGGCCGCACTTAAGATGGCGCACACCGGTGGAAGGGGACCCCAGCCAACTGGGTATGCGGCAATGGAAAAGGCTAGCAAAGGATCGTGCTAGTTGGAGGGGCATGTTGGTTGAGGCCCAGGTTCACCCCGAACTGTAGCGCCCATTAAGAAGAAGAAGAAGTTCATGGCGAACCTGGGCCTCCTTTAAAAAAAAACCTCTCCAACTGGCACGGTCTTTCGCCAGCAGTCTCCAGTGCTGCACGCCTAGTTGATTAAGGTCCTCTTCCACTTGGTTGCGTCACCTTGAACTTGGCCGTCCTCGACCGCGTCGCCCCTCGGGGATGGATTCATAGACCTTTCGGGCCGGAGCTGTGGTTTCCATGCGCTCAACATGACCTAGCCATCTTAGGCGTTGGATCCGAAGACGCCGTGATATGTTCATGTCGCTGTACAGCCTGTTCAGTTCACTATTAAGTCTTCTCCTTAACTCCCCATTTATGCAGGTCGGGCCGAAAATCGTACGCAAAATTTTTCTCTCAAAACGACCAAGGCCTTATCCGCTTTCGACAAGGTCCATGTCTCTGCGCCATAAAGCAGGACCGGGATGATAAGGGTCTTGTATATGGTCACCATGGTTTTTCGAGAGAGGGCTCTGCTTCTTAATTGCTTCCCGAACCCAAAGAAACAGCGGTTGACAAGAGTTATTCTGCGTTTGATTTCGGCACTGATGTCATTGCTGCATGTCACTGAGGAGCCTAGGTAGATGAAGTCCTTAACTACCTCGAAAGTATACCTGCCAATATATGAGCCCTGGCCAAGAAGCCACTGGTTCGTGTCCTTTTTTGACGACAGCATATATTCCGTCTTGCCCTCATTTAACCCCAGTCCCATTTTATCCGCTTCCGCCTCAATGCTCGTAAAGGCATCAATGACATCTCGCTGACTTCTTCCAATTATGTCAATGTCATCGGCATATGCGAGCAGTGCACGGACTTGAAAAAGATGGTGCCCCTAGTATTGACCAGTAGTTTTGCACGATCCTTTCAAGGACGATCTTCAAAAAGTCACACGACAACGTGTCGCCCTGTCTAAAACCTTTTTTGACATAAAAGGTTTCGGTTAGGTCGCTTCCGACCCTGATGGAGCAGCAAGTGTTCTCCAATATCATCCTACACAATCTTACGAGTTTGGCAGGGATATCAAAACTAGACACGGCGTTGTATAGCTCGTCTCTATTTATACTATCGTATGCAGCCTTAAAGGAGGGTGGCTGTGGTGCAGTGGTTAACATCATCGAACGTCGAGTGGAAGGTCTATAGTTCAAATTCGCTTCGTAGCCAAGAAAAAGTAATTCCTATACGGACAAAAAGTATGCAACACAGTTGTGAATGGAAAGCGACCAAACGTACTGCTGAAGGCATAACACTCACAGTATATGGTCAATTTGAATTCATCCTCTGTGTATGCAATATTAACACCAAAAGTGCATGAACGAATTAACGTGAATTATAACCAACGCGAAATTTGGTCGGCTCTGATCCTATCTAGGACAAGCCACTCTTGAGAGTAGTGAACGAACATCTACGACCCAAAAAACCACTGCACTCCGTTCAGGTTGTGTGTCAGAAACATCAACCTGCGCGAAACTCTCCCTCTCTCTGTTACCCTCGCTCGCACAACGTTCGTTCAAAACGTTATAAGGCATTAGCCTTGAGTGCGGGTGTAACTATAAAAAAAAAAGAAAAGAAAAAGGCGACAAACAGGTGGTGGTGGTGTCGATCTGGATCTCATTTGTTTTTTCCAGGATCTGCCGCAATGTGAATAATTGATCTATAGTGGACTTCCCGGGCCTGAAACCACACTGATATGGACCAATCAGTTTATTAACGAACGGTTTCAAGCGTTCACACAGAACAGCAGAGAAGATTTTATAAGCGATGTTGACAAGACTTATTCCTCTGTAGTTGGCGCCGACAAAGAGGTCTCCTTTCTTGTGGATCGGGCAAACTATACTAGGATGCCATTCATCGGGCATGCATTCCTCTGACCATATCTTATCCGCCGTCTTGGTGATGTCAATTGGCCATCTCGGAGCTGCGATTTGACCCCTTTGGACTTTTTTTTGTGAGAAGTCGTGAAGAACCGATGTTATGCCAACAATCCGGAAACGATTCAAGCACTTAAAGCCACTATCATCCAAGCAATCCAAGCAATGGGCAATTGGTTCATTCAAACCCTACAAGGCTCCAGGTAAAGACGGTGTCTTTCCTGCAATCCTACAGAAAGGCTTGAATACAATTCTACCGTCACTGATAGTTCTTTTTAGGTCTTGCTTCAACCTGGGATACATACCCCAAATTTGGAGAGAGGTCAATCTTGTCTTCATCCCCAATATCGGGAAACCAAGTGAGCAACCCAAATCCTATCGCCCTATCAGTTTGACTTCGTTCTCTTTAAAAACAATGGAGAAACTGATAGAGCTCCATATTAGAGGTATCCTGGAAAACCAGATACCTCTGCATCCCAACCAGTATGCATATCGCAAGGAGCGATCTACCGATAATGCACTACACCACTTGGTGACGCACATTGAAAATAGTTTCTAACAAAAGGAGATCGCAATCTGCGCCTTCCTCGATATAGAGGGAGCTTTCGATAATACTGGCTATGATTCGATCACCACTGCACTATCCTGCAGGGGTGTAGACCATCCCACTAATCACTGGATCAGGGCGATGCTAAATAGCCGTATTATATCAGCCACATGCGGAGAGGTCTCAGTGACAGTATCGGCGGTTAGAGGATGCCCACAAGGGGGAGTCCTCTCACCACTGCTTTGGTCGATAGTCATCGACGATCTACTACGCAAGTTATCCACTCGGGGCTATGAGGTCATCGGATATGCTGATGACTTAGTAGTCATTGTTACGGGCAAGTGCAAGATCACTGCCTGTGAGCGCATGCAGCTTGCGCTCCAATTTATCTCTGACTGGTGTGGCAGAGAGAGTTTATCTATTAGCCCAAATAAGACAATCTTAGTCGCATTTGGTCCTGTCTGTGAGGAAGGTGAATGGAGAAGAAGACACAACCGCGAACTCTACGAGCTGTACCAAGAAGTGGATGTAGTCCGGAAGGCAAGGAGCCGTCGACTACACTGGCTCGGCCACATCGAGCGCATGGACATCAACGCTCCAGCTAAGAGGGTCTTCGACTCCGAGCCTCCTGGTTCGAGAAGAAGAGGAAGACCGAACCTCCGGTATAAAGACCAAGTAATCGCGGATGTAAGACATCTTGGTCTTGACAACTGGAAGCAGCGTGCCCGCGACCGTCAAGGATGGAAGGCAGCTATAGCTCAGGCTCAGATCCTCCATGGATCGCAGGCCTGATAAGTAAGTAAGTAAGTAATCTTCCAAGCAGAGCTGCATGCCATCCTAACATGCGTAAATCTAAATCTTGAGACTGGCATCTCTGATAGCCAAGCAGCGCTTAAAGCGCTGGGTTCGTACAGCACGAACTCAAAAACCGCCAAGGAATGCCATGACGCCCTACAAGACCTCGCCAAAAGAAACAATGTTAAACTTTGGTGGGTGCCAGGCCATGAAGGTATCAAGGGCAATGAAATTGCCGACCAACTTGCCAGGAAGGGCTCCAGTGACAGGTATATAGGTCCGGAACCATTCTGCGGCATTCCCGCGTCTAAGATAAATTACTTCTTAGACAAGTGGGAACAATTACAACACCTGTTCTTTTGGAACAGCGTTCAGGGACTCCGTCAATCTAAACGACTTATGCGACCCCTGAACAAGCAGCCTATTGACATACTCAAACTCAATAGGATGGATATCAGAAGACAAGTCAGCTATCTAAACAAAATTAGCCTCTCGTCTGAAACTGAGTGTCTGCTCTGTCTAGAGGACGAGCAGACGGCAGAACACATACTGTGTGAGTGTTCTGCTCTCTGCCATCTTAGGAAGCGTATCCTTCTCAGTGAAGTTATGACTCCTGAGGGGATCACCCTGGCTCCTACGAGAAGCATTCTCAACTTCATTGTGGAGGTGGAGAGGCTACTCGGCTAAATCGGCTAGCAGGCACAATAGATCTGCAAAGGTCGCAGTGCCGCATTGCTATTGATAGCACTAGCCATATATATATTAAAAAAAAAAGTCCAAGCAATCCGTAAGCTACAGCTCGAAACCATCAACAAGGTCTTGCAAAATTGTTGTGACAGAATGCGCTACTGCGAAGCCAGCCGAGGCAGCTGCTTGAACGACATTGTATGTCATAATTAATGGGAATGTTTGTTCTTACTAACAAAGCTATAATCCGTGGAAAAAGTTTAATTTTGTTAATTTTATTGCATTTTTAAAAAGAAACCTGTATTTGGCCCATCCGGCACCTATCTAGTATGAGAGTGGGCACCCCTATGAACTTGTGGCCAGGGGCCATGGACTGATTAAGAGCAAATTCACATAAAACCGATTTGCAAATATCGTATTGAGTAAATGAATAATTCATGGCCCAAGCTACAGCCCCATCGACTTATGGACCCTTGCATACCTATTAACCCATTTACACTTGATTTACACTCTGTGAAGCACCCTGTTTGCTCTTAAGCATGAATCTACTTCAGGCAGCCAAGCTGTCAATCTACGCAAATGACACTGGACAACTGGAAGGTCCAGTTGACAGTTAACTGATGTCCAATAGCAATTCAAATATAAGTTTAATATCATTTAATAAAAAGGAAAGTAGCATTACCATTGAACTGATAAACATCCAAGGCGGGCGGCTGTACTATCTGGCTGTAAGTGAATCCTTTCTGTAAATTGAACAAATTATTCAAAGTGCTCGACAGTAGAAAAACGATCTTACATTGCTCTTCAGTGTGGCTTCTTTGCCGAGAAAAATGTTAATCCTCTTCCCGCCCACGGCACGACTTATGGTCGACATCCGACCAAAAGCCCGCTTGGATACTGTTGAATTTTTCGGATCAGGCCTTGGATGGTCGTGGGTACCCTTCGCTTGAAAGAATATCGCATTTCCCGAATGACGCCAGAAATGTGTTACCGGATATCCGCAATGTCCACGGCACGGTTTGACTTCGAGCCTACCGCCATGACAGTTTTTATTTGGGCACGGTTTGCCTTCCTGTTTCCGTCTAGCCTTGTCACAAATTGCCGGTCGCAAATTAATTTTGCCCCCGCTTGAAAGTATACAGTCCTTGGAACAAACCAATACGCCAAGGCAACTCTTTTTCAAAATGTTAACGTTATGATTGTTGGTGTTTCGCATAGCCCAGCCGGATATGTGCTTCTTTGCTTCCTCGTTGATGGCGGAGTATACAAGACGGACATGGCCATCAGTCCATTCGCAGAATTCATCGAACTCGTTTTCGCTGATTTGTGGTATAATTGCGTCATTGATGTCCCACTCTTTTCTGTTGCTCATGACGTAGTGTGTTCTGGAAAAAAACAGTCAAATTGATTCCATTTCATTAGATATACCGTGCTCGTGGTCAGTAGGGTTAATGCTTAGGTAACCAGTCGTATAATGTGATTCTCCCAAGGGGATATATTTGGGTTGAAGCCAAAGACGCGTTTGGGCTCTTGGAGTCAAAAGGAATTGCCTATACAAGCCCCGCTTGTTGGTAGTTAATGGTAAAGGCATCGCTTACGGATCTACACTTCTCTCGTTCTATTTTGTGACATGTGGATTATCTAGAGCTTTGAAGACTAGCTAAAGGTCTCTATGTGCCGGCAGTCTTGCAATCTCACAATCGATAGGAAAACAGACCAACTAACTGCCGTGGCTTGTTTGCGAAGTGGAGGGATTTGTTGGAGAAGTGCATCTTCCTGATTAGTTGCACGAAGCTACATAAACCACTAAAGAAAAGAACAATACCCTTAGGGGTTGGATTCTTCTGTGATGTTTCCTTTTGTGACAGGGTACGGTGGGAGATTTGTAGAAATAAGATGCATTCTAGTAAAACTGACATCTATGAGCTCAAACAAAAGCAGACTACTAACGATCCTATTAGATTTATGAAGGGTCCTTCATTAAGAGCTTCCTAGATTCCTATCGAATTTTTTTATACGTATGAGAGGCCTATCGAGTGTGTATGGAATATAACATTGTTCAAATGTTCACCGGGGCTTCTCTGTCCAATTTTCCATGATTCTGGTGCATAAATCAGGCTGCATTTGACCGATGGCATGGGCGCCCCTGTGGTTTGTGGCTTATTCCCATAGACCGGCAACTTCAGGAAATCCCACAAATCGCACGATCTCGGGACCAGTTCAAATCACCACCACGAGAGATGACCATGCCTTCGATTTGCAGAATATCCAATGTGGTGTGAGCTGTGTGGCACGTAGCACCATCCTGTTGAAACCACATGTCGTTGGTGTCCATAGTTGGTAATCATCGACCTGGCCAACGTCGTTCTTAAATAAATATGGACCGATTACGCCGCCAGCCCAAAACCCACACCAAACCCTGACTTTTTTGAGATGCATTGAACACTCTTGGATCTCATGTGGATTGGCATCGCCCCAAATTCGACAATTTTGTTTGTTGACGTAACCATTCATCTAGAAATGGGCCACATCTCTGAATATTATTTCAATGAAAAATAGGGTCAGTTTCTAACTGCTTCAGGGCTCATCTGCGAACACATGCCGTTGTCTATGGTCATTTATCTTTAGCTCCTGGGTCAGTTGAATGTTACGGTTGCAGGCCCATGTCACGGAGAGAAATCAACGCAAGGATGGGCAAAGAAGACATATTTAGATCGATCATAGGAAAGCATAGCCTCCATAACACCTCATCCGACAACGAACTTAGGCTAATCGATTTCTTAACGGGGCGTAACCTCCTTGTAGCAAGTACACGATTTCCCCATCTCAACATCCACAAGAATATCTGGCGGTCTCCGGATCAATCGACCACCAACCAGACTGATCACATTGCGATCGACGCCAGACACTCCTCCAGTATTCTCGACGTACCAACCTTCCGAAGAGCCAACATCGACTCGGACCACTACCTTGTTGTAGCCAAGGTACGAATAAGGATATCAAGACTGCTTAGGACGCGAGTAGGACAACGTACATTTTACGTCGAAAAGCTACAATCGCAAGAGACTGCCAGAATCATGCCCGATCGTGTCTCCTTCAAGCTCTCTCGAAATCCGCCCACAGCAGCGCAAACAATAGAGCAGGAATAGGCGAGAACTGGTAGTGGAATCACTGTCGTTGCTGAGAATTTGGAAAGACCACTTTTGCAGACCGTATAACGACGATGACAGCCAAGATACCGCTGTCAGGCAGAACGACCCTTCCGTCCAATTTCGGCAGATTTTGGAGAAGATCTAGGTATTCTAAGTCAACTCTCACCACCTTTTCGTCGACTTCAAGGCCACGTATGACGGCGTGTATAGAGACGAGCTATACAAAGCCATGTCTAGCTTTAATAAACTGCCAAACTCATCCGACTGTACAGGATGACAATGGAGAACTCTCGCTGCTCCCTTTTAAGGTCGGTAATGAGCAAACCGAGACCTTTGATGTTAAAAAATAATTTAGACGCGCGTCATGCAACTTTTTCAACATCGTGCTTGAAAAGATCTTGCAAGAGTCACTGGCCAACACACGAGGTACGATTTATTTCAAGTTTACGCGATTGCTTGCGTACGCCGACGACATTGACGGGATTGGACGGACACAGCGAGACGTCAATGAGGCCTTTGTAAGCATTGAGGTAGAAGCGGCTAAGATGGGTCACCAGGTTAATGAGGGTAAGATCAAATATCTGCTTTCATCAAAAAGAGACGGGCAATACCGACTTATTGGCCTAGACGTTACCATGGGCAGATATAACTTTGAAGTGGTCAAGGAATTCGTCTACCTTGGCACACTGATGACCGGCGACCACAACACCAGCGCTGAGATAAAACCCAGAATCACTCTTGCCAACCGCTGTTTCTTTGGCCTCAAGAGGCAATTGAGGAATAGAGCCCTCTCTCCGAAAACCAAGGTGACACTATATAAGACCTTGATCATCCCAGTTCTCCTTCACAGCGCAGAAGCTTGAAGCTTAATAAAAGCGGATGAAAAAGCCCTTGATCGTTTCGAGAGGAAAATTCTTCGCTCTATCTACGGTCCCGTTTGTTAAAACGGAGTATGGAGGAGAAGATTTAATGAAGAACTGTACGGGTTGTATAGCGACATCGGCCTGGTACGACGTCTACGGATACAGCGTCTAAGGTGGCTAGGCCATGTAGAGCGCATGGAAAATACAGCTTCGACCCGAAGAGTCTTCGAATCCACCCCGGAAGGAAGCCGAGGCAGAGGACGGCCGCATCTTCGGTGGCACGTGCAGGTGGAAGGAGACCTTAACCAACTACACGTGCGGCGCTGGAAACAGCTGGCAAAAGACCGTGCCAGCTGGAGACGGTTGTTGGTTGAGGCCCAGGTTCACCACGGATTGTAGCGCCATCTAAGTAAGTAAGTATGCCCATGTCACGACGCAATATTCACCAAGTTGTGGTCCGCGAAAGGCCACCACACTGCGAAGTCCTCTCGGTAGGACGATTATGGCGACCGTAAAATGGATGAAGGCGCGCTTAACATTGCCCGATAAGAACACCCGTTTTGATAGGACAATTTTATTATTGGCACGTGGTGTTGAATGCCATGTCCGTCCATGATGATTCGGCTAAAGATACTGAACATGTTCTTCAACAATAATGGGAAGACGCATTCACCGACAGAAGTCAGAAAGTAAGCAATTCTATTTGTTGGAGTGACACCCAACCAACAACGATCGTAGATTTGGATAGGCCATGGCGCTATACTTGTTTAAAGTTAAAAAAGAACATCTAGATGCACAGCCTGAGGACAAAATGAATATCTGACAACCGACTTTAATATTTTATTATGACAACTCATCTAAATCCGTCGGTGCTCCTTCAAATTCCCCATCTACCATTGTACAATAGCCCACGCGTTTTTAAATTGAATATAAAACCGGGCTTTGTTCTGGCCACGCCCTAGTCTACAAGGCTGGTCTTCAAGACAATTTTTGGCAATTTTGGCTTTATTTTTGGGGATGTGGTCCTGTTGGTCCTTGTACAAGCGCACTCCTAAAAGAAATCGGCCAACTTGCTCTGGAGAATATCCAAATAATTTTCCTTTTCTTTATGATCTTTGCATACTAGCCGATCAGACGAGGAGCTTTTCTATTTTCTTAATGAAATTGAGAATGCCTCTCGTAAGAGCTGGAATGATCCCCTTAGGAGTCATCATTCCACTGAGAAAGATACGCCTTCTGCCATCGTCAGTATGTGCCCTGCAGTCTCTTGGTCCTTAAGACACTCGGTTTCAGACGAGAGGTTAATTTTATTGGGATTATATCTCAGACCACAGTGTCCCGTAAGGTAGCTGACTAGTCTTCTGATATCTACTCTATTTAGTTTGAGGATACTAAGCGGGTGTTCCTTGAACGCTGTTGCAAAAGGTCAGGTATGTCTAAGAAGAAGTTGTTCTTAGACTTGGGAGTGCCTATGTACCTATGTGCCTTTCGCTGGAACTTTTCCTGGCGAGTTTATCGGCGATTTCATTGCCCTTAACCCTGGCACCCTCCAGAGTTTGATTTTGTTTCTTTTGACAAGGTCTTGTAGGGCATCAAGGCATTCCTTAACGGATTTTGAGTTCGTGCTACACGAACTCAGCGCTTCAACCGCTGCTTGGCTATCAAAGAGTATATTGATGGTTACTCCTCTTATGCCAGTCTCTTAGTTTTGATTCACGCATGTTAGGATGGCATATATTTCCGCTTGGAAGATACTAGGACTTATTCCTATTGCCGTCGAAATCTTCCGATTGGAACAATCAGTGTACCATCTAAGGCCTATGACGTTGAGCGAGGGATCACTGGTTTCCCAAGCTGTGTGGTTTGGGATCAATGTCTCAAATCTCTTGTCATCTCTTCACTTGTAAAGGTGTGTGGTAAATCGTTCCAGATCGTGGAAATCATATCCAGCTCAGGAAGATGTTGCAGGATGGACATGTGACCCATAGGTCTACATGGCAGGCCTGTTCCCCAGCGAAGAATTCTGATTACACTACGTAATACAACGTTTTTAATAAAATGGTGCATAGCTCCTGTAATGCCGAAACACGCTTGTCTCCGCAGGCGTTGAAGGGTAAGGAGTATCGTGTTTTGCTTAACTTTTGTCCACCATACCGTGGACGCATAGGTGATGATAGGTCTTGCTATCGCGGTAATAGCCAGTGGTTTTACCGTAATTGTGTCGACAAGCGATTAAGGTCAATACCTAGATACTCAACTTCTTTTGAAAGTTCTATGATTGTGCCATTTAGAAAGACGAAGCAGGGCTGTACCTTTCTGCTCTTGGTAAACGGGACTAATGTTGTCTTATTTGGGCTAATCGCTGACCCCTCTCTGCTGCACCAGCCCGAGGTAAACTGAAGCGCAAGCTGCATGCGCTCATAGGCAGCAATTTTGTACCTGACCGTAACAATAACTACTAGGTCATCGGCATATCCGATGAGTTCGTAGGCGCGAGTAGTTAGCTTGCGGAGTAGGTCGTCGATAACTATCGACCAGTGTAGGGGTACGCTGTGATCGCCTATGCGGATGACATTTCGTCACAGGAAAATTTCCAAGCACTCTATGCGACCGTATGCAGAGTGCACTACATAAAGCAGAAACCTGGACACGGTACTGTGGACTTGGGGTGACCCCAAAGAAGACCGATCTAGTACTGTTCACTAACAAATATAAAATTCCGCCCATCAACCCACCGAGCCTGGATGGAACCCAACTAACAATCAAAGAACAGGCTAAATATCTAGGCCTAGTCCTTGACAGGAGGCTGAATTGGAAACCCAACATTCTTGATCGGGTCAAGAAGGCAACTGTTGCCCTCTACAGCTGTAAGAAAGTAGTGGGCAGGAGGTGGGGTCTCCAACCAAGCATTATGTACTGGCTCTGAACAGCAGTCATAAGGCCTATCCTCCTGTATGGCGTCGTAGTCTGGTGAACTGCTCTGGACAAGGCAGTCAATCGAAACCTTCTGGGGAAGGTACAAAGATCGGCCAGCATATATATAAGCGGAGCGATCAGATCAACCCCCACGGAGGCCTTAAATGTTCTACTAAATCTTCCACCATTAAACCTTTTCAGCAAACAAGTTGCTGCCTGCGCGGCCCTAAGGATGACGAACATAAGAAAATGGCCCACATCTCAAAAAGGCCACACCACTATTCTAAAACACTTCAAAGTACCCATGGACACTGACTACATCACTCCGCAGAATGTGTTCACCAGGAACTTCGAAGTTGTCTTTCCATCCAGGGAAGAATGGGCTGAAGGGAAAGTTATACCAAAGGACTCGATCTCCCTCTATACCGATGGCTCTAGGATGGAGTCGGGTGTAGGCAGTGGGGTCTTCTCCAAGGAACTCAACCTCAACCTATCACTTAGACGCCCAATATACTGTAGTGTGTATCAGGCAGAAATAACTACAATAACGGAGGCCCTGGCATGGCTCAGGATCAATGTAATATCCACAAAGGATATTATCATTTGCACGGATAGCCAATCTGCGATAAAATTCCTGGCAGCGGTAACCCACAAATCAAAAACATCCCTTAACTGTCGCATATCTCTAGATGAGATGGCTGAACAGTTCAACATTAAAATACTGTGGGTTCTCGGGCATAGGGATATTCCAGGAAACTGCGCGGCCGACGAACTCGCAAAGTTAGGGTCAAGCACACTCAGCCTACCTACCCTCGGGTACCTAGAAACACCAATAAGTACGGTAAAGCACATGATAAAGCTTCAAACCATAGAGGAGACCAATCTCCAATGGAGTGAGAGCGATATCGGCTTTATCACCAAACAATTGTGGCCTAAGTTAAACTTAGGACGAACCAGGGACCTGGTGGCAACCAAAAGGGCAACCTTAAGCACTCTAGTGGGTGTGGATTGGAAAACACGCCGCCAGACTGGGGCCTACAATGACTTCTGTCGCGTCTGCATGGACGAGGAGGTGGAGGAATCAATACACCACCTCCTCTGCTCATGTCCCTCTTTTGCGAATCGCAGGAGGATTTACCTCGGCGCGCCCTTCTCCGACAATCTGAGTGAGCTAGCAAGCAAAAAAAAAAAAAAAAATAGCTCAACTCCACCGCTTCATTAGAAGCACCGATTGGTTCCCAGGTAGCGGATCAGGGTAACCTGATCAACCTAACCTAACCTAGGGGTGAAAGGACTCCTCCTTGTGGACACCCATTAGCCAGCTATACTGTCACCGATACCTCTCCAGATGTGGCTGATATAATACGGCTATTTAGCATCGCCCTAATCCAGTGATTAGTGGGTTGGTCTACACCCCTGCAGGATAGTGCAGTGGTGATCGAGTCATAGCCAGTATTATCAAAGGCCTCCTCAATATCGAGGAAGGCGCAATTGCGATCTCCTCGCGTGCGAAACTATTTTCAACACGCGCCACTACGTGATGTAGCGCATTCGATGTAGATCGTTCTTTGCGATATGCATATTGTTTAGGATGCAGTGGTATCTGATCCTCCAGGATACCTCTAATATGGAACTCTAACAATTTTTCCATTGTTTTTAATAGGACCAATGTTAGGCTGACCTTGGGGATTAAGACAAATTGATTCCTCTCCAGATTTGGGGCATGTAGCCCAAGTCAAAACAGGACCCAAAAAGAACTCTCAGTGGTGATAGAATAATGTTCAGGCCTTTCTGTAGAACAGCAGGAAAGACACCGCCTTACCTGGGGCCTTAAAGGGTTTTAATGCGTCAATTGCCCATTTAACTCCATTGGGGCAAAAAAGTCTACCAGAGAGGCTATTCGTTCAACGGACCAGTATGCCACTAAGTAGTAAAACGTCTCCAAACCATAAGTCTTCCTCCTGTGAAGGGTCTTGATTGGTCGGTAATAATACGCCAATAATGCCTTACCGTAGGACTGAAACCTACTGATTATTCCTGACCAAATGACTTGTTTCCAGTCATTATAATTGCCAAGAAAAGCTTCTCGGAATTCGCCGTTCGGAAATAACATGGGTGATTGAGAGAAGCTTGGCTCTGGTCCTTCATGGGCTGTAACGCCACCAATTCACTCTAGGTGCCTTCCTAGACATCGGGAGTGCTTTTAATAACGTCAGTACCGAGGCAATAGTGTCCAGCCAAATAAACCCGGGTGTATGCAGCTAGAATGGGCAAATGCTGGGTACTCGTATAGTAAACTCGGCAATGGGGAGAGCATATGGAAGGGTGAGAGTAAATAAAGGTACACCACAAGGTGGCGTTCTGTCACCCATCCTATGGCTCCTTGTGGTCGACGGAATGTTCAAAATTCTGGAGACGGAGGGTTTTAATGTCACGGCCTACGCCGATGACATTGCCATTTTAGTCTCTGGAAAATTTCCGCAGGTTCTCAGCGGTAGACTAAGCTATGCACTGATGTTAGTGGATAACTGGGTCAAGGGGCGAGGCCTGGGAGTAAATCCGGCGAAAACAGAGGTAGTACTCTTTACAAGGAAAAGATCTGTATCAAGATACACTTACCCCCGTATGAATGGAAATCTGTCAAATATCTTGGCATAATCCTGGACTCCAAACTTAGTTGGAGAGAAAATATTGAGGAAAGAATCAATAAAGCCTACGTGGCACTATATTCGTGCAAGGTAGCCTTTGGAAAGACATGGGGCCTCAAACCGATGTTAGTATATTGGTTGTACACTGCGGTGGTAAGACCTATCCTAGTCTATGGCTCGGTTGTCTGGTGGAAAGCGCTTGAGAAAAAGTGTCATCTTCAGAGTGTGTCAAAGGTTCAAAGGGCAGGCTGTCTGGTGGTGACGGGATCTATGAAGTCCACACCAACGGCGGCTTTTGAAGTCATGCTGAACCTCCCACCCCTGGACATATAATGCGAGAGCGCCGCAACCAAAATTGCGCTAAGACTGTAGGAATCCGGTATCTGGAAAAGGAGTCCTCACGGACATGCATCAGTCTTGGATCGATGGGCCGTCTCGACATTCAGAACCGTAACGGACTACATATGTCACCCGACTTCCTTCCTGGGAGAGGAGATTCTCTATTAGAATTCCCTCCAGGGAGGAATGGACCGGTGATTTGGTACGCACGGAAAGTGAACTCGCATTCTACACCGACGGATCCAAAATGGATGTTGGCACAGGTGCCGGAGTCTACTTTGAGTCTCGGGACATGCATCGCTCCTACAGGCTCGATGATGGATGCAGTGTCTTCCAAGCTGAGGTCTTCGCTATCACGCAGGCGGCGGACCTGATCAGGAAAAAGGATCAGCATCTATGTTGACAGCCAGGCAGCCATTAAGGCTCTGCAGGCAGCATGGATAAGATCCAAACTCGTTAAACTCTGCAAGGAGAAGTAAGAAGAGATATCCAATGTAAATGAGGTGACCCTCCGCTGGGTAACTGGTCATATAAATATCTCTGGAAACGAGAGGGCGGACGAGCTGGCTAGGGTGGGATCAAGTGCTAACATTGCTCAGATCTCAGCTGAGGCCGAAGCATCTCTCAGTGCGCTCTACATGAAGATAGAGACGGAGCTATTAGTGAAAGTCAATAAGCGATGGTGTCGCTTGGGTACATGCGCAACGGCGAGATCGACTTGGCCCGTCTATGATAAGAAAAGAACGGAAGATCTGCTGGAGTTCAATCGTGGGAGCATTCGATTAACGGTCGGAGTCCTCAACGGGCACTGCATGCTATCGTACCATGCAGCTCGACTAGGCCAGCCCTACAATGACTTTTACAGAAGCTGAAGGGACGAAGAGGAAATTAAATCCATTCGTCACCTGCTGTGCGAATGTCCGGCGCTTCGCCTTTCGGGACTGGAAGAGGTAGGTAATATTGGGCTGAACAGAATACTGGGATTGTTATCCTCGTCTGGTTGGTTCAGCTCAACGGTAAATGTCTAGGTATCAACGGGTTAAATAAATCAAGTGGGCACAATGGACTCAACGTAGTCTACGTGAGCGTTGACTTTTCGTCAATAGGGCACCCATGTACCTAACCTAACCTAACGCCACCAAAAGAGGAAGAAGAAAAGTTAAGAAGTGACAAAGGCTGTCAGCTAAAAATCGGATACGGAATATAAGAGAAAAGGATTAACATTTAATAGTTAGTTAAGTCTAAAAGAGGGAATTACTAAAGTAGCTTGGCTCCTAGCTAGTTATGTATATCGGCGCTAAATCAAATCTTTCCTTAACTAGTGCAAATACGAGTAGGTACGTAGCCTAGTTGGCCGTTTAAGTATACAACCACATATGTATGTACATATGTACCTACGAGTACTACAGAATGGGGCAGCGGACACACGGATGCACGGGGAATGGTCCTCTTGGAAACGTTTGCGGTTCTAGGGGTGAACATGATGAATACAGGTACTACAAGTACATTCCGCAAGGCCGGTAGATCGTCAATAGTTGACATAACCTTTGTGGGTAATTCCCTTGTTAGTAAAACAACATGGAGAGTGAGCGAGGACTACACGCATAGTGACCACCAAGCTATAATAATGGAGATCGGCGAGAGAAAACGCAGGCAGCGTCCAATTCAAACTGGACCAAAGTGGAAGGAAACCTCCTTTGACACCGATACCTTTGAAGAAGTCCTAAAAGAGGAGACTGGTGATACCGACGCATCTGCCGAGGTAACCTCCAAACAACTGACACAGGCGCTAACTGCAGCATGTGACGCAGCGATGCCCAGGAGGAAGCCCAGCAGAAGAGGGTCCCCGTGTTACTGGTGGAACGAGAATATCCAGATGCTAAGGGCGATATGTCTCAGAGAGCGGAGAAAATCCCAACGGTCCAGAAATAGGCCAGACTACCAAGAGCGGCTTCTTCAATTCAAGCTAGCAAGACGTCAGCTAGAAAAAGCAATCAAGGAAAGTAAATCGAGTTCCTTCAAAAAACTTTGCGAGGAGGCTGACATAGACCCCTGGGGTAAAGCATACAGAGTGGTCACAAAAAAGATAAAAAACAATAGAACTCCGCCAATATCAAATCCCGAAATGCTCACTCGTATTGTGGAACATCTGTTGCCACAGGGACAGCCGCTTAATAGGAGCAGCGTGGCGGGGATTAGCATTGAAGAAATTCCTGGTATTACTCCAGAGGAGCTACATAACGCAGTCTTGAAGGTCAAAAACAACAAAACACCCATACCGGATGAAATCCCCAATAAGGCAGTCAAAGCGGCCATTACGGCTAGACCAGATCCTTCTAAAACACCTTGGGGAAATGCTTGCAACAGGGGATCTTTCCCACACAGTGGAAGCTGCAGCACTTGGTACTACTGCCAAAAGGAAAGAAACCACCTGGTGAACCGTCCTCGTATCGGCCAATTTGTCTGTTGGACACATTAGGCAAGATACTAGAACGAGTGATCTACGATAGGTTACTGGCGGTGGCGGAAGCTAACGGTGCATTGTCAGCCAACCAATACGGCTTCAGAAGAGGACGATCAACGGTCGCCATAGAAACAGTGGTAAACTTGGCCGCAGACGCCATCAAAGGAAAAAGATGGAAATCGGGGGAGAAGAAGTATTGTGACATGGGTACCCCCTCCTATTTATTAAGGATTGTCATCGACTACTTTAACAACAGAAGGCTAAGGTACAATACCGATGAAGGCGTAAAATTCTACCAAGTAACGGCGGGTGTCCCTCAAGGATCAGTCCTTGGACCTCTCCTGTGGAACATCATGTACGATGGCGTTCTACGACTAGCGCTTCCCGAAGGAGTACGAATCATCGGCTTCGCCGACGATATTGCCATCGTCACAGTGGCTAAGCATATAGAAGAAGTAGAGGCTACTGCGAACGCAGCTATCGCTAAAGTGAAAGATTGGCTCTCAATTGCCGGTCTGGAACTAGCAGCCCAAAAAACGGAGGCTGTGCTTATAACCAGCCGTAAAAAGGTGGAATATGCGAGCTTCTTAGTCGGAGATCGGGCGATAAGGTCCAAGAAAGCAGTCAAGTATCTAGGAGTCATCCTAGACAACAGGCTTTCTTTCATGGAACACATACTGTATGCCAGCGAGAAGGCATCACACGCACAACAAACTCTCTCGCGAATGCTTCCGAATATAGGCGGTCCCGGATATGCACGCAGAGTGCTACTCTCACGGGTAGTCAGCTCAGTCCTACTCTACGCTGCTCCAATTTGGGCGGAAGCCCTTGCAGTAAAAGGACTAAAGCAATAAGAGTAAAAGGACTAAAGCAATAAGAGAAATCTGCAGGTTCAGAACCCATCCCATCGATATATTGGTAGATGAGCTCAAAAGGGTATACCGCAGGCGAACACCAGACCGGCAATAGACCAGGCTTATAAAAGCAGAAGAACGGGCAGAATCCATGGCAAGTCAGATGGGACACTTCCACAAAAGGAAGATGGACGGCACAGGCTTATTCCCGTCATCGAAACATGGACATCAAGACCGGCAGGAGACTGCAATTATCATCTTTCGTAGTTTTTGTCTGGACATGGTGGCTATCGAAATTATCTGCATAGATTTGGATATGATAGCTCGCCCTTTTGTCCACAATGCCCAAATTCCGAGAAGGAAGCAGAACACACAGTTTTCTATTGTAGTCGCTTTATGCAGGACAGGCAAAGGCTTAATGTACCGAGTCCTGAAAACTTGGAACCAAACATGCTCGTACATTGCATCAGTACAAATAACGCTGCGGCAAGCCGAAGTAGAAAGAAGAACCCAAGAGGCGTCTACTCGAGATACAGCGTAAATCGCTAACCAGCCCTGCGAAGTAATACATAACGGCAGTCCCGTGGGGAGAGTGGTTGAAGTGTGCAGAGGTGTGGTTTAGTACGCAGGCGCGGGGAAAAAGGAGAATAATATCCCGCGAATCGTGCATGCTGGCAACACGGGTTACCAGTTACCATCTTTTGAAGATTCCACATCCTTGGGCGCAACCAAAAAACAAAAAAAAAAAAAAAAAACACAAACCTACGAGTACTATAATCCACATTCTCGCTATTTAACTGAAGGCCATTTACTTACTTACTTTGATGGCGGGGTGAACCAGGGCCTCAACTAACAAGCCTCTCCAGCCGGCCCGATCTTCGGCCAGCCGCTTCCAGTGTCGCACGCCCAGTTGGTTGAGGTCCCCTTCCACCTGTGCGCGCCACCTTTAATGCGGTCGTCCTCTGCTGCGTTGTCCCTCGGGGTTGGAGTCGAAGACTCCTCGGGCCGGAGCGTTGATGTCCACTCGCTCTACCAGGCCGATGTCGCTGTACAGCCCGTACAGTTCTTGGTTGAATCTCCTCCTCCATTCTCCGTTTATACAAACGGGACCAAAGATTGCACGCAGAATTTTCCTCTCGAAACGTCCAAGAGCCTCTTCATCCGCTTTTGATAACGTCCAAGCCTCAGCGCCGTAGAGGAGGACCGGGATGATTAAGGTTTTGTAGAGGGAAACCTTAGTTTTTTGAGAGGGGGCTGTACTACTCAATTGCCTCTTGAGCCCGAAGAAGCAGCGATTGGCAAGAGTTAGTCTGCGTTTTATCTCAGCGCTGGTGTCGTTGCTGCTTGTCACTATCGAGCCAAGGTAGACGAAGTCCTTGACTACTTCAAAAATATAGCTGCCGAAGGTGACGTTCTGACCAAGACGTCGGTGTTGTGCGTCTTTCTTGGATGACAGCATATATTTGGTCTTGTCCCCATTTACCCTTAGATCCACTTTCGCCGCTTCTGCTTCAATGTTTGTGAACGCCTCATTGACGTCTCGCTTTGTTCGTCCAATAACGTCAATGTCATCTGCGTAGGCAAGCAATTGTGTGAACTTGAAGTAGATCGTACCTCTTGTATTGGCCGCAGAGTCCCACACGATCTTTTCAAGAATAATGTGGAAGAAATCACATGACAGTGCGTCACCCTGTCTAAAACCCTTTTTAACATCAAATGGGTCGGTTAGTTCACCTCCGACCTTAATGGAGCAGCGAGAGTTCTCCACAGTCATCCTGCACAGTCTGACGAGTTTGGCAGGAATGTTAAAACATGACATGGCTCTGTATAGCTCGTCTCTATAAACACTGTCATACGCGGCTTTAAAGTCGACGAAAAGATGGTGCGTGTCGACTTGGAGTTCATGGGTCTTCTCCAAGATCTGCCGTAGTGTAAATATTTGGTCGATCGTGGATTTTCCTGGCCTGAAACCACACTGGTAGGAACCTATCAGATTGTCCACGAACGGTTTCAGGTACTTACACAGTACGGCAGAGAGGATCTTGTACGCGATGATCAGGAGGCTTATCCCTCTGTAATTGGCGCAGTCATAGGGGGCTCCTTTCTTATGGACCGGGCAAACGGTCCAAGGCTATTGAGGCGTGGTAATTAACATAAATTTCATTTCTCCATTGTGGGTGGGCATGTCTCCACGGCTGATAACAATACAATTATTTGATTTTATTGAGTTGTTCTCGAATTCAGGCACAAAATTTAATTAAAGAGCTGAAGATATACATAAATTAAAGGTCTATTGATAAGACGAGACCAATTGTCCTCATTTACATTTAACATCGTAAATGTTCCGCGGTATCTAGATACGTTAGAGGTGGAAAAAAAAAAAAAAATAGAAATACAGAGCATGCTATAAAAATCAATCTTATCGCCGGATGTAACTATAAATTGTAAATTTGTAGCGACAAGGTAACGATAAACCTCCTACATTGTTAGATTTGAATTTCAATCCAAAAAACAAAAAACAAAAAGGAAACATCGATGAACATCGAGAATACATCCTCCATCCATCGAATATGTCAGCTCGTATGACAATCAAACCATCACCTATCCAATTTAGTCGAGAACGATTAAATCGTGTGCAGCTACTGTCCTGTGTGATTTTGGTCCAGTCCACAAATTGTCTTTTCTGTTTCACACGCGCAAAGACACAAGATCACAAATGAATAGATTAGTTTCAATAATTGAACCCAAAACCTACGAGATCCCATATGATAGACGAAGGTGTGCATCATTGAATGTGTAATTCGATTCTGACACATTCAAACTCAGCAGGTTATCCGAAAAATCGACAAGAAGATATCTAACCGAATTGTTATAGAAGATAGAAGATAGAACGATAGAAAGAAGGCAAAACAAAAAATGGTTTACACTATACTATACATAAGGTGTCCCGACACACGACGAATGACCGGAGAATGGACAACGATTGACACGCATTTAAAATGACTTTGTCACCTACGACAAACAGGTCGATTGAGAGTGAAGATTTAAGGCTTGACAGCGATTAGGTACCTATTTGTGTGAGCCGGTCCCGTCCCGGGCCGCGTCAAACTCACGCGACTCATTTTATGGTTATTACTTCGTTTGGGTGGTCTGGCATCGGAAAAAGTTTCCGGAATCTAATCAATTTGTTAGTTTATTTGTTTTATCTAGGCATTTAAGGCAATATATGTATGTACTTACAATATGACCATATTCCACTCCTAAGTTAAGTGAATGCGCCCAGTAACGCCGTCGGGGAATATACCACAGAATTGCTCGTTTGAACCCACCTACTATGTACGTATACGTACTCGATGTCGTTAGAGCGTTCTCACTTTTTAATTATCACATCCGAATAGTTGCTATTCCATCAATGAATCTTATTACCTATTCCATGGTGTTTTTATAAATTACAAATGAATTTCACGTTACCGTCGTCGCGCCATTGTTCGTTCCCGAATCACTTAACTATTGTGCACTATCGAATAAAAGGTGCAAGATATCGTAAACAAATAACAATCAGCCTGAGGAAACAAAGTGGTTGAAGTTCTTCTTGAACACTGTTTTAGCATAAACATATCAAGTTGTGAAGCGCAAGTTGACTCCACCTACGCTAGCCGGAACTCCGGAGCAAAAGAAACCAACTCCAACCAACTCTCTCTCTTTCCTAACGCTAATGGGAAATCCAATATCTACGGCACACACGATTGGTCGGATAAATTCAATGAGTTTACGGGCAACAGTGTGCGCAGCAAACGCATACTATCAGTCGACTTACTACCACTCTGCCCCGGAGTGAATGGACCATGTATTGGTGGTATTGGCATGCGTATAAAGGGCAAAACAAAAAAGATACAAAACAGCAAACCGAGAAGTAGCATTCTTGGACAATTTGTTGATGTTTCCAAGTCTTTTGATCTTTTTTTTTGTTGTTTCACCCCAACTGTGATTTCCAAACATTTCAATGGTGAATGCAAAGCTCCAGGCATGGTCTCTCTCTAATTGGTTAAAGCCAATGCTTTGATCGAGCAATTGATTTTTTTGATAAACATTTGTGAATTCAGTATCTAAACCCGAGACGTTTAAAGGCCATTCATTCATCATTGACTAATCTATAGCATCTACCTTGGAAAAGCTTTAACATACAACATACTACTATTGCTCAATAACGAGTCCATCAGCGATTGCCAGATACACTCCCAATTCGTAGATACTACATATTCCCATAGAAGGAAGTAAAAGAAATGAAAGGATGAAGGTTTAGACAAGAGTAATATGTAGTAAAAACAAATGAGATACATCGATGAGTAGATGATAAATGATAGTGAATTGTAGTGCTGCGCGGGTGATGCTTATTCGACTGTTAGTCTAATTCAAAATGATCGTACGCTCAAGGCGTAATGTGGTCTTTAAGAGGATTATAAATGTTCTCTTCTCAATGGATTTACATAAACAAAAAACCATAAACTTTTGGTTCGAGTTTTGTTTGTTTTCCAGATTTTTTTCTTCATTTTTGTTCTCCTCTCCTACTCCGGTCATGATTGATTGTTGCGCTTCTATTTTAGGTAATTAATTAAAGTAATAGTCAAACGATGAATTAATGGGATGATTGCTTAGATACGTTTGTTGTTAACCTCTTTTAAACAGAAAATATTGGTAGCTCGACTTTTCTTCCCCCCAAAAATCGATATGCCCCTTACGTGTGGTTTGTACACATTCAATTTGACTTGTCTTACGCCTAGTGGGAAAGTTTGTTTTAGAACGTATCTGTGAGAATGCCCGCCAGACTTGAGATTTGTGATTTGCCTATTCTTCTATTATCATGTTGCGTAAAAGGTCGACACTTTGTATGGGAATAATTTAACAAAACGTCTTCATTACTTACGTACGAACCTTCCGAGGAGCTAACATCGATTCGGACCACTATCTTGTTGTAGCCAAGGTACGAACGAGGATATCAAGAATGCTTGGGAGTCGAGTAGGACAACGTCAGTGTGACGTCGAAAAGCTACAATCGCAAGAGACTGCCAGAATCTTTGTCGATCGTGTCTCCTACAACTTACTTACTTTGATGGCGCTACAGTTCGGGGTGAACCAGGGCCTCAACCAACAAGCCTCTCCAGCCGGCCCGATCTTCGGCCAGCCGCTTCCAGTGCCGAACGCCCAGTTGGTTGAGGTCCCCTTCCACCTGTGCGCGCCACCTTAAATGCGGTCGTCCTCTGCTGCGTCGTCCCTCGGGTTCGGAGTCGAAGACTCTTCGGGCCGGAGCGTTGATGTCCATTCGCTCTACATGGCCTAGCCATCTTAGACGTTGGATCCGAAGACGTCTAACCAGGCCGATGTCGCTGTACAGCCCGTACAGTTCTTGGTTGAATCTCCTCCTCCATTCTCCGTTTACACAAACGGGACCAAAGATTGCACGCAGAATTTTCCTCTCGAAACGTCCAAGAGCCTCTTCATCCGCTTTTGATAACGTCCAAGCCTCAGCGCCGTAGAGGAGGACCGGGATGATTAAGGTTTTGTAGAGGGAAACCATAGTTTTTCGAGAGAGGGCTCTACTACTCAATTGCCTCTTGAGCCCGAAGAAGCAGCGATTGGCAAGAGTTATTCTGCGTTTTATCTCAGCGCTGGTGTCGTTGCTGCTTGTCACTATCAAGCCAAGGTAGACGAAGTCCTTGACTACTTCAAAAATATACCTGTCGAAGGTGACGTTCTGACCAAGACGTCGGTGTTGTGCGTCTTTCTTGGATGACAGCATATATTTGGTCTTGTCCCCATTTACCCTTAGACCCACTTTCGCTGCTTCTGCTTCTATGCTTGCGAACGCATCATTGACGTCTCGTTTTATTCGTCCAATAACGTCAATGTCATCTGCGTAGGCAAGCAATTGTGTGGACTTGAAGTAGATCGTACCTCTTGTATTGGCCGCAGAGTCCCACATGTTCTTTTCAAGAATAATGTTGAAGAAATCACATGACAGTGCGTCACCCTGTCTAAAACCCTTTTTAACATCAAATGGGTCGGTTAGTTCACCTCCGACCTTAATGGAGCAGCGAGAGTTCTCCATAGTTATCCTGCATAGCCTGACGAGTTTGGCAGGAATGTGAAAACATGACTTGGCTCTGTATAGCTCGTCTCTTTAAACACTGTCATACGCGGCTTTAAGATCAGGAGGCTTATCCCTCTGTGATTGGCGTAGTCATAGGGGTCTCCTTTCTTATGGACCGGGCAAACGATACTGAGATTCCATTCATCGGGCATGCGTTCTTCCGACCATATCTTGCAGATGAGTTGGTGCATGTTCCTAACCAGCTCATCGCCAGCTGCTTTAAACAGCTCCGCGGGGAGTCCGTCTCCTACAAGCTCTCTCAAAATCCGCCCACAGCAGCACAAACAATAGAGCAGGAATGGGCGCATTGTCAGAGCGCCGTCAGAGACGCTGTTTCAGAGGTACTGGGTTTCAAACCGCCACCACCTAGAAACCTCTGGTTCGATGAACAATGCGAACAAGCCCATGCAGCAAAACAAGAGGCATATAAAGCCACGTTGCAACGACGGACCAGAGTTCCTCGCGAAATTTATGGGCAGAAGAGAAGAAAGGAACACACGCTTGTCAGAAGAAGGATCAGAGAACACGGAAAGGGGGAGATCGAGGAGATGGAGAGATGCTTCCGCAGGAATGTAGGCCGGAAGTTTTACAATAAGGTCAAACGAACATGCTATGGCTACAAAGCCAGAGCGGAGGCCTACAGGGATGAAAATCGAGAACTGGTAGTGGAATCACAGTTGATGCTGAGCATTTGGCAAGACCACTTCTGCAGACTGTATAACGGCGATGACAGACAAGATACCGCTGTCAGGCAGAACGATCCATTCGTAATGGACGACGAGAATTCCGTCCACCCGACTTAGACGAAGTCATAATAGCAATATCAAGACTTAAGTCTAATAATGTCGCGGGCGAAGACGGCCTGTCTGCTGAGCTTTTTAAGGCGGCTGGAGATGAGCTGGTAGGGTGCATGCACCATCTCATTTGCAAGGTATGGTCGGAGGAAAGCATGCCCGACGAATGGAATCTCAGCATCGTTTGCCCGGTCCATAGGAAAGGAGACCCCTATAACTACGCCAACTTTCTTCTTCTTTGGTGGCGTTACAGCCCATGAAGGACCAGAGTCAAGCTTCTCTCAATCACCCATGTTGTGTGTGATTTATTTTTCACTGACAGCGCTTTGGTGGTTTTTGACTCAACATGTTTTGACCAGAGAAGCTTACTATCTAAGATGACTCCTAGATACTTAGCCTCCTTGGATATCGGAGGATAGCTGTCATACGCGGCCTTGAAATCGACGAAGAGGTGGTGAATGTCGATTTTGTATTCCTGGGTCTTCTCCAAGATCTGCCGTAGCATACATATTTGGTCTATTTTGGGCTTACTTGGTCTGAAACCACACCGATAAGAGCCGATCAGGTTATCCAATCCACAGACGGTTTCAGGCAGAGAAAATCCTACATACTTATTCCCCTATAGTTGGCGCAGATGAGCGAGTTCGGATCCCGACAACACCAACGCAATCGAATGTTTATTTCGCGACGTTCCTCCTCGGCGGGGTACTGGCAAAACCCCTCGAATTAAACTTGCCATGAAAAAGCTTCTCGACTCACGCCGTTCAGAATCGGCATTAAACTGAAGGTCCCTTTCACCTGTGTGAAAAATAAATCACACACAACATGGGTGATTGAGAGAAGCTTGCCTCTGGTCCTTCATGGGCTGTAACGCCATCAAAGAAGAAGAAGTACGGGTTGTACAGCGACATCGGCCTGTTACGATGGAAGGTGGCTACGCCATGTAGAGCGCATGGAAAATATATCTCCGGCCCGAAGAGTCTTCGAATCCACCCCGGAAGTAAAGCGCGGCAGAGGCCGGCCGCATCTACGGTGGCGCACGCAGGTGGAAGGGGACCTTAACCAACTGGGCGTGCGGCGCTGGAAGCAGCTATCCAAAGACCGTGCCAGATGGAGACGCTTGTTAGTTGAGGCCCAGGTTCAGCATGGACAGTAGCGCCACCTAAGTAGGTAAGTAAGCCTCTTATAGCCGAGGTTGCAACTTCTTTGTTATTGTACTCCTCTGGAACCGTTACTGCGATCCTGACCAAACTTGCCACGGTGATAGCATAGGTGCTGCTGAGTGTCGACTGTTCGAATGGGACTAATCATCGAGGAATTATCGCCAAAAAACCTGTTCCCTGGTGTAATCGATAGGAAAAAATAAGCACGGGCTTTAAGAGAATATTGCAACTTCAACTTTAATGCAGCATTAGATCGACCTCCACAAGTGAAAACAGTCTCTAGATGAGAGCCAACGAATTGAGAAGCGAACTGAGTAAAGAACACAAGCCAATAATGGAGAAGATGAAAGTTACGAAAATTCCCAGCGACTTATCGGCTGATTATTACAAAGAAAATCTCGCCAAGTTCAAAGAAAAACCCGCCAATCCAAACTTCAAAACATTGCCACCTGTGATGGAAACTATCATCCGTAAGGAAAAGAACAAATATATACCTGTTAGTCAACAACACTCTAAGAAATGTTATCTGTATCTTGAAAACGGTCCTTATCAACACGTGCCGCCGATGATGTCATCCGATGTCTTCAAGCCGTTCAAACTTACAGATTCGATCAAATCTATCTTATTCCGTAAACCAAATCAATAAACAATTTGACAGATTAACTCGCTTAACTCATTTCTTGCAATCGCCCACCTGCATTGCATTCCCAATTATTTTTATGCGATACTAGGCTAATCCGAAGCTGGCCTTCTAATTTTGATGCCGGCAACGTATGAATCACCTTTTTCATAGACCTAAGCTTACAAATCACTTTCTCTCTTATTTAAACTTGACAAATTGCATTCACTTTTCTAAATTCTTTTTGTCTTTATATACGAAACTAAGGCACAGCAACTAGACACTCCCATCTTGTATCGACTGCTCTTAATGACTCCGTAACATGTGATTTTGCTGAAGGAAGCTGCTGCAATTGGCGTGTACTCTCATTCCGCGATCAACGCAGTTTCTAATTCATCAATTCATCAAATATTCATCAAATACGCTACGCGGCTCTTTTTGTATACAGAAAACGCAGCAAAAACATGCCGAAAAAATTGGGAAGTGTACGATGAAAATGCCCCGAGTAAATGGTGGACTTGATTTTGGTTTGTTCAATTTCGTTTTAGCATTTGGTAGTATTTTGGTATTTGGTATTTTAGTATTTCTTCTTTTGGCGCTAGAGTTCATGGCGAACCTGGGCCTCCTTAAAAAAAAAAAAACCTCTCCAACTGGCACGGTCTTTCGCCAGCAGTCTCCAGTGCTGCACGCGTAGTTGGCTAAGGTCCTCTTCCAGTTGGTTGCGCCACCATAAATTTGGCCGTCCTCGATCGCGTCGCCCCTCGGGGTTGGATTCATAGACCTTTCGGGCCGGTGCTGTGGTTTCCATGCGCTCAACATGACCTAGCCATCTTAGGCGTTGGATCCGAAGACGCCGTGCTATGTTAATGTCGCTGTACAGCCCGTTCAGTTCACTATTAAGTCTTCTTCTCCACGAAAATCGTACGCAGAATTTTTCTCTCAAAACGAATAAGGGCCTCCTCATTCGCTTTCGATAAGGCCCATAAGGTCTACGCCATAAAGCAGGACCGGGATGATAAGGGTCTTGTATATGGTCACCTTGGTGTTCCCTGAGAGGGCTCTGCTTCTCAGTTGCCTTCCGAGCCCAAAGAAACAGCGGTTGGCAAGAGTTATTCTGCCTTTCGGCACTAATGTCATTGCTGCATGTCACTGCAGAGCCAAGGTAGACGAAGTCCTTGACTACCTCGAAATTATACCTGCCAATATGTGCACCCTGGCCAAGATGGTGGTTCGTGTCATCTTTGGACGACAGCATATATTTCGTCTTGTCCTCATTTAAGCCCAGTCCCATTTTAGCCGCTTCCACCTCAAGCTCGTAAAGGCCTCAACGACATCTTGCTGACTTCTTCCAATTATGTCAATATCATCGGCATATGCGAGTAGTTTTACGGACTTGAAAGAGATGGTGCCCCTCGTATTGACCGGTGAGTTTTGCACGATCCTTTCAAGAGCGATGTTGAAAAAGTCACACGATAGCGTGTCGCCCCGTCTAAAGCCTTTTTTGACATAAAAGGTATCGGTTAGGTCACTTCCGACCTTGATGGAGCAGCGAGAGTTCTCCAATGTCATCCTGCACAATCTGACGAGTTTGGCAGGGATGTCAAAACTAGACATGGCGTTGTATAGCTCGTCTCTATGCACACTGTCATATGCGGCTTTGAAGCCGACGAAAAGGTGATATTTGGTATTATTGGCTTTTCTCCATGATCTATCGCAGTGTGAACATTTGGTCTATTGTAGATTTACCTGGCCTGAAACCACACTGATAAGAGTCGATCAGGTTTTCCACAAACGGTTTCAGGCGTTCACACAATACGGCAGAGAAGATCTTATATGCGATGTTAAGGAGACTTATTCCCCTATAGTTGGCGCAGTTATAGGGGTTTCCATGGACCGGGCAAACGATGCTGAGATTCCATTCGTCGGGCATGCTTTCCTCCGACCATACCTTGCAAATGAGATGGTGCATGCACCTTAGCAGCTCATTGCCAGCCGCCTTAAGAAGCTCAGCAGACAGGTCGTCTGCGCCTGCGGCTTTATTAGACTTAAGTCTCGATATCCCTATTTTGACTTCGTCTAGGTCGGGTGGACGGAATTCTCTTACATCGTCGCCTATTACGAACGGATCGTTCTTGCTGACAGCGGTATCTTGTCTGTCATCACAGTTATATAGTCTGCAGAAGTGGTCTTTCCAAATCCTCAGCATCGACTGTGATTCTACTACCAGTTCTCTATTTTCATCCTTGCAGGCCGCATGTTCGTTTTACCTTATTGTAAAACTTCCGGGCGTCATTCCTGCGGAAGCATCTCTCCATCTCCTCGATCTCACGCTTTCCTTGTTCTCTCTTCTTTCTTCTAAAAAGCGTGTATTCCTCTCTTCTCTTCTGCTCATAGATTTCGCGAGCAGCTCTCTTGTTTTGCTGCATGGGCTTGCTCGCATTGTTCTTCGAACCAGGGGTTTCTAGGAGGTGGCGGTTTGAAACCCAGCACCTCTGAGGCAGCGTCTCTGACGGCGCTCTGGCAATGCGCCCATTCCCGTTCTATTGTTCGTGCTGCTGTGGAGGGATTTTGAGAGAGCCTGGAGGAGACACGATGGGCAAAAATTCTGGCAGTCTCTTGCGATTGTAGCTTTCCGACGTCAAACTTACGTTGTCCTACTCGACTCCTAAGCATTCTTGATATTCTTATTCGTACCGTGGCTACAACAAGGTAGCGGTCCGAATCGATGTTGACTCCTCGGAAGGTTCGTACATCTACGATGCTGGAGAAGTGACTGGCATCGATCGCAACAATCTGATTGGTGGTAGACTGATCATGTGATCGCCAGGTTCCTTTGTGAATGTGGAAATGCGGGAATCGTGTGCTAGCCAGAAGGAGATTGCGCCCCGCTAGGAAGTCGAGTAACCGATGTCTGTTTTCGGACATATCGGCTATATTTCCCCGTGATCGACTCAAGTATGTCCTTTTTGCCCAGTTTCGCAATTAGATCTCCTAGAGCTATCTTTGTGTTGTAGTTGGGACATTGGGCATAGGTTCTGTCTAGGAGATCGTAGAATTCCGTTTAAGAGAAAATACAAAATCGAAGCGTATCTGAAACACTAATGAATACTTTGATGTGAAACTTGGTACAGATGTTAACCAGTTGACTGCCAAACCAATTTTGCCAATTTGGAAAACATGGAGTGTCTTTCATATTTGAATTACGTGGCAGAGCATAAAGCATTTCCTCAAATCCATTTGCGCGCGCAATTCAAATTCAAACACCACTTGTTACTTGTTGGTCAGAGTAGTATGTAGTTTCAATCTGTAAGATACAATCTAAAAATGCACGTTCGGTTATAACGCGCCAGTGAATTTAAGAGGGGAAAAGCGATTTTGAAATAAGCCCCCCTCCCCCCTCAATCAACTGAACTAGATTGATGTTTAACTCAAGCGACCAACCTTGTTTGCCGTTGTGAAAAACAGTCGGCAGCAGCCTCCTTTGTTTTGTAATTAAAGCGATAACCGTTTAATGAAACGAATGCTAATATCCACCCGTATACACCTTTTATTGTTTATTTATTTAATTAGTTGTGACTACGTAAGTGTAGTTACCAAACGAAATAAGACCATTTGGATACAAGCTCTTCCCTGAACACGTGGTGCAACCTAGATATGGTGGTAGTTGGTTTCTATTTTTTATTTTTCAGATGAGACCTTACCTTGGAATGAGAGTGTCACTATTCTTCGGTTTAACCAACTTCACACTAGAGTGAGTGTTCATAGATAAAAGATACAATTTTTTACTTTTATTGCAAATAAGTATATTTTCTTTGTTATTATTGCCTAATGCGGGCATGTGCTATATAAGTGGAATCAATTATATTTGCAAATGTAGTTATAGGTTTGAGGCGCATGAAGGTGCTACTATAACTGCTGGACGCTTCGTTTACCTCTGATTTCGGGAAAGGACCAACGGCAAAGAGTAAATGGAGCAGTTTCGCATCCGAACTCGACCTGTTATTAAGACACCTCAAGTGTTTGAATCATGTCGAATGTTGATAATGATAAGTCAACGATGCGATGACGTGCAGCCAAATAACTTGTTTGTCATCGGCCCCAAGTCACAATTTGAGAATCGTGTTGAAGTGACTAAATGTTAGTGCGCGTTTGCCGTCGACAGCCTCAAGCGGCAAAGAAGAAAAGAACAACGAAACAACAACGAGAGCACTCTCATTAGCAATAATACCACTTGTGTTTGGCGCCCTTTATTGTTCATCTTTTAAACTGATACTGATTCGATAAGGAAGCGATTGTGTTATTCCAGAATCATCCTTGTGACTGTCTTGTTTTTTTTTTCCTGTAGCCTTTTAATTACCATATCTCTTGTTCCATGTCTCTAGTTTCCAGTCAAACTGATAAACGGAATCTTAAATGCATATTAAGACAGATATCAACGTAGCTTAAGAATTGCCACCATCTGTCCCGTAAATTACTTGCCTAACCTTGAACGCAATATTTAATCTGTGCGCCGAGCTGGACAAAGGAGATGTAATATCATAGCTGCAGAACAGAAATTATTCGCATTTTAACTACCGAGGCGCTGCTGAGGCCGTGTGTAAAGTCGCGTGCCCGCCTTAACTGGCCGATAATGGATCCCGCATACGTAACTATCCATAAATGAATTAACTCTTTGAATCGGTGCATTGCGATTTTGATACATTATTAAGACCATTCAATTAATTGAGAGCGAAATCGAACCAGAACATCGGATGATCACAGAACTGGCTCGAAAAGATTTTATCGGCACACGCGCATGCGCATTGAAAGATAAATAAAAGAAGTAAAGCGTGTACGCGCCGCAGCAAGGCAATCAGCTTCAGTATCTGATGGTGGTGCTAACAAAGATAACGTTTTGCTTTAAACAAAAAAAAAAAAAAAACAAGTAAAATCGTATCTGTTCCTTCTGTCATACAGGTGGGAATTAATTTCACTTGTGAATGGAATAGTTGAATAGCTAACGCCATCTGCCTACTCCTGACCACAAATGCGCTGGTCTATGCCTATGGAGCCGGTGTGTGTTACTGGCACGTGCTTTGCATTCGATTGAGTAGTGGTTGGATAACTTGTTGGCATGTGTAGATAAATACTTACATGGAATATTGAGTTAAAAAAAAAAAAAGGAGAAATGAACCAGATGTAAAGACAAATAGGATTCAGTGATCTTGTTCTGTGGATAGTGACGATAGTAGTTATCGAGGACATGGACTGCAGATTATATTTGGAATTTTGCATATAAAAGAACGCCGGGATGGGTGCACGATCACGCAACAGTATCGATGGAAAGAAGCGAACCGTCAGACGTTTTTATTAACTAGTTGTGAAGTGTAACAGATACCCTCCTACCGAACTACTATTCTATGCTATGACTCTATTTACTTATTTACTTACTTAGATGGCGCAACAGTTCGGGGTGAACCAAGGCCTCAACCAACAAGCCTCTTCAGCCGGCACGTTCTTTTGCCAGCTGCTTCCAGTGCCGCACGCCCAGTTGGTTGAGCTCCCTTTCCACCTGTGCGCGCCACCTTAGATGCGGTCGTCCTCTGCTGCGTCGTCCCTCGGGGTTGGAGTCCAAGACCCATCCGACCGAAGCGGTGACATCCATTCGCTATACATGGCCCAGCCATCTAAAAATTTGGATCCGAAGACGTACAGCCCGTACAGTTCTTGGTTAAATCTTCTCCTCCACTCTCCGTTTAGACAAACGGGACCAAAGATTGCACTCAGAATTTTCCTCTCGAAACGTCCAAGAGCCTCTTCATCCGCTTTTGATAAAGTCCAAGGATGAGCGCCATAGAAGAGGCCCGGGATGATTAAGGTTTTGTAGGGGGATACCTTCGTTTTTCGAGAAAGGGCTCTACTACTCAGTTGTCTCTTTAGTCCAAAGAAGTAGCGGTTGGCAAGAGTGTCATTGCTGCTTGTCAGTATCGAGCCAAGGTAGACGAAGTCCTTGAATACTTCAAAGATATAGCTGCGCGTCTTTCTTTGATGGCAGCATACATTTGGTCTTGTTCCCATTTACTCTTAGACCCACTTTAACCGCTTCTGCTTAAATGCTTGCGAACACCTCATTGACGTCTCGCTTTGTCCGTCCGATAATGTCAATGTCATCTGCATAGACAAGCAATTGTGGAGACTTGAAGTAGATCGTACCTCTTGTATTGGCCGCCGAGTCCCGCACGATATTTTCAAGTACGATGTTAAAGGAACCACTTGACAGTGCTTCACCCTCTCTAAAGCCTTTTTTAACATCGAAGGTCTCGGTTAGTCCACCTCCGACCTTAATGGAGCAGCGAGAATTCTCCAAAGTCATCCTGCACAGTCTGACGAGTTTGGCAGGAATGTTAAAACATCACATGGGTCTGTATAGCTCGTCTCTATAGACACTGTCATATGCGGCTTTAAAGTCGACAAAAAGATGGTGCCTGTCGACCAGGATCTGCCGTAGTGTGAAGATTTGGTCGATGGTGGACTTCCCTGGCCTGAAGCCACACTGATAAGGAACTATCAGCTGAGTAATAAAAGGCTTCAGGCGTTCACACAAAACGGCAGAGAAGATTTTGTAGGCGATGTTAAGGAGACTTATACCTTTAAAGTCGGTAAAAAGATGGTGCGTGTCGACGTGGAATCCTTGGGTCTTCTCCAAGATCCGCCGAAGTGTAAATATTTGGTTTGTCGTGGATTTTCCTGGCCTGAAACCACACTGGTAGGAACCTATCAGATTGTCCACGAACGGTTTCAGGCGCTTACACAGTACGGCAGAGAGGATGTTGTACGCAATGTTCAGAAGACTTATCCCTCTTTAATTGGCGCAGTCAAAGGGGTCTCCTTTCTTATGGACCGAACAAACGATGCCGAGATTCCATTCATTGGGCATGCATTCTTCCGACCATATCTTGCAGATGAGTTGGTGCATGTTCTTGACCAGCTCATCGCCAGCTGCTTTAAACAGTAAGAACTGTTTAAGTTTACATATCGCTATCTTAACATCGTCTAGGTCGGATGGACGGGATTCCCTTTCGTCTTCGTCCACTGTGAATTTTTCGTTCTACTTGACGGCGTCATTTTGACAATCATCGCCGTTAAACAGTCTGCAGAAGTGCTCCTTCCACAATCTCAGCATCACCCCTGCAGGCTTCTGCCATGGCTTTATAGCCTTGGCATGTTCGTTTAACTTTTTGGTAGAAGTTTCGAACGTGATTCCTGCAATATTCTCTCTCCATCTCCTTGCTCACGCGCTCTTTCTTTTTTCTTCTCAGAAGCGCATGCTTCTCCCTCCTATTCTGTTTATAGAGCTCGCGGGCAGCTCTCGTCCGTCGATGCAATGTGGCCATGTATGCATTCTGTTTCTCTACATGGGCCTGCCTGGACTCGTCATCAAACTAGGGGTTTCTCGAAGGTTGTGGCTTGAAACCGAGTACATCTGGGGCTCTCTGATGGCGTTCTGACAACGACGCCATTGCTGTTCTATGGTTTGTGCAGATTGCATCGGGACTTGAGGGAGCTTGAGGGAGACTTAATCGGCGAAGGTCCTGGCGGTCTTTTGCGATTGCAGCTTTCCGACGTTGAATTTTGCATCCGTACCTTGGCTGCAACAAGGTAATGATCCGAGTCGATGTTGGCTCCTCGAAAGGTTCGTACATCTAGGAAGCTGGAGGAGTGTCTGCCATAGATCGCGATGTGATCAATCTGGTTGGTGGTCGATTGATCAAAAGGCCGCCAGGTGTTTTTTTGTATATCGAGGTGCGGAAAGCGCGTACTGGCTAGAAGAAGATTTCGGATGTGGTGTCGTGTAGGCTATGTTTGCCGATGACTCGTTCAAAGATGCTTTCCTTACACAGCTTAGCATTGAAGTCCTCTAAAACAATTTTGATGTCATAGCTGGGACATTCGGCATACATACGTTCAATATGGGAAGCCGTATATTTCATCTTTGGTGGAGTCATCCTTGTGCTCCCTCCGGACGTGGACGCAGATCAGGCTGATGTTAGAAAGCCGAGGACTTTTTTCCTTAGTCCACCACGAACAACAAATTCACATTCGAACATCATTGTCCTCTCTGCCTGTAGCAGTCGCTGTAGTAGATGTTGCAGTTTTTTCATCTACCATTCCATCGCATTTGCTGGATGGCGGTTAAGTCCGCTTTAGAGCGGTCTAGGGCGTCCGCAAGTTGTTCGGCTTCACGTGGCCTATTTAGGGACCTATTATTCCACGTACAGAGCCGAAGATCATTGTTCTTTTTTCGTTTTTTGCAAAGGTCGTCAACATTAATCCAGTCCCTTTTATCCGAGACCTGTGGTTGCTTGGGTTGGTTTTCCGGTTACGGTTTGGTAGACCATAACCCAACCGACATTAATCCTGTTTTGTGGCGCAGGATGCTCGCAATTCGTCTTGTTCCATTAGTAATTTTCATGGCCAGGAAATTTCCAGATGGTACCACGAGGAGTTGGAAGTAGGATCTGGCTAACAGGGCTGGAAGGTGTACGGTAGATACTACTCCTACGAGGCCTTTGTTAGTCTTTTACTACGCCTAAATGTGGGTCCGATACGACATTCGAAAGAGGTCAGACAAATGGCTTAGCCCGAATGACCATCCCAGAGGACTTGCCAAAGCAAATTGATTTTGCAAAAAGGTAATGGCGACAGTATGATGGACGAGTAAGACGTGGAGAAACAATTACGGTCAAGCCGTACTGTACGGTAATCGATATATTGTACAACACATTACAGCCTTCACTGGAAAGTCGACATGGTTCCATATTGTTGCATAATACTTCAAGACCACAGATCAAGACCAGGGTTGGGTTAAGTTTTGGCTAATCAATCATCAAAAAAAGGGAGTTGCCGTAAAGCAGACCATTGAGGACTCCTTGGAACAAATCTTGTAGCTTTGCACTTAAAATTCATTAATTTCAACCTAGTAACAACCTAGTAAGCACAGCTTGATGATGATACCAAGGCACTTCATCAGGAATGTGCATAGGTAAGCAGATTGCCACTCGTGGAATGCAGAAATGAAATTCATTGATCCTCACAGAATGTTAATGGCACCATTAAAGTGTAAAATATTCCTATAGCGCTTCGATTCAAAGGAGTCCGTTTCACCCTTGCTCGCCCAGCGATCTGCTTAAACATTCCTCAAAATGACACCAAACCCAGAGGCAATAACTCCCCATTTCACACATCACCGCGTTAACTTTCATCACGTGCCATACTATCTTCCAAACGTTCTAAACGTGATACTAGTTCTACCTTTGCACAAAAAAAAAAAAAAAAAAAAAACCAAAACAGATTAGATACAATAAAGCGGGTTCCGAAGGTGAACGCATCATCGCCCATCGAACGCGGTTTCATGCTACGCAAGCACGACACACAACACAATAGCCGGTGCGCTAGTGCTCATGTACATAATTGCCTCCTTGTCGTATTCCTCTTTGCAATTGCTGCTCTGGAAACTCCTGCTGCGATGCTACTGATACCGAATGCGAAGCACACGTTGCAAAACCAAAAAGAACATAAAACTCATGCAGATTACTCGTACCATGTCACTGTATGAACCTCAAAGAGCCAAAGCACCACAACAGAAGACAACGCCAAAAAAAAAAGAAAGTCATTGTTGAGGCTGCACTCGATAGGTTGTTTTGCAAATATCGCATTATTTTTGTCTTTTTAAAAGATACTCCATATGCGCCGTTGACAGGCATAGTACGAGTGGTACGTTCTATTGAGATTTTCTCCAATAAATAGCTGTCAATTGAGATGTCAGTTTGGTATCAGATATCACCATCATATACGGGCGTAATGTCCCTTTCGTGTACGCGTCTTCTATGCTTTTCCAATTATGCAGCTTTACATAAAGAATGATGTTTTAATGGGAAAAAATCTGTCAGATATCGACTCGATCAAGCATCGATTGTAAATTCTTCTTCTTCTTCTTAGTGGGCGCTACAGTTCGGGGTGATCCTGGCCCTCAACCAACATGCCCCTCCATCTAGCACGATCTTTCGCTAGCCTTTTCCATTGCCGCACACCCAGTTGGCTGAGGTCCCCTTCCACCTGTGTGCGCCATCTTATGGGCGGCCGTCCTCTGCTTCTTCGTCCCTCGGGGTTGGATTCAAAGACTCTCCGGGCTGGAGCTGTGGTGTCCATTCGCTCTACATGGCCCAGCCATCTTAGGCGTTGAATCCGTAGACGCCTGACTAGGCTCATGTCGCTGTACAGCCCGTAAAGTTCGTGGTTGAATCTTCTCCTCCACCCCCCGTCTGCGTTTATAGGCCCAAAAATCACGCGCAAAATCTTTCTCTCGAACCGACCAAGGGCCTCCTCATCCGCTTTTGATAGTGTCCATGCTTCTGCGCCGTACAACAGGACCGGGATATTAAGGGTCTTATATAGAGCCAACTTTGTCGTTCGGGAGAGGGCTCTATTACTCAGTTGCCTCCTGAGCCCAAAGAAACAGCGATTGGCAAGAGTGATTCTGCGTTTGATTTCGGAACTGATGCCGTTGTTCCAGGTTACTGCGGAGACAAGGTAGACGAAGTCCTTAACTACATCGAACTTATAGCTGCCAATATGCACGTTCTGTCCAAGACGTCGGTGGTGGTAAATGTCCTTTTTCGATGCCAGCAGATATTTAGTCTTGCCCTCATTAACTGCCAAAACAATTTTTGCCGCCTCCATCTCAATACCCACAAACGCCTCATTGACATCTCGCTGCGATCTACCCATTATGTCAATATCGTCGGCGTATGCAAGGAGTTGCGAGGATTTGAAATAGATTGTGCCTCTTATATTGGCCAGTGATTTTTGCACAATCATTTCCAATATGATGTTGAAGAAATCACACGACAGCGCATCGCCCTGCCTAAATCCTTTTTTGACATCAAAACTATCGGTAAGGTGTTCACCGATTCGGATGGAGCAGCGAGCGTTCTCCAAAGTCATCCTGCATAGACTGACGAGTTTAGCAGGTATGTCAAAGGTAGACATAGCGTTGTATAGCTCGTCTCTAATTACGCTGTCGTATGCGGCTTTGAAGTCGACAAATAGGTGGTGAGTGTCGACTTGAAATTCATTGGTTTTCTCCAGTATCTGCCGTAGTGTGAAGATTTGATCGATGGTGGACTTCCCTGGCCTGAATCCGCACTGATAAGGACCTATCAGCTTATTTACAAAAGGCTTCAGGCGTTCACACAAAACGGCAGAGAAGGTTTTGTAGACGATGTTAAGGAGACTTATTCCTCTATAGTTGGCGCAATCAGAGGGGTCTCCTTTCTTGTGGATCGGGCATACGATGCTGAGACTCCATTCCTCGGGCATGCTTTCCTCTAACCATATTTTACGGATGAGCTGGTGCATGCTCCTAACCAGGTCATCCCCAGCTGCCTTGAAGAGCTCAGCAGACAGTCCGTCTGCGCCAGCAGCTTTATTCGCTTCGATATGGCAATCTTAACTTCGTCGAGGTCAGGGGGACAGAGTTCTCTGCGGTCTCCGTCGATTAGAAATTGATCGTTCTGCCTGACAGCGGTATATTGACTAACATCGCCGTTATACAGTCTGCAGAAGTGGTTTTTCCATATTCTCAGCATCGACTGCGGTTCTACTACTAGGCGTCCGTTCTCATCCCTGCAGGCTTCCGTTCTAGCTTTATAACCTTGGCATGTTCGCTTTATCTTTCGAACGTCACGCCTGCAGTAACACCTCTCCAAATCCTCAATCGCGCGCTTCTCGTGCTCTTTCTTCTATGAAGCTTATGCTCCTCCCTTCTTTTTAACTCGTAGAGCTCACGAGCTGCTCTTGTTCTTTTATGCAGCGAGGCCTTATATGCATCCTGCTTCGCTGTATGAATCCTCCTGCACTCGTCATCGAACCAGATGTTTCTTCGTGGTGGAGCCTTGAAACGCAAAACTTCGGATGCAGAGCTTTTCAGGGCCTGTTTGCAAAGGCTCCACTGCTGTTCTATTGATAGCGTGGAGAATTGAGGTGTATTGGAGAGCTTAAGGGAGACGCGATCGGTAAAAGCACGAGCGGTTTCTGGCGATAGTAGCTTTCCGACGTCATAGCTTTGTATTCTTACTCTACTCCGTTGCGTTCGTGATATCCGTAAGCGCATCTTGGCTACTACAAGATAGTGGTCCGAGTCGATGTTAGCCCCTCGGAAAGTTCGAACATCATGAATAGTGGAGAAGTGTCTGACGTCGATCGCGATGTGATCAATCTGGTTGGTAGTCGATTGATCAAAAGACCGCCAGGTGCCTTTGTGTATATCGAGGTGCGGGAAGCGCGTACTGGCTAGAAGGAGATTTCGCCCCGTAGCAAGATCAATCAGCCTGTGTCCGTTATCGGAGGTGGTGTCGTGTAGGCTATGTTTGCCGATGACTCGTTCAAATATGCTTTCCTTACCCAGCTTAGCATTGAAGTCTCCTAGTACAATTTTGATGTCATAGCTGGGACATTGGGCATACGTTCTGTCTAGGAGATCGTAGAACTCATCTTTAGCTGAGTCATCCTTGTCTTCCGTGGGGGCGTGGACGCAGATCAGGCTGATGTTAAAAAATGTTGCCTTGATACGGATTGTTATGAGGCGTTCGCTCACATGCCGAAAGCTTAGGACTTTTTGCCTTAGTCCACCTCGAACAACAAATCCGCATCCAAATAATCGTTGCCCTCTCTCCATATAGCAGTCGCCGTAGTAAATATCGTAGTTTTTCATCCGCTTTATGCCCGGTCCACTCCATCGCATTTCCTGGATGGCGGTGATGTCCGCTTTATAGCGGTCTAGGGCGTCCGCAAGTTGTTCGGCTGCACGTGGCCTGTTTAGGGACCTAACATTCCACGTACAAAGCCGAAGATCATTGTCCTTTTTTCGTTTTTTGCAAGGGTCGTCAACATAAATCCGGTCCGTTATATCCGATTCTTGTGGTCGATTGTAAATTAGAACTCTGCAAATGTATCTCTTCGGACTTCGAGCTACGAGTATTGCGTGCGAAATAGAATAGAATAGCATTTCACGTACTAATAAATCACAGATGATTAAATCAAACTGTCATCATTACGCCCGCCCGTTAACGCATCGATATTCGTCTTAATTCGAAAGGAGATAACCAGATAACACCAAGATTTGTCGGTGGGTTTCACAATTACTATATCCTGGCAAGAAAGCAAAAGGCCTGTCAATGTTTTCATTCTAACCTAAAGGAAGATACTATTTAGATACTTAAAATTACAGTCATTACCAGACGCATCCTGTGGTGAGGAATGGTGTCAAACAATATGACCACTACCACCTGCCCTTATACCTACATACTCGAGCGTCAGCCAGAAGAAAACAAAAGAAAAGGTGAGTGTCGCCTGTGCGCCATGTACTGAGCTCGTGCCACCACAGGAACAATCGACCACCATCGTAAAATGAAGAAATATAAACGATTGCAATTGAAGAAGTGTAATCTACGGTCTTGCTTACGCAGAGTTGTAGTAACGAAGACAAACGCTTCTGTAGTCGTACGAGTATGATGACTAGTCCAGCCGGCACTATCAGTCATATTAAGAACAGCTCGTGCCCGTGCGAATGTGCCTCTTCCACCCTAAGGTTCGGATCGCACCACGGTTGCGAATCCTAATATTTCATTGGTCCTCGTACAGATGCTTTCAAATGGCATTAGTAGACAGTTGAGAGGATATTCAATGAAATAAAAAATCAATTTGCATTGGGCACTGACACGGGGACGAAGATGGGCACGAGCTACGTGCAATCTACTATGTCTCGAGGGCACGTCATTCCTTTTTTTTTTTTCCTTTTTTTTCTCACAAAACAATCGTCACTATCGTTTGCATTCATATGTATCTGAAGAGTTTGTGCCTTGTCCTATTGAGATTTTTGCTGGCTTTATATACATTTTCGGTATTTATTTTGGTAGAGGTTTGTAATTATGATTGACGGGCTTATTAGATGATATGTATCTGGAAAGGAGGCGTTCTGACTGCAGTAGACAACAATCCATCATTTTTGTGTCGCTTACATGTCGTTGCAGATAGTAGATTGTAAACAAAATAAATAGAGTTGAATGGAAGATGCAATAATGGCAATGGTTCATACATAACGTCGCACTCGGCGCTACAAACAGGATGCATTCTATTCAGTTTCCCATACGCAGATATGTAATGAAATTTAAATTTTGATAATACCAGGTCTACACATGCCAGTGTTGAACGCGGAATCCAACACCACAAAAAGTTGCTGGTAGCTGTCTTTTACCAATTCAGTAATAGCCTCGTTAAGGTCTAATTTAGTCGCCTTGACCCGGATCATTGCCTTATTGCAGCCACGGTACGGATGCGAATTTCTCTCGGAATCAACGGAATCTCTGCAATCGCAAGAGACCGCCGATCAAGTCTCCCCCAAGCCCTCTCATGTCCCGATGCAATCTGCACAAACCATAGAACAGCAATAGAGTCGTTGTTAGAACGCCATCAGAGACGCCGCCTCAGATGTAGTCGATTTCAAGCCACCATCCTCGAGAAACCCCTGGTTTGATGACGTGTGCAGACAGGCCCATGTAGAGAAACAAAACACACACATGGCTACATTGCATCTACGGATGAGAGCTGCCCACGAGCTGTATGAAGGAGCATGCTCTTCTGAGACAAAAAAAAGAAGGAGCACGAGAAGCATGAGATCGAGGAGATGGAGGGATGCTATTGCAGGAACGACGTTCGAAAGTTTTACCGAAAAGTAAAACGAACATGCCAAGGCTATAAAGCTAGGGCAGAGCACGGACAACTAATAGTAGAGTAAGAGTCGATGCTGAGATTGTGAACGGATGCGGCGATGATAGTCAAAATGCCACCGTCAGGCAGAACGAACCATTCACAATGGACGAAGACGAAAGAGAATCCCGTCCATCCGACCTAGCTGATGTTAAGATAGCGATATCGAAACTTAAGTCTTACAAAGCAGCTGGCGATGAGCTGGTCAGGAACATGCACCAACTCATCTGCAGGATATGATGGAATCTCGGCATCGTTTGCTTCAGGCCAGGGAAGTCCACCATCGACCAAATCTTCACACTAGGGCAGATCCTGGAAAAAGCCAATGAATTCCGGGTCGACACACATCATCTTTTTGTCGACTTTAAAGCCGCATATGACAGTGTTTATAGAGACGAGCTACACAGAGCCATGCCATGTTTTAACATTCCTGCCAAACTCGTCAGACTGTGCAGGATAACTATGGAGGATTCTCGCTGCTCTATTAAGGTCGGAGTTCAACTAACTGCGATCGACGCCAGATATTCTCGACGTACGAATCTTCCGAGGGCCAACATCGACTCGGACCACTACCTTGTTGTAGCCAAGGTACGAATGAGGATATCTAGAATGTTTAGGAGTCGAGTAGAACTTTTTTTTTTTAGAGACTCGCGCAGGTTCAAGATTTTTATTTTTTTTTTTTTTATATTCTCTTATGATGTGTTTACACACACAACTTGAACGGAGCGCAGTGGTTGGGGTCGTTGATGTTCGTTCACTACTCTCAGGGGTGGTTGTTCTACACTTAGATAGGACGAGAGCCGACCAAATTTCGCGTTGGTTATAGTTCACAGTAATTCGTTCGAGCACTTTAGTATTGCATACACAGAGGATGAATTTCAGTTGACCATATACTGTGAGTGTTATGCCTGCAGCAGTACATCTGGTCACTTTCCATTCACAACTGTGTTGCATACTATTTGTCCGTATAGGAATTACTTTTTCTTGGCTACGAAGCGAATTTGAACCATAGACCTTTCGCTCGGCGGTCGATGATGTTAACCACTGCACCACGGCCACGGAACTACGTAAGCTTGACGTCAGAAAGCTACAATCGCAAGAGACTGCCGGACTTTTTGCCGATCGTGTCTCCTCCAAGCTCTCTCAAAATCCGCCTAAAACAGCACAAACAATAGAACAGGAATGGGCGCATTGCCAGAGCGAAGTCAGAGACGCTGCTTAGAACAAGCCCATGCAGCAACTCAAGAGGCATATAAAGCCCCGCTGCAACGACGGCTGAGAGCTGCTTCCGAAATCTATGAGCAGAGGAGAAGAGGGGAACGCATCCCTTTCAGAAGATAGAAGAGAGAGCACGGAAAGCGTGAGATCGAGGAGATGGGGAGATGCTTCCACAGGAATGACGCTCGGAAGTAGGTCCCCTTGACCTGTGTGAAAAATATAATCACACACAACATGGGTGATTGAGAGAAGCTTGGCTCTGGTCCTTCATGGGCTGTAACACCACCAAAGAGGAAGAAGAAAACGAACACGCCATGGCTACAAAGCCAGAGCGGCAGCCTGCAGGGATGAAAATGGAGAACTGGTAGTAGAGTCACAGTCGATGCTGAGGATTTGGAAAGACAACTACAGCAGATTGTATAACGGCGATGACAGACAAGATACCGCTGTCAGGCAGAACGATCCGTTCGTAATCCGACGAAGTCAAAATAGCGATATCAAGACTTAAGTTTAATATAGCCGCGGGCGCAGACGGCCTGTCTGCTGAGCTTCTTAAGGCTTTAGATGAGCTGGTTAGGTGCATGCACCATCTCATTTGCAAGGTATGGTCGGAGGAAAGCATGCCCGACGAATGGAATCTCAGCATCGCTTGCCCGGTCCATAAGAAAGGAGACCCCTATAACTGCGCCAACTATAGGGGAATAAGTCTCCTTAACATCGTATATAAGATCGTCTCTGCCGTATTGTGTGAACTTCTGGAACCGTTGGTGGATAACCTGATCGGCTCTTATCAGTGTGGTTTTAGGCCAGGTAAATCCACAATAGACCAAATATTTACGCTGCGGCAGATCTTGGAGAAGACCCAGGAATACCAAATCGACACTCACCACCTCTTCGTCGATTTCAAGGCTGCATATGACAGCGTGTATAAAGATGAGCTATACAAAGCCATGCCTAGTTTTAACATCCCTCCAATCCCCCGTCCGACTGTGCAGGATGACAGTGGAGAATTCTCGCTGCTCCATTAAGGTCGGTAATGAGCAAACCGAGACCTTTGATGTTAAAAAAGGATTTAGGCAAGGTGACGCGCTGTCAAGCAACTTTTTCAATATCGTGCTTGAAAAAATCGTGCAAGAGTCATTGGCCAAGTACGATTTATTTCAAGTCTACGCAATTGCTTGCATACGCCTACGACATTGACGTGATTGGACGGACACAGCGAGACGTCAATGAGGCCTTTGTAAGCATTGAGGTTGATGCGGCTAAGATGGGTCTCAAGGTTAATGTGGGTAAAACCAAATATCTGCTTTCATCTAAAAGAGACGGACAACACCGACGTATTGGCCAGAACGTCACCATGGGCGGATATAACCTTAAAGGGGTCAAGGAATTCGTCTACCTTGGCTCACTGATGACCAGCGACAACAACACCAGTGCTGAGATAAAACGCAGAATCACTCTTGCCAACCGCTGTTTCTTTGGGCTCAAGAGGCAATCGAGAAGTAGAGCCCTCTCTTGGAAAACCAAGGTGACACTATATAAGACCTTAATCATCCCAGTCCTCCTTTACGGCGCAGAGGCTTGGACCTTAACAAAAGCGGATGAAGATGCCCTTGGTCGTTTCGAGAGGAAAATTCTGCGTACTATCTACGGTCCCGTTTGTGTAAACGGAGAGTGGAGGAGGAGATTCAACCAAGAACTGTACGGGCTGTACGGCGACATCGGCCCAGTTAGGCGTTTTCAGATCCAACGTCTAAGATGGCTGGGCCATGTAAAGCGAATGGACATCACCGCTCCGGCCCGAAGAGTCTTCGACTCCAACCCCGAGGGACGACGCAGCAGAGGACGACCGCATTTAAGGTGTCGCGCACAGATAGAAAGGGATCTCACCCAACTGGGCGTGCGGCACTGGAAGCGGCTGGCCAAAGATCGGGCCGGCTGGAGAGGCTGTAGCCCGAACTGTAGCGCCATCAAAGTAAGTAAGTATTTGGTTCCCACGAGATGAGGAGAACCACAATGTCCGCCCGTGCAGAGATCCGTAATGCACAGGTAAGGCTAGCTGATCCGGAGGGCGCCAGGTATCCGGATACACCGTTTGCGACTGCTTCTTATATTTACATACATACCTCATGACGCATTGCGTGAATCGTTGTCTCACTCCTTGTACATAAGATTCTGTTCAGACACATCCCATTGCAGCTTATCACTGCTCGAGCTGTCATCCCATTCAATTACTGTCATCGTCGAGAAATATTCATCGTCGAGAGACCATGCGAATGCGACAAACAACTTGTCCTCCTTTAAGGCGCAGAAGCTTGGACCTTAATAAAAGCGGATGAAGATGCCCTTGGTCGCTTCGAGAGGAAAATTCTGCGCTCTATCTACGGTCCCGTTTGTTCAAACGGAGTATGGAGGAGAAGATTTAATGAAGAACTGTACGGGTTGTATAGCGACATCGGCCTGGTACGACGTCTACGGATACAGCGTCTAAGGTGGCTAGGCCATGTAGAAAATACAGCTCCGACCCGAAGAGTCTTCGAATCCACTCCGGAAGGAAGGCGCGGCAGAGGACGGCCGCATCTTCGGTGGCACGTGCAGGTGGAAGGAGACCTTAACCAACTGCACGTACGGCGCCGGAAACAGCTGGCCAAAGACCGTGCTAGCTGGAGACGCTTATTGGTTGAGGCCCAGGTTCACCACGGACTGTAGCGCCACCTAACTAAGTAAGTTGTATCGGTTGAAGTCGTAGCCAGGGCTCCAGATAACAGGGCCAACACCTTACTATGACCTTATGATTTTGATGACCAGAACCCAGATTCTCCAAACCTAATTGCGCTGCAAGATGCGGTATATCTAACCAGGAGTATGTTGACTGCTTCAGTCGGATGGTACCCCAACTTACCCGGAGAAAATTGTTGAATTCTCCTGGTAAGTTGGGGTACATTGAGCCAACATTATCTTAAACCTTACATTTCGACAATTAAAAGACTTGTGGTTGCCCTTCATGCTGATTTCTATCTAGTGACCAACGTTTGATTTGCATATGACGTACAGTCTATTTTACTATCTGACTATCTCTATTTGTATTTCAGTTGCCACAGTACACAGTGCTGTGTGTCCAGTACACTAATAGATAACAGATAATTGTCCTTTTAATTTCTGTCAACAGCTTATAAAATGCAGTCGCCCTAATCGTACAATTAACTCTATTGTATTCGTTGTTTGCAAGAGATCTTTTCTACCTCGTCGGTTCCATTCAATTTCCTTAAGTATCTTTCACCAAACTAATCGTGAGAACAAAGACAGCGCTCACACGTGTTGTTTAAACGCCACCGGATCACTTTGTTTTAGTTACGTATAAAGGATTTCTTTTTTGATTATACTATGGCTTACGTTTGTTGTTCTTTTTTTGTCCCTTGACATCTTTGGATGTTATTTATGTGTGTGCCAACCCCTCGGTTTCACAATCCAAGGGCTAACCACTCCAGAACTATTTCAAATTAAATTTCTATTTCACAAAAAGAGAGGAGAACACGCAATACAACGAGGAGCGATGTATTAATTCATTTAAACTACTTCCGTTCTGGTGTCCCTTGTAAGGACGCGAATTGAATTGAACTCGTGGAATTCGGGTATGTGTGTGCGAGATAATTTGAGTCGGATTGCCGCAATCGTAGCAGCCCCTATATAGGGTTTTAGCGCAAAAGTGTTAATTGAAACACATCGGGGTCCATTCTTTCTTCATATAAATGTTACATCGTTCCGAACGCCTCAGTCGCTCAATTGCCTTGAAATTCATAAAATAAATTTATCTAATACTCAAGGATCTCCATTTTTCTCTTAATTTATATCCAGATGAAGTGGATGATATACTTTCTGCATACATCCCGCATATTCTAGAAAGCGATTACCTTGAGTGAAGAGAATAGGTTGAGTATTAATGAAGGCAAATGTCTAAGGTTAGCTCGGGTTTAAGGACGAGTGCGAGAGAATTTATTGACATCCCAGCTCGGGGAAACATATTCTATCCGAATCTCGAGAATCTCAACGGATTAGAGGGTTGTATTCAGTACAATTCCACATCGTTTTACAAAATTCACCTGAGAATCTACTTGGAGCAGGAAATGGATCACGAGAACTCCCAGAATGTTTTCGATTCTACAGACGCACAGTCGAGCTCGTGTACTTGCTTATTGCATTCTGACTTATCGAAAGCATCGCAACGTAGTACATCGCCAGATCTTTTTTGTGAATGTATCGAAAATGAGGAAATTTCGAAATCCCAAAACGTAACCGATCCTGTAACGCCCAATTCCACTATGAGGAGAAGACTCATTGCAGATGTGGAAAGGTTCATATTCAAACTGCTCGAAGACTTTGTGTCGAATGGGAGTGGAACTATTGTCGTGGCCAATACAAACAAATGGGAGAATTGCGAATTATCCTCCAACGGAATGTAATTGAAACTCAACAGCTATCCGTGAAAGATTCCAAAATCCTATTCTCTTCCTTCCAGTCTGACACTAAGGGATCGAATGGAGCTGATTTACAGAAATATTAAGTTGAAACGGAAAAATGGTGGCCACCAGTTCGCAATGATCATGTTTGTCCTATCGGAGGTCTATCATCTCTTAATCACAGAAACAACCTGCACAGAAAGGTAAGAGTTCAGTTAATGCTAACAATACACCTCAGACGTTTTAGCTTTCTAGAGAATTATATTATGATGATCCAGAGCTTGCAGAAAATAGGATAAATGTCGCAACTGCCGTTAAGGATGTGTGCAGTATTCTAAATACTACCGCCTGGGATTTGGGGATTCGGTTCTCATCCAAGGGACTCGTGGCCGGTGCATTAAGGATTTACATGAACAATAACATTATTATCGATTGCAATTCATGCGACGAAGGTGTTCTCGTTCCCAGCGAAGTGCAGTCTATTGTGCACCTGGAGACAAGCGCCCTCTTCGTCCTGATCGTAGAGAAAGACACTGTTTTCGAAAAACTTCTCAAACAGAACATTCTTTTAAGTCAAACCAATGGTATCATCCTCATAACAGGCAAAGGATATCCAGACATTAGCACGCGTCTATTGGTAACAAAACTCTGGAACGATTTTAGATTGCCCACCTATGCGCTGGTTGACGGAGATCCATTCGGAATAGAAATCATGCTTGTCTACCGTTTCGGATCAAGAGTAACCGACAACATTCAAATAAATGATCGATCGTATGTGTATTCAATTCTCGTCTCTGCTTTTCCTTACAGTCAATGGTATTTAACTCGGATCACCTGGCCTGTCCTCACATTCGTTGGATCGGCATACACCCATCGGAGATTGATTCCCTTGCAATTCCATCGATACCACAAACCGAGAGGGACAAACGAAAGATAATTGAACTTCTGCAACGATCATACGTAAGTGCTGAAGTGCGTAATGAACTGGAAATACTTCAACGACTTAATCGCAAGGCCGAAATCGAAGCTGTTACTAGCTTCTCCGCAAACTTTCTGGTTTCTGATTACATACCGAATAAAATTAAACGGAATTTATGCATCTAGATCGGTGAGGATCGCTCAATTATCAGTAGCAGTGTAAACACAGAAGAGCGTTGAAGGTATAATTTGGAAAATGATCGTTTTGTTATTGTTTAAGTTAATTGCACAATGCGGACAGATTCGAGTTTATGTTAATAAATACATCTTTACAAGATACGCATATTTGGTTGGCTAGTTCATTAGCTTCACTTATTAATGGTTTGTGGTAAGTGGTTAATGGCAGAGTAAGCCCATAGTATGTATTAGCTAGATTGATTGACTTTATTTAGTTCTTAATGACTACTTCTTAGCTTCGGGCAACACTTCTGTTTTCCAGATTCATTCCCATAGTATCTCTGAATACAGAGAGCGAGGGAGCGATCAAACAGAGCAAAGAAGTTGATCGCGTTTAGCATGGCAAATGCCAGCTTCGATCTCTGTCCCTGCTCAATCCAAGTTGACACACAGCCTCCGCGTGCCCCCCCCCCCCCCCCCCCCTGGATAGCAACCCTGGCACCCGCCAGGTAGTAAGCCAATGTGTGCAGCGCTCCAACCCCTTGTTCCTGGGGAAAGAGGAACCTGGCTCTCCAGGTTGAGGGTTGTGCTTAGGGGTAACATCCCTATCACGTAAAAACCTACTTGTTCCGAAACAACAACAAGCCGGACGGATACAAAGCTGACGACCCCTGCAAACGACTAACGGACTTGAGAGTCTGCACCTGGAATGTTAGGTCCCTTAACAGACCGGGTGCAGGCGATCAATTGGAGCAAACCCTCAACTGCTGTAAAGCAGATATAACTGCACTCCAAGAAGAGCGATGGGATGGACCATGCAAAAAACGGATGAAAGACTGCGACATCTACTACGGGAACTGCTATAAGGAGAACAAACAGCGCTTATTCGGGTGCGGATTCGTTATTCGAGGAAGGCTCCGAAAAAAGCTCTTAAGCGAACAACCCGCATCAAAGCTGATTCCGCGAATATTAGCTTGATATGCGTTTAGGCCCGAACCAAAGAAAAGGACGATCAACTCCGAGATGATTTCTACGATCTCCTAGACGGAACCTATGCCCAATGTCCCAGATATGATACTGTAACAGTACTAGGAGATTTCAATGCGAAACTGGGCAAAGAGAGCGTACTTGAATCGATCACAGAAAAGTATATCCTACACGACACCACGTCCGAAAACGGACATCGGCTGCTCGACTTCCTGGCTGGGCGTAATATCCTTCTGGCTAGCATACGATTCACGCATCTCAAAATCCACAAAGGACATTGTAGATCACCTGATCACTCTACCACCTATCAGGTTGATCACGTTGCGATTGTCGATGCCAGACACTCCTCCAGCATCCTAGATGTACGAACCTTTCGAGGAGCCAACATCGACTCGGATCACTACCCTGTTGAAGCCAAGGTACGAATGAGGATATCAAGGATGCCACGGAGTCGAACTGGATAAGGAAAGCTTGACGTCGGAAAATTACGATCCCAGGAAACCGCTAGGATCTTTGCCGATTGAGTTTCCCTCAACTTTTCGCAAAATCCGATAGCACCAGCACAATCCACAGAACAACGGTGGAAGTATTGCCAGCGCACCATCAAAGACGCTGCCTCTAATATTCTGGGTTTCAACCAGCCGTCAGATAGAAACCCCTGGTGTGTTGAGCAATGAGAACAAGCCCCTGAAGCAAAGCAAACTGCCTACAAAGCCATGCTACATAGACGGACGGGGGCCGCTCGTGTACACTACGAGCAGAAAAGGAGAGAGAGAAGAAAAAGCCTAAGATGGAGGAGACGGAGAGATGCTACCACAGGAATGACGCTCGCAAGTTTTACGAGCATGTCAAGGCTGTAAAGCCAGAGCGGAAGCCTGTAGGGATGAAGACAGACGACTAGTAGTAGAGACATAGACGATGCTGAGAATATGGAACGAACACTTCTGTAGACTGTTTAACGGCGATGAAAGATCTAATACCGCTGTCAGGCAGGGAATTCCGTCCACCCGACCTAGATGAAATTAAGCTGGTCATTTCGAAGCTTAAAGCGGCCTGTCTGCTAAGCTACTTAAAGCGGCTGGAGATGTGCTGGGGCGCATGCGCAACCTCATCTGTAAAATATGATCGGGGGAAAAAATGTCCGACGACTGAAATCTCTATATTAATGTGGCTTTAGGCTGGGTAAATCCACAATAGACCAAATGCTCACACTGCGGCAGATCTTGGAGAAGATCCAAGAATACCAATTCGACACCCATCACCTTTTCGTCGATTTTAAGGCCATGTAAGACAGTGTGTATTGAGACAAGCTATCCGGAGTCATGCCCGGTTTTAACATCCCTACCAAACTCGTCAAATTGTGCAGAATGACAATGGAGAATTCCGACTGCTCCATTAAGGTTGGCAGCGAATAAACTTAGACCTTTGATGTTAAAAAAGGATTTAGATAAGGTGATGCACTGCCATGTAACTTTTTTTAACATTGTACTTGAAAATATCATACAAGACTCACTGGCGAATATAAGAAGTACGATCTTTTTCAAGCCTGCGCAATTGCTTGCTTGCGCGGATAACATTGACGTAATTGAGTGTGATGAGCCGCTCATAAGCATAATCGGCTAAGATGGGCCCTTCGGTAAATGACGATATGTTGCTCGCTACGTCCGGGGACCTTAGCCGCTGATTCAGATGGAGGTTGATTTGTTGTGATTTGTTGATATGGGCTACTACGGCTGGCTCCCTGTTCCGCAGACGGACTGACTACTGTTTCTTGGCTGGAGGCCAGTGGTTCGTTCTCGGATGAGGTGCCAAGACTAGGCGACCTTCTCTTCTTTTTTTAACTTCCCAGTGGGAAGTTATTGTAATGGCGCCGATTTCGCAAATTAAAAATTTCGACATATCTTCAAGTTTCAAGGTATGTGCGCATGTGTGTACTAGACTTTTCGCCCCGATTATCTCGAGAACCAAAGATGATATTGCCATAAGATTGGGTTCATTCCACGCGTTATCACGCAACTTAGAGCTGAGTATGTCAGCAAAATCGGTCCAGCCGTTTTTCGTTAGAAATTAAATAACTAAAAAATAGGCAAAAAAAATGAACAACACACGGTGTTCCCAAGCAGCTCCCCTTTTAAGTATTAACCGCACCCGACGCTGATTGATTGTGGTGATCGGACGACAACCGATAGATATGAGATTGCTCGGACAGTGTTGTGGTTGGGTAAGGAAACGTACACTTATGAGCTGCTCGTAAGTGTGCACTACCCAACGAGCAATTATTAAACGCACGCGCTCATGAGCATTTTTTTTTTCCATATTTTCTATATTTTTTTAATTTGTTTGTTTTTTTTTTTTCATATTGAATATTATGGCCCCAGAAGTACGTCCGGAAATGTTGGTCCCAGCAGAGCCGACTTACTGAGACAAGGCACTTCATAAAACCGACCATGGTGGGCGTCGGAGGGGACCGTTAGGAGCCAGGTCCCTTTAACCACTAACTGGCCACGCAGCCTTTTTTAGTGAATTTTAGTCGCCTCTTACGATAGGCATACCTACCTACCCGAAGAGGATGTTGGTAGTACAGGTCTGAATTGAATTGCAATAGAGCAGCAGTTCACAGTAGATGATTTGACCAGACATACAGCATAACCTTCCGGTCTATATCCTGTGCCATCCTAAGCCTGTAGATATTTCGCACTAAGGGTGTTAATAATTCCTTAACTCTAACTCTTATGTACACAATGTACAACGGTCATGTTCGCGGACAAAGTCCTCGAATAAACAAAAAAAAAAAAAAAAACGTATTCCATACGACGCGTCGGCGCGGTCTATTAAAACCGAGCGGGTTAATCTTTTTTTTTAATCATGTTTGCCTTATGGGGAACAATGAAGTAATGGTCATTGGAATATAATCATAAAGCGAAGGACCGATCAAAAGAGATGCGTCAGGACCTCCTCGAATCAAAGGATCAAATTTGTCTCTCGTTGTCAGGATTTCACTGGAAAAATCAAAGAAGCAGAAGCACCTTCTTTTGTCTTCATTGATCCTAACATCGTATACAAATAATGGTAAGGCCCCACAACAAAAAAAAAAAGAGTCCTTCATCATGACAGGCTATTGTCTGTGGAATTTACACTTAAAAAAAAATCAAGGAAGAAAGGAATAATAGTATGTAATGAATATTAGGATAGCCATAAAGCGTGACCGTGATAGGCATTACTAAACAACATTTGATATTCTGTTTTAGATTGTTGCTTAGGTTTATTCGGAACAGGACCAACATCGTCCTGTCCATCCGAACTTTACGGAACGGGCGTGTTGTTATTAGGTCGTTAATTCCTACGTAAACATCGGAATAGGGAATCAACATCGGGAAATGTCAATAAAGTAATTTATTAGATACCTCATTAAGCGGTAACACAATCTGGAATTAGCATTCTATTATCCTGTGACTTACAGAACATACAGGAGTGAGAGCAAAGGACATTGACATGCATGAGTGACTCTGCATTTCAGGTACATACCTACTCTCGTTCGCTGATTCAATGGATCGGGCCGTTTTGGGTCATCACATTCAGTAATTTATTGGTTTTGTGGCAAGCATTAAATGCACGGATGAACAAATTGCTAGAGTTTCGTTTATGCCGCGGTTTTCTCCAATTATGAATACTATAGGCAGCACGAGCCACAAACACATGGTGGCGTGACCACTCATTTGCATTGCACTCTATTGTGCTGTTGCAAGGACTTTTTTTCTTCTGTTTGTTTCCTACAACCATTATTTTGGCTATTTGCGATTCGATTGCGGACAGGAGCACATCATGTGATATAATATGCTTATGAGCAATTTAAAACGCTGACTCAGGGAGCAGATTTTGTCCAAAATTTTTGTTTACCCTCTTGGCAATCATCTCCAAATACCTAACCCGACTGGGCAAAGAGCACAAAAACGATTAAACAAAAGACAGCAGAGCGTGCCAAAACGATATCGTATATGTACGTGCTCCTACTTACCTTGTGAAGATGCGTCGTTCCATCATTAGATTATCATCTGCCACCGATTCCATAGGTTGTGTCCCGACCAAAAGAGTGGTAAAAAAACAGAGGAACTGAAAATCAAAGGAGACACGGGGATAGGCGCACATTAATCGCTCACGGCCTTAGGGTACGACGAGCAGCGCGTACACTATGTAAGGTCGGTAACCAAACAGAGATAACACCTTTACAAAAGTATACATATCCTTGCAGGCCTCTTGGTTCTTTGATTGTCTCATTGTTGTTGTATTTTTCGTTTTGTTTTGTTTTTGGGATATCAGATTTCAGGAGTGGGTTCATTATTTTACAAAAACCGATGCTTGGACGATAAATATCCAGCCGGATAGTGTCCTCGCATCATTGCAGCGAACCATCTTGTTGTATAATGTGTGTAATAGAGGAAAATACCAACAGCGCCGTTCCCAGCAGGTTTTGACCAGGTGTCATAATGAAGTGTGCTCATTTCATGGTTAGACCAGATCACAGTATACTTATTTCGTGGGATCATCCATGTAGTCATCCGAAAAGTGGTCTATACGAGTATTACCACCTATTGGGGAGGGAGTTAATGACTGTCAGTAAAGTGTGATATTTAAGGATATTTAGTGTCTATTAGGGCGCTAATACTGGTTTATCACGCGATTAGTTCACGTGGGAAAACTGGAGCGAACAAATTATTGAACTCAGCTCACGCCACACCTAAAGCGTCACGAGTATGCCTACCGATGCGCGTGGGAAATTCTGTTCTGATAATCCCTTCGTCAAGGTCGGTCGGTAGTGCAACGACAACATCATTAAGAAGTGGTGTGGCCAGGCTATAAAGTAAGATAAAACTGTTTTTGTTTTTTCGATCGATTAAAGCTAATTTTGTATTACAGGGTCCAACAAAAGGTAGAAAGATGTTACTTGTGAAAGGTTTCGTTGTATGGTTATAGTCTTAAATCGCAGATCGTGTTATTGGCATATACTGCGCTCTATAGGGATGGTTACACATAGTTTTTGTAATACCGCTATCTGTTGGAGCATTCAGACGCGAATACTGGTCCATTGTACTCCAGTTGTCACAAAATTCTTCGTTTTGAATAGATGAATGCCAAGGAAATTAATCCGCAGTTGACAACATTCTACGCACATCTCTCGAAGATACCTCATATGAAGGACCCGGTAGGTCTGATCTTTAAAGTGGCTCTTACCCAAAAAGATTATTTTTTCCACACTTCCGCTAACCAGTTTTTGGTCGATTGTGACGTGTGATTTTTCAAACGTTTCTAATTGCCATAGCAATACATACGGATGGCAAAAGACTAACAAGGGCCTTCTAGGTGTAGCATCTACCGACGGGTGCTAAAAAATAAGCGAGTAAGAGCCTCTGCAGTTAAACACCTTGCAGCTCTGTTAGCCAAGTCCTACTTCCACCTCTTCGTGGTACCATCTAGAAATTTTCAAACCATAGAAATTGCTAATGGAAGAGGACGCATGGCGAGCATCCTGTGCCACAAAACAGGGTTAATGTGGATTGCTCTAGTGATCTAGCAAACCATAGCCGGGAAACCCCACAATTGCTCAGAAGAAACGGACCGGATTAATATTGACCCTTGCAAAAAACGAAAAAAGGACAAAGATTTTCGGCCTTGTACGTGGAATGTTAGGTCCCTAAACAGGCCACGTGCAGCCGAACAGCTTGTGAACGCCCTAGACCGCTATAAAGCGGACATAACTGCCATCCAGGAAATGCGATGGAATGGCCCGGGTATAAAGAGGGAAAAACTGCGACGTTTACTATGGCGACTGCTATAGGGAGAGAGGACAACGATTGTTCGGATGCGGATTTGCTGTTCGAGGTGGACTAAAGCAAAAAGTCCTAAGCTCCTCATTACGATCCGTAACAAGGCTACATTTTCCAACATCAGCCTGATTTGCATCCACGGCCCCACGGAAGACAAGGATGACTCCACCAAATACCTCTACGACCTCCTAGACAGAACGTATGCCCAATGTCCCAGCTTTTCTTTTCTTTTGGCGGCGTTACAGTCCATGAAGGACCAAAGCCAAGCTTCTCTTCAATCACCCATGTTGTGTGTGATTTATTTTTTACACAGGTGAAAGGGACCTACAGTTTAATGCCGGTTCCGAACGACGTGATTCGAGAAGCTTTTTCAAAGCAAGGTATACTATGGGTGGCCTTGCCAGTACTCCGACGAGAAGGGACGCCGCGAAATAAACATTCGATGGCGTTGGTGATATCGGGATCCGAACTCGCTCATCGTGCGTCAGAGTCCAACACACTAACCACTGCGCTACGGCGCCCTCGTCCCAGCTATGACATCAAAATTGTACTAGGAGACTTCAATGCTAAACTGGGTGAGGAAAGCATTTTTGAACGAGTCATCGGCAAACACGGTACTAAATCCGGTAACGGACACAGGCTGATTGATCTTGCTACAGGGCGAAATCTCTTTCTAGCGAGTACGCACTTCCCGCATCTCGATATACACAAATACACCCGGCGGGAAAGATCAATCAAGCACTAACCAGATTGATCACATCGCGATCGACGTCAGACACTCGTCCTCTTGATGGTCGAACTTTCCGAGGGGCTAACATCGACTCGGACCACTATCTTGTAGTGGCCAAGATGCACCTACAGATTTCACGAACGCAGCGGAGTAGAGTAAGCATACAAGGTTATGACGTCGGGGTGCTACTATCGCCAGAAACCCCTCCTGCCTTTACCGATCGCGTCTCCCGTAAGCTTAAGCTCTCCAATGCACCTCAACCCTCCAGGCTGTCAATAGAACAGCAAAAGAACTTTTGCAAACAAGGCCTGAAAAGCAGTGCATCTGAAGTTTTAGGCTTTAAGTCTCCACCACGAAGAAACATCTGGTTCGATGACGAGCGCAAGAGGATTCACACAGCGAAACAGGATGCATATAAAGCCTCGCTGCATATAAGAACAAGAGCATGTCGTGAGCTCTACGAGTTAAAACGAAGGGAGGAGCACAGGCTTCTCAGAAGAAAGAAGAAAGAGCACTAGAAGCGCGCGATTGAGGCTTTGGAGAGGTGTTACTGCAGGCGTGACGTACGAAAGTTTTATCAAGAGATAAAGCGAACACGCCAAGGTTATAAAGCCACAACGGAAGCCTGCAGGGATGAGAACGGACACCTAGTAGTAGAATCGCAGTCTATGCTGAGAATATTGAAAAACCACTCCTGCAGACTGTATAACGATGTTAGTCAATATGCCACTGTCAGGCAAAATGATCCATTTCTTAACGACGAAGGTCGCAGAGAATCCTGTCCCCCTGACCTCGACGAAGTTAAGATCGTCATATCGGAGCTCAAGCCGAATAAATCTGCTGGCGCAGACGTATTGTCTGCTGAACTCCTCAAAGTAGCTGGAGATGACCTGGTTAGGAGCAAGCACTAGCTCATCTGTAAGATATGGTCAGGGGAAAACATGCCCGAGGTATGGAGTCTCAGCATCGTATGCCCGATCCAGATGAAAGGGGACCCCTCTGACTGCGCCAACTACAATGAATAAGTCTTCTTAACATCGCCAACAAAATCTTCTCTGCCATTTTGTGTGAACGCCTGAAGCCTTTTGTATATAAGCTAATAGGTTCCTATAAGTGCAGATTCAGGCCAGGGATGCCCATCATCGACCAACTCTTCACACTACGGCAGATCCTGGAGAAAACCCATGAATTTCAAGTCGACACTCACCACATATAAATGTCGACTTCAAAGCCGCATACGACAGCGTTATTAGAGACGAGCTATACAACGCTATGTCTACCTTTGACTAAACTCGTCAGACTATGCAGGATGACTCGCTCCGCCCGTTAAGAAGAAGAATAGGAATCGGTAGAAGCGGTTAGGATCAGTAAGGGACGTCTGCAATCTTTGAATATATGACTTATAGAGGGAGTTACAGATGATAGAGAAGCGCTTGAAGGCTTGTTGGTACATCGCATAATCAGAGGGGGAATTCGACGTTAAAAACCTCTTCCAACGTTTATTACTCGTATTACGGAGAGTACGCAATTCCTTGTCACACCAAGGAGGTGTTGAGAAACAATTTTTCCGAGGGACGTAAGGAACAGAATTACTGGAGAAAGAAGGCCTGGACGTTGTTGCCTACGCCGATGATGTTGCCATCTCAATCTCTGAGATGAATTCTCATTTCTGTGCAAATGAGCCAATAGTAACGGACTCGGGATTAATCCCCAGAAAACGGAGCTCGTGCTATTTACCAAAAAGCATAAAATCCCGGAAAACTGCCCTATGACTCTGCTCGATACCAGGCTAACCTATTCCTCTAGTGCCAAATTCCTTCGCATTATACTCGATAGGAAATTAACTTGGAAGAGCAATACAATTGAAAGAGCAAAGAAGCAACAATAGCTCTCTACATATGTAAGAAAGCCCCAGGAAAAAAATGGGGATTCAACCCCAGGATCACCCTATGGCTCTACATCACGGTCGTTAGACCCATACTAATGTATGGAGTGACAGTCTGGTGGACTGCACTGGACAAGACAACATACCACAAACAACTCGTGAAGGTACAAAGGATGGCATGTATGTGCATTACCGGGGCCCTTAGGTCCACACCAACGGCTGCGCTTAACATGATACTAGACCTTACACCACTTGATATTTCCGGTAAGCAAATTGCCACACACACGGCCATAAAACTGAAAGCCAACTCGAAATGGACGACCTATGTCGCTGACCACTCCTCTATCCTGCAAAACAGGATAACTATGGCAGAAAACTTGGACCACATAGAACCCACCATAGTCTTGGACAAAAGCTTCACGACCCTATATCCGGACAGACAGAACTGGACTCACCAAACTCAACCCCGCAGAAAATGCGTGGATTTCTACACTACGGGTCTAAAACCAAAGACTGGGTGGGCAGTGGAATATTCTGCAAACAACTTAAGCTGTATAAAGCTCTAAAATTACCAGATCACTGCAGCGTTTTCCAGGCGGAACTGTTGGCAATAAAAGAGGCTTTGTCTTGACTGAAGTGGAACGTAATATCCACCACGGGTATTCGAATTCTCACAGACAGTAAAGCAGCCTTAAAGTCGCTGGAGTCCTATGTGTACACATCAAAATCTAGTCGCGACTGTCGCAGATCTCTTAACGAGATGGCAGAACAGTTCAACATACAGCTTATCTGGGTACCAGGACACAGCGACATTACAGGTAATGAAAAAGCCGACACACTCGCCAAACAAGGAATGACGCTACAATCAATCGTGGCTTGTGAGGGAGTACCCCTTACAACCATTAAACATAATCTAGCCAATCTCGCCAGGGCCGAGACGAACCTGAGATGGACCCAGGGACATACCTGCGTCATCACCAGGCAAATCTGGCCTCGGCTTGACAACGAACGCGCAAGGAGTATAATATCCCTAAAAAGAACTGACATCTACAAGGTCATTAGTGTCATCACAGGACACTGCCTCATTGGCAGTCACGCACAAAAACTAGGAATAGTTCCGAATGATTTCTGCAGAAGCTGTCAGGACGAGGAGGAGGTCGAATCCATTCACCACCTTCTCTGTGCCTGTCCAGCTTTTTGCAACATCAGGAAACGTTACCTAGGCTCTTACTTCCTTAACGGCCTGACAGATGTTCAGAAAGTAGGGATACCTAACCTTCTTAACTTCTTAAGAAGCACAAAATGGTTCGACGAATAGGGGGGCAAAACCCCCTCGTAGCTGCACAACGGGCCTCCCTGGCCTATGTGCATTCTTCTCAATTCTGGGAAGGCTACAAACCTACCTACGTACCTAAGGAAAAGAATGGATTATACACTTAAAGAGAGAGAGACAGAGGGTTACAGACATCTCTCTCAGAAGAATTTTCAATCACAAAATTACATTATAAGTCAGGTATTACACCATGCATCTTTTTGACGTGCAACTCTTGGTAATTTTCTTTTGAACTGACGTTCCGAGTTGCAAGGGCTATCACATTGTGCATCTCTCTATATCGCAGTGATGTGCTTCTATTTTTGACATTTCATTTCCACGTGATCTGCGTCATTCAGTGTCGACGTTTGGTGGAGGTTTTTTTGGATACTAGATGACCGTTGGGAAGGCTCTTACGCCGCCGTTCATATTGACGATTTTCAAATCATCCAGAGCATGTACAGCGCTTCTGTCTTGTTGCATAAAACTTAAAAATATGTTGAAAACATTCTTTCCCTACTTGAGTGCCAATCCTTTGATTCACCCTGTACTAGCCTTCACAATGGTCATCATTTCTGCTTAGACTCGAAACTAATCCATACATTTATGAAGATGCGCGAATAGAGCAATTTAGAAGACCACGCATGTTCCTACCCACACTGGCTCATGGAGTCATGGTATAAAAGAACGGACAGATTTCCTTCACAGAACTAGTCGCAGAATGGCTATATTCTCGTGCTTGTCGGTCATCTTCGCCCTAGTGATCAGTGTAGGTGCAAACGTTTTATTCGGTCTCGAAAAGGAACTATCAGATGTGATACTAACAACAGCACTCGGTAAAGTGCGAGGAACCTATCTAACATCTCAGTCCGGAAAGAATTTTTATGCGTTTCGTGGAATTCGGTATGCAAAACCTCCGCTGGGAGAGTTACGTTTTAAAGCAACTGTTCCCACCGATCAGTGGAATGGAATTTTCGATGCCACATTAGACGGTCCAATGTGTCCTCAGCCTGCTCTCAATAGTTCCGATGTGTCCGAAGATTGCTTGCGTTTGAATATCTACACCAAAGAACTACCATCGCAGGAGAACTTAGATATCAAACGTCCGGTGATTGTATTTATTCATCCTGGTGGGTTCTATTCGCTTTCCGGGCAGAGCAAGAAATTCGCCGGTCCGCAATATTTCATGGACAGAAATATTGTTTTGGTCACATTCAACTATAGACTCGGATCGCTGGGTTTCCTGAGTACCGGCACTAGGGATGCCCCGGGAAATGCTGGGTTGAAGGATCAAGTGCTGCTTCTGAGATGGATTAAAACCCACATATCGAGGTTTGGCGGTGATCCCAATGCAGTTACGCTGTTAGGATATGGCGCTGGTGCTATAAGTACAACTCTGCACATGGTGTCGCCCATGTCGAAAAATCTCTTCCGTCGAGCAATTATCATGAGTGGATCGGCGACCGCGCAATGGAAAATACCAGACGATCAATTGGATCTTGCTAGAAGACAAGCTCGTTTGCTTTACTGTCCTGATGACAATATCGATCGCATGGTCAGTTGTTTTCACCTAGTAAGTTAATCCGCAGGACGGGGCGTACGTACAGTTTCATTTTTTTATCTTTTTTAGAAACACTACTTAGAATTTGCCAACTCCCAAAGGAATCTATTTGATTTCGGGAGGGGAAACCCAGTGCTCTTGTTCAGACCAGTTGTAGAAAAGAATTTTGGCCAAGAGAGGTTCCTCGTCGAAGATCCTGTAAAATCGTATCAGGATGGAAAATTTATGAAAATTCCAGTCATAACTGGTATCACCAAGGACGAGTTCTTAGGGCCAGCCTTAAGTATGTATAGACTTTTGCCGTGTGTACACCAGTATCAGCTATCCTTTGGTAGATATTTTAGAGGATGATGCACTGCGCAATGTTTTGGACAATCATTTCAATGAGGTGGCCCCAGTGTGTTTTTTATATGACAGAAACCTCCCCAGGGCACAAAATATTAGTGAGGAACTGAGAAAATACTATCTGGGCCCGGGACTATTACATCCAACAAGGTCTTTAGATGGCTTGGGTCATGTAAGTACTTGTACAATGATGAAGACCTGACCTATCCGGTCGATTTGTATTTAGCTTTTTGCGGATGCTTTGACTGGATTCGGGGTTCATCGTTTTGTTCATCTAGCTGCGCGGCACACGAAGGTTTTTTACTACATGTTCTCATATCAAGGTCGGTCCAGTCATTTAGATTATCCTTCTGGAAAACCAATCGGTAAGTGCCTTTGTGTTAATGATTGATGTTTGTACTCGTATTAGCAATTTCATTTTTCCGATGGGGAAAGGCGTTGTTCATCACGATGATCTGCTTTACCTTTTCGTCGAACCCTCAGTGGCACGCATGTATGCAGATGACGAGGAAGAATACAAGATCGTTGAAGCATTGACCCGAATGTGGACTGCTTTCGCTTACAAGGGGTAAATTAATTATTATTTTCCGTTTCTGCATTTTGCTAGGTTTCCAAAAAGGTTGAAGTGAATTGGGATAGTATATAGACTGGCTCCTTCATAAGGAGGACCATTTAGATATGTGGTTGATACGTAAAGCCGTACAGTGTTCAGTGTCGAATGATACTCGGGGGAATTTAGTTCCATTCGCCTACTATTGCCTTCGTATTTGTTGTTGCTAACCTTGCTCTCTAAAATGCTCCAATGAGAAGTCAGTCGGCTTGAGATCGGGTGAGGATAAATGACCTGCTGAATAGTCCCGCGGTTTTATGGAAATGTTTGGCTGCACAAAAACCAGCTAAGTGCATCCAGTCTCGGTTACATCACGGACGCTGGTTTCTGATGACGAAATGCCCGTAGTCCAACTTCATAGAAGAACGTTCAGGCAAACTATACATAGTGATCAGGTGATCACTCATCAGTACACAGACAACTTTTTAAAACTCCGCAAACGAACCACGGATTCAATGCTTTCGATCTTTGGGCTTTCCCTCTGAGCAACTCTAAGTTCTTAAAACTTTTGTATTTTAAAAGGCTTTCATGCCTGCGATAGATACGCTTCCCTCTTCTTCTTGTTTTTGGACGATACAGTTGATGGCGAACCAGGGCCTCCTTTAAAAAACCTCTCCAATTCACACGGTCTTTCGCCAGTAGTCTCCAGTGCCGCACGCCTAGTTGGTTAAGGTCCTCTTCTAGTTGGTTGCGCCACCTTAACTTTGGCCGTCCTCGACCGCGTCGCCCCTCGGGGTTGGATTCAAAGACCTTCCGGGCCGGAGCTGTGTTTTCCATACGCACAATATGACCTAGCCATCTCAGGCGTTGGATCTAAAGACGCCGTGCTACGTTCATGTCGCTGTACAGCCCGTACAATTAACTATTAAGTCTTCTCCTCCATTCCCCATTTATGCAGGTCGGGCCGAAAATCGCATGCAGAATTTTTTCCCAAAACGACCAAGGGCCTCCTCGTCCGCTTTCTATAAGGTTCATGTCTCTGCGCCATAAACCAGGACCGGTATGATGAGGGTCTTGTATATGGTCACCTTGGTTTTTCGAGAGAGGGCTCTGCTTCTCAATAGCCTCCCGAGCCCAAAGAAACAGCGGTTGGTAAGAGTTATTCTGCGTTTGATTTCGGCACTGATGTCATTGCTGCATGTCACTGCGGAGCCTAGATAGATGAAGTCCTTAACTACCTCAATAGTATACCTGCCAATATATGAGCCCTGGCCAAGAAGCCACTGGTTCGTGTCCTTTTCCGACGACAGCATATATTTCGTCTTTACCGCCAGTCCCATTTTAGCCGCTTCCGTCTCAATGCTCGTAAAGGCCCCAATGCCCTCTCGCTGACTTCGTCCAATTATGTCAATGTTATCGGCTTCTGTGCAGCGCCTCTTGATAGGTTTGCTGCTTGGCTGCGTAAGCCCTCGTACAGTTGTGATCAAACCATGGGTTTCTTGTTGGTGACATTTTGAAACCCAGTACCTCAGAAGCAGCACTCTCTTGTTGACAAGGGGCCAATTGGTGTTGTACGGTCTGAGCAGGTGCTGGAGGGTTTTCCGAGGGCTTGAGAGAGACGCGATTGGCGTAGACTCTGGCGGTCACTTGCGACGTTGTATGCCGCTGGCTTTACTCGATTTTTCTGGGCCAGGCATATTCGTAGTCGTAACCTGGCTGCCCCAAGATAGTGCTCCGAGTCAATGTTGGCTCGTCTGGAAGTTCGGACATCCAGAATATCGGATGCGTGCATGCCATCAATCGCAATGTGGTCAATTTGGTTGACGGTTGATTGATCCGAAAATCGCCAAGTGCCTTTCTGGATGTTGAGATGTGGGAAACACGTGCTAGCAACTAGAATATTTCGCCCCGTTGCGAAGTCTATCAGCCTAAATCGGATGTGGTGTTGTGTAGGCTGTGCTTGCCAATGACCCTATTAAAGGCGACTTCCTTGCTCCGTTGTGCGTTTAAGTCTCCCAGTACGATTTTAACATTGTAATTGTGACATTGGGACATATGTATGTCCTATCTACCAGATCGTAGCAGCCCTTGGTAGGGGAGTGAGCGCAAATTAGGATGATGTTTGTGAATTTAGCCTTGATGCGGATTGTTATGTTATGGCGAAGCTCAAGACCTCTTGCTTAAGTGTACCTCCAATAACAAATCCGCATCCGAATAAGCGTTGCTTTCTCTCCTTGTAGCAGTCGCCGTAATAGGTATCATAGTTTCCCATCCGCTTTTTGCCCGGTTCATCAGATCGCACTTCCTGGATTGCGGTAATATCTGCCTTCTAGCAGTGTAGGGCCTCCGCAAGTTGCTCGACTGCACGTGGTCTGTTGAAGGACCTAACATTCCACGTACAAAGGAATCGTAGCTCCACCAACGTGAACTCCACAAACGACATCACAGTAGAAATCCTTCAAAACTCTTCACTCGAAGAAACAACGTGGTCTTTACAAAACGCTTATATCGCCAGTCTTGCTGTACGGAGCCAAAAGCTGGACGATAAGCAGGACTTCAGTTCTTTCGAAGGAAAAATTCTGCGTCAGATATTTGGTCTTGTCTGTGAGGAAGATGAATGAAGGAGAATACATAACCGGAACCCTACGAGCTGTACAAAGATGTGGATATAGTCCGGAAGGCAAATATCCGTCGACTACATTGGCCACATTGAGCGCATGCTAAGAGGGTCTTCGACTCCAAGCCTCTTGGTTCAAGAAGAGGAAAAGACCGAACCGCCTGTATTTTTTTTTTTTTTTTTAGAGTCACACGCGCACTCAAGGCTAAGGCCTTATAACGAAGTAATCGCGGATGTTTACGGGGGTCGTCTACATTAATCCGCGCGAGCTCTATGAAAAGATAAGGTGGGAGGAGCATGCGCTTCTAGGAAGAAAAGAGAAAGAGAAAAGAAAAGGAGCACGAGAGACGCTATTGCAGGAACGACGTTCGAAAGTCCTACTAAAAAAGTAAAACAAACATGCTAAGGCTATAAAGCCAGAGCAGAAGCCTGCAGCGATGAGCACGGACATCTAATAGTGGAGTCACAGTCTATACTGAGATTATGGATGGACCACTTCTGCAATGTATATGTATAACAGCGATGATAGGCAAAATGCTGCCGTCAGACAGAACGAACCATTGAAGACGAAAGAGAATCCCGTCCACCCGACCTAGACGATGTTAAGATAGCGTTATCGAAACTTAAGCCTTATAAAGGTGCTGGAGCTGGCGATGAGCTGGTCAGGAACATGCACCAATTCATCTGCAAGATATGGTCGGAAGAATGCATACCCGATGAATGGAATCTCAGCATCGTTTGCCCGATCCGTAAGAAAGGAGACCCCTATGACGGCGCTAATTACAGAGGGATAAGTCTCCTGTACATTGCGTACATATCCTCTCTGCCGTACTGAGTTCGTGGACAATCTTATAGGTTCCTACCAGTGTGGTTTCAGGGCAGGAAAATCCATCGTAGTCCATATATTTACACTACGGCAGATCTTGGAGAAGGCCCACGAATTCCAGGTCGACACGCACCATCTTTTTGTCGACATTAAAACCGCATATAACAGTGTTTATAGAGAGAGCTATTCAGAGCCCTGCCATGTTTTAACCTTCCCGCCAAACTCGTCAGACTGTGCAGGATGAATTCTGGAGACAGGGTAGCTCACTGTCATGTGATTTCTTTAACATCATACTTGAAAATATCGTGCGGGACCAGCGGCTAATACAAGAGGCACGATCTATTTCAAGTCTACTTGCCTACGCAGATTGACGTTATTGGACGGACAAAGCGAGAAGCCAATGAGGTGTTCGCAAGCATTGACGCAGAAGCGGTTAAAGTGGGTCTAAGGGTTAAGGGGGGACAAGATCAAATATATGCTGTCGTCAATGAAAGACGCGCAACACCGACGTCTAATATGACTGGGCCATGTAGAGCGAATGGACAACACCGCTCCGGCCCGAAGAGTCTTTACCTCCAACCCGGAGGGACGACGTAGCAGAGAATGACCGTATCTAAGGTGGCGCAAACAGGTGGAAAGGGACCTCAAGCATCTGGGCGTGCGGCACTGGAAACAGCTGGCCGAAGATCGTGCCGGCTGGAGAGGCTTGTTGGTTGAGGCCTTGGTTCACCCCGAACTGTAGCGCCATCTAAGTAAAGTAAGGGAGAGGTCGCGGATGTAAGACGATTTGGTCTTTATAACCGTCAAGCATGGATGGCAACTATAGATCAACCTCAAATCCTCTATGGATTGCTAGCCTGATAGGTAATTAAGTAAAGTACTTGAACCAGTAATCGGAATCGTGCGAAGTCTAGCACTGTATCCCTTAACCCCTCGACAATATAACATATGCTTTATCAAACCTGACTTTTTGACTAGCCATTAAACTCCATTCCAGGGATCCTAACAAACAAAACGATAAGTACTTGCGCAACATTCGTTGGCGACCATTCAGCTTCAAGAAAGAGAACTACTTGGACATTGGAGAGGAAATTGTCATGAAAGAACGTCTCTACTTAGAACGTTATGAAGTATGGAAACGACTCTTCCCGCTTCACTTGATTCGACGAAACAGCAAAAATAAAAGCAAGGACACTGAATATCCTGACTATCCCAGTTTTGAAGAAAAGGATTAAAAAATGCGTTTTTTTATTTTACATTATGACTCTTACAAATATTTACATACACCGTTATGAAGCATTAAATGATGGCTCTATCAAGCCTTTCCAAAAGTGGTAGTGCTTGAAAAATGGTTCGTTTTTCACTTTGATCCTTGAATTTATGTCTACGAATTTGTTCTCGTTGAACTCATAGTTGTATGGGATCCTCCTACAAAAAACAAAAGAGAAGATAATATTAAAAACCGGCCAAGTGCGAGTCGGACTCGCGCACGAAGGGTTCCGTACCATCTGTATATATAAATAAGAAAGAGACTTGGTATGTACTATCTTCATGATGAGATATAGTACCCCTGCGGATGAGGGGTTAGAATGTGTCCGTGGTAAGGCATGCCTGTCGTAAGAGGCGACTAAAATCCGGAGGATGGGTCAGGTAGCAAATGTTGCCTGATTCATAGTGGGAGAAAAGGGACTTGATCCCTAGATATCTAAAAGAATTCCCTCGGGTTTTCTTAATCTGGTGATGCATGGTGGTATAGGGAACCCAAGTGGTTCCTAAAACCTGGTGGTGCATGGTGCATATGGGCCTGGCTGGGGGCCCATTCAAAAATGACCAGTCGAGCGTGCGAAATCCTGGCACGCTCAGTTGAACGGTAGGTAAGTTGTCAGGCTTGAGTTTTTGGGGAAGCTCGACTGAAAGTGACTTGGTTTAGTTGCGGAGTCAAAACCAAGGCACTTTAAAAATAATTGGTACCACGGGGACAGGAAGCCCCCGGAGTGAACTAGGTGAGTGAGTGTGTGAGTGACTAAAATAAATACAGCAAAGAGGCACATCGTGCCAATGATGAAAATTGACTAACGCCGTCAATAAAAAGTTGGTGATAGTAGCAAATAATGCACACTCATTAGCCGAAATTCGTTCCGGTCCTGTCGGTTGAGGTAGGCCCCCTTGTGGGAGCATCGTGGTGGCTGTGGTTATCCCAACATCGCGGGAACGCATGGTATCTGACAAGACTTCGGTCTAAAAAGTCAGATGCAAGAGGTGTTAGGTAGACCTCGGCCTCCATCAAGGGCGGTGAACATGTCCCCAAGCATGTTCACCAATTGTACCAGGGTATTCGTATCCTGGGGCAAAGACCAATGCATCCTTGGTCCCGATTGTGGGTGGGCCCACCGTGAGATTAAGTCTTAAAAGACAGGTGCTCACGTTAAGCCAAACCATAATTTCTGATGAGATATAGTTGATCATCAAAGTGTCAATTGAATTCAAATCAATTATCTTACTTGACAGCAACGATGTGAAAAGGTGAATAACAATAATGGGAAATATGGGAAAAAGGTTTGCAGCTAGGATTAATTCATCAAAAAGAGATCAAAACTGGGAAGTTTGCTACTGGTTGTGGGATATTGTCGACTAACCTTAGTTCAGTATGTGACCAAGGGAATTTTTTGGATGAAAATCATGTCTGTTGTATGGGAGCCCCCCTTAAATATTCATTTTGTTCTGTTTTTAGTATTTTTTGTGGTAGCGGCAACAGAAATACATCATCTGTGAAAATTTCAACTCCCTATCTACCACGGTTCATGAGATACAGCCTGGTGACAGACGGACGGACGGACAGCGAAGTCTTAGTAATAGGGTTCCGTTTTACCTTTGGGTACGGAACCCTAAAAATTAGATTCATGCTTAAGGAAGTGATATACAACCCTTCGTTGACAAACTTTAATAAGAAAGATTGCATATTCTGCACAATAGGTGCCTCAGGATCCGTTGGAGCAATAAGCTTAGACGGCATTTTAAAAAGATACATCAAATCGTCCATATGCTCAGCATCTACATATGTATGTATGTATGGTATGCACGTATATAACAATATTTAGATACTACCTTCGAATCCCGGATAAAATAGGTTACTATGTCGTCCTCGATACGAAAATATATACGGAAACACCTTTGTATATTTTGAGGCAATATTAGCAAGCTCTGTGGCTCCGAATCGGATTAATGAATCGGAAAATGCATCGCACAGCACTTTAAATGCATTTGCTTCTACAGTGACGTTTTGGAAGTAGTAAGATTGAATTTTTGCTGTGATCGCTTTCTCATTTTTGTGGCCTGTATACATGAAGCATATCGGAGCTACTCTCTCGATCTCGTCATTGAACTCAGAAAGGTATGAACTGTTGGTGATAATCTCTGCAAAGCAAGCAGACCATTTAGATGATGCTTCTATCATACAAATATGCGATCACCTTCTGCTGATGTGCAAAACTCTCCCGTTGTGAAACCAGTCACGATCGGAACTTTGGCAAAATGTCCCATCTTAAGTGAGTCATACGGATCTTCAGTGAGAAATCGTTCTTGTCCGAAATCTCGTTCAACAATCGGCAGCCATAAGTACACTGGATTGTCCTTCGCGAAGAGGAACATTTTACGCAATGTCTTGCTAATCGTCACACCATCCCATTTATTCAGACATTCCACTATCTCGGTGGGTTCTATGAGTGTCCCATTGCAGTTCATCAAACGAGCTTGTTTCCTTGCCAAATCGATTTGATGGTATAGGGGAATCCTAGTTTGAGGTGGAATCGATCCGCTCATGATGATAGCTTTGTGGAATAGACCCTGAGACATGGGTGAAATCAAGTGTAAACATACACTCATAGCACCAGCGCTATAGCCCATCAAGCTAATATTATTCGGATCCCCGCCAAAGTGTTGAATATTCCGCTTTGTCCATCGCAGAACTTCTACTTGATCTTTAAAACCGGCATTTCCCGGAATGTCTTTGGTTCCAAGGTTGAGAAATCCCAACGAGGCCAGTCGATAGTTAAACGTGACAAGGACAATATCTTTTTCTAGTATGTATTCCGGTCCGAGAAAAGTGCTTGATCCTGTACCGAGGTAGAAGCCTCCAGGGTGAATAAATACAATAACGGGCTGGTGTTCTTCCTGTCAGAGGAATCACAATTCGTTCGTTATATGAAGCAGTAAACTTTCCCAAAGCTGACCATTTTCTTCGTATAAACATTCAGGAAAAGGCAATCCTCTGAAGCGTTTGTAATCATTATGGAAGGGCAGTCCGGTCCATTATTTCGGGCGTCAATTCGTTCAGGATAGCTTTCTAAAGGTACTGGACCCTAAGAAATATATTCGATGACTCCAAACCATTTTGTAACAAATCAAACTTGCCTTAAAGCGATAGTTTCCAGTGGGTGCTCGAGCATAAGGTATGCCTCGAAAAGCTGCAAACTGTCCACCCCGCCAATCACCATGCTCACATCCTACCAAGGTACTCGAATTGATTTGGACTTCCACCTCAACACAGCTTCCATATGCCTCATATCCAACGAGCTTATCCAAAAGCAGTAGAGCGAAAAAAATCGTCTCCGTCCTCTTGTTCATTTTGGTTTAGACTAATGCATCCCGAATCGATCTCGACCGAGTCGAAGAGACTCTGCTTCTACTATCACCGTTTCTATTTTTAACTCCACGCTAATCAGAAAAACAAGGTTTTGATTGATAAGTCGAGACGCTTTTCATCGCTCAATTGTACACTCCAATACTCGTAGCTTAAGATATTCTATGCATGTCCTAGGCATCCACACATGACATCCCAATATACGATGCCGCCACTGCACCGTGGCAATAGTACGAATAGACGTAAAGTGGACGTGGACAAAATAGGAAGTGGGTGCATTATAATGAGATCGTCCATGCCATATGGTTTGCTGGTCGATTGTCGGTACAATTATTCTTATCAGAATGTCAAGTTATTAGGAGAGTGAGAGATGTGATCCGGCAAAGGGGGAATCCAACAGAGACAGTATAGCACCCGAATTGACCAATTGAGCATGAGTCATTCCGTGTTCGTGGAAGAGTGATGCTAAGGGCGAAGACATTCGGGTAAGGCAATCTGTTTAGCTACTGTGGCATGATGCCTTTGTGGTTGCGTGCGTTTCACTCTTATGCTTTTATGCAAATTTATGCGCATGCTAAGCAGTAGGTGGTGAAAAAAGGGGTGTCGATCGTTGTTCTATCTACTGCATGGTTTTTTGATCGTTTCCAATTCATGGTAATTGTTGATGGTGTATCACCACTTTAGATGGTCCTTGCGATGTGTGTCAGCTGGCAAATTGTTTTGTAATTTGTTCGTTTTTATTGATGGAAATTTCATGATTATTACATCTCATGTGTAAAAGTATAGCCTTGGCACATGTACCATCAGCAATTAAAATCGTTTTAGTTTATGAGATAACGATCAGGTAGTCTTGTAGCACCGAGAAATAGGATAGAATTCGATCAGGAAAAATGCCCCCTTAGCTAACTTGGTAGTGATGAAGAGCAACCGAGAAATGCTCGCTTGTACGTATTTACCTGAAGTACTTCATTCGAACGAACTACGCTTGAGATATTGTCAAGATCCACTTTTTTAGTGATGGTCACCACAAATTCATACTCTGTGTGTGCGGTTCTAATATGACACCATAATGGTATGGAACATTTGCTAGGAACTACAACCAACGTGAAAATTCAGTCGAGTTCCTTTCCTCCTATCAACCTATCCTCCTGGACAACCACCCCTGGAGAGTAGTGAGCGAACATCTACGACCCAAACCATCTGCACTCTGTCCAGATTATGTGACAGACATCATAAGAGTTAACTCTTGAACCTGCGCGAACTATAAAAGAAAAAAACCAAAAGAAAAAAAACTGCGACTGACGAAAACATCTAAGAATTCGAGAAAATTACTTGAGCACCAGCTTGGTGTATTGTTCGGATCCATGCAAAGCGTTGTCTACGAGTTGAGTCGCAACTTATGCAAAGTTTTTTGCAGACATAGAAGAGCATTGTGGCATTGTGGCAAACGCCACCCTTGGTCTCTCAGCTGACGGTAACACACAGCCACCGCGTGGCCTGCTCTGGATAGCTGCCCTGGCATCCGCTACGTAGTGAACCGATGTGTGTAGCGACACAACCCCCTTAATTCTGGGTAAAGAAGAACCTGGCCCTCCCGGTTGGGGGTTGTGCTTAGAGGTAACATCCCTATCACGGAAAAAATAAATTGATGCGAAGCAACCCCACATCACGGACACGGGCGGATACTAAGCTAACGACCCCTGCAAACGACAAAATGACTTACGACTGCACTTGGAATGTGAGGTCCCTTAACAGACAGGGTACAGGCAATCAAACCAAACAGGAGCAAAACTTCAACTGCTATAAAGCACTTAAGGAGGTGCGATGGGATGGACCAGGCAAAAGACGGATGGAAAACTGCGACATCTACTTCGGGAACTGCTACAAGGACAACAAACCACGCTTATTCGAATGCAGATTCGTTATTCGAGGAAGACTCCGCTAAAAAGTATCAAGCTTTCGGGGTGCAAGCGAACGCCTCATAACAATCGCCATCGGGAACAAAAGCTTGATAGGCGCCCCAACCGAAGAAAGGGACGATCGACTCAAAGATGAATTCTACGATCTCCTAGATAGAACCTATGCCCAATGTCCCAGCTACGATACAAAAATAGCCCTAAGAGATTTTAATGCGAAACTGGGCAAAAAGGACATATTTGAATCGATCACGAGGAAGTATAGGCTACACGACATCACGTCCAAAAACGGACACAGGCTACTTGACCTCCTGGCGGGGCGTAATCTCCTTCTGGCTAGCACATAATTCCTGCATCCACCAAGCAACCAGATTGATCACGTTGCGATCGAAGCTAGATACATCTCCAGTATCCTTGATCTATGGACCTTTCGATGAGCCAACATTGACTCGGATCACTACCCTGTTGTAGCCAAGGTACGAATGAGGACATCAAGGATGCCACGGAGTCGAGCCGTACAACGAAAGTTTGGCGTCAGAAAGCTACAATTGCCGGTGTCTCGCAAATTTCGATGACACCACACAGAACCACACCACAATCCACAGAACCATAGTGGGAGCACTACCAGCGCGCCATCAGAGACGCTGTCTCTGAAATGTTGGGTTTCAAACCACCACCAGCTAGAAGCCCCTCGTTTGATATACAATGCGGGCAAGCCCATGTAGCAAAGCAAAACGTCTACAAAGTCATGCTACGTAGACGGACGAGAACATTACGAGCAGAAAAGGAGAGAGAAATACACGCTTTTATGAAAGAAAAAATGAGAGCACGAAAAGCGTAAGGTCGAAGAGATGGAGAGATGCTACCACAGGAATGACGCTCGCAAGTTTTACGAAAAAATAAAACGAACATGCCAGGGCTATAAAGACAGAGCCAAAGCCTGTAGGAATGAAATCGGACAACTAGTAGTAGAGACATAGTCGGTGCTGGAAATATGGAAGGAACACTTCTGTAGACTGTCTAATACCGCTGTCAGGCAGAACGATCCATTCGCAACGGACGAAGATGCAAGAGAATCCCGTCCACCAGACCTAGGTGAAATTATGCTGGCAATTTCGAAGCTTAATCCTAATAAAGCCGCGGGTGCAGGTGGCCTGTCTGCTGAGCTATTTAAACTGGCTGGAGAAGAACGGCGCATGCAGAAGCTCATCTGTAAGATATGGTCGGAGGGAAGCATGCTCGACGGATGGAATCCCAGCATTGTTTGCCCAGTCCACAAGAAAGGAGACCCCTACAACTGTGCCAACTACAGGGGAACAAGTCTCCTCAATATCGCATACAAGATCTTCTCTGCCATACTGTGTGGTCGCCGTTATGGATAATCTGATAGGCTCTTATCTGTATGGTTTCGGACCACAATAGACTAAATATTCAATCTACGGCAGATCTTGGAGAAGACCCAAGAATACCAAATCGACACCCATCACTTCTTCATCGATTTCAAAGCCGCGTATAACAGTGTGCATAGAGAGGAGCTTTACGGAGCCATGCCTGATTCTAACATCCCTGTCAAACTCCCCAGATTGTGCAGACTGACAAAGGAGACTTCCCGCTGCTCCATTTAAAAGGGATCTAGACAAGGTAAAAAGATCATACGAGACTCACTGGCCAACACTGCGTACAGCGGGATGTCGTAACGATGGTAAAACGAAATATATGCTGTCAACCAAAAAAGATGCACATCACCGACGTCTCGGCCAGAACGCCACAATTGGCAGCTACAAATTCGAATTGGTCAAGGACTTCGTCTACCTTGGCTCACTTGCTATGTGCATGAGACCAATATGCATTTAGGTGTTCAGGCTCTGATGGTAATTTTTCGACAGTGGCACGCCAAAAACGTAGGATGACTAGTTACTATAAAATATGTGCGTTGTTTCCGATGTCGGGAACGCTTGGAGCAACAAATTGTGGGATACCTACAAGCGAAAAGCACTGCGTGATACCAGAAGTTGCATTGTAATTTCTCTATGGTTTGCAACGAAAGAGGTGCACATGGAAGTCATGTTTGGTCTGCAGCGCATGAGAGATGGCTCGCCGAGGTCAAAATGCTATTTTTTTTTTGTAATAATGGAACAAATTTTGTGGGTACGCAAGGAGAGCTGCAACAGCCTTTTGCCACCAACAGCAACAAAACATCGAATTTTGTCATACACCACGGCGTTCACCCCACTTAGACGGAAGCGACAGAGGATGGGAGCAAGTTAGACCCACCTGGCGGTCAGCAGGCAGAAAATGGTGACCAGTTCGAATTTTGTAAGGTACCGTTTTAAGCCCTTTCACTAAATGTTGACACTGCGATTGTATGCTGATACCAAATTGTGTACATCGTGGAGTCCTTTGCAGGCTCCTCGCCAAAGCAATAATGTTCTCAACTAAACGAACCACATGGAGCCGGCCACTTCTTGCGATATCTCTGATGGATCAAGTTTGCCGAAGGCACTTAAACAAATACCAACATAGGTGGCCGGCAGCTCGATAGCTTACCAGGCCACCACAACTGGCCGGCAACTCGAGAGCTTATCAGGCCACCATAGGTGTCCCGCAGCTCGACAACTTACCAGGCTACCATAAAAGTCTGGCAGATCGACAGATTACCAGGCCACCACAGGTGTCCGGCAGCTCGACAGCTCACCAGGTCAGCATAGGTGGCCAGCTGCTCGATAGCCTACCAGGCCACCATAACTGGTCGGCAACTCGAGAGCTCGCCAGGCCACCATAGTTGACCGGCAGCTCTACAGCATACCAATCCACCATAGTTGGCCGGCAGGTCGATAGCCTACCAGGTCCCCATAAATGTCCGGCAGATCGACAGATTACCAGGCCACCACAGGTGTCCGGCAGCTCGACAGCTTACCAGGTCATCATAAGTGGCCGGCAGCTCCATAGCTTACCAGGAAACCATAACTGGTCGGCAACTCGAGAGCTCACCAGGCCACCATAGTTGGCCGGCAGCTCGAAAGCTTACCAGGACAGCATAGGTAGCCGGTACTCGACAGCTTACCAGGCCACCATAACTGGCCGGCAGCTCCATAGCTTACCAGGAAACCATAACTGGTCGGCAACTCGAGAGCTCACCAGGCCACCATAGTTGGCCGGCAACTCGAGAGCTTACCAGGCCACCATAGCTGTCCCGCAGCTCGACAACTTACCAGGCCACCATAATGGTCCGGCAGATCGACAGAATACCATTCCACCACAGGTGTTCGGCAGCTCGACAGCTTACCAGGTCAACATAGGTGGCCGGCATCTCGATAGCTTACCAGGCCACCATAACTGGTCGGCAACTAGAGAGTTCGCCAGACGACAATAGTTGGCCGGCAGCTCTACAGCTTACCAATCCACCATAGTTGTCCGGCAGCTCGATAGCCTACCAGGCCACCATAAATGTCCGGCAGATCGACAGATTACCAGGCCACCACAGGTGTCCGGCAGCTCGACAGCTTACCAGGCCACCATAGTTGGCCGGCAGCTCGACAGCTTACCAGGTCAACATAGGTGGCCGGCAGCTCGATAGCTTACCAGGCCACCATAATTGGTCGGCAACTCGAGCGCTCGGCCACCATAGTTGACCGGCAGCTCTACAGCTTACCAATCCACCATATTTGGCCGGCATCTTTACAGCTTACTAATCCACCATAGTTGGCCGGCAGCTCGATGGCCTACCAGGCCACCATAAATGTCCGGCAGATCGACAGATTACCAGGCCACCATTGGTGTCTCGCAGTTCGACAGCTTACCAGGCCACCATAAATGTCCGGCAGATCGACATATTACCAGGCCACCACAGGTGTCCGGCAGCTCGATAGCTTACCAGGCCACCATAACTGGTCGGCAACTCGAGAGCTCGCCAGGCCACCATAGTTGACCGGCAACTCTACAGCTTACCAATCCACCATAGTTGGCCGGCAGCTTGATAGCCTACCAGACCACCATAAATGTCCGGCAGATCGACAGATTACCAGGCCACCATAGGTGTCCGGCAGCTCGACAGCTTACCAGGTCAACATAGGTGGCCGGCAGCTCGATAGCTTACCAGGCCACCATAACTGGTCGGCAACTCGAGAGCTCGCCAGGCCACCATAGTTGACCGGCAACTCTACAGCTTACCAATCCACCATAGTTGGCCGGCAGCTTGATAGCCTACCAGACCACCATAAATGTCCGGCAGATCGACAGATTACCAGGCCACCATAGGTGTCCGGCAGCTCGACAGCTTACCAGGTCAACATAGGTGGCCGGCAGCTCCATAGCTTACCAGGCCACCATAACTGGTCGGCTACTCGCGAGCTCACCAGGCCACCATAGGTGTCTCGCAGTTCGACAACTTACCAGGCCACCATAAATGTCCGGCAGATCGACAGATTACCAGGCCACCATAGGTGTCTCGCAGTTCGACAGCTTACCAGGCCACCATAAATGTCCGGCAGATCGACATATTACCAGGCCACCACAGGTGGCCGGCAGCTCGACAGCTTACCAGGTCAATATAGGTGGCCGGTAGCTTGATAGCTTACCAGGCCACGATAACTGGTCGGCTGCTCGAGAGCTCACCAGGCCACCATAACTGGTCGGCAGCTCGAGAGCTTACCAGGCCACCATAGTCTTCCAGCAGCTCGACAGTTTACCAGATTACCATAGGCAGCCGGCACCCCGACAGATTTCTAGGCCACCATAGGTGGCCAGTAGTACGACAGCCTACCAGGACAACATAGGTTGCCGGCAGTTCGACAGTTTACCAGGCACCATAGGTGGTCGGCAGCTCGACAGATTACCAGGCCGCCATAGGTCGCCAGATGTTCAACTCGAACTCGAAAACTTACCAGGCCACCATAGGTGGCCGGCAGCTCGACAGATTACCAGGCCACCATAACTGGCCGGCAGCTCGACAGTTTACCAATCCACCACAGTTGGCCGGAAGCTCGACAGCTTACCAGGCACCATAGCTGGTCGGCAGCTCGACATATTACCAGGCCACCATTGGTTGCCGGCAGCCCGACAGCTTACCAGGTCAACATAAGTTGCCAGCATCTCGACAGATAGGTGGCCTGCATAGGTGGCCTGCAGCCGACAGATTACCAGTCCATCAAAGCTGGCCAGCAACTCGAGAGCTTACTAGGCTTCCTAGTTTCCCGACAGCTTACCAGATTACCATAGGTGGCCGGCACCCCGACAGATTACCAGGCCACCATAACAGGCCGGCAACGCGACAGCTTACCAGACCACCTAGGGTGGCCGGCAACTCGACAGATTACCAGGCCACCATAACTGGCCGGAGCTCGACAGCTTACCAATTCACCATAGTTGGCCAGCAGCTCGACAGCTTACCAGGCACCATTGGTGGTCGGCAACTCGACAGATTACCAGGCCACCATAGGTGGCCGGCACCCCGACAGATTACCAGGCCACCATAACAGGTCGGCAACGCGACAGCTTACCAGACCACCTCAGGTGGGCGGCAACTCGACAGATTACCAGGCAACCATAACTGGCCGGCAGCTCGACAGCTTACCAATCCACCATAGTTGGCCGGCAGCTCGACAGCTTACCAGATTACCATAGGTCGCCAGCACCCCGACAGATTACCAGGCCACCATAACAGGTCGGCAACGCGACAGCTTACCAGACCACCTCAGGTGGCCGGCAACTCGACAGAGTACCATTCCACCATAACTGTCCGGCAGCTCGACAGCTTACCAATCCACCATAGTTGGCCGGCAGCTCGACAGCTTACCAGATTACCATAGGTCGCCGGCACCCCGACAGCTTACTAGACCACCTAAGGTGGCCGGCAACTCGACAGATTACCAGGCCACCATAACTGGCCGGCAGCTCGACAGCTTACCAATTCACCATAGTTGGCCAGCAGCTCGACAGTTTACCAAGCACTATGGTGGTCGGCAACTCGACAGAATACCAGGCCACCATAGGTGGCCGGCACCCCGAGAGATTACCAAGCCACCATAACAGGCCGGCAACGCGACAGCTTACCAGACCACCTAAGGTGGCCGGCAACTCGATAGATTACCAGGCCACCATAACTGGCCGGCAGCTCGACAGCTTACCAATTGACCATAGTTGGCCAGCAGCTCGACAGTTTACCAGGCACCATTGGTGGTCGGCAACTCGACAGATTACCAGGCCACCACAGGTGGCCGTCACCCCGACAAATTACCAGGCCACCATATCTGGCCGGCAACTCGAGAGCTTAACAGGCCACCATAGGTGTCCCGCAGCTCGACGATTTACCAGGCGTAGGTGGTCAGCAACTCGACAGATTACCAGGCCACCATAGATGGCCGGCAACCCTACAGGATACCAAGCCACACTAGGTGTTCGGCAGCTTGACAGTTTACCAGGTAACCATAGGTGGCCGGCAGCTCGACAGATTACCAGGCCACCATAGGTGGCCGGCACCCCGACAGATTACCAGGCCACCATAGCTGGCCGGCAACTCGAGAGCTTAACAGGCCATCACAAGTGTCCCGCAGCTCGACGATTTACCAGGCCACCATAGGTGTCCGGCAGCTCGACAAATTACCAGGCCACCATAGGTGTCCAGCAGCTCGACAGCCTACCAAGCCACCAAAACTGGCCGGCAACTCAAGAGCTTACCAGGCCACCATAATTTGCCGGCAACTGGAAAGATTACCAGGCCACCATAGGTGTCCAGCAGCTCGACAGCTTGCCAGGCCACCATAGTTGTCCGGCAGCTCGACAGCTTACTAGGCCACCATTGGTTGCCGGAAGCTCGACAGCTTACCAGGCACCATAGCTGGTCGGCAGCTCGACATATTACCAGGCCACCATTGGTTGCCGGCAGCCCGACAGCTTACCAGGTCAACATAAGTTGCCAGCATCTCGACAGATTACCAGGCCACCATAGGTGGCCTGCTGCCGACAAATTACCAGGCCACCATATCTGGCCAGCAACTCGAGAGCTTACTAGGCTTCATAGTTTCCCGACAGCTTACCAGATTACCATAGGTGGCCGGCACCCCGACAGAATACCAGGCCACCAAAGGTGGCCAGTAGTTCGACAGCCTACCAGGACAGAATAGGTGTTCGACAGCTCGACAGTTTACCAGGCCACCATAACTGGCCGGCAGCTGGACAGCTTACCAATCTACCATAGTTGGCCGGCAGCTCGACAGCTTACCAGGCACCATAGCTGGTCGGCAGCTCGACATATTACCAGGCCACCATAAATGTCCGGCAGATCGACAGATTATCAGGCCACCATAGGTTCCCGGAAACTCGACAGCTTACCAGGCCACCATAACTGGCTTTCAACTCGAGAGCTTACCAGGCCACCATAGTTGACCGGCAGCTCGACAGCTTACCAGGCCACCATTGGTTGCCGGCAGTCCGACAGCTTACCAGGTCAACATAGGTTGCCAGCATCTCGACAGAAAGGTGGCCTGCATAGGTGGCCTGCAGCCGACAGATTACCAGTCCATCATAGCTGGCCAGCAACTCGAGAGCTTACTAGGCTTCCTAGTTTCCCGACAGCTTACCAGATTACCATAGGTGGCTGGCACCCCGACAGAATACCAGGCCACCAAAGGTGGCCAGTAGTTCGACAGCCTACCAGGACAGAATAGGTGTTCGGCAGCTCGACAGTTTACCAGGCCACCATAACTGGCCGGCAACTCGAGAGCTTACCAGGCCCCATAGTTGTCCGGCAGCTCGACAGCTTAAGAGGCCACCATTGGTTAACGGAAGCGCGACAGCTTACCAGGTCAACCTTGGTTACCGGTAGTTCGACAGTTTACCAGGCCACCATTACTGGCCGGCAGCTGGACAGCTTACCAATCTACCATAGTTGGCCGGCAGCTCGACAGCTTACCAGGCACCATAGCTGGTCGGCAGCTCGACATATTACCAGGCCACCATAAATGTCCGGCAGATCGACAGATTATCAGGCCACCATAGGTTCCCGGAAACTCGACAGCTTACCAGGCCACCATAACTGGCTTTCAACTCGGGAGCTTACCAGGCCACCATAGTTGTCCGGCAGCTCGACAGCTTACCAGGCCACCATTGGTTGCCGGCAGCCCGACAGCTTACCAGGTCAACATAGGTTGCCAGCATCTCGACAGATAGGTGGCCTGCATAGGTGGCCTGCAGCCGACAGATTACCAGTCCATCATAGCTGGCCAGCAACTCGAGAGCTTACTAGGCTTCCTAGTTTCCCGACAGCTTACCAGATTACCATAGGTGGCTGGCACCCCGACAGAATACCAGGCCACCAAAGGTGGCCAGTAGTTCGACAGCCTACCAGGACAGAATAGGTGGTCGGCAACTCGACAGATCACCAGGCCTCCATAGGTGGCCGGCACCCCGACAGATTACCAGGCCACCATAACAGGCCGGCAACGCGACAGCTTACCAGACCACCTAGGGTGGCCGGCAACTCGACAGATTACCAGGCCACCATAACTGGCCGGAGCTCGACAGCTTACCAATTCACCATAGTTGGCCAGCAGCTCGACAGTTTACCAGGCACCATTGGTGGTCGGCAACTCGACAGATTACCAGGCCACCATAGTTGGCCGGCACCCCGACAGATTACCAGGCCACCATAACAGGTCGGCAACGCGACAGCTTACCAGACCACCTCAGGTGGGCGGCAACTCGACAGATTACCAGGCAACCATAACTGGCCGGCAGCTCGACAGCTTACCAATCCACCATAGTTGGCCGGCAGCTCGACAGCTTACCAGATTACCATAGGTCGCCAGCACCCCGACAGATTACCAGGCCACCATAACAGGTCGGCAACGCGACAGCTTACCAGACCACCTCAGGTGGCCGGCAACTCGACAGAGTACCATTCCACCATAACTGTCCGGCAGCTCGACAGCTTACCAATCCACCATAGTTGGCCGGCAGCTCGACAGCTTACCAGATTACCATAGGTCGCCGGCACCCCGACAGCTTACTAGACCACCTAAGGTGGCCGGCAACTCGACAGATTACCAGGCCACCATAACTGGCCGGCAGCTCGACAGATTACCAGGCCACCATAATTGGCCGGAGCTCGACAGCTTACCAATTCAGCCACCATAACAGGCCGGCAACGCGACAGCTTACCAGGCCACCTAAGGTGGCCGGCAACTCGATAGATTACCAGGCCACCATAACTGGCCGGCAGCTCGACAGCTTACCAATTCACCATAGTTGGCCGGCAGCTCGACAGCTTACCAGATTACCATAGGTCGCCAGCACCCCGACAGATTACCAGGCCACCATAACAGGTCGGCAACGCGACAGCTTACCAGACCACCTCAGGTGGGCGGCAACTCGACAGATTACCAGGCAACCATAACTGGACGGCAGCTCCACCATAGTTGGCCGGCAGCTCGACAGCTTACCAGATTACCATAGGTCGCCAGCACCCCGACAGATTACCAGGCCACCATAACAGGTCGGCAACGCGACAGCTTACCAGACCAGCTCAGGTGGCCGGCAACTCGACAGAGTACCATTCCACCATAACTGTCCGGCAGCTCGACAGCTTACCAATCCACCATAGTTGGCCGGCAGCTCGACAGCTTACCAGATTACCATAGGTCGCCGGCACCCCGACAGCTTACTAGACCACCTAAGGTGGCCGGCAACTCGACAGATTACCAGGCCACCATAACTGGCCGGCAGCTCGACAGCTTACCAATTCACCATAGTTGGCCAGCAGCTCGACAGTTTACCAGCCACTATGGTGGTCGGCAACTCGACAGATTACCAGGCCACCATAGGTGGCCGGCACCCCGAGAGATTACCAAGCCACCATAACAGGCCGGCAACGCGACAGCTTACCAGACCACCTAAGGTGGCCGGCAACTCGATAGATTACCAGGCCACCATAACTGGCCGGCAGCTCGACAGCTTACCAATTGACCATAGTTGGCCAGCAGCTCGACAGTTTACCAGGCACCATTGTTGGTCGGCAACTCGACAGATTACCAGGCCACCATAGGTGGCCGGCACCCCGACAAATTACCAGGCCACCATAGGTGTCCAGCAGCTCGACAGCCTACCAAGCCACCAAAACTGGCCGGCAACTCAAGAGCTTACCAGGCCACCATAATTGGCCGGCAACTGGAAAGATTACCAGGCCACCATAGGTGTCCAGCAGCTCGACAGCTTGCCAGGCCACCATAGTTGTCCGGCAGCTCGACAGCTTACTAGGCCACCATTGGTTGCCGGCAGCCCGACAGCTTACCAGGTCAACATAAGTTGCCAGCATCTCGACAGATTACCAGGCCACCATAGGTGGCCTGCTGCCGACAAATTACCAGGCCATCATAGCTGGCCAGCAACTCGAGAGCTTACTAGGCTTCATAGTTTCCCGACAGCTTACCAGATTACCATAGGTGGCCGGCACCCCGACAGAATACCAGGCCACCAAAGGTGGCCAGTAGTTCGACAGCCTACCAGGACAGAATAGGTGTTCGACAGCTCGACAGTTTACCAGGCCACCATAACTGGCAGGCAGCTCGACAGCTTACCAATCTACCATAGTTGGCCGGCAGCTCGACAGCTTACCAGGCACCATAGCTGGTCGGCAGCTCGACATATTACCAGGCCACCATAAATGTCCGGCAGATCGACAGATTATCAGGTCACCATAGGTTCCCGGAAACTCGACAGCTTACCAGGCCACCATAACTGGCTTTCAAGTCGAGAGCTTACCAGGCCACCATAGTTGTCCGGCAGCTCGACAGCTTACCAGGCCACCATTGGTTGCCGGCAGCCCGACAGCTTACCAGGTCAACATAGGTTGCCAGCATCTCGACAGATAGGTGGCCTGCAGCCGACAGATTACCAGACCATCATAGCTGGCCAGCAAATCGAGAGCTTACTAGGCTTCCTAGTTTCCCGACAGCTTACCAGATTACCATAGGTGGCTGGCACCCCGACAGAATACCAGGCCACCAAAGGTGGCCAGTAGTTCGACAGCCTACCAGGACAGAATAGGTGTTCGGCAGCTCGACAGTTTACCAGGCCACCATAACTGGCCGGCAACTAGAGAGCTTACCAGGCCCCATAGTTGTCCGGCAGCTCGACAGCTTACCAGGCCACCATTGGTTGCCGGAAGCGCGACAGCTTACCAGGTCAACATTGGTTACCGGTAGTTCGACAGTTTACCAGGCACTATAGGTGGTCGGCAACTCGACAGATTACCAGGCCACCATATCTGGCCGGCAACTCGAGAGCTTAACAGGCCACCATAGGTGTCCCGCAGCTCGACGATTTACCAGGCGTAGGTGGTCAGCAACTCGACAGATTACCAGGCCACCTAGGGTGGCCGGCACCCCGACAGATTACCAGGCCACCATAACAGGTCGGCAACGCGACAGCTTACCAGACCACCTCAGGTGGGCGGCAACTCGACAGATTACCAGGCAACCATAACAGGTCGGCAACGCGACAGCTTACCAGACCACCTCAGGTGGGCGGCAACTCGACAGATTACCAGGCAACCATAACTGGCCGGCAGCTCGACAGCTTACCAATCCACCATAGTTGGCCGGCACCCCGACGGATTACCAGGCCACCATAACAGGTCGGCAACGCGACAGCTTACCAGACCACCTCAGGTGGGCGGCAACTCGACAGATTACCAGGCAACCATAACTGGCCGGCAGCTCGACAGCTTACCAATCCACCATAGTTGGCCGGCAGCTCGACAGCTTACCAGATTACCATAGGTCGCCAGCACCCCGACAGATTACCAGGCCACCATAACAGGTCGGCAACGCGACAGCTTACCAGACCACCTCAGGTGGCCGGCAACTCGACAGAGTACCATTCCACCATAACTGTCCGGCAGCTCGACAGCTTACCAATCCACCATAGTTGGCCGGCAGCTCGACAGCTTACCAGACTACCATAGGTCGCCGGCACCCCGACAGCTTACTAGACCACCTAAGGTGGCCGGCAACTCGACAGATTACCAGGCCACCATAACTGGCCGGCAGCTCGACAGATTACCAGGCCACCATAACTGGCCGGAGCTCGACAGCTTACCAATTCACCATAGTTGGCCAGCAGCTCGACAGTTTACCAGGCACCATTGGTGGTCGGCAACTCGACAGATTACCAGGCCACCATAGGTGGCCGGCACCCCGACGGATTACCAGGCCACCATAGCAGGTCGCCAACGCGACAGCTTACCAGACCACCTCAGGTGGGCGGCAACTCAACAGATTACCAGGCAACCATAACTGGACGGCAGCTCGACAGCTTACTAATCCACCATAGTTGGCCGGCAGCTCGACAGCTTACCAGATTACCATAGGTCGCCAGCACCCCGACAGATTACCAGGCCACCATAACAGGTCGGCAACGCGACAGCTTACCAGACCAGCTCAGGTGGCCGGCAACTCGACAGAGTACCATTCCACCATAACTGTCCGGCAGCTCGACAGCTTACCAATCCACCATAGTTGGCCGGCAGCTCGACAGCTTGCCAGATTACCATAGGTCGCCGGCACCCCGACAGCTTACTAGACCACCTAAGGTGGCCGGCAACTCGACAGATAACCAGGCCACCACAACTGGCCGGCAGCTCGACAGCTTACCAACTCACTATAGTTGGCCAGCAGCTCGACAGTTTACCAGGCACTATGGTGGTCGGCAACTCGACAGATTACCAGGCCACCATAGGTGGCCGGCACCCCGAGAGATTACCAAGCCACCATAACAGGCCGGCAACGCGACAGCTTACCAGACCACCTAAGGTGGCCGGCAACTAGAGAGCTTACCAGGCCCCATAGTTGTCCGGCAGCTCGACAGCTTACCAGGCCACCATTGGTTGCCGGAAGCGCGACAGCTTACCAGGTCAACATTGGTTACCGGTAGTTCGACAGTTTACCAGGCACTATAGGTGGTCGGCAACTCGACAGATTACCAGGCCTCCATAGGTGGCCGGCACCCCGACAGATTACCAGGCCACCATAACAGGCCGGCAACGCGACAGCTTACCAGACCACCTAGGGTGGCCGGCAACTCGACAGATTACCAGGCCACCATAACTGGCCGGAGCTCGACAGCTTACCAATTCACCATAGTTGGCCAGCAGCTCGACAGTTTACCAGGCACCATTGGTGGTCGGCAACTCGACAGATTACCAGGCCACCATAGGTGGCCGGCACCCCGACAGATTACCAGGCCACCATAACAGGTCGGCAACGCGACAGCTTACCAGACCACCTCAGGTGGGCGGCAACTCGACAGATTACCAGGCAACCATAACTGGCCGGCAGCTCGACAGCTTACCAATCCACCATAGTTGGCCGGCAGCTCGACAGCTTACCAGATTACCATAGGTCGCCAGCACGCCGACAGATTACCAGGCCACCATAACAGGTCGGCAACGCGACAGCTTACCAGACCACCTCAGGTGGCCGGCAACTCGACAGAGTACCATTCCACCATAACTGTCCGGCAGCTCGACAGCTTACCAATCCACCATAGTTGGCCGGCAGCTCGACAGCTTACCAGATTACCATAGGTCGCCGGCACCCCGACAGCTTACTAGACCACCTAAGGTGGCCGGCAACTCGACAGATTACCAGGCCACCATAACTGGCCGGCAGCTCGACAGCTTACCAATTCACCATAGTTGGCCAGCAGCTCGACAGTTTACCAGGCACTATTGTGGTCGGCAACTCGACAGATTACCAGGCCACCATAGGTGGCCGGCACCCCGAGAGATTTCCAAGCCACCATAACAGGCCGGCAACGCGACAGCTTACCAGACCACCTAAGGTGGCCGGCAACTCGATAGATTACCAGGCCACCATAACTGGCCGGCAGCTCGACAGCTTACCAATTGACCATAGTTGGCCAGCAGCTCGACAGTTTACCAGGCACCATTGGTGGTCGGCAACTCGACAGATTACCAGGCCACCATAGGTGGCCGGCACCCCGACAAATTACCAGGCCACCATAACTGGCCGGCAACTCGAGAGCTTAACAGGCCACCATAGGTGTCCCGCAGCTCGACGATTTACCAGGCGTAGGTGGTCAGCAACTCGACAGACTACCAGGCCACCATAGATGGCCGGCAACCCTACAGGATACCAAGCCACACTAGGTGTTCGGCAGCTTGACAGTTTACCAGGTAACCATAGGTGGCCGGCAGCTCGACAGATTACCAGGCCACCATAGGTGGCCGGCACCCCGACAGATTACCAGGCCACCATAGCTGGCCGGCAACTCGAGAGCTTAACAGGCCATCACAAGTGTCCCGCAGCTCGACGATTTACCAGGCCACCATAGGTGTCCGGCAGCTCGACAAATTACCAGGCCACCATAGGTGTCCAGCAGCTCGACAGCCTACCAGGCCACCAAAACTGGCCGGCAACTCGAGAGCTTACCAGGCCACCATAATTGGCCGGCAACTGGAAAGATTACCAGGCCACCATAGGTGTCCAGCAGCTCGACAGCTTGCCAGGCCACCATAAATGTCCGGCAGATCGACAGATTACCAGGACACCACAGGTGTTCGGCAGCTGGATAGCTTACCAGGCCACCACAGGTGTCCGGTAGCTCGACAGCTTACCAGGTCAACATAGGTGGCCGGCTGCTCGATAGCTTACCAGGCCACCATAACTGGTCGGGAACTCGAGAGCTCGCCATGCCACCATATTTGACCGGCAGCTCTACAGCTTACCAATTCACCATAGTTGACCGGCAGCTCTATAGCCTACCAGGCCACCATAAATGTCCGGCAGCTCGACAGCTTTCCAGGTCACCATAGGTGGCCTGTAGTTCGGCGGCTTACCAGGACAGCATAGGTTTTAAAAAGAAACAAAAGAAACCGGTTATAAATGAATGAAACTATGTTCTTTATTTGCTGAGAAAGCTACAATGAACCTCTTAAGTCGGCGATTGGAATGGAAGAGAGAGAACTGAGTTGCCGGAAGCAGCAGTGTAGGCCATTTTGAGCTAAGCAGGCTGAATATTTGATAGGTGAGTGCCATCTATGCGCCACATTTTTCAACATCCTCCGCCGGGCAAGATTGAAGTTCGAGAGGGTAAAGAAGTTGAACTGGACGCCTGAATACCTTACCATCTGCTAGCTTGATCTGACATGCTCGAATTTTTTTATCCCTTCCGATGAATACAGCTTCCACTACCACTTTCCAAAAAATGCGCGGTTTTGATTGATCATATAGTAAAACTACATCTCCTTTCTGCAACTGTCTTGATCCACATCTGGGGTTGTAGTGAAAGGATCTCAACAATTGTACATACTCCATCTGCCATCTTTTCCTCAACTGCGATACAAGACGCATTCGATGTTTCCAGGCACCTTGCAACGGCTCTGCCTCAGGTATACTGTTGGATTCACTAGGTGTATGCTTTGGCTCAACGAGGAAGTCCATTGGCGTAAGTGGTGTTAGGTCAAGGGGATTCATACTGATGCAAGTTAATGGACGTGAATTAATGACAAGTTCTGCCTCTACTGTAATCGTTCTAAGTTGTTCGAAGTCCAGTTTTGCCTTTCCAACGGTGACTTTGATCAGATTCTTCATGGTTCGAATCATCCGCTCCCAAAATCCGCCCCACCAAGGCGCTCGTTCCACAATGAACTGCCATTTAATCCTCCTGGTCGACAGGAATCCAGCAATAACCTCTTCGTTCCATAGTTGAGCTGAACATTGAAGCTCAATCGCAGCGCGCCGGAAAGTACCGGCATTATCTGATATAATCATCGAGGGTGTTCCTCGCCGACTGATAAACCGTTTAAGAGCCATTATAAAATGTTCAGTTGACATACTTCTGACACACTCTAAGTGTACGGCACGCACAGCAGCGCAAGTAAAAATGAGGATATAACACTTGACCGCTTCATCCTTCACGTCATGACAAAAGAGAGGACCTGCGAAATCAATTCCAACGTTGTCAAATGGCCGTACTAATGAAATTCGTTCACGAGGAAGTGGAGCGAATGGTTGAGCGACTGGGGACCCCCAAAGTTTTCTGCACACGACACATCGTTTGATGCATTGCTTTGTAATTTGTGGAGCTCGAAGAATCCAGAAACGGTTCCGCAATTGGGTCACTATAGTTTGTACGCCTGCATGAAGCATCTTCCGATGACAGTCCTCGATGATCAAATTTACTATGTGGGACCTAGCCGGAAGCAAAATAGGATGTTTGATATTTACTGAAATGTCCAGCATTTGTAAGCGGCCACCAACTCGAAGGATACCTTCATCGTCCAAAAACGGCGACAAGTCGCGAATCCTTGATGTTCCCACTATACACTTATTCTTCTGCAACATACGAATTTCATTACAAAAGCTAACAGACTGTTCATACCTTATCCAGTATCTTTCTGCTTGGTGAATTTCATCAGCCGTCAAACCTGGCAGCGAAGTGTTCAATTGATCTGAGAGTTGTGAGGGAATAGATGACCCCCTCGAAGTTCTAGATTTTCGACGAACGTTCTGGATGAAGCGAATGATAAACCCTGTCACCCGTAACAAACGGCTCCAGTTACTGAAGTCCTCATGGCGTAAGACGCTCCTTGACTCCGATACCGATTGAGAAATAGTTTCAGCCAATAATACAGTTGTTGTCAGTACCGGTTTGTGGTCATCATTCTTCCAGTCATCAGTCGCGATTTGGAGCCAGGTTGGCCCATATGCCCATAACCTCGAATTTCTTAGAACGTTTCCACTAACACCTCGAGTTAACATATCAGCTGGATTTTCCCGTCCTTTACAATGGCGCCATTGTGAAATGTTTGTCAGCCGCCGTATTTCTTCCGTCCGATGTTGCACGTAGGGTTTCCAACGCTGATTGTCTCCTTGAATCCAGCTTAGAGCAATTCGCGAATCGGTCCACATGAAATACTCCATCACATCGAGCATAAGATGTTTTCGTAGATAGGAATGCAGCCTGGCCGCAATCAATGCTGCTGTTAACTCCAGTTTGGGAAGGGTCAGGTCACTCTTTCCATCTATCTTTAAGGGGGCAACTCGATTCCTAGCGCAAAGAAAAATGACGCTAATTTTTCCGCCTGACGTCAAGCATCTGACGAATGCCACCGTGCCATAAGCCTTAACACTGGCGTCCGCAAATATATGAATCTCAATAGTTTTGGCTCTCCCATGGGGCATAACCCATCTAGGAAAGGCTACTCCTTTCAGTTCTTGGATGGCCTTGATACACTGGTACCACTCGTCTTGGAATGCACCTTCTAGGATCTTGTCCCAAGAAACGTTTTCTTTCCAGAGTCGCTGAAACAAAATTTTTAGTTTCACAATAACGGGACCATAAATACCTATTGGGTCGAAAATCCGTGCTATGGCTTGTAGCACCATGCGTTTAGTGCCACGCATCAGCGGCGATTCCAACAATTCTTCAACTGCGTCGAGTGGCACAATCAACTCATCACTGCTGACCAACCAGAGAATACCCAAAACCTTTTGCGCTGGGGCACTGACAACTCCAACCGACTCTTTGATTCGTACGCTATTAGTGTTCCATTTATGAAGCCGTAAGGACGCTCGATCCAAAATTTCTATTGCAGTTTTGCAAATCTGTAACCCTTCGTCTTCGGTATCGATGCTCAGTATTAAATCGTCCATATAAAGGCACTTGGATAATATTTCGCAGGTTTCCGGAGCCTTTTCCTTTTCACAGAGAAGATGGTATTGCAATGTGGCACACAGTAAAAACGGGCTGCATGTGACACCAAAGGTAACCCTAGTCATCCGAAACTCTTGAAAGTTGGGCCGATCGTTAGATGAAGTAAGCGGCGAGGAAAACCAAAGAAAGCGATGACTGTCACGGTCCTCCTCATGTAACAAAATTTGAAGGAACGCCTTCTCCAGATCTGCTACGACTCCAAAGCGGCCCAAACGAAAGTTGAGCAAAATCCCTAATATTTCGGGAAGTAAATTAGCCCCTGTCCACAGGCAGTCATTGAGTGAGCAGGATCCTATTTCGCGTGCCGAAGCGTCGAACACTACGCGTAGCTTCGTAGTGGCACTTCCCTCTTTGTAGACGGGGCGATGTGGCAAATAACTGAGCTTTACATTACGGTGACAATGATTTGTTGGAACAGGTTCGGCGATACCCTCCTGAATAAGCTGACGTATTGCTGCATCATACTCTAAAAGCTTTTGAGGCTGTCGTGATAGGCGTCGTATGAGCGTATTTAAGCGCTGAGCAGCATGCGCTTTGTTGTCTGCGAGATGACCTGCATTTCTCCAGGGCAGCTTAACTACGTACCGGCATCCCCTTTTAGAAATATACTTGCTGGCGAGGTTTTGCGTAAGGCCGTCATGATCGCCCTCGGTGTTAGATATACCGATAGCTTCCAATGACCAGAACTTAGTTACATCGACTTGTTCGTAGGAAGCGAGATTAAGCATACTGCAAGTAGAAGAACGTTTACTACTAAATAATGCATCACTTACTGCAATATGAGGGCCCTGTAACGCCCAGCCAAACGTTGTTTCGACAGCTCTAAGACGGTTTGAGAGCTTACGTTGTCTTCCAGTCACGATCTCCCAATAGAAGTCAGCACCAACCAATATACTGAGACCTTCTTCCACACCCATTTCATTGTTCTGTAAAACGTCGGCCAATTTGATGCCCTGGAAGAGAGAACAATCGGCTTGTGGAGCTTCCAGTACATCAACGCAGATTTCCGGAACGATGACAACTTCTAACATAACGCTTTTCCTCTCATTAAATTGGCTAATCAAAAGGACGCGTGTTTTTAGAAATTTGTTCGATGGTCTAGTTTCCTTACTGCCAAATGGTATTACTGAAAGTTCCACCGTCCCAGTAGTCTTCAGACGAAGTTTGTTGGCAAGGCTCTCCCGTATGTAGGAGTACTGGCTTCCTCCATCGATGATAACACGAACAGAAATCTTCGTACCAGTTCCCAATGCTACACACCTCACTGTTTTTAAAAATACATTTTCTTGAACGCCGTGTGCACATAAACTTAAGGATTTGTTTTGCAGTTTGGCTACTGCGTCGGTTTTGTCATCATTCTTCTGAACAGTGAAAGTGGGATCGCAAAGAGGTGATAAGTGCTTGCCTTGACATTTGTTGCACCGCAGAAATTTGACACTTCGGCAATCTTTGGCTGAGTGTCCACGTCGTGCACAACGAAAACAACAGCCACCCTTGCGCAACACCTCTTTCTTTTTCACCAATGGCATATCACTATCGCAGTCCTTTGTACTATGTGCTGCTGACTTGCAAAATATGCAACTGTCCTTGTCTTTCACCGATAACAGATTTGCGGCCGTGATAGAAGAACAAACACTCTTTCTATTGACATGAGCAGGAACACAGCTTTTCTCGAGAGATTCTACCTCCCGCTTTAAGAAACATACAATCGATTGCACTTTTTTGTCCTCCGAAGGTAAAGCGGCGGAATCCGATGTGCTGTCACTTTCTATCGCACTATCCCCCTTTTTGTCTGCTTCCCGATGAAATTCTATCCTCAATTCAACTGGCAGGCACCGTAATAAAATCGATTTTAACATTACGTCATAGTGACTGGATGGTACCTGGAAAGCTGTCAGTGACCGAGTGCAAGTTATCACACTGGTGTAAAGCATGCGTAATCCGGACACATCAGTGCGGGACTGCACGGGGCGGAGGGCTATTAACTCTTGCATGTGTTTGTCGATAATGCGTTCGGTGTCTCCGTATTGTTCCCTGAGCAGTGATATAGCAGCCTCATAACAACTTTCAGACGCAGTGAACCCCGATATGACACGCTTTGCGTCCCCTGTTAACAATGACTCCAGATAGCTAAATTTCTCCGCAGGAAGCAATTGGCTATTTTCGTGAACTGTGTTCCGGAACTGCTCCCAGAAAGGAAGCCAGTCTTGGTAATTACCGTCGAATTTTTTCAATGGCAAACGTGGTAGTTTGTTAGCGGAAGAATTGCCTGTCACCGAATCGTTAGAGGATTCACCTGTCTTCTTTATGTTGGTACTCGTAGTTCGTCTCTTCAGCTGCGTTAGGCGTGTATTTAAGCGGGCCAACATACCTACGGCGGTGTCTTGATATTCGGCAACCTTTTCTAAATCCTTTTCGACGTCTTCCTTGATCAGTCCCTTATTTAATATTTCTCCATTCACGGTTTGTAGGCTATCGTGTGCTGCTTGCAGTCGTTGAATGTAGTAGCTTAATTCTTCTTCCATGTGGTCGATGTCGTGGTCTTCGGTCAAGTCCTGAGCCAAGTAATCGGCGGCATTGTTCACGATTTTCGTGACTTGTCCACGATAAGTTGCACGCACTGACATTTCCATCGTTTATTTCAATCCCGACTCCCGGGTTTCGGCACCAGATTTAAAAAGAAACAAAAGAAACCGGTTATAAATGAATGAAACTATGTTCTTTATTTGCTGAGAAAGCTACAATGAACCTCTTAAGTCGGCGATTGGAATGGAAGAGAGAGAACTGAGTTGCCGGAAGCAGCAGTGTAGGCCATTTTGAGGTAAGCAGGCTGAATATTTGATAGGTGAGTGCCATCTATGCGCCACATTTTTCAACATAGGTGGCCAGCAATTTGGCAGCTTACCAGGCCACCATAACTGGCCGGCAACTCGAGAGCTTACCAGGTCACCATAGATGGCCTGTAGTTCGGCAGCTTACCAGGACAGTTTAGGTGGCCAGCAATTTGGCAGCTTACCAGGCCACCATAACTGGCCGGCAACTCGAGAGCCTACAGTTTACCAGGTAACCATAAGTGTCCGGCAGCTCGACAGCTTTCCAGGTCACCATAGGTGGCCTGTAGTTCGGCGGCTTACCAGGACAACATAGGTGGCCAGCAATTTGGCAGCTTACCAGGCCACCATAACTGGCCGGCAACTCGAGAGCTTACCAGGTCACCATAGATGGCCTGTAGTTCGGCAGCTTGCCAGGACAGCATAGGTGGCCAGCAATTTGGCAGCTTACCAGGCCACCATAGCTGGCCGGCAACTCGAGAGCCTACAGTTTACCAGGCCACCATAAATGTCCAGCAGATCGACAGATTACCAGGCCACCACAGGTGTCAGGCAGCTCGACAGCTTACCAGGTCAACATGGGTTGCCGGTAGTTCGACAGTTTACCAGGTCATCATAGGTTGCCGGCAGCTCGATAGCTTACCAGGTCAATATAGGAGGCCGGTAGCCCGATAGCTTACCAGGCCACCATAACTCATCGGCAGCTCGACAGCTTACCAATTTTCCATAGTTAGCCGGCAGCTTAATAGCCTACCAGGCCACCATAAATGTCCGGCAGATCGACAGATTATCAGGCCACCATAGGTGGCCGGAAACTCGACAGCTTACCAGGCCACCATAAGTGTCCCGCAGCTCGACAGCTTACCAGGCCACCATAAATGTCCGGCAAATCGACAGATTACCAGGCCACCATAGGTGTCCGGCAACTCAACAGCTTACCAGGTCAACATAGGTGGCCGCCAGCTCGATAGCTTTCCAGGCCACCATAACTGGTCGGCAACTCGAGAGCTCGCCAGGCCATCATAGTTGACCGGCAGCTCTACAGCTTACCAATCCACCATAGTTGGCCGGCAGCTCTACAGCTTACCAATCCACCATAGTTGGCCGGCAGCTCGATAGCCTACCAGGCCACCATAGATGGCCTGTAGTTCGGCAGCTTACCAGGACAGCATAGGTGGCCAGCAATTTGGCAGCTTACCAGGCCACCATAACTGGCCGGCAACTCGGGAGCCTACAGTTTACCAGGTAACCATAAGTGTCCGGCAGCTCGACAGCTTACCAGGTCGCCATAGGTGGCCTGTAGTTCGGCAGCTTACCGGGACAGCATAGGTGGCCAGCAACTTGACAGCTTACCAGGCCACCATAACTGGTCGGCAACTCGAAATCTTACCAGGCCACCATAGGTGTCTCGCAGCTCGACAGCTTACCAGGCCACCATAAATGTCCGGCAGATCGACAGATTACGAGGCCACCACAGGTGTCCGGCAGCTCGACAGCTTACCAGATCAACATAGGTGGCCGGCAGCTCGATAGCTTACCAGGTCGCCATAGGTGGCCTGTAGTTCGGCAGCTTATCAGGACAGCATAGGTGGCCAGCAACTTGACAGCTTGCCAGGCCACCATAACTGGTCGGCTACTCGCGAGCTCACCAGGGCACCATAGGTGTTTCGCAGTTCGACAACTTACCAGGCCACCATAAATGTCCGGCAGATCGACAGATTACCAAGCCACCACAGGTGGCCGGCAGCTCGATAGCTTACCAGGTCAATATAGGTGGCCGGTAGCCCGATAGCTTTCCAGGCCACCATAACTGGTCGGCTACTCGAGAGCTCACCAGGCCACCATAACTGGTCTGCAGCTCGAGAGCTTACCAGGCCACCATAGTTTTCCAGCAGCTCGCCAGCTTACCGGCTTACCATAGGTATCCGGCATCCCGACAGATTACTAGGCCACCATAGGTGGCCGGCAAGTCGACAGATTACCAGGCCACCATAACTGGCCGGCAGCTCGACAGCTTACCAGGCACCATAGCTGGTCGGCAGCTCGACATATTACCAGGCCACCATAACTGGCCTTCAACTCGAGAGCTTACCAGACCACCATAGTTTTCCGGCAGCTCGACAGCTTACCAGGCCACCATTGGTTGCCGACAGCCCGACAGCTTACCAGGTCAACATAGGTTGCCGATAGTTCGACAGTTTACCAGGCACCATGAGTGGTCGGCTGCTCGACATATTACCAGGCCACCATAAATGTCCGGCAGATCGACAGATTATCAGGCCACCATAGGTTCCCGGATACTCGACAGCTTACCAGGCCACCATAACTGACCTTCAACTCGAGAGCTTACCAGGCCACCATAGTTGTCCGGCAGCTCGACAGCTTACCAGGCCACCATTGGTTGCCGGCAGCCCGACAGCTTACCAGGTCAACATAGGTTGCCAGCATCTCGACAGATTACCAGGCCACCATAGGTGGCCTGCAGCCGACAGATTACCAGGCCATCATAGCTGGCCAGCAACTCGAGAGCTTACTAGGCTTCATAGTTTCCCGACAGCATACCAGATTACCATAGGTGGCCGGCACCCCGACAGAATGCCAGGGCACCAAAGGTGGCCAGTAGTTCGACAGCCTACCAGGACAGAATAGGTGTTCGGCAGCTCGACAGTTTACCAGGCCACCATAACTGGCCGGCAACTCGAGAGATTACCAGGTCGCCATAGGTGGCCTGTAGTTCGGCAGCTTACCAGGACTGCATAGGTGGCCAGCAACTTGAAAGCTTACCAGGCCACCATAGTTTTCCAGCAGCTCGCCAGCTTACCGGATTACCATAGGTAGCCGGCATCCCGACAGATTACTAGGCTACCATAGGTGGCCAGTAGTTCAACAGCCTACTAGGACAACATAGGTGGCCGGCAGCTCGACAGATTACCAGGCCACCATAACTGGCCGGCAGCTCGACAGCTGTTCGTCAGTTTACCAGGCACTATGGGTGGTCGGCAACTCGACAGATTACCAGGCCACCACAGGTGTCCGGCAGCTCGACAGCTTACCAGGTCAACATAGGTGGCCGGCAGCTCGACAGCTTACCAGGTCAACATTGGTTGCCGGTAGTTCTTCAGTTTACCAGGCCACCATTGGTTGCCGGCAGCCCGACATCTTACCAAGTCAACATATGTTGCCGGTAGTTCGACAGTTTACCAGGCACCATGGGTGGTCGGCAGCTCGACATATTACCAGGCCATCATAAATGTCCGGCAGATCGACAGATTACCAGGCCACCACAGGTGTCCCGCAGCTCGACAGCTCACCAGGCCACCATAAATGTCCGGCAGATCGGCAGATTACCAGGCCACCACAGGTGTCCGGCAGCTCGACAGCTTACCAGGCCACCACAGGTGTCCGGCAGCTCGACAGCTTACCAGTTCAACATAGGTGGCCGGCAGCTCGATAGCTTGCCAGGCCACCACAACTGGTCGGGAATTCGAGAGCTCGCCAGGCCACCATATTTGACCGGCAGCTCTACAGCTTACCAATCCACCATAGTTGGTCGGCAGCTCGATAGCCTACCAGGCCACCATAAATGTCCGGCAGATCGACAGATTACCAGGCCACCACAGGTGTCCGACAGCTCGACAGCTTACCAGGTCAACATAAGTGGCCGGCAGCTCGATAGCTTACCAGGCCGCCATAGGTGTCTCGCAGCTCGACAGCTGACCAGGCCACCATAAATGTCCGGCAAATCGACAGATTACCAGGCCACCACAGGTGTCCGGCAGCTCGACAGCTTACCAGGTCAATATAGGTGGCCGGAAGCTCGATAGCTTACCAGGCCACCATAGGTGTCTCGCAGCTCGACAGCTGACCAGGCCACCATAAATGTCCGGCAGATCGACAGATTATCAGGCCACCATAGGTGTTTCGAAACTCGACAGCTTACCAGGCCACCATAAATGTCCGGCAGATCGACAGATTACCAGGCCACCACAGGTGTCCGGCAGCTCGACAGCTTACCAGGCCACCACAGGTGTCCGGCAGCTCGACAGCTTACCAGGTCAACATAGGTGGCCGGCAGCTCGATAGCCTACCAGGGCACCATAAATGTCCGGCAGATCGACAGATTATCAGGCCACCATAGGTGTTCCGAAACTCAACAGCTTACCAGGCCACCATAGGTGTCCCGCAGCTCGACAGCTTACCAGGCCACCATAAATGTCCGGCAGCTCGATAGCTTACCAGGCCACCATAACCGGTCGGGAATTCGAGAGCTCGCCAGGCCACCATATTTGAACGGCAGCTCTACAGCTTACCAATCCACCATAGTTGGTCGGCAGCTCGATAGCCTACCAGGCCACCATAAATGTCCGGCAGATCGACAGATTACCAGGCCACCACAGGTGTCCGGCAGCTCGACAGCTTACCAGGCCACCACAGGTGTCCGGCAGCTCGACAGCTTAGCAGGTCAACATAGGTGGCCGGCAGCTCGATAGCCTACCAGGGCACCATAAATGTCCGGCAGATCGACAGATTATCAGGCCACCATAGGTGTTCCGAAACTCGACAGCTTACCAGGCCACCATAGGTGTCCCGCAGCTCGACAGCTTACCAGGCCACCATAAATGTCCGGCAGCTCGATAGCTTACCAGGCCACCATAACTGGTCGGGCATTCGAGAGCTCGCCAGGCCACCATATTTGACCGGCAGCTCTACAGCTTACCAATCCACCATAGTTGGTCGGCAGCTCGATAGCCTACCAGGCCACCATAAATGTCCGGCAGATCGACAGATTACCAGGCCACCATAAATGTCCGGCAAATCGACAGATTACCAGGCCACCATAGGTGTCCGGCAGCTCGACAGCTTACCAGGTCAACATAGGTGGCCGCCAGCTCGATAGCTTTCCAGGCCACCATAACTGGTCGGCAACTCGAGAGCTCGCCAGGCCATCATAGTTGACCGGCAGCTCTACAGCTTACCAATCCACCATAGTTGGCCGGCAGCTCTACAGCTTACCAATCCACCATAGTTGGCCGGCAGCTCGATAACCTACCAGGCCACCATAGATGGCCTGTAGTTCGGCAGCTTACCAGGACAGCATAGGTGGCCAGCAATTTGGCAGCTTACCAGGCCACCATAACTGGCCGGCAACTCGGGAGCCTACAGTTTACCAGGTAACCATAAGTGTCCGGCAGCTCGACAGCTTACCAGGTCGCCATAGGTGGCCTGTAGTTCGGCAGCTTACCAGGACAGCATAGGTGGCCAGCAACTTGACAGCTTACCAGGCCACCATAACTGGCCGGCAACTCGAAATCTTACCAGGCCACCATAGGTGTCTCGCAGCTCGACAGCTTACCAGGCCACCATAAATGTCCGGCAGATCGACAGATTACGAGGCCACCACAGGTGTCCGGCAGCTCGACAGCTTACCAGATCAACATAGGTGGCCGGCAGCTCGATAGCTTACCAGGTCGCCATAGGTGGCCTGTAGTTCGGCAGCTTATCAGGACAGCATAGGTGGCCAGCAACTTGACAGCTTGCCAGGCCACCATAACTGGTCGGCTACTCGCGAGCTCACCAGGGCACCATAGGTGTTTCGCAGTTCGACAACTTACCAGGCCACCATAAATGTCCGGCAGATCGACAGATTACCAAGCCACCACAGGTGGCCGGCAGCTCGATAGCTTACCAGGTCAATATAGGTGGCCGGTAGCCCGATAGCTTTCCAGGCCACCATAACTGGTCGGCTACTCGAGAGCTCACCAGGCCACCATAACTGGTCTGCAGCTCGAGAGCTTACCAGGCCACCATAGTTTTCCAGCAGCTCGCCAGCTTACCGGATTACCATAGGTATCCGGCATCCCGACAGATTACTAGGCCACCATAACTGGCCGGCAGCTCGACAGCTTACCAGGCACCATAGCTGGTCGGCAGCTCGACATATTACCAGGCCACCATAACTGGCCTTCAACTCGAGAGCTTACCAGACCACCATAGTTTTCCGGCAGCTCGACAGCTTACCAGGCCACCATTGGTTGCCGGCAGCCCGACAGCTTACCAGGTCAACATAGGTTGCCGATAGTTCGACAGTTTACCAGGCACCATGAGTGGTCGGCTGCTCGACATATTACCAGGCCACCATAAATGTCCGGCAGATCGACAGATTATCAGGCCACCATAGGTTCCCGGATACTCGACAGCTTACCAGGCCACCATAACTGACCTTCAACTCGAGAGCTTACCAGGCCACCATAGTTGTCTGGCAGCTCGACAGCTTACCAGGCCACCATTGGTTGCCGGCAGCCCGACAGCTTACCAGGTCAACATAGGTTGCCAGCATCTCGACAGATTACCAGGCCACCATAGGTGGCCTGCAGCCGACAGATTACCAGGCCATCATAGCTGGCCAGCAACTCGAGAGCTTACTAGGCTTCATAGTTTCCCGACAGCATACCAGATTACCATAGGTGGCCGGCACCCCGACAGAATGCCAGGGCACCAAAGGTGGCCAGTAGTTCGACAGCCTACCAGGACAGAATAGGTGTTCGGCAGCTCGACAGTTTACCAGGCCACCATAACTGGCCGGCAACTCGAGAGATTACCAGGTCGCCATAGGTGGCCTGTAGTTCGGCAGCTTACCAGGACTGCATAGGTGGCCAGCAACTTGAAAGCTTACCAGGCCACCATAGTTTTTGTTAAATCTAAACCGTTCTTAACAACAAAGAATATACGACCTTTAGATTACCGTGAAGAACTGTGAGAGAGTTTATTCGAAAAAAGGAACATTTATATATAAGTAGTGAATGACATTTCTATATTGGAAAATGTAGTTCCCATAGAGACAAGGCTACCAAGATAAATTAATTAAAATATTACCTGAGTGACATCTTTTACAGTATTGTTCTTAACACCCCCACTTTTTAAATAATTTATACAATTCATTCAAAAATACTATTACTATTACAGTTTGTTTTCAATTCCAATTAAATAACGAAAATTTTGAAATTTATCTTTACTGAGGGCCTTTGTTAAAATATCAGCTTGTTGTTGTTCAGAGGGAACAAAACTAATTGAGAAACTACCCCTTTCGAACTGCTCACGAATAAAGTGGTAACGAACGTCTATGTGTTTAGTTCGTTTGTGAAACTCTGGGTTCTTGATGAGTCGTATCGCTCCTTGGTTGTCCATGTTCAGAATTGAATTGTCCATAACAGTTGGAATCAATTCGAGTAGTAACTGCTGCAACCATATCATCTCTTTCACAGCCTGCGATGCAGCCACGTACTCCGACTCTGTAGTTGAGAGAGAAACACATTTCTGCCTCTGCGATGACCAAGACAGCGGACCATTTCCAAGTGAAAAAATGAACCCAGTAGTGGAGCGCCTGGTTTCAGGATCTCCCGCATAGTCAGCGTCACTGTAACAAACTAAAGAATAACACTGAGTTTTTTTAAAAAGTATACCCATTTCTCTAGTCCCGTTGAGATATTTTAAAATTCTCTTGACAGCGTCGACATCTTTATTATTCGGTGCATCTAGGTGTCGGGAGACCACACCCACTGCAAATGCGATATCTGGTCGAGTTGCCACTGCCAAGTACATAAGAGAACCCACTGCTTCTCTATAGGGAAATTTCACTACTTCTGAAGAAACATGATCCAACGATGAGAAGGTTTCTGCCGGTGTTGAAACTGGCTTGCAGTCAGCCATGTTGAATTTCTTTAGCAACCGCTCAATGTAACGCGACTGGCACACGTGAAGCTCGCCTCCTAGTTTTTTGGAAATTTCCATGCCAAGAAAATTACCCGTTTCCAACACTATAACGTCAAAATTATTCTTCAGAAAGTTTACCAACGAAAGAGCATCATCTTTATCTTTCGTTGCCACCAGCCCATCATCGATGTATATAGCCAGAATAATTAGTTTGTCGCCTGTCGATACAAAAATGCAAGGATCCATTTGAGTTGGCTCTAGCTTAAAGTTTCTGAGAACCACTGTCAGCTTCTGGTTCCAACAGCGGGATGCTTGCTTGAGTCCATACAAGCTTTTCCGCAACTTACAAACCTTGTCTGTGCCATCATCAAAGCCCTCTGGCTGGTGCATGTAAATTTCCTCTGTGAGATCACCATGCAAAAATGCAGTCTTGACATCAAACTGAGTCAATACAAGGTTTTCATTGGCTGCTATGGCAAGAATGGAGCGAATTGAAGTGAATTTAGCTACCGGACTATATGTTTCCCCATAATCTATGCCATATTCCTGAGTATAACCTTGTGCAACAAGTCTTGCTTTATACCTTTGTTTTCCCGATTCTAGATCCTTAATCTTGTACACCCATCTGTTGCCAATGATTTTTCTGTCCACAGGATGAGACACCATGTCCCAAGTACGATTTTTGCTAAGGCTTTTTATTTCATCTGCCATAGCTTCCTTCCATTGATCCATGTATGCGCAAGATACAGCTTCTGTAAAATTCCGTGGCTCTTCCTGCATGAAAAAGGCATGCTTTTCTATAAGGTGGCACGTCCCTGGCATAGCCTTATTCCTTTGGCGTAGTCTATACTTCAAGGGAGTAGACATATTAGGGTCTTGGGCGACTTCCAACTCACCATCTGCTTCCCCTGTGGACTGGATATTCACGACCTCAACATCCTTGTCCATAGCTCGGCCATTATCGTCTTGCGCTATAGCTTCAGCGGCACCAATTGAAGGATTTTCATTTTCTTCCACTGGAAATACGTTTGTATTTGGAGATTCTTCTATGTCACCACACGAACGTTCATTTTGTTGGCCTTGTTGCTCCATTTCCCTAAAAGTTACATCTCTGACTATTGCTACTCTTCGTTTTGTTGGTAACCAAATTCTGTAGCCCTTGGATGTATCAGAGTATCCCATGAAAATACCTTTTTCGGCCTTCCGGTCCCACTTTTTTCTTTTCTGATTAGGAACGTGAACAAACGCCTCAATCCCAAAGGTTTTAAAGTCCTCGACTTTGGCCTTGCTTCCACACCACATCTCGAAGGGTGTTTTACCTCCCAAAGTGGTATCTGCCGTACGGTTTAGAATGAATACGGCCGTATTGACAGCTTCGGCCCAAAACTTCTTTGACAAATCCTTCGCGCTCAGCATAGAGCGAGCTGCTTCCACCACTGTGCGATTTTCTCGTTCAATCTTTCCATTTTGTTCCGGAGTATATGCGACACAGGTTTCATGGCGAATAGAGCGCTGTTTAAGGAGTAATTTGACAGATTCATTAACGAATTCAGTCCCATTGTCAGTGCGAATTGTTTTCACTGGGCAACGACTTTCGCACAAGGCAGAGTCAATAAACCTTTCGATGTATGAGCAGACCTCTGATTTATTTTTCAGGAAATACACCACTCTCAAGCATGAGAAGTGATCTTTCAGCAGAAGGAAATACTTGGCTCCTCCCAATGATGTTTCCTCCATGGGACCACATAAATCTGCATGTACTAATTCACCTGGCTGACTTGATCTGAACCTACTCTTTGGAAATGGTATTCGATGCAATTTTCCATAAACACAAGCATCGCACGAGAGGTTCTGAGCATCTATGAAATTAATATTATTTTCTTTAAGATGAGCACGTACCTTTTTAATGTTCTGATGTGCCATTCGTTCATGCCATATTTTCAAGGCCAATCCCTTAGAACAAGACAAATACGCGAATCCCTCCTTTGTAACTTGAACGCGGAAACACATCTTGAATAGCTGTGCTTCACGTTCTCCTAATGCCACAACATTTCCGTTCTCCTTAATGAATTCACATCTCAATTTATTAGATACAAATTTCAAACCTTTATCTAGAGCACGACTTTGAGAGAAGAGATGAAGAGATAACTTGGGAACATACAAAACGTTTGATAGGTACTTCTCAACCCACTCTTTTCCATTGAATGATAAAATCTGAATATCACCTTTACCAACAGCTAGTATCGTATGACCGCTTCCAACACGAATCTCAATTGGTATAGAAAATGATTCATAATTTGCGAACCAATCCTTTCGATGGGTCATATGGTCGCTGGCTCCTGAATCTAAATACCAGTTGTCGTTTATGACACCATCACTGAGTACCAGTGCATTGTCTGTGCTTACATTTTTTTTAATCCCACTAGTCCTCACACGGTCGTTCGTCGCTGAAGATTTCCGCATCGCTGCCCTCTCACCATGACTTCCAGTCCTAGCACTGCACATAAGGGCATCTCCCCATTTTGCATTTTTTCCACTTCTGTTGTTTGTTTTTCTTTGGTCACTAAACCCTTTTGGACATTCTCTCTTCCAATGACCCACTTCATTACATTTGAAACACTTTCCTGGCTGAAAAGTTTTTGGCTTTTGCAGCTTCCAATTCCTTCGCTTAGCAAGTAATGCAGAAGTGCCTGTGCCTGGAAGGGATGAGCTTGAATGCATTCGAGTTTCTTCCATCACCAAACGTGACGTCAGATTCTCCAAACTCTGTTGATCTTTGGTCGTCGACTCCCACGCAGAGAAAAAATGCTTAAAACTTTCCGGAAGTGTCATCAAAATCTTAGTGATTACCATACTTTCGGTGACTTCTTCCCCAATGTCTCGCAGCTGCCTCACTATATTTTCCAATTTAGATATATGTGTAGCTACGTCATCTTCGGGATCCATCTCAAAGACATAAAACCGCTGAAGCAGCATATGAATGTTTGCCTTTGACGATTGCTCGTACACCGACTGTAGTTTTACCCACATTTCCCTTGCTGTAGTGCAATTTACTATGTGGCGAAGAGGTGTCGGACCAACACTCATTGCAATAATGCGTTGAGCTTTGCAATCGCTTTTTAACCAATTCGATACACGCACATCATATACTGCCTGAGTCTCAGACTCGGCTTTAACTGGACGGACATTTTCACCATTCACATATTCAAATAATTCTGATGCACTCAGCAGAATTCTAACTTGGAACTTCCACACAGAATAAGACTCTGAGTTTTGCAACTTTTCAATTTTAAACATTTCACTCTCCATTTTCAAGAAAATTTCAAATTAAACGTATATGTACCGTTATCTTTCTTTTCGTTTACACCTTCTGTTCTTTGTTCTTTACTAATTAGCGCGATCTGGGCCTATAACCTGTTAAATCTAAACCGTTCTTAACAACAAAGAATATACGACCTTTAGATTACCGTGAAGAACTGTGAGAGAGTTTATTCGAAAAAAGGAACATTTATATATAAGTAGTGAATGACATTTCTATATTGGAAAATGTAGTTCCCATAGAGACAAGGCTACCAAGATAAATTAATTAAAATATTACCTGAGTGACATCTTTTACAGTATTGTTCTTAACAGTTTTCCAGCAGCTCGCCAGCTTACCGGATTACCATAGGTAGCCGGCATCCCGACAGATTACTAGGCTACCATAGGTGGCCAGTAGTTCGACAGCCTACTAGGACAACATAGGTGGCCGGCAGCTCGACAGATTACCAGGCCACCATAACTGGCCGGCAGCTCGACAGCTTACCAATCCACCATAGTTGGCCGGCAGCTCGACAGCTTACCAGGCACCATAGCTGGTCGGCAGCTCGACATATTACCAGGCCACCATTGGTTGCCGGCAGCCCGACAGCTTACCAGGTCAACATTGGTTGCCGGTTGTTCGTCAGTTTACCAGGCACTATGGGTGGTCGGCAACTCGACAGATTACCAGGCCACCACAGGTGTCCGGCAGCTCGACAGCTTACCAGGTCAACATAGGTGGCCGGCAGCTCGACAGCTTACCAGGTCAACATTGGTTGCCGGTAGTTCTTCAGTTTACCAGGCCACCATTGGTTGCCGGCAGCCCGACATCTTACCAGGTCAACATATGTTGCCGGTAGTTCGACAGTTTACCAGGCACCATGGGTGGTCGGCAGCTCGACATATTACCAGGCCACCATAACTGGCCGGCAACTCGAGAGCTTACCAGGTCAACATTGGTTGCCGGTGGTTCTTCAGTTTACCAGGCACTATGGGTGGTCGGATACTCGACAGATTACCAGGCCACCACAGGTGGCCGGCACCCCGACAGATTACCAGGCCACCATAACAGGCTGACAACGCGACAGCTTACCAGACCACCTAAGGTGGCCGGCAACTCGACAGATTACCAGGCCACCATAACTGGCCGGCAACTCGAGAGCTTACCAGGTCAACATTGGTTGCCGGTGGTTCTTCAGTTTACCAGGCACTATGGGTGTTCGGATACTCGACAGATTACCAGGCCACCATAGGTGGCCGGCACCCCGACAGATTACCAGGCCACCATAACAGGCTGACAACGCGACAGCTTACCAGACCACCTAAGGTAGCCGGCAACTCGACAGATTACCAGGCCACCATAACTGGCCGGCAACTCGAGAGCTTACCAGGCCCCATAGTTGTCCGGCAGCTCGACAGCTTACCAGGCCACCATTGGTTGCCGGCAGCCCGACAGCTTACCAGGTCAACATTGGTTGCCGGTTTTTCGTCAGTTTAACAGGCACTATGGGTGGTCGGCAACTCGACAGATTACCAGGCCACCATAGGTGGCCGGCACCCCGACAGATTACCAGGCCACCATAACAGGCCGACAACGCGACAGCTTACCAGACCACCTAAGGTGGCCGGCAACTCGACAGATTACCAGGCCACCATAACTGGCCGGAGCTCGACAGCTTACCGATTCACCATAGTTGGCCAGCGGCTCGACAGTTTACACGGCACCATTGGTGGTCGGCAACTCGACAGATTACCAGGCCACCATAGGTGGCTGACACCCCGACAGATTACCAGGCCACCATAACAGGTCGCAACGCGACAGCTTACCAGACCACCTCAGGTGGCCGGCAACTCGACAGATTACCAGGCCACCATAACTGGCCCGCAGCTCGACAGCTTACCAATCCACCATAGTTGGCCGGCAGCTCGACAGCTTACCAGATTACCATAGGTCGCCGGCACCCCGACAGATTACCAGGCCACCATAACAGGTCGGCAACGCGACAGCTTACCAGACCACCTCAGGTGGCCGGCAACTCGACAGATTACCAGGCCACCATAACTGGCCCGCAGCTCGACAGCTTACCAATCCACCATAGTTGGCCGGCAGCTCGACAGCTTACCAGATTACCATAGGTCGCCGGCACCCCGACAGATTACCAGGCCACCATAACAGGTCGGCAACGCGACAGCTTACCAGACCACCTCAGGTGGCCGGCAACTCGACAGATTACCAGGCCACCATAACTGGCCAGAAACTCTACAGCTTACCAGATTACCATACATGGCCGCCAGCTCGCCTTATTACCAGGCCATCATAAATGTCCGGCAGATCGACAGATTACCAGGCCACCACAGGTGTCCCGCAGCTCGACAGCTCACCAGGCCACCATAAATGTCCGGCAGATCGGCAGATTACCAGGCCACCACAGGTGTCCGGCAGCTCGACAGCTTACCAGGCCACCACAGGTGTCCGGCAGCTCGACAGCTTACCAGGTCAACATAGGTGGCCGGCAGCTCGATAGCTTGCCAGGCCACCACAACTGGTCGGGAATTCGAGAGCTCGCCAGGCCACCATATTTGACCGGCAGCTCTACAGCTTACCAATCCACCATAGTTGGTCGGCAGCTCGATAGCCTACCAGGCCACCATAAATGTCCGGCAGATCGACAGATTACCAGGCCACCACAGGTGTCCGACAGCTCGACAGCTTACCAGGTCAACATAGGTGGCCGGCAGCTCGATAGCTTACCAGGCCGCCATAGGTGTCTCGCAGCTCGACAGCTGACCAGGCCACCATAAATGTCCGGCAGATCGACAGATTACCAGGCCACCACAGGTGTCCGGCAGCTCGACAGCTTACCAGGTCAATATAGGTGGCCGGAAGCTCGATAGCTTACCAGGCCACCATAGGTGTCTCGCAGCTCGACAGCTGACCAGGCCACCATAAATGTCCGGCAGATCGACAGATTATCAGGCCACCATAGGTGTTTCGAAACTCGACAGCTTACCAGGCCACCATAGGTGTCCCGCAGCTCGACAGCTTACCAGGCCACCATAAATGTCCGGCAGATCGACAGATTACCAGGCCACCACAGGTGTCCGGCAGCTCGACAGCTTACCAGGCCACCACAGGTGTCCGGCAGCTCGACAGCTTACCAGGTCAACATAGGTGGCCGGCAGCTCGATAGCCTACCAGGGCACCATAAATGTCCGGCAGATCGACAGATTATCAGGCCACCATGGGTGTTCCGAAACTCAACAGCTTACCAGGCCACCATAGGTGTCCCGCAGCTCGACAGCTTACCAGGCCACCATAAATGTCCGGCAGCTCGATAGCTTACCAGGCCACCATAACTGGTCGGGAATTCGAGAGCTCGCCAGGCCACCATATTTGACCGGCAGCTCTACAGCTTACCAATCCACCATAGTTGGTCGGCAGCTCGATAGCCTACCAGGCCACCATAAATGTCCGGCAGATCGACAGATTACCAGGCCACCACAGGTGTCCGGCAGCTCGACAGCTTACCAGGCCACCACAGGTGTCCGGCAGCTCGACAGCTTAGCAGGTCAACATAGGTGGCCGGCAGCTCCATAGCCTACCAGGGCACCATAAATGTCCGGCAGATCGACAGATTATCAGGCCACCATAGGTGTTCCGAAACTCGACAGCTTACCAGGCCACCATAGGTGTCCCGCAGCTCGACAGCTTACCAGGCCACCATAAATGTCCGGCAGCTCGATAGCTTACCAGGCCACCATAACTGGTCGGGCATTCGAGAGCTCGCCAGGCCACCATATTTGACCGGCAGCTCTACAGCTTACCAATCCACCATAGTTGGTCGGCAGCTCGATAGCCTACCAGGCCACCATAAATGTCCGGCAGATCGACAGATTACCAGGCCACCACAGGTGTCCCGCAGCTCGACAGCTTACCAGGCCACCATAAATGTCCGGCAGATCGACAGATTACCAGGCCACCACAGGTGTCCGGCAGCTCGACAGCTTACCAGGCCACCACAGGTGTCCGGCAGCTCGACAGCTTACCAAGTCAACATAGGTGGCCGGCAGCTCGATAGCCTACCAGGGCACCATAAATGTCCGGCAGATCGACAGATTATCAGGCCACCATAGGTGTTCCGAAACTCGACAGCTTACCAGGCCTCCATAAATGTCCGGCAGATCCGACAGATTACCAGGCCACCATAGGTGTCTCGCAGTTCGACAGCTTACCAGGCCACCATAAATGTCCGGCAGATCGACAGATTACCAGGTCGCCATAGGTGGCCTGTAGTTCGGCAGCTTACCAGGGCAGCATATGGGGCCAGCAACTTGACAGCTTACCAGGCAACCATAACTGGTCGGCTACTCGCGAGCTCACCAGGCCACCATAGGTGTCTCGCAGTTCGACAACTTACCAGGCCACCATTAATGTCCGGCAGATCCGACAGATTACCAGGCCACCATAGGTGTCTCGCAGTTCGACAGCTTACCAGGCCACCATAAATGTCCGGCAGATCGACAGATTACCAGGACACCACAGGTGGCCGGCAGCTCGACAGCTTACCAGGTCAATATACATAGGTGGCCGGCAGCTCGTAAGCTTACCAGGCCACCATAACTGGTCGGCTACTCCAGAGCTAACCAGGCCACCATAACTGGTCGGCAGCTCGAGAGCTTTCCAGGCCACCACAGTTTTCCAGCAGCTCGACAGCTTACCAGATTACCATAGGTAGCCGGCATCCCGACAGATTACTAGGCTACCATAGGTGGCCAGTAGTTCGACAGATTACCAGGCCACCATAACTGGCCTTCAACTCGAGAGCTTACCAGACCACCATAGTTGTCCGGCAGCTCGACAGCTTACCAGGCCACCATTGGTTGCCGGCAGCCCGACAGCTTACCAGGTCAACATATGTTGCCGGTAGTTCGACAGTTTACCAGGCACCATGGGTGGTCGGCAGCTCGACATATTACCAGGCCACCATAAATGTCCGGCAGTTCGACAGATTATCAGGCCACCACAGGTGTCCGGCAGCTCGACAGCTTACCAGGCCACCATTGGTTGCCGGCAGCCCGACAGCTTACCAGGTCAACATTGGTTGCCGGTTGTTCGTCAGTTTACCAGGCACTATGGGTGGTCGGCAACTCGACAGATTACCAGGCCACCATTGGTTGCCGGCAGCCCGACAGCTTACCAGGTCAACATAGGTTGCCAGCATCTCGACAGCTTACCAGGTCAACATTGGTTGCCGGTTGTTCGTCAGTTTACCAGGCACTATGGGTGGTCGGCAACTCGACAGATTATCAGGCCACCACAGGTGTCCGGCAGCTCGACAGCTTACCAGGCCACCATTGGTTGCCGGCAGCCCGACAGCTTACCAGGTCAACATTGGTTGCCGGTTGTTCGTCAGTTGACCAGGCACTATGGGTGGTCGGCAACTCGACAGATTATCAGGCCACCACAGGTGTCCGGCAGCTCGACAGCTTACCAGGCCACCATTGGTTGCCGGCAGCCCGACAGCTTACCAGGTCAACATTGGTTGCCGGTTGTTCGTCAGTTTACCAGGCACTATGGGTGGTCGGCAACTCAACAGATTATCAGGCCACCACAGGTGTCCGGCAGCTCGACAGCTTGCCAGGCCACCATTGGTTGCCGGCAGCCCGACAGCTTACCAGGTCAACATTGGTTGCCGGTTGTTCGTCAGTTTACCAGGAACTATGGGTGGTCGGGAACTCGACAGCTTACCAGGCCACCATTGGTTGCCGGCAGCCCGACAGCTTACCAGGTCAACATTGGTTGCCGGTTGTTCGTCAGTTTACCATGCACTATGGGTGGTCGGCAACTCGACAGTTTAAAAGGCCACCACAGGTGTCCGGCAGCTCGACAGCTTACCAGGTCAACATAGGTGGCCGGCAGCTCGACAGCTTACCAGGTCAACATTGGTTGCCGGTACTTCTTCAGTTTACCAGGCACTATGGGTGGTCGGAAACTCGACAGATTACCAGGCCACCATAACAGGCCGACAACGCGACAGCTTACCAGACCACCTAAGGTGGCCGGCAACTCGACAGATTACCAGGCCACCATAACTGGCCGGCAACTCGAGAGCTTACCAGGCCCCATAGTTGTCCGGCAGCTCGACAGCTTACCAGGCCACCATTGGTTGCCGGCAGCCCCGACAGATTACCAGGCCACCATAACAGGCCGACAACGCGACAGCTTACCAGACCACCTAAGGTGGCCGGCAACTCGACAGATTACCAGGCCACCATAACTGGCCCGCAGCTCGACAGTTTACCAATCCACCATAGTTGGCCGGCAGCTCGACAGCTTACCAGATTACCATAGGTCGATAGCCTACCAGGCCACCATAAATGTCCGGCAGATCGACAGATTACCAGGCCACCACAGGTGTCCGGCAGCTCGACAGCTTACCAGACCACCTAAGGTGGCCGGCAACTCGACAGATTACCAGGCCACCATAACAGGCCGACAACGCGACAGCTTACCAGACCACCTAAGGTGGCCGGCAACTCGACAGATTACCAGGCCACCATAACTGGCCTTCAACTCGAGAGCTTACCAGACCACCATAGTTGTCCGGCAGCTCGACAGCTTACCAGGCCACCATTGGTTGCCGGCAGCCCGACAGCTTACCAGGTCAACATTGGTTGCCGGTTGTTCGTCAGTTTAACAGGCACTATGGGTGGTCGGCAACTCGACAGTTTAAAAGGCCACCACAGGTGTCCGGCAGCTCGACAGCTTACCAGGTCAACATAGGTGGCCGGCAGCTCGACAGCTTACCAGGTCAACATTGGTTGCCGGTACTTCTTCAGTTTACCAGGCACTATGGGTGGCCGGCACCCCGACAGATTACCAGGCCACCATAACAGGCCGACAACGCGACAGCTTACCAGACCACCTAAGGTGGCCGGCAACTCGACAGATTACCAGGCCACCATAACTGGCCCGCAGCTCGACAGCTTACCAATTCACCATAGTTGGCCAGCAGCTCGACAGTTTACCAGGCACCATTGGTGGTCGGCAATTCGACAGATTACCAGGCCACCATAACAGGCCGACAACGCGACAGCTTACCAGACCACCTAAGGTGGCCGGCAACTCGACAGATTACCAGGCCACCATAACTGGCCTTCAACTCGAGAGCTTACCAGACCACCATAGTTGTCCGGCAGCTCGACAGCTTACCAGGCCACCATTGGTTGCCGGCAGCCCGACAGCTTACCAGGTCAACATAGGTGGCCGGCAGCTCGATAGCTTACCAGGCCACCATAGGTGTCTCGCAGCTCGACAGCTGACCAGGCCACCATAAATGTCCGGCAGATCGACAGATTACCAGGCCACCACAGGTGTCCGGCAGCTCGACAGCTTACCAGGTCAACATAGGTGGCCGGAAGCTCGATAGCTTACCAGGCCACCATAGGTGTCTCGCAGCTCGACAGCTGACCAGGCCACCATAAATGTCCGGCAGATCGACAGATTACCAGCCCACCACAGGTGTCCGGCAGCTCGACAGCTTACCAGGCCACCACAGGTGTCCGGCAGCTCGACAGCTTACCAGGTCAACATAGGTGTTCGGAAACACGACAGCTTACCAGGCCACCATAACTGGCCTTCAACTCGAGAGCTTACCAGACCACCATAGTTGTCCGGTAGCTCGACAGTTTACCAGGCCACCATTGGTTGCCGGCAGCCCGGCAGCTTACCAGGTCAACATAGGTTGCCGATAGTTCGACAGTTTACCAGGCACCATGGGTGGTCGGCAGCTCGACATATTACCAGGCCACCATAAATGTCCGGCAGATCGACAGATTATCAGGCCAGCACAGGTTCCCGGAAACTCGACAGCTTACCAGGCCACCATAACTGGCCTTCAACTCGAGAGCTTACCAGGCCACCATAGTTGTCCGGCAGCTCGACAGCTTACCAGGCCACCATTGGTTGCCGGCAGCCCACCAGCTTACCAGGTCAACATAGGTTGCCAGCATCTCGACAGATTAATAGGCCACCATAGGTGGCCTGCAGCCGACAGATTACCAGGCCATCATAGCTGGCCAGCAACTCGAGAGCTTACTAGGCTTCATAGTTTCCCGACAGCTTTACAGATTACCATAGGGGGCCGGCACCCCGACAGAATACCAGGCCACCAAAGGTGGCCAGTAGTTCGACAGCCTACCAGGAGAGAATAGGTGTTCGGCAGCTCGACAGTTTACCAGGCCACCATAACTGGCCGGCAACTCGAGAGTTTACCAGGTCGCCATAGGTGGCCTGTAGTTCGGCAGCTTACCAGGACAGCATAGGTGGCCAGCAACTTGAAAGCTTACCAGGCCACCATAACTGGCCGGCAACTCGAGAGCCTACAGTTTACCAGGTGACCATAAGTGTCCGGCAGTTCGACAGCTTACCAGGTCGCCATAGGTGGCCTGTAGTTCGGCAGCTTACCAGGACAGCATAGATGGCCAGCAACTTGACAGCTTACCAGGCCGCCATAACTGGTCGGCAACTCGAGAGCTTACCAGGCCACCATAGGTGTCTCGCAGCTCGACAACTTACCAGGCCACCATAAATGTCCGGCAGATCAACATATTACCAGGCCACCACAGGTGTCCGGCAGCTCGACAGCTTACCAGGTCAACATACGTGGCCGGCAGCTCGATAGGTTACCAGGCCCCCTAAGGTGGCCTGTAGTTCGCAGCTTACCAGGACAGCATAGGGGGCCAGCAACTTGACAGCTTACCAGGCCACCATAACTGGTCGGCTACTCGCGAGCTCACCAGGCCACCATAGGTGTCTCGCAGTTCGACAACTTACCAGGCCACCATAAATGTCCGGCAGATCGACAGATTACCAGGCCAACATAGGTGTCTCGCAGTTCGACAGCTTACCAGGCCACCATAAAGGTCCGGCAGATCGACAGATTACCAGGCCACCACAGGTATCCGGCAGCTCGACAGCTTACCAGGTCAACATAGGTGGCCGGCAGCTCGATAGCTTACCAGGCCACCATAGGTGTCTCGCAGCTCGACAGCTGACCAGGCCACCATAAATGTCCGGCAGCTCGACAGCTTACCAGGTCAACATAGGTGGCCGGCAGCTCGATAGCTTAGCAGGCCACCATAGGTGTCTCGCAGCTCGACAGCTGACCAGGCCACCATAACAGGCCGACAACGCGACAGCTTACCAGACCACCTAAGGTGGCCGGCAACTCGACAGATTACCAGGCCACCATAACTGGCCGGCAACTCGAGAGCTTACCAGGCCCCATAGTTGTCCGGCAGCTCGACAGCTTACCAGGCCACCATTGGTTGCCGGCAGCCCGACAGCTTACCAGGTCAACATTGGTTGCCGGTTGTTCGTCAGTTTAACAGGCACTATGGGTGGTCGGCAACTCGACAGATTACCAGGCCACCATAGGTGGCCGGCACCCCGACATATTACCAGGCCACCATAACAGGCCGACAACGCGACAGCTTACCAGACCACCTAAGGTGGCCGGCAACTCGACAGATTACCAGGCCACCATAACTGGCCGGAGCTCGACAGCTTACCAATTCACCATAGTTGGCCAGCAGCTCGACAGTTTACCAGGCACCATTGGTGGTCGGCAACTCGACAGATTACCAGGCCACCACAGGTGGCTGGCACCCCGACAGATTACCAGGCCACCCTAACAGGTCGCAACGCGACAGCTTACCAGACCACCTCAGGTGGCCGGCAACTCGACAGATTACCAGGCCACCATAACTGGCCCGCAGCTCGACAGCTTACCAATCCACCATAGTTGGCCGGCAGCTCGACAGCTTACCAGATTACCATAGGTCGCCGGCACCCCGACAGATTACCAGGCCACCATAACAGGTCGGCAACGCGACAGCTTACCAGACCACCTCAGGTGGCCGGCAACTCGACAGATTACCAGGCCACCATAACTGGCCAGAAACTCTACAGCTTACCAGATTACCATACATGGCCGCCAGCTCGCCATATTACCAGGCCATCATAAATGTCCGGCAGATCGACAGATTACCAGGCCACCACAGGTGTCCCGCAGCTCGACAGCTCACCAGGCCACCATAAATGTCCGGCAGATCGGCAGATTACCAGGCCACCACAGGTGTCCGGCAGCTCGACAGCTTACCAGGCCACCACAGGTGTCCGGCAGCTCGACAGCTTACCAGGTCAACATAGGTGGCCGGCAGCTCGATAGCTTACCAGGCCACCACAACTGGTCGGGAATTCGAGAGCTCGCCAGGCCACCATATTTGACCGGCAGCTCTACAGCTTACCAATCCACCATAGTTGGTCGGCAGCTCGATAGCCTACCAGGCCACCATAAATGTCCGGCAGATCGACAGATTACCAGGCCACCACAGGTGTCCGGCAGCTCGACAGCTCACCAGGTCAACATAGGTGGCCGGCAGCTCGATAGCTTACCAGGCCACCATAGGTGTCTCGCAGCTCGACAGCTGACCAGGCCACCATAAATGTCCGGCAGATCGACAGATTACCAGGCCACCACAGGTGTCCGGCAGCTCGACAGCTTACCAGGTCAACATAGGTGGCCGGAAGCTCGATAGCTTACCAGGCCACCATAGGTGTCTCGCAGCTCGACAGCTGACCAGGCCACCATAAATGTCCGGCAGATCGACAGATTACCAGCCCACCACAGGTGTCCGGCAGCTCGACAGCTTACCAGGGCACCACAGGTGTCCGGCAGCTCGACAGCTTACCAGGTCAACATAGGTGTTCGGAAACTCGACAGCTTACCAGGCCACCATAACTGGCCTTCAACTCGAGAGCTTACCAGACCACCATAGTTGTCCGGCAGCTCGACAGCTTACCAGGCCACCATTGGTTGCCGGCAGCCCGACAGCTTACCAGGTCAACATAGGTTGCCGATAGTTCGACAGTTTACCAGGCACCATGGGTGGTCGGCAGCTCGACATACTACCAGGCCACCATAAATGTCCGGCAGATCGACAGATTATCAGGCCACCACAGGTTCCCGGAAACTCGACAGCTTACCAGGCCACCATATCTGGCCTTCAACTCGAGAGCTTACCAGGCCACCATAGTTGTCCGGCAGCTCGACAGCTTACCAGGCCACCATTGGTTGCCGGCAGCCCGACAGCTTACCAGGTCAACATAGGTTGCCAGCATCTCGACAGATTAATAGGCCACCATAGGTGGCCTGCAGCCGACAGATTACCAGGCCAGCATAGATGTCTCGCAGTTCGACAACTTACCAGGCCACCATAAATGTCCGGCAGATCGACAGATTACCAGGCCAACATAGGTGTCTCGCAGTTCGACAGCTTACCAGGCCACCATAAATGTCCGGCAGATCGACAGATTACCAGGCCACCACAGGTATCCGGCAGCTCGATAGCTTACCAGGTCAACATAGGTGGCCGGCAGCTCGATAGCTTACCAGGCCACCATAGGTGTCTCGCAGCTCGACAGCTGACCAGGCCACCATAAATGTCCGGCAGCTCGACAACTTACCAGGTCAACATAGGTGGCCGGCAGCTCGATAGCTTAGCAGGCCACCATAGGTGTCTCGCAGCTCGACAGCTGACCAGGCCACCATAAATGTCCGGCAGATCGACAGATTACCAGCCCACCACAGATGTCCGGCAGCTCGACAGCTTACCAGCAAACCACAGGTGTCCGGCAGCTCGACAGCTTACCAGGCCACCACAGGTGTCCGGCAGCTCGACATATTACCAGGCCACCATAAATGTCCAGCAGTTAGACAGATTATCAGGCCACCACAGGTGTCCGGCAGCTCGACAGCTTACCAGGCCACCATTGGTTGCCGGCAGCCCGACAGCTTACCAGGTCAACATAGGTGGCCGGCAGCTCGATAGCTTACCAGGCCACCATAACTGGTCGGGAAATCGAGAGCTCGCCAGGCCACCATATTTGACCGGCATCTCTACAGCTTACCAATCCACCATAGTTGGCCGGCAGCTCGATAGCCTACCAGGCCACCATAAATGTCCGGCAGATCGACAGATTATCAGACCACGATAGGTGTTCGGAAACTCGACAGCTTACCAGGCCACCATAACTGGCCTTCAACCCGAGAGCTTACCAGACCACCATAGTTGTCCGGCAGCTCGACAGCTTACCAGGCCACCATTGGTTGCCGGCAGCCCGACAGCTTACCAGGTCAACATAGGTTGCCGATAGTTCGACAGTTTACCAGGTCAACATAGGTGGCCGGCAGCTCGATAGCTTACCAGGCCACCATAACTGGTCGGGAAATCGAGAGCTCGCCAGGCCACCATATTTGACCGGCAGCTCTACAGCTTACCAATCCACCATAGTTGGCCGGCAGCTCGATAGCCTACCAGGCCACCATAAATGTCCGGCAGATCGACAGATTATCAGGCCACCACAGGTTCCCGGAAACTCGACAGCTTACCAGGCCACCATAACTGGCCTTCAACTCGAGAGCTTACCAGGCCACCATAGGTGGCCTGCAGCCGACAGATTACCAGGCCATCATAGCTGGCCAGCAACTCGAGAGCTTACTAGGTTTCATAGTTTCCCGACAGCTTACCAGATTACCATAGGTGGCCGGCACCCCGACAGAATGCCAGGCCACCAAAGGTGGCCAGTAGTTCGACAGCTTACCAGGACAGAATAGGTGTTCGGCAGCTAGACAGTTTACCAGGCCACCATAACTGGCCGGCAACTCGAGAGTTTACCAGGTCGCCATAGGTGGCCTGTGGTTCGGCAGCTTACCAGGACAACATAGGTGGCCAGCAACTTGAAAGCTTACCAGGCCACCATAACTGGCCGGCAACTCGAGAGCTTACCAGGCCACCATAGGTGTCTCGCAGCTCGACAACTTACCAGGCCACCATAAATGTCCGGCAGATCGACATATTACCAGGCCACCACAGGTGGCCGGCAGCTCGACAGCTTACCAGGTCAATATAGGTGGCCGGTAGCTCGATAGCTTACCAGGCCACCATAGCTGGTCGGCTACTCCAGAGCTCACCAGGCCACCATAACTGGCCGGCAGCTCGAGAGCTTACCAGGCCACCATAGTTTTTCAGCAGCTCGACAACTTACCAGGCCACCATAGGTGTCCGGCAGCTCGACAAATTACAAGGCCACCGTAGGTGGTCAGCAACTTGACAGATTACCAGGCCACCATAACAGGCCGGCAAAGCGAAAGCTTACAAGACCACCTCAGGTGGCCAGCACCTCGACAGATTACCATGCCACCATAACTGGCCGGCAACTCGAGAGTTTACCAGGTCGCCATAGGTGGCCTGTAGTTCGGCAGCTTACCAGGACAGCATAGGTGGCCAGCAACTGAAAAGCTTACCAGGCCATCATAACTGGCCGGCAACTCGAGAGCCTACAGTTTACCAGGTAACCATAAGTGTCCGGCAGCTCGACAGCTTACCAGGTCGCCATAGGTGGCCCGTAGTTCGGCAGCTTACCAGGACAGCACAACTGGCCGGCAACTCGAGAGCCTACGGCTTACCAGGTAACCATAAGTGTCCGGCAACTCGAGAGTTTACCAGGTCGCCATAGGTGGCCTGTAGTTCGGCAGCTTACCAGGACAGCATAGGTGGCCAGCAACTTGAAAGCTTACCAGGCCACCATAACTGGCCGGCAAGTCGAGAGCCTACAGTTTACCAGGTAACCATAAGTGTCCGGCAGCTCGACAGCTTACCAGGTCGCCATAGGTGGCCTGTAGTTCGGCAGCTTACCAGGACAGCATAGGGGGCCAGCAACTTGACAGCTTACCAGGCCACCATAACTGGTCGGCTACTCGCGAGCTCACCAGGCCACCATAGGTGTCTCGCAGTTCGACAACTTATCAGGCCACCATAAATGTCCGGCAGATCGACAGATTACCAGGACAACATAGGTGTCTCGCAGTTCGACAGCTTACCAGGCCACCATAAATGTCCGGCAGATCGACAGATTACCAGGCCACCACAGGTGGCCGGCAGCTCGACAGCTTACCAGGTCAATATAGGTGGCCGGTAGCTCGATAGCTTACCAGGCCACCATAACTGGTCGGCTACTCCAGAGCTCACCAGGCCACCATAACTGGTCGGCAGCTCGAGAGCTTACCAGGCCACCATAGTTTTCCAGCAGCTCGACAGCTTACCAGATTACCAAAGGTAGCCGGCATCCCGACAGATTACTAGGACAACATAGGTTGCCGGCAGTTCGACAGTTTACCAGGCACCATAGATGGCCGGCAGCTCGACAGTTTACCAGGCCACCATAACAGGTCGGCAACGCGACAGCTTACCAGACCACCACAGGTGGCCGGCAACTCGACAGATTACCAGGCCACCATAACTGGCCAGAAACTCTACAGCTTACCAGATTACCATACATGGCCGCCAGCTCGCCATATTGCCAGGCCATCATAAATGCCCGGCAGATCGACAGATTACCAGGCCACCACAGGTGTCCCGCAGCTCGACAGCTTAGCAGGCCACCATAAAGGTCCGGCAGATCGGCAGATTGCCAGGCTACCACAGGTGTCCGGCAGGTCGACAGCTTACCAGGCCACCACAGGTGTCCGGCAGCTCGACAGCTTACCAGGTCAGCATAGGCGGCCGGCAGCTCGATAGCTTACCAGGCCACCATAACTGGTCGGGAATTCGAGAGCTTGCCAGGCCACCATATTTGACCGGCAGCTTTACAGCTTACCAATCCACCATAGTTGGCCGGCAGCTCGATAGCCTACCAGGCCACCATAAATGTCCGGCAGATCGACAGACTATCAGGCCACCATAGGTGTTCCGAAACTCGACAGCTTACCAGGCCACCATAGGTGTCCCGCAGCTCGACAGCTTACCAAGCCACCATAAATGTCCGGCAGATCGACAGATTACCAGGCCACCACAGGTGTCCGGCAGCTCGACAGCTTACCAGGTCAACATAGGTGGCCGGCAGCTCGATAGCTTACCAGGCCACCATAGGTGTCCCGCAGCTCGACAGCTTACCAGGCCACCATAAATGTCCGGCAGATCGACAGATTACCAGGCCACCACAGGTGTCCGGCAGCTCGACATCTTACCAGGTCAACATAGGTGGCCGGCAGCTCGATAGCTTACCAGGCCACCATAACTGGTCGGGAACTCGAGAGCTCGCCAGGCCACCATATTTCACCGGCAGCTCTACAGCTCACCAGTCCACCATAGTTGGCCGGCAGCTCGATAGCCTACCAGGCCACCATACATTTCCGGCAGATCGACAGCCTACAGTTTACCAGGCAACCATAAGTGTCCGGCAGCTCGACAGCTTTCCAGGTCACCATAGGTGGCCTGTAGTTCGGCGGCTTACCAGGACAGCATAGGTGGCCAGCAACTTGGCAGCTTACCAGGCCACCATAACTGGCCGGCAACTCGAGAGCTTACCAGGCCACCATAGGTGTCTCGCAGCTCGACAACTTACCAGGCCACCATAAATGTCCGGCAGATCGACAGATTACCAGGCCACCACAGGTGTCCGGCAGCTCGACAGCTTACCAGGTCAACATAGGTGGCCGGCAGCTCGACAGCTTACCAGGTCAACATAGGTGGCCGGCAGCTCGATAGGTTACCAGGCCACCATAGTTGGCCGGCAGCTCTACAGCTAACCAATCCACCATAATTGGCCGGCAGCTCAATAGCCTACCAGGCCACCATAAATGTCCAGCAGATCGAGAGATTACCAGGCCACCACAGGGGTCCGGCAGCTCCACAGCTTACCAGGTCAACACAGGTGGCCGGCAGCTCGATAGCTTACCAGGCCACCATAGGTGTCTCGCAGCTCGACAGCTGACCAGGCCACCATAAATGTCCGGCAGATCGACAGATTACCAGGCCACCACAGGTGTCCGGCAGCTCGACAGCTTACCAGGTCAACATAGGTGGCCGGAAGCTCGATAGCTTACCAGGCCACCATAGGTGTCCCGCAGCTCGACAGCTGACCAGGCCACCATAAATGTCCGGCAGATCGACAGATTACCAGCCCACCACAGGTGTCCGGCAGCTCGACAGCTTACCAGGCCACCACAGGTGTCCGGTAGTTCGACAGCTTACCAGGTCAACATAGGTGTTTGGAAACTCGACAGCTTACCAGGCCACCATAACTGGCCTTCAACTCGAGAGCTTACCAGACCACCATAGTTGTCCGGCAGCTCGACAGCTTACCAGGCCACCATTGGTTGCCGGCAGCCCGACAGCTTACCAGGTCAACATAGGTTGCCGATAGTTCGACAGTTTACCAGGCACCATGGGTGGTCGGCAGCTCGACATATTACCAGGCCACCATAAATGTCCGGCAGATCGACAGATTATCAGGCCACCACAGGTTCCCGGAAACTCGACAGCTTACCAGGCCACCATAACTGGCCTTCAACTCGAGAGCTTACCAGGCCACCATAGTTGTCCGGCAGCTCGACAGCTTACCAGGCCACCATTGGTTGCCGGCAGCCCGACAGCTTACCAGGTCAACATAGGTTGCCAGCATCTCGACAGATTAATAGGCCACCATAGGTGGCCTGCAGCCGACAGATTACCAGGCCATCATAGCTGGCCAGCAACTCGAGAGCTTACTAGGCTTCATAGTTTCCCGACAGCCTTACAGATTACCATAGGTGGCCGGCACCCCGACAGAATACCAGGCCACCAAAGGTGGCCAGTAGTTCGACAGCCTACCAGGAGAGAATAGGTGTTCGGCAGCTCGACAGTTTACCAGGCCACCATAACTGGCCGGCAACTCGAGAGTTTACCAGGTCGCCATAGGTGGCCTGTAGTTCGGCAGCTTACCAGGACAGCATAGGTGGCCAGCAACTTGAAAGCTTACCAGGCCACCATAACTGGCCGGCAACTCGAGAGCCTACAGCTAACCAGGTAACCATAAGTGTCCGGCAGTTCGACAGCTTACCAGGTCGCCATAGGTGGCCTGTAGTTCGGCAGCTTACCAGGACAGCATAGATGGCCAGCAACTTGACAGCTTACCAGGCCGCCATAACTGGTCGGCAACTCGAGAGCTTACCAGGCCACCATAGGTGTCTCGCAGCTCGACAACTTACCAGGCCACCATAAATGTCCGGCAGATCGACATATTACCAGGCCACCACAGGTGTCCGGCAGCTCGACAGCTTACCAGATCAACATAGGTGGCCGGCAGCTCGATAGGTTACCAGGCCACCTAAGGTGGCCTGTAGTTCGGCAGCTTACCAGGACAGCATAGGGGGCCAGCAACTTGACAGCTTACCAGGCCACCATAACTGGTCGGCTACTCGCGAGCTCACCAGGCCACCATAGGTGTCTCGCAGTTCGACAACTTACCAGGCCACCATAAATGTCCGGCAGATCGACAGATTACCAGGCCAACATAGGTGTCTCGCAGTTCGACAGCTTACCAGGCCACCATAAATGTCCGGCAGATCGACAGATCACCAGGCCACCACAGGTGTCCGGCAGCTCGACAGCTTACCAGGTCAACATAGGTGGCCGGCAGCTCGATAGCTTACCAGGCCACCATAGGTGTCTCGCAGCTCGACAGCTGACCAGCCCACCACAGGTGTCCGGCAGCTCGACAGCTTACCAGGCCACCACAGGTGTCCGGCAGCTCGACATATTACCAGGCCACCATAAATGTCCGGCAGTTAGACAGATTATCAGGCCACCACAGGTGTCCGGCAGCTCGACAGCTTACCAGGCCACCATTGGTTGCCGGCAGCCCGACAGCCTACCAGGTCAACATTGGTTGCCGGTTGTTCGTCAGTTTACCAGGCACTATGGGTGGTCGGCAACTCGACAGATTACCAGGCCACCATTGGTTGCCGGCAGCCCGACAGCTTACCAGGTCAACATAGGTTGCCAGCATCTCGACAGATTACCAGGCCACCATAGGTGGCTTGCAGCCGACAGATTACCAGGCCACCACAGGTGTCCGGCAGCTCGACAGCTTACCAGGTCAACATAGGTGACCGGCAGCTCGATAGCTTACCAGGCCACCATAGGTGTCTCTCAGCTCGACAGCTGACCAGGCCACCATAAATGTCCGGCAGATCGACAGATTACCAGCCCACCACAGGTGTCCGGCAGCTCGACAGCTTACCAGGCCACCACAGGTGTCCGGCAGCTCGACAGCTCGACAGCTTACCAGGTCAACATAGGTGGCCGGCAGCTCGATAGCCTACCAGGCCACCATAAATGTCCGGCAGATCGACAGATTATCAGACCACGATAGGTGTTCGGAAACTCGACAGCTTACCAGGCCACCATAACTGGCCTTCAACTCGAGAGCTTACCAGACCACCATAGTTGTCCGGCAGCTCGACAGCTTACCAGGCCACCATTGGTTGCCGGCAGCCCGACAGCTTACCAGGTCAACATAGGTTGCCGATAGTTCGACAGTTTACCAGGTCAACATAGGTGGCCGGCAGCTCGATAGCTTACCAGGCCACCATAACTGGTCGGGAAATCGAGAGCTCGCCAGGCCACCATATTTGACCGGCAGCTCTACAGCTTACCAATCCACCATAGTTGGCCGGCAGCTCGATAGCCTACCAGGCCACCATAAATGTCCGGCAGATCGACAGATTATCAGGCCACCACAGGTTCCCGGAAACTCGACAGCTTACCAGGCCACCATAACTGGCCTTCAACTCGAGAGCTTACCAGGCCACCATAGTTGTCCGGCAGCTCGACAGCTTACCAGGTCAACATAGGTTGCCAGCATCTCGACAGATTACCAGGCCACCATAGGTGGCCTGCAGCCGACAGATTACCAGGCCATCATAGCTGGCCAGCAACTCGAGAGCTTACTTGGTTTCATAGTTTCCCGACAGCTTACCAGATTACCATAGGTGGCCGGCACCCCGACAGAATGCCAGGCCACCAAAGGTGGCCAGTAGTTCGACAGCTTACCAGGACTGAATAGGTGTTCGGCAGCTAGACAGTTTACCAGGCCACCATAACTGGCCGGCAACTCGAGAGTTTACCAGGTCGCCATAGGTGGCCTGTAGTTCGGCAGCTTACCAGGACAGCATAGGTGGCCAGCAACTTGAAAGCTTACCAGGCCACCATAACTGGCCGGCAACTCGAGAGCTTACCAGACCACCATAGGTGGTCGGCAGCCCGACAGCTTACCAGGTCAACATAGGTTGCCAGCATCTCGACAGATTACCAGGCCACCATAGGTGGCTTGCAGCCGACAGATTACCAGGCCACCACAGGTGTCCGGCAGCTCGACAGCTTACCAGGTCAACATAGGTGACCGGCAGCTCGATAGCTTACCAGGCCACCATAGGTGTCTCTCAGCTCGACAGCTGACCAGGCCACCATAAATGTGCGGCAGATCGACAGATTACCAGCCCACCACAGGTGTCCGGCAGCTCGACAGCTTACCAGGCCACCACAGGTGTCCGGCAGCTCGACAGCTTACCAGGTCAACATAGGTGGCCGGCAGCTCGATAGCCTACCAGGCCACCATAAATGTCCGGCAGATCGACATATTACCAGGCCACCACAGGTGGCCGGCAGCTCGACAGCTTACCAGGTCAATATAGGTGGCCGGTAGCTCGATAGCTTACCAGGCCACCATAGCTGGTCGGCTACTCCAGAGCTTACCAGGCCACCATAACTGGCCGGCAGCTCGAGAGCTTACCAGGCCACCATAGTTTTTCAGCAGCTCGACAACTTACCAGGCCACCATAGGTGTCCGGCAGCTCGACAAATTACCAGGCCACCGTAGGTGGTCAGCAACTTGACAGATTACCAGGCCACCATAACAGGCCGGCAAAGCGAAAGCTTACAAGACCACCTCAGGTGGCCAGCACCTCGACAGATTACCATGCCACCATAACTGGCCGGCAACTCGAGAGTTTACCAGGTCGCCATAGGTGGCCTGTAGTTCGGCAGCTTACCAGGACAGCATAGGTGGCCAGCAACTGAAAAGCTTACCAGGCCATCATAACTGGCCGGCAACTCGAGAGCCTACAGTTTACCAGGTAACCATAAGTGTCCGGCAGCTCGACAGCTTACCAGGTAGCCATAGGTGGCCCGTAGTTCGGCAGCTTACCAGGACAGCATAGGTGGCCAGCAACTTGAAAGCTTACCAGGCCACCACAACTGGCCGGCAACTCGAGAGCCTACGGTTTACCAGGTAACCATAAGTGTCCGGCAACTCGAGAGTTTACCAGGTCGCCATAGGTGGCCTGTAGTTCGGCAGCTTACCAGGACAGCATAGGTGGCCAGCAACTTGAAAGCTTACCAGGCCACCATAACTGGCCGGCAAGTCGAGAGCCTACAGTTTACCAGGTAACCATAAGTGTCCGGCAGCTCGACAGCTTACCAGGTCGCCATAGGTGGCCTGTAGTTCGGCAGCTTACCAGGACAGCATAGGGGGCCAGCAACTTGACAGCTTACCAGGCCACCATAGGTGTCTCGCAGTTCGACAACTTATCAGGCCACCATAAATGTCCGGCAGATCGACAGATTACCAGAACAACATAGGTGTCTCGCAGTTCGACAGCTTACCAGGCCACCATAAATGTCCGGCAGATCGACAGATTACCAGGCCACCACAGGTGGCCGGCAGCTCGACAGCTTACCAGGTCAATATAGGTGGCCGGTAGCTCGATAGCTTACCAGGCCACCATAACTGGTCGGCTACTCCAGAGCTCACCAGGCCACCATAACTGGTCGGCAGCTCGAGAGCTTACCAGGCCACCATAGTTTTCCAGCAGCTCGACAGCTTACCAGATTACCATAGGTAGCCGGCATCCCGACAGATTACTAGGACAACATAGGTTGCCGGCAGTTCGACAGTTTACCAGGCACCATAGATGGCCGGCAGCTCGACAGTTTACCAGGCCACCATAACAGGTCGGCAACGCGACAGCTTACCAGACCACCACAGGTGGCCGGCAACTCGACAGATTACCAGGCCACCATAACTGGCCAGAAACTCTACAGCTTACCAGATTACCATACATGGCCGCCAGCTCGCCATATTGCCAGGCCATCATAAATGCCCGGCAGATCGACAGATTACCAGGCCACCACAGGTGTCCCGCAGCTCGACAGCTTACCAGGTCAGCATAGGCGGCCGGCAGCTCGATAGCTTACCAGGCCACCATAACTGGTCGGGAATTCGAGAGCTCGCCAGGCCACCATATTTGACCGGCAGCTCTACAGCTTACCAATCCACCATATTTGGCCGGCAGCTCGATAGCCTACCAGGCCACCATAAATGTCCGGCAGATCGACAGACTATCAGGCCACCATAGGTGTTCCGAAACTCGACAGCTTACCAGGCCACCATAGGTGTCCCGCAGCTCGACAGCTTACCAAGCTACCATAAATGTCCGGCAGATCGACAGATTACCAGGCCACCACAGGTGTCCGGCAGCTCGACAGCTTACCAGGTCAACATAGGTGGCCGGCAGCTCGATAGCTTACCAGGCCACCATAGGTGTCCCGCAGCTCGACAGCTTACCAGGCCACCATAAATGTCCGGCAGACCGACAGATTACCAGGCCACCACAGGTGTCCGGCAGCTCGACAGCTTACCAGGTCAACATAGGTGGCCGGCAGCTCGATAGCTTAGCAGGCCACCATAACTGGTCGGGAACTCGAGAGCTCGCCAGGCCACCATATTTCACCGGCAGCCTTACAGCTTACCAATCCACCATAGTTGGCCGGCAGCTCTACAGCTCACCAGTCCACCATAGTTGGCCGGCAGCTCGATAGCCTACCAGGCCACCATACATTTCCGGCAGATCGACAGCCTACAGTTTACCAGGCAACCATAAGTGTCCGGCAGCTCGACAGCTTTCCAGGTCACCATAGGTGGCCTGTAGTTCGGCGGCTTACCAGGATAGCATAGGCGGCCAGCAACTTGGCAGCTTACCAGGCCACCATAACTGGCCGGCAACTCGAAAGCTTACCAGGCCACCATAGGTGTCTCGCAGCTCGACAACTTACCAGGCCACCATAAGTGTCCGGCAGATCGACAGATTACCAGGCCACCACAGGTGTCCGGCAGCTCGACAGCTTACCAGGTCAAAATAGGTGGCCGGCAGCTCGACAGCTTACCAGGTCAACATAGGTGGCCGGCAGCTCGATAGGTTACCAGGCCACCATAGTTGGCCGGCAGCTCTACAGCTAACCAATCCACCATAATTGGCCGGCAGCTCAATAGCCTACCAGGCCACCATAAATGTCCAGCAGATCGAGAGATTACCAGGCCACCACAGGGGTCCGGCAGCTCCACAGCTTGCCAGGTCAACACAGGTGGCCGGCAGCTCGATAGCTTACCAGGCCACCATAGGTGTCTCGCAGCTCGACAGATGACCAGGCCACCATAAATGTCCGGCAGATCGACAGATTACCAGGCCACCACAGGTGTCCGGCAGCTCGACAGCTTACCAGGTCAACATAGGTGGCCGGAAGCTCGATAGCTTACCAGGCCACCATAGGTGTCTCGCAGCTCGACAGCTGACCAGGCCACCATAAATGTCCGGCAGATCGACAGATTACCAGCCCACCACAGGTGTCCGGCAGCTCGACAGCTTACCAGGCCACCACAGGTGTCCGGCAGTTCGACAGCTTACCAGGTCAACATGGGTGTTCGGAAACTCGACAGCTTACCAGGCCACCATAACTGGCCTTCAACTCGAGAGCTTACCAGACCACCATAGTTGTCCGGCAGCTCGACAGCTTACCAGGCCACCATTGGTTGCCGGCAGCCCGACAGCTTACCAGGTCAACATAGGTTGCCGATAGTTCGACAGTTTACCAGGCACCATGGGTGGTCGGCAGCTCGACATATTACCAGGCCACCATATATGTCCGGCAGATCGACAGATTATCAGGCCACCACAGGTTCCCGGAAACTCGACAGCTTACCAGGCCACCATAACTGGCCTTCAACTCGAGAGCTTACCAGGCCACCATAGTTGTCCGGCAGCTCGACAGCTTACCAGGCCACCATTAGTTGCCGGCAGCCCGACAGCTTACCAGGTCAACATAGGTTGCCAGCATCTCGACAGATTAATAGGCCACCATAGGTGGCCTGCAGCCGACAGATTACCAGGCCATCATAGCTGGCCAGCAACTCGAGAGCTTACTAGGCTTCATAGTTTCCCGACAGCCTTATAGATTACCATAGGTGGCCGGCACCCCGACAGAATACCAGGCCACCAAAGGTGGCCAGTAGTTCGACAGCCTACCAGGAGAGAATAGGTGTTCGGCAGCTCGACAGTTAACCAGGCCACCATAACTGGCCGGCAACTCGAGAGTTTACCAGGTCGCCATAGGTGGCCTGTAGTTCGGCAGCTTACCAGGAGAGCATAGGTGGCCAGCAACTTGAAAGCTTACCAGGCCACCATAACTGGCCGGCAACTCGAGAGCCTACAGTTTACCAGGTAACCATAAGTGTCCGGCAGTTCGACAGCTTACCAGGTCGCCATAGGTGGCCTGTAGTTCGGCAGCTTACCAGGACAGCATAGATGGCCAGCAACTTGACAGCTTACCAGGCCGCCATAACTGGTCGGCAACTCGAGAGCTTACCAGGCCACCATAGGTGTCTCGCAGCTCGACAACTTCCCAGGCCACCATAAATGTCCGGCAGATCGACATATTACCAGGCCACCACAGGTGTCCGGCAGCTCGACAGCTTACCAGATCAACATAGGTGGCCGGCAGCTCGATAGGTTACCAGGCCACCTAAGGTGGCCTGTAGTTCGGCAGCTTACCAGGACAGCATAGGGGGCCAGCAACTTGACAGCTTACCAGGCCACCATAACTGGTCGGCTACTCGCGAGCTCACCAGGCCACCATAGGTGTCTCGCAGTTCGACAACTTACCAGGCCACCATAAATGTCCGGCAGATCGACAGATTACCAGGCCAACATAGGTGTCTCGCAGTTCGACAGCTTATCAGGCCACCATAAATGTCCGGCAGATCGACAGATCACCAGGCCACCACAGGTGTCCGGCAGCTCGACAGCTTACCAGGTCAACATAGGTGGCCGGCAGCTCGGCTGACCAGCCCACCACAGGTGTCCGGCAGCTCGACAGCTTACCAGGCCACCACAGGTGTCCGGCAGCTCGACATATTACCAGGCCACCATAAATGTCCGGCAGTTAGACAGATTATCAGGCCACCACAGGTGTCCGGCAGCTCGACAGCTTACCAGGTCAACATAGGTGGCCGGCAGCTCGGCTGACCAGCCCACCACAGGTGTCCGGCAGCTCGACAGCTTACCAGGCCACCACAGGTGTCCGGCAGCTCGACATATTACCAGGCCACCATAAATGTCCGGCAGTTAGACAGATTATCAGGCCAGCCTAACTGGTCGGCAACTCGAGAGCTTACCAGGCCACCATAGGTGTCTCGCAGCTCGATATCTTACCAGGCCACCATAAATGTCCGGCAGATCGACATATTACCAGGCCACCACAGGTGGCCGGCAGCTCGACAGCTTACCAGGTCGCCATAGGTGGCCTGTAGTTCGGCAGCTTACCAGGACAGCATAGGTGGCCAGCAACTTGAAAGCTTACCAGGCCACCATAACTGGCCGGCAACTCGAGAGCCTACAGTTTACCAGGTAACCATAAGTGTCCGGCAGCTCGACAGCTTACCAGGTCGCCATAGGTGGCCCGTAGTTCGGCAGCTTACCAGGACAGCATAGGTCGCCAGCAACTTGAAAGCTTACCAGGCCACCATAACTGGCCGGCAAGTCGAGAGCCTACAGTTTACCAGGTAACCATAAGTGTCCGGCAGCTCGACAGCTTACCAGGTCGCCATAGGTGGCCTGTAGTTCGGCAACTTACCAGGACAGCATAGGGGGCCAGCAACTTGACAGCTTACCAGGCCACCATAACTGGCCGGCAACTCGAGAGCCTACGGTTTACCAGGTAACCATAAGTGTCCGGCAGCTCGACAGCTTACCAGGTCCCCATAGGTGGCCTGTAGTTCGGCAGCTTACCAGGACAGCATAGGGGGCCAGCAACTTGACAGCTTACCAGGCCACCATAACTGGTCGGCTACTCGCGAGCTCACCAGGCCACCATAGGTGTCTCGCAGTTCGACAACTTATCAGGCCACCATAAATGTCCGGCAGATCGACAGATTACCAGGCCAACATAGGTGTCTCGCAGTTCGACAGCTTACCAGGCCACCATAAATGTCCGGCAGATCGACAGATTACCAGGCCACCACAGGTGGCCGACAGCTCGACAGCTTACCAGGTCAATATAGGTGGCCGGTAGCTCGATAGCTTACCAGGCCACCATAACTGGTCGGCTACTCCAGAGCTCACCAGGCCACCATAACTGGTCGGCAGCTCGAGAGCTTACCAGGCCACCATAGTTTTCCAGCAGCTCGACAGCTTACCAGATTACCATAGGTAGCCGGCATCCCGACAGATTACTAGGACAACATAGGTTGCCGGCAGTTCGACAGTTTACCAGGCACCATAGGTGGTCGGCAACTCGACAGATTACCAGGCCGCCATAGGTCGGCAGATGTTCAACTCGAACTCGAAAACTTACCAGGCCACCATAGATGTCCGGCAGCTCGACAGTTTACCAGGCCACCATAACAGGTCGGCAACGCGACAGCTTACCAGACCACCACAGGTGGCCGGCAACTCGACAGATTACCAGGCCACCATAACTGGCCAGAAACTCTACAGCTTACCAGATTACCATTCATGGCCGCCAGCTCGCCATATTGCCAGGCCATCATAAATGCCCGGCAGATCGACAGATTACCAGGCCACCACAGGTGTCCCGCAGCTCGACAGCTTACCAGGCCATCATAACTGGTCGGGAACTCGAGAGCTCGCCAGGCCACCATATTTGACCGGCAGCTCTACAGCTTACCAATCCACCATAGTTGGCCGGCAGCTCGATAGCCTACCAGGCCACCATAAATGTCCGGCAGATCGACAGATTATCAGACCACGATAGGTGTTCGGAAACTCGACAGCTTACCAGGCCACCATAACTGGCCTTCAACTCGAGAGCTTACCAGACCACCATAGTTGTCCGGCAGCTCGACAGCTTACCAGGCCACCATTGGTTGCCGGCAGCCCGACAGCTTACCAGGTCAACATAGGTTGCCGATAGTTCGACAGTTTACCAGGCACCATGGGTGGTCGGCAGCTCGACATATTACCAGGCCACCATAAATGTCTGGCAGATCGACAGATTATCAGGCCACCACAGGTTCCCGGAAACTCGTCAGCTTACCAGGCCACCATAACTGGCCTTCAACTCGAGAGCTTACCAGGCCACCATAGTTGTCCGGCAGCTCGACAGCTTACCAGGTCAACATAGGTTGCCAGCATCTCGACAGATTACCAGGGCACCATAGGTGGCCTGCAGCCGACAGATTACCAGGCCATCATAGCTGGCCAGCAACTCGAGAGCTTACTAGGCTTCATAGTTTCCCGACAGCTTACCAGATTACCATAGGTGGCCGGCACCCCGACAGAATGCCAGGCCACCAAAGGTGGCCAGTAGTTCGACAGCCTACCAGGACAGAATAGGTGTTCGGCAGCTAGACAGTTTACCAGGCCACCATAACTGGCCGGCAACTCGAGAGTTTACCAGGTCGCCATAGGTGGCCTGTAGTTCGGCAGCTTACCAGGACAGCATAGGTGGCCAGCAACGTGAAAGCTTACCAGGCCACCATAACTGGCCGGCAACTCGAGAGCCTACAGTTTACCAGGTAACCATAAGTGTCCGGCAGCTCGACAGCTTACCAGGTCGCCATAGGTGGCCCGTAGTTCGGCAGCTTACCAGGACAGCATAGGTGGCCAGCAACTTGACAGCTTACCAGGCCAGCATAACTGGTCGGCAACTCGAGAGCTTACCAGGCCACCATAGGTGTCTCGCAGCTCGATATCTTACCAGGCCACCATAAATGTCCGGCAGATCGACATATTACCAGGCCACCACAGGTGGCCGGCAGCTCGACAGCTTACCAGGTCAATATGGGTGGCCGGTAGCTCGATAGCTTACCAGGCCACCATAGCTGGTCGGCTACTCCAGAGCTCACCAGGCCACCATAACTGGCCGGCAGCTCGAGAGCTTACCAGGTCGCCATAGGTGGCCTGTAGTTCGGCAGCTTACCAGGACAGCATAGGTGGCCAGCAACTTGAAAGCTTACCAGGCCACCATAACTGGCCGGCAACTCGAGAGCCTACAGTTTACCAGGTAACCATAAGTGTCCGGCAGCTCGACAGCTTACCAGGTCGCCATAGGTGGCCCGTAGTTCGGCAGCTTACCAGGACAGCATAGGTGGCCAGCAACTTGAAAGCTTACCAGGCCACCATAACTGGCCGGCAAGTCGAGAGCCTACAGTTTACCAGGTAACCATAAGTGTCCGGCAGCTCGACAGCTTAACAGGTCGCCATAGGTGGCCTGTAGTTCGGCAACTTACCAGGACCGCATAGAGGGCCAGCAACTTGACAGCTTACCAGGCCACCATAACTGGCCGGCAACTCGAGAGCCTACGGTTTACCAGGTAACCATAAGTGTCCGGCAGCTCGACAGCTTACCAGGTCGCCATAGGTGGCCTGTAGTTCGGCAGCTTACCAGGACAGCATAGGGGGCCAGCAACTTGACAGCTTACCAGGCCACCATAACTGGTCGGCTACTCGCGAGCTCACCAGGCCACCATAGGTGTCTCGCAGTTCGACAACTTATCAGGCCACCATAAATGTCCGGCAGATCGACAGATTACCAGGCCAACATAGGTGTCTCGCAGTTCGACAGCTTACCAGGCCACCATAAATGTCCGGCAGATCGACAGATTACCAGGCCACCACAGGTGGCCGGCAGCTCGACAGCTTACCAGGTCAATATAGGTGGCCGGTAGCTCGATAGCTTACCAGGCCACCATAACTGGTCGGCTACTCCAGAGCTCACCAGGCCACCATAACTGGTCGGCAGCTCGAGAGCTTACCAGGCCACCATAGTTTTCCAGCAGCTCGACAGCTTACCAGATTACCATAGGTAGCCGGCATCCCGACAGATTACTAGGCCACCATATGTGGCCAGTAGTTCGACAGCCTACCAGGACAACATAGATTGCCGGCAGTTCGACAGTTTACCAGGCAACATAGGTGGTCGGCAACTCGACAGATTACCAGGCCGCCATAGGTCGGCAGATGTTCAACTCGAACTCGAAAACTTACCAGGCCACCATAGGTGGCCGGCAGCTCGACAGATTACCAGGCCACCATAACTGGCCGGCAGCTCGACAGTTTACCAATCCACCACAGTTGGCCGGCAGCTCGATAGCCTACCAGGCCACCATAAATGTCCGGCAGATCGACAGACTATCAGGCCACCATAGGTGTTCCGAAACTCGACAGCTTACCAGGCCACCAAAGGTGTCCCGCAGCTCGACAGCTTTCCAGGTCACCATAGGTGGCCTGTAGTTCGGCGGCTTACCAGGACAGCATAGGTGGCCAGCAACTTGGCAGCTTACCAGGCCACCGTAACTGGCCGGCAACTCGAGAGCTTACCAGGCCACCCTAGGTGTCTCGCAGCTCGACAACTTACCAGGCCACCATAAATGTCCGGCAGATCGACAGATTACCAGGCCACCACAGGTGTCCGGCAGCTCGACAGCTTACCAGGTCAACATAGGTGGCCGGCAGCTCGACAGCTTACCAGGTCAACATAGGTGGCCGGCAGCTCGATAGGTTACCAGGCCGCCATAGTTGGCCAGCAGCTCTACAGCTAACCAATCCACCATAATTGCCCGGCAGCTCAATAGCCTACCAGGCCACCATAAATGTCCAGCAGATCGAGAGATTACCAGGCCACCACAGGGGTCCCGCAGCTCGACAGCTTACCAGGCCACCATAAATGTCCGGCAGATCGACAGATTACCAGGCCACCACAGGTGTCCGGCAGCTCGACAGCTTACCAGGTCAACATAGGTGGCCGGCAGCTCGATAGCCTACCAGGCCACCATAAATGTCCGGCAGATCGACAGACTATCAGGCCACCATAGGTGTTCCGAAACTCGACAGCTTACCAGGCCACCAAAGGTGTCCCGCAGCTCGACAGCTTACCAGGCCACCATAAATGTCCGGCAGATCGACAGATTACCAGGCCACCACAGGTGTCCGGCAGCTCGACAGCTTACCAGGTCAACATAGGTGGCCGGCAGCTCGATAGCTCACCAGGCCACCATAACTGGTCGGCAGCTCGAGAGCTTACCAGGCCACCATAGTTTTCCAGCAGCTCGACAGCTTACCAGATTACCATAGGTAGCCGGCATCCCGACAGATTACTAGGCCACCATATGTGGCCAGTAGTTCGACAGCCTACCAGGACAACATAGGTTGCCGGCAGTTCGACAGTTTACCAGGCAACATAGGTGGTCGGCAACTCGACAGCTTACCAGGTCGCCATAGGTGGCCCGTAGTTCGGCAGCTTACCAGGACAGCATAGGTGGCCAGCAACTTGAAAGCTTACCAGGCCACCATAACTGGCCGGCAAGTCGAGAGCCTACAGTTTACCAGGTAACCATAAGTGTCCGGCAGCTCGACAGCTTACCAGGTCGCCATAGGTGGCCTGTAGTTCGGCAACTTACCAGGACCGCATAGAGGGCCAGCAACTTGACAGCTTACCAGGCCACCATAACTGGCCGGCAACTCGAGAGCCTACGGTTTACCAGGTAACCATAAGTGTCCGGCAGTTCGACAGTTTACCAGGCACCATAGGTGGTCGGCAACTCGACAGATTACCAGGCCGCCATAGGTCGGCAGATGTTCAACTCGAACTCGAAAACTTACCAGGCCACCATAGATGTCCGGCAGCTCGACAGTTTACCAGGCCACCATAACTGGCCAGAAACTCTACAGCTTACCAGATTACCATACATGGCCGCCAGCTCGCCATATTACCAGGCCATCATAAATGTCCGGCAGATCGGCAGATTACCAGGCCACCATAGATGGTCAGCAACTCGACAGATTACCGGGCCACCATAACAGGCCGGCAACGCGACAGCTTACCAGACCACCTCAGGTGGCCGGCAACTCGACAGATTACAAGGCCACCATAACTGGCCGGCAACTCGAGAGCTTACCAGACCACCATAGGTGTCCCGCAGCTCGACAACTTACCAGGCCACCATAAATGTCCGGCAGCTTTACAGCTTACCAATCTACCATAGTTGGCCGGCAGCTCGATGGCCTACCAGGCCACCATAAATGTCCGGCAGATCGACAGCCTACAGTTTACCAGGTGGACGGCAGCTCGATAGCTTACCAGGCTACCATAAGTGTCCGGCAGCTCGACAGCTTACCAGGTCACCATAACTGGCCGGCAGCGCAACAGCTTACCAGACCACCTCAGGTGGCCGGCAACTCGACATATTACCAGGCCACCATAACTGGCCGGCAGCTCGAGAGCTTACCAGGCCACCATAGGTGTCCCGCAACTCGACAGATTACCGGGCCACCATAAGAGGCCGGCAACGCGACAGCTTACCAGACCACCTCAGGTGGCCGGCAACTCGACAGATTACAAGGCCACCATAACTGGCCGGCAACTCGAGAGCTTACCAGGCCACCATAGGTGTCCCGCAGTTCGACAACTTACCAGGCCACCATAAAAGTCCGGCAGATCGACACCTTACCAGGCCACCATAGCTGGTCGGCAGCTCGAGAGCTCACCAGGCCACCATAGTTGGCCGGCAGCTCGAAAGCTTACCAGGTCAACATAGTTGGCCGGCAACTCGACAGCTTACCAGGCCACCATAACTGGTCAGCAAATCGAGAGCTTACCAGGTCACCATAGGCGTTACGCAGCTCGACAACTTATCAGGTAACCATAGATGGATGGCAGCTCGATAGCTTACCGGGCTACCATAAGTGTCCGGCAGCTCGACAACTTACCAGGCCACCATAAATGTCCGGCAGATCGACAGCTTACCAGGCCACCATAAATGTCCGGCAGATCGATAGATTACCAGGTCACCACAGGTGTCCGGCAGCTCGACAGCTTACCAGGTCAACATAGGTGGCCGGCAGCTCGACAGCTTACCAGGTCAACATAGGTGGCCGGCAGCTCGACAGCTTACCAGGAAACCATAACTGGTCGGCAACTCGAGAGCTCACCAGGCCACCATAACTGTCCGGCAACTCGAGAGCTTACCAGGCCACCATAGGTGTCCCGCAGCTCGACAAATTACCAGGCCACCATAAATGTCCGGCAGATCGACAGCTTACCAGGCCACCATAAGTGTCCGGCAGATGGACAGATTACCAGGCCACCACAGGTGTCCGGCAGCTCGACAGCTCACCAGGTCAACATAGGTGGCCGGCAGCTCTATAGCTTGCCAGGCCACCATAACTGGTCGGCAAACGAGAGCTCGCCAGGCCACCATGGTTGACCGGCAGCTCTACAGCTTACCAATCCACTATAGTTGGCCGGCAGCTCGTCAGCTTACCAGGCCACCATAAGTGTCCGGCAGATGGACAGATTACCAGGCCACCACAGGTGTCCGGCAGCTCGACAGCTCACCAGGTCAACATAGGTGGCCGGCAGCTCTATAGCTTGCCAGGCCACCATAACTGGTCGGCAAACGAGAGCTCGCCAGGCCACCATGGTTGACCGGCAGCTCTACAGCTTACCAATCCACTATAGTTGGCCGGCAGCTCGTCAGCTTACCGGGCCACTATAGGTGGTCGGCAGCTCGTCAGCTTACCGGGCCACTATAGGTGGCCGGCAGCTCGTTAGCTCACCGGGCCACTATAGATTGCCAGCAGCTCGTCAGCTTACCGGGCCACTTCAGGTGGCCGGCAGCTCGACAGCTTACCTTGCCACTACAGGTGACCGGCAGCTCGACAGCTTACCTTGCCTCTACAGGTGGCCGGCAGCTCGTCAGCTTACCGGGCCACTATAGATGGCCCGCAGCTCGTCAGTTCGCCGGCCCACTATAGGTGGCTAACAGCTCGCCAGCCTACCGGGCCACTATAGGTGGCCGGGAGCTCGTCAGCTTACCGGGCCACTATAGGTGGCCGGCAGCTCGTCAGCTTACCGGGCCACTATAGGTGGCCGGCAGCTCGTCAGCTTACCGGGCCACTATAGGTGGCCGGCAGCTCGACAGCTTACCGGGCCACTATAGATGGCCAGCAGCTCGTCAGCTTACCGGGCCACTATAGGTGGCCAGCAGCTCGTAAGCTTACCGGGCCACTATAGGTGGCCGGCAGCTGGTCAGCCTACCGGGCCACTATAGGTGGCCGGCAGCTGGTCAGCTTACCGGGCCACTATAGGTGGCCGGCAGCTCGTCAGCTTACCGGGCCACTATAGGTGGCCGGCAGCTCGTCAGCTTACCGGGCCACTATAGGTGGCCGGCAGCTCGTCAGCTTACCGGGCCACTACAGGTGGCCGGCAGCTCGTCAGCTTACCGGGCCACTATAGGTGGCCGGAAGCTCGTCAGCTTACCGGGCCACTATAAGTGGCCGGCAGCTCGTCAGCTTACCGGGCCACTATAGGTGGCCGGCAGCTCGTCAGCTTACCGGGCCACTATAGGTGGCCGGCAGCTCGTCAGCTTACCGGGCCACTATAGGTGGCCGGCAGCTCGTCAGCTTACCGGGCCACTATAGGTGGCCGGCAGCTCGTCAGCTTACCGGGCCACTATAGGTGGCCGGCAGCTCGTCAGCTTACCGGGCCACTATAGGTGGCCGGCAGCTCGTCAGCTTACCGGGCCACTATAGGTGGCCGGCAGCTCGTCAGCTTAACGGGCCACTATAGGTGGCCGGCAGCTCGTTAGCTTACCGGGCCACTATAGGTGACCGGCAGCTCGTCAGCTTACCGGGCCACTATAGGTGGCCGGCAGCTCGACAGCTTATCGGGCCACTATAGGTGGCCAGCAGCTCGTCAGCTTACCGGGCCACTATAGGTGGCCGGCAGCTCGTTAGCTTACCGGGCCACTATAGGTGACCGGCAGCTCGTCAGCTTACCGGGCCACTATAGGTGGCCGGCAGCTCATCAGCTTACCGGGCCACTATAGGTGGCCGGCAGCTCGACAGCTTATCGGGCTACTATAGATGGCCAGCAGCTCGTCAGCTTACCGGGCCACTATAGGTTGCCGGCAGCTTGTCAGCTTACCGGGCCACTATAGGTTGCCGGCAGCTTGTCAGCTTACCGGGCCACTATAGGTGGCCGGCAGCTCGTCAGCTTACCGGGCCACTATAGGTGGCCGGCAGCTCGTCAGCTTACCGGGCCACTATAGGTGGCCGGCAGCTCGTTAGCTTACCGGGCCACTATAGGTGACCGGCAGCTGGTCAGCTTACCGGGCCACTATAGGTGGCCGGCAGCTCGACAGCTTACCGGGCCACTACAGGTGGCCGGCAGCTCGACAGCTTTCCTTGCCACTACAGGTGGCCGGCAGCTCGACAGCTTACCTTGCCACTACAGGTGGCCGGCAAATCGTCAGCTTACCGGGCCACTATAGGTGGCCGCCAGCTCGACAGCTTACCGGGCCACTACAGGTGGCCGGCAGCTCGACAGCTTACCTTGCCACTACAGGTGGCCGGCAGCTCGACAGCTTACCGGGCCACTACAGGTGGCCGGCAGCTCGACAGCTTACCTTGCCACTACAGGTGGCCGGCAGCTCGACAGCTTACCGGGCCACTACAGGTGGCCGGCAGCTCGACAGCTTACCGGGCTACTACAGGTGGCCGGCAGCTCGACAGCTTACCTTGCCACTACAGGTGGCCGGCAGCTCGACAGCTTACCGGGCCACTATAGATGGCCAGCTTACCGGGCCACTATAGGTGGCCGGCAGCTCGTCAGCTTGCCGGGCCACTATAGGTGGCCGGCAGCTCGACAGCTTATCGGGCCACTATAGATGGCCAGCAGCTCGTCAGCTTACCGGGCCACTATAGGTGGCCGGCAGCTCGTCAGCTTACCGGGCCACTATAGGTGGCCGGCAGCTCGTCAGCTTACCGGGCCACTATAGGTGGCCGGCAGCTCGTCAGCTTACCGGGCCACTATAGGTGGCCGGCAGCTCGTCAGCTTACCGGGCCACTATAGGTGGCCGGCAGCTCGTCAGCTTACCGGGCCACTATAGGTGGCCGGCAGCTCGTTAGCTTACCGGGCCACTATAGGTGGCCGGCAGCTCGTCAGCTTACCGGGCCACTATAGGTGGCCGGCAGCTCGTCAGCTTACCGGGCCACTATAGGTGGCCGGCAGCTCGTCAGCTTACCGGGCCACTATAGGTGGCCGGCAGCTCGTCAGCTTACCGGGCCACTATAGGTGGCCGGCAGCTCGTTAGCTTACCGGGCCACTATAGGTGGCCGGCAGCTCGTTAGCTTACCGGGCCACTATAGGTGACCGGCAGCTGGTCAGCTTACCGGGCCACTATAGGTGGCCGGCAGCTCGACAGCTTACCGGACCACTACAGGTGGCCGGCAGCTCGACAGCTTTCCTTGCCACTACAGGTGGCCGGCAGCTCGACAGCTTACCTTACCACTACAGGTGGCCGGCAAATCGTCAGCTTACCGGGCCACTATAGGTGGCCGGCAGCTCGTCAGCTTACCGGGCCACTATAGGTGGCCGGCAGCTCGTTAGCTTACCGGGCCACTCCAGGTGGCCGGCAGCTCGTCAGCTTACCGGGCCACTATAGGTGGCCGGCAGCTCGTTAGCTTACCGGGCCACTATAGGTGACCGGCAGCTGGTCAGCTTACCGGGCCACTATAGGTGGCCGGCAGCTCGACAGCTTACCGGGCCACTACAGGTGGCCGGCAGCTCGACAGCTTACCTTGCCACTACAGGTGGCCGGCAGCTCGACAGCTTACCGGGCCACTACAGGTGGCCGGCAGCTCGACAGCTTACCGGGCTACTACAGGTGGCCGGCAGCTCGACAGCTTACCTTGCCACTACAGGTGGCCGGCAGCTCGACAGCTTACCGGGCCACTATAGATGGCCAGCTTACCGGGCCACTATAGGTGGCCGGCAGCTCGTCAGCTTACCGGGCCACTATAGGTGGCCGGCAGCTCGACAGCTTATCGGGCCACTATAGATGGCCAGCAGCTCGTCAGCTTACCGGGCCACTATAGGTGGCCGGCAGCTCGTCAGCTTACCGGGCCACTATAGGTGGCCGGCAGCTCGTCAGCTTACCGGGCCACTATAGGTGGCCGGCAGCTCGTCAGCTTACCGGGCCACTATAGGTGGCCGGCAGCTCGTCAGCTTACCGGGCCACTATAGGTGGCCGGCAGCTCGTCAGCTTACCGGGCCACTATAGGTGGCCGGCAGCTCGTCAGCTTACCGGGCCACTATAGGTGGCCGGCAGCTCGTCAGCTTACCGGGCCACTATAGGTGGCCGGCAGCTCGTCAGCTTACCGGGCCACTACAGGTGGCCGGCAGCTCGACAGCTTACCGGGCTACTACAGGTGGCCGGCAGCTCGACAGCTTACCGGGCCACTATAGGTGGCCGGCAGCTCGTTAGCTTACCGGGCCACTATAGGTGACCGGCAGCTGGTCAGCTTACCGGGCCACTATAGGTGGCCGGCAGCTCGACAGCTTTCCTTGCCACTACAGGTGGCCGGCAGCTCGACAGCTTACCTTGCCACTACAGGTGGCCGGCAAATCGTCAGCTTACCGGGCCACTATAGGTGGCCGCCAGCTCGACAGCTTACCGGGCCACTACAGGTGGCCGGCAGCTCGACAGCTTACCTTGCCACTACAGGTGGCCGGCAGCTCGACAGCTTACCGGGCCACTACAGGTGGCCGGCAGCTCGACAGCTTACCTTGCCACTACAGGTGGCCGGCAGCTCGACAGCTTACCGGGCCACTACAGGTGGCCGGCAGCTCGACAGCTTACCGGGCTACTACAGGTGGCCGGCAGCTCGACAGCTTACCGGGCCACTATAGATGGCCAGCTTACCGGGCCACTATAGGTGGCCGGCAGCTCGTCAGCTTACCGGGCCACTATAGGTGGCCGGCAGCTCGACAGCTTATCGGGCCACTATAGATGGCCAGCAGCTCGTCAGCTTACCGGGCCACTATAGGTGGCCGGCAGCTTGTCAGCTTACCGGGCCACTATAGGTGGATGGCAGCTCGTCAGCTTACGGGGCCACTATAGGTGGCTGGCAGCTCGTCAGCTTACCGGGCCACTACAGGTGGCCGGCAGCTCGACAGCTTACCGGGCTACTATAGATGGCCAGCAGCTCGTCAGCTTACCGGCCCACTACAGGTGGCCGGCAGCTCAACAGCTTACCTTGCCACTACAGGTAGCCGGCAGCTCGACAGCTTACCTTGCCACTACAGGTGGCCGGCAGCTCGTCAGCTTACCGGGCCACTATAGGTGGCCGGCAGCTCGTCAGCTTACCGGGCCACTATAGGTGGCCGGCAGCTCGTCAGCTTACCGGGCCACTACAGGTGGCCGGCAGCTCGTCAGCTTACCGGGCCACTATAGGTGGCCGGCAGCTCGTCAGCTTACCGGGCCACTATAGGTGGCCGGCAGCTCGTCAGCTTACCGGGCCACTATAGGTGGCCGGCAGCTCGTCAGCTTACCGGGCCACTATAGGTGGCCGGCAGCTCGTCAGCTTACCGGGCCACTATAGGTGGCCGGCAGCTCGTCAGCTTACCGGGCCACTATAGGTGGCCGGCAGCTCGTCAGCTTACCGGGCCACTATAGGTGGCCGGCAGCTCGTCAGCTTACCGGGCCACTATAGGTGGCCGGCAGCTCGTCAGCTTACCGGGCCACTATAGGTGGCCGGCAGCTCGTCAGCTTACCGGGCCACTATAGGTGGCCGGCAGCTCGTCAGCTTACCGGGCCACTATAGGTGGCCGGCAGCTCGTCAGCTTACCGGGCCACTATAGGTGGCCGGCAGCTGGTCAGCTTAGCGGACCACTATAGGTGGCCGGCAGCTCGACAGCTTACCGGGCCACTACAGGTGGCCGGCAGCTCGACAACTTACCGGGCCACTATAGATGGCCAGCTTACCGGGCCACTATAGGTGGCCGGCAGCTCGTCAGCTTACCGGGCCACTATAGGTGGCCGGCAGCTCGACAGCTTTCCGGGCCACTACAGGTGGCCGGCAGCTCGACAGCTTACCTTGCCACTACAGGTGGCAGGCAGCTCGACAGCTTACCGGGCCACTACAGGTGGCCGGCAGCTCGACAGCTAACCGGTCCATTATAGGTGGCCGGCAGCTCGTCATCTTGCCGGGCCACTATAGGTGACCGGCAGCTCGACAGCTTACCGGGCCACTATAGATGGCCAGCAGCTCGTCAGCTTACCGGGCCACTATAGGTGGCCGGCAGCTCGTCAGCTTACCGGGCCACTATAGGTGGCCGGCAGCTCGTCAGCTTACCGGGCCACTATAGGTGGCCGGCAGCTCGTCAGCTTACCGGGCCACTATAGGTGGCCGGCAGCTCGTCAGCTTACCGGGCCACTATAGGTGGCCGGCAGCTCGTCAGCTTACCGGGCCACTATAGGTGGCCGGCAGCTCGTCAGCTTACCGGGCCACTATAGGTGGCCGGCAGCTCGTCAGCTTACCGGGCCACTATAGGTGGCCGGCAGCTCGTCAGCTTACCGGGCCACTATAGGTGGCCGGCAGCTCGTCAGCTTACCGGGCCACTATAGGTGGCCGGCAGCTCGTCAGCTTACCGGGCCACTATAGGTGGCCGGCAGCTCGTCAGCTTACCGGGCCACTATAGGTGGCCGGCAGCTCGTCAGCTTACCGGGCCACTATAGGTGGCCGGCAGCTCGTCAGCTTACCGGGCCACTATAGGTGGCCGGCAGCTCGACAGCTTACCGGTCCATTATAGGTTTCCGGCAGCTCGTCATCTTGCCGGGCCACTATAGGTGGCTGGCAGCTCGTCAACTTACGGGACCACTATAGGTGGCCGGCAGCTCGTCAGCTTACCGGGCCACTATAGGTGGCCGGCAGCTCGTCAGCTTACCGGGCCACTATAGGTGGCCGGCAGCTCGTCAGCTTACCGGGACACTATAGGTGGCCGGCAGATCGACAGCTTATCGGGCCACTATAGATGGACAGCAGCTCGTCAGCTTACCGGGCCACTATAGGTGGCGGCCGGCAGCTCGTCAGGTTACCGGGCAACTATGGGTGGCCGGCAGCTCGACAGCTTGGACGTGGTTGAAACACATTGATAAAAGAGTTAGGTGCTTCTGTCGCAAGCAATTCATCGCATTTTACAGTATATGCTGACAGTCAAGCCTTTCATAATACAAAAGGTTGAAGACCCTACACTTGCTCAGAAAGCAATGCAGATCCATAGATAGTTGTCAGTGAAGTAATGGCTCATTTGTTCGCTGACGAGAAAGTGGTCGGTGAGCAGCAGTGAGTGAACATACTCCGATCTCTTTTGCGCCGGTAGGAGTAAAAATTAACGCAGGAGCTTACCAAGAATTCATGTTGGAAAGTTATGTCAAACCGTGGACAGCCAAGCATTTCAAAAGAAGACACTGAATTTTCCAGCTTAGACTTGGTTTCGAAAAAACGTCAATGTCTTCATTTCATGGGCAGATTGGCTTTCTTCCTTACCCGACGGACATGGCCATATGGCGTTGGAGGCTTTAACCATGCATTAGTCCGCGAATGAAATAAAGGTCGGCAGAGTGTCGTTCGAGACTCATGCAATGCATGTCCGAAAGGTTGTACACTCTGATCCTATTCAAGGTGGCCATACTGAAAACTGAATTGGATCAATGTTGTGGGGACACTCTGGGTTTAGTATATGGCGCCGGTACGATGGGGAGATTGTTTGAGCTCCATTCAGTAACCGGAAGAGGTTGAGATCCTTCCTTCACGAATTGTTTAATCACAAATGTCCCCAACATTTCCAATCAAAAGTTAAACTCGCCACAGTACAACAAGAGCAACCATCCATAAATCCACATACTCGTACCCAAAAAGATGCATTTCATGATCCTCTGAACCGCACACTCACTTAAATTTTCATGCCACAAGATGCAATACCGCGATTTCATTCAAGCGAATTGCTCCACTATTCCACCACATTCGGATTCAGTAAATCCACAAATAGGTCTGTGTCCTCCTGCCAGATTGTGTTAGATATTACGACGGCATGGAGCGCGTCTGAGCATTCCATTATTATGTTTTTATTTATGTGTTTACAGATTTCATACAATTCTTTCAGTTAAACTTCAACTGTGACCTACCTATTAAGCACATATGTTTGTATGAACATCCACCACGGACATTCGGTCGCATCGGGCATCGGTACGTTCTTCGCTTCCAAGCATCACCTATTGCACAAGTGAACGAGCGCGCACGCGTGCATACCAACCAAGCCATAAAACTCATATCTTTCAATTTAAGTCTTATGGGTTTTCGCGGTTACAAATTCTGCACCAGCTCGACGTCGTCGTCATCGTCATCGTAGTCGTCGCGGTTGTCTACAATTGCCTTTACGTCTTACTCGTTGGCTTATCTTCTCTATGGGAGGCTATAGCCATTCCCATTTGCGCCACAACGTCTCAACTTATGTAGCTCTACTATTCTAATGTACACTATAGGAAGAGTATATTGTTTTTGTGGCCGCAACCAAATGCATGGGTGCATCGATACTACTCCACAGAACGTATGTGAATTTCAGTTGAAGTCCTACATATGTTTGGGGTGTAGCACGTATTCGATTTGATTGTCGAGAGCGGTCATCGGTGTTATACAGGAACAAGTCAAGTAACCAACCAGTGTGATGTTAGAGATTGCCATCAGTCAATGAAGTCATAGCAACAGAAATTCCTATAAATTTCGCCTTTCGCTTCGAAGAAACGCTTACCCTTTTGCAATTTCCATATTCCGGTATCTCAGTCTCCGTACGCAGAAGATACTCATGATACTATACGTAAGGTTAGGAGGTAAACGTGTATTTTTCGCGAGACTAAGTTTGATTTCGATGTAAAACAGTTAGCGTCTATATTACTCTTCGTTAAGCTTGCCTACTTGTAAAATATAAAATATGTAACTATCGAAAACGTTCACCAAAATGCATGAGGCTACTCAAAACGCTAGCACCTCTAGAAAGGTAACCTTTGTCGATTCGACGAACATCAATTTTATCACCCTCCCAGTGGGAAGTTATTGTAATGGGACTGATTTTCGAATTCTAAATTTTGACATACCTCCACGTTTCAAGGTCACCAGAATCCAAATCCAAGGTTTTTATAGAGATGTATGTGTGTGTATGTACGTATGTGCGTTCGGAATGTTGGTCTCGATCATCTCGAGAACCAAAGATGTAGATGGTATTGACATGGGACTGATTGCATTCGACGCGTAGTTACGTTACTTAGAACCGCTTTTTGTTAGGATTTAAATAACTAAAGAAAAGGCAAAAACATGAACAACACGCGGTGTTCCCAAGCGGTCCGCCATCTAAGTACTGACCGCGCCCGACGCTGGTTGATTGCGGTCATCGCATGAGAACCGATACATATGAGATTGCTCGGATAGTGTTGTGGTTGCATGAAATGACAGCAAAAAGGCAGCTTGATGCCAACAACACGCGGTGTTCCCAAGCGGTCCTCCATCTAAGTACTGACCGCGCCCGGCGCTGATTGATTGCGGTGATTGGATCTCGGTCACGTTAAAAAAAAAAAAAAAAAAATCGTAATCGGTCCATTCGTTAAGGAGCTACAATGCCACAGACAGACACACACAGACAAACAGACACCTCGAACTTATAACACCCCTCTTCTTGCATCGGGCGTTAAATTAAAAAAAAAATATTAATCAAATGGGTGTACCTCTGTACCTGCTCAATCCAAGTTGACACACAGGTTCCGCGGAAATATTAGCTTGATATGCACTCATGCTCCAACGTAAGACAGAACCTATGCCCAATTCTCCAGTTATGACACAAAAATAGTTCTAGGAGATTTTACCGCAAAATTTGGACATAATTGAGTCGAACACAGGAATGCATAGCCTCCATAACACCAAATCCGACAACGGACTTAGGCTAATCGATTTCCTAACTGGGCGTAAACTCCTTGTAGCAAGCATACGATTCTCCCATCTTAACATCCACAAGGGTACCTGGCGGTCTTTCGATCAATCGACCACCAACCAGATTAATCACTGGCGATTGACGCCAGACACTCCTCCAGTATTCTCGACGTACGAACTTTCCAAGGAGCCAACATCGACTCGGACCACTACCTTGTTGTAGCCAAGGTACGAATCAGGATATCAAGAATGCTTAGGAGCCGAGTAGGACCACGTAAGTTTGAAGTCGGAAAGCTACAATCGCAAGAGACTGCCAGAATCTTTGCCGACCGTGTCTCCTCCAATAGAGCAATAGAGCATGAATGCGCGCCGTCAGAGACGCTGCTTCAGAGGTGCTGGATTTCAAACCGCTACCACCTAGAAACCCCTGGTTCGATGAACAATGCGAACAAGCCCATGCAGCAAAACAAGAGGCATATTAAGCCACGCTGCAACAACAGACGAGAGCTGCTCGCGAGATCTATAAGCAGAAGAAAAGAGAGGAACACACACTTCTCAGAAGAAAGAAGAGAGAACACGGAAAGCGTAAGATCGAGGAGATGGAGAGATGCTTCCGCAGGAATGACGCCCGAACATGCCATGGCTACAAAGCCAGAGCGTCGGCCTGCAGGGATGAAAATGGAGAACTGGTAGTAAAGTCACAGTCGATGCTGACGATATGGAGAGACCACTTCTGCAGACTGTATTACACGATCCTTTCGAATTGGACGACGATGTACGAGAATTCCGTCCACCCGACCTAGACGAAGTCAAAATAGCGATATCAAGACTTAAGTCTAATAAAGCCGAGGGCGCAGACGGCCTGTCTGCTGAGCTTTTTAAGGCGGCTGGAGATGAGCTGGTAAGGTGCATGCACCATCTCATTTGCCAGGTATGGTCGGAGGAAAGCATGCCCGACGAATGGAACCTCAGAGTCGTTTGCCGAGTACAAAAGAAAGGAGACCCCTATAACTGCACCAACTATAGGGAATTAAGTCTCCTTAACATATAAGATCTTCTCTGTCTTATTGCGTCAACGCCTGAAACCTTTTATGGATTACCAGGATTACCAGGTAAATCCACAATAGACCAAATATTTACGCTACGGCAGATCTTGGAGAAGACCCAGGAATACCAAATCGACACTCACCACCTTTTCGTCGATTTCAAGGCTGCGATATGACAGCGTGTGTAGAAATGAGCTATACAAAGCCATGTCTAGTTTTAACATCCCTGCCAAACTCGTGCGACTGTGCAGGATGACAATGGAGAATTCTCGCTGCTCCCTTAAGGTCGGTAATGAGCAAACCGAGACCTTTGATGTTAAAAAGGGCAAGGTGACGCGCTGTCATGCAACTTTCTCAACATCGTGCTTGAAAAGATCGTGCACTGGCCAACACAAGAGGTACGATTTATTTCAAGTGCTTGCGTACGCCGACGACATTGACGTGATTGGAGGGACACAGCGAGACGTGAATGAGGCCTTTGTAAGCATTGAGGTAGAAGCAGCTAAGACGGGTCTTAAGGTTAATGAGGGTAAAACCAAATATCTGCTTTCATCTAAAAGAGACGGTCAACACCGACGTATTGGCCAGAATGTCACCATGGGCGGATATAACTTTGAAGTGGTCAAGGAATTCGTCTACCTTGGCTCACTGATGACCAGCGACAACAACACCAGCATAAACGCAGAATCACTCTTGCCAACCGCTGTTCCTTTGGGCACAAGAGGCAATTGAGAAGTAGAGCCCTCTCTCGGAAAACCAAGGTGACACTATATAAGACCTTAATCATCCCAGTCATCCTTTACGGCGCAGATGCTTGGATCGTAACAAAAGCGGATGAAGATGCCCTTGGTCGTTTCGAGAGGAAGATTCTGCGCACTATCTACGGTCCCGTTTGTTCAAACGGAGTATGGAGGAGAAGATTTGACGAGGAACTGTACGGGTTGTACAGCGACATCGGGCTAGTATGACGGATACAGCCATGTAGAGCGTATGGAAAATACAGCTCGTACCCGAAGAGTCTTCGAGTCCATCCCGAAAGGAAGGCGCGGCAGAGGACGGCCGTATCTACGGTGGCGCACACAGGTTTTTTTTTTTTTTTGTTTTTAGAGACTCGCGCAGGTTCAAGAGTTTTTGTATTCTCTTATGATGTGTTTGCATACACAACCTGAACGAAGTGCAGTGGTTGGAGTCGTTGATGTTCGTTCACTACTCTTAGGGGTGGTTGTCCTAGACCTAGATAGGACGAGAGCCGACCAAATTCCGCGTTGGTTAGAGTCCGTAGTAATTCGTTCGAGCACTTTAGTATTGCATACGCAGAGGATGAATGAAGGTGGAAAGGGACCTTAACCAACTGGGCGTGCGGCGCTGGAAACAGCTGGCCAAAGACCGTGCCAGCTGGAGACGCTTGTTGGTTGAGGCCCAGGTTTACCACGGACCGTAGCGCCACCTAAGTAAGTAAGTAACCTGGAATAGTGCTACCCAAGTAAATAATTCGTCAACAATTATGAAGGTGCTGAGTCAAAATGACTAAAATGATAGAAAAGAGTCCAACGCCTATAGGCTGTGGAAATATATCACAACGACTTATCCACGAAAGGCAAGTAAATGTTCGTATGTGTGTACATTTTCTGCTGTCAGTTTAATTCCAGAATAGGCGATGGTGCAATGGGCGATGAAGAGCGCTTAGAAGAGTCGCCGGTCTGTGTTGTAAAAATATGTTAAACAGCACGTGCCGCCAATACAATACGATTTCTGTGACCCGTGACATCAGGCACATTAACAAAAGCTTTTCTCTAAGCCTATTGACCAGAATCAGTCATTAGATAAACCGATAAGCCTTGAGTCGTGTGTATTTCCTTATTGATCAATTAATCAACATCCCAAGTCCCACGGTAGCTTTTACTGCAGTAAAAGTTGTATCGCTTCAGGTAGCAACACTGTTAGCCAAACATTTTCTCAATACTTAAGCCTCAAACCCTACTCGCATGGTCTTATCTAACAAGAGGCTAAGGAACAAAAGCCCGTCTACCGCCCCCACTACCAAGCCGATATACATACGTAGATTTGTTGGAGCGACACTAATTAGTCGATTAAGATAAAATTTGGTTGATGTGTAACATCAATTAACTCAAGTTAATGGTTGTGGATTATCTAATTCTTTTTCGTTTGGTCTCACTGTCATGTTGTATCGTACGAGTACAAAAGGCTTACGAGAAACAAATAGTCGAGCAAGGGTGGTAGGGTTCCTTAAACGCAACAACACACAATCACAATCCTGTGAGCCTTTCAACTGCAGAAGGGCTTTTCACAAGCCCTAGATAAATACATTGATATTGATCCAACCCTATTTCCATTGTCCTGATTGCCTGTACTCTCTCTCCATTGAAATCAGTTTCGGTTCGGGTAATGTCGTTACGTTGCTTGGGGTGAAAAAACGCCCACAACACTTCACCCCATGCGCGACAATACGTTTTGGATTGTACATTTTACGTATGGGAACACCCAGTCCGGGGACAGGTTGAGAGAGATTCGTTTGATGTTTGATTACTTAGAAGATGGCTTTGATTGGATCGGGCATGGCTGTGCATTGTTTTCCATGGTCACGTGTTGAAGTTTTTGCTTCACGAATACAATAAATTCCCTTACTGACGACGAGTATCTATGTGTACGAGTATTTCGATTTTTGTTTTGGTCGTTTTTTTCGATGATTAATTCAAATTACAATTTTGAAGAGGTTATGGCTGAGGTCGAGCAGGAGGTGTACAATGATAATTTCCTAACAATAGAATTAACCTATCCAGTGGCAGGAATGCTGCCATCATTAATAATATTCCACTTAATGTAAGTAGTTCCCACAATGAGTCGTTCTCATAGCATAGCCATACCTCGACGGATGCGGTTGATTCAGCTTGGCGCAGCATCCAACAAATCATATATCATTGGCTTTCATTAATTATAACTCAAGAGTGAGACATGGCGTCAAGAGAACAGCGTCCAGCAAGTAATCGTTCAGGTATTGTACTTGTTCGATACTTGCCTGTGAAGTGAAATCGTTAACAAGTGAATGGATACAATAAGTGAAACCAAGAAAATCGATTTTTTTGGTCCAGTTACTCTAAGCCATTCATGGGGTAATCTAACTGATTCGTGTGAGTAATGACGCGTTTCTGGTCGTCATAGCACTTTCTATGAATATGGTTGGGATGATACGAGTACGGCGCCCCCCTAGGATCGCCTGTAGCCGTTATTTCAGATTGTCAACACTTAAACAGTTGGGCTGAGGGTAGGTTCGTAGTCTTCCCAGAATGGATAAGAATACATATAGGCCAGAGAGACCCGTTGCGCTGCTACGAGCGGGGTTTATCCCCCTATTCATGTAACCACTTAGTGCTTTTTAAGAAGTTAAGAAGGTCAGACAACCCGACTTGCTGAACATCTGTCAGGTCGTTGAAGAAGTAACATCCTAGGTAGCGTTTTCTGATTTTGCAGAAAGCCGGACAGGCGCAGAGAAGGTGGTGGAGGTCTAGGCAGCTTCGGCAGCGTGACTGCCGATGAGGCAGTGACCAGTGATGACACCAATCATTTTATAGATGTCAGTTCTTTTTAGGGAAATTATTCTCCTAGTCCGGAGACTTTGCCCTTGGATAGCAAAGGACTGACAAAGGCCTTGTAGGGTTAGCATCTATCCGACGGATGCTGGTCTGCTAAAAAGCAAGAAGAGTCACCGCAGTCGAACATCTTGCGGCACTGTTAGTAAGTCCTATCCCCACCTCCTCGTGGTGCCATCTGGAAATTTCCTATGGAAATTGCCGACCGGGAAGGGCGAATGGCGAGCCTCCTGCGCCAAAAAACACGATTAGTCGGTTGGGCTACGGCCTAGTAAGCCGTAACCGTAAAAAAACCACAAACTCCGAAACAACCACAAGCCTCGGATATAACGGACCGGATTAATGTTGACAACCCTGGCAAAAAACGAATGGTCTTCGACTGTGTGGAATGATAGGTCCCTAAACAGGCCACGTGCAGCCGAACAACTTGCGGACCCCCTAGACCGCTATAAAGCGGACATAACCGCCATCCAGGAAATGCGATGGAATGGATCGGGTATAAAGCGGATGAAAAACTACGACATCTACTACGGCGACTGCTATAGGGAGAGAGGACAACGATTGTTCGGATGCAGATTCGCTGTTCGAGGTGGACTAAGGCAAAAAGTCCTAAGCTTTCGGCATGTGAGCGAACGCTTCATAACGACCCGTATCAATTTTCAAATATCAGCCTGATCTGGGTCCACTCCCCCACGGAAGACAAGGATGACTCCGCCAAAACGAGTTCTACGATCTCCTAAGCAGAACGTATGCCCAATGTCCCAGCTATGACATCATAGCCTACACGACTGATTGATCTTGCTATGGGGCGAAATCTCCTTTTAGCCAATACGCGCTTCCCGCCCCTCGATATACACAAAGGCACCTGGCGGTCTTTTGATCAATGAACCACCAACCAGATTAATCACATCGCGATCGACGTCAGACACTCCTCCACTATTCTTGATGTTTGAACTTTCCGAGGGGCTAACATCGACTCGGACCACTATCTTGAAGTAGCCAAGATGCGCTTACGGATATCGCGAACGCAGCGGAGTAGAGTAAGAATACAAAGTTATGACGTCGGAAAGCTACTATCGCCAGAAACCGCTCGTGCTTTTACCGATCGTACCGCAGGAGGATTCACGCAGCGAAGCAGGATCCATAAAAGAACAAGACAAGCTCGTGAGGTCTACGAGTTAAAAAGAAGGGAGGAGCCTAAGCTTCTTAGAACAAAGAAGAAAGAGCACGAGAAGCGCGCGATTGAACATTTGGAGAGGTGTTACTGCAGGCGTGACGTTCGAAAGTGTTATCAACAGATAAAGCGAACATGCCAAGGTTATAAACCCAGAAAGGAAGCCTGCAGGGATGAAAACGGACACCTAGTAGTAGAATCGCAGTCTATGCAGAGAATATGGAAAAACCACTTCTGCAGACTGTATAGTTGTCTGTAGATGTTAGTCAATATACCGCTATCAGGCAGAATGATCCATTTCCAATCGACGAAGATCGCAGATACTTCCGTCCCCCTGACCTCGACGAAGTTAAGAGCCTGAGTGCCCAGAAGCCTCTTGCAAGGCTTTTTGCGTTCTTATAAAAGGAACGCATTTTATGCTTGTCCCTAGAGTCCTCGATATCCTTAAGCTGGGAGGCCGCGAAGACTCTTTTCTTTAGTCGCAGCAGTTTTTTCTCCCCCCTTCTTCTGGCTCGGTATTCCTCTCGCGCAGCCCTGGTTTTTCGTTACAGCGCCTTTTGGTAAGCCTTTTTCTGCTCAAACTAGCCATCATACCGCGGGTGTCTTATCATGGGTGGTAGGTGGCCTAAGGTGTTCTTAGGCCACCTCCTGAATGGTCTAGTGGCAGTGCGGCCACATATTGTTGACATTTGTGCTCGACGTAGGCATACCGGAGAGCCTTTCGCTTAGTTGCTCCCTTTAGACTCTGGTAACCTCCGGTGTGCTCAGACGTGCGATGTCGAACCTCCTCATGGTGCGCTGGTGCTGCTTTTTGACGTTAGACAGTCGAGCTCTGAATCTTGCTGCTATGAGGAAATGGTCGGGGTCGACGTTTGCCCCCCTGTAGGTTCGCACATATAGTGTGTTTCAAGAGTGTCTTGCGTCAGTGAGCACATGGTCGATATTGTTTGGCGATTCGACCATCCGGAGATCATCAGGTTGCTGCGTGGATTCTCTTGCGGGGAAATCTCGTACTACTTATCACCGCATTACGAGCTGTTGCAAAGTCCGTGAGTCGGAAGACATTACCCGTTTTTTTTTTATCGTGGAGACTGTGTTTTCCGATCATTCCGCCAAAGGTGTTCTCCTTACCGATTTTTGCATTGAAGTCCCCGAGTACGATTTTGACATCGTACCCCGGACAAGCTCCGTAGGCGTTGTCCAAGAGATGATAGAAGTCCTCTTTGATGGGGTCTTCTGCCTCTTCGGTAGGGGCGTGTGCACATATGAGGCTGATGTTATAAAATCTGCCTCTGATGCAGATCACAGCCGGGCGATAATTTATAGGCTTTATAGGTCGATAACCTTTGACCTTAACCGCTTTCCCACTTTCTTTTGTGACAGCTGTAATAGATGTCGCAATCTATTTCCTCATCATACCGTTTCCTATCCAGCGTATTTCCCTGATCACAGTAATATTCGCCTTGTTCTGCGTGAGGATTCTTTTCAGTTTGTAAGCTGCTCCAGGAATGTACAGAGTTCTGACATTTCAGGAGCATACTCGCAAATCGTGTTCCTTTTTCGTGCTATGTCTTCTTCCAAAATCCGTCCGTTTATCTGAGGCATTCATAACTTGATTGTTATTTACATGGGCGGGTTGTTGGCCCGCCGTATCTTAGCGCCCTCTGGCCTAGGGTGATAGCTGCATACGTTTGTTTACCTCTCAACGGTTGTTATAGTGGCTATCCAGAGGGCGCCGCGAGGAGGCTGTATGTCAACTTGTCCGGGGCATCTCGCCAGGTTTAGAGCACTGAACAACTTTACCCTGTATGTCCGAGCCCATGCCCCCTCATACTCACTTTAGCCGTTTCCACTTCGATGCTCCGGCTATATAAATTCAAAGTCCCGGGAAAATCCTTTATTTCACACAAATTCGTAACGCCTGAGGGACGGCACTTTAACTCAATCAATGATTCAATTGTAAAAAACTATTAAAAAAGAAAACATTTTATAAAATCGGAAACAATTGAAACGTGCCAACATGCCTTCTCTAAAATAAATGCGAAACTCGTGTTTACACGATTGTTGTCATTTCCGGTATCATCCATTCGCTCGATCCGCTTCAGCGATCACAAAAACACTTTAAAAATCATTGTACGGATTTCGTTTTGAATTAAAAAAATCAACAAATTCGCAACAGTCAATTAGGGCTGGTAGTTTTCTGTAATCGTTTTAATTACCCGAAAATAGCAGATAGTACGCTTGACAATGTGTTCATACTGAAGGGTTGCATGCAATTCGTTCTGCAAATCAGAAAGGATAAGGGGATGCAGCTAATAGAAAAAGGAGCGCGCGTTTTTTAAAATACTAGTCGTCTGGGCTCGGTTAAAAAACGAGAACTTTAAATTGCTACAGTCGTATATTGAATGGCAATCGAAGGGCTGTAGATGCAGTACTATTATACTTATCTTAGTAAGTTCAAACTTGACGTATAAAGTTGGAGTTAGGGTGGATTAGGGGGTGGGACAAAGTCGCTTGATCACTGATACCCCCCAGTTACAGTTCATGTTAAAATCCTGAGTTCATAATAAAACTTAGTATGCTTTTGAGCATTTTGAGCATTGATCTTAAAAGATCAATGAGGATAAAACGAAATACATGCTGTCAAGCAAAAACCAATCCGTCGCCCACCACCTGGGACAAAACATAACAATTGACAGCTACAATTTCGAGGTTGTTAAAGAGTTTGTCTACCTCGGGGCAAACGTAAATTCCACAAATGACACCACAGTGGAGATCCGGCATAGAATCGCCCTTGGCAACCGCTGCTACTTCGGCTTGTCCAAACAACTGGGGTCAAAACTCCTCACTCGAAAGACCAAAGTCATGCTTTACAAAACGCTCATTCTGCCAGTCTTGCTGTACGGAGCCGAAAGCTGGACGATAAGCAGGACAGCGGAGCTGATTTTGGGTTCTTTCGAAAGAAAAATTCTGCGGCGGATATTTGGTCCTGTCTGTGAGGAAGGTGAATGGAGAAGAAGACACAACCGCGAACTCTACGAGCTATACCAAGATGTGGATGTAGTCCGGAAGGCAAGGATCCGTCGACTACACTGGCTCGGCCACATCGAGCGCATGGACATCAACGCTCCAGCTAAGAGGGTCTTCGACTCCGAGCCTCCTGGTTCGAGAAGAAGAGGAAGACCGAACCTCCGGTATAAAGACCAAGTAATCGTGGATGTAAGACATCTTGGTCTTGACAACTGGAAACAGCGTGCGCGGGAACGTCAAGGATGGAAGGCAGCTATAGCTTAGGCTCAGATCTTCCATGGATCGCAGGCCTGATAAGTAAGTAAGTATGCTTTTGAGTGAGCTAGTAGCCTATTAGCCTACTTGCCTAAGTGACGATAGCGTATACTAACAAGGAGGTTACAGCGGCACATGATGTGCTCTGCCGTTTCTTCGTACTCATTACACATTCTGCAGGTATCATCTTGTATAATGCCCCTCGGTTTTGAGGTGTTTGTTGATTTGGCAGTGTCCAGTAAGGAAGCCTATGACTATAGGAATCTAACTCCTAGAGGGCATGAGAAGCTGTTTCCTTCTTATGAGGTTGGGAGGAACGACTTGACTTGTCCGCTACCTTCCGATTGTGACCAGTAGTGATCGGCCGTGTTTCTTAACCATCTGTTTATGCAGCATTTGGTGATGCTGATGTGTATGCGGCAGAAAGGCCGTGGCATCATGAACGGAGATGTGGAGCCTTTCCTTGCTAGTAGGTCTGCTCTTTCGTTGCCTATATGGCCGCTGTATGAGAGAGGGCGCGAGCAAACAGAGCAAAGAAGCTTATCGTGTTTAACACGGCAAACATCAGCTTCGATTTCTGTCCCTGCTTAATCCAAGTTAACACATAGTCTCCGAGTGGTCCCTCCTGGATAGCTGCCCAGACACCCGCCGGACAGTGAACTAATATATGCAGCGTCCAGCCCGTTATTCCTGGGGTAAAAGGGACCTAGCCCTCCAGGTTGGGGGTTGTGCTCAGGCTTAACATCGATTTTACGGAAAAACCATCTTGTTACGAAACAACAACAATCCTCGGATACGGACGATTCCAACGTTGGCGACCCCTGCAAACGCAACAAGGATCTACGAATCTGCACCTGGAATGTGAGGTCCCTTAACAGGCCAGATGCGGGCAATCAATTGGAAAAAAACCCTAGACTGCTACAATACACACATTGCCGCGCTCCAAAAAGTGCGATTAAATGGACCAGGCTAATCGATTTCCTAACGGGGCGTAACCTCCTTGTAGCAAGCACACGATTCCCCCATCTCAACATCCACAAGCACTGAAGCCAAGGTACGAAAGAGGATACTAAGAATGCTTAGGAGTCGAGTAAGACAACGTAAGTTTGACGTCGGAAGGCTACAATCGCAACAGACTGCCAAAATCTTTTCCGTTCGTGTCTCCTCCAAGCTCTCTCGAAATCCGCCCATAGCAGCGCAAACAATAGAGCAGGAATGGGCGCATTGCCAGAGCGCCGTCACAGACGCTGCCTCGGAGGTGCTGGGTTTCAAACCGCCACCACCTAGAAACCCCTGGTTCGATGAACAATGCGTACAAGCCCATGAGGCAAAACAAGAGGCATAAAAAGCCATGCTGCAACGACGAACGAGAGCTGCTCGCGAAATCTATGAGCAGATTAGAAGAGAGGAACACACGCTTCTCAGAAGAAAGAAGAGAGAACACGGAAAACGTGAGATGGAGGAGATGGAGGGATGCTTCCACAGAAATGACGCCAGGAAGTTTTACAATAAGGTAAAATGAACATGCCATGCCTACAAAGACAGAGCGGCGGCCTGCAGGGATGAAAATGGAGAACTGGTAGTAGAGTCAGAGTCGATGCTGAGGATTTGGAAAGACCACTTCTGCAGACTGTATAACGGTGATGATTGACAAGATACCGCTGTCAGGCAGAACGAGCCATTCGTAATGGACGACGATGTAACAGAATTCAGTCCACCCGACCTAAACGAAGTCAAAATAGCGATATCAAGACTTAAGTCTAATAAAGCCGAGGGCGTAGACGGCCTGTCTGCTGAGCTTTTTAAGACGACTGGAGATGAGCTGGTAAGGTGCATGCACCTCATTTGCAAGGTATGGTCCGAGGAAAGCATGTCCGACGAATGAAATATCAGAATCGTTTGCTCGGTCCATAAGAAAGGAGACCCCTATAACTGCGCTAAATACAGGGGAATAAGTCTCCCTAATATGGCATATAGGATTTTCTCTGCCGTACTGTGTGAAGGCCTGAAACCATTGATGGATAACTTGATCGGCTCTTTTCGGTGTGGTTCCAGGCCAGGTAAATCCACAATAGACCAATTATTTACGCTACGGTATATCTTGGAGGCTTCAAGGCCGCGTATGACAGCGTGTATAGAGACGAGCTATTCAAAGCCACATCTAGTTTTAACATTCCTGCCAAACTCGTTCGACTGTGCATGATGACAATGGAGAACTCACGCTGCTCCATTAAGGTCGGTAATGAGCAAACCGAGACCTTTGATGTTAAAAAAGGATTTAGGCAAGGTGAAGTGCTGCCATGCAACTTTTTCAACATCGTGCTTGAAAAGATCGTGCAAGAGTCGCTGGCCAACACAAGAGGTAAGATTTATTCCAAGTCTACGCAATTGCTTGCGTGCACCAATACATTGACGTGATTGAACGGACACAGCGAGACATCAATGAGGCCTTTGTAAGCACTTAGATGGGTCTTAAGGTTAATGAGGGTAAAACCAAATATCTGCTTTCATCAAAAAGAGACGAGCAACCCCGACGTATTGGCCAAAACGTCACCATGAGCAGATACAACTTTGAAGTGGTCAAGGAATTGGTCTACCTTGGCTCACTGATGACCGGCAACAACAACACCAGCGCAGAGATAAAACGCAGAATCACTCTTGCCAACCGCTGTTTCTTTGGGCTCAAGAGGCAATTGAGAAGTAGAGCCCTCTCTCGGAAAACCAAGATGACACTATATAAGACCTTAATCATCCCAGTCCTCCTTTACGGCGCAGAGGCTTGGACCTTAACAAAAGCGGATGAAGATGCCCTTGGTCGTTTCGAGAGGAAAATTCTTCGCACTATCTACGGTCCTGTTTGTTCAAGCAGGGTATGGAGGGGAAGATTTAACGAAGCACTGTACGGGTTGTACAGCGACATCGGCCTAGTACGACGTCTACGGATACAGCGTCTGAGGTGGCACATGGAAAATACAGCTCCAACCCGAAGAGTCTTCGACCCCGCCCCGAAAGGAAGGCGGGGCAGAGGACGGCCGCATCTACGGCGGCGCACGCTGGTGGAAGGGGACCTTAACCAACCGTGCTAGCTGGAGACGCTTGTTGGTTGAGGCCCAGGTTCACCACAAACTGTGGGCGAAGACTATCGCTTTTTTCTTCAGTTGCAGGTGAAGAGGTAGTAGGTGATGACTTCGCTTGCTGCTGTGAGGGTTGTTCTCAGAGCTCCTGTAATGCGGATACAAGCTAGTCTTTGCAGTTTGTTGAGCTTGGCTTGTACTGATGTTTGTTTAGTTTCGTGCCAACAGACGGGCGCAGCGTATGTGAGAATTGGTCTTGTGATGGCTGCATATAGCCTGCAAGATAATTTGGGATTGGCGCCCCAATTTTTGCCAGTGAAACTTTTGGGTAATGTGAGAGTTCCAAGTGAGCTTTTTGTCTAGAGTTATCCCTAGGTATAGGTACTTGACTTCTTTTAAGTACTCTATCGCTTCACCAAAGATAGTGGGTTTGGTGGGTTTACGCCTGTTCCTTCTTTTGGTGAAGGCGATTATAGTGCTTTTTGTGAGGTTGACATTTAGTGCAAGCTTTATGCACCAGTTCGCAGCAAGGTTTGAATGTCCTTTGGGGGAGTTCCGGGATTGTGTCTTCAAATTTTTTAATGGCTCGTGCGATCATTAGCAATACGGCACTGCGACCTTTGCAGATCTATTGTGCCTGCTAGCAGATCTATTAGCCGAGTAGCCTCTTCACTTCTATAATGAAATTGAGAATGCTTCTCGTAGGAGGCAGGGTAATCCCCTCAGGAGTCCTAACTTCACTGAGAAGGATACGCTTCCTAAGATGGCAGAGGGCAGCACACTCACACAGTATGTGTTCCGCCGTCTCCTCGTCCTCAAGACAGAGCCGACACTCAGTTTCAGACGAGAGGCTAATTTTGTTTAAATGATCACTCAGACCACAGTGTCCCGTTAGATAGCTGACTAGTCTTCCGATATCCACCCTATTGAGTTTGAGTATGTCAATAGGGTGTTTGCTCAGGGGTGTATAAGTCGTTTAGATTGACGGAGTTTCCCACTTGTCTAAGAAGTAATTTGTCTTAGACCCGGGAATGCCGCAGAATGGTTCCGGACCAATATATTAATCGCTGGAACCTTTCCTGGCAAGTTGGTCAGCAATTTCATTGCCCTTGGTACCTTTATGTCCTGGCACCCATCAAAGTTTAACATTGTTTCTTTTGGCGAGGTCTTGTAGGGCATCATGGCATTCCTTGACGGTTTTTGAGTTCGTGCTGTACGAATCCAGCGCTTTAAGCGCTGCTTGGCTATCAGAGAGTATGTTGATGGTCACTCCTCTGATGCCAGTCTCGAGATTTAGATTGATGCATGTTAGGATGGCATGCAGCTCTGCTTGAAAGATGTACGTATGTGTATGTATGTTGGCGTTACAGTCCATGAAGAACCTGAGCCGAGCTTCTCTCAATCACCCATGTTGTGTGTGATTTCATTTTCCCATAGGTGAAAGGGACCTACAGTTTATTGCCGGTTCCGAACGGCGAATTTCGAGAAGCGTTTCATGACAATTTTACTACAGGGGGTTTTGTCAGAACCCCGCTGAGGAGAAACACCGTAAAAACACGTTCGATGACATGGCTGTGTCGGGATTCGATCCCGTGTCATCGGCGTCAGAGGCCAACACACTACCCACTGCGCCACGGTGCTCTCCTGCTTGAAAGATGCTCGGGCTTATTCCCAGGGCCTTTGAGATCTTGCGTTTTGGTCGAAAGATGCCGGCGCGAACACCGGAAGCCCTCTTGGAGCCATCCGTGTACCACCTAAGGTCGTCGGCATAGCCTTGAACATAGAAACCATTGTTGCTGAGTATGGTAAGCAGTTCATTGACAACGATGGATCATAGGAGGGGTTAGAGAACCCCGCCTTGCCCTTGAGGGCAGCCTTTCGCAGCTTTTACACTGATTTTATCATTGCCTAGGGAAGTGTTTATTTTTCTATTACTAAACATATCTTTATTTGGGTGTAGTCGGTGTTGTCGAAAGCACCCTCGATGTCGCAATTTCTTTGTCGCTCAGGGATTTATTGATCCGGGCTGTTAGCTCCTTGAAGAGTCTGCGTGGTTGATTTCCCAACCTGGTAGACATATTGGTTACTGTGATGTGGTGACCTTTTGAGAGCACCGTCCCTTATATACCTATCCAGTAACTTTTTCATACCTGTTAAGAAGAAAGAAGTAAGGCTTATCGGTCGGTAAGATTTGGGCAGGTCCGTAGCTCATTTATTTCAATTGGGTATAAACAAATTTTCGTCCATTATTTGTTGATTATTGACACTGTCATCTTTCACAATAGTACGTGCCAGAGGTAACTATTGCGTACGAACCGTAACCATAGGGTGGATAACATACTAATGCTTATCATAATTGCTACCGTCGAAAGTGTGCTTACTAACAGTATGACCCCTATGGGTATTAGCATGATTTTAGATAAAAACGAAACACACAACGAGCAAATAGACCGCGTGCCATCACAGCATTTAGACAGGCGTACAATACAATTATACGACAGCAAGTACGAGTAGTATCTTCCGAACAAGAGTCAAACGCCAAAGAGATACGAGACCATTTGCATTCGACGATAGTTGCGTGAATTCAAATTGCGTTGGACTAGACGATGGGTTCCTTTTTCAATTAGATACATAACGCAAGGTCTACAATATTGTAATAAATTGGGTTTTCTCAATTCGTTGTATGTGGTATGTGCTATTACACCGCAACGCAAGCGACGTTAAAGTGCGATAAAAGTTGAAACTCATTCACTGTAGGTGATAATTATGGTGATGACGGAAGCTATTCTACGACTTGGCAGAATGGATGCGTTTCTATCTATCCAGCCGATGTGGTACTGCTCAATTTGAATTCCGAACGAATTTTGGGGTGAGGTGTGGCACGCGACTTGCAGTCAAATTGACGATTATATAAAAACAAGGAATCATGTTGCATGCCGAAGATAGATATGATCATTTTCAACAAAGAGGAGAGGGGAAATTGCACTTAGAAAGTGACCATTGATTGATGATTGATATACGCATCTATTACGCATGAGGTTTTTATGGACCTCAATGATCTTATAATACAAATACCAATTTTTGGATAAAAATTACCAGACAACATCTGCTCAACGTCATCAAACCTCAAAGTATTACAAGCCCTTGACTAAACTAAGGTACGAGTACCTAAAGGCAGTCATGATTTATTGCTCCAGCGACCAGTCCGACCAGGGCGACACTGGCAATGAAAGAGGTCCTTACACTACTCCCTAATTTTGATTTCAGTCGGTTTCTGCCATAATCAATTGACGGGGATGAAAATAATGAAAAATCATTACATACCACTAAAAGAAGCATCACAGTCATGCCGTTGTAAAAATACTACCCATCGCCTCATTAGAGGATCCTTGTTGTCCTTGCGTTCTATGCACAGTCTTCGCAAAAATGATAGGCGGGTTTGATGGTGATTTCTTTTTGTTCCTTTTTTCATTTTGACTGGTATTTGAGCTACTGTTGCCTGCGATCGAGGGTGAAACTGTGGACATCAATAATCTTATTTGACAACAAAGTGTCGTATTCACCCTAAGCTGTGAATTTGTGTTGGGAAAGGGTGCATTTTGGGCTTGTGAGGTACGCAAAAAGTAGGCAAAAATGGCTAAGGGTGGAAATGTGTGACAGTAAACGTATGTTATTGCTGGTCTATTATACGCTGGTGACAAGCATCAAAATAAAAGTTATTCGCGCTACTAGAGTTACATAAATCGTGAGAATTCACTTCATATTTGACGTTTTTTTACATATAAAGTTGTAAAACAGATATAAAACTAAATAAAACGTTAAAACAAGCCAGTACACCCTGAATAACGTGCCTACCGCAAAGAACGATCTACTGAGAATACACGGCTTGTGGGTCACACTGATGTTAACTTAAGCTCAAAGAAGATTACCCTTTGCGCTTTCGTCGACATCGACGGAGCATTCGCGAATACCGGCTATTAACCTTACCGATTGTCCTAGCCCGTAGGGGTATCGACCATTCTTCTAACCGTCGCGTCGGGTAGGGAAATGCTCGAAGGGATTTCAGAGATAGGATTAGAAGCACTAGGGTGGCACGTTTTCTCTACTCCTAAGTTTGATAATCATTGACGGACCTAATCTATTTGTTGGCCGATTTCGGCTACATTATCGATATAGTAGTCATTAGTAGTGAGGGCGCCGTGGCGCAGTCGTTAGTGTGTTGGACTCTGGCGCACGATGAGCGGATCCCGATAACACCAACGCCATCGAATGTTTATTTCGCGACATTCCTCCGCGGCGGGGCACTGGCAAAACCCCCCCTAGTAAACTTGCCATGAAAAAGCTTCTCGACTCACGCCGTTCGGAATCGGCATTAAATTGTAGATCCCTTTCACCTGTTTGAAAAATTAATCACACACAACACGGGTGATTGAGAGAAGCTCGGCTCTGGTCCTTCATGGGCTGTAACGCCACTAAAGAAGAAGAAGAAGAAGTCATTAGTAGTGAATGGTAAAGGACTAGCAAAGGCCTCGTAGGGATATCATCTGTCGACGGATGCTGGCTCGACAAAAAGTGATTAAGAGCCTCTGTAGCCTAACACCTTGCAGCTCTGCTAGTCAGGTCCTACTTCCACCTCCTCGTGGTACAATCTGGAAATTTCCTTACAAGGGAAATTACTGGCGTAAGAGGCCGAATTGCGAGTATCCTGCGCCACCAAACAGGATTGGTGTCGGTAACCGTAACCCCATATTGCTCAGAAACAAAAAACAAACTCTGGTAAACAAATGGAACAGACCTACATATGTGTGTGGACAATCCTTTAATAAAACAAAAAACAAACAAGGACCTTCGGTTCTGTACGTGGAACGTTAGGTCCCTAAACAGACCACGTGCTGCCGAACAATTTATACCTTACAGATGAGCTGATGCATGCTCCTAACCAGGTTATCCCCAGTTGCATTGAAGAGATCAGCCGACAGTCCGTCTGCGCTAGCAGGCTTATTCGACTTTTCGATATGGCGATCTTAACTTCGTCGAGGTCAGTGGGACGGAATTCTCCGAGATCTTCGTCGTTAAGAAATGGATCATTCTGCCTGACAGCAGCATATTGACTAACATCGCCGTTACACAGTCTGCAGTAGTGTTGTTTCCATATTCTCATAATCGACTGCGATTCTACTACTAGTAGTCCGTTCTCATCCCTGCAGGCTTCCGTTCTGGCTTCATAACCTTGGCATGTTCGCTTTATCTGTTGACAAAATTTTCAAATTTCACGCCTGCAGTAACACCTTTCCAAATCCTCAATCGCGCGCTTCTCGTGCTCTTTCTTCTTTCTTCTCTGAGAAGCCTACGCTCCACCCTTCTTTTTAACTCGTAGAGCTCACTAGCTGGTCTAGATCTTCTATGCAACGAGGCTTTATATGCCTCCTGCTTCGCTGTGTGAATCCTCCTGCACTCGTAATCGAACCAGGTGTTTCTTCGCGGTAGAGCCTTGAAGCCCAAAACTTCAGGTGCAGGTTCCATTGCTGTTCTATTGACGGCGTGGAGGGTTGAGGTTTACTGGAGAGTTTGAAGAAAACGCGATCCGTAAAAGCACGTCATAACTTTGTATTCTTACTCTTCTCCGCCGCGTTCGTGATATCCGTAGGCGCATCTTGGCTACTACAATATAGTGGTCCGTGTCGATGTTAGCTCCTCGGAAAGTTCGAACATCAAGAATAGTGGAGGAGTGTCTGATGTCGATCGCGATGCGATCAATCTAGTTGGGGTAAAATACAAAGTTCTTTTTAAAAATGCACGTATTATGGCTTTGTTAGTAAGAATTGTAAGATTGCACCGTGGCGCAGTGGGTAGTGTGTTGGCCTCTGACGCCGATGACACGGGATCGAATCCCGACACAGCCATGTCATCGAACGTGTTTTTCACGGTGTTTCTCCTCAGCGGGGTTCTGACAAAACCCCCTGTAGTAAAATTGTCATGAAAAGCTTCTCGAAATTCGCCGTTCGGAACCAGCAATAAACTGTAGGTCCCTTTCACCTATGGGAAAATGAAATCACACACAACATGGGTGAATGAGAGAAGCTCGGCTCAGGTCCTTCATGGACTGTAACGCCAACATACATACATAGTAAGAACAAACATTCCCATTAACTATGAAATACAACGTCGTTCAAGTGGCCGCCTAGGCTGGCTTCGCAGTAGCGCATTCTGTCACCCCAATTTTCCAAGACCTTGTTGATGGTTTCGGGCTGTAGCTCACGGATTGCTTGAATGATATTGGACTTAAGTGCTTGAATCGCTTCCGGATTGTTGGCATAACATCGGTCCTTCACGATTCGCAAAGAAAACAAAAAGTCCAAAGGAGTCAAATCGCAGCTCCGAGGTGGCCAATTGACATCGCAAAGACGGCTGATAACGATTAGGGAATTCGCAAAAGATCGATTGTAGCATGGGCTGTGTGGCATGGCACGCAATGTCTTCAATTTCAGTAAAAAACAAAATAAGTCGGTTAACGTGGCTCTGTAACGCCCACCGTTGACCGAAACATTGTTCCCCGCCTCGTTTTCGAAGAAAAATGGTCCAAATGGTACCACTACTCCATAATCCGCACCAAACCGTGCGGGTTTCCCGAGCCCCAGATGCAGCAATTTTTTTATGTTAACGTAACCGCCGAGATAAAAATGCGCCTCGTCAGAAAGGATAATTTTTCACCCAAAATCGTTGTCCAATTCAAGCTGCTCTAAGGCCCAAAATGCTAAGCCAATTGGACCTTGTAAGCGAATAGTCCGATATCCTTGTGCAGAATTCTCTCCTCAGAGAGAGAATTGTTGAAGGCTTCTGCTATCTATTGGAGCACTCAGACGCAAATACTGGCCCATTGTACTCCAGACAGGCACCTTACATTACTGTGTTTCTCCGTTTTCCGGAGAAAAATGAGAAGGTGCTTCAGTGATGTAGAGCTAAGATTCGGCTTACACCACGTTGGTTCCAAGGGTGCGCCACCGTGCGTGAGCAAAGGCGGGACGATCATAGAGAAAATGGTCTGCAGTGTCATCCTCCATGCAGCATGCAGCACAGATAGGCGTCTCACTTATGCCAAGTACGCAGACTCCCCGTGGTGACTCCCCATAAGTCTTCTGCAGTCGATTCTCCTTAAAGACAGGAGGTATGCTGCGGATTTCTTGCAGACATCAGAGCATACGCGCTTTGTCATCCTGCAGCCCAGATAATCCCTCTATTTTCGGTTGTGTGTATTAAACACCACCCAATCGTTAATGTGGGAACTAACCGTGGACGCAGGTAGACCTAGAGCAGGGGCGAACTCATCGGATATCTCATTTTCTGGGATCCCATAATGATCTGGAACCCACACAAGCCTTAGTGAATTAGTGCATGGACTCTGTTCAAGGACTTGAGTCCATGCACTAATTTGGAGCTAGTTAGGGGGTTGCACACAGCTTTGAGTGCAGCTTGGCTGTCACCGCAGACGTATATGCTTTTCCCCCTCCACCTGTGCTTCCAACATGGCCATTAGGATTGCGTATATCATTGATTGGAAGACAGACGCATATTTTCCTAACGAGAAGTGCAGTTGGATGTTTTCGCGCTCAAAGAAGACCCCAGCACCGGACCCTCGCCCCGACCTGGAGCCATCCGTGAAAATGCGAAGACTATTCTTTCCAGGTTCAGGATCTAGTTAGAGTCAATCCTGACGCCATGGAACCTCGACTGTGAAAATAAAGCTAGGTAGGATAACGGGTGCCAGAATGCTTGTCCATGAGACAGGGGTCGCAGGACAATTCTTGCACCAGCACACCGTTATTCCTATGCGAGATGTACCAAAAGCCATTTCTCCTCAGACGCGACATGGCTTTCAGAGCACACCCTCTGATAAATATATCAAGAGGTGGAAGGTTCATCATAGCATCTAGAGCAGCGCCCGGGGTGCTGGGAAAAACTTCCGTGCAGCTGAGACAAACCGTTCTTTGGAATTTGCTGAAAGAGGATACGACGTGTTTGCGTTTTAGCCTGCTCCACCAGACAACCGATGCATATTAGATTATAGGTCTTATCATTGTCGTGTAGATCCAGAGGACCTTTACCTGTGATAAACCCCATGTTTTGCCAAAAGCTCCCTTGCATTGCCGGAAAGCTGACAGCGCTCTGGTGGTTTTTGACTCAACATGCCTTCACCAGAGAAGTTTGCTATCTAAGATGACTCCTAGATATTTAGCTTCCTTTGATACCGAGATGGGAGTGCCCATTAGTACCAGCTGATTCATGTCGGTATTTTACCTCCTTCTCGTGAAGAGAACGACATCGGCGTTAAGAGGATTGGCCGACAGCCCATTTCTGGTACACCAATCATCAATCACATTTAGCGCCGCCTGTGCTCAGGCTTGAGCAGGCTTGAATTGTGTCTCACACTCTCGGCCACAGCAGCCACATCCCCATCTCTACACACCGTACGACGACGGAGATCGTGAGTGTTGTCCACTAGTATATCACTCTCATGAACTTTTTGTACAAACGTGCGTACTCGCTTTTTTATCAAGGACTCGAAAGCAAAAGCACAGAAGAGAAAAAAAAAAAAAAAAACCGGCCAAGTGCGAGTCGGACTCACGCACGAAGAGATACAGAAGGTACGGAACCCTTTGAGACGGTGTATGTTACCTCATCAAATCAAAACGGCTGATCCGTTTGAAATGATTTTTTGCACGATGACAGATCTTGGTTGCAGGCAGGTTAAAGGCATATTACTTTGATGATGATGACGGATACTCGACGACGACAACGCACGAAAAAGGAACACGATTTGCGAGTATGCTCCTGGAATGTCAGAACCCTGTACACTCCCGGAGCTGCTCATAAACTAGAAGGAATCCTCACGCAGTACAAGGCGGATATTACTGCGGTCCAGGAAATACGCTGGGTAGGAAACGGTATGATGAGGAAGAATAATTGCGACATTTATTACAGCTGTCACGGATTTGTCGTGGGAAAGCGGTTAAGGTCGAAGGTCATCGACTTTAAACCTATAAGTGATCGCCTGGCTGTGATCCACATCAGAGGCAGATTTTATAACATCAACCTTATATGTGCACACGCCCCTATCGACGAGGCTGAAGACCCTATCAAGGAGAACTTCTATGACCTCCTGGACAACGCCTACGGAGGTTGTCCGGAGTACGATGAAAAAAAACGTGCTCGGAGACTTCAACGCCAAAATCGGTAAGGAGAACACCCTTGGCGGAGTGATCGGAAGGCACAGCCTCCACGATACAACAACAGATAACGGCTTCCGTTAAGCAGCATTTCCAGCAGCTGCTTAACGAGCATGACCAAGAGAGAGTGGTAGGGACCGAGGAAATCCCAACTCCAGCCGCTGAAGTAGATAGTCCTCCCACCCAGCATCGAAGAAGTCGGCACAGCTATTCAGAAGCTGAAGAATAACAAGGCCGCAGGCTCAGGTGGCTTGCCATCAGAGCTCTTCAAAGGCAGAATTTGGGAAGATGAAAGCATGCCCGACAACTGGAATACCAGCTCTATATGCCCCATCCACAAAAAAGGCGATCCTACCTCTTGCAAGAACTATAGAGGTATTTCCCTGCTCAATGTCGCATACAAGATCCTGTCCAGCGTATTGTGTGAACGTCTAAAACCATTTTGCACCGCACTAATCAGCAGCTACCAGTGCGGCTTCCGGCCCGGCAAATCAACTATAGACCAAATTTTCACACTTCGACAAATCCTGGAAAAGACCAACGAGTTTCGAATCGATACACACCATCTTTTCATCGATTTCAAAGCCGCATACGACAGCATTCATCGTGAAGAACTGTTTGGCGCGATGGCCGAATTCGGGATCCCGGTAAAACTGATCCAGTTGTGTCGCGCCACGCTAAAAAAACACGCGATGCACCGTGCAACTCGGTTCTAGGACCTCGGAACCATTCGAAATATGCACCGGATTTCGGCAAGGAGATGCGCTTTCATGTGACTTCCTCAACCTGGTGCTGGAGCAGATAGTGCGACGGGCAGGCGCCAACAGGGAAGGCACTATCTTTTACAAGTCCATCCAGCTGCTAGGATACGCGGATGATATCGACATCATCGCGTGTTCTCGCCGTGGCATTGTGGAAGTATTCACGGCGATTGAAGAACAGGCGAAACGAGTTGGTCTTAAGGTCAATGAGGACAAGACAAAGTACATGATGTGAAGCAAAAACCAATCCGTCGCTCACCACCTGGGACAAAACATAACAATTGACAGCTACAATTTCGAGGTAGTTAAGGAATTTGTCTACCTCGGGGCAAACGTAAATTCCACAAATGACACCACAGTGGAGATCCGGCATAGAATCGCCCTTGGCAACCGCTGCTACTTCGGCTTGTCCAAACAACTGGGATCAAAACTCCTCAGTCGAAAGACCATAGTCATGCTTTACAAAACGCTCATTCTGCCAGTCCTGCTGTACGGAGCCGAAAGCTGGACGATAAGCAGGACAGCGGAGCTGATTTTGGGTTATTTCGAAAGAAAAATTCTGCGCCGGATATTTGGTCCTGTCTGTGAGGAAGGTGAATGGAGAAGAACCGCGAACTCTACGAGCTGTACCAAGATGTGGATGTAGTCCGGAAGGCAAGGATCCATCGACTACACTGGCTCGGCCACATCGAGCGCATGGACATCAACGCTCCAGCTAAGAGGGTCTTCGACTCCGAGCCTCCTGGTTCGAGAAGAAGAGGAAGACCGAACCTCCGGTATAAAGACCAAGTAATCGCGGATGTAAGACATCTTGGTCTTGACAACTGGAAGCAGCGTGCCCGGGACCGTCAAGGATGGAGGGTAGCTATAGCTCAGGCTCAGATCCTCCATGGATCGCTGGCCTGATATACGAAACAAACTTTGATGATCAAAAGTCCATGATGAGATAGTTGATCATCAAAGTGTCCATTGAATTTAAATTTAATTTAAAGGAGGTGAAAAGGTGAATAACAATAATTTATAGAAAAAAGGTTTGTGGCTAAGATTAATACAACGAAGACACAATAGGGATGAAAGCTCGGAAGTTTGCTACTGGTTGTGGGACATTGTCGACTAACCTTAGGTCAGTATGTGAACAAGGGGATTTTTTGAAAATTAAAATCATGTCTGTTGTATGGGAGCCCCCCTTAAATATTTATTTTATTTCGTTTTTGTATTTGTTTCTATAGCGGCAACGGAAATACAATACATCATCTGTCAAAATTTCAATTGTCTAACTATCACGGTTCATGAGATACAGCCAGTTGACAGACGGACGGACGGACAGCGAAGTCTTAGTAATAGGGTCCCATTTTACCCTTTGGGTACATAACCCTAAAAAGCACATATATTCGTTTTTTCTTCTCGTTATTTAAATAGCTATGTATGTAACTATGTACGAATGCGCTAGGAAGCCCACTCCTAACATAAAATCAAATCAAATCCGAGAATCAATCAGGCCAACGGCAGATGCATTTAATCTACACACGAGTGCATCATACCTCGAGATTTTCAGCCTGAAGTGTTTCATTGAATCCATTGACCTACGATGTCGATGATGACAAGCAGAAGAGCATCTCTTGAATGGGAAAACAATTATGTAACGTTTTGTCGGGCGCCCCAAAACCGATCATGTCTACACAAAGTACGAGCATCTATAGGGCTCGAATTACATTCCGTATGAAATTAAATAATCAAATAGGATATCTGGTTCGGAATTAAAAAGGCCATAGCACACGTTGCCTGTCAGTGAATGATTGTTCGAATTGTTGTTAATAGACAACAAAACATCTATCAATACGAGTAACGAACATTCGTATACCCTTTCGAACGTCTGCTCTCGAATGAGAAAGGAATCCTTAAAATCATTGTTGGGACGTGGTGTTAAAGGATTCAAAACATCAATCTTAAGGGCGTAGTCAGCCTTTTGAACGAAATGTCAATTTTCATTTATAAGCTATTCAGCAATTTATTTTTTTTTTTGTTGCTATTTATTCTATTTCGTATTAGAACGAAAGATGTTGGTTGGCTGTTGTATAGATGTGTGGGGAATTAAATCCATATTTACGGTGTTGCGGTTTCGAGGGAGAGTGCCCGTCAACTGTGGAATCCTTTGTATAATCGAGTCATGCGGTCTGTCGTTGAATGTTGCCACTGTGGTTACGAGTTGAACGGAGATCAGGAAATTCCACAAAACCATAAAGATACATGTGTTTTAGGTTAAAGAATACCCCAAGAAAGTCAGATGGCAGTTGTAGAGAAAGGTAGTCATTAAAAAGTCAAAACTAAGGTTAAACAACAAGTTAAACATCCGACTAGACATCGTGGTCAATATGGTGCGTAATGTTTAAGCAATCTGTGCCACTGTGGCGCGGCGTGTCTACGGTCTACATATGTTATGAAGTATAGGAGGAAAGTCTTTATTAAGACACCCGCTGTTTGAAATGAAAGTTTATGAGTTTTATCGTCCACTTGGGAACCCTTTCAATTGCCACTTCAAGTTCAAGTACTGAAATTGCTCAAATGCGTGTCTCTGTCTGCGGGACAGATACTAAGGGGTGGGTAGTAGGCTGGGAAGGCTAAAAATGCAACAGCGTGTGCTTGAAATAGATTAAATACTAACCATTGTATCAAGTTAACATATTGTTTTAAATGGAGAGTGAAAAAAAAAAAAGAAAGTCTCGTTCGTATACAATCTATATTCGCTATGGTTCACACAAGTATCTGCATTGTTGGTGAATTGCTTGAATATGCTACTTGTCGTCCTTGTCACCAGACCCTTCATGCCATTGTTCTTTCTTGTAACAAATATGAGTGCTCTCTGCATAGAGTCTACTCCTTTGAGAAGCGTATGTCAGAAGAGGAACTCCCGGAGATTCAACCCCCAATCAAGAGGCCAGAAAATACTACATACTATGGATCATGTAATAAACTTTTCTCACGCATCACTGAGCGATGCATGTTAAAGAATTAAGAAGACGATCGCTACCAGGATAGTACACTATTACACTTACATACATACGTGCATACAGTGTGTGTGTGTGTTGCGATACAATATTCCTTTCAATTGTATTCAATTAGAGGGCAGTTAAGTTTGAGGTTTTTTCTCTAACATATACGTCAGTTCGTTCCACTTGGCTGATTGTGAAGTTTCATATAAGACTTGTTTCACAGATTCAATGCAAGCTGAGGTTACATTTGCACTTATTCATAACCGCGGACTTGGGGTTTCTGATAAATTGAATGTTCAATGAAACAAATGTTGCCTCTTGAGGTATTGTAGATTTTGATATTCCTTCTCGTCGTATTGTTCACCTTTTGTTAGCATTGAACCTAATCTAATGAGAGTATTAAGTGATCCCTCGAAGGCTTGTATCCCGTACAATGGTATTTCTTCAGGTACCGATAAGTCCTTGGCACATCGAGTCTTCGATCTTTTTTTCTTTTGAATGTTTTGCATATGCCAGTATGCAAATCTATAACTCCATACGCCTAGAGTACATACTTGAAGTTGTTCGGCATTTAGATTGTGAACAATTGCGACAATAGTATCGTTTTGATTGATTAGGTCATTCAGATCGATTTCGGGTTTGTTTCTTTGAAGGATTGTGAGAAACACATATTGTATGCCGAATGAGATTGTCATCTGGGAACTGGAAACTGGAAACTCCTTCAAGATTTTAAGAGTATCCATTATATGAAATGACTTTTGAACTACCCTCGACATGGTGGTCATTTCGAATCCATTTAACATTTGAATATGTTACTAAAGAAACAAACTGAATGAAAGCACATTACTTTTATGGCATTTGGTTCTGGTCCGAGCAACTGTATCTAAATTGGTTATTGTACGAGTACTATACGGCATGAAACCCTAAAGATGATCGTATCGCATCACGCACACGCAAATGGATTCTCCATTTTTATTTTTTTTTGTAATTAGATATACATATTCCCTATACCCTACCCTCGGCTTAGACAGTTTTTTTGGAAGTTCATACATAAGCTCATGAGTGACTATTGCATTGTTTGATGTCCTTAATTGATATTAATTGACGATGAATACTCCATGCATGGATGTGTGTTTGATTTGAAAGGAAGCGCAACACCCTTGGAGCGTGTTCGGTTTTATCATTTACAGAAAAATATCATTTGGAATCAAAATTAAATCTTTTGGGCGCTTGTTTTCTCTCGTAGGGCGAGCAATGCAATTGATGACATTTTTGTTCTTTCCTTCTCTCGTCCATACATATCTCGTTCCCAGTTAATTATTTTCAATTGAACATTAAGAATAATGTTAGGGACGGATCGATGGGGACTGAAGTTCAAACATAGATGCAATTGGACAAAAAGAAAATAGTCATACAGTCGCCGACTGAAGTGAAGTGTAATTGTAAATGCATCGTAACACTTCATATTAACACTTCCTTCCTTTTCATTCCATTATTTGTAGGCTTATGTTAAGTATCAATTTATGTATATTTTGAATTTTAATTACGTATTTATGCTTATGGACAACAAAAAGCGACCAAAGGGAGGTGCATCTTTCTTACCGGAATTTGACGGAATCGAGCAAACCACTCCTGCGTCCTGTACGGCGGATGCAATAGTCTGTCCAAACTGCCAATTTTCTATTGAATATTCTTAAGGACTAGGCATCTTCCTGGCCTGAATGGAAGGATGACAAAGGACTAACAAAGGCCTCGTAGGGATCCGGTCTGCTAAAAAGCGAGAAGAGCAACCGCCATCTGTTAGTGAGTCCCACCTGCTCATGGTGCCATCTGGAGATTTCCTTTGAAAATTTCAGACGGGGAAGGGCGAATGGCGACTGCAATATTTAATACGGCGACTGCTGTAGAGAGAGACAACAACAAATGTTCGGATTCGGATTTGCTGTTCGAGGTGGACTAAGGCAAAAAGTCCTAAGCTTTCGGCATGTGAGCGAACGCCTCATAACGACCCGTGTCAAGGCTACATTTTCTAACATCAGCCTGATCTGGGTCCACTCCCCCACGGACGGCAAAGATTCATCCTAGACAGAACGTATGCCCAATGTCCTAGCTATGAGAGCAAAATTGTACTAGGTGACTTCAATGCTAAGCTAGGTAAGGAAAGCATCTTTGAACGAGTTATCGGCAAACATAGCCTACACGACACCACATTCGATAACGGACACAGGCTGATTGATCTTGCTACGGGGCGAAATCCCTTTCTAGCCAATATGCGCTTCCCGCACCTCGATATACAAAATGGCATCTGGCTGTCGCCAGATTAATCAATCACAAACCAGATTGATCACATCGCGATCGACGTCAGACACTCCTCCACTATTCTTGATGTTCGAACTTTCTGAGGAGCTAACATCCATTCGGACCATTATCTTATAGTAGCCAAGATGCGCTTATGGATATCACGAGCGCAGTGGAGTAGAGTAAGAATACAAAGTTATGACGTCGAAAAGCTGTTATCGCCAGAAACCGCTCGTGTTTTTAACGATCGCAACTCCCTTAAGCTCTCCAATGCACCTCAACCCTCCACGCTATCAATAGAACAACAATGAAACCTTTGCAAACAAGCTTTGAAAAGCATATTGAAAGTGAAGTTTAGGGCTTCAAGGCTCCACCACGAAAAAACACCTGGTTCGATGACGAGTGCAAGAGGATTCACACAGCGAAGCAGGATGCATATAAGGCCTCGCTGCATAGAAGAACAATAGTAGGTCTTGAGCTCTACGAGTTAAAAAAGGGCTTGGAGAGGTGTTACTGCAGGCATGACGTTCGAAGGTGTTATCAACAGATAAAGCGATCATGTTAAGGTCAGAACGGAGGACTGTAGGGATGAGAACGGACACGTAGTCGTAGAATAGCAGTTGATGCTGAGAATATGGAAAAACCACTTGTGCAGACTGTGAATATGCCGCTGTCAGGCAGAATGATCTCCCCTGATCTCGACGAAGGTGAGATTGCCATATCGAAACTCAAGTCGAATAAAGCTGCTGGCGCAGACGGACTGTCTGCTGAGCTCTTCAAGGCAGCTGGGGATGGTCTGGTTAGGAGCTGCACCAGCTCATCTGTAAGATATGGTCGGAAGAACGCATGCCCGATGAATGGAATCTCAGTATCGTTTGCCCGGTCCATAAGAAAGGAGACCCCTATGACTGCGCCAATTACAGAGGGATAAGCCTCCTGAACATCGCGTACAAGATCCTCTCTGCCGTTTAGTGTGAACGCCTGAAGCCTTTGACCAAATCTTCACACTACGGCAGATCCTGGAAAAAACCAATGAATTTCAAGTCGACACTCACCACCTATTTGTCGACTTCAAAGCCGCATAGGACAGCGTAATTAAAAGGATTTAGGCGCTGTCGTGTGATTTCTTCAACATCATATTGGAAATGATTGTGCAAAAATCACTGCCCAATACAGGAGGAACTCCTTGCGTACGCCGACGACATTGACATAATAGGTAGATCACAGCGAGATGTCAATGAAGCGTTTGCGAGTATAGAGATGGAGGTGGCGAAAATTAGTCTGGCGGTAAACGAGGGCAAAACTAAATATATGCCATCATCAAAAAAGGACGCTCACCACCGACGTCTTGGCCAGAACGTTTGTATTGGCAGATATAAGTTCGAGATAGTTAAGGACTTCGTCTACCTTGGCTCCGCAGTGACCTGGAACAACGACATCAGTTCCGAAATCAAACGCAGAAACACTCTTGCTAATCACTGTTTCTTTGGGCTCAGGAGGCAACTGAGTAATAGAGCCCTCTCCCGAATGACAAAGTTGACTCTATATAAGACCCTTATCATCCCGGTCCTGCTGTACGGCGCAGAGGCATGGACACTACCAAAAGCTGATTAGGAGGCCCTTGGTCGGTTCGAGAGAAAGATTTTGCACGTGATTTTCAGGCCTATAAACGCAAACGGGGGATGGAGCAAGAGATTCAACCACGAACTTTACCGGATGTACAGCGACATGAGTCTAGTCAGGCGTCTACGGATTCAACGCCTAAGATGGCTGGGCCATGTAGAGCGAATGGACACCACAGCTCCAGCCCGGAGAGTCTTTGAGTCCAACCCCGAGGGACGAAGAAGCAGAGGACGGCCGCACTTAAGATGGCGCACACAGCTGGAAGGGGACCTCAGCCAACTGGGTGTGCGGCAATGGAAAAGGCTAGCGAAATATCGTGCTAGATGGAGGGGCATGTTGGTTGAGGCCCAGGACTGCAGCGCCCGTTAAGAAGAAGAAGAAGAAGCAAGTCCGATCGGGACATCCGATCCCTTACGACACTCAGCGATGTCCTGACCACACTATCACCATGGCAAGTTTGATCAAGATCGCCCGAGTAGTCTTGGAGGAGTACGATTTGTTGGGATAAGACGCTTCGCTCGCCTTCGGCTCGCTACGCTTACTTATGATTAGTTATCCAACTGTCTCAGTTTAATAAAATGCGATAAGGGTTATCCCTGGAATAATTTTGTTAGTTGTTTAAAAACGATATATCAATGTGCAAGGACACAGAGATAATTCGTGGAATCGAGACTTTTCGAGAACTCTACCGTGCCCTTAAATCAATCAGTTTTAATTTACTGATATCCACTTACACATACGCAGTTCGTACCGCTCCTATGCGTTTATCTTTTGTACTTTAATTAAACTCGAAGGGGAGGAAAGCAATTTATAAGAATTCCCACACTGAATTTCTGCGGGTGGACGTGCAACAGATTTTTTTCTATCGACTTTGGATTTCTCGCTGCCTATCGAAGGATATTTGCATTGCGACAGCACCAATACACTGCTATTCTTAATAATGTCGTATATGTACATAGTCGTCTCGATGCATGTGTGAACCTTACGCGTTCAATGTCTACTTATCGAGTACCCAATGTAGCCGCCTGTAAACTGCTTAAATCACGACCTAATGCGGGTACGAGTACGAGTACGTGAACTTGAAAAAACGAACCTCAGTACGAGTATATTACACAATTAAATGCAATTAAGTATCCTCTATGACACTTCTAGTATTGGGACGTTCGTTGAATCTTCCTTAATCTGTTTAGGATTTTGGATAATATTTTTATTTTTTTTTGTCAGGATATAAACCACTAATCCACTATTTGTTGGAATGCAAACAATCCTTGCCAAAAGTAGAATCAGCATAGTACAATTCCTGGAAGAGCGTTATTCCTTTTTTTTCTTAACGTTTTATCGGTTCTTTAACATCAGTTCTCTGTCACCACAGGACAACAATCATGGTCACAGATAAGGCATTGTACTTTGGGTACGAGTGTTTGAAGTCCATTGCAATTTACCTATTCTCTCCCATTTCAGTTTTTTTTTTTTCTATTTTGTCATCAACACATTACTTCATGGGATGGGATAACACACCGTAGTCCTTGATCCTAAACTATTATTTGACATGACTCATTGTGAATCATGTGCTTATCTGTTTTGGTCGATCTTCCTAACAGCAGGACGAAACCATCCCTCTTGGGAAGAAGGACTGTGAACGTGTTTTTTTCCCCGGTGCTCATGTGTAAAGCACTTAGGGGGCTGTGGTTTTAATTGCGTGAAGTAAATCCGTTAAAGTTTAGTTTATTCGGTCCTAATTAAGTCGGTATTATTGATAATGTTCTGGTTTCCGATCGGAGCTGATAAGACGCCGGTGGGAGCTGGTACGAATGATACTTGAACAGGGGACAATGGTTTAATAAATTGGGCGTTATTGTTATACTTCAATGAGTTTTTAGTCAGTTAATCGAGTAGTCCTATGGCACTTACTTCACATATTGTATAAAATGAATGTCTGCGTTCCAGACAACCGTAGGGATACAGTTTATCATTTGATCCTTACTATTGATAACATGTTTTTTTATATATTCAGAAGCAAGCCAAACTCAAGAAACTTCTTCTTCTTAACGGGCGCTACGGTTCGGGGTGATCCTGGGCCTCAACCAACATGCCGCACACCCAGTTGGCTGAGGTCTCCTTTCAACTGTGTGCGCCATCTTAAGTGCGGCTGTTCTCTGTTCCTTCTTCCCTCGGGGTGGGATTCAAAGATTCTCCGGGCTGGAGCTGTGGTGTCCATTTGCTCTACATGGCCTAGCCATCTAAGTCGTTGAATCCGTAGATGCCTGACTAGACTCATGTCACTGTACAACCCGTAAAGTTCGTGGTTGAACCTTTTCCTCCATCCCCCTCTGCGTTTATAGGCCCGAAAATCACGCGCAAAATCTTTCTCTCGAAACGACCAAGGGCCTCCTCATCCGCTTTTGATAGTGTCTATGCTTCTGCGCCGTACAACAGGACCGGGATGATAAGGGTCTTATATAGAGTCAACTTTGTCGTTCGGGAGAGAGCTCTATTACTCAGTTGCCTCCTGAGCCCAAAGAAACAGCGATTAGCAAGAGTGATTCTGCGTTTGATTTCGGGACTGATGTCGTTGTTCCAGGTCACTGCGAAGCCAAGGCAGACGAAGTCCTTAACTACCTCAAACTTATATCTGCCAATATAAACGTTCTGGCAAAGACGTTGGTGGTGAGTGTCCTTTTTCTGATGATGGCATATATTTAGTTTTGCCTCGTTTACGGCCAAACTAATTTTCGCCGCGCCTCGCAAACGCCTCATTGACATCTCGCTGTGATCTACCTATTATGTCAATATGGTCGGCGTATGCAAGGAGTTCCTCTTGTATTGGGCAGCGATTTTTGCACAATCATTTCCAATATGACGTTGAAGAAATCACACGACAGCGCATCGCCCTGCCTAAGTCCTTATTTGACATCAAAACTATCGGTAAGGTGTTCACCGATTCGGATGGAGCAGCGAGCATTCTCCAAAGTCATCCTGCATAGTCTGACGAGTTTAGCAGGTATGTCAAAGGTAGACATAGCGTTGTATAGCTCGTCTCTAATTACGCTGTCGTATGCGGCTTTGAAGTCGACAAACAGGTGGTGAGTGTCGACTTGAAATTCATTGTTTTTTTTCAGGATCTGCCGTAGTGTGAAGATTTGGTCAAAGGCTTCAGGCGTTCACACAAAACGGCAGAGAAGATTTTGTAGGCAATGTTAAGGAGACTTATTTCTCTGTAGTTGGCACAATCAGAGGGGTCTCCTTTCTTGTGGATCGGGTATACGGTGCTGAGACTCCATTCCTCGGGCATGCTTTCTTCTAACCATATCTTACAGATGAGCTGGTGCATGCTCCCAACCAGGTAATCCCCAACTGCCTTGAAGAGCTCAGCAGACAGTCCGACTGCGCCAGCAGCTTTATTCGACTTGAGCTTCGATATGGCAATCTTAACTTCGTCGAGGTCAGGGGGATGGAATTCTCTGCGGTATTCGCCTGACAGCGGCATATTGACTAACATCGCCGTTATACAGTCCGCAGAAGTGGTTTTTCCATATTCTCAGCATCGACTGCGATTCTACTACTAATAGTCCGTTCTCATCCCTGCAGGCTTCCGTTGTGGCTTTATAACCTTGGCATGTTCGCTTTATCTGTTGATAAAACTCCCGTACGTAACGCCTGCAGTAACACCTCTCCAAATCCTCAATCGCGCGCTTCTCGTGCTCTTTCTTCTGTCTTCTGAGAAGCCTGTGCTTCTCCCTTCGTTTTAACTCGTAGAGCTCACGATCTGCTCTTGTCCTTTTATGCAGCGAGGCCTTATATGCATCCTGCTTCGCTGTGTAAATCCTTCTGCTGGTTCTCGTTATCGAACCAGGTTTTTCTTCGTGGTGGAACCTTGAAACCCAAAACTTTGGATGCAGAGCTTTTCAGGGCTTGTTTGCAAAGGCTCCACTGCTATTGATAGCATGGAGAATTGAGGTGTATTGGAGAGCTTAAGGGAGACGCGATCGATAAGAGCACGAGCGGTTTCTGGCGATAGTAGCTTTCCGACGTCATAACTTTGTATTCTTACTCTACTCCGCTGCGTTCGTAATATCTGTATGCTCATCTTGGCAACGAGATAGCTTCACGTCGATTGCGATGTGATCAATCAGGTTGGTAGTCGATTGATCAAAAGACCGCCAGGTGCCTTTGTGTATATCGAGGTGCGGGAAGCGCGTACTGGCTAGAAGGAGATTTCGCTCCGTAGCAAGATCAATCAACCTGTGTCCGTTATCGGATGTGGTGTCGTGTAGGCTATGTTTGCCGATGACTCGTTCAAAGATGCTTTTCGTAGTAATTATCTCAGTTTTTCATCCGCTTTATACCCGGTCAATTCCATCGCATTTCCTGTATGGCTTTATAGCGGTCTAGGTCGTCCGCGAGTTGTGCGGCTGCACGTGGCCTGTTTAGGGACCTAACATTCTACGTACGGAGCCGAAGATCATTGTCCGGTCCGTTATCCGAGGCTTGTAGTTGTTTCGGAGTTTGTGGCAAGGTCGCTTGATCCCTGCGGCCACTAAAGGAGTCTATTGTGATATCCCCCACTTACAAATCATGAAAAAATCCTTAGTTCATAGTAAAACTTAGCAAGCCTTTGGGTGAGCTAGCTGCGATTTCTTCTGCTTCAAGATAATACTTGATGACGATAATGTATACTGACAAGGCAGTTTCTTCGTCCTCATTACACATTCTTCAGGTATCATCTTGTGTAATACCCATGGTTTTGAGATGTTGGTTGATTGGGCAGCCTGGGAAGCCTGTTACTGTACGAATCTGACTCCTAGAAAGCATGAGGAGTTGTTTTGCTCTTATGAGGAAAGAGGTTGGAAGGAACAACTTGGCTTGTCTGCTACCTTCCGTTTGTGAGCAGTAGTGATCGGCCGTCTATGCATCATTTGATGGTGCTGATGGGTATGCCGGAGAAGGCCGTGTGCCCAGGTATCCAAATGAACTCCGCTTGGCTGGCCAGCTGGTGTAGTAGTTGTAGGCAGTTCTATACCAGTTTGGAGGTGATTTCGTGGCTCTTTAGGGCCAGAAGTGCAGCCTTACTCTCAGATAGGTTTCTGTTGATATTTTCTCTGAGTTATCTTATGATAGATGTGTGCTCCAGTATAAGCTTCATATGTATGTATGTATGTATGTATGTTGGCGTTACAGTCCATGAAGAACCTGAGCCGAGCTTCTCTCAATCACCCATGTTGTGTGTGATTTCATTTTTCCCATAGGTGAAAGGGGCCTACAGTTTATTGCCGGTTCCGATCGGCGAATTTCGAGAAGCTTTTCAGGACAATTTTACTACAGGGGGTTTTGTCAGAACCCCGCTGAGGAGAAACACCGTGAAAAACACGTTCGATGACATGGCTGTGTCGGGATTCGGTCCCGTGTCATCGGCGTCAGAGGCCAACACACTACCCACTGCGCCACGGTGCTGTCGATTCTTAGCTTCATATACTCCAGTCCAAATGCCAGGTAAATCCACAATAGACCAAATATTTACGCTACGGCAGTTCTTTGAAGACCCAGGAATATCAAATCGACACTTAACACCTTTTCGTCGATTCCAAAGCTGCGTGTATAGAAATGAGCTATACAAAGCCATGTCTAGTTTTAGCATCCTTGCCAAACTAGTCTGACTGTGCAGGATGACAATGGAGAATTCTCACTGCTCCATTAAGGTCGGTAATGAGCCAAGGTCCTTTGGATCAACACGGCAATGATAAGACCTATAATCTCATATGCATCGGTTGTCTGGTGGAACACACTTACACGCAAATACGTCGTAGCCTCTTTCAGCAAATTCCAAAGAACGGTTTGTCTCAGCTGCACGGGAGTTTTTCCCAGCACCCCGGGAGCTGCTCTAGATACTATAATGAACCTTCCACCTCTTGATATATTTATCAGAGGGTGTGCTCTGAAAGCCATGTCTCTTCTGAAGAGAAATGGCTTTTGGTACATCTCGCATTGGAATAACGGTGTGCTTGCGCAAGTATCGTCCTGCGACCCCTGTCTCATTGACATGCTTTCCGACGCATAGACACCCATTATCCCATTGCGCTGTAATTTTATAGTCGAGTTTCTATGGCTTCGAGGGCGCCGTGGCGCAGTGGTTAGTGTGTTGGACTCTGGCGCATGATCAGCGAGTTCGGATCCCGATAACACCAACGCCATCGAATGTTTATTTCGCGACGTTCCTCCTCGACGGGGTACTGGCAAAACCCCCCGTAGTAAGCTTGCCATGAAAAAGCTTCTCGACTCACGCCGTTCGGAATCGGCATTAAACTGTAGGTCCCTTTCACCTGTGCGAAAAATAAATCACACACAACATGGGTGATTGAGAGAAGCTTGGCTCTGGTCCTTCATGGGCTGTAACGCCACTAAAAGAGAAAGAAAGAGTTTCCATGGCGTCACGATTGGCTCTGGCTGGATACTGAACCTGGAAAGATAGTCTTCGCATTTTCACGGATGGCTCCAGGTCTGAGCAGGGATCTGGTGCCGGGGTTTTCCTTGAGCGCGGAAACATTCGACTGCAATTCTCGTTAGGAAAATATGCGTCTGTCTTCCAATTAGAGATATACGCAGGTGGAGGGTGGAAATCATATGCGTCTGCAGTGACAGCCAAGCCGCACTCAAAGCTGTGTGCAACCCCTTAACTGGCTCCAAATTAGTGCTTGAACTGAAGTCACTCTTGAACAGAGTCGGTAGACTGAATTCGTTAAGGCTTGTAAGGATTCCAGGTCACTCTGAGATCGCAGGAAATGATATCTCTGATGAACTCGAAAGAATGAGTTCAGAGCCTCTCAGGACCTGAACCCGCTCTAGGTCTACCTGCGTCCACGGTAAACTCCTACATTAACGATTAGGTGTTTAATACATACAACCGTGGATGGAGTGATTCTCCAGGCTGCAAAGTGACTAAGCCCGTATAGGCGTATGCCCTGATGTCTGCAAGAAATTCGCACCATTCCTCCTGTCTTTAAGTAGAATCAACTGCAGAAGACTTGTGGGAGTCATTACGGGCCATTACACTGTTGTTAAGCGTCCCTGCGTGCTTAGCATTAGTGAGACGCCTACCTGTGCTATATGTTGTGAGGTGGATGACTGTCCCGCCCTTTGCTCGCGCACGGTGGCGCACCCTTGGGGCCGACGTAGTGTGTGCGAAATCCCTTAGCTCTACATCACTGAAGCTCCTTCTCATTTTTCGCCGGAAAACGGGGAAAATGCATTAATGTAAGGTGTCTGTGTGGAGTAGAATAGGCCGACCAGTATTTGCATCTGAGTGCTCAAAAAAAAAAAAAAAAAAAGAACAAAAATCATGGCAATACCAGGTCACACACATCTTTGATGTCTCGGAACAAATTGACGGAATTCGGTTGAAAAGTTTAGATGTTTCCACCGTATAGTACGGAACTTGCACTGTCTGACTACCATTTGTTTCAGTCTCTGCAAAACTCTTTCGATGGCAAAAAATGGGGAGTCAGTTGGCTTACGTAAGTAACAAACGTATAAGTTTGATTGCAAGGACTCACACGTTTAGAAGTAGTTTTATAATACTATCGAACTGAATGGGTGTCTATTGTTTTCAGCCGCACTCTCGTCTGTCCCATTTAAATGGCAGTATCATCCATTGGATATTTACGATCAACCACAGAATCTCACGCAATTCAATATATCGAAATAAGCGCTACAGTTATGTAGATAATATCCGCCCATCCTGGCACGTCAAATTTACGATGTAATTTGTGTCAACCTTGAAATGACTTTTGAGCCGTTGCCATTCAAAAATGCTAAATACCCTGCCAAAAGGGTCTCGCTACGATACGAGCAATATGGTAATTGAGCGTGAGTTTCTCATGCATTATCAACGCTGTATGTAAATAAACTGTACCACGATCGCACTTTACACTACCACCAAACTTAATGGCATTGTGCGCCAAATTAAGGGGTTGTCGCCGTAGCCAATGCCGAAGGACTCCGTATCACAAATTATTTGACAGATACGTATCTAAAACAAATCAACCGACGACAATGCGATTGTCGGCTAGCCATTGTGAGAAAAGAGAAAAGGTTAAGCGCAGGCACATTAACAGCATCCCCTGTGATGAAGATATTGTTTCCTTAGTTCCTCAGTTGCTTTTGTACCTAAGGTCATGTTTTTAAGGTGTTGAAATAATCACCTTAAAGAACAACATAACAATGTATCCTTTGTGTCTTTGTACCGACTTGTGGATGTGCGAAAATCTCAATAGTTTCCTTCCGTTCCGGAACTCGTTCTCACTTTGGGTGTTGTTTTTTGTTTTTTTTTTGTTCAAGTGTCCTTATCAGATTGCTTTTTTTGAATAAAATCCTTGCAAGGAATTTCGGAAGGTATGAAGAAAGGTCTTAAAAAATTGAGATAAATTATAGAGTACTGAACTTAATCAAATATTTGATCGGAGTGTTGGGAAAAAGATATCCATCTTTGAGCGTTGGCAACTGTTAGGACCTTGGAAAAACCCCTTCGTGGTAGTTGATTAACATCTATTTGTTGTTATATTCTCTATTCGTTTTACTAAATATACATCCATACATACTGGTATACTTTCTTACTTACTTACTTACTTATCAGGCCTGCGATCCATGGAGGATCTGAGCCTGAGCTATAGCTGCCTTCCATTCTTGACGGTCCCGGGCACGCTGCTTCCAGTTGTCAAGACAAAGATGTCTTACATCCGCGATTACTTGGTCTTTATACCGGAGGTTCGGTCTTCCTCTTCTTCTCGAACCAGGAGGCTCGGAGTCGAAGACCCTCTTAGCTGGAGCGTTGATGTCCATGCGCTCGATGTGGCCGAGCCAGTGTAGTCGACGGGTCCTTGCTTTCCGGACTACATCCACATCTTGGTACAGCTCGTAGAGTTCGCGGTTGTGTCTTCTTCTCCATTCACCTTCCTCACAGACAGGACCAAATATCCGGCGCAGAATTTTTCATTCGAAAGAACCCAAAATCAGCTCCGCTGTCCTGCTTATCGTCCAGCTTTCGGCTCCGTACAGCAGGACTGGCAGAATGAGCGTTTTGTAAAGCATCACTTTGGTCTTTCGAGTGAGGAGTTTTGACCCCAGTTGTTTGGACAAGCAGAAGTAGCAGTGGTTGCCAAGGGATCTCCACTGTGGTGTCATTTGTGGAATTTACGTTTACCCCGAGGTAGACAAACTCCTTAACTACATCGAAATTGTAGCTGTCAATTGTTATGTTTTGTCCCAGGTGGTGAGCGACGGATTGGTTTTTGCTTGACAGCATGTATTTCGTTTTGTCCTCATTGATCTTAAGACCAACTCGTTTCGCCTGTTCTTCAATCGCCGTGAATGCTTCCACAATGCCACGGCGAGAACACGCGATGATGTCGATATCCGCGTATCCAAGCAGCTGGATGGACTTGTAAAAGATAGTGCCTTCCCTGTTGACGCCTGCCCGTCGCACTATCTGCTCCAGCAACAGGTTGAAGAAGTCACATGAACGCGCATCTCCTTGCCGAAATCCGGTGCATGTTTCGAATGGTTCCGAGGTCCTATAACCGAGTTGCACGGTGCATCGCGTGTTTTTTAGCGTGGCGCGACACAACTGGATCAATTTTACCGGGATCCCGAATTCGGCCATCGCACCAAACAGTTCTTCACGATGAATGCTGTCGTATGCGGCTTTGAAATCGATGAAAAGATTGTGTGTATCGATTCGAAACTCGTTGGTCTTTTCCAGGATTTGTCGAAGTGTGAAAATTTGGTCTATAGTTGATTTTCCGGGCCGGAAGCCGCACTGGTAGCTGCCGATTAGTGCGGTGCAAAATGGTTTTAGACGTTCACACAATACGCTGGACAGGATCTTGTATGCGACATTGAGCAGGGATATACCTCTATAGTTCTTGCAAGAGGTAGGATCGCCTTTTTTGTGGATGGGGCATATAGAGCTGGTATTCCAGTCGTCGGGCATGTTTTCATCTTCCCAAATTCTGCAGGTGATCTGGTGCATGCTCCCTTCCAGAACATCGCCGCCAGCCTTGAAGAGCTCTGATGGCAAGCCATCTGAGCCTGCGGCCTTGTTGTTCTTCATACATACTGGCATATGTTCTTAAATTAAACGCGTAACGAGTTAGACACACAACCTGAACGGAGTGCAGTGGTTGGGTCGTTGATGTTCGTTCACAACTCTCAGGGGTGGTTGTCCTAGATAGGACGAGAGCCTACCAAATTCCGGGTTGGTTATAGTCCGTACTAATTCGTTCGAGCACTTTTATATTGCATACGCAGGGGATGAATTACAGTTGACCATGACTGTGAGTGTTATGCCTGCAGGCAGTACGTCTGGTCACTTTCCATTCACAACTGCGTTCCATACTGTTTTTGTCCGTATAGGAATTACTTTTTCTTGGCTACGAAGCGAATTTGAACCATAGACCTTCCGCTCGGCGATCGATGATGTTAACCACTGCACCACGGCCACCCCAATTCGTTGTTCGTTGTACGATTGGTATGGGGCTGGTCCAATACTTTTTTACTTTGATGGCGCTACAGTTCGGGGTGAACCAGGGCCTCAACCAACAAGCCTCTCCAGCCGGCCCCTCTGCTGCGTCGTCCCTCGGGGTTGGAGTCGAAGACTCTTCGGGCCGGAGCGTTGATGTCCATTCGCTCTACATGGCCCAGCCATCTTAGGCGTTGGATCCGAAGACGTCTAACCAGGCCGATGTCGCTGTACAGCCCGTACAGTTCTTGGTTGAATCTCCTCCTCCATTCTCCGTTTACACAAACGGGACCAAAGATTGCACGCAGAATTTTCCTCTCGAAACGTCCAAGAGCCTCTTTATCCGCTTTTGATAACGTCTAAGCCTCAGCGCCGTAGAGGAGGACCGGGATGATTAAGGTTTTGTAGAGGGAAACCTTAGTTTTTCGAGAGAGGGCTCTACTACTCAATTGCCTCTTGAGCCCGAAGAAGCAGCGATTGGCAACAGTTATTCTGCGTTTTATCTCAGCGCTGGTGTCGTTGCTGCTTGTCACTATCGAGCCAAGGTAGACGAAGTCCCTGACTACTTCAAAAATATAGCTGCCGAAGGTGACGTTCTGACCAAGACGTCGGTGTTGTGCGTCTTTCTTGGATGACAGCATATATTTGGTCTTGTCCCCATTTACCCTTAGACCCACTTTCGCCGCTTCTGCTTCAATGCTTGTGAACGCCTCATTGACGTCTCGCTTTGTTCGTCCAATAACGTCAATGTCATCTGCGTAGGCAAGCAATTGTGTGGACTTGAAGTAGATCGTACCTCTTGTATTGGCCGCAGAGTCCCGCACGATCTTTTCAAGAATAATGTTGAAGAAATCTGTCTAAAACCTTTTTTAACTTCAAAGCGGTCGGTTAGTTCACCTCCGACCTTAATATAGCAGCGAGAGTTCTCCATAGTCATCCTGCATAGTCTGACGAGTTTGGCAGGAATGTTAAAACATGACATGGCTTTGTATAGCTCGTCTCCATAAACACTGTCCTACTCGGCTTTAAAGTCGACGAAAAGATGGTGCGTGTCGACCTGGAATTCATGGGTCTTCTCCAAGATCTGCCGTAGTGTAAATATTTGGTCTATCGTGGATTTTCCTGGCCTGAAACCACACTGGCAGGAACCTATCAGATTGTCCACGAACGGTTTCAGGTACTTACACAGTACGGCAGAGAGGATCTTGTACGCGATGTTCAGGAGGCTTATCCCTCTGTAATTGGCGCAGTCATAGCGGTCTCCTTTCTTATGGACCGGGCAAACGATACTGAGATTCCATTCATCGGGCATGCGTTCTTCCGACCATATCCTGCAGATGAGTTGGTTCATGTTCCTAACCAGCTCGCTAGCTGCCTTAAACAGTTACGCGGGGAGTCCGTATGCTCCAGCAGCTTTATAAGACTTGAGTTTCGATATCGCTATCTTAACATCGTCTAGGTCGGGTGGACAAGATTCTCCTTCGTCTTCGTCCATTGTGAATGGTTCGCTCTGCCTGACGGCGGCATTTTGACTATCATCGCCGTTATACAGTCTGCAGAAGTGGTTCTTTCACAATCTCAGAATCAACTGTGACTCCACTACTAGTTGTCCGTGCTCATCCCTGCAGGCTTCTGCTCTGGCTTTATAGCCTTGGCATGTTTTACTTTCTGGTAAAATTTTCGAACGTCGTTCCTGCCGTAACATCTCTCCATCTCCTCGATCTCGCGCTTCTCGTGCTCTATTTTTCCTTCTCAGAAGCGCATGCTCCTCCCTCCTTTTCTGTTCATAGAGCTCGCGGGCAGCTCTCGTCCGTCGATGCAATGTGGCCATGTATGCATTCTGTTTCTCTACATGGGCCTGTCTGCACTCATCATCAAACGAGGGGTTTCTCGAGGGTGGTGGCTCGAAACCGAGTATATCTGAGGCGGCCTCTCTAATGGCTTTCTGACAACGACTCCATTGCTGTTCTATGGTTTCTGCAGATTGCATCGGGACCTGAGTGAGCTTGAGGGAGACTTGATCGGCGAAGGTTCTGGCGGTCTCCTGCGATTGCAGCTTTCCGACGTTAAATTTTGGTGTTCTTACTCGACTCCGTTGGTTCCGAGAAATTCGCATCCGTACCTTGGCTGCAACAAGGTAATGATCCGAGTCGATGTTGGCTCCTCGAAAGGTTCGGACATCTAAGATGCTGGAGGAGTGTCTGCCGTCGATCGCAATATGATCAATTTGGTTGGTTGTCGATTGATCGAAAGACCGCCAGGTCCCCCTATGGATGTTGAGGTGTGGGAATCGTGTACTTGCTACTATCAGGTTATGTCCCTCCATAAAGTCCACTAACCTTAGTCCGTTTTCTGATGTGGTGTTGTGTAGGCTGTGTTTCGCAATGACCCGTTCAAAGATAGCTTCCTTACCCAGCTTCGCATTGAAATCTCCTAGAACGATTTTGGTGTCATAGCTGGGACATTGCGCAAACGTTCTGCCTAGGAGATCTTAGAAGTCGTCTTTATGTCAGTCATCTTTCTCCTCTGTGGGGGCGTGGACACATAGTAAGCTTATATTGCCGAGATTGGCCTTGATGCGGATGGTTATGCCAACAATCCCGAAACGATTCAAGCACTTAAGGCCAATATCATCTACGCAATCCGTGAGCTACAGCCCGAAACCATCAACAAGGTCTTGGAAAATTGGGGTGACGGAATGCGCTACTGCGAAGCTAGCCTAGGCAGCCACTTGAACGACGTTGTAGTTCATAATTAATGGGAATGTTTGCTCTTACTAACAAAGCCATAATACATTTTTACAAAGAAACTTGTATATGACCCACCCTGTACACAGACTTTGAGGTGTATGTTCTCTTCTTTAAATATTTGAGGTATTTTGCATGTTACATAGAACAAAAAGCAATTCGTTAGTGCAGAGAAACAAAGCCCACCGTACAAACAAGGAAGGGAACTTCTAATCCACAAAAGGTGTAGTCGCATTGTGATCTGAATATACACGTAACTATACATAGATATGTATATGTATCTATCTACTGCTCAATCAAATATGTACATACTGTAAAAAGACCAAATGGAGTACATGATTTAAATAAAAGATCCAAGAGACAATTATTCTGCACCTGGTTGGTTTCTTCCGCAATTCGAAACAAAGATGAAAGTCTTCCAACCATTCCTGCAACCACCAATTGTCGCGTTTACATTACAATCACTAATCCATGGAGGGGACAAAAAACCCTTTACCCACTACCAACGCCCTCATACTCAACCGTGTCAGCCTGTTATTTGTTACACAGAAAAACATACTAAAAGAGTTTAAGTACTTTTGACATACTATGTAGTTTGGTTAACTTTCAATTCCATTTCAGACTCCCACCTGGAACCCAGATCATACGAGTACTACCATACCCAAGATAGCTAAATCTAAAACGTTCATTTTGCTTTTATTAAGATCCAAGAAAACCAGGTTAATGGTCTTTCACGCTACCCCCAAGTAAATTACAAAACATTGTAGTTTTTCCGACAAAACGAGGAACAAAAAAACATGTCATTCAACGTATCCGTCCAATCAGAATCTATGAAGTTTGCGGATAAAATGTGTACTCTGTACAATAGGCAAATCCACACCAGAATATCTAATGAGTATGCCCGCATACAGTGGATAAAAACCAAGTATAAGGCGGAGTCAAGAGTATACTGCCGACGAATACACATGCAATAATGTATCTACACACAGTACACGTAGGAACAGCAAGAGTGGATAGTGTGGAAACAACCCCGATCTGGAAACTCCAGCCAGAAAGGGATCTGGGAAAATGACTAATGAAAAGGGATTCAGTCTATATTGCGCAGTCGTTGAGTTCGGTTGGCATTCTCTGTTCATTCCTCGTTAGGTTTGCACCCAAGTGAACGCGATTTTAATAAGAGCAAAGTAACAGATTCAAGTGAGTGGAGATACGAAGACGACTATAAAAAAAAAAACCCCAAAATGGTTATAAATTCAGTGCTAGGCTGCAGAGCCAGTCCAGCTCCAGTGAAATCTCGTGTCAACATCGATTGGGATATAAACGATACAATCGTGCCAGTGGTTAGTGATTTTGATGATTTTAACGATTGGTCCAATGGCCATTGTCGCTTTGTGTATTCGGCTGCAAATGAAGATGCCAAGAAGCATGCATCCGGCTGGGCCATGAGGAACACAAACAATCATAATGTGAACATATTGAAGAAGAGTTGCTTGGGTGTTTTACTGTGCTCGGCGAAATGTAAATTACCAAATGGAGATAGTGTGCACCTTCGGCCTGCAATATGCGACAAGGCCCGGAGAAAACAGCAGGGAAAACAATGTCCGAATAGGTGTGTATCACAGCTGAAAGCTGTTGGGAGTATCTAGAATGTGACAAAAAGCGTTTCATTTCCTAACCATGTTATTTTCGTTTACCTTGTTTTGTTTTTCCTAAATAGAAACTGCACCGGTCGTCTAGAAATACAACCGTGCCGGGGTCATTGTGGTTATCCAGTAACACACTTTTGGCGACAAGCAGGAAATGCAATATTTTTTCAAGCCAAAGGAACACACGATCATCCTCGACCCGAAGCCAAGGGATCCAGTGAGGCTAGACGTCTATTGGGCGGTGGTGGACGACGTGTTCGCAGTCTTGCTGTAATGCTTGCCCGCGAAGCCGCTGTCAGTAACAAACTCTGTAGCCTACGAACGACAAAACGATCAACGAAATTGATAAGTGATAATATGTCGATAAAGAAAAAATGTCAGTGTTCTTCGGCGAATTGTGTTTGCTCCACGATTTTCTCATCAAACGGAGAAGTTATTTCAAATATTGACAATTTCAATTACGCCGACATGACAGCGTATCCGTGGCCAAATTCGACTGAGAACTACAATCCACAGAACACTATTGGAGAGACATTTCATCATAAAGGCGACGAAACCGGAATCATGTACTACTCTAATCCGCAATCGAATCAAAACTATTACTCAGTCAATGGCATCTATTATCCATCGCCAACAATGAACCCAGACAATATGCCGTCTAATCAAATCAACCCAAAGTGGTTGTATGAAAGCTGCGATGATACCTCCAGTCTGACAAGCACCTCCTCTACAACTAGCTCGGAAGACTACTACCTACCATCAACGCTAACCGATGTGAACAGCAATCTAATCTGCCAAACAAATACCAGTAACATCATAACAAATAATGGAAATTTCAACAATACTACCTCGTATTTCGACGAAAATATCTACAACACTGTCTACGATACAAGCACGGCAGCCACATCAATGGTCTACGACGTTCAAAACGGTCCCTACACCCAAAGTCTATCGCCCACTTCGAGCTATTCCGACAACTATCAAACTCACTTTGAGCCATCGTCCTACCCAACCGATAATGGTCATTCCAGCCCGGACTTTTACTACAGCAACACCGGACGAAACAACGTTTGGAACATCCAAATGGACACAACCAATATGTACCAGAACAACTTCCATCAACCACCGACAGATATCAATGGGGTATTTTAAAAAAAGCTCATCCATCAACAAAGCTCTACGAATTCGTACTTCTATCTTTGTATGATCAACCCTTTCCACCTATACTACAAAAGACTGTTCATTTCGACCTAGAAATTCTTTTCTTCTTCTTTTCATTTTTAAAAAATTTACTTTTTTTTTAAAACAGATAAATGAGTGCCTGTTTATGAATAGGCCCTTAGGCTATTAGTCGGTTTTTGTTTCTAGTCACATTCCATAAAGAACAAAAAATAAATAAATAAAATCTCAATCTCTTGTCAAAATAAATTTATGAAAAACACTCCAGTTGCACATGCGATGTACTATTTGTTTTAAATTATATTATTAAATAGGTTTTAAGCATTTATTAACTTAATTTTAATCGTCCTCGTATCTGTAGACCTTCAACGTTTTTTGTTATTATAATATAATAAATGCATACTCATAAGTTTAAATAATTTCATTATTCTTAATAGATACAAATAAGGATACTTTTCGATTTTTTGTTATGTTGGTATACATGCCTCTCACTCATAATGGCATTGTCAGCCAAATTCGATGTCCAGTTTGTTTCTTGCTTGGCGATTTTGTGTTGTTTAAACAAATGAATCAAAGATTAAAAATAGTTTGCCCACCGAACCTGGCCTTTAGCGACTTTTCTTTCCTTCCAACACTCCAAGCTGGACTGGTAATCCAGAGACTAACAAAGGCCTCGTTGGAGTACATCTGCCCACGGGTGCTGGTCCGCTAAAAAAAGCGAGTAAGAGCCTCTGAATGGAATGGACCGGGCATAAAGCGGATGAAAAACTACGATGTTTACTACGGCGACTGCTATAGGGAGAGAGGGCAACGATTGTTTGGATGCGGATTTGTTGTTCGAGGTGGACTAAGGCAAAAAGTCCCAAGCTTTCGGCATGTGAGCGAACGCCTCATAACAATCCGTATCAAGGCTAAATTTTTTAACATCAGCCTGATCTGCGTCCACGCCCCCACGGAAGACAAGGATGACTCAGCCAAAGATGAGTTCTACGATCTCCTAGACAGAACGTACGCCCAATGTCCCAGCTATGACATCAAAATTGTACTAGGAGACTTCAATGCTAAGCTGAGTAAGGAAAGCATATTTGAACGAGTCATCGGCAAACATAGCCTACACGACACCACCTCCGATAACGGACACAGGCTGATTGATTTCGCTACGGGGCGAAATCTCCTTCTAGCCAGTACGCGCTTCCCGCACCTCGATATACACAAAGGCACCTGGCGGTCTTTTGATCAATCGACTACCAACCAGATTGATCACATCGCGATCGACGTCAGACACTCCTCCACTATTTATGATGTTCGAACTTTCCAAGGGGCTAACATCGACTCGGACCACTTTCTTGTTGTAGCCAAAATGCGCTTACGGATATCACGAACGCAACGGAGTAGAGTAAGAAAACAAAGTTATGACGTCGGAAAGCTACTATCGCCAGAAACCGCTCGTGCTTTTACCGATCGCGTCTCCCTTAAGCTCTCCAATACACCTCAATCCTCCACGCTATCAATAGAACAGCAGTGGTGCGTTTGCAAACAAGCCCTGAAAAGCTCTGCATTCGAAGTTTTGGGTTTCAAGGCTTCACCACGAAGAAACACCTGGTTCGATGACGAGTGCAGGAGGATTCACACAGCGAAGCTGGATGCATATAAGGCCTCGCTGCATAAAAGAACAAGAGCAGCTCGTGAGCTCTACGAGTTAAAAAGAAGGAAAGAAGGGAGGAGCATAAGCTTTTAAGAAGAAAGAAGAAAGGGCACGAAAAGCGCGCGATTGAGGATTTGGAGAGGTGTCACTGCAGGAGTGACGTTCGAAAGTTTTATCAACAGATAAAGCGAACATGCCAAGGTTATAAAGCCAGAACGGAAGCCTGCAGGGATGAGTACAGACACCGAGTAGTAGGACCGCAGTGGTTTTTCCACGTCTGTAGACTGTATAACGGCGATGTTAGTCAATATACCGCTGTCAGGCAGAATAATCCATTTCTAATCGACGGAGATCGCAGAGAATCCTGTCCCCCTGACCTCGACAAAGTTAAGATTGCCATATCGAAGCTCAAGTCGAATAAAGCTGCTGGCGCCGACGGACTGTCTGCTGAGCTCTTCAAGGCAGCTGGGGATGACCTGGTTGGGAGCGTGCACCAGCTCATCCGTAAGATATGGTTAGAGGAAGCATGCCCGAGGAGTCTCAGCATCGTATGCCCGATCCACAAGAAAGGAGACCCCTCTGATTGCGCCAACTATAGAGGAATAAGTCTCCTTAGCCTCGCCTAAAAAATCTTCTCTGCCGTTTTGTGTGAACGCCTGAAGCCTTTTGTAAATAAGCTGATAGGTCCTTATCAGTGCGGATTCAGGCCAGGGAAGTCCACCATCGACCAAATCTTCACACTACGGCAGATACTGAAGAAAACCAATGAATTTCAAGTCGACACTCACCACCTATTTGTCGACTTCAAAGCCGCATACGACAGCGTAATTAGAGACGAGCTATACAACGCTATGCCTACCTTTGACATACCTGCTAAACTCGTCAGACTATGCAGGATGACTTTGGAGAATGCTAGCTGCTCCATCCGAATCGGTGAGAACCTTACCGATAGTTTTGATGTCAAAAAAGGATTTAGGCAGGGCGATGCACTGTCGTGTGATTTCTTCAACATCATATTGGAAATGATTGTGCAAAAATCACTGGCCAATACGAGAGGAACTCCTTGCGTACGCCGACGACATTGACATAATAGGTAGATCACAGCGAGATGTCAATGAGGCGTTTGCGAATATAGAGATGGAGGCGGCGAAAATTGGTTTGGCGGTAAACGAGGGCAAAGCCAAATAAGTATATGCTGTAATCAAAAAAGAACGCTCACCACGGACGTCTTGGTCAGAATGTTTGTATTGGCAGATGTAAGTTCGAGGTAGTTAGGGACTTCGTCTACCTTGGCTCCGCAGTGACCTGGAACAAAGACATCAGTTCCGAAATCAAACGCAGAACTCTTGCCAATCGCTGTTTCTTTGGGCTCAGAAGGCAACTGAGTAATAGAGCCCTCTCCCGAACGACTAATTTGACTCTATATAAGACCCTTATCCTCCCGGTCCTGTTGTACGGCGCAGAAGCATGGACACTATCAAAAGCGGATGAGGAGGCCCTTGGTCGGTTCGAGAGAAAGATTTTGCGCGTGATTTTTGGGCCTATAAACGCAGACGGGGGATGGGGGAGAAGATTTAACCACGAACTTTACGGGCTGTACAGCGACATGAGCCTAGTCAGGCGTCTACGGATTCAACGCCTAAGATGGCTGGGCCATGTAGAGCGAATGGACACCACAGCTCCAGCCCGGAGAGTCTTTGAATCCAACCCCGAGGGTCGAAGAAGCAGAGGACGGCCGCCCTTAAGATGGCGCACACAGGTGGAAGGGTACCTAAGCCAACTGGATGTGCGGCAATGGAAAAGGCTAGCGAAAGATCGTGCTAGATGGAGGGGCATGTCGGTTGAGGCCCAGGTTCACCCCGAACTGTAGCGCCCACTAAGAAGAAGAAGAGCCTCTGCAGCCGAACATTTTGCAGCTCTGTTAGCCACGGATGGCAAAGGACTAGCAAGGGCCTCGTAGGGGTAGCGTCTATCCGACGGATGCTTCTTCTTTGGTGGCGTTACAGCCCATGAAGCGCTGAAAGGGACCTACAGTTTAATGTCGATTCTGAACGGCGTGAGTTGAGAAGTTTTTTAATGGCAAGCATACTACGGGGGGTTTTGCCAGTACCCCGCCGAGGAGGGACACCGCGAAAAAAACTGCGCCCTCCGACGGATGCTGGCCTGCTAAAAAGCGAGAAGAGCCACCGCAGTCGAACATCTTGCGGCCCTGTTAGTTAATCCCATCCCCACCTTCTCGTGGTGCCATCTGGAGATTTCCTATGGAAATTGGAGACAGGGAAGGGCGAATGGCGAGCCTCCTGCGCAAAAAAACATAATTAGTCGGTTGAACTACGGCCTAGTAAGCCATAACGGTAAAAAAACCACAAGCTCCGAAACAACCACAAGTCTCGGATATAACGGACCGGATTAATGTTGAAGACCCTTGAAAAAACGAAAAAAGGACAATGATCGTCGGCTCTGTACGTGGAATGTTAGGTCCCTAACCCAACGCACAACCGAACAACTTGCGGACGCCCTAGACCGCTATAAAACGGACATAACCGCCATACAGGAAATGCGATGGAATGGACCGGGTATAAAGCGGATGGAAAACTGCGATATTTACTACGGCGACTGCTTTAGGGAGAGAGGACAACGATTGTTCGAATGCTGATTTGCTGTTCGAGGTGGACTAAGGCAAAAAGTCCTAAGCTTTCGGCATGTGAGCGAACGCCTCATAATCATCCGTATCAAGGCTACATTTTTTAGCATCTACGTCCACGCCCCCACGGAAGACAATGATGACTCCGACAAAGATGATTTCTACAATCTCCTAAACAGAACGTATGCCCAAATCTAAGCTGAGTAAGGAAAGGATCTTTGAACGAGTCATCGGCAAACATAGCCTACACGACACCACATCCGATAACGGACACAGGCTGATTGATCTTGCTACGGAGCGAAATCTCCTTCTAGCCAGTACGCGCTTCCCGCACCTTGATATACCCAAAGCCACCTGGCGGCCGCCAGATCAATCAATCACTAACCAGATTGATCACATCACGATCGACCTCAGACACTTCCTCAATATTATTGATGTTCGAACTTTCGGAGAAGCTAACATCGACTCGGACCACTATCTTGGAGAAGCCAAGATGAGCCTACGGATATCACGAACGCAGCTGAGTAGAGTAAGAATACAAAGTTATCACGTCAGAAAGCTACTATCGCCAGAAACCGCTCGTGCTTTTACCGATCGCGTCTCCCTTAAGCTCTCCAATACACCTCAACCCTCCACGCTATCAATAGAACAGCAGTGGAACCTTTGTAAACAAGTCCTGAAATGCTCCACATCCGAAGTTTTTGGCTTCAAGGCTCCACCACAAAGAAATACCTGGTTCGATGACGAGTGCAGAAGGATTCACACAGCGAAGCAGGACGCAAATAAAGTCTTGCTGCATAAAAGAACAAGAGCAGCTCGTGAGCTCTACGAGTTAAAACGAAGAGAGGAGCACAGGCTTCTCAGAATAAAGAAGGAAGAGCACGAGAAGCGCACGATTGAGGATTTGGAGAGGTGTTACTGCGAACATGCCAAGGTTATAAAGACAGAACGGAAGCCTGCAGGGACGAAAATCGAAACCTAGTGGTGGATTCACAGTCGGTACTAAGAAACTGGGAAGACTACTTCTGCAGTCTGTATAACGGCGATGACGAAACAAATCCCGCTGTCAGACAGAATGACCTTTCACAGCGGACGGTGATAGTAGAGAATTCCGCCCCCCTGACCTGTACGAAGTTAGAAATGCTTTTTCTAAGCTTAAGTCCAACAAAGCTGCTGGAGTAGACGGACTACCTGTCGTGCTCTTTAAGGCAGCTGGAGATGACCTGATTGGGAGTATGCACCAGCTCATCTGTAAGATATGGTCAGAAGAATGCATGCCCGATGAATGCAATTTTAGTATCGTTTGCCCGATCCGAAATATATTCTGTCGTCGAAAAAGGACACGAATCACCCGCTTCTTGGCCAGGATGCACATATTGGCAGGTATAATTCCGAGGGAGTCAAGGACTTCATCTACCTAGGCTCTGCAGTGACATGCAGCAATGACACCAGTCCCGAAATCAAACGCGCAGTATAATTCTTGCCAACCGCTGGCCCTTCTGGCCTTATATCCCTGGCATGTTTGTTTTATTCGTTGATAAAACCTCCAAACGTCATTCCTGCGATAGCATCTCTCCATCTCTACGATCGCGAGCTTCTCATGCTCTCTTTTTTTGTTTTGAGAAGCTGATGCTCCTCACTCCTCTTCTCGTCATAATGCTCACGAGCAGCTCTCGTCCTTCTATGCAGCGCCTCTTGATAGGCTTGCTGCTTGGCTGCGTGTGTCCTCCTACACTCGTCGTCAAACGATGGGTTTCTTGTTGGTGGTGTTTTGAAACTCAGTACCGCAGAAATAGAACTCTCTAAGACTATTCGACAACGGATTCATTATTGTTGTACGATCTGAGCAGATGTTGGAGGGTTTTCCGAGAGCTTGAGGGAGACGCTATTGGCTAGGCTCTGGCGGGCTCTTGCGATTGTAGCATTGCGACGTTGTATGGCGCTGGCCTTCCAGTTGTAACCTGGCTGCCACAAGATAGTGGTCAGAGTCGATGTTGGCTCATCTAAAAGTTCGTACATCCAGAATACCGGATATGGTAGCGCAATGTGGTCAATCTGGTTGACGGTTGATTGATCCGGAGATCGCCAAGTCCCTTTGTGGATGTTGAGATGTGGGAAACGCGTGCTAGCAACTAGAATATTTCGCCCCGTTGTGAAGTCTATCAGCCTAAATCCATTTTCGGATGTGGGGTTGTGTAGGCTGTGCTTGCCAATAACCATATTAAAAGCGACTTCCTTGCCCAGTTTCGCGTTAAAGTCTCCCATTACGATGTTAACATCATAACTGGGACATTCGGCATATGTCCTATCTAGGAGATCGTAGAAGTCGTCTTTTGTAGCATCATCCTTGTCCTCGGTAGTCGGTAGGGGCGTGATCGGAAATTAGGCTGATGTTTGCAAATTTAGCCTTGATGCAGATTGTCATGAGGCGTTCGCTTACGTGCCGGAAGCTCAAGACATCTTTTTGCCTAAGTCTATCTCTAGCAACAAATCTGCATCCGAATAAGCGTTGCCTTTTCTCCTTGTAGCAGTCGCCGTAATAGATATCACAGTTTCTCATCTTTTTTTTTCCCGGTCCATCTCATCGCACTTCCTGGATTGCGGTAATATCTACCTTATAACAGTCTAGGACCTTCGCAAGTTGTTCGGCTGCACGTGGTCTGTTGAGGGACCTTACATTCCTGGGTCGTCCTCGGTTAATTCGTCAGTTTTTTTTTATCCGATGATTTGTTCGGCTTTTTTGGCTTTTTGGCTCTTTCCAAGTATGGCTTGGTTAGGTTAACGTGGTTGACATAAGCCACACGTAGGCCGAAGTCGGCCCATTGTGATACCACATGGATCATATTACTCTGATCCGCTACCTGAGAACCAACCGTTGCTTCTGATGAAGCGATGGAGTTGAGCTATTGTGAGGTCTGCTAGCTCACTTAGATTTTCGTAGAAGGGCGCGCCGCAAAAAAGGGGCATGAGCAGAGAAGATGATGTATTGATTCCTCTTCCTCCTCGTCCATGCGGCCGCGACAGAAGTCATTGGAGGATAGCCCTAGTCTGGCGGCGTGTTTTCCAATGATGCAGTGACCTGTAATGACACCCACTACTTAAGGTTGCCACTAGGTCCCTGGTTAGTCGTAGGCCTAACTTGGGCCAAATTTGTTTAGTGATAAAGCCGATATTACTCTCATTCCATTGGAGGTTGGTCGCCTCTATGGTTTGAAGTTTTATCATGTGCTTTACCGTACTTATTTTTATCCCGGTAAAACTGATCCAGTTGTGTCGCGCCACGCTAAAAAACACGCGATGCACCGTGCAACTCGGTTCTAGGACCACGGAACCATTGAAAACATGCACCGGATTTCGGCAAGGAGGTGCGCTGTCATGTGACTTCTTCAACCTGGTGCTGGAGCAGATAGTGCGGCCGGCAGGCGTCAACAGGGAAGGCACTATCTTTTATAAGTCCATCCAGCTGCTAGGATACGCGGATGATATCGACATCATCGCGTGTTCTCGCCGTGGCATTGCGGAAGCATTCACGGGGATTGAAGAACAAGCGAAACGAGTTGGTCTAAAGATCAATGAGGACAAAACGAAATACATGCTGTGAAGCAAAAACCAATCCGTCGCTCACCACCTGGGACAAAATATAACAATTGACAGCTACAATTTCGAGGTAGTTAAGGAGTTTTTCTACCTCGGGGCAAACGTAAATTCCACAAATGACACCACAGTGGAGATCCGGCATAGAATCGCCCTTGGCAACCGTTGCTACTTCGGCTTGTCCAAACAACTGGGGTCAAAACTCCTCACTCGAAAGACCAAAGTCATGCTTTACAAAACGCTCATTCTGCCAGTCTTGCTGTACGGAGCCGAAAGCTGGACGATAAGCAGGACAGCGGAGCTGATTTTGGGTTCTTTCGAAAGAAAAATTCTGCGCCGGATATTTGGTCCTATATGTCTGTGAGAAAGGTGAATGGGAAAGAAGACACAACCGCGAACTCTACGAGCTGTACCAAGATGTGGATGTAGTCCGGAAGGCAAGGATCCGTCGACTACACTGGCTCGGCCACATCTAGCGCATGGACATTAACGCTCCAGCTAAGAGGGTCTTCGACTCCGAGCCTCCTGGTTCGAGAAGAAGAGGAAGACCGAACCTCCGGTATAAAGACCAAGTAATCGGGGATGTAAGACATCTTGGTCTTGACAACTGGAAGCAGCGTGCCCGGGACCGTCAAGGATGGAAGGCAGCTATAGCTCAGGCCCAGATCCTCCATGGATCGCTGGCCTGATAAGTAAGTAAGTCATCGTACTTATTGGTGTTTCTAGGTGCCCGAGGGTAGGTAGGCTGAGTGTGCTTGACCCTAACTCTGCGAGTTCGTCGGCCGCACAATTTCCTGTGCCCGGGAACCCACAGTACTTTAATGTTGAACTGTTCAGCCATCTCGTCTAGAGATAGGCGGGCCCTTGGGTTAGGGCAGCAAACCCACCATTCGCCCTTTTCCGTTCGCGACTACAAATAAAAATCCCCAGGTGGCACGACGAGGAGGTGGAAATAGGACTTACTAAAAGAGTTGCTAGATGTTCGGCTGCAGTGGCTTCTACTCACTATTTTACGGGCCAGCGCATGTCGGATACGTACGAACCTTCCGAGGGGCCAACATCGACTCGGACCACTACCTTGTTGTAGCCAAGGTACGAATGAGGATATCAAGAATGATTAGGAGTCGAGTAGGACTACGTAAGTTTGACGTTGAAAAGCTACAATCGCAAGAGACTGCCAGAATCTTCGCCGATCGTGTCTCCTCAAAGCTCTCTCAAAATCCGCCCACAGCAGCACAAACAATAGAGCAGGAATGGGCTCATTGCCAGAGCGCCGTCAGAGATGCTGCCTCAGAGGTGCTGGGTTTCAAACAGCCACCAACTAGAAGCCCCTGGTTCGATGAACAATGCGAACAAGCCTATGCAGCAAAACAAGAGGCATATAAAGCCATGCTGCAACGACGGACGAGAGCTGCTCGCGAAATCTTTGAGCAGAAGAGAAGAGAGGAACACACGCTTTTCAGAAGAAAGAAGAGAGAGCACGGAAAGCGTGAGATCGAGGAGATGCTTCCGCAGGAATGACGCCCGTACGTTTTACAACAAGGTAAAACGAGCATGCCATGGCTACAAAACCAGAGTGGCGGCCTGCAGGGATGAAAATGGAGAACTGGTAGTAGAGTCGCAGTCGATGCTGAGGGTTTGGAAAGACCACTTCTGCAGACTGTATAACGGCGATGATAGACAAGATACCGCTGTCAGGCAGAACGAGCCATTCGCAATGGACCACGAAGTAACAGAATTCAGTCCACCCGACCTAGACGAAGTCAAAATAGCGATATCAAGACTTAAGTCTAATAAAGCCGCTGGCGCAGACGGCCTGTCTGCTGAGCTCTTCAAGGCGGCTGGAGATGAGCTGGTAAGGTGCATGCACCATCTCATCTGCAAGGTATGGTCGGAGGAAAGCATGCCCGACGAATGGAATCTCAGCATCGTTTGCCCGGTCCATAAGAAAGGAGACCCCTATAACTGCGCCAACTATAGGGGAATAAGTCTCCTTAACATCGCATATAAGATCTTCTCTGCCGTATTGTGTGAACGCCTGAAACCGTTTGTGGATAACCTGATCGGCTCTTATCAGTGTGATTTCAGGCCAGGTAAATCCACAATAGACCAAATATTTACGCTACGGCAGATCTTGGAGAAGACCCAGGAATACCAAATCGACACTCACCACCTCTTCGCCGATTTCAAGGCCGCGTATGACAGCGTATATAGAGACGAGCTGTACAAAGCCATGTCTAGTTTTAACATCCCTGTCAAACTCGTCCGACTGTGCAGGATGACAATGGAGAATTCTCGCTGCTCCATTAAGGTTGGTAATGAGCAAACCGAGACCTTTGATGTTAAAATAAGGATTTAGGCAAGGCGACCCGCTGCCGTGCAACTTTTTCAACATGGTGCTTGAAAAGATCGTGCAAAAGTCACTGGCCAACACAAGAGGTACGATTTATTTCAAGTCTACGCAATTGCTTGCGTACGCCGACGATATTGACGTAATTGGACGAAAACAGCAAGACGTCAATGAGGCTTTCGTGAGCATTGAGGTAGAAGCGGCTAAGATGGGTCTCAAGGTTAATGAGGGTAAAACCAAATATCTGCTTTCATCTAAAAGAGACGGACAACACCGACGTATTGGCCAGAACGTCACCATGGGCGGATATAACTTTGAAGTGGTCAAGGAATTCGTCTACCTTGGCTCACTGATGACCAGCGACAACAACACCAGCGCTGAGATAAAACGCAGAATCACTCTTGCCAACCGCTGTTTCTTTGGGCTCAAGAGGCAATTGAGAAGTAGAGCCCTCCCTTGGAAAACCAAGATGACAGTATCTAAGACCTTAGTCACCCTAGTCCTCCTTTACGGCGCAGAGGCTTGGACCTTAACAAAAGCGGATGAAGATGCCCTTGGTCGTTTCGAGAGGAAAATTCTGCGCACTATCTACGGTCCCGTTTGTTCAAACGGTGTATGGAGGAGAAGCTATAACGAAGAACTGTACGGGTTGTACAGCGACATCGGCCTGGTACGACGTCTACGGATACAGCGTCTAAGGTGGCTAGGCCATGTAGAGCGCATGGAAGATACAGCTCCGACCCGAAAAGTCTTCGAATCCACTCCGGAAGGAAGGCGCGGCAGAGGACGGCCGCCTCATCGGTGGCGCACGCAGGTGGAAGGGGACCTCAACCAACTGGGCGTGCGGCACTGGAAACAGCTGGCCAAAGACCGTGCCGGCTGGAGACGCTTGTTGGTTGAGGCTCAGGTTCCCTACGGACTGTAGCGCCACCTAAGTAAGTAAGTAAGCATGTCGGATACGTTACCCCATACGAGTTAGTCGTTTACCACCCTAAGGACAAGAGCATGGTTTATACTAATCGGTAAGAGCATGCGATTAGTATAAACCATGTAAATGTTGTTTATACAATAACATCAAAACTATCTACCCTACCATAGACAATATTCTGAGCAGTTCTACATTAGCCTTTGTTTACCTATTGAAGAACAAAACTGCCACTAAGGTTTAAACATTTCACAGCAAACATTATCCAATGTTGTTGGCTTATTTCAATTATCTTAAGAGCACCACATTCAGTACCTACACGAGCGTATTCCGGGTAACACAAATATCAAATTCCACCCTTTCTGTTCGAGATCCATCTGAGCGTCTTTTGTTTAATGCGCGCTCCCTTTGTTTGCCCAGATCTTAGGGATATTCGATTATTAGTTCGATGCTAATACATACTCATGACAGCGTAGAGCGAGAACAACATCCAGAGGATCGATTTTCCTTATTTAGTATCTGGTAGAATAAATTCAATATTTGACTTGGCCACCGAGCAGAGGGGATCTACTGCATTTAATCACTAAATCCATCCGTATGTCCTAAAAGAACTGACGAGACTTGTCAAGCCCTCAAATCTTTCCTACTCATCGACGAAATACAAAGGGAAACAATTTGATAAACATTGCACAAAATAAATGAAAAGAGGAAAAACCTCCTCTTTGTGAAGATGACAAGGGACCTGAGGTCTTAGGTGAGTGTATGTGTCAAGATTGTACCGGGTGCTAACCGCAGAGTTCATTTATTCCAGATTATTGTTTTTAACAAACGTTTCGAATGGACCGAATGCACTCGAAAACACGTAAAGGTAGAATAGGCGTAGTTTCGAGAGGGGGTCGATGAAATACAATTTGCACACAATGGATGGACTTATATACTAGTATTCAACAATAGATGACCGGTAATAAGGATCTCGGGCAATCAAACCGACTCCGATTGGAACCAGTCACATCGATAATAACCATTGGATGTCATGACAACCTCTTAGGAGCCCAGATGCAGATACAAATTGTATGAAGGTACTTGAAACACTTTCACATCGAACCTATCAAGAGGCGGAAGAATGAGTGACAAAGGTCCTCTATGGGTAGTGGTGTCTTTTCAGTACTTAATTCCTAAAGTGTGCCATATTGAAAGAGATTGAATCCTAATCGGATGTACCGTAATTAACCACTCAATAATGGTGACATGATGAGTTTGAGATCCACAAAGTACCTATAAACGGATTAAAAACGATTTTAAATCGTAAAAATAAAAAACGCAATCGTTTTGAGAGGCGTTTTGTTTGTAGGTACCCCGTCACCCCGTCACCCCTTCAAATTCTAATTTTTTATTTTCATTCTAAATAATAACGTCTGAAGGGTTGGGATTATTTTAATCGCACCGAAATAACCTTCATAGTCGGCAAAAAAGGCAGCGAAATGAACGTTTGCTTATTTGGTTCGTTAATCATTTCGAATGCGCGTGTAACCATCGTATGCAGATACGAGTAATAGATACTTATTTTTTTTTTATACTGAAAATTTGACTTTCTATTAAGGACCGTATTTGCATATTTAATTTACCGATCCACACAGGGATTTTATGTCATAAGTAGTGTGTAAGGACATTGTCATCCCTTATTCTCTTGATCTCATTTCCAGTACTCGAAAGGCGGAAGGTACTCGTATGTGACATATAGTACATCCGCATGTATGTAAATGCACTTGAATGATACCGGATATGCTAGAACTATTTATAATGTTTTGATATTGTGTTTATGGTAATTTAACGTCCATAAATCACGGTGAACCGTGTGCTTCCTGTCAAATGTTTAAAATGGCAGGGTGGAAGGCTGACGTTAATTACTATTTAATTGTCGGGCAAAATGGTTGCAATGTCATTTGTGTGCAGATTTTGCTTTACGTACCTTGTTGCGAATTAGTGCAATTTGCGAATTTGAGCATTACGACGACTATCAAGTACCTCGATAATGGTAATAAGTCAGTTCACACTCATCCATAAATAATCGGGTGACCCTTTTTTGGAGAAATGTTGACAACACAATAGGGCATGTATTCAGCTGAAGGTTTCACACTCCCATACTGGTTTTGAATTTCGATTACTTAATTTTCGAATCCAAGTTATGGAGAGGGCATGGGCTCGGACATACAGGGTAAAGTTGTTGATTGCTCTCAACCTGGCGAGATGCCAGCAACGATCCCTGTTTAAATGCCCGTGTCAAGTTGACATACGGCCTCCTCGCGGCGCCCTCTGGATAGCTTCTTCAACAACCGTTGGGAGGTGAACAAACGTATGCAGCGAAAAAAAACCCGACCAGAATGGCGATTGTGCGGCGGGCTAACAATCCGCCCACGTAAAAAAACTTAAAGTTATGAATGAGCAAGATGCCTCGGATACACGGAAGGATACTCGACGACGACAACGCACGAAAAAGGAACACGATTTGCGAGTATGCTCCTGGAATGTCAGAACCCTGTACACTCCCGGAGCTGCTCATAAACTAGAAGGAATCCTCACGCAGTACAAGGCGGATATTACTGCGGTCCAGGAAATACGCTGGATAGGAAACGGTATGATTAAGAAGAAAAATTGCGACATTTATTACAGCTGTCACAAAAGGTTGCACTTACTGGGATGCGGATTTGTCGTGGGAAAGCGGTTAAGGTCGAAGGTCATCGACTTTAAACCTATAAGTGATCGCCTGGCTGTGATCCGCATCAGAGGCAGATTTTATAACATCAGCCTTATATGTGCACACGCCCCTACCGACGAGGCTGAAGACCCTATCAAGGAGGACTTCTATGACCTCCTGGACAACGCCTACGGAGCTTGTCCGGAGTACGATGTAGAAATCGTGCTCGGGGACTTCAACGACAAAATCGGTAAGGAAAACACCCTTGGCGGAGTGATCGGAAAGCACAGCCTCCACGATACAACAACAGATAACGGCTTTCGACTCGCTGACTTTGCGACAGCTCGCAATGCGGTGATAAGAAGCACAAGATTCCCTCGCAAGCGAATCCACACAGCAACCTGGCGATCTCCGGACGGTCGAACCGTCAACCAAATCGACCATGTGCTCATTGACGCAAGGCACTCGTCAAACATCCTGGATGTGCGAACATTCAGAGGGGCAAATGTCGACTCTGACCATTTCCTCGGAGCTCGACTGTCCAATGTCAGAAAGCTGCACCAGCTCATCAGGAGGAGGTTCGACATTGGGCGCCTGAGCACACCGGAGGTTACCATAGTCTACAGGGAGCAGCTGAGTGGAATACTCTACGGTATGCCTACGTCGAACACAAATGCCAATAATATGTGGCTGCATTGCCGCTCAGCCATTCAGGAAGTAGCCGAAACCACCTTAGGATACCTACCACCCCCGCCAATAAACCCGTAGTATGATGGCGAGTGTGAGCAGAAAAAGGCAGCAACCGACGAGGCGTACCAAAAGGCGCTGCAGAGGAAAACCAGGACAGCGCAAGAAGAGTACCGAGCCAGAAGAAGGGAGGAGAAAAAACTACTGCGACAAAAGAAAAGAATCTTCGCAGCCTTCCAGCTCAAGGATATCGAGGAGTCTAGGGATAAACATAAAACACGAGCCTTTTACAAAGAAAGCCAAAGGCCCCGCAGGAGGCTTCAAGAAGGGTACCCTGGCTCTTCGAAACTGCGAGGGTAATCTTGTCACCGACCCGCAGGGAATAGTGTATGTATTTAAGCAGCACTTCCAGCAGCTGCTTAACGACCATGACCAAGAGAGAGTGGTAGGGACCGAGGAAATCCCAACTCCAGCCGCTGAAGTAGTCCTCCCACCCAGCATCGAAGAAGTCGGCACAGCTATTCAGAAGCTGAAGAACAACAAGGCCGCAGGCTCAGATGGCTTGCCATCAGAGCTCTTCAAGGCTGGCGGCGATGTTCTGGTAGGGAGCATGCACCAGATCATCTGCAGAATTTGGGAAGATGAAAGCATGCCCGACGACTGGAATACCAGCTCTATATGCCCCATCCACAAAAAAGGCGATCCTACCTCTTGCAAGAACTACTTATAGAGGTATATCCCTGCTCAATGTCGCATACAAGATCCTGTCCAGCGTATTGTGTGAACGTCTAAAACCATTTTGCACCGCACTAATCGGCAGCTACCAGTGCGGCTTGCGGCCCGGCAAATCAACTATAGACCAAATTTTCACACTTCGACATATCCTGGAAAAGACCAACGAGTTTCGAATCGATACACACCATCTTTTCATCGATTTCAAAGCCGCATACGACAGCATTTATCGTGAAGGACTGTTTGGTGCGATGGCCGAATTCGGGATCCCGAGAAAACTGATCCAGTTGTGTCGCGCCACGCTAAAAACCACGCGATGCACCGGGCAATTCGGTTCTAGGACCTCGGAACCATTCGAAACATGCACCGGATTTCGGCAAGGAGATGCGCTGTCATGTGACTTCTTCAACCTGGTGCTGGAGCAGATAGTGCGACGGGCAGGCGTCAACAGGGAAGGCACTATCTTTTACAAGTCCATCCAGCTGCTAGGATACGCGGATGATATCGACATCATCGCGTGTTCTCGCCGTGGCATTGTGGAAGCATTCACGGCGATTGAAAAACAGGCGAAACGAGTTGGTCCTAAGGTCAATGAGGACAAGACAAAGTACATGCTGTGAAGCAAAAACCAATCCGTCGCTCACCACCTTGGACAAAATATAACAATTTACAGCTACAATTTCGAGGTAGTTAAGGAGTTTGTCTACCTCGGGGCAAACGTAAATTCCACAAATGACACCACAGTGAAGATCCGGCATAGAATCGCCCTTGGCAACCGCTGCTACTTCGGCTTGTCCAAACAACTGGGGTCAAAACTCCTCACTCGAAAGACCAAAGTCATGCTTTACAAAACGCAAACAAATTCTGCCAGTCTTGCTGTATGGAGCCAAAAACTGGACGATAAGCAGGACAGCGGAGCTGATTTTAGGTTCTTCCGAAAGATAAATTCTGCGCCGGATATTTGGTCCTGTCTGTGAGGAAGGTGAATGGAGAAGAAGGCACAACCGCGAACTCTACGAGCTGTACCATGATGTGAAATACAGTTTTTTTTTTTTTTTTTTTATTTTTTTATTTAAGGGGCTAGTGGTAGAGATCAGAGTGGATTGGGGGTGGGACAAGGTTGCCTGATCACTGCGGCCACTAATGGGCCTATTGTGATATCTCCCACTTACAGTTCTCGCAAAAATCCTGAGTTCATATCAGGATCATGGTATCATCTTGTATAATGCCCATGGTTTTGAGGTGTTTTTTGACTGGGCAGTGTCCATTAAGGAAGCCTGTGGCTGTACGAATCAGACTCCTAGAAAGCATCAAGAGCTGTTTCGTTCTTATAAGGGAAGGGTTGGAATGAACGACGTGGCTTGTCTGCTACCTTCCGTTTGTGACTAGTAGTGATCGGTCTGCTTGCTCGTCAAGCAAGTCTATGCAGCATTTGGTGGCACTAATAGCATTTGGTGTATTAGAGTACCGTGGTGCAGTGGGTTGTGTGTTGGCCTCTGACGCCGATGACGCGGGATCGATTCCCGATACAGCCATGTCATCGAGCGTGTTTTCACGGTGTTTCTCCTCAGCGGGGTTCTGGCAAAACCCCCTGTAGTAAAATTGTCACGAAATGCTTCTCGAAATTCGCCGTTCGGAACCGGCAATAAACTATAGGTCCCTTTCATCCATGAGAAAATGAAATCACGCACAACATGGGTGATTGAGAGAAGCTCGGCTCAGGTCCTTCATGGACTGTAACGCCAACATACATACATACAATAGGTATGTCGACTCGGACCACTACCTTGTTGTAGCCAAGGTATGAATGAGGATATCAAGAATGCTTAGGAGTCGAATGAGGATATCAAGAATGCTTAGGAGTCGAGTAGGACTACGTAAGTTTGACTGCCAGAATCTTTGCCGATCTGTCTCCCCCAAGCTCTCTCAAAATCCGCCCACAGCAGCACAAACAATAGAGCAGCAATGGGCGCATTGCCAGAGCGCCGTCACAGACACTGCCACCACCTAGAAACCCCTGGTGCGATAAACAATGCGAACAAGCCCATGCAGCAAAACAAGAGGCATATAAAGCCATGCTGCAACGACGGACGAGAGCTGCTCGCGAAATCAATGAGCAGAAGAGAAGAGAGGAACACACGCTTTTCAGAATAAAGAAGAGAGAGCACGGAAAGCGTGAGAGATGAGCTATACAACGCCTTGTCTAGTTTTAACATCCCTGCCAAACTCGTCCGACTGTGCAGGACGACAATGGAGAGTTCTTGCTGCTACATTAAGGTCGGTAATGAGCAAACCGAGACCTTTGATGTTAAAAAAGGATTTACGCGAGGTGACGCGCTGTCATGCAACTGTTTCAACATCGTGCTTGAAAAGATTGTGCAAGAGTCACTGGCCAACACAAGGGGTACGATTTATTTCAAGTCTACGCAATTGCTTGCGTACGCCGACGATATTGATGTGATTGGACGGACACAGCGAGACGTCAATGAGGCATTTGTAAGCATTGAGGTAGAATGGGCAAAGATGGGTCTCAAGGTTAATCAGGGTAAAACCAATTATCTGCTTTCATCTAAAAGAGACGGTCAACACCGACGTATAGGCTAGAACGTCACCATGGGCGGATATAACTTTGAAGTGGTAAAGGAATTCGTCTACCTTGGCTCACTGATGAAAAGCGACAACAACACCAGCGCTGAGATAAAACGCAGAATCACTCTTGCCAACTGCTGTTTCTTTGGGCTCAAGAGGCAATTGAGAAGTAGAGCCGTCTCTTGGAAAACCAAGATGACACTATATAAGACCTTAATCATCCTAGTCCTCCTTTACGGCGCAGAGGCTTGGACCTTAACAAAAGAAGATGAAGATGCCCTTGGTCGCTTCGAGAGGAAAATTCTGCGTACTATCTACGGTTCCGTTTGTTCAAACGGTGTATGGAGGAGAAGATATAACGAACAACTGTACGGGTTGTACAGCGACATCGTTCTGATACGACTTCTACGGATACAGCGTCTACGGTGGCTAGGCCATGTAGAGCGCATGGAAAATACAGCTCCGACCCGAAGAGACTTTGAATCCACCTCGGAAGGAAGGCGCGGCAGAGGACGGCCGCATCAACGGTGGCGCACGCAGGTGGAAGTGGACCTTAACCAACTGGGCGTGCGGCGCTGGAAACAGATAGCCAAAGACCATGACAGCTGGAGACGCTTGCTGGTTGAGGCCCAGGTTCACCACGGACTGTAGCGCCACCTAAGTAAGTAAGTAAGAAATTAGTGCAAAAGAGAGGGTAAGTGAAACAGAAATACAATGGCACAGTCACGCGCGGGTAGGCTCCATGCGTGTACGATCATTCAGTGTGGGTAGATATTTGCCCGAGATGGTAACAGCAACGTCGTCGGCCTCCCCATACATAAGCGTACTTGCATTTCAGTTGTATCGACTTGGATTAGCAACTACTCCTCCATATCTTAACAAAACTCCCCATCCTTTATCTTAGACTCGGGTGCCTTTTCTATTTGTCTTGACCCAACAGAGAAATACAGTTGTTTCCTAACTTCAGTTGTCGGATTTTGGAAGGATTGTAATAATGGATGCACGAAAATGTAGGTATGCTTCAAGTATCAAAGGAAGACGATTGCAACCTACCAGGACTTTACATGGTTCCACGAAGGTTACACTAGTAGGTATAGTGTTGATATTTCAAAAAAGCTCAAGACACGACATCCTCTAGAAAAGAAACCAGGCTCTGCTCCTCCATAGGCTGTCTGCCTCTCTGTATATAAGTACAAAAAACATCTTGTACTTGAAGCTCTCGAAATAAAAGTTCCAAATTCCTAAAAATCCTAGTGAACTCACTATAAGTTTTCAATTAATTCTCAAACATCTGGATATATTTACATTTCTTTATATTTCAAATTTATATTTCACTGGTTTTTACAATCCCTCTCCTAAGAATAATTTTGAAATGCCTCGTAGTGTGAGAAGGAAGACATCCACCATGGATCTATCTAAATTGGCAAGAAGACAAAGTACCCATCCCTATAACTTGCGGAAACGAAAAACTTATCCTAATTACAATGAAATACATGCTGGAGCGCAACTTTCGCAAAAGAAACGTCGAGTACCCGTCGTTCTATTGGACACGTCAATTCAAACCGACGCGCGGCGACGTTATTATCAAAACTCGTGCGACACCCCAAGCTCCAGTAACAGCCAACAAGAACGTAGGCACTCCGCTGAACCGCAAGATCGAATGGAGCCGGAAACAACTACAATTTACGTGAACGAGAGTTTCGGTAGGATGGCAGAAGACTCATCGTGCGCAATTAATGAGGAGGAGGAGGAAGCCGAATCAGAGACTGACGAAGACTTACAGTCCGCGAATGTGGCCGAGGAGGAGGAAAATCCAAATGGTCTCTCAGATGAAGATGAATTTAGTGACACCGGCTACATGCGAAACTATTCGGCTAGTGCATATGGCTACCAGGAACTGGTTGGTAACCCTGTTGAATTGCAAATCATTCGTTCGGCAAGCCAGTCGGGAATGCGCAACGATGTATACTTCGGTGAGGGTTTAAGAGGTTTTGATACAATGGCGTCAGGCGACGGTGGACACAACGACCCAAACATATTGGAATTTTCCGTAAGGATTCTAGAAAACAATGAAAATTATCGGTACTTTCGAATTTAGTGAGATTAAATTGTCTACGTGTGCTATTGTATATATGCAAAAATTCAATTACACTTGCAAGTTTTGGAACCTTTACTCTGGACAGATCTTTTATCTGGTAATGTGTAAAGTTTGGGGATGGTGGCGGACGAATTCCTTTCCTCGGCGAATGGGTCACGTAAATAGTTAACAAGGAAGTCGAGCTCTTCATGCATCCTTAGATGGCTTGAGATCGTGAATCTAGTATGGCCCAGATTGTAAACCTACTAGGTACATAGCTAAGACCACCGTCCTTTCTTGTGGATCGAGCAGGTGGTACTGCGGGCAAACTCTTCTGACTGTATCCTGCGGAAGAGCTAGAGTGAGCTCGCAACCAATAGCCAAGCTGCTATTAGAATTCAGGTTTAATATTGCTATCTTATCCTGGTCCAGGTCAAGTGGACACAATTCTTTCTCATCCTTATTCAGGGTGAATGGTTCGTTCTTTAAGACAGCGGGATTGCGATCATAGCAGTTATATGGAGTTTTTCAATAGAGACGGGTAGATTTTGCAAGTTCACAGGTTATTGCGGATCCTGTCCTTAATTTTCGGCATACAAGATCGCCTCAGTCTTCTATTCAATATTTTGACGCCAAACTCTACTTCTTCGTATCGGGCGCTACAGTTCGGGGTGAACTAGGCCCTCAACCAACATGCCCTTCCAACAAACACGATCTTTTGTTAGACTTTTCCATTGTCGCACACCCAGTTGGCTGAGGTACTCTTCCACCTGTGTGCGTCATCTTTTGTGCGACCGTCCTCTGTTTCTTCGTCCCTCGGGGTTGGATTCAAAGACTCTCCGGGCTGGAGGTGTGGTTTCCATTCGCTCTACATGGCCTAGCTATCTTGGCCTAGCTCGCTCTACATGGCCTAGCTTTCTTGACGCCTGATTAGACTCTGGTGGCACAAAACAAGTATCAGTGCAAGCCAAGCTCAACAAATTGCAAAGACTAGCTTGCATCTGTATCACTGGGGCCATGAGAACAACCCCCACAGCAGCACTAGAAGTCATCACAGACCTGCCATCTCTTCATCCGCAACTGAAGAAAGAAGCAATGGTCTTCGCCCATAGACTGATCGTGAAGGATGACTCTAACCGTAGGCTCTTTCACCCTTACCGAAATAAACAGGCATGAAATCCTAGTGATATCTCTCACAGACAACTGTCTCCCCAGATACAACTTCAGCCAAAAATACAAGGTCACATTCCCCTACCGACAAAACTGGGAACAGGATAGACCCTCCTTCAATCGTGACAGCAAGGCTGCACTTCTAGCCCTAAAGAGCTTTGAAATCACCTCTAAACTGGTATGGGACTGCCTACAACTTATTCACCAGCTGGCCAGTACAAACAGAGTTCATCTCATTTGGATACCTGGACACAGCGGCCATACAGGCAACGAAAAGGCGGACCTACTAGCTAGGAAAGGCTCTGCATCACCATTTATGATGCCACGGCCTTTCTGCGGCATACCATTAGCATCCCCAAATGCTGCATAAACAATTGGTTAAGGAACACGACGGATCACTACTGGTTAGTTACAAACGAAAGGTAGCAGACAAGCCAAGCTGTTCCTCCCAACTACATCCCTCAAAAGAACGAAACAACTTCTCATGCTTTCGAGGAGTCAGATTCGTTTAATCACAGGTTTCCTTACTGGACACTGCCCAGTTAATAAGCACCTCAAAACAATGGGCATCATACAAGATGACACTTGCTGAATTTGTAATGAAGACGAAGAAACAGCAGAGCATATACTATGCCACTGTAACTGCCTTGACAGTACACGTCTTCGTCACCTAGGCAAGTATTATCTTGAAGCAGAAGAAATCGCTGCTAGCTCACTCAAAAGCATACTAAGTTCTCTCGTCTGACCTTACCATCAACAATGTTGGCTCTCAACCAACGTTTGTTACGACAAGACGACAGGAGGTGATTGACCTGACCCTATCCAAGAGATATGTGAAGGACATCACTTACTGGCGAGTCTTGCCTGATGCTACGCTGTCGGACCATAAACATATCGAATTCCGATTGGGTTGTGAGATTTCTTCCTTGCAACCTAGACGGAATCCGAGAAGGACGGACTGGGTACGGTTTAGAGAGGAGCTTGAGAAATCCACTCAGGCCCTACCTAAGCTTAGAACGAAACAATTGGCAGAGAACGCTGTTCATAACCTGAATAGCGTCATCACCAGTTGTTTTGAACTCGCATGTCCTGTCAGCAAACCTCCCAGCAGGAAATTGGTCCCCTGGTGGAATGCCGAGCTCCAAAGTCTTCGCAGGGAAGCCAGAATTCTTCTGAATAGATCGCTCAAATCAAATTCGGGAGATGACTGGAACAAGTATCGGTCGAAGCAGAAAGAATATAAGAAACTTATTCGTAAATCGAAGAACGATTCTTATAGGACCTTCTGCGAAGAGATCAAGTCTCTGAGTGCGACTAGCAAGTTGGTTAAAGTCCTCAAACGGGGAAAACCGACTAGGCTAGACGCACTTAGAAAATCTGATGGTACCTTTACTGAGTCTAAAGCGGAAACTCTTAGTTTACTGTTTGCGGCTCATTTCCCGGGAAATCAGATCGACATCGGCTCGTTGCACACTCCTTCAAGGGAAACTGCAACTGAAACGATGAAAATAACTCGGCGTAGCTGGTATATTGCATCGCGCGTGGTTACGACTGAAGCTATTGAATTTGCTGTGGCATCCTTCGATGGCTTCAAATCGCCGGGCACCGACGGGATATATCCTGCTATGCTGCAAAAAGGTATAAGGCAGCTGCTTCCTACTCTGAAAAGAATTTTCACTGCTAGTCTAGCACTTGCTCACATACCCATTCCTTGGCGAACAGTGAAAGTGGTCTTCATTCCCAAAATAGGAAAAGAGGACTACTCACTTGCCAAGAGCTTCAGACCAATTAGTCTAACATCCTTCCTGCTGAAAAGCATGGAGAGACTGGTAGAGTTGCACGTGCGAAAAGTTGCCCTTCGAATGCACCCTCTTTCGGAGATGCAACATGCTTACCAGCACGGAAAATCTTGCGAGACTGCGCTTCAGAACCTAGTTGGGCGTATTGAATGCGCGCTCGAAAGGAAAGAGTACGCGCTGGGCATTTTCATCGACATTGAGGGAGCTTTTGATAACGCAACTTTTGACAGCATGTGTAACGCTGCCAGACATCATGGCGTAGATAAAGCACTGGTCCTTTGGATCAAAGCAATGCTCATGCCACAGGACATTGACCGCTGATGCAGGCCTCGACCAGTGTGTCAAATCTGGCGTAAACAGGGGCTGCCCTCAAAGTGGCGTCCTGTCTCCGCTGTTATGGTGCATGGTGGTCGATTCCCTGGTTGATGCTCTCAATGCCACTGGAATCTACGCCCAGGCCTATGCGGATGACGTCGCCATTCTTTCTGTCGGCTCATGTTTGGCGACTGTCCGTCGCAAAGCACAGGCGGCGCTAAATGTGATCGATGATTGGTGTACCAGAAATGGGCTGTCAGTCAATCCTCTTAAGACCGATGTCGTTCTCTTTACGAGAAGGAGGAAAAATACTGACATGACTCAGCTGGTACTAAAAGGCACTTCCATGCCGATATCCAAGGAGGTTAAGTATCTAGGAGTCATCTTAGATAGTAAGCTTCTCTGGTCAAAACATGTTGAGTCAAAAACCACCAAAGCGCTGTCAGCTTTCTGGCAATGCAAAGGAGCTTTTGGCAAAACATGGGGCTTATCGCTGGCAAAGGTCCTTTGGATCTACACGGCAATGATAAGACCTATAATCTCATATGCATCGGTTGTCTGGTGGAACAGACTAAAACGCAAACACGTCGTAGCCTCTTTCACCAAACTGCAAAGAACGGTTTGTCTCAGCTGCACGGGGGCTTTCCCCAGCACGCCGGGCGCTGCTCTAGATGTTATGATGAACCTTCCACCTCTTGATATATTTATCAGAGGGTGTGCTCTGAAAGCCATGTCTCGTCTGAAGGGAAATGGCTTTTGGTACAACTCGCATAGGAATAACGGTGTGCTTGCGCAAGAATTGTCCTGCGACCCCTGTCTCATGGACATGCCTTCTGACGCACTGACGCCCGTTATCCTATTGCGTCGTAATTTCACAGTCGAGTTTCCATGGCGTCAGGATTGGCTATGGCTGGATACTGAACCTGGAAAGGATAGTCTTCGCATTTTCACGGATGGCTCCAGATCTGGGCGGGGGTCCGGTGCTGGGGTCTTCTTTGAGCGCGAAAACATCCGACTGCACTTCTCCTTAGGAAAATATGCGTCTGTCTTCCAATCAGAGATATACGCAATCCTAATGGCCATGCACTATGTTGTGAAGCACAGGTGGAGGGGGAAAGCATATGCGTATGTAGTGACAGCCAAGCTGCACTAAAAGCTGTGTGTAACCCCTTAACTAGCTCCAAATTAGTGCTTGAACTCAAGTCCTTCTTGAACAGAGTCGGCAGACTAAATTCATTAAGGCTTGTATGGGTTCCAGGCCACTCTGGGATCCCAGGAAATGAGACCTCTGATGAACTCGCTAGAATGGGTTCAGAGGAGAGCTTCTCAGGACCTGAACCCGCTCTAGGTCTACCTGCGTCCACGGTAAATTCCTACATTAACGATTGTGTATTTAACACACACAACCGTAGATGGAGGGATTGCCCGGGTTGCAGGATGACTAAGCGCGTATGCCCTGATGTCTGCAAAAAATCTGCAGCATTCCTCCTGTCTTTAAGGAGAATCGACTGCAGAAGGCTTGTGGGAGTTATCACGGGCCATTACACTTTTGCCAAGCATCTCTACGTGCTCGGCATCAGTGAGACGCCTACCTGTGCTGCATGTGGCGAAGAGGAGGATGATACTGCAGAGCATTTCCTCTGTTATTGTCCTGCCATTGCTCGCATACGGTGGCGCACCCTTGGAGCCGACGTGGTGTGTGCCGAATCCCTTAGCTCTACATCACTGAAGCTCCTTCAAATTTTTCTCCGGAAAACGGAGAAAATACAGTAATGTAAGGTGTCTGTCTAGAGTACAATGGACCAGTGATTGCGTCTGAGTGCTCCAGCGGATAGCAGAAGCCTTCAAAAAACAAAAAAAAAAGTTTCATCACTAACTCAGGATTCTCGAGTGAACTGTAAGTGGGGGACATCACAATAGGCCCACTCGTGGCCGCAGTCATCAGGCGACTCTGTCCCACCCGCTAACCCTATCTATCTAACTAACCGCCGCCATCTATTAGTGAGATACATAAAAGTTGTATAACAACCCTGCCGTTGCGTTCGCATTCCAACGCCGCCCAACGCATGCGGCGCAATTTAGTAGAACGAGTTTGAGATTTCTTTTCCTTCGCCATCGCATCCCATTCTTCAAGTCAACGTCGCGCGAACTGGGTGCAGAGTATCTTTCAAATATTTATTAATTTTTGTATTTATTACCCCCGCTAATCAAACAAAATGGTGTACCAAGTTAAGAGCAAGGTAAGGTTTGCAAATAATTCCACGTATCGTCCTTGTTTGCTGTCTTAGGAGATTTGTGATTCTTATCTTTCTCATTGGATTGTGTGAAAAATAAAAAATTTATTGAATTTACGATAGCCTTGCACGCAAGTTTACAAAGTGACCTCACCGTCGAAAAAAGAAACCTGTGCATCGCGGGCAGGTTGAAATTGAATAAATGGATGAAGGGACCTTATTGGTTTTGGTAGACCGAAGACCCTATTCATCCATAAACCACCAGGATTGTTTCTGATTTCTAATTTTTTTTTTATTTCGTTTCTCTCAAATCCATTGCTTGAGACTTTTTTTCCGGTGGTATGTGGTGTTTGTCCGCGTCATGACGTAATTACTCTTTCGATTGTGTATACCACTAGTCAGTCATTAATATTTGATTTGCAATTCTGTGACTATGTAACGTACAAGTGGTCGATTGTTGATTTAACCTGTTCCATGCATCACGGGTTAGAACACTACTAACTATCAGATATATGTACGATGTACCTACATACGTTCTTTCCGCGAAGGTTGAGTCAGTCCGACCGATTGGATTGGTCACGGCCGCATACATTATAACTTCTAATTTGAAAGCAATAAGTTATAAGAACACTTAGCAAGAAATGCTCAATGAATCATTGATTGTGAGAACGCCCGACGGATGCCAAGCGCTATTTCGTATAATTAGCGTTCAGTTGCTGTGCAAACGAGGCTTTTCTCTTCACAAATATTCCAATGCATGCGTACTAAAGGCTAAGTACAATTTAATAACTATAGAGATAGTGCGCTGTACGTTTTGGTAGTACCTAGCATTCGTTCTAGTAGGAAGTTCTGTGGTGGGCGGTATGGGCAAGGGCGGTGTTGATAGCTTATCAGGGGATACTGGTGTAATACCACGATTAGATGTCGAAACTAAAACACTAGAAACTGCATAGTCACTGGGGTACTAATCAGGCCCCGTTAAATGTGCATATACAGGGTGCCCCACGAGCAGTGTGCAAAAAAGCTAGAGCGTCTAGGTCTGGTCAAGACAAGAAAATAATCGTATGGGCGGGGGTCTATTCTTCCCCGTTTAGGCGGGGCGGGCAATTTTCTAAAAAAAAAATTACTTAATTTGGAAAAAAAAAAATATTAAAAACCAGCCAAGTGCGAGTCGGACTCGCGCACGAAGGGTTCCGTACCATCTGTATATAAAAATATGAAAGAGACGTTGTATGTTACCTCATCAGTGATCACATTACAACGGCTAATCCATTTGAAATGATTTTGATAATCACCATCGAATTCAAATCAATTATCTTACTTGACAGCAACGATGTGAAAAGGTGAATAACAATTAATATGGGGAAAAGGTTTGCAGCTAGGATTAACTCATCAAAGACACAAATATATTGTCGACTAACCTTAGTTCAGTATGTGACCAAGGGGATTTTTTGGATGAAAATCATGTCTGTTGTATGGGAGCCCCCCTTAAATATTAATTTTGTTCTGTTTTTGTCGTGGTAGCGGCAACAGAAATACATCATCTGTGAAAATTTCAACTGTAACTATTACGGTTCATGAGATACAGCCTGGTGACAGACGGACGGACGGACAGCGAAGTCTTAGTAATAGGGTTCCGTTTTACCTTTGGGTACGGAACCCTAAGAATCAACGATTACATCCACAACGCCGTGATATACTTTTTTGTAAAGCCACAAACCTCTTCTTTCATCTTGTTTTTAAATGAAGCTGTTTTAAGGAATAGTTTTTGAGAAAATAATTTTCAAACTCAAAATTTTGAAAAAAAAAAAAAAAAAAAAAAATCGAACTAATTTTTTTTCAAAATTTTATGTCAAACATTTCAAGCAATCCTAAATGTTTCTGGTTATTTTTAAATAGTAAGAGACAGGTAAAAGATATTTTCCAAAATATGGAGTTCAAAGGTATTATATATATATTTTTTTTTCAATTCAATTCAATTCATTTTTTTAATTACATTAACATTACATTACAATGATTTTCTTACCTGCGAAGTCACATGGCTTATCTGCAGGATGTTATTTCTCGAATTCAGTTTATTTCATTGATACCATCTGAAGGACGGTAGTTCGAAAGAGTGCATCAAGTTTAAATTGACTACAATTAATTAATAAAGACAGAGGTTACAAACATTTAAAGTTACAAATGATGTATTAACAAATTCTAAATCAATATCAAGTTATAGATTCTAGGAAATATTCCTTTAATTTCTTCTTTTTTAAATTAATCTGATTCAAGTTTCGCAAATTATATGGGAGATTATTTAGGATGTGTGGGATGGTGTACATCAGCTGACGCCTGCCGTAGACGTTGTTGAATGGTGGAAGATGGTACATCTTGTCTGCTCGTCTTCTGGTGTTGAAGTTGTGATTGATGGGAATTCGGTACCTCTCATCGTCATAGTACTCCAACGCAGCTGTCATACTAAATATCTGCTTCACCGTGAGAATTTTCACTCTGCTATCTATGCTGCTTCTTCCCGATAGTAATCTTATCGCCTTATTTTGAATGTCTTGCAGCTTCGCGATGTGTGTATAATATGAACAGTAAGGGGCCAAGTTTAGAGCCTTGTGGGACTCCATACTGCATTGTGTTGGCTTTGCTGTAGTCGCCTTTAATTCCGACGCGGAATGTTCTCGTTTTAAGATAATCTCTCAACTAATCCGCCAGTCTCCCTCTAATTCCTAATCTTTGCAGTGCATCGATAAGTTTATGGTGGTCGAGGGTATCTAATGCTTTGCTAAAGTCTAAGAAAAGCACCAAGACGTGGTGACTTTTGTTGAGGCTTGTATTAATTAAACTCGTAAAATCGCCGAGAAGTCGATTGGTGCTTTTTCCCTTCTGGAAGCCGTACTGATTCTTGCTTACCAGCTTATGCTTATCAATAAATTCCCATATTCCATCTGCAGTGATTTGCTCCAAGATCTTTTCTATCACCGGCAATATTGCAATCGGGCGATAGTTCGCTATCTCATAACATTGAGACAACCTGCGAGCTATTTGCTAAATTTTTTGAAACGGTGTATCTTGATCACTCGAATATTATCATGCCTTCTCTCAAAGATGATGTTTATAATATGAGTGTTTGATCAATTTGCTTATCTATGGACGATATAATACAAGGAATACAATCTCTAAACTCTTGTCAAACGCCTGGTCCGGACAATGTGCCGTCTGTCATTCTTTAACAATGTTATGTATCCTTGTCTTTACCATTGAAACTAATGTTCAATTTGTCGTTATCCTCTGACATGTTCCTAGAAGAATGGAAAACCTCTTTTATAGCCCATGTATTCAAAGCTGGTTCTCGACAAAAAGTTGAGAACTATAGAGGAATCTCAAAACTATCTGCTATACCCAAACTGTTTGAATTAATTATTACAAAAAAAAACTTTACTTTGCAATTAAAGAACAAATATGCGCACAACAACATGGATTTATATCTGGAAGATCTACCTTAACCAGCTTAACATTATTCACCAAATATCTTTCCGATTCAGTAGAATCAGGCTATAAAGTTGATGTGATTCTGACAGACTTCAAAAAAGCTTTCGATACAGTATGCCAATCTGTACTTATAAACAAACTAAAGTTGTTTGGTATTCATTCAACACTTCTCAATTGGATAATGAGTTACCTCTCAAATAGAACTCAAACTGTTAAAATTGTTATGTGTCAGTCAAGAACTATTAAGGTGATATCCGGGGTTCCCCAAGGTAGTCATCTAGGGCCCCTGTTTTTTATTATGTTTGCTAATGATATTCCGTCAATTTTTAATAACGTTAACTGTTTGATGTATGCAGATGACCTTAAAATATTTCTACGCATTCGAAGTATCCGAGACTGTAAATTAATCAAGGATGACTTAAATGAACTGGTTAAATGGTGTTATATCAATCATTTCGGATTAAATGTAAATAAATGTCATTCATTTCCTGTTTTCCATATTTTCTTACCTACTGTCTTCGACTACACTATATATGGGACAACCCTTTTAAGTAAACTGAAATCAAAGATCTTGGCGTATTTTTTGATTCGAAATTGACGTTTTCGCTTCACATTGATTATGTTGTCGCTAAAGCAAATTCAATGCTTGGGCTTCTTAAACGTACATGTTATGAATTTTCTAGTCCGTAAGCACTTAAGGCAGTGTACATGTCCCTTGTACGTCCTTATCTTGAATATTGTTCTATCATATGGTGTCCAGCCTATAGTATAAAGTATGTTTCACGTCTGGAGAGGGTTCAAAAGTCCTTTACAAGATTCGTTATGAAACGAATGAATTGGAATCTTGATTATATGCCTGCATATCAAACAAGATGTGCCTTGGTAGGACTAGATACCTTAGAAAAAAGACGAAGTATTCAATCTATAATGTTTTTGAGAAATTAAAAATAACCCAAACGACTATTTTCTAAGAAAAACCTTTTTTTTTTTTTTTGTTTTAACGCGGCTAGACTTGTAGGCAAATTAATGTATGAAACCTTGAACTGGTGTAAAATGGTACGGGTGTAACTTCTCGGTATGAAGCACTCTCCATACTATAGATTTGAGCACTCCAAGCTTAATAGCTATCCTCCTTGTACTAAGGGAGGGATTACGTCGGACCAAATCGAAACTTCTTTCATCTAAGATTGCTGATCCATCTGTAATTGATCTTTCGCTTCTTCGATGCTCTATCACTCCGTGCTCTCGCAGACGTAGGTGGATTCTTGAAAACATGCTACGACTGAGACACCTCCGATTGGGACATCTTTGAGCGTATAGTCTTTCGGCTTTACGATCTCGATCATTAGCTAAACCGTAGCAGAAGTGAATGTCCGTCAATTCTTCTCGAGAGTATAAGTTTGACATCGTAATGTGTTGATGAGTTAACATCCAATTTGGAAATGGTTTTTTATTTAAAATGCGATGCCTTTTATATACATTTGGGTTGCAAATATTTTGGTTTTCGATAAAGAACACTCGCGGTTTTATTGTCTTAAGGTCCTAGCGGGTAGAACCCATCCTCGGCGGGCGGACTCAGACGAAATTGGCAAGCCAGTTTTCAGGCGTTATCATCAAAAAAAAAAAAAGGATTAATCCAGGGCTACTCCAATACTGTGTCTCCGAATTTTTAAAAATAATAAAAAAGAGGTCAATGTTTCAGACATTAATTAGCCTACAAGCCCAGCCGCGTTAAAACAGAAAAAAAAAAGGTTTTTCTTAGAAAAAAGTCGTTTGGGTTTTTTTTTTTTTTTAATTTCTCAAAAACTACAAGACATTTTTGCATCCGGTTTTCTGTTTTGAACTAAAAACTAATAAGAGAATTGAATTCTTGAAAAAAATTAGTACTTAATTACATACAATTTTGAAAAAAATCAGTTCGAAATTAGTTTTTTAATTTTTTTTTTTCAAAATTTTGAGTTTGAAAATTAATTTCTCAAAAACTATTCCTTAAAACAGCTTCGTTTGAAAACAAGATGAAAGAAGAGGTTTGTGGCTTTACAAAAAAGTATGCCACGGCGTTGTGGATGTAATCGTTGATTTTTTATATTTTTTTTTTTCCAAATTAAGTCATTTTTTTTAGAAAATTGTCCGCCCCCGCCTAAACGGGGGAAAATAGACCCCCCCGCCCCGCCCATACGATTTTTTTCTTGTCTTGACCAGACCTACACCCTCTAGCTTTTTGGCACACTGCTCGTGGGGCACCCTGTATATGCACTCGCAACCACTCTAACCACGCTAATCACTCGGGGCTATGAGGTCATCGGATATGCTGATGACCTAGTCATTGTTACGGGAAAGTGCGAGATCACTGCCTGTGAGCGCATGCAGCTTGCGCTCCAACTTATCTCTGACTGGTGTGACAGAGAGGGTTTATCTATTAACCCAAATAAGACATTCTTAGTCCCATTTACAAAGAGGAGAAAAGTACAACCCTGCCCAATCCTACTAAATGGCACACGCATAGGATTTTCAGAGGAAGTAAAGTATCTAGGTATTGACCTAGACCGTAGACTCAACTGGAACTCCAATATGAGAAATAAACTCATGAAAGCGACTAAGGCCATGTGGGCCTGTCGACGCACCTACGGTAAAACCTGGGGACGTAAACCTAAGGTAGTCCACTGGCTATATACCGCGATAGTCAGACCTATCGTCACCTACGGGTCCGCCGTATGGTGGACAAAAGTTGAGCATAAAACTACAATTGTTAAGCTTCAACGCCGTCAGAGACTAGCGTGTCTCGGCATCACAGGCGCTATGCCAGCCTGCCCCACGGCAGCCCAAGAAGCACTCATTGGACTCACTCCACTGCACCTTTTTATCAAAAAGGTGGCATTACGCAGTGCAATCAGAATCCTCTGCTCGGGAACAAATATGCCATGTAGACCCGCAGGCCACATGTCCATATTACAACACCTTCCCGAGCTGGATATGATTACTACAGTCTCGGACGCACTGCCACACACCTTCACCTTTGACAAGAGATTTGAGATACTGATCCCAAACCGCTCAGCATGGGAAAACAGTGATCCCCTGCTAAAATCTCGAAGGCACTGGGAATAAGTCCCAGCATCTTCCAAGCAGAGCTGCATGCCATTCTAACATGCGTTAGGCACGAACTCAACTCAACTCAAAAACCGTCAAGGAATGCCATGACGCCCTACAAGACCTCGCCAAAAGAAACAATGTTAAGCTTTGGTGGGTGCCAGGACATAAAGGTATCAAGGGCAATGAAATTGCCGACCAACTTGCCAGGAAAGGTTCCAGCGATAAATATATAGGTCCGGAACCATTCTGCGGCATTCCCGGGTCTAAGACAAATTACTTTTTAGACAAGTGGGAAAAATTGCAACACCTGTCCTTTTGGAACAGCGTTCGGAGACTCCGTCAATCTAAACGACTTACACGACCCCTGAACAAGCACCCTATTGATATACTCAAACTCACTAGGGTGGATATCGGAAGACTAGTCAGCTATCTAACGGGACACTGCGGTCTGAGATATCATTTAAACAAAATTAGCCTCTCGTCTGAAACTGAGTGTCGGCTCTGTCTAGAGGACGATGAGACGGCAGAACACATACTGTGTGAGTGTGCTGCTCTCTGCCATCTTAGGAAGCGTATCCTTCTCAGTGAAGTTATGACTCCTGAGGGGATCACCCTGGCTCCTACGAGAAGCATTCTCAACTTCATTGTGGAGGTGGAGAGGCTACTTGGCTAAATCGGCTAGCAGGCACAATAGATCTGCAAAGGTCGCAGTGCCGCATTGCTATTGATAGCACTAGCTGAATGCACTCGCAATTCATTAGTTCCATAATAGATGCGATCTAAATACGTAATAGTATCTGCAATCAGCAATCGATAATTATAGATATGAACGTTTACTACTACTCGCCCGTCACGTATTGTTTCCCTCAATCATCCCCGTACCCTCACTAACCTATTCAATTTCAATTTCAGTCCGATTTCGATGGTCAACTCAGTGCAGCTGGCGATAAACTGGTTGTGGTTGATTTCTTTGCCACCTGGTGCGGACCATGCAGGATGATTGCTCCCAAACTCGGGGAATTGGCCACTCAATATGCCGACAAAGTCGTAGTACTTAAGGTTAGTTAATGACTATATAGATCATCGTACTCTATACACTGTTTTTTGCCATTTTCCAGGTTGATGTCGACGAGTGTGAAGATATCGCCTTGGAGTACGATATATCCAGCATGCCCACCTTTATCTTCATTAAAAATTCGGTGAAGATCGACAGCTTCTCCGGTGCTAATGCAGACAACTTAGCCAAGCGATTCGCTCAACATTCATAATTCCATTCATTCATCATTCACTAGGGAGATTTTGTAGAAACCACTAGCGCAAACAGCAACTAGAAAAGAAACGAAATATTTCTTCCCATATTGTGCATCCGTATCTATGTATTTTATATAAAACTATTCATTGTGTTGTAGCTTAACAATCGCTGATGATGTAAAACCAAAAAACCAGAAGAGACAGCAAAAAAATTTCGATTCGGACATGAATTGTTTTATTTGAATTTTTGTTTTTCTGTTAATGGAATGTTGCATCGAATCAGTGGACAGAATTCCATAGCCAGTAATTGTAATGTTTGTTGCCTTAATATGAAACTATTAAACATCACTGTTAGAGAACCGCTTTGTTACGAACAATAAACGATTTCCTTTTTTATTTGGAATTTTTTATTTCCTCTCAAGTCGTAAACAAGTTGTTTGTCGCACGGACGATCAATATTTCTCGACGATGACAGTAATTGAATGGGATGACAGCTCGAGCAGTGATAAGCTGCAATGGGATGTGTCTGAACAGAATCTTATGTACAAGGAGTGAGACAACGATTCACGCAATGCGTCATGAGGTATGTATGTAAATATAAGAAGCAGTCGCAAACGGTGTATCCGAATACCTGGCGCCCTCCGGATCAGCTAGCCTTACCTTTGCATTACGGATCTCTGCACGGACGGACATTGTAGTTCTCCTCATCTCGTGGGAACCAAATACTTACTTACTTTGATGGCGCTACAGTTCGGGCTGCAGCCTCTCCAGCCGGCTCGATCTTTGGCCAGCCGCTTCCAGTGCCGCACGCCCAGTTGGTTGAGGTCCCTTTCCACCTGTGCGCGACACCTCAAATGCGGTCGTCCTCTGCTGCGTCGTCCCTCGGGGTTGGAGTCGAAGACCCTTCGGGCCGGAGCGGTGATGTCCATTCGCTCTACATGGCCCAGCCATCTTAGACGTTGGATCTGAAAACGTCTAACCAGGCCGATGTCGCTGTACAGTTCTTGGTTGAATCTCCTCCTCCACTCTCCGTTTACACAAACGGGACCGTAGATAGTGCGCAGAATTTTCCTCTCGAAACGACCAAGGGCATCTTCATCCGCTTTTGTTAAGGTCCATAAGGTCCAAGTTGCATGACAGCGCGTCACCTTGCCTAAATCCCTTTTTAATATCAAAGGTCTCGGGTTGCTCATTACCGACCTTAATGGAGCAGCGAGAATTCTCCATTATCATCCTTCACAGTCGGACGAGTTTGGTAGGGATGTTAAAACTAGACATGGCTTTGTATAGTTCATCTCTATACACGCTGTCATATGCAGCCTTGAAATCGACGAAGAGGTGGTGAGTGTCGATTTGGTATTGGGTCTTCTCCAAGATCTGCCGTAGCGTAAATATTTTGTCTATTGTGGATTTACCTAGCCTGAAACCACACTGATAAGAGCCGATCAGGTTATCCACAGACGGTTTCAGGCGTTCACACAATACGGCAGAGAAGATCTTATATGCGATGTTAAGGAGACTTATTCCCCTATAGTCGGTGCAGTTATAGGGGTCTCCCTTCTTATAGACCGGGAAAACGATGCTGAGATTCCATTCGTCGGTCATGCTTTACTCCGACCTTACCAGCTCATCTCCAGCCGCCTTAAGAAGCTCAGCAGACGGGTCGTCTGCGCCAGCGGCTTTATTAGACTTAAGTCTTAATATCGCTGTTTTGATTTCGTCTAGGTCGGGTGGGTGGAATTCTCCTACATCGTCATCCATTACGAATGACTTGTTCTGCCTGACAGCGGTATTTTGTCTATCATCGCCGTTATACAGTCTGCAGAAGTGGTATTTCCAAATCCTCAACACCTCAACTGCAGGCCGCCGCTCTGGCCTTGTAGCCATGGCATGTTCGTTTTACCTTATTGTAAAACTTACGTGCGTCATTCATGCGGAAGCATCTCTCCATCTCCTCGATCTCACGCTTTCCGTGCTCTCTCTTCTTTCTTCTGAAAAGCGTGTGTTCCTCTCTTCTCTTCTGCTCATAGATTTCGCGAGAAGCTCTCGTCCGTCGTTGCAGCATGGCTTTATATGCCTCTTGTTTTGCCTCATGGGCTTGTTCGAATTGTTCATCGAACCAGGGGTTTCTAGGTGGTGGCGGTTTGAAACCCAGTACCTCTGAGGCAGCGTCTCTGACGGCGCTCTGGCAATGCGCCCATTCCTGTTTGTGCGGCTGTGGGCGGATTTTGAGAGAGCTTGGCAGCTTCTTGCAGCTTTCCGACGTCAAACTTACGTAGTTCTACTCGACTCCTAAGCATTCTTTTTTTTATTTAGAATCTGTGTTTGTCCTAGATAGGACGAGAGCCGACCAAATTTCACCGTTGGTTATAGTCCGTAGTAATTCGTTCAAGCACTTTAAAATTGTATACACAGAGGAGATGAATTTCAGTTGACCCTATACTGTGAGTGAGAACACCGTGGCGCAGTGGGTAGTGTGTTGGCCTCTGACGCGGATGACACGGGATCGAATCCCGACACAGCCATGTCATCGAACGTGTTTTCACGGTGTTTCTCCTCAGCGGGGTTCTGATAAAACCCCCTGCAGTAAAATAGTCATGAAAAGCTTCTCGAACTTCGCCGTTCGGAACCGGCAATAAACTGTAGGTCCCTTTCACCTATGGGAAAATGAAATCACACACAACATGGGTGATTGAGAGAAGCTCGGGTCAGGTTCTTCATGGGCTGTAACGCCAACATACATTGCTATAATACGTAAGTATGCAACAATTCGTAGGAAAACACAAACCTAGGGATCGAAGGAAATAATCAAAAAAAGCACTCCTGGAAAGACGTGGATGGCCAATGGAGACTTGTTCCGCCACCGGTAACAATCAATGCGATTGGCACCACATAGAACCGAGACGAATTTGTAAACTGACGAAGACAGGCAGGTTTGGTGTTCTAGCTTTTAAAGGTTACATTATCATCATCATTCAATTTCAAGAAAGAAAATGGAGTGACAAGTCTAGCACTTTCACACCACTTATCCATGGCTGAACATGGTTATGAGGATCACCTGAGACCCGTATTTAAAATGTTGATAAATATATTCGTTGAGTTGCAATATAATGTTTAATGTTCCACAGTACAGCAATTACAACCTTTTGACAAGCGTTCAAACATATCAACCTATAGACAAAGCCACGAAAAAATAACAATAAATAAAAACGTTTGAATCTAATCATGCGTGGGCCTCAAACAAATGCACCAAATGCTTCTCAGCAGCACCGGAGAAACTAGCAACAAGCTTATTCTTTTTTATAAAAAGAAAAGTTGGCATGCTAGTAACCCTATACTCCGTGACAAGCTCGCAACATTCATCGACATCTACCTGAGGAAAGGAAACAGATTTTAAGAAGAGCTAAATGATTTCTAGAGCTTGTTTGATGTTACCTTCATTATAAGTGCTCTACCTTGATATTGCCTTGCCAAGGCTTCTAGTTTCGGTGCAATTAATCTGCATGGACCACACCAAGTGGCGGAGAAGTAGATTACAATTAGTTTGTTGCCAGCGCTAAACATCTTAGATTTGAAATCGCCCTGGAAATAAGTGACGAACGGATATCGTGGGTGTATCCTACAGTTGGACTTTTGTGGCTTACCCTATCCCTCACTTGGATGATCATTATGGTAATTATAAAGGAATGAAACCAAAACACTAAGAAATGGTTGAACACTTTGAATTAAGCGCCTTAAGGCACATATATGTACGGGGAAAGAATCATCAGTTAACGAAACGGCTTCTCTATATACTTACTTAAGTAGTGACTCATTTATTGAGTGAATTTGGTCTCTTAGATCAGAATAACTGGCATAGCACACCACTCAGGCTAGAAAGAGAAAGTTATCTACTTAGATGTCCAAGGAGTCCACAGAGTTGGCATAAAACTATGCCTATGTCAATTAAGGCTTAAAAGCTACTATTGAATCGAAATGACAAGCACAATATGGCTCAATATGGCTCAATTCAAACTTAAGGGGCTAACTTAGCAACTTAACTTACCTGATAGAAGGCAATTAATGCGAACAAGTCAAGTTCTCATCGCTAAGGGTATTAACAAACAGTGCAGCCATGGGCTGCTACATGGGCTTTAAACCAGACATTCGTTAAATATGAACAAACAAAAAGAACGGCTACAACGTCGACGTAAGCAAACGCATAGACTTTGGAAGCACAGAGGGTGTAAACCTGGTGCTACTATCATGCACTATAGCAGCGGAGATAGAATGCAAATCAAACTAATATTCTTGCTGTACTGTCTAACAGCGATGCACACACTGTCAGAAGTTGCATTATCGAAAACCTCGTCAATATTACGGGAAATGTCCAGTGCATATTCTTCTCCCAACAAGGGTTTGAAGCGAATGATGCCTTTGCAGCACACATTTTCGTATTCAGTTCTACTAATCTTTGAATGCTCTTTACCAGAAAAGAATTTTGACTTCTTCTTCATCTTCTTCTTCTTCGATTTCGAGCGCGATTTTGACACTGTCTTCCGGAATGCCTACTGGAGATCCCTACAAAGCTGCGGCGTACCTGACAAAATCATTGATTTTTTCAAGGCCCTATACACGGACGCAAGGCTTAGAGTGCGATTCAAAGGAAAACACAGCGGTACATTTGCCATCAACAAAGGAGTCCGGCAAAGCTGCGTCTTATCGCCGCTCCTATTTATAGTAGCTCTCGATAGCGTTTTAAGACGCACAAATGTACAAGCCCCGGAGGGTTTACAATGGAGGCTCAATCAGAAACTAAACGACCTGGACTATACTGACGATGTCACTGCGAAACTTCGCCAACTTGATATAAATGTGCGTGCAGTCGGCCTCTAAATGAACTAAGGTAATGAGGCTACAAACAACATACACTTCTCCTCTCGAATTCGCGACGGATGAAAGTACTATTATCATCGAAGACATAGATGAATTCTGCTACCTTGGAAGCCAAGTCACAAAAGACGGCGGTGCTGCGTCAGATGTGGTGGTACGCATTTAAACGGCGTTCCCGCATCCTGACATTGAGATCTAAATGATCTGAGACCTGGCTTGCCTCTGACCGCATATCCCGGCGCTTCCAAATGTTTGTCAACAAATGTCTAAGGATCATCTGCCGAATCTTCTGGCCAAGAACAATCTCAAACGATGACCTACTCTCGCACACTAACAGCAGCCCAATCAACTTTGAAATTAAGAGACGCAAATGGAACTGGATTGGACATACTCTCCGTAGAGAAGACGACCATGTAACGAAGATGGCATTTCAACGGAACCCTTAGGGTATGCGGCGCAGAGGACGCCCACGACAAACTTTGATGCGCACAATCTTCCAGGAGAGCTCTTCCACCGCCACCTGGAATGAAATAAGACATATAACTGCTCTCCAGTCACGCACACCAAGTTGGTTGAGGTCCTTCTCCACTTGTTTGTGCCATTTGAGTCGAGGGCGTCCTCTGTTACGTTGTCCCATTGGCTCCAAGATTCTTCAGGTCGGAGCTTAGTCGTCCATACGCTCCACATGGCCTAGCATCTTAAGCGTTGTATCCGAAGACGCTTAACCAGGCACATGCCGCCGTGCAGCCCGTACAGTTCGTAGTTGAATCTTCTCCTCCAGATGCCATCAACTTTAACAGGACCAAATATCATACGCAGAACTTTTCTCTCGAAAAGACCAAGAGCTTTCTCATCCGCTTTCAATAGCGTCCATGCTCCTGCATCATAAAACACGACTGGGAAAATCAGAGTATTATATAAAACCAGGTTGGCTCTTCGAGAGAATGCTCTGTTGCCCAAAAAAACAGCGATTGGGAAGAGTTATTCTTTATTTAATCTCGGTACTGATGTTGTTCCGAAACGAGATAGACGAAGTCCTTGACTACTTCGAAGTTCTTGCTGCCCATTGTGACGCTCTGTCCGAGACGTCGATTTTGTGCGTCCTTTCTTGATGACAGCATATACTTCGTTTTGCCCTCATCTATCGCCAGAACCATTTTAGCCGCCTCCGCTTCAATGCCAGCAAACGCCTCATTGACGGCCCGTTGCGTTCGACCAATCACGTCAATATCATCCACGTAAGCTAGCAGTAAGACTTGTAAGTTTCGCACGGTCTTCTCAAGTATGATGTTAAAAAAGTCACATGATTGACATTGAAGGTCCCGGTAAGTTCGTTACCGACCTTGATGGAGCACCGAAAGTTTTCCATCGTGATCATACACAATCTGACGAATTTGGTAGATATGACAAAACTAGCCATGGCTCTTGAAATCCAATTGGCGTAGTCAAAGGGATCTCCTTTCTTGTGGATCGGGCAAACGACACTGAGATTCCACTCGTGAGGCAAGCTTTCCTCCGACCATATCCCATAGATGAGCTTGTGTATGCGCCCTGCATCCCCAGCTGCTTTAAACAGTTCCACATACACACCGTCCGCTCCAGCAGCTTTGTTTGACTTCAGCTATCTGCAATATCAAGATATTGCTATCTTGGCCTCGTCAAATTCGGGGGGACGGAATTCCTGTCTATCGCCATCCAAGTTGGGTGAAAAATTCTGCCTGACAGTGTTTGAGTCTTCCTCGCCGCAGTCTGCGGATTCTCAGTATCGACTGCGATTCTACTACCATTTGTCCATTTTCGTCCCGGCAGGCTTAGGTCCGAAATTTACATCCACTGGATATCTGTTTTACATCCTGGTAAACTTCTAGACTTCATTCCTGCTCCGGCACCTCTCCATCTCTTCGACCGCGCGCTTCTCATTTCCCTTCTTTTTCTTTCTGCGAAGTCGGTTTTCTTCACTCCTTTTCTGTTTGTAGATGCAGACCTTGTGGCAATCAAAAGGGAAACCTTAAGAACTTTAGTGGGTGCCATTACAGGCCTCAGTATCATTAGAAAACATGCCACAAGACTAGGGCCACTTTGCAGTGGCTTCTACCGCGGCTGCATGGATGAGGAATCGATTCATCACCTCCTCTGCTTATGTCCTTCTTTTGCGAATGGCAGGAGGATCTACATATGTACCTCGGCGCGCCCTTCTATGTTAACTTAAGTGAGCTAGCAGATATAAAAATAGCACAACTCCATCGCTTCATCAGAAGCATTGATTGGTTTTCAGGTAGCGGATCTAGGTAATATGATCCATGTGGTATCATAATGGGTCCGACTCCGGCCTACGTGTGGCGTACCACCACCACTTCAACTCGTTAAAAAAAAATCCTTTTATATATCCGGCATACTACGTTCACTGAATTCTTTGACTATTTGTCTTACATGGTTTCAATCCAGCAAGAAGGCCTGCCTACCGACCTGACATCACTGAGAAAAAATTACAATCGTTTCCATGAGAGCTTTAACATCTCGGCTAATACGGTAACAGGTGATCTCTCTAGTTTCGCCACTCATATTAGCTCTAGGCGCCTTGCCACTCTCCAAAAAGCTCGCAGAGATGCCAAAACTATTATCGTCCCTAATTCTCTCGTCACAATCTCCTCTGAAGATTTTCTCTCCCTATACTCTCAAAATGTAAGAGGCCTTCGTTCCGAAACCTCAACTGTCTACCTTAACTCTCTAACGCTTTCTTATTTTATCTTCGCCTTAACTGAAACCAACCACAACCCTAGCATTCTCGACTCCGAACTCTTCTCCTCCGACTTCGATATCTTTCGCGCTTACGCCATAACGCACTTACTCCTAGGGCGGGGTGTCCTTTTGTCTATCCATAGCCGCCTCAATGCATCGGTTTTTACAATTTCGAACCTTACACCTTTTGAAGTTGACTGCGCCAAGATACCAGTCACCAAAAGTTTTATCTACATCCTTTGCTGTTACATCCGCCCCTTCCAACCTGACCAAGTCTACCAGCTCGCTGTTGATACAATAGACCCTCTTTTCTCAGATGTCGATCCAAGTGATGACTTCATCGTCGTTGGAAATTTCAATCTTCCATTCTTCTAATGGGCTTAATGTTTCCTCTGAAAAGGAAACTCTTTTCACTGACCGTCTTGTAGAGTCTAACCTATTTCAAATCAGCAGTGTCACCAACAATCTTGGAAGACAACTAGACCTTATATTTTCTTCTGATGCTTACAACTCTGTTGTTACCGCATGCAACCATTTGCTGTCCACTCTGGATCAATATCATACTCCCTTATCCCTTATAAACTAAACCAAATGTCCTCCACTTATGATCACTCTTTCTTTTTCAACTTCCGAAAGGTTGACTTCGCCTCACTTATTACAATTCAGTTAACGATATAGACTTTAGCCTCTCCATGAGCGAAAACACTCCTATTGTCATTGCATTGGAATTTTTCTACACTGCTCTCTTTAACTGTATAATCCAGTCTGTTCCTTACGTCCCTCGGAAAAAGTGTTTCTCAACACCTCCCTGATATAACAAGGAACTGCGTACTCTCCGTAGTATGAGAAACAAACTTTGGAAGAAGTTTTTAACGTCGAATTCCCCCTCTGATTATGCGAAGTACCAACAAGCCTTTCAACGCTTCTCTATCCTCTGTGACTCCCTCTACAACTCATATCCTTTTTGCCTCATTCTAGCTATGGGGGTCATAAACCCGACCCTCTATTTTTCAGCTATATGATTAGCTCCACTCAGACGTCGCTCCCCGTAATTGATGTTAATGAGGACTTGGTTCACCAAAAGCTAAACCGGGTCCCGATGGTCACCCAAACATTATCCTCAAGGAATGTATCGCTTTCCACTGAAAACCTCTCTCTATTGTCTTTCGCCTTTCACTTCGTCAAGCATCCTTTCCGACCATTTGGAAAAATTCGGATATTTCTAACTACAGACTGATTGCTAAATTATCCGCTATCCCTAAGCTCTTCGAGCCCGTGGTGTATGACGCTCTTCCACTGCAAATCCATCTTTTCCACCCGACAGCATGCTTCCTAAAAGGTAGGTCAACCGTATCCAACCTTACCGAATTTGTTTCACAAATATTTCTTACTCTGGAGCAAGGCAACGAGGTAGATGTTATTATTACCGACTTCAGTAAAGCATTCGATAAGTTAAGCCTTCCATTCATTTAGGCTTCCCGCCCCAATCATCGCATGGCTTAAATCGTAACTTGGTCAGCTCTATCTCTGACCCCATCCATCTTTGCCTCTTCCGATGTTCCGCAAGGTAGACATCTCGGCCCTTTAATATTTGTCCTCGTTGTTAACGATTTCGACCTTATCATAAAAGATTCCCATTTGTCAATGTACGCAGACGATATGAAAATCAGCAGGACAATATCAACTCCGCCAGACTTGCTTGCACTCTAAAACAACCTTGATTCCTTCGGTAATTGGTATGATATTAACTTCCTTGAGCTCAACATCGGTAAAAGCCAATTCGTTACGTTCTCTCGTACTATTCACTTAACGAGCCATGTCTCCTTCATACGCGACCTAGGTATCATACACAAAGCTAATTCTGCCCTTGGTTTTATAAAACGTTGGTCCACGGAATTCTCGAACCCCTACGTTACAAAATCCAGTCAGACCTATCCTGGAATATGCCAGTCAAGCCTGGTCTCCTTACTACGTTAGCCATTCTGCATGAATTGAAGCTACGTAGATTTCCTACGAATACTGACTGCAAGTGATCGGCTTACAAACCCTGAAAGCACGCCTTGAGGCAGCTCTTCGTTTACCAGCTTATAGGCTTATAGCTGGAATTATCGACTCTCCTGCCCTCCTTGAAATGATTTCGCTCAATACCAACCCTCGTCGCCTAAGATCTATTCCACTTTTTCGATTCCCCCCTCATCGCATCAACTATGGCCACAATGAACCAATATGTAGAATGTTACGTTTAGCTTACTTACTTATCAGGCCAGCGATCCATGGAGGACCTGAGCCTGAGCTATAGCTGCGTTCCACCCTTAACGGTCCCGGGCACGCTGCTTCCAGTTATCAAGACCAAGATGTCTCACATCCGCGATTACTTGGTCTTTATACCGGAGGTTCGGTCTTCCTCTTCTTCTCGAACCAGGAGACTCGGAGTCGAAGACCCTCTTAGCTGGAGCGCTGATGTCCATGCGCTCGATGTGGCCGAGCCAGTGTAGTCGACGGATCTTTGCCTTCCGGACTACATCCACATCTTTGTACAGCTCGTAGAGTTCGCGGATGTGTCTTCTTCTCCATTCACCTTCCTCACAGACAGGACCAAATATCCGGCGCAGATTTTTTCTCTCGAAAGAACCCAAAATTAGCTCAGCTGTTCTGCTTATCGTCCAGCTTTAGGCTCCGTACAGCAAGACTGGCAGTATGAGCATTTTGTAAAGCATGACTTTGGTCTTTCGAGCGAGGAGTTTTGACCCCAGTTGCCTGGACAAGCCGAAGTAGCAGCGGTTGCCAAGGGCGATTCTACGCCGGATCTCCACTGTGGTGTCATTTGTGGAATTTACGTTTGCCCCGAGGTAGACAAACTCCTTAACTACCTCGAAATTGTAGCTGTAAATTGTTATATTTTGTCCAAGGTGGTGAGCGACGGATTGGTTTTTGTTTCACAGCATGTACTTTGTCTTGTCCTCATTGACCTTAAGACCAACTCGTTTCGCCTGTTCTTCAATCGCCGTGTATGCTTCCACGATGCCACGGCGAGAACACGCGATGATGTCGATATCATCCGCGTATCCTAGCAGCTGGATGGACTTGTAAAAGATAGTGCCTTCCCTGTTGACGCCTGCCCGTCGCACTATCTGCTCCAGCACCAGGTTGAAGAAGTCACATGAAAGCGCATCTCCTTGCCGAAATCCGGTGCATGTTTCGAATGGTTCCGAGGTCCTAGAACCGAGTTGCACCGTGCATCGCGTGTTTTTTTTAGCGTGGCGCGACACAACTGGATCAGATTTACCGGGAACCCGAATTCGGCCATCGCCCCAAACAGTTCTTCACGATGAATGCTGTCGTATGCGGCTTTGAAATCGATGAAAAGATGGTGTGTATCGATTCGAAACTCGTTGGTCTTTTCCAGGATTTGTCGAAGTGTGAACATTTGGTCTATAGTCGATTTGCCGGGCCGGAAGCCGCACTGGTAGCTGCCGATTAGTGCGGTGCAAAATGGCTTTAGACGTTCACACAATACGTTAGAAAGGATCCTGTATGCGACATTGAGCAGGGACATACCTCTATATGTAGTTCTTGCAAGAGGTAGGATCACATATTTTGTGGATGGGGCAAATAGAGCTGGTATTCCAGTCGTCAGGCATGCTTTCATCTTCCCAAATTCTGCAGATGATCTGGTGCATGCTTCCTACCAGAACATCGCCGCCAGCCTTGAATAGCTCTGATGGCAAGTCATCTGAGTCTGCGGCCTTGCTATTCTTCAGCTTCTGAATAGCTGTGCCGACTTCTTCGATGCTGGGTGGAAGGACTACTTTAGCGGCTGGAGTTGGGATTTGCTCGGTCCCTACCACTCTCTCTTGGTCATGCTCGTTAAGCAGCTGCTGGAAATGCTGCTTAAATACAACCACTATTCCTTGCGGGACGGTGACAAGATTACCGTCGCAGTTTCGAAGAGCCTGGGTGTTCTTCCTAGACTCCTCGATATCCTTGAGCTGGGAGGTTGCGAAGATCCTTTTCTCTTGTCGCAGTCGTTTTTTCTCCTCCCTTCTTCTGGCTCGGTACTCCTCTTGCGCTGCCCTGGTTTTCCTCTGCAGCGCCTTTTGGTACGCCTCGTCGGTTGCTGCCTTTTTCTGCTCGCAATCGCCATCATACCACGGGTTTCTTGTCGGGGGTGGTAGGTACCCTATGGTGGTTTTGGCTACAATGAGCACATGGTCGATTTGGTTGGCGGTTCAACCGTCCGGAGATCGCCAGGTTGCTGTGTGTCGCTTACGAGGGAATCTTGTGTTACTTATCACCGCATTACGAGCTGTCGCAAAGTCCGTGAGTCGGAAGCCGTTATCTGTTGTTGTATCGTGGAGGCTGTGCTTTCCGATCACTCCGCCAAGGGTGTTCTCCTTACCGAGTTCGGCGTTGAAGTCCCCGAGCACGATTTTTACATCGTACTCCGGACAAGCTCCGTAGGCGTTGTCCAGGAGGTCATACAAGTCCTCCTTAAAAGGGTCTCCTGCCTCGTCGGCAGGGGCGTGTGCACATATAAGGCTGATGTTATAATATCCGCCTCTGATGCGGATCACAGCCAGGCGATCACTTAGAGGTTTAAAGTCGATGACCTTCGACCTTAACCGCTTTCCCACGACAAATCCGCATCCCAGTAAGTGCAATATTTTGTGACAGCTGTAATAAATGTCGCAATTATTCTTCCTCATCATACCGTTTCCTATCCAGCGTATTTCCTGGGCCGCAGTAATATCCGCCTAGCAGCTCCGGGAGTTTACAGGGTTCTAACATTCCAGGAGCATACTCGCAAATCGTGTTCCTTTTTCGTGCGTTGTCGTCGTCGAGTATCCGTCCGTGTATACGAGGCATTTTGCTCATTCATAACTTTGTTTTTTTTACGTAGGCGGAATGTTAGCCCCCCGCACAACCGCCATTCTGGTGGGGTTTTTCCGCTGCATACGTTAGTTCACCTCCCAACGGTTGTTGAAGAGGCTATCCAAAGGGCGCCGCGAGGAGGCCGTATGTCAACTTGACCCGGGCATTTAAACAGGGATCGCTGCTGGCATCTCGCCAGGGGGTGGCCGTGGTGCAGTGGTTAACATCATCGACCGCCGAGCGGAAGGTCTATAGTTCAAATTCGCTTCGTAGCCAAGAAAAAGTAATTCCTATACGGACAAAAAGTATGGAACGCAGTTGTGAATGGAAAGTGATTAGGCCTACTGCTGCAGGCATAACACTCACAGTATATGGTCAACCGAAATTCATCCTCTGCGTATGCAATACTAAAAAGTGCTTGAACGAATTACAACGGACTGTAACCAACGCGATTGTGCAAAAATCACTGGCCAATGGAAGAGGCACAATCTATTTCAAATCCTCGCAACTCCTTGTATACGCCGACGATGTTGACATAATAGGTAGATCACAGCGAGATGTCAATGAGGCGTTTGCGAGTATTGAGATGGAGGCGGCGAAAATTGGTTTGGCGGTAAACGAGGGCAAAACTAAATATATGCTGTCATCAAAAAAGGACGCTCAACACCGACGTCTCGGCCAGAACGTTTGTGTAGACAGATATAAGTTCGAGGTGGTTAAGGAGACGAAGGTCTACCTTGGCTCCGCAGTGACCTGGAACAACGACATCAGTTCCGAAATCAAACGCAGAATCACTCTTGCCAATCGCTGTTTCTTTGGGCTCAGGAGGCAACTGAGTAATAGAGCCCTCTCCCGAACGACAAAGTTGACTCTATCTAAGACCCTTTTCATCCCGGTCCTGTTGTACGGAGCAGAAGCATGGACACTATCAAAAGCGGATGAGGAAGCCCTTGGTCGGTTCGAGAGAAAGATTTTGCGCGTGATTTTTGGGCCTATAAACGCAGACGGGGGATGGAGGAGAAGATTCAACCACGAACTTTACGGGCTGTACAGCGACATGAGCCTAGTCAGGCGTCCACGGATTCAAAGCCTAAGATGGCTGGGCCATGTAGAGCGAATGGACACCACAGCTCCAGCCCGGAGAGTCTTTGAATCCAAGCCCGAGGTACGAAGAAGCAGAGGACGGCCGCCCTTAAGATGGCGCACACAGGTGGAAGGGGACCTCAGCCAACTGGGTGTGCGGCAATGGAAAAGGCTAGCGAAAGATCGTGCTAGATGGATGGGCATGTTGGTTGAGGCCCAGGTTCACCCCGAACTGTGGCGCCCACTAAGAAGAAGAAGAATAACCAACACGGAATTTGGTCGGCTCTCGTCCTTTATCGGTTTAGGACAACCACCCCTGAGAGTAGTGAACGAACATCAACGATCCCAACCACTGCACTCCGTTCAGGTTGTGTGTGTCAACACATCATAAGAGATTATAAAAACCCTTGAACCTGCGCGAGTCTCTCTAAAAAAAAAAAAATGTTAAGAACGATGAACAATTTTACTCTGTAAGTCCGAGCCCATGCCCTCTACGTTTAGCTAACCATTCTCAAATATCCCTTGAATTTCATCTCTACCATCCATACCATCCATAAAGAAATCTCTCTTTAGCTCCAATTAAAATCCTCCCTCTAATCCGCCTTAATGTTCATAAATAAATTACATATGCAATTCTTGAAAGAGAATCCACATGCATTGCTACATAGAGTCCCTATCAATCAGTCCTCATTTGACAAGTACATATGTACTCATTGAGTTTTACCATTTAAGTTTTACTCAAAAATGATGTAAATATGAGTGTTACATACCTTAGTACTCAACCTTGGGTATGTTAGATTTGGTCAGACTTTATTTAACCTAACAATAGTCCATGTCTCACGCGTAGTGGTTGTTTATTTTTGTTTATAATATTTTATTGTTAATTTAGTTAATTAATAGTTTTACTTAAGAATGGCCTACATCATAAAGGACCCAGTGAGTCGATATTTAAACTTAACTTTACAAAGTCTTGTGTGTGCACCTGTGAATGATAATTAAGGGATCGGAACAGTGTGAGAAGTCTGATCCCTGAAATAAAAATAAAAACATGTGCTCTCTACTTGTGTGTTAGACAATGAGATTTAGCTTTTCGCTGGATCTCATGGGCGGCTTTAAAATATACTTTATCTTAGGTCGACTTCAATACACAAATCAGGAGGGCTGGAAACAAGATGATTTTCATAAAATTCGTATCGCAATGGTGTCCGCATTGCCAGGTGGTCGACCCACAACTTGACGAAATGATAAAGGACTATGTTGCCAGAGTAATCGTACTGAAGGTAGTTCCTGTATTTATCAAATTCTATTAATAATTCCTATTGACAATTAGGTGACTATAGAAGAATGTCCGGCTGTGGCAGAGCAGTTTGCAATCACTGAAACCCCGACCTACGTATTTATTTTCAACTCATTAGTCATTGATAGCTTCTCCGGATGCGACATAACAAGAATAAAGAAGGTACTTGACACGAATTTGTGATACGATTTCGAAGCCAAGGATCATGGATTAGGAAGATGTTTTCACGTACATTGTATATGTTCATTACCGTCATTTTGTTGTAGTTCCAACTTGTTTTACATTGTTTGATATAGTTACAGTTTATTTGATCTGTTCTTGTAAGATATTGTAACATTATTCCCTGTTTTTATTTGTATAAATAATATTAGGTACAATGGAAAGCTATAAAGGTGTTTTTCTAATAAATTGTTTGTCATTCGCTTTTATTGGTAGATGTCTACATGGGGGGCCCAGTGCTGATATGCTAATGGCATAGTACACCACCTCAAATGCATCTGCAGTTTGAAAAGGATTTGGTGAAGTTGGGGCGAAGAGAGGAGAGTCGAAGAATCAAAAATTGGATTTAAGTAAAAGCTAGATCTAGCGACCATATTTGGAGGAAGCAAAAGTACAGAGAGCAACGTATCGCAGTGGGTAGTGTGTGGGTCTCTGACGCCGATGACACGGGATCGAATCCCGACACAGCCATGTCATCGAACGTGTTTTCACGGTGTTTCTCCTCAGCGGGGTTGGGGTTGTCATGAAAAGCTTCTCGAAATTCGCCGTTCGGAACCGGCAATAAACTGTAGGTCCCTTTCACCTATGGGAAAATGAAATCACACACAACATGGGTGATTGAGAGAAGCTCGGCTCAGGTCCTTCATGGACTGTAACGCCAACATACATACAAAAGTATAGATGTTGGATGTTAGGGTGTACGAGCTTTTTAAGCACAATGTCATTTGTAAACAAACATACTATGCTGTACCTGTCAGGGGAGAAGGGAGCGAGCAAAGAGAGGAAAGAAGTTTATCGCGTTTAACTTGGCAAACGCCAGCTTCGATCTCTGTCCCTGTTCAATCCAAGTTGACACACAGCCTCCGCGTCGCTTCACCTGGATAGCTATACTGGCACCCGCCAGGTAGTGAGCCATATGTCCAGCGACCCGACCCCTTGTTCCTGGGGAAAGAGGAACCTGGTCCTTCAGGTTAGGGGTTGCGCTTAGAGTTAACATCCCTATCGCATAAAACGAATACTTATTCAGAGACAACTAACAGTCTCGCATACGGTCGGACGTCTACTGCAAACGTCTAAAAGGAAACGAACAACAGACCAGGTGCAGCTGGACAACTGGTCAACTCTTTGGACTGCTATAAGGCAGACATTGCCGCGCTCCAAGAAGTGCGATGGGATGGGCCAGACAAAAAGCGGATGAAAAGCTGTGATATCTACTACGGAAACTGCTACAGAGAAAAGAAACAACGCTTACTTAGATGCGGATTTGTTATTCGAGGCAGACTCAGGAAAAAAGTCTTAAGCTTCCAGTAAGTAAGCCTAATATGTGTCCACGCCCCCACACAGGAGAAAGATGACCGACATATAGACGATTTCTACGATCTCTTAGAGCCTTGACAGAACAAATGCCCAATGTCTCAGCTATGACATCAAAATCGAAGCTGGGTAAGGAAGCTATTTTTGAACGAGTCATAGGAAAGCACAGCCTACATAACACCACGTCAGAAAACGGACTAAGAATAGTGGATTTTATGGCGGGACATAATCTTGTAGTAGCAAGTACAGGTCCCCCCATTAGGGGACCTGGCGACCCTCCGATCAATCGACAACCAATCAAATTGATCACATTGCGGTCGACGGTAGACACTCCTCCAGCATCCTAGATGTCCGAACCTTTCGAGGAGCCAACATTGACTCGGATCATTACCATGTTGCAGCTCAGGTACGAAGGCGAATTTCTCGGAATCAACGGAGTCGAGTAAGAGCACCAAAATTTAACGTCGGAAAGCTGCAACCGCAGGAGACCGCCAGGACCTTCGCCGATCAAGTCTCCCTCAAGCTCTCTCAAATCCCGATGCAATCTGCATAAACCATAGAACAGCAATGGAGTCGTTATCAGAACGTCACCAGAGAGGCTGCCTCAGATGTACTCGTTTTCGAGCCACCACCGTCGAGAAACCCCTTGTTTGATGATGAGTGCAGACAGGCCCATGTAGAGAAACAGAATGCATAGAGCTGCCCGTGAGCTCTATGAATAGAAAAGGAGGGAGGAGCATGCGCTTCTGAGAAAGTAAAAAAATTGTACCAAAAAGTAAAACGAGCATGCCAATGCTTTAAAGCCAGAGCAGAAACCTGCAGGGATGAGCACGGAAAACTAGTAGTGGAGCCACAGTCGATGCTGAGATTGTGGAAGGACCACTTCTGCAGACTGTATAACGGCGATGATAGTCAAAATGCCGCCGTCAGGCAGAGCGAACCATTCACAACGGACGAAGACGAAGGAGAATCCCGTCCACCCGACCTAGACGATGTTAAGATAGCGATATCGAAACTTAAGTCTTATAAAGCTGCTGGAGCAGACGGACTCCCCGCGGAACTGTTTAAAGCAGCTGGCGATGAGCTGGTCAGGAACATGCACCATCTCATCTGCAAGATACGGTCGGAAGAATGCGTGCCCGATCTATAAGAAAGATGACCCCTATGACTGCGCCAATTACATAGGGATAAGTCTCCTGAAGATTGTGTACAAAATCCTCTCTGCCGTACTGTGTAAGTGCTTGAAGCCGTTCGTGGACAATCTAATAGGTTCCTACCGGTGTGGTTTCAGGCCAGGAAAATCCACGATAGACCAAATATTTACAATACGGCAGATCTTGGAAAATTCCAGGTCGACACGCACCATATTTTTGTCGACTTTAAAGCCGCGTATGACAGTGTTTATAGTGACGAGCTATACAGAGCCATGTCATGTTTTCACATTCCTGCCAAACTCGTCAGACTGTGCAGGACGACTATGGAGAACTCTCGCTGCTCCATTAAGGTCGGTGGTGAACTAACCGACCCCTTTGATGTTAAAAAAGGTTTTAGACAGGGTGACGCACTGTCATATGATTTCTTTAACATTATTCTTAGAAAGTTCGTTCTGGATTCTGCGGCCAATACAAGAGGTATGATCTACTTCAAGTCTACACAATTGCTTGCCTACGCAGATGATATTGACGTTATTGGACGGACAAAGCGAGACGTCAATGAGGCTTTTGCAAGCAATGAAGCAGAAGCGTAATGGTAAAGTAAATGGGGACAAGACCAAATATATGCTGTCATCAAAGAAAGACGTGCAACACCGACGTCTTGGTCGGAACGTCACCTTCGGCAGCTATATTTTTTAAGCAGTCAAGGACTTCGTCTACCTTGGCTCGATAGTGAGAAGCAGCATTGACACCAGCGCTGAGATAAAACGTAGAATAACTCTTGCCAACCGCTGCTTCTTTGGGCTCAAGAGGTAACTGAGTAGTAGAGCCCTCTCTCGAAAAACTAAGGTATCCTTATACAAAACCTTAATCATCCCGGTCCTCCTCTATGGCGCTGAGGCTTGGACGTTATCAAAAGCGAATGAATAGGCTCTTGGACGTTTCGAGAGGAAAATTCTGCGTGCAATCATTGGTCCCGTTTGTGTAAAGGGAGAGTGGAGGAGGAGATTCAACCATGAACTGTAGGCTGTACAGCGACATCGACCTAGTTTTCGGATTCAACGTCTAAGAGGACGACCGCATCTAAGGTGGCGTGCACAGGTGGAAAGGGACATCAACCAACTGGGTGTGCGGCATTGGAAGCGGCTGGCCAAAGATCGTGCCGGCTGGAGAGGCTTGTTGGTTGAGACCCTGGTTCACACCGAACTGTAGCGCCATCTAAGTAAGTAAATAGGGGCGACTAGAGCAAGGTGCAAGCATCAGCCTTATTTGCGCTCACGTCCCTACCGAGGACAAGGATGACGCTAGATATGCCCAATGTCCCAGTTACGATGTTGATATCGTACTGGGAGACTTTAACGCAAAACTGGGCAAGGAAGTCGACTTTGATAGGGTTATTGGCAAGCACAGCCTACCACATCCGAAAATGGATTTAGGCTGATAGACTTCGCAACGGGGCGAAATCTTCTAGTTGCTAGCACGCGTTTCCCACATGTCAACATTCACAAAGGGACTTGGCAATCTTCAGATCAATCAACCGTCAACCAGATTGACCACATTGCGATTGATGGCAGGCACGCATCCGACATAATGGATGTGCGAACTCTTAGATGAGCCAACATCGACTCGGACCACTATCTTGTGGCAGCCAGGTTGCGACTACGAATATGCCTGGCCCAGAAAAATCGAGTAAGGCCAGCGGCATACAACGTCGCAATGCTACAATTGCAAGAGACCGCCAGAGCCTATGCCAATCGCGTCTCCCTCAAGCTCAGATTGTACAACAGCAATGGACCCGTTGTCAACAAGCCTTAGAGAGCGCTGCTGCTGAGGAACTGGGTTTCCAACGAGTGTAGGAGGGCACAGGCAACCAAGCAGAAAGCCTACCAAGAGGCACTGCATAGAAGGACGAGAGCTGCTCGTGAGCATTATGAGCAGAAGAGGAAGAAGGCGCATAGGCTTCTCAAAATAAAAGAGAGCATGAGAAGCTCGCGATCGTAGAGATGGAGAGATGCTACCGCAGGAACGACGTTCGGAGGTTTTATCAACGAATAAAACAAACATGAGAGGGGTATAAGACCAGAACGGAAGCCTGCAGGGACGAAAATGGAAACCTAGTAGTGGATTCACAGTTGGTACTAAGAATCTGGAAAGACTGCTTCTGCAGACTGTATTACGGCGATGACGAAACAGATCCCGCTGTCAGGCAGAATAATACTTTCACAACGGACTATGATAGCAGAGAATTCCGTCCCCCTGACCAAGACGAAGTTAGGGATGCTTTTTCTAAGCTTAAGTCCAACAAAGCTGCTGGAGTAGACGGACTACCTGCCGAGCTCTTTGAGGCAGCTGGAGATGACCTGGTTGGGAATATGCACCAGCTCATCCGTAAGATATGGTCGTAGGAATGCATGCCCGATGAATGGAATCTTAGTATCGTTTGCCCGATCCACAAGAAAGGATCGCCAACTACAGAGGAATAAGTCTTCTGAACATAGCTTATAAAATCTCCTCTGCTGTTCTGTGTGAACGCTTGAAACCGTTCGTTAATAAACTGATTGGTCCAAATCAGTGTGGTTTCAGGCCCGGGAAGTCCACTATAAATCAATTATTCTCACTGCGGCAGATCCTGGAAAAAACAAACGAGTTCCAGATCGACACCCACCACCTGTTTGTCGACTTTAAGGCTGCATACGATAGTATCCATAGAGACGAGCTATATAACGCCATGTCTAATTTTGACATCCCTGCCAAACTCATCAGATTGTGCAGGATGACATTGGAGAACTCTCGCTGCTCCATCAGGGTCGAAAGCGACCTAACCGATACCTTTTATGACAAAAAAGGTTTTAGACAAGGCGACACGCTATCGTGTGAATTTTTCAACATCGTCCTTGAGAGGATCATGCAAAAGTCACATCAATACGAGGGGCACCATCTTTGTCAAGTCTGTACAACTGCTCGCATATGCCGATGACATTGACATAACCTTTATTAACATTGAGACGGAGGCGGCTAAAATTCGACTGGCGGTAAATGAGGGCAAAATGAAATACATGCTGCCGTCGAAAAAGGACACGAACCACCGGCGTCTTGGCCAGGGCGCACATATTGGCAGGTATAATTTCGAGGTAGTCAAGGACTTCATCTACCTATGCTGGCTCCGCAGTGACATGCAGGAATGACATCAGTGCCGAAATCAATCAGTATAACTCTTGCCAATCGCTGTTTCTTTGGGCTCGGGAGGCAATTGAGAAGCAGAGCCCTCTCTCGAAAAACCAAGGGGACCATATACAAGACCCTTGTCATCCCGGTCCTGCTTTATGGCGCAGAGACATGGACCTTATCGAAAGTGGATGAGGAGGCCCTTGGTCGTTTTGAGAGAAAAATTCTGCGTACGATTTTCGGCCCGACCTTCATAATTGGGAAGTGGAGGAGAAGACTTAATAGTGAACTGCACGGGCTGCACAGCCACCACAGGTGGCGGGCAACTCTACAGCTTGCCAGTGGCAGCATAGGTGGCCGGCGGCTCTCCAGCTTACCAGGTCACCATAGATGGCAGGCAGCTCGACTGCTTGCCAGGGCAGTATAGGTGGCCGACAGCTTACCAAACCATCATAGCTATCCGGCAGGTCTGCTGCTTACCAGCCCACCATAGGTGGCCGCAGCTCGACAGCTTGCCAGTCCACCATAGGTAGCCGGCGGCTCTGCAGCTTACCACGCCACCATAGATGGCATGCAGCTCGACAGCTTGCCAGGGCAGAATGGGTGGCCGACAGCTTACCAGGCCTCCATATGTGGCCCGCAACTGGACAGCTTACTAGGCTATCATAGGTATCCGGCAGTTCGACAGCTTACCAGGCCAACATACGTGGCCGACAACTAGACAGCTTACCACGCCACCATAGATGGCAGGCAGCTCGACAGCTTGCCAGGGCAGCATAAGTGACCGGCAGCTCGACAGCTTACCAGACATCGTAGGTATCCGGCAGGTCTGCTGCTTACCGGGCCACCATAGGTGGCCGGCAGCTCGACAGCTTGCCAGTCCACCACAGATAGCCGGCGGCTCTGCAGTCGGCAGTATAGGTGGCCGACAGCTTACCAAGCCATCATAGCTATCCGGCAGGTCTGCTGCTTACCAGCCCACCATAGGTGGCCGGCAGCTCGACAGCTCGCCAGTCCACCGTAGGTAGCCGGCGGCTCTGCAGCTTACCAGGCCAGCATAGATGGCAGGCAGCTCGACAGCATACCAGGCCAACATAGATAGCCGGCGGCTCTGCAGCTTACCAGTCCACCATAGATGGCAGGCAACTCGACAGCTTGCCAGGGCAGCATAGGTGGCCGGCAACTCGACAGCTTACCAGGCCATCATAGGTATCCGGCAGCTCGACAGCTTACCAGGTCACTATAGCTGGCAGGCATATCGACAGCTTGCCAGGCCAACATACGTGGCCGACAACTAGACAGCTTACCACGCCACCATAGATGGCAGGCAGCTCGACAGCTTGCCAGGGCAGCATAAGTGACCGGCAGCTCGACAGCTTACCAGACATCGTAGGTATCCGGCAGGTCTGCTGCTTACCGGGCCACCATAGGTGGCCGGCAGCTCGACAGCTTGCCAGGGCAGCATACGTCGCCGACAGCTCGACAACTTAACAGGCCCTCATATGTGGCCGGCAACTCGACAATTTACCAGGCCATCATAGGTATCTGGCAGCTAGACAGCTTACCACGCCACCATAGATGGCAGGCAGCTCGACAGCTTGCCAGGGCAGCATAAGTGACCGGCAGCTCGACAGCTTACCAGACATCGTAGGTATCCGGCAGGTCTGCTGCTTACCGGGCCACCATAGGTGGCCGGCAGCTCGACAGCTTGCCAGTCCACCACAGATAGCCGGCGGCTCTGCAGTCGGCAGTATAGGTGGCCGACAGCTTACCAAGCCATCATAGCTATCCGGCAGGTCTGCTGCTTACCAGCCCACCATAGGTGGCCGGCAGCTTGACAGCTTGCCAGTCCACCGTAGGTAGCCGGCGGCTCTGCAGCTTACCAGGCCAGCATAGATGGCAGGCAGCTCGACAGCATACCAGGCCAACATAGATAGCCGGCGGCTCTGCAGCTTACCAGTCCACCATAGATGGCAGGCAACTCGACAGCTTGCCAGGGCAGCATAGGTGGCCGGCAACTCGACAACTTACCAGGCCATCATAGGTATCCGGCAGCTCGACAGCTTACCAGGTCACTATAGCTGGCAGGCATATCGACAGCTTGCCAGGCCAACATACGTGGCCGACAACTAGACAGCTTACCACGCCACCATAGATGGCAGGCAGCTCGACAGCTTGCCAGGGCAGCATAAGTGACCGGCAGCTCGACAGCTTACCAGACATCGTAGGTATCCGGCAGGTCTGCTGCTTACCGGGCCACCATAGGTGGCCGGCAGCTCGACAGCTTGCCAGGGCAGCATACGTCGCCGACAGCTCGACAACTTACCAGGCCCTCATATGTGGCCGGCAACTCGACAATTTACCAGGCCATCATAGGTATCTGGCAGCTAGACAGCTTACCAGCAGCCATAGATGGCATGCAGCTCAATAGCTTGCCAGGCAGCATAGGTCGCCGGCATTCGACAGCTTACCAGGCCACCAGAGGGGGCCAGTACTCAAGCTAACTTAAACGTCTAACTCAAAACCCCTATTACTAAAAATGTTGATATATAATATCATTCAGTTCTTATTTTGTAACTTCATCCTCTTCCACAAGTACGTAATCAGCCGAACCTAGATTCCCAGAAACCGACTCATTCATTGCTGCAACTACTTGCCCGAAGGATGCATCAACTACATTGGAGACTACCCCAACGGAATCTCCACTTTGACGATATCGACAAGACATACCCCGGCTTCAGCACCCTCAACCAAACCCACTAAATGAAACTACCAACCACTAAATTTGTATCTAGTATCGACACTGTCGACAACTACAATTTGTAACAATTACTTACGAAATCTATTTCCTTTTTGGGTTTTACAAAGTCAAGTGCAATTTGAGGTTTTTGTTTAGTAAAAATATTTTTTTTTATATTCAAAGTTCAAAAGAACACTTACCTGGGTAATAGACTCAAACAAGCAATCAACCACATTAAACCGAACCGAAAACCGTGAAAAACGGGACCGATCGCCAGGCGAAAAACACTTTTTTTTCTTATTTTTTTTCATCTTCACACGAAAAACCAAAAACAGAACACAAATTGCTACTGAGCAGCTGAGCATAATTGCCTTACTGCACGGCACAGCAAACACAAATTTCAAACATTGAACCGAACCGGACCGAAATTCGCGGAAAACAAAGAATACCGTCATCTCTTGAGGAGAACGAGGAGAAAAACACTTTTTTCTTCATCTTCACACAAAACACCAAAAAAAAAAAACACAAATTGCTTGAACTACTAGGCATGTAGTAGCCATTAAGCTTAAATAGCCATTTTTGCACCAATTTTCGCTATTGCACTTAAACGATTGAAAACGCTAAAATTGAACGGCACAGCACATTTGAATTTCAAATTTTGAAAACTTTCTAACCGATAAAGACGGACGAACGACCGAAAATCCAATGCGCGAACCGCCAGACTTCCGCTGAGACCCGGGAGTAACTGAGTTGAATTCACGGAAAGAAAACTGCAGTATGTGTCAAAGCGAAGCTCACCACCAGGCTCTTCAACAAATTGCTGAGTGATTGGGTGGAGAGAGTTTATGGTGATAGTTGGGTTTCACCTCTGATGGTGATCATTTTTTGTGCTCCAACAGTTTTGCAAAATATTTTCGAGCAGTTTTTGTGGGAAAATCATTTTTCGAAATAGAATTTACGTTGCGGGATTTTTTTGCCATTTGGGTTTTAAATGGATATAGAACTGGAGGCCTTTCGGACGGGTGGAAACACTTCCTCTCGGTAGTTTCACCACAAATTTAATTTAATTTTAATTTTCGTGGGGGCCAATACTTACTTACTTATCAGGTCAACGATCCATGGAGGATCTGAGCCTGAGCTATAGCTGCCTTCCATCCTTGACCGTCCCGGGCACGCTGCTTCCAGTTGTCAAGACCAAGATGTCTTACATCCGCGATTACTTGGTCTTTATACCGGAGGTTCGGTCTTCCTCTTCTTCTCGAACCAGGAGGCTCCGAGTCGAAGACCCTCCTAGCTGGAGCGTTGATGTCCATGCGCTCGATGTGGCCGAGCCAGTGTAGTCGACGGATCCTTGCCTTCCGGACCACATTCACATCTTGGTACAGCTCGTAGAATTCGCGGTTGTGCCCTCTTCTCCATTCACCTTCCTCACAGACAGGACCAAATATCCGGCGCAGAATTTTTCTTTCGGAAGAACCCAAAATCAGCTCCGTTGTCCTGCTTATCGTCCAGCTATCGGCTCCGTACAGCAGGACTGGCAGAACGAGCGTTTTGTAAAGCATGACTTTGGTCTTTCGAGTGAGGAGTTTTGACCCCAGTTGTTTGGACAAGCCAAAGTAGCAGCGGTTGCCAAGGGCGATTCTATGCCGGATCTCCATTTGTGGAATTTACGTTTGCCCCGAGGTAGACAAGCTCCTTAACTACCTCGAAATTGTAGCTGTAAATTGTTATATTTTGTCCCAGGTGGTGAGCGACGGATTGGTTTTTGCTTGACAGCATGTATTTCGTTTTGTCCTTAAGACCAACTCGTTTCGCTTGTTCTTCAATCGCCGTGAATGCTTCCACAATGCCACGGCGAGAACACGCGATGATGTCGATATCATCCGCGTATCCTAGCAGCTGGATGGACTTGTAAAAGATAGTGCCTTCCCTGTTGACGCCTGCCCGTCGCACTATCTGCTCCAGCACCAGGTTGAAGAAGTCACATGACAGCGCATCTCCTTGCCGAAATCCGGTGCATGTTTCGAATGGTTCCGAGGTCCTAGAACCGAGTTGCACGGTGCATCGCGTGTTTTTTAGCGTGGCGCGACACAACTCAGCTTTACCGGGATCCCGAATTCGGCCATCGCCCCAAACAGTTCTTCACGATGAATGCTGTCGCATGCGGCTTTGAAATCGATGAAAAGATGGTGTGTATCGATTCGAAACTCGTTGGTCTTTTCCAGGATTTGTCGAAGTGTGAACATTTGGCCTATAGTTGATTTGCCGGGCCGGAAGCCGCACTGGTAGCTGCCGATTAGTGTGGTGCAAAATGGTTTTAGACGTTCACACAATACGCTGGACAGGATCTTGTATGCGACATTGAGCAGGGATATACCTCTATAGTTCTTGCAAGAGGTAGGATCGCCTTTTTTTGTGGATGGGGCATATAGAGCTGTTATTCCAGTCGTCGAGCATGCTTTCACCTTCCCAAATTCTGCAGATGATCTGGTGCATGCTCCCTACCAGAACATCGCCGCCAGCCTTGAAGAGCTCTGATAGCAAGCCATCTGAGCCTGCGGCCTTGTTGTTCTTCAGCTTCTGAATAGCTGTGCCGACTTTTTCGATGCTGGGTGGGAGGACTACTTCAGCGGCTTGAGTTGGGATTTGCTCGGTCCCTACCGCTCTCTCTTGGTCATGCTCGTTAAGCAGCTGCTGGAAATGCTGCTTAAATACATCTATTCCCTGCGGGTCGGTGACAAGATTACCCTCGCAGTTTCGAAAAGCCTGGGTACCCTTTTTAAAGCCTCTTGCAAGGCCTTTGGCTTTCTTGTAAAAGGCTCGTGTTTTATGTTTATCCCTAGACTCCTCGATATCCTTGAGCTGGGAGGCAGCGAAGATTCTTTTCTTTTGTCGTAGTAGTTTTTTCTCCTCGCTTCTTCTGGCTCGGTACTCTTCTTGCGCTGCCCTGGTTTTCCTCTGCAGCGCCTTTTGATACGCCTCGTCGGTTGCTGCCTTTTTCTGCTCACACTCGCCATCATACCACGGGTTTTTTGTCGGGGGTGGTAGGTATCCTAAGGTGGTTTCGGCTACTTCCTGAATGGCTGAGCGGCAATGCACCCACATATTATTGGCATTTGTGTTCGACGTAGGCATACCGTAGAGTCTTTCGCTCAGCTGCTCCCTGTAGACTCTGGCAACCTCCGGTGTGCTCAGGCGCCCAATGTCGAACCTCCTCCTGATGGGCTGGTGCAGCTTTCTGACATTGGACAGTCGAGCTCTGAATCTTGCTGCTACGAGGAAGTGGTCAGAGTCGACATTTGCCCCTCTGAATGTTCGCACATCCAGGATGTTCGACGAGTGCCTTGCGTCAATGAGCACATGGTCGATTTGGTTGGCGGTTCGACCGTCCGGAGATCGCCAGATTGCTGTGTGGATGCGAGGGAATCTTGTGCTACTTATCACCGCATTACGAGCTGTCGTAAAGTCAGCGGGTCGGAAGCCGTTATCTGTTGTTGTATCGTGGAGGCTGTGCTTTCCGATCACTCCGCCAGGGGGGTTTTCCTTACCGATCTTGGCGTTGAAGTCCTCGAGCACGATTTTTACATCGTACTCCGGACAAGCTCCGTAGGCGTTGTCCAGGAGGTCAAGAGGTGCGGGGGGTGGATAGATAGAAGAGACGAGGATTGCGAGTATCACGAGGGTTAGTGTTAAGGGATATAGAGTTGTAGAGGTTGGCGCAGTCAATGGTACCTGTTAGGAGTTTATGAATGAAGAGGATGTCAGCTACCCTTCTTCTACCCTCCAACGTATTCAGATTTATTAGTTTGAGTCGGTCTTGATAGGGCGGTAAGAACAAAGGATTTTGCCAGTGCAGACCTCGAAGAGCGAAACGTAGGAATCGACGCTGGATGCTCTCGATTCTAGAAATGTGGGTTTGTTGATAAGGGTATCACGCTTGAGATGCGTATTCAAGAAGATGGCGAACGAAAGTAATATAGAGGGATCGCGACACGCAGGGATAGGAGACTTCTTTAGACCAGCGCTTCACGAAACCGAGTGCAGAAATTGCTTTAAGAATTATATCATCGATATGTGCGCGGAAATTGAGCTCTTGGTCACATAGTATGCCAAGATCGCGGATAACCTGAACGGTAGTAATGGATTGGTTGTGGAGAAAGTAGAGACGAGGAGAGGATTGGACACGTTTACGTGAGAAGGTGATAGATTGGCATTTGGAAATGTTAAGCTCCAAGCAATTTTTGGAACACCAGGTAGGAAAGCTATTGAGATCGGATTGAATAAGGGAAGTCTTGTAGCGGGGAAATGGTCTTAAAGAACTTGGTGTCGTCGGCGTACAGTGAGAGATGGGAATGTTTGATGATTATCTCAATGTCGTTTATGGTAATAATGAAAAGAAGTGGACCTACGTGGCTACCTTGGGGAACGCCGGAAGAGGCTAAGAAAGGGTTAGAAAAGGCCGATCTAAAGCGAACACTGTAGAAACGGTTTTTTAAATATGAAGATATCCACTTCAGCGCAGTTGGTTCAAAGCCTAGGGCAGACTGTTTGAAGAGTATTAGGTTGTGAGATATTTTGTCGAAGGCCTTACTGAAGTCAGTTGTAATGACGTCGACTTCGTTCCCATTCTCTAATGCTGAGAGGATGAAGGACACGAATTCGACAAAGTTTGTGGTTGTAGACCTGGATTTGAGGAATCCATGATGATTTGAGGAGATTAGAGATTTGCAATGGAAACTTAGAGTGTCATGCAAGATGCTTTCGAAAAGTTTGGGTATATGTGGGCGGTAGTTGTTAACATCACTCTTTGGACCTTTTTTGTGAATAGGAGTTATGAAAGCGGTTCTCCATGTCTGGGGAAATTCTCCAAGGGACAGGGATAAGTTGAATAATTTTGAGAGCGGGACGGAGAGAATGAAGGAACATTTTTTTAATAATATGGCGGGGACACCATCGGGTCCAGGAGTGAACTCATCCTTAAGTTGATTCAGTTTAATTTCAATGATATGGGGTTCAACAGAACGTGGAAGAAATGGACTAAGGGAGTAATTTGGTAGGGAGTCGAAATATGAAGTGTCCGGCACAAAGGAGTCATCGGCGAAAGATTGTTTGAAAAGGTTGGCAAAAAAGTTGGCGATAGTGTTGGGATCATTCGAGGTTTCGAAAGAGAGTGAGTGAGAGAGTGACGTGAGGTTGGGTAGCCATCAGATTTCCTTTTGTAGTTAACAAACTGAGGGAAGGACTTAGGATTGTTGATAAGATTGGCTTATGTTTTGATCAAGTACTGTTCGTAGAGAGAGTTATGAAGCTCAGTGAATTGTAGATAAGTACCAATATAGTTGGAAAAGTCATAGGGGGACTGAGTACGAAGGAAGATAGCCAACAGTTTGTTTCTTTTGTTTCTTAGAGAACGGAGCCTGCGATTATACCAAGGAGGAGAAGATAAGTGATTGGATCGAGAAATGGGAACGTAGGTAGGTAGGTAGGTATGTAGGGTCGTAGCCTTCCCAGAGTTGAGAAGAATGCACATAAGCCAGGGAGGCCCGTTGTGCAGCTACGAGGGGGTTTTACCCCCCTATTCGTGGAACCATTTTGTGCTTCTTAAGAAGTTAAGAAGATCAAGTATCTCTACTTTCTGAACATCTGTGGGATCGTTAAGGAAGTAAGAGCCTAGGTAACGTTTCCTGAACTTGCAGAAAGCTGGACAGGCGCAGAGAAGGTGGTGGATGGATTCAACCTCCTCCTCGTCCTGACAGCTTCTGCAGAAATCATTTGGAACTATTCCTAGTTTTTGTGCGTGACTGCCAATGAGGCAGTGTCCTGTGATGACACCGATGACTTTGTAGATGTCAGTTCTTTTTAGGGAGATTATACTCCTTGTGCGTTGACTGTCCAGCCGAGGCCAGATTTGCCTGGTGATGACGCAGGTATGTCCATGTGTCCATCTCAGGTTCGTCTCGGCCCTGGCGAGATTGGTCAGATTATGTTTAATGGTTGTAAGGGGTACTCCCTCACAAGCCACGATTGATTGTAGCGTCGTTCCTTGTTTGGCGAGTGTGTCGGCTTTTTCATTACCTGTAATGTCGCTGTGTCCTGGTACCCAGATAAGCTGTATGTTGAACTGTTCTGCCATCTCGTTAAGAGATCTGCGACAGTCGAGACTAGATTTTGATGTGTACTCATAGGACTCCAGCGACTTTAAGGCTGCTTGACTGTCTGTGAGAATGCGAATATCCGTGGTGGATATTACGTTCCACTTCAGCCAAGACAAAGCCTCTTTTATTGCCAACAGTTCCGCCTGGAAACCGCTGCAGTGATCTGGTAATTTTAGAGCTTTATGTAGCTTGAGTTGTTTGCAGAAAACTCCACTGCCCACCCCGTCTTTGGTTTTAGACCCGTCAGTGTAGAAATCCACACAGTTTCTGCGCGGTTGAGTTTGGCGGGTCCAGTTCTTCCTGTCCGGATAAATCATCCTAAAGTTTTTGTCCAAGACTATGGTGGGGTCTGTGTGGTCTAGGTTTTCTGTCATGGTTATCCTGTTTTGCAGGATGGAGGAGTGGCCAGTGACATAGCTCGCCCATTTCGTGTTGGCTTTTAGTCTTATGGCCGTGTGGAATGGGAACTTAGAGAGAATAAGGATATGGCGTCATTTACTGTAAGGCCGTCAAAATCGAAGGGAGCGCTATTGAGATATTCATTGATTAGGTTGAAATTTGCTTTGTGGAAGTCGTAAGACTTGAGCGCTGGAGCGGAAGAGATCAGTGGTGGAGAGTCGAGAAAAAAACGAGAGAAGAAGGGGAGGATGGTAATTGTCGATGGTTGATAAGGAATGGGGGCAAAGGGAAACAGAGGAATTAATAGAGTCGGTTGTGAAAATCAGATCTAGCTGTCTACCCATGTAATTTGAGATGCCACTCACTTGGCTAAGGTTTGAATCGGCTAGGCTATCTAAGAAGAGAATTTCTTTGGCAGAAGATGGATTAGTGGCAGTGTGAAATGATTGATCTTCTGGTGGTTCCCATTGGAGAAAAGGAAGATTAAAATCGCCGAAGAGAAAGATTCCATCGCGGGGATCCCGTAAGTCATTTATGTGATCAATCGCATTAATAGCGAGTTCATAGGATTTAATAGGTTGAGAAGGTAAGATATAAAATACAGATGACGTAGAGCGACTTACGGGGCAGTACGATGATTGAAATAAAGTCGTGATAGGGGGAAGAGGATATTGCAATAAGGGACGAGTCGATCGTGTTTAGGGCGGCTATTAAAACGCCACGACACGGGCGGCTATCGACAGGTTGGTTGAGAAGGTCGTCGCGGTAGATGTTAAAATTTGATGGGAATTGAGCTCTTCGTTATTAATAGCGGGGATCAGGTTGGTTTCAGTCAGAGCGAAGATTTCGAATGGTAAACTGTTGGAAGACGGCTTGGGTTTTTGACTGGAGACCTCTGACGTTCTGGTAATAAAAGGTGAGAGGAAGGTTAACGTGGTGGGCAGGAAGAGGATGGAAATTAGGGGCGAAAATATCTGTCGTGGTCAACTCTGCTACGCTGGAGGTGGGGTTAGGAGGAGGTGTTGTTGAGGAGGGAGTGGAGAGTGGAGTGGAGAAGTGAAGTCGGCTGTAGTGTGCGAGGTGGAGTGTGTTGTAGATGTGTTGGAAAAGGCGGGGGCAGAGGGGTTAAGGACGTGAGAGCTGCGGAAATTAGGATACTTGGCTCCGGACTTTAGATCGAAATTAGGAAAAGAATTTGGGAGGGGTGTTTGTTCTGGTTGCGAGGGGCTAGTGGTGGCAGAACAAGTAGTTGGAATCAGATTGGTTGAGGTTTGGGTGGAGCAGCGGAAGTGGTCTGTATTTGAGCGATGGAGGGGTGGGTGAAGGATGGGAAGAGGTTCGTTTTGAAGCTCCAGCTAGAGTGCTTTTCGTTAAGCTTATTAATAGGTTTCTTACTATTAGTTTTGTACGTAGATTTGTTGAGAGGCTTGGGATGGATATCGATCTTTTTATCCCACCTGGTGAAGGTTGTTTTTCCAAGACTGAAAGGACGGCTGTCGGGGTTCAGGAATAACCAATCGTATTTTGATGGAATTGAGAGGGCATGGGCTCGGACATACAGAGTAAAGTTGTTGATTGCTCTCAACCTGGCGAGATGCCAGCAACGATTCCTGTTTAAATGCCCGGGTCAAGTTGACATACGGCCTCCTCGCGGCGCCCTCTGGATACCCTCTTCAACAACCGTTGGGAGGTGAACAAACGTATGCAGTGGAAAAAAAAACCCCGGCCAGAATGGCGGTTGTGCGGCGGGCTAATAATCCGCCCACGCAAAAAAAACCTAAAGGTATGAATGAGCAAGATGCTTCGGATACACGGACGGATACTCGACGACGACAACGCACGAAAAAGGAACACGATTCGCGAGTATGCTCCTGGAATGTCAGAACCCTGTACCCCCCCTGAGCTGCTCATAAACTAGAAGGAATCCTCACGCAGTACAAGGCGGATATTACTGCGGTCCAGGAAATATGCTGGATAGGAAACGGTATGATTAGGAAGAAAAATTGCGACATTTATTACAGCTGCCACAAAAGGATGCACTTACTGGGATGCGGATTTGTCGTGGGAAAGCGGTTAAGGTCGAAGGTCATCGACTTTAAACCTATAAGTGATCGCCTGGCTGTGACCCGCATCAGAGGCAGATTTTATAGCATCAGCCTTATATGTGCACACGCCCCCACCGACGAGGCTGAAGACCCTATCAAGGAGGACTTCTATGACCTCCTGGACAACGCCTACGGAGCATGTCCGGAGTACGATGTAAAAATCGTGCTCGGGGACTTCAACGCCAAAATCGGTAAGGAAAACACCCTTGGCGGAGTGATCGGAAAGCACAGCCTCCACGATACAACAACAGATAACGGCTTCCGACTCGCTGACTTTGCGACAGCTCGTAATGCGGTGATAAGTAGCACAAGATTCCCTCGCAAGCGAATCCACACAGCAACCTGGCGATCTCCGGACGGTCGAACCGCCAACCAAATCGACCATGTGCTCATTGACGCAAGGCACTCGTCAAACATCCTGGATGTGCGAACATTCAGAGGGGCAAATGCCGAATATGACCACTTCCTCGAAGCAGCAAGATTCAGAGCTCGACTGTCCAATGTCTGAAAGCTGCACCAGCCCATCAGGAGGAGGTTCGACATTGGGCGCCTGAGCACACCGGAGGTTGCCTACGTCGAACACAAATGCCAATAATATGTGGCTGCATTGCCGCTCAGCCATTCAGGAAGTAGCCGAAACCACCATAGGGTACCTACCACCCCGACAAGAAACCCGTGGTATGACGGCGATTGTGAGCAGAAATAGGCAGCAACCGACGAGGCGTACCAAAAGGCGCTGCAGAGGAAAACCAGGGCAGCGCAAGAAGAGTACCGAGCCAGAAGAAGGGAGGAGAAAAAACTACTACGGCAAAAGAAGCCTCCCAGCTCAAGGATATCGAGGAGTCTAGGGATAAACATAAAACACGGCTTACAAGAAAGCAAAGGCTGGCGGCGATGTTCTGGTAGGGAGCATGCACCAGATCATCTGCAGAATTTGGGAAGATGAAAGCATGTCTGACGACTGGAATACCAGCTCTATTTGCCCCATCCACTAAAAAAGTGATCCTGCCTCTTGCAAGAACTACATATAGAGGTATATCCCTGCTCAATGTCGCATACAAGATCCCCTCTAGCGTATTGTGTGAACGTCTAAAACCATTTTGCGCCGCACTAATCGGCAGCTACCAGTGCGGCTTCCGGCCCGGCAAATCAACTATAGACTAATCAACTAAAGACCAACTAGTTTCGAATCGATATACACCATCTTTTCATCGATTTCAAAGCCGCATACGACAGCATTCATCGTGAAGAACTGTTTGGGGCGATGGCCGAATTCGGGATCCCGGTAAAACTGATCCAGTTGTGTCGCGCCACGCTAAAAAACACGCGATGCACCGTGCAACTCGGTTCTAGGACCTCGGAACCATTCGAAACATGCACCGGATTTCGGCAAGGAGATGCGCTGTCATGTTACTTCTTCAACCTGGTACTGGAGCAGATAGTGCGACGGGCAGGCGTCAACAGGGAAGGCACTATCTTTTACAAGTCCATCCAGCTGCTAGGATACGCGGATGATATCGACATCATCGCGTGTTCTCGCCGTGGCATTGTGGAAGCATTCACGGCGATTGAAGAACAGGCGAAACGAGTTGGTCTTAAGATCAATGAGGATAAAACGAAATACATGCTGTCAAGCAAAAACCAATCCGTCGCTCACCACCTGGGACAAAATATAACAATTGACAGCTACAATTTCGAGGTAGTTAAGGAGTTTGTCTACCTCGGGGCAAACGTAAATTCAACAAATGACACCACAGTGGAGGTCCGGCATAGAATCGCCCTTGGCAACCGCTGCTACTTCGGCTTGTCCAAACAACTGGGGTCAAAACTCCTCACTCGAAAGACCAAAGTCATGCTTTACAAAACGCTCATTCTGCCAGCTTTCTGTACGGAGCCGAAAGCTGGACGATAAGCAGGACAGCGGAGCTGATTTTCGGTTCTTTCGAAAGAAAAATGCTGCGCTAGATATTTGATCCTGTCTGTGAGGAAGGTGAATGGAGAAGAAGACACAACCGCGAACTGTACGAGCTGTACCAAGATGTGGATGTAGTCCGGAAGGCAAGGATCTGTCGATTACACTGGGTCGGCCACATCGAGCGCATGGACATCAACGCTCCAGCTAAGAGGGTCTTTGACTCCGAGCCTCCTGGTTCGAGAAGAAGAGGAAGACCGAATCTCCGGTATAAAGACCAAGTAATCGCGGATGTAAGACATCTTGGTCTTGACAACTGAAAGCAGCGTGCCCGGGACCGTCAAGGATGGAAGGCAGCTATAGCTCAGGCTCAGATCCTCCATGGATCGCTGGCCTGATAAATAAGTGAAAAAAAAAAAACGTTAGATGGCGGACCCTTTATAAGACCTTAATTATCCCAGTCCTGTTATACGGCGCAGAAACATGGACTTTATCTAAAGCGGATGAGGAAATCCTTGGTCGTTTCGAGAGAAAGATTCTGCGTTCGATTTTCGGTCCCATAAACACAGAGAAGGGTTGGAGGAGAAGATTCAATCACGAACTGTACGGGCGTCTACGGATCCAACGCCTAAGATGGCTAGGCCGAGGGACGAAGAAATAGAGGACGACCGCATCTAAGGTGGCGCGCACAGGTGGAAAGGGACCTCAACCAACTGAGCGTGCGGCATTGGAAAAGACTAGCGAAAGATCGTGCTAGGTGGAGAGGCATGTTGATTGAGGCCCAGCTTCACCCCGAACTGTAGCGCCGGTTAAGTAAGTAAGTAACCCAAAACCGAAGCAAGTAATTATTAAGTTCTTATTTTATTTTACTTGCAAAGCTTGACAAATTACACACATACGAATTATCGAAATTATTAAAATACATATTGATCTCCATTTTGTCTTTTTATATAAATTTTTTGTTCTCAAAGTTTTTCGTTCTTCCCCTTTATGGTATTTCGCTTTGAAAGGTTTTCTTCAACTTTTACTTAATCATTACATTAGTCATTTATTTTAGAAATTAAAAACAAGAATTTTACATATATGTATAACTGTATGCAAACATATATAAATGTAGATGAACCTATTTTGTCGACGGGAAGTATATAAAATAAAATAAAATTATTTAGAACCTGAATACGTATGCAGATAGATGGCTTAAGTAACTAAGTGTTGAAGAGAAAATATTCGTCGGGAATAGGGTATAATGCCCTTCCATATCTGTTCCCCTAATTACCATAGGCTTGCTGAACGAAGGAGCCATAGTCGTACAGTAAGTTTGTCTCTTAATTAAATTATGATTAATTAAAACAGAATAAACTGAAACGGATTGCACTCAATAGACAATTGGTTAGATTGTGCACATACATAAGCGATGAAAGGAAGTTCTAAACAAGGATAACGCAGCAATGCGGACAGACAAGAGGTCTAAGGTCTAAGCTGTATCGCCAAATCAGACATAATTAATCAATCGAGTCCTAAACTGCATTGTTGCCTGTGGTTGTTGTATTACTTGATGTCAGAAACTAATTTTGCAATTACATATGTACTTAGCGGTATTATCAATAATTTATTGTGGGCTTTTGGAGAAAAAGAAAAGTGAAGAGGTTTTTGTAGCGAGTTCTATTCAAACGAGGTGTTGAACATGTTTATGTTGAGATCCTCGAAGGTGGTAGTTCCACTTTGATCTAGCATTTGCAACATGTCGGATAGTTCTTGGCCTTGCGGTTGTCCTTGAACATGAGGTGGATGATGTGCCTGATTGCCGACAGGTGCCGGATGACCACCAGTTGACCCGCTTGAACCTGCACCAGGATCAGCAGTTTGTCCGGAATTCTGCCAGCCCCAAATGCCTACAAAACACACATCATATCATCCGTATCATGAATACAAAAAGAGAAGAAAAATCAAATTTTTAATATTCACTTACTGGCATTGGATTGAGGTGTTTGTGCGCTAGAATGATACGCAGTTGATTGACGAGAATTACCCGTACTCAGTTGTGTATATGTCGGACCACTTGGCGACCTTGATGGGCTCATCTGATTATACTGGTAACCTTCGGTGACAGGTTGTTGTTGTCGTAGCGACCAAGCGGCCGCAGCTGGAGTAGGCGATGTATTGGATTTTGGTATTCTTGCGAGGTGCGCCGCATTAGCTTGTGGAGCATCCGGTGACCCATAACTAAATCAATTTAACCCATTTACAAATGAACAGTATTCGTTATATAAATATTTAACTTACCCTAAAGGCGAATGTGTTGCTGTTTCATAATTATAAGGTACTGGATTCTGGGCACTTCCAGGACGTTGTACATTGTTCGGGCCCTGCTGTATATGACCACCAATCATACTGTGAGTATTATACACAACCTGAGAAGTACCACTAGCTGTTACGTTTGGTGTCTGGTCCCTACGGCCACCTTGTGGCAATGTATAATCAACTCCTGGCGTCACGTAAACATGTTCCGAGTGATCTGCCGTAGTATCCTCATGACCAGCGGAATGAATTGTTCTAACAAATTACTGAATTGAAAAAAACCAAATCAACATTTAAGCATACTTCATTCATCTAACCTTGCAGAACTATTTGTGCAGACAATGTACTCCACCTCGTCCGAGTAGGGATTTAGAAATGCATATGCTTGAGTTCGCAACCAAACGTAGTCTCGATTTTTCGCCCGGAAACGATACATTAACGAAAACATCTGACCCTTCTGTTTAAGCACTTGTTCGAAGCTCTCTTTCATATGACTGTGATCCTCCGGATGAAAGAAATCATAGCAGCTCTTCCCCAATAGATCTGTCGGTGTGTAGCCGAGAATGTTCAATACACGCTGATCGACAAAGGTAAATTTCCCATCCATAGCATGACGCGAAATGAATTCCGATTGATTGTTTGCCGCCGATAAATCAGTAGATGCTGTCGAAGTAACTTGTAGGCGACCTATCGCAACCAAACAACAGTGCGACGAATGAACATCATCGTCACCGGATCGATCCAAATGAACGGCAGGAAACACGTCCGTTGGTGGCCAATTCTTTATGTAGCCTGTGCAATGAACAACAGCGAAATTTTGACCATCACGCGATGGTCCCAACGAGTTTCGTTGCTTCAATCGATTCAGATGTCCGGCGACCATTGATTCCGGATTAACATTGCCAACACGCATGCGACAAATAAAGCCACGACGTGCTCCCATACTAAGCCGCATGGATGCTGTGAAATAAAATAAAACTGATTCAGTACTCCAATTCGATTCAAGCTGTATTGATACTCACATTGATGGCCTTCCTTTTTCACAGTGCCCGTTTTAAGGTCTAGAATACGCCCGGTATTTTGAGGTTCCTGTGTCGAGAGTTGTTCTCGAATTTTCTCCCGATCATCTGGATGGATATGATCATAAAGGCTTGTACCGTACCAGTCGGATTGTGTGTAATTTAAGACAGGTGTAACAGAATCGGATACATAAATGACTCGACCCGAATCACATGACACAACAAAGAGAAATCCATCGGCTGCTTCTAGTATTAAATGCTTTAGCTCCTGATCTGTGAGGAATGATGGCTTGTAAGCACCATCGCTGCTGGTATTTCCTGTACCTAGAAGACGGTATGATAACGAGAAATTGGTATTTTTTATTTAACCGTAAGGAACAAGAGACTAAATCTATCCTATCGGCGTAATGTCTCGAGAGCGAAAAGCACCTGACCTTTGCTAGTGCAAAGAAAGCCAAGAGGTGTAAGACTGGTGAGAAACCGTTCTGAGGTATAATCAAAGAAGGTTCAGAAGCCAAGGGATTGACGGAAAGCACTGACAATACGCTTCAATGTTCTACCTAAAGCGGAATGGCTGAGCCTAGTTATCCCAAACGGAATCTTTCACAGAAAATAGCAACTGCGAATTCTGCAGTACAGTTGATCCCCTCTGGCATACTCGTTGTTACCAGTAACGACGTATTTTGTTCTATTAATAGCATCAAACCCTATAAGAGTCCGGGCCTTCGATTTGATCTTCAGATCCTATTGAAACGTTCCAAACTGTTCACCTTAAGCCGAATACAACACGCTAGTGATGAGAAGTCCACTAGTCAATGAATTGAGCTAAAGCAATGCTGATCATTTCATCTTAATATTATACACGACCAGGGGGGAGGGAGCGAGCAAACAGAGCAAAGAAGTTGATCGCGTTTAACATGGCAAACACCAGCTTCGATCTCTGTCCCTGCTCAATCCAAGTTGACACACAGCCTCCGCTTGGCAGGTAGTGAACCAATGTGGGCAAAGACCTGACCCCTTATTCCTGGGGAAAGAGGAACTAGGGGTTGTACTTAGTGATAACATCCCTATCACGTAAAAACCCATCTGGTCCGAAACAACCACAAGCCTCAGATACGGACGGATACAAAGCTGACGACCCCTGCAAACGACTAACGGCCTTGAGAGTCTGCACCTCCTGGAATGTGAGGTCCCTTAACAGACCGGGTAGAGGCGATCAATTGGAGCAAACCCTCAACTGCTATAAAGCAGACATAACCGCACTCCAAGAAGTGCGATGGGATGGACCAGGCAAAAAACGGATGAAAAACTGCGACATCTACTACGGGAACTGCTACAAGGAGAACAAACAGCGCCTATTCGGGTGCGGATTCGTTATTAGAGGCAGACTCCGACAAAAAGTCTTAAGCTTCCCAGATGTAAGCGAACGCCTCATAACAATCCGCATCAAAGCTAAATTTGGAAACATTAGCTTAATATGCGCTCACGCCCCAACGGAAGAAAAGGACGATCGACTCAAAGAAGAATTCTACGATCTCCTAGACAGAACATATGCCCAATGTCCCAGCTACGACACAAAAATAGTCCTAGGAGATTTTAATGCAAAACTGGGCAAGAAGGACATATTTGAGTCGATCATAGGAAAGCATAGCCTCCATAACACCACATCCGACAACGGATTAAGGCCAATCGATTTCCTAGCGGAGCGTAACCTCCTTGTAGCAAGCACGCGATTCCCCCATCTCAACATCCACAAAGGTACCTGACGGTCTTGTGATCAATCGACCACCAACCAGATTGATCATATTGCGATCGACGCCAGACACTCCTCCTGTATTCTCGACGTACGAACCTTCCGAGGGGCCAACATCGACTCGGACCACTACCTTGTTGTAGCCAAGGTACGAATGAGGATATCAAGAATGCTTAGGAGTCGAGTAGGACAACGTAAGTTTGACGTCGGAAAGCTACAATCGCAAGAGACTGCCAGAATCTTTGCCGATCGTGTCTCCTCAAAGCTCTCCCAAAATCCGCCCACAGCAGCACAAACAATAGAGCAGGAATGGGCTCATTGCCAGAGCGCCGTCAGAGATGCTGCCTCAGAGGTGCTGGGTTTCAAACACCACCACCTAGAAACCCCTGGTTCGATGAACAATGCGAACAAGCCCATGCAGCAAAACAAGAGGCATATAAGGCCATGCTGCAACGACGGACGAGAGCTGCTCGCGAAATCTATGAGCAGAAGAGAAGAGAGGAACACACGCCTTTCAGAAGAAAGAAGAGAGAGCACGGAAAGCGTGAGATCGAAATAGCGATATCAAGACTTAAGTCTAATAAAGCCGCTGGCGCAGACGGCCTGTCTGCTGAGCTTTTTAAAGCGGCTGGAGTTGAGCTGGTAGGGTGCATGCACCATCTCATCTGCAAGGTATGGTCGGAGGCAAGCATGCCCGACGAATGGAATCTCAGCATCGTTTGCCCGGTCCATAAGAAAGGAGACCCCTATAGCTGCGCCAACTATAGGGGAATAAGTCACCTTAACATCGCATATAAGATCTTCTCTGCCGTATTGTGTGAACGCCTGAAATCGTTTGTGGATAACCTGATCGGCTCTTATCAGTGTGGTTTCAGGCCAGGTAAATCCAATAGACCAAATATTTACGCTGCGGCAGATCTTGGAGAAGACCCAGGAATACCAAATCGACACTCACCATCTCTTCGTCGATTTCAAGGCTGCATATGAAAGCGTGTATAGAGATGAGCTATACAAAGCCATGCCTAGTTTTAACATCCCTCCAATCCCCCGTCCGATTGTGCAGGATGACAATGGAGAATTCTCGCTTCTCCTTAAGGTCGGTAATGAGCAAACCGAGATGAGCAAAAGGATTTAGGCAAGGTGACGCGCTGTCAAGCAACTTTTTCAATATCGTGCTTGAAAAAATCGTGCAAGAGTCATTGGCCAACACAAGAGGTACGATTTATTTCAAGTCTACGCAATTGCTTGCGTACGCCGACGATATTGACGTAGTTGGACGAAAACAGCAAGACTTCAATGAGGCTTTCGTGAGCATTGAGGTAGAAGCGGCTAAGATGGGTCTCAAGGTTAATGAGGGTAAAACCAAATATCTGCTCTCATCTAAAAGAGACGGACAACACCGACGTATTGGCCAGAACGTCACCATGGGCGGATATAACTTTGAAGTGGTCAAGGAATTCGTCTACCTTGGCTCACTGATTACCAGCGACAACAACACCAGCGCTGAGATAAAACGCAGAATCACTCTTGCCAACCGCTGTTTCTTTGGGCTCAAGAGGCAATTGAGAAGTAGAGCCCTCTCTCGGAAAACCAAGGTGACACTATATAAGATCTTGATCATCCCAGTCCTCCTTTACGGCGCAGAGGCTTGGACCTTAACAAAAGCGGATGAAGATGCCCTTGGTCGTTTCGAAAGGAAAATTCTGCGCACTATCTACGGTCCCGTTTGTTTAAACGGTGTATGGAGGAGAAGAAATAACGAAGAACTGTACGGGTTGTACAGCGACATCAGCCTGGTACGACGTCTACGGATACATGGGGATGGCCGTGGTGCAGTGGTTATTATCATCGACCACCGAGCGTAAGGTCTACAGTTCAAATTCGTTTCATAGCCAAGAAAGAAGTAATTCCTATACGGACAAAAAGTATGCAGCACAGAGGTGAATGGAAAGTGACCAGATGTACTGCTGCTCACAGTATATCCTCTGCGTATGCAATACTAAAGTGCTAACCACGAATTACTATGGACTATAACCAACGCGGAATTTGGTCGGCTCTCGTCCTATCTAAGACAACCATCCCTGAGAGTAGCGAGCGAACATCAATGACCCAAACCACTGCACTCCGTTCAGGTTGTGTGTCTATCACATCATAAGAGAATATAAAAACTCTTAAAACTGCGCGCGTCTCTAAAAAAAAGGTGGCTAGGCCATGTAGAGCGCATGGAAAATACAGCTCCGATCCGAAGAGTTTTCGAATCCACCCCGTTCGAGAGGAAAATTCTGCGTACAATCTTCGGTCCTGTTTGTGTTGAAGGAGAGTGGAGAAGAAGATTCAACCACGAATTGTATGGGCTGTACAGCGTCATCGGCCTAGTAGAACGTCTACGGATCCAAAGTCTAAGATGGCTAGGCTACCTTAGAATCGAGAGAATCGAGCTAAAGATTAAAATAGGAAAATTGCGAAAAATCATCTTTTCTGACGAGGCGCGTTTCCATCGGCGGCTACGTTAACAAACAAAATAGCTCGGGCACGTTATTGTCGAGAAGCCAATGCATCCATAGAGAGTGACAGTTTGATGCGGGTTGTGGAGTGGTGGCATCATTGGACCATTTTTCTTCGAAAATGAGGCTGGGAACAAGGTTTCGGTCAATGGTGGGCGTTACAGAGCCATGTTAACTGACTTTTTTTTTATTGGAATTGAAGACATGGATTTGGACGACTTCTGGTTCATGCAGGATGGCGCGCTATGCCACACAGCCCACGCCACAATTGATTTTTTGCGCACCAAATTCCCAAATCGTGTTAATAGCGTTTTAGCGATGGCCATTGGCCGCCTCGGAGCTGCGATTTGACCCCTTTGGAAATTTTTTTTGTGGGGAACCGTGAAGGACTGATGTTATGCATATAATCCGGAAACGATTCAAGCACTTAAGGCCAATATCTTCCAAGCAATCCGTGAGCTACAGCCCAAAACCATCAACAAAGTCTTGGAAAATTGGGGTGACAAAATGCTCTACTGCGAAGCCAGTCGAGGCAGCCACTTGAACGACGTTATATTTAATAATTAATGGGAATGTTTGTTCTTACTCATAAAGCCATCATTCTTCTTCTTCTTAATGGGCGCTACAGTTCGGGGTGAACCTGGGCCTCAACCAACATGCCCCTCCAACTAGCACGATCTTGTGCTAGCCAACAAAGTTGGCTGAGGTCCCCTTCCACCTGTGTGCGCCATCTTAAGTTCGGCCGTCCTCTGCTTCTTCGTCCCTCAGGATTGTATTCAAAAACTCCGGGCTGAAACTGTGGTGTCCATTCGCTCTATATGCCATCTTAGGCGTTGAATCCGTAGACGCCTGACTAGGCTCATGTCGCTGTACAGCCCGTAAAGTTCGTGGTTGAATCTTCTCCTCCATCCCCGTCTGCGTTTATAGGCCCAAAAATCACGCGCAAAATCTTTCTCTCGAACCGACCAAGGGCCTCCTCATCCGCTTTTGATAGTGTCCATGCTTCTGCGCCGTACAACAGGACCGGGATGATAAGGGTCTTATATAGAGTCAACTTTGTCGTTCGGGAGAGGGCTCTATTACTCAGTTGCCTCCTGAGCCCAAAGAAACAGCGGTTGGCAAGAGTGATTCTGCGTTTGATTTCGGAACTGAAGTCCTTGTTCCAGGTCACTGCGGATCCAAGGTAGACGAAGTCCTTAAATACCTCGAACTTATATCTGCCTATACAAACGTTCTGGCCGAGACGTCGGTGTTGACCGTCCTTTTTTGATGACAGCATATATTTAGTTTTGCCCTCGTTTACCGCCAAACCTATTTTCGCCGCCTCCATCTGAATACTCGCAAACGCCTCATTGACATCTCGCTGTGATCTACCTATTATGTCAATATCGTCGGCGTATGCAAGGAGTTGCGAGGATTTGAAATAGATTGTGTCTCTCGTATTGGCCAGTGATTTTTACACAATCATTTCCAATATGATGTTGAAGAAATCACACGACAGCGCATCGCCCTGCCTAAATCCTTTTTTAACATTTTTGTGTTCACCGATTCGGATGGAGCAGCGAGCATTCTCCAAAGTCATCCTGCATAGTCTGATTAGCTTAGCAGGTATGTCAAAGGTAGACATAGCGTTGTATAGCTCGTCTCTAATTACGCTGTCGTATGCGGCTTTGAAGTCGACAAATAGGTGGTGAGTGTCGACATGAAATTCATTGGTTTTTTCCAGGATCTGCCGTAGTGTGAAGATTTGGTCGATGGTGGACTTCCCTGGCCTGAATCCGCACTAATAAGGACCTATCAGCTTATTTACAAAAGGCTTCAGGCGTTCACACAAAACGGCAGAGAAGATTTTGTAGGCGATGTTAAGGAGACCTATTCCTCTATAGTTGGCGCAATCAGAGGGGTCTCCTTTCTTGCGCAGAGGCTTGGACCTTAAAAAAAGCGGATGAAGATGCCCTTGGTCGTTTCGAGAGGAAAATTCTGCGTACTATCTACGGTTCGGTTTGTTCAAACGGTGTATGGAGGAGAAGATATAACGAAGAACTGTACGGGTTGTACAACGACATCGGCCTGGTACGACGTCTACGGATACAACGTCTAAGGGGGCTAGGCCATGTAGAGCGCATGGAAAATACAGCTCCGACCCGAAGAGTCTTCGAATCCACTCCGGTAGGAAGGCGCGGCAGAGGACGGCCGCATCATCGGTGGCGCACGCAGGTGGAAGGGGACCTTAACCAACTGGGCGGGCGGCACTGGAAACAGCTGGCCAAGGACCGTGCCAGCTGGAGACGCTTGTTGGTTGAGGCCCAGGTTCACCACGGACTGTACCGCGACCTAAGTAAGTAAGTATATATGTGTGTACCTTGTCCGATACCATTTAAGTTGCACACGTCACAGCCATTGATCGAAACCCAAAACTGGCCGGCTAGCCACAAAACGACAATGAGATCACAATAAATAAGAACCGAACCACAAGCTATTTAGAAAAAGAAAATAAAAAACAAAAAACCCACTTAAGTCGAACCTGATATAGAGGAGAAAACAAAGCGACGAAACATTAACAATAGAATGAGTTAAGCAGACGAAAGGGGAGCGAGTAAAGATAACTTCAAGTTAACAATTCAAATCAGGTGCGACGAGTATCCGGTAAATTCATTACATTTTTATCGTATAATTGTATAGTCAGGCAGCAGTGGCAATAACAGCAGCAACAACAATAGTCTATTAGCAATGTGGCAAGATTCCCGCTTGCCGTTTTTGTTTTGTCCGAGTACCTCGGTACAATATTATTGACATTATGCATGCATGAGCCACAGTCTTCCTTTTTTCTGCTCTTTAAATGGGCTTTGGCTGTAGTTTTTTAGCTTTGGCCGTTAAGTCTACACTCCCAATTGTTATTTGAAAGAAATGAGGAGAGGTCTGGCAGCTGTTACAGAAGCGCCAGGCTTGTATATGTACCTAGTTTGAATATATAAAAAAGAAATCAATGTCGTCAACTGCGGTACACTCCTAAATTCTAAAGTGATTTTACTGACGGACTGTAAGCAGTTAAATATACAATATTCGGCTTTAAGCAGCTTTTATGAGCAACTTTTCAACATAAATAACTGATTTAGCTTGGGGACTGACTCTCCTAGTGGCTGGCTTAACGATTCAATATTTTATTTTATCAGATGACTTGGGTATGAATTTGAACTCGCCCGAGTGAAGGTGGTGGAGAGGAGAACGCGATTCGCCATTCGTTCTTCGTGAACTTCGTGTTTCTTACTTTGCATAGTTAAGCAAATGAATTATTGTCAAAAGGGCGATTATACATAGAACAACATGAGCGTGCAACGGCGGCGGCAGCAGCAATGGCAAAAGAAACTTTTTAATCAGATAATACAACATTTCTTTTCGTTGCTTTTGCGTCTTAATCATATTTGTGGCACTGCCGCCTTCGCCTACTCTTCTACTAGTCCTCTGACGCTGCATGTAATTAACATAAGTTATAAACTTAAAAACTCTGTCGTATTTCCACCTCGTAGGATTTACGTCCGTGGAAGGACGGGAGTGACATCATATGATTTATGTTTTTATTTTCTTTATTTCCTTTTTGGATCCGAGAAAACATGGAGTGGAGGGAGCGAGCAAACAGAGCAAAGAAGATGATCGCGTTTAACATGGCAAACGCCAGCTTCGATCTCTGTTAACACACACAGCCTCCGCGTGACCTCCCCTGCATAGCTGCCCGAGAGGTAGTGAACCAATGTGTGTAACGTCCCGACCCTTTGTTCCTGGGGAAAGAGGAACCTGCTCCTCCAGGTTGAGGGCAACAACCCCATCACGGGAAAAAAACAATTGTTCCAAAGCAACCACAAGCCTCGAATACCGACGGATACGAAGCTGACGACCCATGCAAACGATTAAATTACTTGCGAGTCTGCACCTGAGGTGGTAAACGACTAACAAAGGCCTCGTAGGGGTAGCGTATCCGACATGCGCTGGCCCGTAAAATAGCGAACTTCTAGCAGCTCTGTTTCTTCTTCTTCTTCTTCTTAGTGGGCGCTACAGTTCGGGGTGAACCTGGGCCTCAACCAACATGCCCCTCCATCTAGCACGATCTTTCGCTAGCCTTTTCCTTTGCCGCACACCCAGTTGGCTGAGGCCCCCTTCCACCTGTGTGCGCCATCTTAAGTGCGGCCGTCCTCTGCTTCTTCGTCCCTCGGGGATGGATTCAAAGACTCTCCGGGCTGGAGCTGTGGTATCCATTCGCTCTACATGGCCCAGCCATCTTAGGCGTTGAATCCGTAGACGCCTGACTAGGCTCATGTCGCTGTACAGCCCGTAAAGTTCATGGTTGAATCTTCTCCTCCATCCCCCGTCTGCGTTGATAGGCCCAAAAATCACGCGCAAAAGCTTTCTCTCGAACCGACCAAGGACTTCCTCATCCGCTTTTGATAGTGTCCATGCTTCTGCGCATTACTGTAGTGTGTTTCAGGCAGAAATAACTGCGATAACGGAGGCATGGCTCAGGATCAATGTAATATCCACAAAGGATATTATCATTTGCACGGATAGCCAATCTAAGATAAAATCCCTGGCAGCGGTAACCCACAAATCAAAGACATCTCTCAAGTGCCACCTATCTCTAGACGAGATGGCTGAAGAGTTCAATATAAAACTACTGTGGGTTCCCGGGCATAGGGATATTCCAGGAAACTGCGCGGCCGACGAACTCGCAAAGTTAGGGTCAAGCACACTCAGCCTACCTACCCTCGGGTACCTAGAAACACCAATAAGTACGGTAAAGCACATGATAAATCTTCAAACCATAGAGGAGACCAATCTCCAATGGAATGAGAGCAATATCGGCCTTATCACCAAACAATTGTGACCTAAGTTAAACTTAGGACGAACCAGGGACCTGGTGGCAACCAAAAGGGCAACCTTGAGCACTCTAGTGGGTGTCATTACAGGTCACTGCACCATTGGAAAACACATCGCCAGACTGGGGCTACCCTACAATGACTTCTGTCGCGGCTGCGTGGACGAGGAAGAGGAGGAATCAATACACCACCTCCTCTGCTCATGTCCCTCTTTTGCGAATCGCAGGAGGATTTACCTCGGCGCGCCCTTCTTCGACAATCTGAGTGAGCTAGCAAACCAAAAAATAGCTCAACTCCACCGCTTTATTAGAAGCACCGGTTGGTTCCCAGGTAGCGGATCAGGGTAACCTGAGCCTAAGTGTGGCTTACGCCTACCACGTCAACCTAACCTAACCATGCTTCTGCGCCGTACAACAGGACCGGGATGATAAGGGTCTTATATAGAGTCAACTTAGTCGTTCGGGAGAGGGCTCTATTACTCAATTGCCTCCTGAGCCACAAGAAACAGCGATTGGCAAGAGTGATTCTGCGTTTGATTTCGGAACTGATGTCGTTGTTCCAGGTCACTGCGGAGTAAAGGTAGACGAAGTCCTTAACTACCTCGAACTTATATCTGCCTATACAAACGTTCTGGCCGAGACGTCGGTGGTGAGCGTCCTTTTTTGATGACAGCATATATTAAGGTTTGCCGCTCGTTTACCGCCAGGCCACATTTCACCACCTCGATCTCAATACTCGCAAACGCCTCATTGACATCTCGCTGTGGTCTACCTATAATGTCAATATCGTCGGCGTATGCAAGGAGTTGCGATCCAGCAGCTCTGTTAGTAAGTCCTATTTCCATCTCCTCGTGGTGCCACCTGGGGATTTTCTATCTGAAATCACGAACGGAAAAGGGCGAATGGCGAGTTTCCTGTGCCTCAAAACAGGACAAGTGCCGGTTAGGCTATGGCCCGGCCAACCCAAATAAGACAATCTTAGTCCTGTTTACCAAGAGGAGAAAGGTACATCCCTGCTCAATCTTTCTAAATGGCACACGCATAGGATTTTCAGAGGAAGCAAAGTATCTAGGTATTGACCTAGACCGCAGACTCAACTGGAATTCCAATATAAGAAATAAACACATGAAAGCGACTAAGGCCGTGGGGGCCTGTCGACGTACTTACGGTTAACCTGGGGACTTATATCTAAGATAGTCCACGTGAGGGCGACGTGGCGCAGAAGTTAGTGTATTGGACTCTGAGGCACGATGAGCGAGTTCGGATCCCGATAACACAAACGCCATCGATTTTTTATTTCGCGGCGTCCCTCCTCGGCGGGGTACTGGCAAAACCCCCCGTAGTATACTTGCCAAGAAAAAGCTTCTCGACTCAAGCCGTTCGGAATCAGCATTAAACTGTAGGTCCCTTTCACCTGTGTGAAAAATTAATCACACACAACATGGGTGATTGAAGAGAAGCTTAGCTCTGGTCCTTCATGGGCTGTAACGCCACCAAAAGAAGAAAGAAAAGTCCACTGGTTATACACTGCGATAGTAAGATCTATCCTTACCTACGGGTTAACCATATGGTTGACAAAAGTTGAGCAAAAAACTACAATTGTTAAGCTTCAGCGCCTTCAGAGACTAGCGTGTCTCGGCATTACAGGCGCTATGCCAACCTGCCCCACGGCAGCCCAAGAAGCACTCATTGGACTCACTTTACTGCACCTTCTTATCAAAAAGGTGGCATTACGCAGTGCAATCAGAATTCTTTGTTCGCGAACAAATATGTCATATAAACCCGTGGGTCACATGTCATATTACAATACCTTCCCGAGCTGGATATGATTACCACGGTCTCGGACGCATTACCACACACTTTCACCTTTGACAAGAGATTTGAGATATTGATCCCAGAACGCTCAGCATGGGAAAACAGTGATCCCCTGCTAAATGTCAAAAACCTTAGGTGGTATACGGATGGCTCCAAGATGGCTTCTGGCGTTGGCGCCGGCATCTTTGGACCAAATTGCAAGATCTCGTAGGCCCTGGGAATGAGTCCCAGCATATTTCAAGCAGAGTTGCATGCCATCCTGACATGCGCCAATCTAAATCTTAAGACTGGCATTAGAGGAGTAATCATCAACATACTTTCGGACAGCCAAGCAGCGCTGGGTCCGTACAGTACGAACTCAAAAACCGTCAAGGAATGCCATGATGCCCTACAATACCTCGCCAAAAGAAACAATGTTAAGCTTTGGTGGGTGCCAGGACATAAAGTATCAAGGGCAATGAAATTGCCGACCAACTTGCAAGGAAAGGTTCCAGCGGCAAATATATAGGTCCAGGACCATTCTTTGGCATCCCCAAGTTTAAGATAAATTTCTTCCCAAACAAGTGGGAAAAATTGCAACGCCTGTCCTTTTGGAACAGCGTTGGGGGACTCAGTCAGCCGAAACGATTTGTACGACCCCTGAACAAACACTCTAGTGACATCCTCAAACTCAATAGTGTGGATATCAGAAGACTAGTCAGCTATCTGACAGGACACTGCGGTCTGAGGTATCATCTAAACAAAATTAGCCTCTCGTCCGAAATTGAGTGTCGGCTCTGTCTCGACGACGAAGAGACGGCGGAACACATATTATGTGAGTGTGCTGCTCTCTGCCATCTTAGGAAGTGTATCCTCCTCAGCGAAGTTATGACTTCACTATGAATTGAAGAAGCTCATGGGCTAGCAGTCACCAAAGATCTGCAAATGCTAAGTGTAGCACCGGCTTTTTACGTGGAATATAAGGTCCCTCAACAGACCACGTGCAGCCGAACAACTTGCGGAGACCCCAGACTGTTATAAGGCAGATATTACCACAATACACGAAGTGCGATGGGATGGACCGGGCAAAAACAGGATGAGAAACTATGATATATGACATCTACTACGGCGACTGCTACAAGGAGAGACAACGCTTATTCGGATGCGGATTTGTTATTAGAGGTAGACTTAGGTAAAAAGTCTTGAGCTTCAGTCATGTAAGCGAACGCCTCATGACAATCCGCATCAAGGCTAAATTCGCAAACATCAGCCTAATTTGAGCTTACGCCCCTACCGAGGACAAGGATGACGCTACAAAAGACGACTTCTACGACCTCCTAGATAGTACCTAAAATCGTACTGGGAGACTTTAACGCGAAACTGGGCATAGAAGTCGCTCTTGATAGGGTTATTGGCAAGCACAGCCTACACAACACCACATCCGAAAATGGATTTAGGCTGATAGACTTCGCAACGGGGCAAATCTTCTAGTTGCTAGCACGCGTTTCCCACATCTCAACATCCACAAAGGGACCTGGCGATCTTCGGATCAATCAACCGTCAACCAGATTGACCACAGTCCTATTGATGGCAGGCACGCATCCGACATTCTGGATGTACGAACTTTTAGAGGAACCAACATCGACTTGTGGCAGCCAGGTTGCGACTGCGAATATGCCTGGCCCAGAAAAATCGAGTAAGGCCAGCGGCATACAACGTTGCAATGCTACAATCGCAAGAGACTGTCAGAACCTATGCCAAGCGCGTCTCCCTCAAGCTCTCGAAAAACCCCCCAACACCTGCTCAGACGCTCAGACCGTACAACACCAATGGACCCGTTGTCAACAAGCCTTAGAGAGTGCTGCTTCTGAGGTACTGGGTTTCAAACCGCCACCATCAAAAAACCCATGGTTTGGTGAGTGTAGGAGGGCACACGCAGCCAAGTAGCAAGCCTATCAAGAGGCGCTGCAGAGAAGGACGAGAGCTGCTCGTGAGCATTATGAGCAGAAGAGGAGGGAGGAGAATAAGCTCCTCAAAACCCAAAAAAAAAAAAAAAAAGAGAGGCATGAGAAGCTCACGATTGTAGAGATGGAGAGATGCTGCCACAGGAATGACATTCGGAGGTTTTACCAACGAATAAAACAAACATACCAGGAATATAAGGCCAGAAGGGAAGCCTGCAGGGACGAAAATGGAAACCTAGGAGTGGATTCACAGTCGGTGCTAAGTATTTGGAAAGACTACTTCTGCAGACTTTATAACGGCGATGACGGAACAGAACCCGCTGTCAGGCAGAATGACCCTTTCATGATAGCAGAGAATTCCCTTCCCTTGACCTGGACGAAGTTAGGAATGCTTTTTCTAAGCTGAAGTCCAACAAAGCTGCTGGAGTAGACGGACTACCTGTCGTGCTCTTAAAGGCAGCTGGAGATGGCCTGATTGGGAGCATGCACCAGCTCATCTGTAAGGTATGGTCAGAGGAATGCATGCCCGATGAATGCAATCTTAGTATCGTTTGCCCGATCCACAAGAAAGGAGACCCCTTTGTCTGCGCCAACTACAGAGGTATAAGTCTTCCGAACATCGTTTATAAAATCTTCTCTGCTGGACTGTGTGAATGGCTGAAATCGTTCGTTAATAAACTGATTGGTCCATATCAGTGTGGTTTCAGATCCGGGGAGTCCACTATAGATCAATTATTCACACTGCGGCAGCTCCTGGAAAAAACAAACGAGTTCCAGATCGACACCCAACATCTGTTTGTCGACTTTAAGGCGGCATACGATAGCATACATAGAAACGAGCTATACAACGCCATGTATAGTTTTGACATCCCTGCCAAACTCGTTAGATTGTACAGGATGACAATGGAGAACTCCCGCTGCTCCTTCAGGGTCGAAAGCGATTTGACCGAACCTTTTATGTCAAAAAAGGTGTAAGACAGGGCGACGCGCTATCGTGCGACTTTTTCAACATCGTCCTTGAAAAGATCGTGCAAAACCCACTGGTCTATACGAGGGGCACCATCTTTTCCAAGTCCGTACGACTGCTCGCATATGCCGACGACATTGACATAATTGGAGGAAGTCAGCGAGATGTCATTGAGGGCTTAACGAACATTGAGACGGAAGCGACTAAAATGGGTCTTTCGGTTTACGTACTTCTACTTATCAGGCCAGCGATCCATGGAGGATCTGATCCTGAGCTATAGCTGCCTTCCATTCTTGACGGTCCCGGGCACGCTGCTCCCAGTTATCAAGACCAAAATGTCTTATATCCGCGATTACTTGGTCTTTATACCGGAGGTTCGGTCTTCCTCTTCTTCTCGAACCAGGAGGCTCGTAGTCGAAGACCCTCTTAGCTGGAGCGTTGATGCCCATGCGCTCGATGTGGCCGAGCCAGTGTAGTCGACGGATCTTTGCTTTCCGGACTACATCCACATCGTTGTACAGGTCGTACAGTTCGCGGTTGTGTCTTCTTCTCCATTCACCTTCCTCACAGACAGGACCAAATATCCGGCGCAGAATTTTTCTTTCGAAAGAACCCAAAATCAGCTCCGCTGTCCTGCTTATCGTCCAGCTTTCGGCTCCGTACAGCAAGACTGGCAGAATGAGCGTTTTGTAAAGCATGACTTTGGTCTTTCGAGTGAGGAGTTTTGACCCCAGTTGTTTGGACAAGCCGAAGTAGCAGCGGTTGCCAAGGGCGATTCTATGCCGGATCTCCACTGTGGTGTCATTTGTGGAATTTACGTTTGCCCCTAGGTAGACAAACTCCTTAACTACCTCGAAATTGTAGCGTTCAATTGTTATATTTTGTCCAAGGTGGTGAGCGACGGATTGGTTTTTGCTTCACCGCATGTACTTTGTCTTGTCCTCATTGACCTTAAGACCAACTCGTTTCGCCTGTTCTTCAATCGCCGTGAATGTTTCCACGATGCCACGGCGAGAACACGCGATGATGTCGATATCATCCGTGTATCCTAGCAGCTGGACGGACTTGTAAAATATAGTGTCTTCCCTGTTGACGCCTGCCCGTCGCACTATCTGCTCCAGTACCAGGTTGAAGAAGTCACATGACAGCGCATCTCCTTGCCGAAATCCGGTGCATGTTTCAAACGGTTCCGAAGTCCTAGAACCGAGTTGCACGGTGCATCGCGTATTTTTTAGCGTGGCGCGACACAGCTGGATCAGTTTTCCCGGGATCCCGGATTCGGCCATCGCATCAAACAGTCCTTCACGATGAATGCTGTCGCATGCGGCTTTGAAATCGATGAAAAGATGGTGTGTATCGATTCGAAACTCGTTGGTCTTTTCCAGGATTTGTCGAAGTGTGAAAATTTGGTCTATAGTCGATTTGCCGGGCCGGAAGCCGTACTGGTAGCTGCCGATTAGTGCGGTGCAAAACGGCTTTAGACGTTCACACAATACGCTGGACAGGATCTTGTATGCGACATTGAGCGGGGATATACCTCTATAGTTCTTGCAAGAGGTAGGATCGCCTTTTTTGTGGATGGGGCAAATAGAGCTGGTATTCCAGTCGTCGGGCATGCTTTCGTCTTCCCAAATTCTGCAGGTGCATGCTCCCTAGCAGAACATCGCCGCCAGCCTTGAAGAGCTCTGATGGCAAGCCATTTAAGCCTGCGGCCTTGTTATTCTTCAGCTTCTGAATAGCTGTGCCGACTTCTTCGATGCTGGGTGGGAGGACTACTTCAGCGGCTGAAACTGGGATTTCCTCGGTCCCTACCGCTCTCTCTTGTTCATGCTCGTTAAGTAGCTGCTGGAAATGCTGCTTAAATACATCCACTATTCCCTGCGGGTCGGTGACAAGATTACCCTCAAAGTTTCGAAGAGCTTGGGTGCCCTTTTTGAAGCCTCCTGCAAGGCCTTGGCTTTCTTGTAAAAGGCTCGTGTTTTATGCTTATCCCTAGACTCCTCGAAAAGGTCATCACCCAAAATGTATAATGTTGCGGCCCGCGTGAATTAGCAAACATATGAATGTGGCCCGAGGGAAAAAAAGGTTGAGTATGGCTGCTCTATATCATAACGTCTTGTTCGCTTATGATTCACTCTTTCACACTGAACAGATTGCTCCACCGAACTACGCCACTAAGTACCCTTATATCCGTTAGGTTGCTTGTTCTCAGTGCACCAAATGGCACCTCTTAAGGGAGACATTACCGAAAGCTCTTAGAGATTTTCACCCCATTATGTGCTCGAAAAAAAAGAAAAGAAAAAGTTTCACGTTATGTTCGTCTTGTTACTACGCCCACTAACTGGTGTACCTGTAGTTTTTTATATCCTTTTCTCTGGCAAACAACAAGAATAATCCTTCAAAGTTAAAAAATAAAGAAAACACATACAGAGGCAGACTAGGGTATATTAAATAAAACAAAACACAAACAAGACGCGCGCAAAGGAAGAAAGTTTAACACTGAAACAACAGCAACAACGAGTCGACTTCTTTGTACCTGCCACTGCCACCAAACAGCATGGAACTTATACACACGTGCTTAGTTACAGGCGTAGAAGAAGAATCCCAGGACGCAATGCATGAATAAAGTACGCGCCAGGTACAACCTCGTCTTGTTCTCTTTTTCTCCCTTTATTATACATCAAAAGCCAAGCAAAACTCTTCCGAGAGCCAGGGGGACCTTCTACTTTCTGTATTTCCACCTCAATATTTAAGTGCCGGCGAGAGTATTATCAGAGTCCTGCGTCGCAGACATTTTTTTTTTTTGTACATCCCTTTACCCCATTATCTGCCATTTCTCGCCATCCCTTGACGCCTGTTATGCTTTAATCCTTTACCATTTCACTGCGATGCAATAGTTTTAAATTTTTCTATGACTCTCTTAGGATCACCCGGTATGTACATATTAAAACGTCCTAGTTACTTTGGAGAACCTAACGACGACAGGGTTGGGGAGCAACAACGTCTTAAAGCTGAATTCATTTTAAATATACGCTTAATCAGCGTCAGCGACATAAAGTACGCACATATACCCGGGCACACCATTAAGCTTTCCCATGTGTAGATGAGTTCACGTAACTACTTAGCATTAATTTTAAACAAACTTCCACTCGGATACATGCTCCAATGTGTAGGGGACAAATTCCTTTTTAAGCACATGGAAGGTGTTTTAGAGTTTGGTGACTTTAGTTAAGCAGATTTCACGTTCTTTGGCCTTTTTATGTATTTCGTTCAGATATAAGTCTAGACATGTTGTTCTGTCATGCTAAATTGCTTAATCTGTGAAACCAGGCAGGTCATTTGATATTGATTATAGACAAAGCTTAGGACAGCTATGTGGATGGCAAAGGACTAACAAAGTCCTCGTAGGGGTAGCATCTATCCGACGGATGCTGGCCTGCTAAAAAGCGAGAAGAGCCACCGCAGTCAAACATCTTGCGACACTGTTAGTAAGTCCTATCCCCACCTCCTCGTGGTGCCATCTGGAGATTTCCTATGGAAATTGCAGACGGGGAAAGGCGAATGGCGAGCCTCCTGCGCCAAAAAACAGGATTAGTCGGTTGGGCTACGGCCTAGAAAGCCGTAACCGTAAAAAAAAACACAAACTCCGAAACAACCACAAGCCTCGGATATAACGGACCGGATTTGTATGTGGAATGTTAGGTCCCTAAACAGGCCACGTGCAGCCGAACAACTTGCGGACGCCCTAGACCGCTATAAAGCGGACATCACCGCCATCCAGGAAATGCGATGGAATGGACCGGGCATAAAGCGGATGAAAAACTGCGATATTTACTACGGCGACTGCTATAGGAAGAGAGGGCAACGATTGTTTAGATGCGGATTTGTTGTTCGAGGTGGACTAAGGCAAAAAGTCCTTAGCTTTCGGCATGTGAGCGAACGCCTCATAACAATCCGTATCAAGGCTAATTTTTTTAACATCAGCCTGATGTGCGTCCACGCCCCCACGGAAGACAAGGATGACTCTACCAAAGATGAGTTATACGATCTCCTAGACAGAACGTATGCCCAATGTCCCAGCTATGACATCAAAATTGTACTAGGAGACTTCAACGCTAAGTTGGGTAAGGAAAGCATCTTTGAACGAGTCATCGGCAAACATAGCCTACACGACACTACCTCCGATAACGGACACAGGCTGATTGATCTTGCTACGGGGCGAAATCTCCTTCTAGCCAGTACGCGCTTCCCGCACCTCGATATACACAAAGGCACCTGGCGGTCTTTTGATCAATCGACTACCAACCAGATTGATCACATCGCGATCGACGTCAGACACTCCTCCACTATTCTTGATGTTCGATCTTTCCGAGAGGCTAATATCGACTCGGACCACTATCTTGTTGTAGCCAAGATGCGCTTACGGATATCACGAACGCAACGGAGTAGAGTAAGAATACAAAGTTATGACGTCGGAAAGCTACTATCGCCAGAAACCGCTCGTACTTTTACCGATCGCGTCTTCCTTAAGCTCTCCAATACACCTCAATTCTCCACGCTATCAATAGAACAACAGTGGAGCCTTTGCAAACAAGCCCTGAAAAGCTCTGCATCCGAAGTTTTGGATTTCAAGGCCCCACCACGAAGAAACACCTGGTTCAATGACGAGTGCAGGAGGGTTCATACAGCGAAGCAGGATGCATATAAGGCCTCGCTGCATAAAAGAACAAGAGCAGCTCGTGAGCTTTACGAGTTAAAAAGAAGGAAAGAAGGGAGGAGCATTAGCTTCTTAGAAGAAAGAAGAGAGAGCACGAGAAGCGCGCGATTGAGGATTTGGAGAGGTGTCACTGCAGGCGTGACGTTCGAAAGTTTTATCAACAGATAAAACGAACATGCCAAGCCATAAAGCCAGAACGGAAGCCAGCAGGGATGAGAACGGACACCGAGTAGTAGGACCGCAGTGGTTTTTCCACGTCTGTAGACTGTATAACGGCGATGTTAGTCAATATACCGCGGTCAGGCAGAATGATCCATTTCTAATCGACGGAGATCGCAGAGAATCCTGTCCCCCTGACCACGACAAAGTTAAGATTGCCATATCGAAGCTCAAGTCGAATAAAGCTGCTGGCGCAGACGGATTGTCTGCTGAGCTCTTCAAGGCAGCTGGGGATGACCTGGTTGGGAGCATGCACCAGCTCATCCGTAAGATATGGTTAGAGGAAAGCTTGCCCGAGGAATGGAGTCTCAGCATCGTATGCCCGATCCACAAGAAAGGAGACCCCTCTGATTGCGTCAACTATAGAGGAATAAGTCTCCTTAACATCGCCTACAAAATCTTCTCTGCCGTTTTGTGTGAACGCCTGAAGCCTTTTGTAAATAAGCTGATAGGTCCTTATCAGTGCGGATTCAGGCCAGGGAAGTCCACCATCGACCAAATCTTCACACTACGGCAGATACTGGAGAAAACCAATGAATCCCAAGTCGACACTCACCACCTATTTGTCGACTTCAAAGCCGCATACGACAGCGTAATTAGAGACGAGCTATACAACGCTATGTCTAGGGTTGACATACCTGCTAAACTTGTCAGACTATGCAGGATGACTTTGGGGAATGCTCGCTGCTCCATCCGAATCGGTGAACACCTGATGTCAAAAAAGAATTAAGGCAGGGCGATGCGCTGTCGTGTGATTCCATCAATATCGTATTGGAAATTATTGTGCAAAAATCACTGGCCAATACAAGAGGCAGAATCTATTTCAAATCCTCGCAACTCCTTGCATACGCCGACGCTATTGATTTAATGGTAGATCACAGCCAGATGTCAATGAGGCGTTTGCGAGTATTGAGATGGAGGTGGCGAAAATTGGTTTGGCCGTAAACGAGGGCAAAACTTAATATATGCTGTCATCAAAAAAGGACGGTCAACACCGACGTCTCGGCCAGAACGTTTGTATAGGCAGATATAAGTTCGAGGTAGTTAAGGACTTCGTCTATGGCTCCGCAGTGACCTGGAACAACGACATCAGTTCCGAAATCAAACGCAGAATCACTCTTGCCAATCGCAACTGAGTAATAGAGCCCTCTCCCGAACGACAAAGTTGGCTCTTATGATCCCGGTCCTGTTGTACGGCGCAGAAGCATGGATGGGAGGGCCCTTGGTCGGTTCGAGAGAAAGATTTTGCGCGTGATTTTCGGGCCTATAAACGCAGACGGGGGATAGTGGAGAAGATTCAACCTCGAACTTTACGGGCTGTACAGCGACATGAGCCTAGTCAGGCGTCTACGGATTCAACGCCTAGGATGGCTGGGCCATGTAGAGCGAATGGGCACCACAGCTCCAGCCCGGAGAGTCTTTGAATCCAACCCCGAGGGACGAAGAAGCAGAGGACGGCTGCACTTAAGATGGCGCACACAGGTGGAAGGGGACCTCAGCCAACTGGGTGTGCGGCAATGCAAAAGGCTAGCAAAAGATCGTGCTAGTTGGAGGGGCATGTTGGTTGAGGCCCAGGTTCACCTCGAACTGTAGCGCCGCATTAAGAAGAAGAAGAATTAAGCTAAATTTTGCTTGCTTAGTGGTGCTTAAAGCGCTGATACTCATTCACACTCATAATTATGACATTCTCCAAGTCAATGCTTCACTCCTGTTCCACTGTTTCTAAAACAAGGTACACGTATGTGTAAAATGGACTCAACCAACTAAACTTCTCCGTTTAAGCGTAAACAGAAATGAGCTTCCCTTAAGCAAATTGCAGATTTTGAAGTTTCTCTACTTTTTAGGGTTCCGTACCCAAAGGTAAAACGGAACCCTATTACTAAGACTTCGCTGTCCGTCCGTCCGTCCGTCTGTCACCAGGCTGTATCTCATGAACCGTGATAGCTAGACAGTTGAAATTTTCACAGATGATGAATTTATGTTGCCGCTACCACGACAAATACTAAAAACAGAACAAAATGAATATTTAAGGGGGGCTCCCATACAACAGACATGATTTTCATCCAAAAAATCCTGCCTGCAACCAAGATCTGTCATTTGATGAGGTAACATACATAGTCTCTTTCATATTTATATATACAGATGGTACGGAAACCTTCGTGCGCGAGTCCGACTCGCACTTGGCCGGTTTTTTAAATTTGGAAATCAGATGAAGGCACTCGGAGCCGGTGAATACGGTGGATGGTCTATCAATTCAAACTTCAATTCCTCAATTATAGCCATTGGAACTGCGCACGTATACAATGGTGGTAAGCACTGGTGCGTTATTTCTTGTTATTTTAACTTTGACTATTGCCTGCTGGTCCAATTACAATTACACTTGATTAATACCTTTCTTTAGCTCAACGTTTTCCCCACGCCTTCACTCGACAGCGTGGAACTTTACGGAACGGCGAGACTAGTTTCTACAGTAATCCGAGATTTTTTTGTTGAAAGTTTTCTATATTTAATACGCGTCTCGAATTTCAATTAATCATTTACAGCGCAATGGTTAAAATAAAATAAAAATAAACAACGAATGCCGACAAAAAGGCAGACAGCGATATGAAGAGACAGGGCACAGACGTACGTAGTAAATACAACAAGCGACCGTTAGAGGTTTGACAGAGTTAGCAAAGGTAGAAAATGAAATCTAAATTGAGTTGATGGTACGCGAGTGACGCACGATACGCAAATGATAGTAACAATTAAGCTTACCTCTGAGGGCCTTCATATGGGCCACCGCCATTCGAAGTATTGTCAGTTTGTCTGGTTTTCTTGCTAAAGCACTACATGTTGGCACCATATCCGATAGCTCTGTTATGTACGCAGTCATCTTATTTCTACGCCTTCTTTCGATTTCGCAATGATTCTCCCGGCTAAAATGAGAAACGGAGAAAAGGCGAATTTAATAATTTGTATTGACCTGGAAAGGAAAGCAAACAATGCAGTTGAAAGGGTTAAGTAAACACAGGGAGTACTGGCTCTGCGGCTGCCTTGAATCGTATCGGATTTGGCACTTATCCGATATTGTTTTTATGTTTTGAACATACTTTTTGGGTGGAGAAATACAATACTTACATATAGGACAATGCTCATTTGACGATGTCACTCTTGCGGGTTTCTGTTATTGGGATTTATGCCCATATCACTGGGAGAAAAAGTCTAGAGTAGGGTTCCGACCACTGGATTGTGATGAACAACACACTTTATTACTCCATCTCAGATCAACTATCTGAACGTTTCACCTTTATTACAACCTTTGTCTGATCTGATCACTGGATACTGAATCACTGAATGAATACTGAATGCATCCGAGGGCGAGTGTTCCCGCTTATGTAGCCCTCCGTCCAACCTGTCGAATGTTCGCCTTCAGACGTTCTCATTTAAAAGTCTCTAGAATATTCCGTGCTTTGACATTGACAGTCATTTCCATTTTAGCTGCCACAGAGCATTTCAAACTTTGACAGCGAAATTCGAACAAAACCGTCGGTTCGTGCCGCAACACTGCCCTCCTCCTTAGCTTGTTCGTCCTCGAACAAGCGATTTGATCCTTCTCCGCAATATGGCACTTACCTCTCCAAGTGGACAATCTTACACTTCGTCCGTCTGTTACCGTCTGCTGAATTCGATATTCGATATACCACGTCGTGGAGTTTCTTGATGACCTCATATGGCCCGTCCCAGGCTGATTGTAATTTGGGGCACAAGTCTTTCTTTCGTTCTGGGTTGTACAGCAATACCAATTATCCTGGTTCGTGTTCGCCCTTAAGTCATATCTCGGCTTCATTTTACCACTGACCAAGCTCAGTCGCTCCCGAATAAACTGATGGATAGAGTTCGGCTACTCCTACTTTTCGGTAACGAAGCCCACCCTATCGCTGGTTGTCGGTAGTATCACGCCAAACTTCAGATCCGATGGAAGTCAGAGATCAATTCCGAAAATGGCTTCAGCTAGTATTATCGCCGTTGAATTGTGCTACGCCGATCGATACGCCATTAAGAAATGGGGAAGATGTTCATCTCAGTCCTTCTTATCTCCGACGACGACTTTTCTCAAGTATTCCTCCATCGTCCGGTTGAACCTTTCGACCATGCCATCTGATTGTGGGTTGAATGGTGTTGTCCGTGTCTTTCTGATACCTAGCATGTCGCAAAGTTCTTTGAACACCGACGATTCGAGGTTCCTTCCATGGTCTGAGTGCAGTTCCAGCAGTACTCCATAAGGCCAGTTATTCAGGAATGCATCCGAAATGATGTTGGCTTCTTGGTTCGATATGGAAAACACTTCAATAGTCGATCACTACTAGCGCGTATTTTTTTCTCAGCGTTACTCGTTGGAAATCGACCTACGTTCGAACGGTGCTCCAACATTGTACTGTTGCATATTTCCTCGATTTTTCCTAAGTGGTCCCTTTGCTTTCGCACACTGTTAAGACCTGCAATTGAAGTTGGTGACCGATTCATGGCATCCTACCCAGTAGAAACGTTTCTTAATCTTTTCAACAGTCTTGTTAACACCAAGATGACCCCCGCTTGGTCCCTCGTGGTATTCTCGGATAATCTCGTCGACCTGTCCCTTTGGAATTACCAGCAAATCGTTAACAATGTCCCCGTTCTCACTTTCTCAACTGCGGTAGAGGCAATCGTTCTTCAGCTTCAAACTCTGTCCTTGAGCCCAGTAAGCTTTTACGATTGGGCTTTCACTGGATATTTGCTGGCACGTTGGTCGAAAACCTCGTTCTTGGTGATCGATAACTGCTAGATCGGCATATTCTCGCTCAATGCTCTGGTAGCACATGGAAACGACGGATGTGGGTGACCTGTTCCTTGGTTTCCGCACGTGAACAATGTTTACATTCAACGTCGCAAAGTCGCTTCGAGAAGCCATCCGCTTTTCCATGACTTCTTCTCTTCCGTTGTTCCCGTGCTCGCGCTTGGTCTCTTTTCGGCAAATTAGACCTCGAACGCTTTCTTCGCAGATAGCAGTTGCTCGCAATGTGCCTGGTCGCACATCTACTGGTCGCAGATGTAGCATCTGCCCGGTAATGAGCCACTTCTACTTGCCGTTGTTATTCGGGAGCAATACTGATCTTCAGAAATACGCAGCAATTTGATGGAGGGTCGGCATATCAAGAGCGATGTTTCACATGCGAAAGCTGGCAATTGCCTCCTTGAAAGATATATTTGGCAGGAGAATGAAAGCTTCGCTGCGTATCAGGGTCCCTTAGCCCTTGGATGAAATAATCCGTTTTCAGCTTTTCGATCACATCAATTGCAAGCAACATCCGCGTAGGTTAGATGAGACAGCCTCTCGATGCCGGAAGCATACTGCTGGATGGTCTCGTTTCCACGTTGCATGCGCCCTTTAAACTCCAGCTTGTGCATTTCCTGCATGTGCTCACTACCGTATCTTCGATGAAGAGCATCCCATATGGCTGTGTATTTCCTTCTCTGGGTCCCCGGAATGGTCTGTAGTATATCAGCTGCTTCACCTTTAAGGGGAATGACTAGGGCGGCACACGGTCTTTTTCTCCAGATTGATTCCTTTCCACTGTTGTCTCGAATTGCAGCTTAAGATGTTAAACGCGCTCGTGCCGTCGAAGTTGGGAGCAGTGAATTTCGATGCGGTACGACACTCCCTTGATGCTGCACGTTCTGGATAGTTTTCTCGAGAGCCAGAACTCTTGTCCGGTGTCTCAATTCTCTGTTACTGATTATTTTCAAGATCTAGAACCTTCTTGTCGAACCTCGATTCTAGTGTCTCAATTCTATCTTCGACGTCCTGGAATTGATCGTTGACGGTCTTAAACTTTCTCGATTGTTCTCTAGTATCTCTTCCAACGTCTCCAGCTTCTGGCTCAGACAAATGGAATTTTCCTCTTATCTCTTTAAAGTGTCCCCGTTAAAGTCTACGCTAAGGTGTTGGAAGCGCGTTTTAGAGCTATGGTCAAATCCAGGATAGGGGATGAAAAGTGCGAGTTTCGTCACGGCAGATGTACAACTGACCAGATTTTCACTATAAGAATGGTACTCGAGAAGGCTTGGGGTATGCTAAACCGATATACAGCTGCTTTGTAGATTTGGAAAAGGCGTATGACCGAGTTCCTCGAGGTAAACTCTGGAGTGTTCTGCAGAAGTATGGGATTAATGGTCCTCTGTTGAGGGCAACCATTTAGTCTCTATACACAAAAAGTAACAGCTGTGTTCGGGTTAACGGTAGTAAATCAACACCTTTCACCGTGGGCGTTGGACTTCGCCAAGGGTGCGTCTTGTCACCTCTCCTTCTCATTATATATATATGTATATGGACTGGATGTTGCAGCGCAGTCGAGACGAGGAGAGAGTTGAGAGTAAGCCGTATTTTTTTGCAGATGACTTAGTTGTCCTCACATCCTCTCAGACGGAACTCCAGCGCGCGCTAGATAGGTTTGTGGCCGTATGTGCTGATGCTGGAATGAGGGTTAACGTGAACAAATCCGAAGTTATGGTTATTTCCAGAACACCTGTCCAATGCACTCTACATGTTAGTGAAGTTCCATTGAAGCAGGTGGAGAAGTTTAAATATCTCGGGGTCTTCTTCACGAGTGATGGGATGAGTAATACTGAACTTTCCTGCAGGATTGGCCAAGCTGGGTAAATTTTGAAAGAGCTTATAAGGTCTCTAATCAGGAAAACCGAGCTTGTTGTCAAAGCCAAATTAGCGGTTTTTCACTAAGTATTTGTTCCAACTCTCAGCTATGGTCATGAAATTTGGGTATTGACCGAAAGAATAAGATCGCGAATACAAGCTGCCGAAATGGATTTCTTCGTACTGTTGTGGGAGTTAGTTGCCGGGATAGGGTGAGCAACACGGCAGTGCGCGGGGAGCTCAATGTTGAGCTTCTCCGAACGGAAAGGGCCATGCTTCGATGGTTTGGTCACGTGAGACAAACGTCGCCGTCATCACGACTTCCCAAGCGTGCCTTGAATGCAATACCATCAGGCAGACGACCGCTTGGCAATCCCAGGACGAGGGGGTTGGACCAAGTCCAAAAACTCGCCTGGAGATCTCGCGTGCGCACATTACCCCTCGCGACCCTTTTAGTGGAACATGCGGCCCACTGAAAATTATGATGAAGAATTGGGTTAGCATATTCCCAGTCAATGACTTTTGCTCAAGTGTTAACCGCGAATGTTGCTTGCCTGCTGCTTTGGTGGCGTTACAGCCCATTAAAGGCCAGAGCCAAGCTTCTCTCAATCACCCATGTTGTGTGTGATTTATTGTTTTTACACAGGTGAAAGGGGCCTACAGTTTAATGCTGATTCCGAACGGCTTGAGTCGAGAAGCTTTTTCTTGGCAAAAGAAAGGCAACCGATGCTTAACTACTCAATATAGGCCAATTTCCATACTTCCAACACTTAGTAAGCTATTTGAAAAACTAATAAAAGCGAGAATTACATCATTTCTTAACAAAAACAAATTTTTCAGAAACGAACAATACGGTTTTCGTGAAGGAAAATCCACTGAAGATGCTATTCTTAAGCTCTGTAGTGAAATTTATGAGAGTTTTAACAACAACAACGCTAATTTGGTACTATTTATAGATATGACCAAAGCGTTTGATATGGTCAATCACGAAATCCTACTCGATAAGTTATACAAGGCAGGGTTAAGGGGTGTAATACACAAATGGCTCTCTTCATACTTAACACATAGAATTCAAAGAGTGAAATTAAATGGTATTTTTAGTGATCCATTAAAAGTTAAGACAGGTGTGCCACAAGGTTCAGTGTTAGGTCCTTTGTTATTTTTGATATATGTTAATTCATTGTTTTATCAAAATCTCAATAGTAGTATTACAGCCTTTGCTGATGATATGGCTTTAACATATAATAACAAAAGTATTTTTATGTCTGCAATCGAATTATATGGGGATCTAAATATTATGCGCCAATGGTTTGCTAAACATGAGCTACTCATAAGCAGTAAGACCAGACTAATGATTTGCAGTTTAAAAGGTTCGTATCCACTTGATTGTGATGCCATCTTTCATTCCAGTTCATGTGCCAAGTTATCGTTATCTATTCATAAGTGTGGTCAAATAAACTATCAAAAGGATATAGTGTGCAGTCCAGATTGTTTTAAAATCGAAGGTGTAGAGAGTTATAAGTATTTAGGTGTACTCATAGATAAAAATATGACATGGAAAGCACATGTCGAAGACCTTAAACGATATATGCTATCTGTTACTCGTAAAATGTATCTGTTAAAAGAGCACTGTTCGCGAAAAATTTTATTAATGTTTTACTATGGCCTTGTCCAGTCTAAATTACAGTACGGTATTGCAAGCTGGGGGGGTACTTATAACAGTACGACTGAAGCATTGTACACATCCCAAAAACATATCGTTAGAATTATTTGCAAACAAAATCGATTAGCACACAGCTGGCCACTATTTCTGTCCTTGCGTATTCTACCATTAAACCACCTATACGTTTTTAAGGTTCTAAAATTTTTCTTCATGCGAAGCGGTTACAGTACCATGTTAAGATGTTCGGATATATACAGACTACGAGTAAATAATATGACAATGTCCAATATCCCATTCTCTACAAAAACTTGTTATCTTAAATTTTATACTACGACGGCACCAAGGCTATTCAATAAATTACCAATTCATATAAGAAAACTGGTTCAGCCTACCTCATTTCTAAAAGAACTTAAAAAATTTCTCTTTAATATGGATAGTTTAACGGTTAAAGTTTTTCTCAATACAAATTTCTAATTATGGATTTTCTTTGTTACTGTAATATTATGTTATGAATTTATTGTTAACTGTGATTGCACTTTACGATATACCCCACAAAAAAGTATCTTTTATTTATATGTACATTATCTGAAGGATCATTCGCCTCTAGTCACTTCTGAACTACAGAATGATGCCTATTCATTTCTTAAATGTTAGTCTCTAAAACACATGTAAACTTAACGTAACAATTGTAAAAAGTTTGTATATGTATGTATTTAAGATTTGAAATAAAAAAAAAAAAAAAAAAAAAAAAAAAAAAAAAAAAAAAAAAAAAAAAAAAAAAAAAAAAAAAAACTATACTACAACTATAGACCAAATTTTCACACTTCGACAAATCCTGGAAAAGACCAACGAGTTTCGAATCGATACACACCATCTTTTCATCGATTTCAAAGCCGCATACGACAGCATTCATCGTGAAGCACTGTTTGGGGCGATGGCCGAATTCGGGATCCCGGTAAAACTGATCCAGTTGTGTCGCGCCACGCTAAAAAACACGGGATGCACCGTGCAACTCGGTTCTAGGACCTCGGAACCATTCGAAACATGCAGCGGATTTCGGCAAGGAGATGCGCTGTCATGTGACTTCTTCAACCTGGTGCTGGAGCAGATAGTGCGACGGGCAGGCGTCAACAGGGAAGGCACTATCTTTTACAAGTCCATCCAGCTGCTAGGATACGCGGATGATATCGACATCATCGCGTGTTCTCGCCGTGGCATTGTGGAAGCATTCGCGGCGATTGAAGAACAGGCGAAACGAGTTGGGCTTAAGATCAATGAGGACAAAACGAAATACATGCTGTCAAGCAAAAACCAATCCGTCGCTCACCACCTGGGACAAAATATAACAATTGACAGCTACAATTTCGAGGTAGTTAAGGAGTTTGTCTACCTCGGGGCAAACGTAAATTCCACAAATGACACCACAGTGGAGATCCGGCGTAGAATCGCCCTTGGCAACCGCTGCTACTTCGGCTTGTCCAAACAACTGGGGTCAAAACTCCTCACTCGAAAGACCAAAGTCATGCTTTACAAAACGCTCATTCTGCCAGTCTTGCTGCACGGAGCCGAAAGCTGGACGATAAGCAGGACAGCGGAGCTGATTTTTGGTACTTTCGAAAGAAAAATTCTGCGCCGGATATTTGGTCCTGTCTGTGAGGAAGGTGAATGGAGAAGAAGACACAACCGCGAACTCTACGAGCTGTACCAAGATGTGGATTTAGTCCGGAAGGCAAGGATCCGTCGACTACACTGGCTCGGCCACATCGAGCGCATGGACATCAACGCTCCAGCTAAGAGGGTCTTCGACTCCGAGCCTCCTGGTTCGAGAAGAAGAGGAAGACCGAACCTCCGGTATAAAGACCAAGTAATCGCGGATGTAGGATATCTTGGTCTTGACAACTGGAAGCAGCGTGCCCGGGACCGTCAAGGATGGAAGGCAGCTATAGCTCAGGCTCAGATCCTCCATGGATCGCAGGCCTGATAAGTAAGTATACTACGGGGGGGTTTTGCCAGTACCTCGCCGAGGAGGGACGCCGCGAAATAAACATTCGATGGCGTTGGTGTTATCGGGACCCGAACTCGCTCATCGTGCGCCAGAGTCCAACACACTGCGCCACGACGCCACGAAGGTTACTTTTCCTTTAATGTATAGGATAAGCACTTTCCGATTTTATTTCGGGAAATATGATTTCATATTTACTCGTATGTAAGCCCACAAGTCCGGCGTAAATAAGTTTATTGCATATTTCCAAAACGATACTCCCAACTTAGACCAATGCATTGGCCAAAATGATTCGTCGTCACAAAGAGCGCACTCTTTTAGAAAAGGTAAAATGCCTTTAATAAAAGATTCAAAGGCAAAACAAGTTCCCTACACAACAAAAATGGCATAAAACAAGGTACATCGTTCCCTAAATATCTGCGGTATGTCTGTCTGTGATAGCATCTGGATTTCAAAGTTTTCCTATTTTCTTCCTCAAACTCTGACAAAAGTAATCGTAATTTATTCTGAATAATTAACCCAACATGTGGTATCACGAAACTTGGAACTTTCCAGCACACCTATGATTCTAGGGGCATTATACGTACATACCTATATGCCAGGAAAACCCCACCCCGGTTAGGCAAACAAATGATGATTAATACCACGAAGAGAGGAGGAAACAAATAGGATCTAATAGAACTTTAATTGTTCAATATTTGCTATGTGACTGGGCTTGGGGTAAAACTCATGCCATGGGCAGGGTATGCTTACGTTAACTGACTTCGGATAAGTAAAAGCAAACGTGTTCCGTTTCCATCAAGGCGTTCAGTTTAGTCCAACCTATACTGGAATTCTATACAACTTCAACTTCCACATATTTCTGTAAGCCCAGAGAAAGTTTGCGAGAAAGAATCTCTTCAAAAAGTATTTCGGAATACGAAAAAGACGCAAGAAACTTCTCCCTGTTCTGGGAAAGGTGTACAAACCATTCGTTTGGTTCTTTCGATTTCGAGTCATCGTTTAATTAAGGAGGGTTATTCCTTACACATACGCTAATTCCTAAGTGGATGTAAGACACTAAGTTGTTCAATAAGAATCACTAAAGTCCTTCCGGATAGGCAAAGAAATACCTGCCCAAGCCAAGAAGATAATGTTCTCGTCAAGGAAAAATGTACATGGCAAGGTGTTTAAGGTTTATTTATTGTTTTTTGTCTTCTTTTCAGTTGCTGACAGCATTTGTTTATTGTCGTGACCGATCCTCAACATTACCATACAACACCGAGTGCATAGCTAAGCAATCTCGAAGACCGAGGTTGCTCTAAACTATTTAAATTACAGAAGACCGATTGGAATCATGGCTACACTGAAGTTCTCATTTCCTTCTTTTTCTCATTAGTCATCAAGTTTCCATTAGAAGTCATTGTGTAACGTTGAAGCACATAATTGAAAAAGATTCGCTACAGAAGCATTGACTACGAATTCTTTGTTTACCCTGAGTTTGGATCTCATACGAGCCACAAAGACATGGCATGTATTTAGTCTTCTGAGTTGAAACTTACTTATCAGGCCGGCAATCCATGGAGGATCTGAGACTGTGCTATTGCTGCTTTCCATCCTTGATGGTCCCGGGCACGTTGCTTCCAGTTATCAAGACCAAGTTGTCTTACATCCATGATAACTTGGTCTTTTTACCGGAGATTCGGTCTTCCTCTTCTTCTCGAACCAGGAGGCTCTGAGTCGAAGACCCTCTCAGCTGAACCCTCTATGCCACATTTCCACTGTGGTGTCGTTTGTAGAGTTTACATTTGCCCCGAGGTAGACAAACTTCTTATCCAAGTCGAAATTATGGCTTACTTACTTACTATGATGGCGCTACAGTTCGGGGTGAACCAGGGTCTCAACCGACAAGCCTCTCCAGCCGGCCCGATCTTTGGCCAGCCGCTTCCAGTGCCGCACGCCCAGTTGGTTGAGGTCCCCTTCCACCTGCGTGCGCCACCGCTGAGGCGGCCGTCCTCTGCCGCGCCTTCCTTCCGGAGTGGATTCGAAGACTTTTCGGGCCGGAGCTGTATCTTCCATGCGCTCTACATGGCCTAGCCACCTTAGACGTCGTACCCGGCCGATGTCGCTGTACAACCCGTACAGCTCTTCGTTATATCTTCTCCTCCATACACCGTTTGAACAAACGGGACCGTAGATAGTGCGCAGAATTTTCCTCTCGAAACGACCAAGGGCATCTTCATCCGCTTTTGTTAAGGTCCAAGCCTCTGCGCCGTAAAGGAGGACTGGGATGATCAAGGTCTTATATAGTGTCACCTTGGTTTTCCGAGAGAGGGCTCTACTTCTCAATTGCCTCTTGAGCCCAAAGAAACAGCGGTTGGCAAGAGTGATTCTGCGTTTTATCTCAGCGCCGGTGTTGTTGTCGCTAGTCATCAGTGAGCCAAGGTAGACGAATTCCTTGACCACTTCAAATATACATATATCCGCCCATGGTGACGTTGTGGCCAATACGTCGGGGTTCACCGTCTCTTTTATATGAAAGCAGATATTTGGTTTTACCCTCACTAACCTTGAGAGCCATCTTAGCCGCTTCTACCTCAATGCTCACGAAAGCCTCATTGACGTCTTGCTGTTTTCGTCCAATTACGTCAATATCGTCGGCGTACGCAAGCAATTGCGTAGACTTGAAATAAATCGTACCTCTTGTGTTGGCCAGTGACTCTTGCACGATCTTTTCAAGCACGATGTTGAAAAAGTTGTACGACAGCGCGTCGCCCTGCCTAAATCCTTTTTTAACATCAAAGGTCTCGGTTTGCTCATTACCGACCTTAATGGAGCAGCGAGAATTCTCCATTGTCATCCTGCACAGTCGGACGAGTTTGACAGGGATGTTAAAACTAGACATGGCTTTGTACAGCTCGTCTCTATGTACGCTGTCATACGCGGCCTTGAAATCGACGAAGAGGTGGTGAGTGTCGATTTGGTATTCCTGGGTCTTCTCCAAGATCTGCCGTAGCGTAAATATTTGGTCTATTGTGGATTTACCTGGCCTGAAACCACACTGATAAGAGCCGATCAGGTTATCCACAAACGGTTTCAGGCGTCCACACAATACGGCAGAGAAGATCTTATATGCGATGTTAAGGAGACTTATTCCCCTATAGTTGGCGCAGTTATAGGGGTCTCCTTTGTTATGGACCGGGCAAACGATGCTGAGATTCCATTCGTCGGGCATGCTTTCCTCCGACCATACCTTGCAGATGAGATGGTGCATGCACCTTACCAGCTCATCTCCAGCCGCCTTAAAAAGCTCAGCAGACAGGCCGTCTGCGCCAGCGGCTTTATTAGACTAAAGTCTTGATATCGCTATTTTGACTTCGTCTAGGTCGGGTGGACTGAATTCTGTTACTTCGTGGTCCATTGCGAATGGCTCGTTCTGCCTGACAGCGGTATCTTGTCTATCATCGCCGTTACACAGTCTGCAGAAGTGGTCTTTCCAAATCCTCAGCATCGACTGCGACTCTACTACCAGTTCTTCATTTTCATCCCTGCAGGCCGCCGCTCTGGATTTGTAGCCATGGCATGTTCGTTTTACCTTGTTGTAAAACTTACGGGCGTCATTCCTGCGGAAGCATCTCTCCATCTCCTCGATCTCACGCTTTCCGTGCTCTCTCTTCTTTCTTCTGAAAAGCCCGTGTTCCTCTCTTCTCTTCTGCTCATAGATTTCGCGAGCAGCTCTCGTCCGTCGTTGCAGCATGGCTTTATATGCCTCTTGTTTTGCTGCATGGGCTTGTTCGCATTGTTCATCGAACCAGGAGTTTCTAGGTGGTGCCTGTTTGAAACCCAGCACCTCTGAGGCAGCATCTCTGACGGCGCTCTGGCAATGAGCCCATTCCTGCTCTATTGTTTGTGCTGCTGTGGGCGTTTTGAGAGAGCTTTGAGGAGACACGATCGGCATAGATTCTGGCAGTCTCTTGCGATTGTAGCTTTCCAACGTCAAACTTACGTAGTCCTACTCGACTCCTAAGCATTCTTGATATCCTCATTCGTACCTTGGCTACAACAAGGTAGTGGTCCGAGTCGATGTTGGCCCCTCGGAAGGTTCGTACATCGAGAATACAGGAGGAGTGCCTGGCGTCGATCGCAATATAATTAATCTGGTTGGTGGTCGATTGATCACAAGACCGCCAGGTACCTTTGTGGATGTTGAGATGGGGGAATCGCGTGCTTGCTACAAGGAGATTAAGCCCCGCTAGGAAATCGATTGGCCTTAATCCGTTGTCGGACGTTGTCGACTCAAATATGTCCTCCTTGCCCAGTTTTGCATTAAAATCTCCTAGGACTGTTTTTGTGTCGTAGGTGGGACATTGGGCATATGTTCTGTCTAAGAGATCGTAGAATTCATCTTTGAGTCGATCGTGTGGCTATGTGTCAACTTGGATTGAGCATGGACAGAGATCGAAGCTGGCGTTTGCCATGTTAAACGCGATCAACTTCTTTGCTCTGTTTGCTCGCTCCCTCCCTGGGTACTCGTATAGTAAATTCGACGGTAGGGAGAGCATGCGGAAGGGTGAGAGTAAATAAAGGTACACCACAAGGTGGCGATCTGTCACCCCTCCTATGGCTCCTTGTGGTCGACGGAATGGCCAAGATTCTGGAGACGGAGGGTTTTAATGTCACGGCCTACGCCGATGGCATTGTCATTTTAGTCTCTGGAAAATTTCCGCAGGTCCTCAGCGATAGACTAAGCTATGCACTGATGTTAGTGGACAGCTGGGTCAAGGGGCGAGGTCTGGGAGTAAGTCCGGCGAAAACAGTGGTAGTACTCTTTACAAGGAAAAGATCTGTACCAAGATACACCTACCCCCGTATGAATGGTAAAGATCTGATCCCTGGAAAATCTGCCAAATATCTTGGCATAATCCCGAACTCCAAACTTAGTTGGAGAGAAAATATTGAGAAAAGAATCAAAAAGGCCTATGTGGCACTATATTCGTGCAAGGTAGCCTTTGGAAAGACATGGGGCCTCAAACCGGGGTTAGTACATTGGTTGTACACTGCGGTGGTAAGACCTATCCTAGTCTATGGCTCGGTTGTCTGGTGGAAGGCGCTTAAGAAAAAGTGTCATCTTCAGAGTGTGTCAAAGGTTCAAAGTGCAGGCTGTCTGGCGGTGACGGGATCTATGAAGTCCACACCAACGGAGGCTCTTGAAGTCATGCTGAACCTCCCACCCCTGGACATGTACTGCGAGAGCGCCGCAACCAGAACCGCGCTAAGATTACAGGAATCAGGTCTCTGGAAAAGGAGTCCTCACGGACATGCATCAGTCTTGGATCGATGGGCCGTCTCGAGATTCAGAACCGTAACGGACTATGTCACCCGACTTCCTTCCTGGGAGAGGAGATTCTCTATTAGAATTCCCTCCAGGGAGGAATGGACCGGTGATATGGTACGCAAGGAAAATGAACTGGCAATCTACACCGATGGATCGAAAATGGATGTCGGCACATGTGCCGGGTTCTATTTTGAATCTTGAGATATACATCGCTCCTTTAGACTTGATGATGGCTGCGATGTTTTCCAAGATTTGGTCTTTGCAATCAAGCAGGCGGCAGACCTGATAAGTAGAGAGAATCTCTCAGGAAAAAGGATCAGCATCTATGTTGACAGCCAGGCAGCCATTAAGGCTCTGCAGGCAGCATGGATAAGATCCAAACTCGTTAAACTCTGCAAGGAGAAGTTAGAAGAGATATCCAATGTAAATGAGGTGACCCTCCGCTGGGTACCTGGTCATTTAAATATCTCTGGAAACGAGAGAGCGGACGAGCTGGCTAGGGTGGGATCAAGTGCTAACATTGCTCAGATCTCAGCTGAGGCCAAAGCATCACTCAGTGCGCTCTACATGGAGATAGAGACGGAGCTATTAGTGAATGCCAATAAGCGATGGTGTCGCTTAAATACATGCGCAACGGCGAGATCGACTTGGCCCGTCTATGATAAGAAAAGAACGGAAAATCTGCTGAAGTTCAACCGTGGGCCCGGTGTCCTCACCGGGCACTGCACGCTATCCTACCATGCAGCTCGGCTAGGCCAGCCCTACAATGACTTTTACAGAAGCTGCAGGGACGAAGAGGAAATTGAATCCATTCGTCACCTGCTGTGCGAATGTCCGGCGCTAGCTTAAAAAAGGAATATATTCCTGGGAAGATACTTCTTTTCGGGACTAGAAGAGGTAGGTAAATTTGGGCTGAACAGAATACTGAGATTTTTATCCTCGTCTGGCTGGTTCAGCTCGACCGAAAATGTATAGGTATCAACGGGTTAAACAAAACAAGTGGGCACAATGGACTCAACGTAGTCTACGTGAGCCTTGACTTTATGTCAATAGGGCACCCATATACCTAGCCTAACCTAACCCTCTTAAGCTCCCTCTATTATATACTATTCGTTAATATTTAAAAAAGCTCTTACCTAGCGAATCGCTCCTTGTCTTGAATGTTTTCATCGTCCATTCTGTTGTATTTATTAGCACTTGGCTCTTCTTCATCTGATCTAGAAATAAGGAATGAAGACATAACAAATACCACATATTAATTACGAGTTAAATTTTAAATTTTCGTGGGGGCAAACACCCCCATTTATTGGGCTTAGTTCAAGCCAACTTAATCTGACTTAATCTAACTTAGAAGCTAAGGATGGTGGGGGAAGGGGGCGTGATTAAGAAGACGATTTTTTAAGCATGGAGTGCTGAGGTTGAAGTCGAAGTAAGGATTTGAGTTGACACTTCCCAGCATACGAGAAATGGGTTCATTGGAGCAATAGGCGGTGCGGGGGGGTGGCTAGATAGAAGAGACGGGGATTACGTACATTGCGAGGGTTAGTGTTGATAGAGACAGAGTCATAGAGGGTCACGCAATCAATGGTACCTGAAAGGAGTCGATGGATGAAGAGAATGTCAGATACAGTTCTTCTTTCCTCCAACGTGTTCATGTTGATTAATTTAAGACGGTCTTGATAGGGTGGTAAGAGCAAAGGATTATTCCAAGGAAGACCTCGAAGTGCAAAACGTAGGAATCGGCGTTGGATGCTCTCGATTCTAGAAATGTCGGTTTGTTGGTAAGGAGACCATACTTGGGAGGCGTATTCAAGAAGGGGCCGGACAAAGGTTGTGTAGAGAGATCGGGTAACGTAGGGGTTGGAGAATTCTTTAGACCATCGCTTTACGAAGCCGAGTGCTGAATATGTGTCCGAAAATTTAACTCCTGGTCACATAATATGCCAAGATCCCGGGTAGCCTGAACGGTGTCTATGGGCTGATTATTAAGATAGTAGAGACGGGGATGGGGTTTGATTCGTTTACGTGAAAAAGTAATGGATTGGCATTTGGGAATGTTGAGTTCCAAGCAGTTTTTGGAACACCAGGTGGAAAAACTATTGAGATCTAATTGGATTAGGGAAGGGTCGTGACTGGAGGAAATACTCCTGAAGAATTTGGTATCATCGGCATATAGAGAGATTTGGGAATGTTTGATCACCATTTCAATATCGTTAATGGTAAGAACGAAAAGAAATGGACCTAAGTGGCTACCTTGGGGGACACCGGAGGAAGCTGGAAGAGGTTTAGAAAAGGCAGATCTGAAGCGAACACTATAATAACGATTGTTCAAGTAACCACCCCCGACAAGAACCCCGTGGTATGATGGCGAGTGTGAGCAGAAAAAGGCAGCAACCGACGAGGCGTACCAAAAGGCGCTGCAGAGGAAAACCAGGGCAGCGCGAGAAGAGTACCGAGCCAGAAGAAGGGAGGAGAGGAAACTACTGCGACAAAAGAAAAGAATCTTCGCAGCCTCCCAGCTCAAGGATATTGAGGAGTCTAGGGATAAACATAAAATACGAGCCTTTTACAAGAAAGCCAAAGGCCTTGCAGGAGGCTTCAAAAAGGGCACCCTGGCTCTTCGAAACTGCGAGGGTAATCTTGTCACCGACCCGCAGGGAATAGTGGATGTATTTAAGCAGCACTTCCAGCAGCTGCTTAACGAGCATGACCAAGAGAGAGTGGTAGGGACCGAGGAAATCCCAACTCCAGCCACTGAAGTAGTCCTCCCATCCAGCATAGAAGAAGTCGGCACAGCTATTCAGAAGCTGAAGAACAACAAGGCCGCAGGCTCAGATGGCTTGCCATCAGAGCTCTTCAAGGCTGGCGGCGATGTTCTGGTAGGGAGCATGCACCAGATCATCTGCAGAATTTGGGAAGATGAGAGCATGAATACCAGCTCTATATGCCCCATCCACAAAAAAGGCGATCCTACCTCTTGCAAGAACTATAGAGGTATATCCCTGCTCAATGTCGCATACAAGATCCTGTCCAGCGTATTGTGTGAACGTCTAAAACCATTTTGCACCGCACTAATCGGCAGCTACCAGTGCGGCTTCCGGCCAAATTTACACACTTCGACAAATCCTGGAAAAGACCAACGAGTTCCGAATCGATACACACCATCTTTTCATCGATTTCAAAGCCGCATACGACAGCATTCATCGTGAAGAACTGTTTGGGGCGATGGCCGAATTCGGGATCCCGGTAAAACTGATCCAGTTGTGTCGCGCCACGCTAAAAAACACGCGATGCACCGTGCAACTCGGTTCTAGGACCTCGGAACCATTCGAAACATGCACCGGATTTCGGCAAGGAGATGCGCTGTCATGTGACTTCTTCAACCTGGTGCTGGAGCAGATAGTGCGACGGGCAGGCGTCAACAGGGAAGGCACTATCTTTTACAAGTCCATCCAGCTGCTAGGATACGCGGATGATATCGACATCATCGCATGTTCTCGCCGTGGCATTGTGGAAGCATTCACGGCGATTGAAGAACAGGCGAAACGAATTGGTCTTAAGATCAATGAGGACAAAACGAAATACATGCTGTCAAGCAAAAACCAATCCGTCGCTCACTACCTGGGACAAAACATAACAATTGACAGCTACAATTTCGAGGTAGTTAAGGAGTTTGTCTACCTCGGGGCAAAGGTAAATTCCACAAATGACACCACAGCAAGGATCCGTCGACTACACTGGCTCGGCCACATCGAGCGCATGGACATCAACGCTCCAGCTAAGAGGGTCTTCGACTCCGAGCCTCCTGGTTCGAGAAGAAGAGGAAGACCGAACCTCCGGTATAAAGACCAAGTAATCGCGGATGTAAGACATCTTGGTCTTGACAACTGGAAGCAGCGTGCCCGGGACCGTCAAGGATGGAAGGCAGCTATAGCTCAGGCTTAGATCCTCCATGGATCGCAGGCCTGATAAGTAAGTAAACAAGTAAGAAGATATCCACTTCACGGAAATGGGATTGAAACCAAGGGAAGACAGTTTGAAGAGTATTAGTCTGTGGGAAATTTTATCAAAAGCTTTACTGAAATCGGTAGAAATAACACCGACTTCATTGCCATCCTCTAAGGCCGAGAGGGTAAAGGATACAAATTTAACAAGATTTGTGGTTGTAGATCTGCATTTGAGGAAACCGTGTTGTCTAGGGGAGATTAAAGACTTGCAGCAAAAACTTAAGATTTCGTACAAAATGCTCTCGAAGAGTTTGGGTATATGTGACAGTTTGGCAATGGGACGATAATTGTTGATATCGTTCCTTGGCCCTTTTTTGTGTATAGGGGTTATATATGAGGTTTTTCATAACTGGGGGGATTCGCCCAAACATAGGGATAAAGTAAAGATTTTCGAGAGAGGAAAAGAGAGGGTTGAGGAGCATTTTTTTTAGGAATATTGCAGGGAGACCGTCAGGTCCAGGAGTGAATTCATCTTTAAGTTGATTTAATTTGTTTTCGATGACATAGGGGTCGCTGTTCGAGGAAGAAAAGGTCCAAGTTATCGATGGTAGAAAGGGAAAGTGGACAAAGAGAGACAGAAGAATTGAAAGGATCGGTTGTGAATATGAAGTCTAGTTGTCTACCCATGTAGTTGGAGATGCCACTAACTTGGCTAAGGTTTGAATCTGCAAGGCGATCCAAGAAGAGACATTCTTTGGCAGTAGTGGGGTTGGTGGCAATATAAAACGATTCTTCGTCTGATTGAGACCATTTACTATGAGGAAGGTTGAAATCGCCGAAGAGAAGGATTTCATCCTGAGGGTCTCTTAAATCAATTATTTGGTCAATTGTGTTGATGGCGAGTTGATAAGATTCTATGGGTTGTGAGGGCAAGATGTAGAAACAAGTGATGTAAAGTGACTTCTGGGGTAGCACAATCTTGATTGAAATAAAGTCGAGATATGGGGAGGATGATACTGCAATGAGGGAAGAGTCAATTGAATTAAGGACGGCTAGAAGGACGCCTCGACAGGGGCAACCCTGAATGGGTCGGCCGAGTTCGTCATCGCGATAAACATTGAAATTTTATGGGAACAGTTCGGAGTTATTTATGCCGGGGACCAGGTTCGTTTCGGTCAGAGCAAAGATTTCAAAGGGTAGAGCATGTGATTGTTGGAAGACAGTTTGGGTTTTTGAGCGGAGACCTCTTACGTTCTGATAATAGAAGGTAAGAGGAAGATTTTGACGGAGTGATGGTATAGCCGGAAGGGGGAGAGATTTAGGGACGAAAAAACTTATCGTGATCAGCTCTGCTACGTTGAAGGTGGGATATTCGTTTAAAATGAATGTATTGGCGATAGGTATCAAGTTAGACAAAACGTTCTCAAGTACCTATGCCTATGTATATGAAAGGGTATTACAAAAAAAAAATCATATAAATCCTAAAAAACAAAAGTTATCAACCAATTATATCGATGTTAAGTACGTAATAATAAACATTTGTGTTTGCTATAATGTATAAAGGAATAAATGCTTTGCAGTTTTCAATTTGGCATCGGGTATGCAATACGTGATTATAAATTGTAAACAAACACATAATATAGAGCAACGAAAATAAAGCGGAATTACGCTGGTTACTGATATCTGCTAATACTGATGTAGTATATGTACGTCCATATGTCAGTGTATCAAAATATCATTGGCGTGAATCAGACAAAAAATACTTTTAATCAACAGCCCAAGGAAGCAAACAGTCCTACGTACGCAAACATGACGCAAGCCAACCAGCCTGGGAAAAGTTCGAATGCCAAAAACCACTTTGCGTATATCCTCCTCAAGGGAGTTGACAAGAAATCTGCTGGTACTAGACGAATGCATGGGAATTTTTAAGCTTTTGTAAAACCACGTTTAGCATCGGAAGGAGTTATGCGGAAGAACTTCCGATAGTGTACAATAGTCGATTTTTTCCACGTCAGATCATGAACAGGATATTGAAGTCTATTCATTTGGAACTACCAAGTAACCATAACGACGTTCTGTGTTTCTTGTTTTTTTTTTTTGTTTCTTCTTTTAATGCGGGCCAGTCGTGTATTTGTGTTTTTTCCCTCAAGAGTCGACCTAGGTTTACTGCGTGCAATAGAAAGAGCATAAAATCAACCCTTAAGCGTCTAAACAAGAGAAATGCCACTTCCGTGCTTATTTACAAATTTGAAAAGGTAATTGCCCAGTGAAAAAGGGTCATAATTAATGGGTTTAATTAAAGAAATTTGTATATAGATACTATTATTCCCACCTTCTTCGTTTGGCAATATTGCTGGTGTAACTTGCGCACACAACAGATAGACAAGTCGTTTTTTATCTTTCTTAGAAAATATCTATTTAAATGGTTTGTTTATACGTATTCCATTGTGTAGTGCCACCTCTACTTTTGCCCACTCTGGCATTCTTTGAATGAATCAGAATTCATATTGTGCTATATCTATTGTTCCTCCACTCAATTCGCAAACAAACAATAACCAAGTGAATAAGATTCTTTTTGACTTTTATTCTGCGATAAACAAATGAGAAAGGATCTGTTATGCATGCCCTTATGTATATAAACAATGGAATACAAGTACAGTACACTCTCGGCAGAGTGAACAATCCAATAGAGTGAACACAAAATTTTATACAGACTAGGTACTAGGTAGGACTAGCAAAGAAGTTGATCGCGTTTAACATGGCAAACGCCAGCTTCGATCTCTGTCCCTGCTCAATCCAAGTTGACACACAGCCTCCGCGTGGCACCCTGGCACCCGCCAAGTAGCGAACCAATGTGGGCAACGACCTGACCCCTTGTTCCTGGAGAAAGAGGAACTAGGGGTGACACATCATCCCTTTCACGTAAAAGCCTATCTGGTCCGAAATAACCACAAGCCTCAGATACGGACGGATACAAAGCTGACGACCCCTGCAAACGATTAACGGCCATGAGAGTTAATGCACCTGGAATGTGAGGTCCCTTAACAGACCGGGTGCAGGCGATCAATTGGAGCAAACCCTCAATTCTTATAAAGCAGATATAACCGCACTCCAAGAAGTGCGACCAGGCAAAAGACGGATGAAAAACTGCGACATCTACTACGGGAACTGCTACACTGAGAACAAACAGCGCCTATTCGGGTGCGGATTCGTTATTCGAGGAAGACTCCGACAAAAAGTCTTAAGCTTCCGAGATGTAAGCGAACGTCTCATAACAGTCCGCATCAAAGCTTAATTTGGAAACATTAGCTTAATATGCGCTCACGCCCCAACTCGCTCATCGTCCGTCACAGTCCAGCACACTAACCACTGCGCCACGGCTTCCTCTCATATATGTATGTATGTTGGCGTTACAGTCCATGAAGGACCTGAGCCGAGCTTCTCTCAATCACCCATGTTGTGTGTGATTTCATTTTCACATAGGTGAAAGGGACCTACAGTTTTATTGCCGGTTCCGAACGGCGAATTTCGAGAAGCTTTTCATGACAATTTTACTACAGGGGGTTTTGTCAGAACCCCGCTGAGGAGAAACACCGTGAAAACACATTCGATGACATGGCTGTGTCGGGATTCGATCCCGTGTCATCGGCGTCAGAGGCCAACACACTACCCACCGCGCCACGGTGCTCTCATATATGCTATCATCAAAAAAGGACGCTCACCACAGACGTCTCGGCCAGAACGTTTGTATTGGCAGATATAAGTTCGAGGTAGTTAAGGACTTCGTCTACCTTGGCTCCGCAGTGACCTGGAACAACGACATCAGTTCCGAAATCAAACGCAAAATCACTTTTGCCAATCGCTGTTTCTTTGGGCTCGGGACGCAACTGAGTAATAGAGCCCTATCCCGAACGACAAAGTTGACTCTATATAAGACCCTTATCATCCCGGTCCTGTTGTACGGCGCAGAAGCATGGACACTATCAAAAGCGGATGAGGAGGCCCTTGGTCGGTTCGAGAGAAAGATTTTGCGCGTGATTTTCGGGCCTATAAATGCAGACGGGGATGGAGGAAAAGATTCAATCACGAACTTTACGGGCTGTACAGCGACATGAGCCTAGTCAGGCGTCTACGGATTCAACGCATAAGATGGCTGGGCCATATAGAGCGAATGGACACCACAGCTCCAGCCCGGAGAGTCTTTCAATCCAACCCCGAGGGACGAAGAAGCAGAGGACGGCCGCACTTAAGATGGAGCACACAGGTGGAAGGGGACCTCAACCAACTGGGTGTGCGGCAATGCAAAAGGCTAGCAAAAGATCGTGCTAGTTGGAGGGGCATGTTGGTTGAGGCCCAGGTTCACCCCGAACTGTAGCGCCCGGTAAGAAGAAAAAGAACGTGTGCTGTGTGGCTTGTGGCACCATCATGTTGAAGCCATATGTCGTCCAAGTCCATATCTTCTAATTCGGGCCAAAAATAATCAGTAATCGGCGCGATAACGCTGGCCATTCACAGTAGCGTGACGATCATTATTGTCGACGAAAAAATATGGCCCAATAACGCCGCCGTCAGGCAACCCGCACCAAACAGTTATTTTTTGTGGATGAAGTGGTGATTCATGAAGCACATGTGGATTTTCACCCGACCAATAACGCATAGTGTGCTTATGACGAACCCATGGAGCCAAAAATGAGCTTCGTCACTGAAGAAGATGGTTTTGCGATGAAATTCATAATTTTAGCGCATCTTCTCCAGAGCCCAATCGGAGAACGTACCTCGCTTCAAATGGTCCTTCGGCATCAATTCTTGAGTAAACTTGATCTTGTATGGGTGTAAACCAAGATCCTCATGGTCTGAGCGATGCCCAATTCTTGAGGACGAAATGGAATTTATTGATTTGGATCGTTTGCTACGGACGCCTACAGCTCCAGCCCGGAGAGTCCTTGAATCCAACCCCGAGGGAAGAAGAAGTAGAGGACGGCCTCCCTTAAGATGGCGCACACAGGTGGAAGGGGACCTCAGCCAACTGGGTGTGCAGCAATGCAAAAGTCTAGCAAAAGATCATGCTAGTTGGAGGGGCATGTTGGTTGAGGCCCAGGTTCACCCCGAACTGTAGCGCCCATTAAGAAGAAGCAGAAGAAGGAAGTGATATTTTGTTGCCAAAAATTAATCGCAATAATTGAATTTTAATAGAAAAAATTCGACTTTTAAAGAAGGTTGTATGCAAAAAAATAAAAACAAAATTCAAGGTGTCAAGGTGTATAGTATTGGCAAAAAAAAAAAAAAACCCGGCCAAGTGCGAGTCGGACTCGCGCACGAAGGGTTCCGTACCATCTGTATATACAAATATGAAAGAGACTATGTATGTTACCTCATCAAATGACAGATCTTGGTTGCAGGCAGGATTTTTTGGATGTAAATCATGTCTGTTGTATGGGAGCCCCCCTTAAAAATTCATTTTGTTCTGTCGTTGTCGTGGTAGCGGCAACAGAAATACATCATCTGTGAAAATTTCAACTGTCTAACTATCACGGTTTATGAGATACAGCCTGGTGACAGACGGACGGACGGACAGCGAAGTCTTAGTAATCTTCTTCTTAGTGGGCGCTACAGTTCGGGGTGAACCTGGGCCTTGCCATCCAAGTCTTAGTAATAGAGTTTCGTTTTACCTTTGGGTACGAAACCCAACAAATGGAATAGCCAAATCGACTACATGTGCTATCTTTTGACAAAAAATGCCTTAAAATTTGAACACGTTCGGGAGATGTGAACAATCTCGCTCGTATGAACAGTCCTGGTTTCTATTAGTTCACTCTACCGAGAGTGTACTGTATTTCCATATCTCCTTTCGACTTTCGAAGCAATGCTAAATAAGTACATCACTTTATTCAACATTATGCTCCAGGACATGTAGACACAATTGTTGATGAGTTAACAAGTAACAATCCAGAAGGCGGAGCGAAATATCATGGTTGATATGAGTAAGCGAACCTATATAGCTATCTGTGAGTCACCGTCGCTCACATCCTATTATCATGCAATTCAAGTTCTAAAACAATTGCCTCTAATGATAGGGATAATAAAGAAACCAACGCTTGGTCCTAACATATAATTTCTTTTTTGTTTGCTGAATTCTCATAATTTCCCATTGAACAAAATTGGATAGACCGACCGCGCAAAGTGCATTAGACAAATTGCCCTTTGGTTCTGCTTTATTATCATCCGTTCTCCTTCCAGGTTTCAAAACAACAGCGGGGACCTATTAATGGAATTTCTTCAAGGAAATCTCAGCTTATACCTATGTGGTAGGTACACTCAAAGGGCCGATGTTATAGAATGACTTCATGTTATTGTCTATTTTGTGAAACAATATCTTCACATGCTGTCGTTTTCCTAGTACCAGGCAAACAAAAATAGCCGGATGCAGAGAAAGGTGCACATAGAGTTCAATAGCATTCAAGTTACTTGTCTTCTCCTTGCTATTGTGGACCTAGATCCAGTCACTTTTTTTTTGTCTTTAATAATTTGAAATGCAGGCAAGAGGCAGACACAATACAATGTCCTTTGCTCGCTCTATACAATTTTGGAATCAATGTGTTCTAACGCTATGTTCGGTCTCTAGTGGAGTAAACCCAATTGATGGGGTTTACCGCCACATGTGCGCTTTTCCTTTTATTTTGTTCGTTTGAAAATATGATATTATGCACATACCTATACTAGTTATATGCGTTTATTGCAAAATTGGATATTTATACGTTTTCTTTTCAAATAAAATTAGTACATGAGTGTGCCTTTCCATCGAATAGATGGAGACTAAAATACGCACTGCAACAGCGGTGAGCTAATTAAAGTAATGCCCATGAGCACATCATTCGCAATTTTCAGTGTAACAACAAATTTAGATGGATTATTACGAAAGCGAGGCGCGTAGACTGGGGCGCTGTAATAGCTCATCGGAATTCTGGAAGTTAGTGAAGAAACTCAATGGAAAGAAGTATGTAATGATCTCGAGTCGCAGAAACTCCTCAATGACCGGCAGTATGGTTTCCGCAGAAACAAATCCACTGGTGATTTGATGGTATATCTCACCGAGAAGTGGAATCTCTGCTCGGGAAAAAATATGCCATGTAGACCTGCAGGCCACATGTCCATATTACAACACCTTCCCGAGCTGGATATGATTTCTACAGTCTCGGACGCATTGCCACAAACCTTCACCTTTGACAAGAGATTTGACATACTGATCCCAAACCGCTCAGCATGGGAAAACAGTGACTTCACTTGACTTCGACTTATCAGGCCAGCGATCCATGGAGGCTCTGAGCCTGAGCTATAGCTGCCTTCCATCCTTGACGGTCCCGGGCACGCTGCTTCCAGTTGTCAAGACCAAGATGTCTTACATCCGCGATTACTTGGTCTTTATACCGGAGGTTCGGTCTTCCTCATCTTCTCGAACCAGGAGGTTCGTAGTCGAAGACCCTCTTAGCTCGAGCGTTGATGTCCATGCGCTCGATGTGGCCGAGCCAGTGTAGTCGACGGATCCTTGCCTTCCGGACTACATCCACATCTTGGTACAGCTCGTACAGTTCGCGGTTGTGTCTTCTTCTCCATTCACCTTCCTCACAGACAGGACCAAATATCCGGCGCAGAATTTTTCTTTCGAAAGAACCGAAAATCAGCTCCGCTGTCCTGCTTATCGTCCAGCTTTCGGCTCCGTACAGCAAGACTGGCAGAATGAGCGTTTTGTAAAGCATGACTTTGGTCTTTCGAGTGAGGAGTTTTGACCCCAGTTGTTTGGACAAGCCGAAGTAGCAACGGTTGCCAAGGGCGATTCTATGCCGGATCTCCACTGTGGTGTCATTTGTGAAATTTACGTTTGCCCCGAGGTAGACAAACTCCTTAACTACCTCGAAATTGTAGCTGTCAATTGTTATGTTCTGTCCCAGGTGGTGAGCGACGGATTGGTTTTTGCTTGACAGCATGTATTTCGTTTTGTCCTCATTGATCTTAAGACCAACTCGTTTTGCCTGTTCTTCAATCGCCGTGAATGCTTCCACAATGCCACGGCGAGAACACGCGATGATATCGATATCATCCGCGTATCCTAGCAGCTGGACGGACTTGTTGAAGATAGTGCCTTCCCTGTTGACGCCTGCCCGTCGCACTATCTGCTCCAGCACCAGGTTGTCACATGACAGCGCATCTCCTTGCCGAAATCCGGTGCATGTTTCGAATGGTTCCGAGGTCCTAGAACCGAGTTGCACGGTGCATCGGGTGTTTTTTAGCGTGGCGCGACACAACTGGATCAGTTTTACCGGGATCCCGAATTCGGCCATCGCCCCAAACAGTTGTTCACGATGAATGCTGTCGTATGTATGTATGTATGTATGTTGGCGTTACAGTCCATGAAGAACCTGAGCCGAGCTTCTCTCAATCACCCATGTTGTGTGTGATTTCATTTTCACATAGGTGAAAGGGACCTACAGTTTATTGCCGGTTCCGAACGGCGGATTTCGAGAAGCTTTTCATGACAATTTTACTACAGGGAGTTTTGTCAGAACCCCGCTGAGGAGAAACACCGTGAAAAACACGTTCGATGACATGGCTGTCGTATGCGGCTTTGAAATCGATGAAAAGATGGTGTGTATCGATTCGAAACTCGTTGGTCTTTTCCAGGATTTGTCGAAGTGTGAAAATTTGGTCTATAGTTGATTTGCCGGGCCGGAAACCGCACTGGTAGCTGCCGATTAGTGCGGTGCAAAATGGTTTTAGACGTTCACACAATACGCTGGACAGGATCTTGTATGCGACATTGAGCAGGGATATACCTCTATAGTTCTTGCAAGAGGTAGGATCGCCTTTTTTGCGGATGGGGCATATAGAGCTGGTATTCCAGTCGTCGGGCATGCTTTCATCTTCCCGAATTCTGCAGATGATCTGGTGCATGCTCCCTACCAGAACATCGCCGCCAGCCTTGAAGAGCTCTGGTGGCAAGCCATCTGAGCCTGCGGCCTTGTTGTTCTTCAGCTTCTGAATAGCTGTGCCGACTTTTTCGATGCTGGGTGGGAGGACTACTTCAGCGGCTGGAGTTGGGATTTCCTCGGTCCCTACCACTCTCTCTTGGTCATGCTCGTTAAGCAGCTGCTGGAAGTGCTGCTTAAATACATCCACTGTTCCCTGCGGGTCGGTGACAAGATTACCCTCGCAGTTTCGAAGAGCCTGGGTGCCCTTTTTGAAGCCTCCTGCAAGGCCTTTGGCTTTCTTGTAAAAGGCTCGTATTTTATGTTTATCCCTAGACTCCTCGATATCCTTGAGCTGGAAGGCTGCGAAGATTCTTTTCTTTTGTCGCAGTAGTTTTTTCTCCTCCCTTCTTCTGGCTTGGTACTCTTCTTGCGCTGCCCTGGTTTTCCTCTGCAGCGCCTTTTGGTACGCCTCGTCGGTTGCTGCCTTTTTCTGCTCACACTCGCCATCATACCACGGGTTTCTTGTCGGGGGTGGTAGGTATCCTAAGGTGGTTTCGGCTACTTCCTGAATGGCTGAGCGGCAATGCAGCCACATATTATTGGCATTTGTGTTCGACGTAGGCATACCGTAGAGTCTTTCGCTCAGCTGCTCCCTGTAGACTCTGGCAACCTCCGGTGTGCTCAGGCGCCCAATGTCGAATCTCCTGCTAATAGGCTGGTGCAGCTTTCTGACATTGGACAGTCGAGCTCTGAATCTTGCTGCTACCAGGAAGTGGTTAGAGTCGACATTTGCCCCTCTGAATGTTCGCACATCCAGGATGTTTGACGAGTGCCTTGCGTCAATGAGCACATGGTCGATTTGGTTGGCGGTTCGACCGTCCGGAGATCGCCAGGTTTCTGTGTGGATTCGCTTGCGAGGGAATATTGTGCTACTTATCACCGCATTACGAGCTGTCGCAAAGTCAGCGAGTCGGTAGCCGTTATCTGTTGTTGTATCGTGGAGGCTGTGCTTTCCGATCACTCCGCCAAGGGTGTTTTCCTTACCGATTTTGACGTTGAAGTCCCCGAGCACGATTTTTACATCGTACTCTGGACAAGCTCCGTAGGCGTTGTCCAGGAGGTCATAGAAGTCCTCCTTGATAGGGTCTTCAGCCTCGTCGGTAGGGGCGTGTGCACATATAAGGCTGATGTTATAAAATCTGCCTCTGATGCGGATCACAGCCAGGCGATCACTTATAGGTTTAGGGCAACGCTTTCATCTGCCCATTTTAAATACCCCTATTTGTGTTAACGGGATCTTCTTTGTAGTATGTTTTCATATTCATAACGGTACTACCTTGGGATATTATGGCTTTACTCCTGTGCACCTTGTACATACAGTGTGTATTGCAAGCAAATACACATTTGCAGAAGAGTGTGCTATTTAAAAGAACACCACTGTACATAGCCCTTCAACCACAAGATAACAAAATCTATATAAGCCACCATAAAGCATAACCAAATACAATTGAATTCATCTCAATGAACGATTCAGGAGGAAGCAATGATAAACTGATTACTCGTTAACAACTTGGCATACACGAAAACCAACACTAGTGTCACATTATGTGACTGAATAAATCCCATAAACGTGATTTGCGCCATTCGATGAGGACTCATTCATTAGTACTTTCATCCGGCAAATACTAGGCGGTACGCAAAGTCGGATTATTGCATACAGTACGTACCTGTAGATTGTGTTGGAGGAATGGAATAAACGGGCAAACGTAGTAGACAGGAGGACGGTTTTCATGTGTTGTTAAACCTTTAACGTTAAACTTGAAAATGCTTTACTTCATTTAAAATGTCTTCGTTGCATAGTAACAATATGTTCTTCTGTAAGCGAATGTTTTATTACCCTAAACACACTTGGATTTAGATACAAAACAAAATAGAGACATCGGGAATGAATGGAAAACCCGAAGCGAGAAACAACAAGAGGAGCTCCGAATAATCTTTGATATCTTTACGATCTTTCATGTTTTTTTTTTTTGTTACTTCTCAGTAATCATTGTCACCGTCATAGGTACACTCGTACATACCCTATGTTCGTATGAGCGTACTTGGTTTGAAAACTTTTCATTAATATTCGAAGAGTGTCTGGGAACATTATAAGACCAAAGCAAAATACGATAAAGAACTACAAGGTGTATACGCCCCGATGATGTTCAGGTAGTGATGGTGGCGATGATGATGATGATAATGACGGTGACAGTGTTGAGGCCCAACATAACAGGGCTTGAAGATACTAAGAAGGCAAAAGTACAGTGCACATACGTAGATACATACATATGTATGTAAGTACGACATAAGAACTGTCTTTTTTACTTCCAAGTAACAAACAGACGAAAAGAGATCATAAAATATGTACTCGTAGGTACAACAATCTATTTTGTTTTCTCGTGGATTGAGGCGTTATCAAAGCAACGAATCAAAGATTCATCGGAACCAGACTGTATAGCATCCATCCATCCGGGGGGTTGTTTACTGAAATCTATTGGATGTGCGTGTTCGTTTGAAACTAAAAGCAATAACCACAATAGACAATACAGAAAGGCCATGAAGTGCATATTTTAAGAATAAATAGGAATTTCATTGGAAGGAGCAAAAAGAAGATGAAAATAGCTCGACTAAATTCAATTCTAAGCCGTAAATTGACTCAAGTTATGTTCTTAATACTATGTCTGGCGCCAACATAGCCATGCATACGCAAACAGTAAGAAGATTTCTGTCACAAATGGCTAAATGGCTAAATACATATGCCGTCTAAGGCATCCTACGATAGTACCTATAGTATTTGTTTATGAATAAATGAAAAACAATTGTTACCTTCGTCTTTTCGATTGTGAGGCAGTTAATTCGGTTAATTGTGACTCGGCATGATGATGTACTAAATCAACATCAACATGCACGTTTGATCTTAAACTAGTCATATCACCAGAAGTCCCTGATAAATTCGCCGAAGACGATGACGAAGAATGTGGCGGTGGCGGTGGTGGTGGTTGTGGTGGCGGTACAATGTTGATATGCGAGTGATTTGGGGCAACCATTGTTGACGAGAGCCCGCCAACAACAGCTGCCCCAATTGTAGATATTGACGTAGATGCTGTCGATATCGAATTAGGACTATTTAGTAACTGATGATCATGGGGAGACGATGTCGACGATGTCATATATGGAATCCCATAATGATGCGCGGGTATTGGTAGACCATCGGGTGGTGGCGGTGGCGATGCATACGTGTACATCGTACTTAATTCATGTGGTTCCAGCTTGCTTACGATTTTGTATTCTTCTACTACTAATCACTTAAACGACGAAGAGCACCTCTATTTCTCTAATTCTCTCTGCGATTTTCACGAAAGAGGTCACTGCACATATTCCACTTTACATGCACTTTCTAAGAAAAAAAAATAATTCAAACGAGCAGCGGATAAACACAGCAACAGAACAAATGCTCTAAGCAAAATATTTCAATTTCTTCTTCGTATTCTTCTGTCTACATTGATAGTATGTAGGTAGCTAGATACATAAGTACCGAGTATGGATAGTATGCACTTAGATCAGGTTTGTTTTCACTGACTTGGTGTATTTCTGTTCCATGGAATAGAATACTCTCATTTAATTGTTTATGGATGCATTAAAGTATACTACATATGCAGCACACGGGTTTCAAAGCACACACATTGGCAGTCTATCACCTTGAAAATCGTAGCCGATGCCATTCCCATTTTCATATTACCACACCATTCATGCCGTGTTGTTTACTGTGTTGGTTTGTTGTTGTATTTTCGCGTAATATTCAATGCAATTGTGCACTTTTTTTTTTTTTTTTTATTTCTTTTGTTTAACTCTTCACTCTTTGTTGCGGATTGATTATAAGTCAGAGAAGTATGAGGAGTTACTATGTAGTCAAGGTTTAATTGGAACTCTGATGTCTCCAGTTTGACTCCTTAATTGAAAAATTTAGTAAGACGAACTGGTATTCCTAATTCATTCGATTTTGCATTCTGTGTTTATTACACGTGTAACTTAAAAACAACACCACGATGGAGAACAACTTCACATTCGATCCGCGACCGGTCCATGCCAACACTCAAAACTCACTGACGGGACAGTGTGGCTGTGGCGGAAGAAAGCATCAGAAGAGTGAAAAACGTAAATACGACAAAAGAACTCATTTTGAGTGAGCCGTTGAGTGGGAGGGAATACGTTTGAGTAGAAACAGTGGTACAGTACACTCTCGGTTTAGTGAACATCGGTTGAGTGAACAATCCAATAGAGTGAACACATAAAATTGTATACAGACTACTCTACAGAGTGAACCTATGTTTTTAGCACAGTTAAACACGAGTTTAGCATGGGCTCGGACATACAGGGTAAAGTTGTTGATTGCTCTCAACCTGGCGAGATGCCAGCAACGATCCTTGTTTAAATGCCCGGGTCAAGTTGACATACGGCCTCCTCGCGGCGCCCTCTGGATAGCCTCTTCAACAACCGTTGGGAGGTGAACAAACGTATGCAGCGAAAAAAACCCCGACCAGAATGGCGGTTGTGCGGCGGGCTAACAATCCGCCCACGTAAAAAAACCTAAAAGTTATGAATGAGCAAAATGCCTCGGATACACGGACGGATACTCGACGACGACAACGCACGAAAAAGGAACACGATTTGCGAGTATGCTCCTGGAATGTCAGAACCCTGTACACACCCGGAGCTGCTCATAAACTAAAAGGAATCCTCACGCAGTACAAGGCGGATATTACTGCGGTCCAGGAAATACGCTGGATAGGAAACGGTATGATTAAGAAGAAAAATTGCGACATTTATTACAGCTGTCACAAAAGGTTGCACTTACTGGGATGCGGATTTGTCGTGGGAAAGCGGTTAAGGTCGAAGGTCATCGACTTTAAACCTATAAGTGATCGCCTGGCTGTGATCCACATCAGAGGCAGATTTTATAACATCAGCCTTATATGTGCACACGCCTCTACCGACGAGGCTGAAGACCCTATCAAGGAGGACTTCTATGACCTCCTGGACAACGCCTACGGAGCTTGTCCGGAGTACGATGTAAAAATCGTGCTCGGGGACTTCAACGCCAAAATCGGTAAGGAGAACACCCTTGGCGGAGTGATCGGAAAGCACAGCCTCCACGATACAACAACAGATAACGGCTTCCGACTCGCTGACTTTGCGACAGCTCGTAATGCGGTGATAAGTAGCACAAGATTCCCTCGCAAGCGAATCCACACAGCAACCTGGCGATCTCCGGACGGTCGAACCGCCAACCAAATCGACCATGTGGCAAGACACGCGTCAAACATCCTGGATGTGCGAACATTCAGAGGGGCAAATGCCGACTCTGACCACTTCCTCGAAGCAGCAAGATTCAGAGCTCGACTGTCCAATGTATGAAAGCTGCACCAGCCCATCAGGAGGAGGTTCGACATTGGGCGCCTGAGCACACCGGAGGTTGCCAGAGTCTACAGGGAGCAGCTGAGCGAAAGACTCAACGGTATGCCTACGTCGAACACAAATGCCAATAATATGTGGCTGCATTGCCGCTCAGCCATTCAGGAAATAGCCGAAACCACCTTAGGATACCTGCCACCCCCGACAAGAAACCCGTGGTATGATGGCGAGTGTGAGCAGAAAAAGGCAGCAACCGACGAAGCGTATCAAAAGGCGCTGCAGAGGAAAACCAGGGCAGCGCCAGAAGAGTACCGGTCCAGAAGAAGGGAGGAGAAAAAACTACTGCGACAAAAGAAAATAATCTTCGCAGCCTCCCAGCTCAAGGATATCGAGGAGTCTAGGGATAAACATAAAATACGAGCCTTTTACAAGAAAGCCAAAGGCCTTGCAGGAGGCTTCAAAAAGGGCACCCAGGCCCTTCGAAACTGCGAGGGTAATCTTGTCACCGTCCCGCAGGGAATAGTGAATGTATTTAAGCAGCACTTCCAGCAGCTGCTTAACGAGCATGACCAAGAGAGAGTGGTAGGGACCGAGGAAATCCCAACTTGCTCGGTAGTCCTTCCACCCAGCAACGAAGAAGTCGGCACAGCTATTCAGAAGCTGAAGAATAACAAGGCCGCAGGCTCATATGGCTTGCCATCAGAGCTCTCCAAGGCTGGCGGCGATGTTCTGGTAGGGAGCATGCACCAGATCATCTGCAGAATTTGGGAAGATGAAAGCATGCCCGACGACTGGAATACCAGCTCTATATGCCCCATCCACATAAAAGGCGATCCTACCTCTTGCAAGAACTATAGAGGTATATCCCTGCTCAATGTCGCATACAAGATCCTGTCCAGCGTATTGTGTGAACGTCTAAAACCATTTTGCACCGCACTAATCGGCAGCTACCAGTGCGGTTTCCGGCCCGGCAAATCAACTATAGACCAAATTTTCACACTTCGACAAATCCTGGAAAAGACCAACGAGTTTCAAATCGATACACACCATCTTTTCATCGATTTCAAAGCCGCATACGACAGCATTCATCGTGAAGCACTGTTTGGGACGATGGCCGAATTCGGGATCCCGGTAAAACTGATCCAGTTGTGTCGCGCCACGCTAAAAAACACGCGATGCACCGTGCAACTCGGTTCTAGGACCTCGGAACCATTCGAAACATGCACCGGATTTCGGCAAGGAGATGCGCTGTCATGTGACTTCTTCAACCTGGTGCTGAAGCAGATAGTGCGACGGGCAGGCATCAACAGGGAAGGCACTATCTTCTAGAAGTCCATCCAGCTGCTAGGATACGCGGATGATATCGACATCATCGCGTGTTCTCGCCGTGGCATTGTGGAAGCATTCACGGCGATTGAAGAACAGGCGAAACGAGTTGGTCTTAAGATCAATGAGGACAAAACGAAATACATGCTGTCAAGCTAAAACCAATCCGTCGCTCACCACCTGGGACAAAATATAACAATTGACAGTTACAAACGTAAGTTCCACAAATGACACCACAGTGGAAATCCGGCACAGAATCGCCCTTGGCAACCGCTGCTACTTCGGCTTGTCCAAACAACTGGGGTCAAAACTCCTCACTCGAAAGACCAAAGTCATGCTTTACAAAACGCTCATTCTGCCAGTCTTGCTGTACGGAGCCGAAAGCTGGACGATAAGCAGGACAGCGGAGCTGATTTTGGGTTCTTTCGAAAGAAAAATTCTGCGCCGGATATTTAGCCCTGTCTGTGAGGAAGGTGAATGGAGAAGAAGACACAACCGCGAACTCTACGAGCTGTACCAAGATGTGGATGTAGCCCGGAAGGCAAGGATCCGTCGACTACACTGGCTCGGCCACATCGAGCGCATGGACATCAACTCAACGCTCCAGCTAAGAGGGTCTTCGACTCCGAGCCTCCTGGTTGGAGAAGAAGGGGAAGACCGAACCTACGGTATAAAGACCAAGTAATCGCGGATGTAAGACATCTTGGTCTTGACAACTGGAAGCAGCGTGCCCGGGACCGTCAAGGATGGAAGGCAGCTATAGCTCAGGCTCAGATCCTCCATGGATCGCTGGCCTGATAAGTAAGTAATCGCAGATGGAAGGATTATCCGCTGCGTATGCCCTAATGTCTGCAAGAAATCCGCAGCATTCCTCCTGTCTTTAAGGAGAATCGACTGCAGAAGACTTGTGGGAGTCATTACGGGCCATTACACTTTTGCTAAGCATCTCTGCGTGCTTGGCATAAGTGAGACGCCTATCTGTGCTGCATGTTGCGAGGGGGAGGACACTGAGGTCCCGCCTTTGCTCGCGCACGGTGGCGCACCCTTGGGGCCGACGTGGTGTGTGCCGTATCTCTTAGCTCTACATCACTGAAGCTTCTTCTCATTTTTCTCGGGAAAACGGGGAAAATACAGTAATGTAAGGTGGCCGTCTGGAGTACAATGGACCAGTATTTGCGACTGAGTGCTCCAACAGATAGCAGAAGTTTTCAACAAAAATGTCTAAGATGGCTGGGCCATGTAGAGCGAAGAGTCTTGGACTCCAAACCCCGAGGGACGACGCAGCAGAGGACGACCGCATCTAAGGTGGCGCGCACAGGTGGAAAGGGAACAACTGGGCGTGCGGCACTGTAAGCAGCTGGCCAAAGATCGTGCCGGCTGGAGAGACTTGTTGGTTGAGGGCTTGGTTCACCCCGAACTGTAGCGCCATCACATAAAACGACGACCCGGTCAAGATGTTTAGCGTAAGACGCAGGAATACATACAAAATCTGTGATTCTCATAAATCGCACATTCATACATACGTAAACTGATACCGTCGGCCAGAAGTCTGGGAACATACATATGCAGATACTTCCTTGATAATACATATAGTGTACTTACCCGCGGAAAGATCTGTGCCTTTTTTGTATGACCGTCGAATTTGGGTCAGTTCCTACAAATAGCAAAAAAGCAATAGCCATTATACGATTAACAACAATCGCAGCAATTAGTTTTAATTAATGAATTACTTCCAATCACATACTACAATCTGTACGATGTAGAATGGTTAAAAATAGAAGAGAAAGAAAAAAAAAGGTGATTTACCAGAAAAAGGGTGCGCTAACGTTGACATGTGTAACCAAACCACATTTGACACAAACAACTTAACTAGAATACTATTAACCTCGATGCACTTGAACAAATGGTTATTGGAAATTGTTTTTCATACACACGGAGCACGTATTATTAGTTTTTTAAGAAATGATTGTGTTTTTCAATCGGAATGGAAAACGATTTCACTGTTTACAACACTATTTTGTCAACCATTTTGTTTGATATTTTCGACCAATCTATCAAAATTTTATTGACTGCCACCGACAACCTATCGTAAACTCTTATGCGATTGCAGCGCTGTGTGAAGAGATATTGTACTAGACAAGGAGATGAGTTGAATTTTTGTGGTTTTTTCAAAAAAAAAAAAAAAAAAAAAAAAAACATTCGAATGGAATAGACACAGATTTGCTTTTGATTATTATTATTTAATGATTCTAAAAACCATTTAGTTTACTGAGTTTCACTACAGAATCGTTTGCACAAAATGTATATTTACATCGGCCAATGTGGCGCTCCTGTTACTGGGCTCCAAAGCACACAACTGACAGACATCACACACGGAACGTCAAATACTCAACGAAAGCCCACACAAACAAAACAAAAGACATTTTCATCACCCCCAAGTAGCCGCTGTGAAATGCAAAGTCGTCGTCGCGCTCCTGATGCCCTGCTCCAAACCATTGCAATGCCAAAAGCCCCTCATTCCGGCAGCTCTGTCTAAAGCTTTGAGTAATTCTCAATTTAGCTACTTACCTACAGACTTCGATTGTGTGGTATAAGTTTATTTATCGCCAGTGTGGTGTACGAGTGGTTATTTTTATTTTTCATTTTTTTTTCGTGTCCGTATACTTGTGCTTTTCTTGATTTTCATTCTCGGTAAACGGACGGGAAGATTGTTGTCCCATTGATTATTAATAAAAATCTGTATAAATACACATCAAGTATGATCGAGAGGAGAACGACAGTCACACCGAGTAGATGTTAGGAAATAGCCATACACTGAATTTGCCGCAAAGGGAAAAAATCGATTCCAGACATTTCAAAAATCGTTGCAAGCGATAGAGAGTTTTCGTCCTCCCGACCAGGTCCTGTTCGTAACTCTTTCACTTTCTTATTCGGATAGTTGGATACTGTCGAATATGAATACTGAGTAGGTATAAGAGTGTTTTTTGTTTTTTTTTTTTTCATTTCGTTTTCCATTTAGTTAAAGACTTGCTTTTTGTTGTATTCTCATACATATGACGATGTGGGGGAGGTAGAGGGCGAACAAGAAGATGATGATGATGAAGACTTGTGTATAAGTTTAGATCCGTGGCTTTATTTTGCAGGTCTCACGTAACCTATTGTGGAGGATGGATTTAGAGAGAGAGAAATTCAAAAACAATGGCAGACCACTCCACTAATCTCGACAACAATGCAGCATCTAAACTAGAGTAAGTTGATTGCTATTACAATCCCCCACACGTATGTATGCCGCCTGTGTGTATATATCACTTCATTCCCACATCAAATTGAGTAAAGCAATTTCATTAATAGGATTTTTTCGGTCATACATAGTGTACATCATACATATGTGCACCATACTCTACTCACTCTAAGCATGTAGTCATTTATTATTTTGAAAAACAAAACAAAGCACACGAGAGATGACGAACGATGTCGGAGCAAAAGTGTTAACGAGCAATATGAGCACGCATTAAGGTAGCTTGTTAGGTAGCTCACACGTACAGTGTGAGTTATAATTTTGTACAAGAAATTGCGCAATTGCACAATTACCTATTCTATGTGGACCTACCTACCTATGCGATGCTTTAATTGGCGGATCGCGCTGAAAGTAAATATTTGCAATATTAGCCGTATTACTTACGGTTCATTGAAGCTTGAAATCTAAGACTATTTGCATAGATAACGTCCAATTTGCCTTTAATTACCCTGTTTCGTTGGAAACATTCATTTCCCCTTCATACTCTTATGTATTTTACAAGGCTTTGAACTTTTTCTTTGTACACATATATAGGGCTATCGATGATGAGATCCCCGAACCAATTCAAGTTCTGGATGAGATTTTATCAGAATTCGAAGAACCGGAATCTCTTCCACTGATACAGGATCAGGGAAGTCCATTGCAAGGCAATCAATCGGAAGACGATGGATATATGAGCATGAATGGAAGACGGTAAGCTATTGTCTATTGCCATCAAACACATACTATGTAGATCTTGCCTTATTATTTTAGAACAACAAAGGTAACGACGCCTCAGCAACAGCAGATATTCGGAACTGTTGTGGAACTAACCGACTGCGGACATAGCGAAATTATTGAAACGACGGAAATACACGACGAAACAATACTTAGACTCACGTAAGATTTTTTTTTTTTTTCTAAATGATAACTTACTTGTCAGGCCAGCGATCCATGGAGGATCTGAGCCTGAGCTATAGCTGCCTTCCATCCTTGACGGTCCCGGGCATGCTGCTTCCAGTTGTCAAGACCAAAATGTCTTACATTCGCGATTACTTGGTCTTTATACCGGAGGTTCGGTCTTCCTCTTCTTCTCGAACCAAGAGGCTCGGAGTCGAAGACCCTCTTAGCTGGAGCGTTGATGTCCATGCGCTCGATGTGGCCGAGCCAGTGTAGTCGACGGATCCCTGCCTTCCGGACTACATCCACATCTTGGTACAGCTCGTAGAGTTCGCGGTTGTGTCTTCTTCTCCATTCACCTTCCTCACAGACGGGACCAAATATCCGGCGCAGAATTTTTCTTTCGAAAGAACCCAAAATCAGCTCCGCTGTCCTGCTTATCGTCCAGCTTTCGGCTCCGTATAGCAAGACTGGCAGTATGAGCGTTTTGTAAAGCATGACTTTGGTCTTTCGAGTGAGGAGTTTTGACCCCAGTTGTTTGGACAAGCCGAAGTAGCAGCGGTTGCCAAGGGCGATTCTATGCCGGATCTCCACTGTGGTGTCATTTGTGGAATTTACGTTTGCCCCGAGGTAGACAAACTCCTTAACTACCTCGAAGTTGTAGCTGTCAATTGTTATATTTTGTTCCAGGTGGTGAGCGACGGATTGGTTTTTGCTTGACGGCATGTATTTCGTTTTGTCCTCATTGATCTTAAGACCAACTCGTTTCGCCTGTTCTTCAATTGCCGTGAATGCTTCCACAATGCCACGGCGAGAACACGCGATGATGTCGATATCATCCGCGTTTCCTAGCAGCTGGGTGGACTTGTAGAAGATTGTGCCTTCCCTGTTGACGCCTGCCCGTCGCACTATCTGCTCCAGCACCAGGTTGAAGAAGTCACATGACAGCGCATCTCCTTGCCGAAATCCGGTGCATGTTTCGAATGGTTCCGAGGTCCTAGGACCGAATTGCACGGCGCTCGCGTGTTTTTTAGCGTGGCGCGACACAACTGGATCAGTTTTACCGGGATCTAAATGATAACTATGGGAACTCAATTTATACTAAGGTCAAAAGGCTAAAATCACTATTGAAGGAAAGGAGTCCGATGAAATAGGGATTAGGTATAAGGCAAGGTCATGCAAAAAGCATTGGAAATAACTTGGAACTGGTGCGATTAATTCCAGCAAAACAAACATAATTCGATTCACTAAGAGAAGAATAAACAAACTTCAAACCTTTAAAACCCAATTTCTTGGGAATCACACTGCACCCATTAATAATATATACTCAAAGGCCATCAAGGCCCTCTGGTCCCTTAAACAACTCGTTGGAAAAACAACTATCGGACGTTCTGGAAAACTACTTACCTAATAGACTCTTTTGTGTTAAACACGAGAGCGAATACTCACATTTTAGACCAATTACGGCTGGCGTTCCTCAGGGAAGCGTTCTTGGTCCGCTGCTTTACCTGCTGTATACCAGAGACATACATACAACAAACGGATGGGACTGTACTAACCACATTTTCCGATGTGGTGAATGACCGGCGACAGGAAAATCAGTTGAAGAATCAACGACTAAATTGCTGGATGCCCTGAACCGTATAAGCGACTGGACAAAGACTTGGCGGATCGCACTTAACGAAACCAAATTTGTCCTTGTACATTTTACTTATAGAAAAGTAAGTACACTCCGCAGCCTCCCAGCTCAAGGATATCGAGGAGTCTAGGGATAAACATAAAACACGAGCCTTTTACAAGAAAGCCAAAGGCCTTGCAGGAGGCTTCAAAAAGGGCACCCAGGCTCTTCGAAACTGCGAGAGTAATCTTGTCACCGACCCGCAGGGAATAGTGGATATATTTAAGCAGCATTTCCAGCAGCTGCTTAACGAGCATGACCAAGAGAGAGTGGTAGGGACCGAGGAAATCCCAACTCCAGCCGCTGAAGTAGTCCTCCCACCCAGCATCGAAGAAGTCGGCACAGCTATTCAGAAGCTGAAGAACAACAAGACCGCATGCTCAGATGGCTTGCCATCAGAGCTCTTCAAGGCTGGCGGCGATGTTCTGGTAGGGAGCATGCACCAGATCATGTGCAGAATTTGGGAAGATGAAAGCATGCCCGACGACTGGAATACCAGCTCCATATGCCCCATCCATAAAAAAGGCGATCCTACCTCTTGCAAGAACTATAGAGGTATATACCTGTTCAATGTCGCATACGAGATCCTGTCCAGCGTATTGTGTGAACGTCTAAAGCCGTTTTGCACCGCACTAATCGGCAGCTACCTGTACGGCTTCCGGCCCGGCAAATCGACTATAGACCACATTTTTACACTTCGATAAATCCTGGAAAAGACCAACAAGTTTCGAATCGATATACACCATCTTTTCATCGATTTCAAAGCCGCATGCGACAGCATTCATCGTGAAGGACTGTTTGAGGCGATGGCCGAATTCGGGATCCCGGAAAAACTGACCCAGTTGTGTCACGCGACGCTAAAAAATACGCGATGCACCGCGCAACTCGGTTCTAGGACTTCGGAACCGTTTGATACATGCACCGGATTTCGGCAAGGAGATGCGCTGTCATGTAGCAGATAGTGCGACGGGCAGGCGTCAACAGGGAAGGCACCATCTTCTACAAGTCCATCCAGCTGCTAGGATACGCGGATGATATCGACATCATCGTGTGTTCTCGCCGTGGCATTGTGGAAGCATTCACGGCGATTGAAGAACAGGCGAAACGAGTTGGTCTTAAGATCAATGAGGACAAAACGAAATACATGCTGTCAAGCAAAAACCAATCCGTCGCTCACCACTTGGGACAAAATATAACAATTGACAGCTACAATTTCGAGGTAGCTAAGGAGTTTGTCTACCTCGGGGCAAACGTAAATTCCACAAATGACACCACAGTGGAGATCCGGCATAGAATCGCCCTTGGCAACCGCTGCTACTTCGGCTTGTCCAAACAACTGGGGTCAAAACTCCTCACTCGAAAGACCAAAGTCATGCTTTACAAAACGCTCATACTGCCAGTCTTGCTGTACGCAGCCGAAAGCTAGACGATAAGCAGGACAGCGGAGCTGATTTCTTTCGAAAGAAAAATTCTGCGCCGAATATTTGGTCCTGTCTGTGAGGAAGGTGAATGGAGAAGAAGACACAACCGCGAACTCTACGAGCTGTACCAAGATGTGTATGTAGTCCGGAAGGCAAGGATCCGTCGACTTCACTGGCTCGGCCACATCGAGCGCATGGACATCAACTCAACGCTCCAGCTAAGAGGGTCTTCGACTCCGAGCCTCCTGGTTCGAGAAGAAGAGGAGGACCGAACCTACGGTATAAAGACCAAATAATCGCGGATGTAAGACATCTTGGTCTTGACAACTGCAAGCAGCGTGCCCGGGATCGTCAGGGATGGAAGGCAGCTATAGCTCAGGCTTAGATCCTCCATGGATCGCTGGCCTGATAAGTAAGTAAGTACACTACCTCTCTTTGTAAATGACGTTCGGATTCAGTTCGTAAACGAGGCAAAATACCTAGGCATGACTTGAGGACGCCGTGGCGCAGTGGTTAGTGTGTTGGACTCTGACGCACTATGAGCGAGCTCGGATGCCGATAACACTAACGCCATCGAATGTTTATTTCGCGACGTCCCTCTTTGGCGGGGTTCTTACAAAACCCCCTGTAGCCGTTCAGAATCGGCAATAAACTGCTTGGCTCTGGCCTTTCATGGGTTGTAACGCCACCAAAGCAGACTCTCGAAGCGAAACTCAAGTGGAAAGCGCATGTAAAGAAAAAACTTGAAGAGCTTGAATTGAAATATAGGGACATGTGCTGGCTAATAGAAAAACATTCCCAGCTTAGTACTGAAAACAAGCTGCTTCTCTACAAGCACGAGCTTAAATCTATGTGGTAACCTGGGGTTGTACCAATAAAGTATTGCGAGCCGTTGTTAACGCGCAGTGGTATATTCGAAACGACGACATTCATCGTGATTTAAACATTGAAAACGTCGAAAATGAAGTTAAACTTTTCGCCCGAAAAACACAGAGGTCGACTGGAAGGTCATATCAATAATGCGGCTCTTGAAATTATAGCGGAACGAAACTTGGTGCGCCGTCTTCAATGGACAAAGCCCCTTGATTTAGCGCGACAAACCTAAACCGGACGCACTTTGCGGATTGCAGGAACTCTCACTGGAAAGCTGCCTGCTAAATGTGATTACATCGAGAAGATTGCTGGATAAGCTATGAGCTTGAAGAGTGTTGTTTTTAGCGAGTCAAGTCTCACACTACTATGTGCACGCACTGTCGGCCCTTATAGTGTCTTTTCAGGATTTTGTTTTGCATTCAAGTTTGTGTGCAGAATTACTTTTCAAATGCTGATTCGTTAAGGATAATGCAGTAAGCCTTTGCTGGTGTTTACAGATGGTATTAACAGTTCCAAACATTGCGAGAACGTGTACAAGTCGAAGAGCGTCCCGAACGACCATGAACTTCAACTGACGAAATGCACGTCAAAAAAATCAAAGAGTTGGTGCTTGCAAACCGTCGATTAACAATTTGAGATCTTGCTGATGATGTTGGCATTTCAAAAGGATCAGTCAATACTGATCAACAGCTGATCACAGTGGTGTTCAGTTCCTTCCGCCGGGTCAAACTGACAACAAAGAATATTTTTGAGTGTCATGAGTCCCTTGAAGCTATTCGCCTAAAGAGGCCGGAATTGTGCCGAGACAACTCTTGGTTTTTGCACCATGATAATGCATCGTCTCACATTGCATCGATTCTTCGACCCATATAGTTCCACAACCACCGCTTCCACAAACTCAAGGGACACTTTAATGAGTCGATGGAAGAGATACAAGCTGCATCGAATAGAGTGCTGAACACCACACCGAAATCGACTTTAAACAGCTGTTTCGAAGATTGGAAAATTCGTTGTCATAAGTATATTGTCTCAGCGGCGGACTACTTTGAAGGCGATGAAATTGATTTGGAAGTTAGTAAATATGGCTTAACATGGACACCTGTCAATTACGGCGTAATTCCACGGTGGGCCTACCCACACTGCTGGGACCGAAGAAAGCATTGGTCAAGGCCCCAACATGTCGAGGTATGTTCACAACCTTTGCTGGCGAGATCTATCTAATACCTCTTGCATCCAGGTGCCCTAGACGTTGTTTAAACGCTCGTATGCCATTTGTTCCCGCGATTTTGGGCAATCACAGCCACCACGATACCCCCACCTCATAAACAGGGCAGGACCGACGTCAGACACCGAGCCGTCAGTTCCGGGGACTCCTATCTCCCGTGGCAGCATATTGTAGCTTTCGGTGGAACTTCGCGACCGCAAGATGAGCCCCGCAAAACTCTAGGTCTGGCATCTCACCCTAGAAAACTCCCAACGTTGGATCAAGGCAGTATTTTACCACCTTAATCCAGCCCAAATCTTAGTCGCCTCTTACGACAGGCATGCCTTACCTCGGGTATATTTTGACCTCTGTCTACCCGAAGGGGGTATTGGTTTGGAAGAATAAATCAAGCATTCACGAAGTGAAAACAGGAGTACCCCAGGGAAGTGTCCTAGGACCGAGCTTATTCTTACTATATACTGCTGATATTCCAGTTCCAAGAGAAGAAGAATCAATGAAAGCAACCGTCGCAGATGACACAATTCTTCTTAAATCACATCTACATAAATATGTAGCCACTAAGCAACCTCCAAACATACTGGATCAGCTAATGAAGTTGTTTGATGACTGGCATATAAAAATCAATGAGGCCAAAACCATACAAGTTACGTTTACCACAAGATCAAACGATACCTGCTTACCTCTGAAAATAAATGACAAAATTATCCCTAATGACAACATTGCCAAATACCTTTGAATGTACTTGGACCCGGAATGGTACATAACCAACGCTGATATCCATCGCGACCTGAGTATAACCACTATTAAGGAGGAAATAACCTCGACAAGTAGAAAACATCACATGAAAATGTTATTACATGATAATGACGAAGGTAGGCCCACAATAGACCAGATATTCACACTGCGGCAGATTTTGGAGACGACCCAAGAATACCAAATCGATACCCATCACCTTTTCGTCGATTTTAAGGCCGCGTATGACAGTGTGCATCATCGAGCTATCATGTGACGCACCGTCATGTAATTTCTTCAATATCGTGCTTGAAAAGATCATACGAGACTCACTGGCCAACACAAGAGTTACGATATATTTCAAGTTTGCGTAACTGCTTGCGTACGCGGATGAGATTGACGTAAATGAAGCGTTCGAAAGCATTGAAGAAGAAGCGGCTAAAATGGGTCTTTTGGTTAACGTGGTTAACGAGGATAAAACGAAATGCATATATGCTGTCAACCAAAAAAGACGCGCTACACCGACGTCTTGCCAGAACGTTAAAATTTGCAGCTACAGATTCGAAGTGGTCATGGACTTCGTCTACCTTGGCTCATTAGTGACCAGCGACAAAAACCAGTAGTACGAACACGTATGCCTTTGTTTGGACGCCAGAAACTAGCACTACCGTTGGCCACAGTTTACGCCTGTGATTAGTATTTTACATTTTTAACTTCCCAGTGGGAAGTTATAAGATTTTGTGAATTACAAATGTTGACATCTCCACGTTTCAAGGTCAACAGAATCCAAATTCAAGACTTTAATAGACATGTCTGTGTGTGTGTGCGTATGTGCGCCTTGATTATCTCGAGAACCATAGATGATATTGACATGAGATCGGGTTCATTCCACGCACAATTACGCAACTTAGAACTGAATAAGTTTTCAGCAAAATCGGTTCAGCCATTTTCACGCGATATTCCCAAGCGGTCCCCCATTTAAGTGCTAACCGCGTCCTACGCTGGTTGATTGCTGTGATCGGACGAGAACCGATACATATGAGATTGTTCGGACAGTGTTGTGGTTGGGTAAGGAAACGCACACTCATGAGCTGTTCGCGAGTGTGCACTACCCAACGAGCAATTATTAAATGCACGCGCTCATGCTCATGAGTGTGTACATATATAGAAGCTCACCCCTTCGCACTTCGCATCGCACTTCATATGTTCGTTAAAGAGAACGCACACTTATGTGCACTCTGTAGGGTGGGTTCTGTTTAACGCACATGTGGAGTGCACGCATGGGGTGAGTTTCTATAAATGCACACACTCGGGTTTGTAAGCCAAAATGAGTTGATTTACTGCTCGGGAGTTGTTTATAGCATGATAAAACATGGAAACATTTCACATGAATAATTTTAAAAAAAGGCATCATAATCGGTCCATTCGTAAAGGAGCTACGATGCCACAGACAGACATACAGACACCTCAAGCTTATAACACCCCTCTTTTTGCGTCGCGGTTTAAAAATGAAAAAAATATAAAAAATTAAAATGGTGTTAGTCGTGTGGGCCTTGCGGGTCGCACCTAGACCACATTTTAGACATACTGCCTTCAATTGCACTTCAGCTTTGTTCATGGATTTCTTTCTATTTTGCAGAAATGACGAAGAAAAAGAAAAACTAAAAGAGGAATCGTTACCCAACACTCCATCGAAAAACAGTGATAAAACCATTGGCCCAACCATAACCGAAGAGACTAGCACTAAAACGGATTCCCATCAAATTGCTAGTCAGGAACAAAAGCATTCAAACGATTCGAACATCAGTCAAACCACATTGGTAAGCTAAATCGTATAGAAAAGCAAAAGAAATATTATAATACGAGTGATCTCCATTAGCCGAAAGTACGAACGGCCGCAGGTATTCCATCCAAATATTCAAGTCTTCCATGTTCAGGAGCTCATAAGCTTGGCGACAGGGGCATATCGAGCAGTAGTTTCGATGGGGAACGGAATATTCTTGGCATTGATATAAGCGCTGTGCACAATGCGGTTATCCGTGGTGGTGTAGCTAGATTGCCTGGTAATTTCTATCTCTCTTTAGGCCTATCAAAGCGTAATGTTCCCTATTTTTCGTGTAATTCCTAGAAACAATTGTTAATGAACATCCGGTGACCATATACCCCGGGAGAGTGTCGCCACCAAGGAATCGTCTACCACCGCGTACATTGACAAATTCGGTTGAAAAGCATCGAGAAGTTTGTCGTAACATTCAGTTGTTGGATCAAAACGAAACAGATATCTTACCATTTGTCACAGCAAACGTACACTCTCCCCTCAAGCACCTCTTTGCCTCATCGCCATTAGAATCATTCGATCAGCAGCGGATCGTTATAAACGACAGTTTAAGAAATTTCGAAAAATTCGAAAACAGCATTGCATTGAAAAAGTGCAATAATAGTTCGAATAAGAAACGTCACGATGGTTCTTCGGATGAAGATTTTTCAGATGACTCACTTGAGGATCAATCATTGCCACCACCACCAGCTCCACCAACTGTGCCGCCAACTCCGTCACTTTCAGCACCTGCTACACCAAGGAAACGGATAAGTATTTCATGGGAAATCAATTTGGATGATATGAATGACACGGCGAGCAATTCCCCCAACATCAAAAACAATTCGAATCACAAACTTAAAAAGATCATCAGCAAGGAGAAGCCAAATCACAGTGTAGACATTTTCAAATCACTAGTAAGTGTGCCAGCACGAGTGCTTTGTTGTTCGTTCATTCATTCATTGTTTGTCTCTTTGCGCGTAGAATGAACAACGAAGTAGTACGAGTATTTCGGAGTCACAGTCAAGTGTTACGTCGACTAGTGATAATGGACAAGATCACAATGCTGCGATACAACATCAAATCCAACCGTATAGCACAGAAGACGAAGCTACGTCGTTGTATTCAGATGCAGAAGATGTTATCCCGGCATTTCCGGCGAATATGGTGGGCAAAGGAACGTTTGTCATACGAAAGGGCAGAAAGGATCGTCAACAGTTGCCCGAATTGTTTAGTTTAAAGTCAGCGTCGGTGAATTCTCACCTTAGCTCGGAGAGCGCTTCGAATTATAATAGCCAAAGCCTTATGATGCCAAATTCAAGACACAGTATAGATCTCGGCATATCACATCATTTCTCGAATCCTCGAGATCATGTTGGTCTGTCTCCAAGGTAAATACAAGTGATTCACTTGAGGACGAGGAACACTAAACGTAATGTTTACTTTTATTTTTTTCTATAAGATCACGATTGTCACTAGACTTGGGATCGCCAACGTTGGAGGTACCCAATCAACATCAGCACTATTCAGGTAACACTGTACGTACATGCAACACGATAAACGATAAACATGTCCTTTTAGCTGTAGAAAATCGGCTCTTTAATAAAAACTCAACATCGAGTTTGCCTTTCGATCATTCATTACAATCGATGCGTTCGAACGAATATAAAATGGAAAAAGACAAGAAACCTGTTAAGAACGGAAGTGATGGTTGCCTTACCGAGATGATGGACAACAGTGGGAATACATATTCCCCGGGATTTTATTCACTTAGTAACAGTAACCCCAATGTATCGTCATCTTCAATTATTCGTCAACAGGCTAACTCTGGTAAAGCAGAAGATAAACCATATATATCTCGAACTATGTAACTGATATCTATATGTTTTAGGAGATCTTCATGTTTCGAATTCGACGACACCACGTCGCGAGCTGGCCCCGCCATTAGAAGAAGACGAAGAACAATATAGCGAATCTCAATCAGGCTGTGCACCATTACGGCAAATCGAAAGCAATATTAGTGCACTATTGCGTGGTGATATGCCCGTGGCCAGGGTAAGTGATATAACACAGCCTCGGCGTTCCTTAGCCTTCCGACCTGGTGTACATAAATCTGAAAGTGCTAAGGAGATGCTTTTGTCGCAAAATGCATTCGGTCCACTACCGCCTACGCCAACTTCGTCCAGTCCAGAATTAGTGGTCTGTACTGATTCAATTCAATTAAAACATTTCAACGTCTTATCTTTTTACCTTTCCCTAGGATTCTGATGGTCTCCCTCCATTGCCTCCCTCACCAACGGATATCGAGGACAATATCGAATCGGATCATATTGAATCCGGGATCGCTGGTCTTACATTTCATCCGCATGCCAATCATTTTGGTAAATACATTCCAAATGGGTCACCACCACCACCGGCTATTCCACCACATCGCAGTCCGATGCCATCAAACACAATAACGACACGCTCGATGGACAGTGGTTATTCGAAAAAATGTGGCAAAAACTATGGGCATGGAAGTGTACCAGGAACCCTACCATGTGAGATGCCTAATTATGGTTCGGCTAAACGTAATCTGCCGGGATCGTATTCGAGAAGAACACCACCAACTCAGACGCCCCGAGAAGAAATTCGCCTCCAGACATCATGTAGCTTGCCGGAGACGCCTATTTTCGCTAGAGGGCAAATACTTTTCAATCTATCGCGCCGAATTCTGTTTATTAATTGATCTATTATAGGTGTGATATTGCTCGGACTCCTCATCGACGTCCGACAGAACCAACTGTTGGGAGTGTTTCGCGAACTGCTCCAAGGTCAAATACCAGTACTCAAAATACAAACTTTGGCTCTTCAATTGTAGGCATTGGTAAGCTAATACGAAGTGATTATGAGCAATATTGTTGACGTAAATATATTTTTACTTTTCCGCTTAAAGGTGCCGGGAATACACTTACCGGTTGTAGGCAGCGAACAATAAGTCAAGCTTTTCAAACGGGCGAAATGCTACGTCTAACCGGTGGACCAGCCAGAGGATGGTATCCGAAACAAAGATCCATGCGACCCGCTTCGACAGAGAATCTCGATCACTTACACAGAGTACAACAATCTGCAACAATGCTGGCATGGGATGGCGCTACTGGTATGTCTGGAACTGGAGTTAGTCGAAAACCATTAACATTGCCGCCAAACCTCACTCCGACGTTTTTAAATAAATCACCACGTGAGGCTTTGCGCAGGGTCACCAGTCTTCTCATTAAAAAAGGTATTTACACCAGTTAATCATCTTACTTACTTACTTACTTACTTATCACGCCTGCGATCCATGGAGGATCTGAGCATGAGCTATAGCTGCCTTCCATCCTTGACGGTCCCGGGCATGCTGCTTCCAGTTGTCAAGACCAAAATGTTTTTTATTTTTTATTATTACATTCGCGATTACTTGGTCTTTATACCGGAGGTTCGGTCTTCCTCTTCTTCTCGAACCAGGAGGCTCGGAGTCGAAGACCCTCTTAGCTGGAGCGTTGATGTCCGTGCGCTCGATGTGGCCGAGCCAGTGTAGTCGACGGATCCTTGCCTCTCGGACTACATCCACATCTTGGTACAGCTCGTAGAGTTCGCGGTTGTGTCTTCTTTCCCATTCACCTTCCTCACAGACAGGACCAAATATCCGGCGCAGAATTTTTCTTTCGAAAGAACCCAAAATCAGCTCCGCTGTTCTGCTTATCGTCCAGCTTTCGGCTCCGTACAGCAAGACTGGCAGAATGAGCGTTTTGTAAAGCATGACTTTGGTCTTTCGAGAGAGGAGTTTTGACCCCAGTTGTTTGGACAAGCCGAAGTAGCAGCGGTTGCCAAGGGCGATTCTATGCCGGATCTCCACTGTGGTGTCGTTTGTGGAATTTACGTTTGCCCCGAGGTAGACAAACTCCTTAACTACCTCGAAATTGTAGCTGTCAATTGTTATATTTTGTCCCAGGTGGTGAGCGTCGGATTGGTTTTTGCTTGACAGCATGTATTTCGTTTTGTCCTCATTGATCTTAAGACCAACTCGTTTCGCCTGTTCTTCAATCGCCGTGAATGCTTCCACAATGCCACGGCGAGAACACGCGATGATGTCGATATCATCCGCGTATCCTAGCAGCTGGATGGACTTGTAGAAGATGGTGCCTTCCCTATTGACGCCTGCCCGTCGCACTATCTGCTCCAGCACCAGGTTGAAGAAGTCACATGACAGCGCATCTCCTTGCCGAAATCCGGTGCATGTTTCGAATGGTTCCGAGGTCCTAGAACCGAGTTGCACGGTGCATCGCGTGTTTTTTAGCGTAACTATACCTCTATAGGTCTTGCAAGAGGTAGGATCGCCTTTTTTGTGGATGGGGCATATAGAGCTGGTATTCCAGTCGTCGGGCATGCTTTCATCTTCCCAAATTCTGCAGATGATCTGGTGCATGCTCCTGCGGCCTTGTTGCTCTTCAGCTTCTGAATAGCTGTGCCGACTTCTTCGATGCTGGGTGGGAGGACTACTTCAGCGGCTGGAGTTGGGATTTCCTCGGTTCCTACCACTCTCTCTTGGTCATGCTCGTTAAGCAGCTGCTGGAAGTGCTGCTTAAATACATCCACTATTCCCTGCGGGTCTGTGACAAGATTACCCTCGCAGTTTCGAAGAGCCAGGGTGCCCTTTTTGAGGCCTCCTGCAAGGCCTTTGGCTTTCTTGTAAAAGGCTCGTATCTTATGTCTATCCCTAGACTCCTCGATATCCTTGAGCTGGGAGGCTGCGAAGATTCTTTTCTTTTGTCGCAGTAGTTTTTTCTCCTCCCTTCTTCTGGCTCGGTACTCTTCTTGCGCTGCCCTGGTTTTCCTCTGCAGCGCCTTTTGGTACGCCTCGTCGGTTGCTGCCTTTTTCTGCCCACACTCGCCATCATACCACGGGTTTCTTGTCGGGGGTGGTAGGTATCCTAAGGTGGTTTCGGCTACTTCCTGAATGGCTGAGCGGCAATGCAGCCACATATTATTGGCATTTGTGTTCGACGTAGGCATACCGTAGAGTCTTTCGCTCAGCTGCTCCCTGTAGACTCTGGCAACCTCCGGTGTGCTCAGGCGCTAGTTAATCATCTAGGTATTATAAATGGCATGGCAGAGTTAGTGATCAACATCTACAACTAAGTTGCATAAGAGTAGGTTACCGTAGTATGCAAGAATCTAATTTAAATCAGTTTAAGCATCTAATGAAGCATATTGCTAGGCTATTCTGCACTCGTAAATGATTTCCCCTTCGAATGACGGATGTCGAAACGACTTATCAGCTTCTATCTTAGTAAAGCCATTCATCCTCCATATGGCTTAAACTCATTCTCCGAAAGCACTCCTTCACTACTGTTTTCTTTTCAAGAAATCCCAATCTGGATAACAACGCAATATTTGATGCGTTCGGCGCATTGTTTACGATTTCAATGTAAGCTTGTTCCTTACCTTGCAGCCTAACAAATACATCCTCGGTGTATTACTGCCTCTTGGCTCGTCCAACATCTGAATAATATCAGCCCAATGCCTGTACTCAACCACCTAAGTTGGGAAAAAACATCCGAAAAAGACAAATTGCTTTGCGAGAGAGCTGACTGGTGCAGCAGTAGTCTATACCAATACTTATCCACAAAGACATTTTAGCTATCAGTCCACTAGGCAAACTTTCTTGCTTTCAACTTCGCACCCACCTAGCAGCTCCCGATGCGCAGCTTCCAGCTCACAGCTCCCATCTCCTTGCTCGTAGCTCTCAACGCGCAGCTTACAGGTCACAACTCCGAATTCGCAGCTCCCAGCTTGCAGATCTCATCTCGTAGCTCTCAATTCGCACCTCCCAGCTCGCTGCTCAAAATTTGCAGTTCCAAGCTCCCAGCTCGCAGCTTGTACTTTGTCTCCACCTACATCAGAGCGCGTCAATTCCACCGTAGGACAAATCTACTTTCGCACTCGTACAGTTGCAAGGGTTCAAAAAGACCTCGAAATACATAAATCCTTTTACCATTCCTCCTCTTCTGGGCTTTACTTTTCTACGCTTCTTGGCTCACTCCGAGTAGATGTCCAGCCCATATCTAAAGAAGGCGAATCTTCTTCCTCCTCCTCCTGGAAACACTGACTAACCGTCAATTCTGAAATATCTTGAATCGCGGAAAGTCCTCAATAGAGCGAAGCCCTTTTGTCGAAAGTACATGCTTTCAGGACCCATGAATCATTCAATTGAAGTTGTTTTGAACGGATTTAGGCCCGACATCCCCTTTTGTCACCGACACTCTTTCTCATGTTTATAAATGACCTTTTGTCTGTCATTTCTAATCCAAACTATTTCTTCGCTGACGACAGTACCCTCAGCTTTTTATATTACTTTACTACCCTACGACGTGTTCTTTAGCTCCAAATAGTGAGTACTAACGTACGCTAAGTTCATTGAATTTCGAGTAGAATATAACGCTTCCAAAACACAGTCTTCTGTTGTCCAAGCGTACTACCAACTTACAGTCATCCATGAATGGCATTGTGTCTTAGAAACTGGAGAGTTTTTCAGTATGCGTGTTACTGGCCATATTGCTGAGAATTATAATTAACGCGAAATTCGGTCGGCTCTCGTCCTATCTAGGACAACCACCCCTGAGAGTAGTGAACGAGCATCTGCGACCCAAACCACTGCACTCCGTTCAGGTTGCGTGTCAAACATCAAAAACACCATAAGAGTATATAAATCACTGCGAAGCCTAGCTAGATAAAGTCCTTGGCTACCTAGGAATTATACCTGCCAATATGTGGGCCGTGTCCAAGACGCCGGTGGTTCGTGTCCTTTTTCGTGTCCTTTGTCGACGACAGCATATACATTCTTCCTGTCCTCATTTACGTCGAGTCCCATTTTAGCCGCTTCCGCCTCAATGCTCGTAAAAGCCTCAATGACATCTCGCTGAGTTCGTTCAAATATGCCAATGTCATCGGCATATGCGAGCAGTTGTACGGATCTAAAAAATATGCTGCTCCTTGATGGTGTACGATCCTTTCAAAGACGATGTTGAAAAAATCACACGATAGCGTGTCGCCTTGTCTAAAACCTTTTTTGACTTAAAAGATATCGGTCAAGTCGCTTCCGACCCTGATGGCGCAGCGAGAGTTCTCCAATGTCATTCTGCACAATCTTACGAGTTTGGCAGGGATGTCAAAACTAGACAAGGCGTTGTATAGCTCGTCTCTATTTACACTATCGTATGCAGCCTTAAAGTCAACAAACAGATGGTGGGTGTCGAGCTGGAACTCGTTGGGTTTTTTCCAGGATCTGCCGCAGTGTGAATAATTGATCTATAGTGGACGACACTTTTTGACACTTTTTCTCAAGCGCCTTCCACCAGACAACCGAGCCATAGACTAGGATATGTCTTACCACCGCAATGTACAACCAATGTACTAACCTCGGTTTGAGGTCCCATGCCTTTCCAAAGGCTACCTTGCACGAATATAGTGCCACGTAGGCCTTTTTGATTCTTTCCTCAATATTTTCTCTCCAACTAAGTTTGGAGTCCAGGATTATGCCAAGATATTTGGCAGATTTTCCAGGGATTAGATCAATTTTTTTTTTTTTTTGTTTTTTTTAGAGACTCGTGTAGGTTCAAGAGTTTTTATATTCTCTTATGATGTGTTGACACACACAACCTGAACGGAGTGCAGTGGTTGGGGTCGTTGATGTTCGTTCACTACTCTCAGGGGTGATTGTCCTAGATAGGATGAGAGCCGACGAAATTTCGCGTTGGTTATAGTCCGTAATAACTCGTTCGAGCACTTTAGTATTGCATACGCAGAGGATGAATTTTCAGTTGACCATATACTGTGAGTGTTATGCCTGCAGCAGTACGTGTTGCATACTTTTTGTCCGTATCTTCGTCTTTGGTAGCGTTACAGCCCTTGAAGGACCAGAGCCAAGCTTCCCTTCAATCACCCATGTTGTGTGTGATTCTATTTTTCACACAGGTGAAAGGGACCTACAGTTTAATGCCGATTCCGAACGGCGTGAGTCAAGAAGCTTTTTCTAGGCAAGTTATACTACGGGGGGTTTCGCCAGTACCCCGCCGAGGAGGGACGCCGCGAAATAAACATTTAATGGCGTTGGTGTTATCGGGATCCGAACTCGCTCATCGTGCGTCAGAGTCCAACACACTAACTACTGCGCTACGGCGCCCTAGTCCGTATAGGAATTACTTTTTCTTGGCTAAGAAGCGAATTTGAACTATTGACCTTCCGCTCGGCGGTCGATGATGTTAACCACTGCACCACGGCCAACCCCCACTTACAGTTCACTCAAGAATCCTGAGTTAGTGATAAAACTTAGTATGCTTTTGAGTGAGCTAGCAGCGATTTCTTCTGCTTCAAGATAATACTTGCCTAGGTGACGAAAACGTGTACTGACAAGGCAGTTACGGTGGCATAATATGTGCTCTGCTGTTTCTTCGTCTTCATTACACATTCGGCATGTGTCATCTTGTATGATGCCCATTGTTTTGAGGTGTTTATTAACTGGGCAGTGTCCAGTTAGGAAACCTGTGATTAAACGAATCTGACTCCTCGAAAGCATGAGAAGTTGTTTCGTTCTTTTGAGGGATGTAGTTGGGAGGAACAGCTTGGCTTGTCTGCTACCTTTCCTTTGTAACCAGTAGTGATCCGTCGTGTTCCTTAACCAATTGTTTATGCAGCATTTGGTGGTGCTAATGGGTATGCCGCAGAAAGGCCGTGGCCTTTCCTAGCTAGTAGGTCCGCCTTTTCGTTGCCTGTATAGCCGCTGTGTCCAGGTATCCAAATGAGATGAACTCTGTTTGTACTGGCCAGCTGGTGAAGTAGTTGTAGGCAGTCCCATACCAGTTTGGAGGTGATTTCAAAGCTCATTAGGGCTAGAAGTGCAGCCTTGCTGTCAGAGAGAATGTAAATGTTTTTGTTAAGTATATTTCTGTTTATATTTTCTCTGAGGCAGAGTTCTATAGCAAATATTTCTGCTTGAAAAACGGAGTTATATCTGTCCATGCTGACGTAGATGCATGTGCCTTTATTTGCTCCGTATACTTCAGCCCCAACGCCTTCGTCCGTTTTGGAACCATCTGTGTACCACACGTAGGATCGACGATTGAAGGAGGGTCTATCCTGTTCCCAGTTTTGTCGGTTGGGGAATGTGACCTTGTAGTTTTGGCTGAAGTTGTATCTGGGGAGACTGAGAGATATCATTAGGATTTCATGCCTGTTTATTTCGGTAAGGATATCAGGGTGAAAAAGCCTACGGTTAGAGTCAGCCTCCACGATCAGTCTGTGGGCGAAGACCATTGCTTCTTTCTTCAGTTGGAGATGAAGAGGTGGCAGGTCTGTGATGACTTCTAGTGCTGCTGTGGGGGTTGTTCTCATTGCCCCAGTGATAAAGATGCAGGCTAGTCTTTGCAATTTGTTGAGCTTGGCTTGCACTGATACTTGTTTTGTTTTGTGCCACCAGACGGGCGCAGCATATGTAAGAATTGGTCTGGTGATTGCCGTATATAGCCAGCGGGACATTTTGGGGTTTGTGCCCCAGTTTTTGCCAGTGAGACTTTTGCTGGTCCATAAAGAGATCCTGGCTTTCTCAATGGTCTTTGTAATGTGAGAGTTCCAAGTGAGCTTTTCGTCTAGAGTTATCCCTCGCTGCATGTTGCGAGGAGGATGACACTGCAGAACATTTTCTCTGTGACTATCCCACCTATGCTCGCGCACGGTGGCGCACCCTTGGGGCCGACATGGTGTGTGCCGAATCTCTTAGCTCTACATCACTGAAGCTTCTTCTTATTTTTTTCCGGGGAAAATAAAGTAATGTAAGGTGACTGTCTAGAGTACAATGGACCAGTGTTTGCGTCTGAGTGCTCGGATACGCTAGCCCTACGAGGCCTTTGTTAGTCGTTTGCCACCCTGAAATCATTTGATACTTCCACAAAAAAACGCTCTAAAGAAATAGCCAATTACTTTCTGTTTTTTACTAAGGAAATACAAAAGAACGTGACAGCAAGAAAAATAAGGACACAGTATCACCACAGTCAGGGGATCATCATGGCTTCGATTGTCCAAGTAAGTCAACATAACAAACGTCCGTTAAACACCCTCGCTAACATGTTAATATAAACAATTTCCAGATATTATATCAAAAGAGAGCACATCGAATTTCAATAACAACTTACACAAGTCACAGAAGAAAAAGGGTTTTTTCAAGAACTTCTGGAAAAAATCCAAGCACTACTCACTGGATCAATAAAACACAAAACCAAAAGGCACACACAGTTTTCTACAACAAATTACTACTGCGTAAGAGATATCACCTAGCATTTACTTACTCTAAACTTGGCAATTTCTCTTTGGCCCTATTCAAAAGTTAAATTAGTATTTGCAAAGCTATTGGGGAAACTAGAAAAACCAAAACTGAAAAAAACTAAATGAAATCGATCTCCTCGTGCGAAGGAAAGAACAATTTATAATAAACGATTTTTTACGAGAACAGAAACGACTGAAACTTTCAAATATAATGTTTTCCTAAAACGATACGATAGCGAGTCAAGAGATTAAGGAACACTTTCCGAACGAGTGCATATAATAGGTATAATAAACGATAGCAATTTATAAAGTGCACAAATCTATAAGTATTCTCTAAATGAAACGAAAAGACAAGAAACTATACTTTTTTACACTCATACCCGTGCGTACACTTCTCTGGATGGATATATATTATATAAATGAACACGTAGCCACGTAAATACTTATTTATTTTTGCACTTGTCCTTCCCACATACGCAGCATTCTGCATAATTGAATAACGATATTGTTAATGCATTTGGTATAAATTTAGGAAGACGGTATAGAAGGTATAAAGCAAGGACACGAAATCTGTACTTCGTTATTCTGCTTTGTTGTTGTTTCTTTTTTGTTTTGTTTCCAATCAAAAAGGAGAAAAATGTCAATTTATCATCACGTATTCACATATTGATTAAGTCACGGAATTTTAGAACGTATTATACACTTTCTTCGTCTGATCTTTATTGGAATATTCTTTGTTAAGGATAGACACTTGCGCTTATACCACAAATGATACACGTAGGGCCCTGGGTGTATGGTCTACAAAAATTAACAAATTTGATTGTGTGATTAAACAGAATAGATCGTCCGAAGGTTTGCTCCTATCCCATCATTTAATTCCATACTCCTGTTAGGAGCATGTTCCGTGTTATTTCTGTTCCGTGCAATTAGTCTTAACCGTAGACGTATGTACATACATACATACGTTAAAAAAAACGACTCATCTTACGTTTAGGATCGTTGTCGACCCTCATATAATTTATAATGAAAGATAATCCTTTACTCAACCCTCAACCAACAAGTGTCTCCAGCCGGCACGATCTTTGGCCAGCCGCTTACAGTGCCGCACGTCCAGTTGGTTGAGGTCCCTTTCCACCTGTGCGCGCCACCTTAGATGCGGTCGTCCTCTGCGGCGTCATCCCTTCGTGTGGTGTCGAAGGCCCTTCAGACCGGAGCGGTGATGTCCATTCGCTCTACATGGCCCAGCCATCTTAGACGTTGAATCCGAAGACATCTAAACAGACCGATGTCGCTGTACAGCCCGTACAGTTCTTGGTTGAATCTCCTCCTCCACTCTCCGTTTACCCAAACGGGACCAAAGATTGCACGCAAAAACGCCCAAGAGCCTCTTCATCCGCTTTTGATAACGTCCAAGCCTCAGCGCCGTAGAGGAGGACTGGGATGATTAAGGTTTTGTAAAGGGATACCTTCGTTTTTCGAGAGGGGGCTCTATTACTCAGTTGCCTCTTGAGCTCAAAGAAGCAGCGGTTGGCAGGAGTTGTTCTGCGTTTTATCTCAGCATTGGTGTCGCTGCTGCTTGTCACTATCGAGCCAAGGTAGACGAAGTCCTTGACTACTTCAAAAATATAGCTGACGAAGGTGACGTTCTGACCAAGACGTCGGTGTTGCGCGTCTTTCTTTGATGACAGCATATATTTGGTCTTGTCCCCATTTACAATTAGACCCACTTTAGCCGCTTCTGCTTCAATGCTTGCGAAAGCTTCATTGACGTCTCGCTTTGTCCGTTTAAGTAGATCGTACCTCTTGTATTGGCCGCAGAGTCCCGCACGATCTTTTCAAGAACGATGTTAAAGAAATGACACGACAGTGCGTCACCCTGTCTAAAAGTCGGTTAGTTCATCTCCGACCTCAATGGAACAGCGAGAATTCTCCATAGTCATTTTGCATAGCCTGACGAGTTTGGCAGGAATGTTAAAACGTGACATGGCTCTGTATAGCTCGTCTCTATAAACACTGACATATGCGGCTTTAAAGTCGACAAAAAGAAAGTGCATGTCGACCTGGAATTCATGGATCTTCTCCCAGATCTGTCGTAGTGTGAATATTTGGTCTATGATGGATTTTCCTGGCCTGAATCCACACTGGTTGGAACCTATCGTATTGTCCACGAACGGTTTCAGGCGCTTACCCAGTAGGGCAGAGAGGATCTTGTACGCAATGTCCAAGAGACTTATCCACCTGTAATTGGCGTAGTCATAGGGGTCTCCTTTAGCTGAGATTCCATTCATCGGGCATGCATTCTTCCCACCATATCTTGCAGATGAGTTAGTGCATGCTCCTGACCAGCTCATCGCCAGCTGCTTTAAACAGTTCCGCGGGAAGTCCTTAAGTTTCGATATCGCTATCTTAACATCGTCTAGGTCGGGCGAATGCGATTCTCTTTTGCCTTCGTCCATTGTGAATGATTCGTTCTGTCTGACGGCAGCATTTTGACTACCATCGCCATTATACAGTCTGCAGAAGTGCTCCTTCTACAATCTCAGCACCGACTGGGATTCCACTACTAGTTGTCCGTGCTCATCCCTACAGGCTTCTGCTCTGTCTTTATAGCCTTGGCATGTTCGTTTTACTTTTTGGTAAAATTTTCGAACGTTGTTCCTGCAATTACATCTCTCCATTTCCTCGATCTCGCGCTTCTCGTGCTCCTTCTTTTTTCGTATGCTCCTCGCTGCTTTTCTGTTCATAGAGCTCGCGGGCAGCTCTCGTCCGTCGATGCAGTGTATCCATGAACATATACATTCTGTTTCTCTGCATGGGCCTGTTTGCACTCGTCATCAAACCAGGGGTTTCTCGAAGGTGGTGGCTTGAAAACGAGTACATCTGAGGCGGACTATCTGATGGCATTCTGACAACGTCTCCATTGCTGTTCTATGGTTTGTGCAGATTGCATCGGACATGAGAGAGTTTGAGGGAGACTTGATCGGCGAAGGTCCTGGCGGTCTCCTGCGATTGCAGATTTCCGACATTAAATTCTGGTGCCCTTACTCGAGAAATTCGCATCCGTGCCTTGGCTGCAACAAGGTAATGATCCGAGTCGATGTTGGCTCCTCGAAAGGTTCGGACATCTGGGATGTTGGAGGAGTGTCTGCCGTCGATCGCAATATGATCAATTTGATTGGTTGCGATTGATCGAAAGACCGCCAGGTCCTCTTATGGATGTTGAGGTGTGGGAATCGTGTACTAGTCCGTTTTCTGACGTGGTGCTATGTAGGCTGTGCTTTCCAATGACTCGTTCAAAGATAGCTTCCTTACGCAGCTTCACATTAAATTCTCCTAGAACAATCGTGGTGTCATAGCTTGGACATTGACCCTATGTTCTATCTAGGAGGTCATAGAAGTCATCTTTGACTCTGTTGTCTTTTTCTTCTGTGGGGGCGTGAACGCATATCAAGCTGATGTTCTCGGATGTGGCTTTGATGCGGATTGTTATGAGGCGTTCGCTCACATGCCGGAAGCTTAGGACTTTTTGCCTAGGTCCACCTCGAACAACAAATTCGCATCCAAATAGGCGCTGTTTGTTCTCCTTGTAGCAGTTTCCGTAGTATATGTCAGAGTTTTTCATCCTCTTTTTACCCGGACCATCCCATCGCACTTCTTGGCGTGCAGTAATGTCTGCTTTAAAGCAGTTTAGGGCATTTTCTAACTATTCGGCCGCATCCGGTCTGTTAAGAGACCTAACATTCCAGGTGCAAAACCGATAAAGAGTAACATGTGATGTGATAAAGGACAATATATGTTTGCAGGGGTCGTCAACATGTACTCAGTCTGTTACATCCGAGACTTGTGGTTGTCTCTAAGTTTGTTGTTTTTTTTTACGATTAAGGCTTACTAGGCCTGTTTTTTTTTGGCGCAGAAGGCTCGCTATTCGCCCTTCTCCGTCTATAATTTCCATAGGAAATATCCGAGTGGGGATGGGGCCTACTAACAGTGCCGCAAGATGTTCGTCTGCGGTGGCTCTTCTCGCTTTTTAGCAGGCCAGCAGCATCCGTCGGATAGATGCTACCCCTAAGAGGCCTTTGTTAGTCCTTTGCCATCCACATATTTCGAGCATAAATAAATAATATGATATTAACGGAGGAAGTAGATTTTTGTTTAGTATGTTAGTGAGCGATTCGCACACAGTCCTCGTTCTTATATAGGGAATGGCTTGTCTTATGTTTTAGGCCGTCATCAAAGTCGGCAGCTTTTCCTTCCGTAGTTTTCTTTCTATCAACGCAATCAATGCTTAAGTTATCTTAGCTTCCCTGAAGTGGAAGACTGTAAATTGGTTATCATGAGTTAATTATAACTCATGATAAGTCGAATAAGACTTTTTTCCATTCCGTTCGATTTGATCATTTTTCGTATAACCTCCGCTCCGAAGGTCGGCACTCGCGTGTATCTTTAGAAGTTTATTTCAAAATTTTCACATCAACGTCTAACAAATAAATTTCTCATATCGCCAATATGTTCAAGCAAGTAACCAAGCAATTGGCTTTCCAAGCCACAAGGAACTTCTCCACCAGCAAGCAGAATAACTTTAAAGTTACTGTCGCCGGTGCCAGTGGCGGTATTGGACAGCCTCTGTCGTTGTTGTTGAAGCTTAACCCGTTGGTCACGCAGCTGAACTTGTACGATATCCAGGGTACACCCGGTGTTGCCGCCGATTTGTCTCACATCGATACCTCTAGCGGTACCAAAGGCTTCACTGGCCCTAACGAACTAGGCGATGCCGTGAAGGGTGCCGATGTTGTTGTCATCTCAGCTGGTGTGCCCCGCAAGCCGGGCATGGACCGTGATGACTTGTTCAACGTGAACGCTGGCATTATCAGGGACATTGTCGACACCGTCGCCAAACAAAGCCCCAAATCTCTGATTGCCATCATCACAAATCCCGTCAACACTGTCGTTCCAATTGCTGCCGAAGTTCTCAAGAAGAACGGAGTATACGATCCAAAGCGTCTCTTTGGCATCACCACCCTCGATGTTGTTCGTTCGCGCGCATTTATCGGCCATGGCGTCAATGCCAATCCACAAAAGGTCGAAATTCCCGTGATTGGTGGCCACTCTGGTGTCACCATCATCCCATTGCTATCCCTCAGCAATCCCAAGTATTCTGGCAACATCGAAAGTCTAACCAAGCGAATCCAAGATGCCGGTACTGAAGTCGTTAAAGCCAAGGCCGGTGCTGGATCTGCCACACTCTCGATGGCTTATGCCGGTGCCCGTTTCACTGGTTCACTTCTGCGTGGCTTGAACGGTGAGAAGAACGTCATCGAATGCTCATATGTACAATTGACCGTAACTGAGGCTACATTCTTCTCCACACCGGTGGTTTTGGGCAAGAACGGACTACAGGAGAACCTTGGCTTGCCCAAGTTGAACGACTACGAGAAATCACTCTTGGCTGCCGCTCTTCCAGAGCTTAAGAAAAACATCCAAAAGGGTGTGGACTTTGTAAACAAGTCTTAAACGTTTTTTATGGTTTCGAATTAAGCGAAAAGTTTTCCTTTTTTTTTTCTGTTATACATTGTTTGTTAGGGTCAAAGCTTATGGGCCTGTAAGACCTGTAGAATAAAAGTGAATAAGCCAAAAAAAGTGACTAAGCCAATTAAAAGAAGTACTAAACCTCGTATTTACACCCTTGGTCTAAGGAAAGCAAGCCCTGTTTCCTAGAACTTTGTTTTCAAACATTTGTGGTATAAAAGCAAAGTCTAAAACAAAACAAAAGGTAAAAGCAATAAGTAAAATGCGAATATAAAATATAAAAAGAAAAAGGCAACAGCGCCAACAGTCTTAAAGAAAAGAACGAAAGCTAAACAAAAGACGAGGGAACCTTCGATGTGTGTGCACAGGACAATGTTAGGTCTGGTTTCACCAAACGCGTGTGATGTTACGGTCTAATTTGTATTATGTATTGCGACTAGCATGGAAGCATGCATGCGAATAAATTGGCAGCCAAATATATGAAAACTATGGTATTAACTAGAAAGTATTATATTGTTGTGAAAACTGTCTCTATTATTATTTATACACATACACGTATAGTATATATAACATTTTAGGAACAAAAACAAAAACAAAATAATGATAATAATACAAAAAAAAAAAAAGGATTTTAACGTAGGAGTGCGTGTGTTTTGTTTTTCCTTGATTTTCTCTTTCTGTAGGACTTAGTTGCAACGCGAAATACATTTATTGTTTCACATTTATGCAAACTTATATACACACAAACACAAATATACACACTGTCTCAAAAAATTGTCCGTACACCCGATTTCAATAAGAAATACTTCAAATCAAAGAAAATTCAATATACAAAAAAAAAAACGGCCAAGTGCGAGTCGGACTCGCGCACAAAGGGTTCCGTACCATGTATATATATAAATACGAAAGAGACGTTGATAACAGATAACAGATCATGGTTGCAGGCAGGTTATAGGCATATTGATCATCAAAGTGTCAATTGAATTCAAATCAATTATCTTACTTGACAGCAAGGATGTGAAAAGGTTTGCAGCTAGGAGTGATAGGGGTCGTATCACTGGATTGCGATAAATTACAATTGTCTACGATTGTCTTCTTCAAATTCAAATACACACTTTTCTTATTTCTCCTCAGATCAACTATCTGAGTACTTCTTACTTACTTATCAGGCCTGCGATCCATGGAGGATCTGAGCCTGAGCCATAGCTGCCTTCCATCCTTGACCGTCCCGGGCACGCTGCTTCCAGTTGTCAAGACCAAGATGTCTTACATCCGCGATTTCTTGGTCTTTATACCGGAGGTTCGGTCTTCCTCTTCTTCTCGAACCAGGGGGCTCGGAATCGAAGACCCTCTTAGCTGGAGCGTTGATGTCCATGCGCTCGATGTGGCCGAGCCAGTGTAGGATCCAGACGGATCCTTGCCTTCCGGACTACATCCACATCTTGGTACAGCTCGTAGAGTTCGCGGTTGTGTCTTCTTCTCCATTCACCTTCCTCACAGACAGGACCAAATATCCGGCGCAAAATTTTTCTTTCGAAAGAACCCAAAATCAGCTTCGCTGTCCTGCTTATCGTCCAGCTTTCGTCTCCGTACAGCAAGACTGGCAGAATGAGCGTTTTGTAAAGCATGGCTTTGGTCTTTCGAGTGAGGAGTTTTGACCCCAGTTGTTTGGACAAGCCGAACTAGCAGCGGTTGCCAAGGGCGATTCTATGCCGGATCTCCACTGTGGTGTCATTTGTGGAATTTACGTTTGCCCCGAGGTAGACAAACTCCTTAACTACCTCGAAATTGTTATATTGTGTCCAAGGTGGTGAGCGACGGATTGGTTTTTGCTTCACAGCATGTACTTTGTCTTGTCCTCATTGACCTTAGAACCAACTCGTTTCGCCTGTTCTTCAATCGCCATGAATGCTTCCACAATACCACGGCGAGAACACGCGATGATGTCGATATCATCCGCGTATCCTAGCAGCTGGATGGACTTGTAAAAGATAGTGCCTTCCCTGTTGACGCCTGCCCGTCGCACCATCTGCTCCAGCACCAGGTTGAAGAAGTCACATGAAAGCGCATCTCCTTGCTGGCGAGTATACTGGCTTTAATCAAATTAACCAATTTAATTGCAGCAGATTTGTACTCATTTTCGTAAAGGTAACAGAAAGTTCCGTTAATTTGGTCGTATGATCTGTGGATGTTTGCCATTGCACAAACAACAAATTTCTCTTCATATCGGTATTTTCTGTTTTTTTTTTCTCTCACAAACAAGAGACAAATGTCACATTTTCCACTAAAAATGTTGTGGCTGTAATCAAGTGAACCGCAGTGTATATGCTTTTAACATTATTTTCTTTTCATTTCTACGTTTTGCAAACATTTCCTTGACAAACTGTATATATTTTTAACGCATGATATATATAATATATTTATAATGTTTCTTAATTTATTCGAAAGCTTTGCGAATTGTGGTGTTGGTGTTTATTTGCAAATGTACAATAGAACAATAAAACACAGAATTCATCATCAAAGATCTAGTCAATCAGCTTTTGTTTTGTTTTTTATTTAAACATTTAGTTATACACTGATGGACAAAAGTATTCGTAATGTGGTGTTACTAACAATAAAAAGCGGAAAAAACACTTTTAAAAAGTTATTATTTGGAAAACGTTTTTCTTATAGAGAAAAATATATAAAACAAATTATATAAAAGTCAGAATAAATTCTATAACGAAAACAAACAGTAGCAGTAAAAGTAATTAAACAATTGAGAATTTGGTTGGACAGAAGTATTCGTAATTTCTAAATACTTACTTACTTTGATGGCGCTACAGTTCGGGGTGAACCAGGGCCTCAACCAACAAGCCTCTCCAGCCGGCCCGATCTTCGGCCAGCCGCTTCCAGTGCCGCACGCCCAGTTGGTTGAGGTCCCTTTCCACCTGTGCGCGCCACCTTAGCGTTGGTGTCGTTGCTGCTTGTCACTATCGAGCCAAGGTAGACGAAGTCCTTGACTACTTCAAAAATACAGCTGCCGAAGGTGACGTTCTGACCAAGACGTCGGTGTTGCGCGTCTTTCTTTGATGACAGCATATATTTGGTCTTGTCCCCATTTACCCTTAGACCCACTTTCGCCGCTTCTGCTTCAATGCTTGTGAACGCCTCATCGACGTCTCGCTTTGTTCGTCCAATAACGTCAATTTCATCTGCGTAGGCAAACAATTGTGTGGACTTGAAGTAGGTCGTACCTCTTGTATTGGCCGCAGAGTCCCGCAAGATCTTTTCAAGAATAATGTTGAAGAAATCACATGACAGTGCGTCACCCTGTCTAAAACCTTTTTTAACATCAAAGGGGTCGGTTAGTTCACCTCCGACCTTAATGGAGCAGCGAGAGTTCTCCATAGTCATCCCGCATAGTCTGACGAGTTTGGCAGGAATGTTAAAACATGACATGGCTCTGTATAGCTCGTCTCTATAAACACTGTCATACGCGGCTTTAAAGTCGACGAAAAGATGGTGCGTGTCGACCTGGAATTCATGGGTTTTCTCCATGATCTGCCGTAGTGTAAATATTTGGTCTATCGTGGACTTTCCTGGCCTGAAACCACACTGGTAGGAACCTATCAGATTGTCCACGAACGGTTTCAGGTACTTACAAAGTACGGCAGAGAGGATCTTGTACGCGGTGTTCAGGAGGCTTATCCCTCTGTAATTGGCGCAGTCATAGGGGTCTCCTTTCTTATGGACCGGGCAAACGATACTGAGATTCCATTCATCGGTCATGCGTTCTTCCGACCATATCTTGCAGATGAGTTGGTGCATGTTCCTAACCAGCTCATCGCCAGCTGCTTTAAACAGCTCCGCGGGGAGTCCGTCTGCTCCAGCAGCTTTATAAGACTTAAGTTTCGATATCGCTATCTTAACATCGTCTAGGTCGGGTGGACGGGATTCTCCTTCGTCTTCGTCCATTGTGAATGGTTCGCTCTGCCTGACGGCGGCATTTTGACAATCATCGCCGTTATACAGTCTGCAGAAGTGGTCCTTCCACAATCTCAGCATCGACTGTGACGTAATTTCTAAATAGCATACAATATTTCCAAACACAATAACAAAATACAATGCTTGAACGAGTATATTTTATACTTGAAGGTATTTACTGTTATAATTTGATATCAGCTCTGATACAGCAAAGCACAATTTACTGATATGAGCAGGATGGTACGTAAAAGTAAAGAAACTACTTCTGAAGAGCAAAAGATAATTTTAAATCTTTTTAAAGTGGTGAATCAGGAAAAAAAAATTAGTGACAAAGTGAAAAAGAGTTACGCAACTGCATGATATTACAAAACGTTTGAAAAATTCATCGGACTTAAATAAAAGCCTAGGAGTGGTCGTCCGAGTAAACTGACATTGAGAGATAAGAGGAAAATTATTTTAATGATAAAGAAGGGACCTAAGACACCGTCCTCCAAAATTGCCTCAGAAATAAAAGAGACCTCCCGAACAGAAGTTGACCCTCGAACAGTACGAAGAGTACTCAGAAATGAGGGGTATAGGGCTAGAACTTGCAGAGGGAAGCCTTTTATTACTAAGGTGAACAAAAGGAGGAGACTGGATTTTGCAAAAGAATTCTCGGGCAAACCAAAATCGTTTTGGGAGAGTTTTGTTTTGTTCTCCGATGAGAGTAAATTTTGTGTTTACCAATCGGATGGACGAGTTTTGACTTGGAGGAAAGCAGGCACCGAATTAGATCAAAAAATGTTCAATCAACTGTCAAACATGGTGGTGATGGAGTCATGGTATGGGGATGTATGTATGTATGGGGATGTGCCAATATCCTCCTCTTAAATTTTTGTGAACAAAAATTCGTTCGACATGGCCCGATAACGATCGCCATTGACTGTAACGGCCACTCCTTGCTCATTTTCAAGGAAAAATGGCCCAATTACGCCTCTGGACCAGAATCCGCACCAAACAGTGGCTCGTTTTGGGTGCACCGGCTTTTCAATGTATGCGTCCGGGTTTTCTGTGCCCCAAATGCGACAATTTTGCTTGTTTACATACCCGCCAATATCAAAATGAGCTTCATCTGAAAAGATGATTTTTTGGCAAAATCGGCATCTTCTGTAAGTCGATCGCAGGCCCACTTAGCGACTCGGAAACGCATTGGATGGTCAGTTGGCTTTAACTCCTGAACCAATTGGATTTTGTATGGCGTCATACCAAGGTCTTTATGCAAAATTCGTCTCAATGATGTCTCCGAAATGATCAATTGTTGAGAACGACGGTGAATTGATGTTGATGGCGCTTAACGCACACTTTCTGCCGCAGCAGCAATATTCTCGGGTGTACGCACTGTTTTTGGCTTTTCAAGCTTTAGTTTATTGATGAGGATGCCGGTTTCTTTCACTTTTTTCACAAGATATCGAACATACGGAGCTGACGGTGCTTCTCTTCTTCCAAAATCCGTACGCAATTTTCGCACACATTCTGCAACATTACCATGATTTTCAAAGTAATGTCGCAATATTTCCCAGCGTTGTTGAAGCGTATACACAACCAGGGATAAACAATGAGATACCAATCTTTCGTACGTCTGCCCGTTGATCTCCGCAGGGGTTGGTTGTTGCTTTTGTAATACACACCGATACTATACGTATTATCCTCCGTTTAAAAACGACGCTTTTGACTAACTCAATGATAGTCTCAAGACGTCAATGTGTAGAGTCAAGACGTGGCAAAATGGTCGCAACAAGGCAGAATGACATAGTCAAGACGCCGTCAAACCGCAACGCGATTGTAGGTGCAATCTGTCAAAGTGCCTGTCAAGGCCAATGGATTGGTATCTCATTATTTATCCCTGTACACAACCATATTCGTTCAGCGGAAGGATAAAACTAATTATCTGTCAAATCAGACATGAGCTAAGTGTTACCAGTCACGAAATAAGCACTACTTGAAATAAAAAACCTTAGATGGCGGACCCTTTACATAATGACTTCGACCAATTTTTTTTAGCTACAGCACGGCTTGAAAGACCTTCAGAATGGTAAATATCTATTTTTACTTTTTCTGCTGCAGTTAAACCCTTTCTTTTACTCATTTTTAGGGTTCCGTACCCAAAGGTAAAACGGAACCCTATTACTAAGACTTGGCTGTCCGTCCGTCCGTCTGTCACCAGGCTGTATCTCATGAACCGTGATAGGTAGACATTTGAAACTTTCACAAATGATGTATTTCTGTTGCCGCTACCACGACAAATACTTAAAACAGAACAAAATTAATATTTAAGGGGGGCTCCCATACAACAGACATGATTTTCATCCAAAAAATCCTGCCTGCAACCAAGATCTGTCATTTGATGAGGTAACATACATAGTCTCTTTCATATTTACGAGTAAGCAGCAGATTATGCCATGGAATTCTTCGTCCTCTTGCTGGGCCTAGTGAAACACTCAATTTATGTCTGTTATTATCTTTTTCTGTTCTTATTCTTCTTTGTTCTTCAGTTTCTTCGTTTATTCTTCTTTGATTTCTTTGTCTATTTTTTTCTGTTCTAATTCTTCTCTGTTGTTCAGTTTCTTCTTGTCTTCTTTCAATTATCTTCTGTCTTTTGTTCTGAATTTGTTCTTCTGTTCTATTCGCATACCATGACTGAGAGAGTATGAGAGAGACTGTGTGTGTGTGTGAGAGAGAGAGAGTATGAGCACATGTGCTTTTTGCTACAAACTCTAGCTTTAGATTGTACCGTTCTAGGTTAAGCGGCCTACACACACGCTACGGATCGAATGGATCTGTTTGAACTCATTTCGCCACACACTTGTGGATCAGTATACGTTCTTCATTTCACGCTGTTCGCCGTCGAGTAAGGATGGATCGCGGAGAAAAAAATATTTTGTTGTGTGGTGTTTATTTGTGTGGAAAAAGAAAAGAAGGGATAATGAAAAAGAAACATTCACTGTGGATGTAGGAGTGGTTTCTGATCCTAATAACTTATTCATATATAGATACATGCATTCACAAATATGTGAATGAGGGTCTCATAATTCAATTGCCTATTGCCTGCGAGTGCTTATTGCTTGTTTCATTTTATGATTCGATGTTCACAGTTTTTAACATACATTTGTACACATATGAATCATAAATACAATCATAAACATATAAACAGACTGCATAGATGCACTCTATCAACTTCGGATGGACGTTTCCTAGGCATCGTCAACCGCACCACACACACGCTACCGATCGCAAGAATATCAAACTCATTTGAAAATTTGCGATCTGTAGCAAACTACCCCACACACACAACGATCTATTTAAATCGCAACCGATCCATTCGATCCGTAGCGTGTGTGTAGGCCGCTTAAGTGTGCTGGGTTAGGATCACAAAGAAAAATGTCTTTAATAATATGTTATGATATATACAGATGGTACGGAACCCTTCGTGCGCGAGTCCGACTCGCACTTGGCCGGTTTTTTTTTTTCTATTTCACTTCTTCTAAATAATATACAACTGCAATTATCCACTTCCAACTGACGCCAAAAACTATAACAATCTGTCAAATCATATACCGCAACTGATTTTTATGCAAGGAGAAATGTCAACAGAAGAGAAGGAGAATATGAATAACGGTTTTTGTTTACTTCTGTTTAAGAGATATTTCGTCGAAAGTCTTGTTGCCATATAGCAACAGTGGGCATCAAAGGGTTAACTAGTCTTTTCCTCTTCTTATTGTTAGTAGCATCACATTTCGAATACTTTTGTCCATCAGAGTACATACATATGTAAACACATTGTTTTTATTATTTTTGTTTTCGAACAGAAGCTGCATATAATTCACAACAGAAAACAAATTGAAAACAACCAAAACAAAACGAAAGAAAAATAAAAAACAAACTCGATTTAAATTATGTTAAATGGAATTGCAACAATAAGCAAATTAAATTGAGTAAACAAATTAACAAATTACTTAACATATTTATTTTTCTGAGTGAAACCAGACACAAGTTGACAAAAAGAAAGTAAAACGTAAAAAGTGGACAAAAAACACATTTAATAAAAAATAAAAAATTAAAAAACAATAAATGAATATATATTTAACAATGATTGCAATAAGCCGGTTATTTTTGTATGTTTATATAAATAAATATTTAGTATTATCACTGAATTAAAACAAAACAAAAAAGGGGGAAAAATAATATAGAATTGAATAGAATTTAACTATTTATATTGGTAAATCATTGGTCTTGTTTTTTTGTTTTTCTGTTTTTGTTATTTAACTTAAACCGACACATTAATTAATAAAGGAAAACAATAAAATTACAAAATTGTGTACACAGTCGCTAAAGACTAAAGTATTAAACCAAACGTTTATTCGATTTACTTAAGTGAACATATGCAATCTCTCAAGTGGAAAAAGTGCATTAAGACAACATGTTAAGTTACACAATACATTAATGCTAATTGTAGTTAACAATTTATTATTGAATATAAAACAATAAAAATAACGATAATTCGCTTTGTTCTTTTTTATTGTCTGCTTACTTACCTACTACACGGTTCAGAAGAATCCAATTTTGTCAATAGTATGTATGTACAACACCAGAACCAGAGCGCCGTCAGAGATGCTGGGTTTCAAAGCCGTGCTGCAACGACAGATGAGAGCTGCTCGCGAAATCTATGAGCACAAGAGAGGAACACACACTTCTCAGAAGAAAGAAGAGAGAACACGGAAAGCGTGAGATGCTTCCACAGGAATAACACCCGGAAGTTTTACAATAAGGTAAAACGAACATGCAATGGCTAAAAAGCCAGAGCGGCGGCCTGCAGGAATGAAAATGGAGAACCGGTAGTAGAATCACAGTCGATGCTAAGGATTTGGAAAGACCACTTCTGCAGGCAAGATACCGCTATCAGGCAGTACGATCCGTTCGTAATGGACGACGATGTGAGAGAATTCCGTCAACCCGACCTAGACGAAGTGAAAATAGCTATATCGAGACTTAAGTCAGCCTGTCTGCTGAGCTTCTTAAGGCAGCTAGAGATGAGCTTGTAAGGTGCATGCACGATCTCATTTGCACGGTATGGTCGGAGGAAAGCATACCCGACGAATGGAATCTCAGCATCGTTTGCCCGGTCCATAACAAAGGAGACCCATATAACTGCGCCAACTATAGGGGAATTAGTCTCCTTAACATCACATATAAGATCTTGTCTGCCGTATTGTGTGAACGCCTGAAACCGTTTGTGGATAACCTGATCGGCTCTTATCAGTGTGGTTTCAGGCCAGGTAAATCCACAATAGACCAAAAACTTACGCTACGGCAGATCTTGGAGAAGACCACCACCTCTTCGTTGATTTCAATGCTGCATATGACAGCGTGTATAGAGATGAGCTATACAAAGCCATGTCTAGTTTTAACATCCCTGCCAAACTCGTCCGACTGTGCAGGATGACAATGGAGAATTCTCGCTACTCCATTAAGGTCGGTAATGAGCAAACCGAGACCTTTGATGTTAAAAAAGGATTTACGCGAGGTGACGCGCTGTCATGCAACTTTTTCAACATCGTGCTTGAAAAGATCGTGCAAGAGTCACTGGCCAACACAAGAGGTACGATTTATTTCAAGTCTACTCAATTGCTTGCGTACGCCGACGTCATTGACGTGATTGGACGGACACAGCGAGACGTCAATGAGGCCTTTGTAAGCATTGAGGTAGGAGCGGCTAAGATGGGTCTCAAGGTTAATGAGGGTAAAACCAAATATCTGCTTTCATCTAAAAGAGACGGACAACACCGACGTATTGGCCAGAACGTCACCATGGGCGGATATAACTTTGAAGTGGTCAAGGAATTCGGCTACCTTGGCTCACTGATGACCGGCGACAACAATACCAGCGCTGAGATAAAACGCAGAATCACTCTTGCCAACCGCTGTTCATTTGGGCTCAAGAGGCAATTGAGAAGTAGAGCCCTCTCTCGGAAAACCAAGGTGACACTATATAAGACCTTAATCATCCCAGTCCTCCTTTACGGCGCAGAGGCTTGGACCTTAACAAAAGCGGATGAAGATGCCCTTGGTCGTTTCGAGAGGAAATTCTGCGTACTATCTACGGTCCCGTTTGTTCAAACGGTGTATGGAGGAGAAGATATAACGAAGAACTGTACGGGTTGTACAGCGACATCGGCCTGGTACGACGTCTACGGGTACAGCGTCTAAGGTGGCTAGGCCATATTGAGCGCATGGAAAATACAGCTCCGACCCGAAGAGTCTTCGAATCCACTCCGGAAGGAAGGCGCGGCAGAGGACGGCCGCATCATCGGTGGCGCACGCAGGTGGAAGGGGACCTTAACCAACTGGGCGTGCGGCGCTGGAAACAGCTGGCAAAAGACCGTGCCAGCTGGAGACGCTTGTTGGTTGAGGCCCAGGTTCACCACGGACTGTAGCGCCACCTAGGTAAGTTACTTACCTAATGGACGGTTCAGAAAACTCAAATTTTGTCAAAAGTATGTATGTATGTATGTACAACACCACGTCAGAAAACGGACTATGGCTAGTGGACTTTATGGCGGGACATAATCTCGTAGTAGCAAGTACACGACTCCCACACCTCAACATCCATAAGGGGACCTGGCGGTCTTTCGATCAATCGACAATCAATCAAATTGATCACATTGCGATCGACGGCAGACACTCCTCCAGCATCCTAGATGTCCGAACCTTTCGAGGAGCCAACATCGACTCGGATTATTACCTTGTTGTAGTCAAGGTACGGATGCGAATTTCTCGGAATCAACGGAGTCGAGTAAGAACACCAAAATTTAAGCTGCAATCGCAGAAGATCGCCAGGACCATCGCCGATCAAGTTTCCCTAAAGTTCTCTCAAGTCCCGATGCAATCTGCAGAAACCATAGAACAGCAATGGAGTCGTTGTCAGAATGCCATCAGAGAAGCCGCCTCAGATGTACTCGGTTTCAAGCCACCACCGTCGAGAAACCCCTGGTTTGATGTTGAGTGCAGACAGGCCCTTGTAGAGAAACAGAACGCATACATGGCTACATTGCATTGACGGACGAGAGCTGCCCGCGAGCTCTATGAACAGGAAAGAAGGGAGGAGCATGCGCTTCTGAGAAGGATAAAGAAGTAGCGCGAGATCGAGGAGATGGAGAGATGTTACTGCAGGAACGACGTTCGAAAATGTTACCAAAAAGTAAAACGAACATGCCAAGGCTATAAAGCCGGAGCAGAAACCTGCAGGGATGAGCACGGACAACTAGTACTGGAGTCACAGTCGATGCTGAGATTGTGGAAGGACCACTTCTGCATCTGATGGGTTCCTACCAGTGTGGATTCAGGCCAAGAAAATCCACGATAGACCAAATATTTACACTACGGCAGATCTTGGAGAAGACCCACCAATTCCACGAGCTATACAGATCCATGTCATGTTTTAACATTCCTGCCAAACTCGCCAGACTGTGCAGTATGATATGGAAAACTCTCGCTGCTCCATTAAGGTCGGAGGTGAACTAACCGACTCATTCGTTGTTAAAAAATGTTTTAAGATCGTACTTGAAAATATCATGTGGGACTCTGCGGCCATTACAAGAGGTACGATCTACCTCAAGTCTACACAAATGCTTGCCTACGCAGATGACTTTAACGTTATCGGACGGACAAAGCGAGACGTCAATGAGGTGTTCGCAAGCATTGAAGCAGAAGCGGCTAAGGTGGGCCGAATGGGGACAAGACCAAATATATGCTGTCATCAAGGAAAGACGCGCAACACCGACGTCTTGGTCAGGACGTCACCTTCGGCAGCTATATTTTTGAGATAGTCAAGGACTTAGCCTACCTTGGCTCGATAGTGACAAGAAGCAACAACACCAGCGCTGAGATAAAACGAAGAATAACCCTTGCCAACCGCTGCTTCTTTGGGCTCAAGAGGCAACTGAGTAGTAGAGCCCTCTCTCGAAAAACTGAGGTATCCCTATACAAGACCTTAATCATCCCGGTTCTCCTCTATGGCGCTGAGGCTTGGACGTTATCAAAAGCGGATGAAGAGGCTCTTGGACGTTTCGAGAGGAAAATTCTGCGTGTAATCATTGGTCCCGTTTGTGTAAACGGAGAGTGGAGGAGGAGATTCAACCAAGAACTGTACGGGCTGTACAGCGACATCGGCCCAGTTAGACGTCTTCGGATCCCACGTCTAAGATGGCTGGGCCTTGTAGAGCTAATGGACATCACCGCTCCGGCCCGCATCTAAGGTGGCGCGCACAGGTGGAAAGAGACCTCAACTAACTGGTCGTGCGGCACGGGAAGAGGCTGGCCAAAGATCGTGCCGGCTGGAGAGGCTTGTTGATTGAGGCTCTGGTTCACCCCGAACTGAAGCGCCATCTAAGTAAATGAGTAAGTATGTATGTATGTATGTTGGCGATATAGTACATGAAGGACCAAAGCCGAGCTTCTCACAATCAGCCATGTTGAGTGTGACTTTATTTTCCCATAAGCTAAAGGGACCTACAGTTTTTTGCCCGTTTCGAACGGCGAAATTCAGTACCCCGCTGAGGAGAAGCACCGTTAAATAAACACGTTCGATAACTTGGCCGTTGTCGGGATTCGATCGCGTGTCATCGGCGTCAGGGGCCAACACTACCTACTGCGCCACGGCGCTCTTGTCAATAGTGCTATATGTACTAAAAATTCAAACTTTAATCTATACGAAATAGGTACATAATAAAAGGGACATGGGGGTTGCTTCGACCCTTTTGTTGCAGACACGAACCAACGGTTATGTTCGAATTTCGATGACAACGTTTGGCATGCTCTGACGCAGCTGAAAAGGAAATTATGGCAACTTTCAGCTGCATACTGCTGAATATCAATGCCAGAGCATCCTAGAGACTTCTGAAGAGGAACGTTTGACGGCGAATATTCGAGTCAAGGATCGGGGGCTATATAAGCGGGAGCACTATCCCTCGGGGCATTCAGTATTCATTTTGTATTCAGTGACTTAGTATTCATTCAGTGTATTCAGTATCAGTGACTCAGTGATCAGTCAATAATCCAGTGGGAAAGTAATCAAGCCATCTAGTGGAAAATTGTATAACAGATATAGAGACAAAGGTTGTAATAAAGGTGAAGAGGCCAGATGATTTATCCGAGGTGGTATTGAATAAACAAGTGAAGAGTTGTAGTTTATCGCAATCCAGTGTTCCAACCCTATTCTGGACAAGTAATTTTCGTAACACTATATTGTATGGACTTCATACATACATATGTTCCCATGAATAATACCATGGAAATTATCTTCAAAGGGTGAACCTGGGCCTCAACCAACTAGCCCGTTCCCTTGCTAGCCTTTTCCATTCCCGCACACCCAATTGGCTAAGATCCCCTTCCACCTGTATACGCCATATTAGGTGCGGTGGTCCTCTGTTTCTTCGTCCCTTCGCTCCATTCCATTCGTTCTACATGGCCTAGCCATCTTAGGCGTTGAATCCGTAGACGCCTGACTAGACTAGCCCGTAAAGCTCGTGGTTGAATCATTTTCTCCATTCCCCGTCTACATATATAGGACGGAAAATCACACGCAAAATCTTTTTCTCGAAACGACCAAGGACCTCTTCAGCCGCTTTTGATAGTGTCCATGTTTCTGCGCCGTATAACAGGACCGGGATAATTAAAGTCTTATATAAGGTCAACTTGGTCGTACGAGAGAGGGCTCTACTACCCCGTTGCCTCTTGAGCCCAAATGAAGCAGCGGTTGGCAAGAGTTATTCTGCGTTTTATCTCAGCGCTGGTGTCATTGCTGCTTGTCACTATCGAGCCAAGGTAGGCGCAGATCTTGACTCTTGAAAAGTCCAAGATCCTCTGCATCCGCTTTTGATAACGTCCAAGCCTCAGCGCCGTAGAGGAGGACCGGGATGATTAAGGTTTTGTAGAGGGAGACCTTAGTTTTTCGAGAGAGGGCTCTACTACTCAATTGTCTCTTGAGCCCGAAGAAGCAGCGATTGGCAAGAGTTATTCTGCGTTTTATCTCAGCGCTGGTGTCGTTGCTGCTTGTCACTATCGAGCCAAGGTAGACGAAGTCCTTGACTACTTCAAAAATATAGCTGCCGAAGGTGACGTTCTGACCAAGACGCCGGTGTTGTGCGTCTTTCTTGGATGACAGCATATATTTGGTCTTGTCCCCATTTACCCTTAGACCCACTTTCGCCGCGTCTGCTTCAATGCTTGTGAACGCCTCATTGACGTCTCGCTTTGTTCGTCCAATAACGTCAATGTCATCTCCGCAGGCAAGCAATTGTGTGGACTTGAAGTAGATCGTACCTCTTGTATTGGCCGCAGAGTCCCGCATGATCTTTTCAAGAATAATGTTGAAGAAATCACATGACAGTGCGTCACCCTGTCTAAAACCTTTTTTAACATCAAAGGGGTCGGTTAGTTCACCTCCGACCTTAATGGAGCAGCGAGAGTTCTTCATAGTCATCCTGCATAGTCTGACGAGTTTGGCAGGAATGTTAAAACATGACATGGCTCTGTATAGCTCGTCTCTATGAACACTATCATACGCGGCTTTAAAGTCGACAAAAAGATGGTGCGTGTCGACCTGGAATTCATCGGTCTTCTCCAAGATCTACCGTAGTGTAAATTTTTGGTCTATCGTGGATTTTCCTGGCCTGACACCACACTGGTAGGAACCTATCAGAATGTCCACGAACGGTTTCAGGCGCTTACACAGTACGAGAGAGAGGATCTTGTACGCAATGTTCCAGAGACATATCCCTCTATAATTGGCGCAGTCATAGGGGTATCCTTCCATATGGACCGGGCAAACGATACTGAGATTCCATTCACCGGGCACGCATTCTTCCGACCGTATCTTGCAGATGAGTTGGTGCATGTTCCTGAGCAGCTCATCGCCAGCTGCTTTAAACTGTTCCGCGGGGGTCCGTCTGCTCCAGCAGCTTTATAAGACTTAAGTTTCGATATCGCTATCTTAACATCGTCTAGGTCGGGTGGACGGGATTCTCTTTCGTCTTCGTCCATTGCGAATGGTTCGTTCGTTTTGACTATCATCGCCGTTATACAGTCTGCAGAAGTGATCCTTCCACAATCTCAGCATCAACTGTGACTCGACTATTAATTGTCCGTGCTCATCCCTGCAGGCTTCTGCTTTGGCTTTATAGCCTTGGCATACTCGTTTTACTTTTTGGTAAAATTTTCGAACGTCGTTCCTGCAATAGCATCTCTCCATCTCCTCGATCTCGCGCTTCTCGTGCTCCTTGTTTTTTCTTCTCAGAAGCGCATGCTCCTCTCTCCTTTTCTGTTCATAGAGCTCGCAGGCAGCTCTCGTCCGTCGATGCAGTGTATCCATGTATTCATTCTGTTTTTCTATATGGGCCTGTCTGCACTCATCATCAAACCAGGGGTTTCTCGACGGTGGTGGCTCGAAACCGAGTATATCTGAGGCGGCCTCTCTGATGGCGTTCTGACAACGACTTCATTGCTGTTCTATGATTTCTGCAGAATGCATCGGGACTTGAGAGAACTTTAGGGAGACTTGATCGGCGATGGTCCTGGCGGTCTCCTGCGATTGCAGCTTAAATGTTGGTGTGTTCTTACTCGACTCCGTTGATTCCGAGAAATTCACATCCGTACCTTGGCTACAACAAGGTAATGATCCGAGTCGACGTTGGCTCCTCCAAAGGTTCGGACATCTAGGATGCCGGAGGAGAGTCTACCGTCGATCGCAATATGATCAATTTGATTGGTTGTCGATTGATCGAAAGACCGCCAGGTCCCCTTATGGTTGTTGAGGTGTGGGAATCGTGTACTAGTCCATTTTCTGACGTGGTGCTATGTAGGCTGTGCTTTCCAATGACTCGTTCAAAGATAGCTTCCTTACCCAACTTCGCATTGAAATCTCCTAGAACGAGTTTGGTGTCATAGCTGGGACATTGGGCATATGTTCTGCCTAGGAGATCATAGAAGTCGTCTTTATATCGGTCATCTTTCTCCTCTGTGGGGGCGTGGACACATAACTAACTTATATTGCCGAGATTGGCCTTGATGCGGATAGTTATGAGGCGTTTGCTTACATGTTGGAAGCTTAAGACTTTTTTCCTGAGTCTGCCTCGAATAACAAATCCGCATCCGAATGAGCGTTGTATATTTTCTCTGTAGCAGTTTCCGTAGTAGATATCACAGTTTTTCATCCGCTTTTTGCCTGGCCTATCCCATCGCACTTCTTGGAGCGCGGTAATGTTTGCCTTATAGCAGTCCAAAGAGTTGACCAGTTGTCCGGCTGCGCCTGGTCTGTTGAGGAACCTAACGTTCCAGGTGCAGATCCGGAATTGGTTTCCTTTTTGACGTTCGCGGGGTTCGTCAACATGTAATCCGTCCGTATCCAAGGCTGTTGGTTGTTTCTGAACAAATTTTTTGTTTTACATGGTAGGGATGTTGCCCCTAAGCACATGTAAGAAAGCCCTAGGAAAAAAATGGGGATTCAACCCCAAGATTACCCTATGGCTCTATATCACGGTCGTTAGACCCATACTAATGTATGGAGTGATAGTCTGGTGGACTGCACTAGACAAGACAACATACCACAAGCAACTCGAGAAGGTACAAAGGATGGCATGTATGTGCATTACCGGGGCCCTCAGGTCCACGCCAACGGCTGCGCTTAACACGATACTAGACCTTACACAACTCGATATTTCCGGTAAGCAAATTGCCACACACACGGCCATAAGACTAAAAGCCAACTCGAAATAGGCGAGCTATGTCACTGGCCACACCTCCATCCTGCAAAACAGGATAACTATGACAGAAAACCTAGACCACCTAGAACCCACCATAGTCTTGGACAAAAACTTTACGATGATCTATGCGGACAGGAAGAACTGGACCAGCTAAACTCAACCGCGGAGAAGCTGTGTGGATTTCTACACTGACGGGTCTAAAACCAAAGACGGGGTGTGCAGTGGAGTATTCTGCAAACAACTTAAGCTGTATAAAGCTCTAAAATTACCAGATCACTGCAGCGTTTTCCAGGTGGAACTGTTGGCAATAAAAGAGGCTTTGTCTTGGCTGAAGTGGAACGTAATATCCACCACGGATATTCGCATTCTCACAGACAGTCAAGCAGCCTTAAAGTCGCTGCTGGAGTCCTATGTGTACACATCAAAATCTAGTCTCGACTGTCGCAGATCTCTTAACGAGATGGCAGAACAGTTCAACATACAGCTTATCTGGGTACCGGGACACAGCGACATTAGAGGTAATGAAAAAACCGACACACTCACCAAACTAGGAACGACGCTACAATCAATCGTGGCTTGTGAGGGAGTACCCCTTACAACCATTAAACATAATCTGACCAATCTCGCTAGGGCCGAGCGAACCTGAGATGGACACAGGGACATACCTGCGTCATCACCAGGCAAATCTGGCCTCGGCTTGACAGTCAACGCACAAGGAGTTAAATCTCTCTAAAAAGAACTGACATCTACAAAGTCATCGGTGTCATCACAGGACACTGCCTCATTGGCAGTCACGCACAAAAACTAGGAATAGTTCCGAATGATTTCTGCAGAAGCTGTCAGGACGAGGAGGAGGTCGAATCCATTCACCTGTCCAGTTCTCTGCAATTTCAGGAAACGTTACCTAGGCTCTTACCTCCTTAACGGTCTGACAGATGTTCAGAAAGTAGGGATACTTGATCTTCTTAACTTCTTAAGAAGCACAAACTGGTTCCCCGAATAGGGGGGTAAAACCCCCTCGTAGCTGCACAACGGGCCTCCCTGGCCTATGTGCATTCTTCTCAACCCTGGGAAAGCTGCGACCCTACCTACCTACCTACCTGCCCCTAAGCACAACCCCAACCTCGGGGACCAGGTTCCTCTTTTCCCAGGAGCAAGGGGTCGGGTCGCTTCACTCATTTGTTCACTGTGTGGCGGGTGCCAGTATAGCTAACCAGAGGAGGCCACACGGAGGCTGCGTGTCAACTTGGATTGAATATGTAGAGCTGCCAGCCACCTATGGTGGCCTGGTAATATGTAGAGCTGCCAGCCACCTCTGGTGGCCTGGTAATATGTAGACCTGCCAGCCACCTATGGTGCCTTGGTAATATGTAGAGCTGCCAGCCATCTATGGTGGCCTGGTAATATGTAGAGCTGCCAGCCACCTATGGTGGCCTGGTAATATGTAGAGCTGCCAGCCACCTATGGTGGCCTGGTAATATGTAGAGCTGCACGCCACCTATGGTGGCCTGGTAATATGTAGAGCTGCCAGCCACCTATGGTGGCCTGGTAATATGTAGAGCTGCCAGCCACCTATGGTGGCCTGGTAATATGCAGAGCTGCCAGCCACCTATGGTGGCCCGGTAAGCTGTAGAGCTGCCAGCAACCTATGGTGGCCTGGTAATACGTAGAGCTGCCAGCGACCTATGGTGGCCTGGTAATATGTAGAGCTGCCAGCCACTTATGTTGGCCTGGTAATACGTAGAGCTGCCAGCGACCTATGGTGGCCTGGTAATATGTAGAGCTGCACGCCACCTATGGTGGCCTGGTAATATGTAGAGCTGCCAGCCACCTATGTTGGCCTGGTAATACGTAGAGCTGCCAGCGACCTATGGTGGCCTGGTTATATGTAGAGCTGCCAGCTACCGATGATGGCCTGGTAATATGTAGAGCTGCCAGCCACCTATGGTGGCCTGTTAATATGTAGAACTGCCAGCCACCTATGGTGGCCTGGTAATATGTAGAGCTGCCAGCCACCTATGGTGGCCTGGTAATATGTAGACCTGCCAGCCACCTATGGTGGCCTGGTAATATGTAGAGCTGCCAGCCACCTATGGTGGCCTGTTAATATGTAGAGCTGCCAGCCACCTATGGTGGCCTGGTAATATGTAGAGCTGCCAGCCACCTATGGTGGCTTGGTAATATGTAGAGCTGCCAGCCACCTATGGTGGCCTGGTAATATGTAGACCTGCCAGCCACCTATGGTGGCCTGGTAATATGTAGAGCTGCCAGCCACCTATGGTGGCCTGTTAATATGTAGAGCTGCCAGCCACCTATGGTGGCCTGGTAATATGTAGAGCTGCCAGCCACCTATGGTGGCCTGGTAATATGTAGACCTGCCAGCCACCTATGGTGGCCTGGTAATATGTAGAGCTGCCAGCCACTTATGGTGGCCTGTTAATATGTAGAGCTGCCAGCCACCTATGGTGTAGTATGTAGAGCTGCCAGCCACCTATGGTGGCCTGGTAATATGTAAAGCTGCCAGCCACCTATGGTGGCCTGTTAATATGTAGAGCTGCCAGCCACCTATGGTGGCCTGTTAATATGTAGAGCTGCCAGCCACCTATGGTGGCCTGGTAATATGTAGAGCTGCCAGCCACCTATGGTGGCCTGGTAATATGTAGAGCTGCCAGCCACCTATGGTGGCCTGGTAATAAGTAGAGCTGCCAGCCACCTATGGTGGCCTGGTAATATGTAGAGCTGCCAGCCACCTATAGTGGCCTGGTAATATGTAGAGCTGCCAGCCACCTATGGTGGCCTGGTAATATGTAGAGCTGCCAGCCGCCTATGGTGGCCTCGTAAGCTGTAGAGCTGCCAGCCACCTATGGTGGCCTGGTAATATGTAGAGCTGCCAGCCCCCTATGGTGGCCTGGTAAGCTGTAGAGCTGCCAGCTACCTATGGTAGACTGGTAATATGTAGAGCTGCCAGCCACCTATGGTGGCCAGGTAATATGTTAAGCTGCCAGCCACCTATGGTGACCTGGTAATAAGTAGAGCTGCCAGCCACCTATGGTGGCCTGGTAATATGTAGAGCTGCCAGCCACCTATGGTGGCCTGGTAATATGTAGAGCTGCCAGCCACCTATGGTGGCCTCGTAAGCTGTAGAACTGCCAGCCACCTATGGTGGCCTGGTAATATGTAGAGCTGCCAGCCCCCTATGGTGGCCAGGTAAGCTGTAGAGCTGCCAGCTACCTATGGTAGACTGGTAATATGTAGAGCTGCCAGCCACCTATGGTGGCCAGGTAATATGTTAAGCTGCCAGCCACCTATGGTGAATGGTAATATGTAGAGCTGCCAGCCACCTATGGTGGCCTGGTAAGCTGTAGAGCTGCCAGCCACCTATGGTGGCCTGGTAATATGTAGAACTGCCAGCCCCCTATGGTGGCCTGGAAAGCTGTAGAGCTGCCAGCCACCTATGGTGGCCTGGTTATATGTAGAACTGCCAGCCCCCTATGGTGGCCTGGTAAGCTGTAGAGCTGCCAGCCACCTATGGTGGCCTGGTATGCTGTAGAGCTGTCAGCCACCTATGGTGGCCTGGTAATATGTAGAGCTGCCAGCCACCTATGGTGGCCTGGTAATAAGTAGACCTGCCAGCCACCTATGGTGGCCTGGTAATATGTAGAGCTGCCAGCCACCTATGGTGGCCTGGTAATATGTAGAGCTGCCAGCCACCTATGGTGGCCTGGTAATATGTAGAGCTGCACGCCACCTATGGTGGCCTGGTAATATGTAGAGCTGCCAGCCACCTATGGTGGCCAGGTAATATGTTAAGCTGCCAGCCACCTATGGTGACCTGGTAATATGTAGAGCTGCCAGCCACCTATGGTGGCCTGGTAATATGCAGAGCTGCCAGCCACCTATGGTGGCCTGGTAAGCTGTAGAGCTGCCAGCAACCTATGGTGGCCTGGTAATACGTAGAGCTGCCAGCGACCTATGGTGGCCTGGTAATATGTAGAGCTGCCAGCCACCTATGTTGGCCTGGTAATACGTAGAGCTGCCAGCGACCTACGGTGGCCTGGTAATATGTAGAGCTGCCAGCCACCTATGGTGGCCTGGTAATATGTAGAGCTGCCAGCCACCTATGGTGGCCTGGTAATATGTAGAGCTGCACGCCACCTATGGTGGCCTGGTAATATGTAGAGCTGCCAGCCACCTATGGTGGCCAGGTAATATGTTAAGCTGCCAGCCACCTATGGTGACCTGGTAATATGTAGAGCTGCCAGCCACCTATGGTGGCCTGGTAATATGTAGAGCTGCCAGCCACCTATGGTGGCCTGTTAATATGTAGAGCTGCCAGCCACCTATGGTGGCCTGGTAATATGTAGAGCTGCCAGCCACCTATGGTGGCCTGGTAATATGTAGACCTGCCAGCCACCTATGGTGGCCTGGTAATATGTAGAGCTGCCAGCCACCTATGGTGGCCTGTTAATATGTAGAGCTGCCAGCCACCTACGGTGGCCTGTTAATATGTAGAGCTGCCAGCCACCTATGGTGGCCTGGTAATATGTAGAGCTGCCAGCCACCTATGGTGGCCTGGTAATATGTAGACCTGCCAGCCACCTATGGTGGCCTGGTAATATGTAGAGCTGCCAGCCACCTATGGTGGCCTGGTAATATGTACAGCTGCCAGCCACCTATGGTGGCCTGGTAATATGTAGAGCTGCCAGCCACCTATGGTGGCCTGGTAATATGTAGAGCTGCCAGCCACCTATGGTGGCCTGGTTATATGTAGAACTGCCAGCCCCCTATGGTGGCCTGGTAAGCTGTAGAGCTGCCAGCCACCTATGGTGGCCTGGTATGCTGTAGAGCTGTTAGCCACCTATGGTGGCCTGGTAATATGTAGAGCTGCCAGCCACCGATGGTGGCCTGGTAATATGTAGAGCTGCCAGCCACCTATGGTGGCCTGGTAATATGTAGAGCTGCCAGCCACCTATGGTGGCCTGGTAATATGTAGAGCTGCCAGCCACCTATGGTGGCCTGGTAATATGTAGAGCTGCCAGCTACCTATGGTGGCCTGGTAATATGCAGAGCTGCCAGCGACCTATGGTGGCCTGTTAATATGTAGAGCTGCCAGCCACCTATGGTGGCCTGGTAATATGTAGAGCTGCCAGCCACCTATGGTGGCCTGGTAATATGTAGAGCTGCCAGCCACCTATGGTGGCCTGGTAATATGTAGAGCTGCCAGCCACCTATGGTGGCCTGGTAATATGCAGAGCTGCCAGCGACCTATGGTGGCCTGTTAATATGTAGAGCTGCCAGCCACCTATGGTGGCCTGGTAATATGTAGAGCTGCCAGCCACCTATGGTGGCCTGGTAATATGTAGAGCTGCCAGCCACCTATGGTGGCCTGGTAATATGTAGAGCTGCCAGCCACCTATGGTGGCCTGGCAATATATAGAGCTGCCAGCCACCTATGGTGGCCTGGTAATATGCAGAGCTGCCAGCGACCTATGGTGGCCTGTTAATATGTAGAGCTGCCAGCCACCTATGGTGGCCTGGTAATATGTAGAGCTGCCAGCCACCTATGGTGGCCTGGTAATATGTAGAGCTGCCAGCCACCTATGGTGGCCTGGTAATATGTAGAGCTGCCAGCGACCTATGGTGGCCTGGTGATATGTAGAGCTGCCAGCCACCTATGGTGGCCTGGTGATATGTAGAGCTGCCAGCCACCTATGGTGGCCTGGTAATATGTAGAGCTGCCAGCCACCTATGGTGGCCTGGTAATAAGTAGAGCTGCCAGCCACCTATGGTGGCCTGTTAATATGTAGAGCTGCCAGCCACCTATGGTGGCCTGGTAATATGTAGACCTGCCAGCCACCTATGGTGGCCTGGTAATATGTAGAGCTGCCAGCCACCTATGGTGGCCTGGTAATAAGTAGAGCTGCCAGCCACCTATGGTGGCCTGTTAATATGTAGAGCTGCCAGCCACCTATGGTGGCCTGGTAATATGTAGACCTGCCAGCCACCTATGGTGGCCTGGTAATATGTAGAGCTGCCAGCCACCTATGGTGGCCTGGTAATATGTAGAGCTGCCAGCCACCTATGGTGGCCTGGTAATAAGTAGAGCTGCCAGCCACCTATGGTGGCCTGGTAATATGTAGAGCTGCCAGCCACCTATGGTGGCCTGTTAATATGTAGAGCTGCCAGCCACCTATGGTGGCCTGGTAATATGTAGAGCTGCCAGCGACCTATGGTGGCCTGATAATATGTAGAGCTGCCAGCCAACTATGGTGGCCTAGTGATGTGTAGAGCTGCCAGCCACCTATGTTGGCCTGGTATGCTGTAGAGCTGTTAGCCACCTATGGTGGCCTGGTAATATGTAGAGCTGCCAGCCACCGATGGTGGCCTGGTAATATGTAGAGCTGCCAGCCACCTATGGTGGCCTGGTAATATGTAGAGCTGCCAGCCACCTATGGTGGCCTGGTAATATGTAGAGCTGCCAGCCACCTATGGTGGCCTGGTAATATGTAGAGCTGCCAGCTACCTATGGTGGCCTGGTAATATGCAGAGCTGCCAGCGACCTATGGTGGCCTGTTAATATGTAGAGCTGCCAGCCACCTATGGTGGCCTGGTAATATGTAGAGCTGCCAGCCACCTATGGTGGCCTGGTAATATGTAGAGCTGCCAGCCACCTATGGTGGCCTGGTAATATGTAGAGCTGCCAGCCACCTATGGTGGCCTGGTAATATGCAGAGCTGCCAGCGACCTATGGTGGCCTGTTAATATGTAGAGCTGCCAGCCACCTATGGTGGCCTGGTAATATGTAGAGCTGCCAGCCACCTATGGTGGCCTGGTAATATGTAGAGCTGCCAGCCACCTATGGTGGCCTGGTAATATGTAGAGCTGCCAGCCACCTATGGTGGCCTGGCAATATATAGAGCTGCCAGCCACCTATGGTGGCCTGGTAATATGCAGAGCTGCCAGCGACCTATGGTGGCCTGTTAATATGTAGAGCTGCCAGCCACCTATGGTGGCCTGGTAATATGTAGAGCTGCCAGCCACCTATGGTGGCCTGGTAATATGTAGAGCTGCCAGCCACCTATGGTGGCCTGGTAATATGTAGAGCTGCCAGCGACCTATGGTGGCCTGTTAATATGTAGAGCTGCCAGCCACCTATGGTGGCCTGGTGATATGTAGAGCTGCCAGCCACCTATGGTGGCCTGGTAATATGTAGAGCTGCCAGCCACCTATGGTGGCCTGGTAATAAGTAGAGCTGCCAGCCACCTATGGTGGCCTGTTAATATGTAGAGCTGCCAGCCACCTATGGTGGCCTGGTAATATGTAGACCTGCCAGCCACCTATGGTGGCCTGGTAATATGTAGAGCTGCCAGCCACCTATGGTGGCCTGGTAATATGTAGAGCTGCCAGCCACCTATGGTGGCCTGGTAATAAGTAGAGCTGCCAGCCACCTATGGTGGCCTGGTAATATGTAGAGCTGCCAGCCACCTATGGTGGCCTGTTAATATGTAGAGCTGCCAGCCACCTATGGTGGCCTGGTAATATGTAGAGCTGCCAGCGACCTATGGTGGCCTGATAATATGTAGAGCTGCCAGCCAACTATGGTGGCCTAGTGATGTGTAGAGCTGCCAGCCACCTATGTTGGCCAGGTGATATGTAGAGCTGCCAGCGACCTATGCTGGCCTGGTAATATGTAGAGCTGCCAGCGACCTATGGTGGCCTGATAAAAGTAGAGCTGCCAGCCACCTATGGTGGCCTGGTGATATGTAGAGCTGCCAGCCACCTATGTTGGCCAGGTGATATGTAGAGCTGCTAGCGACCTATGGTGGCCTGGTAATATGTAGAGCTGCCAGCGACCTATGGTGGCCTGGTTATATGTAGAGCTGCCAGCCACCGATGGAGGCCTGATAATATGTAGAGCTGCCAGCCACCTATGGTGGCCTGGTAATATGTAGAGCTGCCAGCCACCTATGGTGGCCTGGTAATATGCAGAGCTGCCAGCGACCTATGGTGGCCTGTTAATATGTAGACCTGCCAGCCACCTATGGTGGCCTGGTAATATGTAGAGCTGCCAGCCACCTATGGTGGCCTGGTAATATGTAGACCTGCCAGCCACCTATGGTGGCCTGGTAATATGTAGAGCTGCCAGCCACCTATGGTGGCCTGTTAATATGTAGAGCTGCCAGCCACCTATGGTGGCCTGTTAATATGTAGAGCTGCCAGCCACCTATGGTGGCCTGGTGATATGTAGAGCTGCCAGCCACCTATGGTGGCCTGTTAATATGTAGAGCTGCCAGCCACCTATGGTGGCCTGGTAATATGTAGAGCTGCCAGCCACCTATGGTGGCCTGGTAATATGTAGAGCTGCCAGCCACCTATGGTGGCCTGGTAATATGTAGAGCTGCCAGCGACCTATGGTGGCCTGTTAATATGTAGAGCTGCCAGCCACCTATGGTGGCCTGGTGATATGTAGAGCTGCCAGCCACCTTTGGTGGCCTGGTGATATGTAGAGCTGCCAGCCACCTATGTTGGCCTGGTGATATGTAGAGCTGCCAGCGACCTATGGTGGCCTGGTAATATGTAGAGCTGCCAGCGACCGGTGGCCTGATAATATGTAGAGCTGCCAGCCACCTATGGTGGCCTGGTGATATGTAGAGCTGCCAGCCACCTATGTTGGCCAGGTGATATGTAGAGCTGCCAGCGACCTATGGTGGCCTGGTAATATGTAGAGCTGCCAGCGACCTATGGTGGCCTGGTTATATGTAGAGCTGCCAGCCACCGATGGAGGCCTGGTAATATGTAGAGCTGCCAGCCACCTATGTGTTTGCTCGCTCCGTTCTCCCCTACTGTCTAGTTTTAAATAAAATAAAACATAAAAGTTACAAGGCGCTTTATTCATGTACACCACTCATTACAGTATTTTATTTACAATTTTCTGTAATTGTTGTTTTCCCACCACGTCCTGCACGTGGTGGAGGCGCTGACAATGCTGTATATTTTTCTGTGACGTCTAACAATGTTGTTAACAAATAAAGATATTTACATACATACACGTACATTCATAGAAAATATATTACACGACTTCGACTAAAATGAAAACTCATTACGATTACGTTTTCCTTTAGCAGTTTAACTGAGGATGCTCATTAAATAACAGCACTTTATAATCAGGATGCCACCAAGGATATACTTTGTACTTCAGTATTGAAAAATACACTACGTCAACCGAAAGAGCGGAAGATTGTCGGAATGGTATGAACTTCAATTCGAGATTTGTGCTCTTCAGATCTGAAGCAATTGGCTGGCGCGTCGAATATAATATCATATCACTTCCATGCAGGGCAGGAAACGGAATATATCTCCTTGAATAAATGACTAGTAGACTTATACCCTCATGGGGATTTTCAAAAACATTATTCAATTTATTCAAGGCTTTAGAGAGTCCATCAGCATCTTCGCTGTCGCTTTCGTCCAAATCTTCCCTCGGCCTCCTTGGCACTACGGAATTCCAAAGTTTATAGCAAAACAGCCAGACATTTGATTCCTTTCTATACCAACTGTTTAGATACCTGTATCCATGTACAAAGGAAATGTCATAGCCAGTCTTTATGCGTTCAATTAATGGTGGGTGCAGGTAAAACAGTGCGCGAATAACTTTACTGCGAAGTGATCTGACATTGCTTAAGCAACTTTCTTCCAAATCGTCTGGCAAATGATTTTTACGCTTATAAAACCGACGATAGAGGCATAACCAGAACTTGGCAGTCGTCACGATAAATGCTGTATCGCGGCAAATAAGAGCAAAATTACGAACGTCCTCTGGGTCTATGAACTCAGCAATGCTGAACCAAATATCTGTACTTATGCAGTTGTAAGCATTTGCTGCATTTGTATTTTTTTCTGCGATTGCTTTAGCCGATTGCAGCTTCGTCCTGTCCTTTCGGTCCGACTTAACCTCCAGTGTAATGGCGTCTGCAAGATCTTGTAACACAATGCCTACAAGTAAGTTTATGAAATATTATTATTAAACCTTATTAACAAACAGTAAATGATGTTAATACAGCACTAGCTACCAGGGTTGCCGGAAGCCTGGTTAAATTTAAAGAGGAGAAGAGGGAAAGAACTGGTTTGATATTGGCAAGGGACGGAGAGCAGTTAAGGAAGTGGAGAGTTGGGAGAGAGACAACGTAATTGGGTTGGAAGGTGGTGCAAACAAAGATATTGTATGACGTATGGTTGATCGGAATTGCATAGGTGACACTGTGGACGGAGGCCTTTGGTGAAAAAAGTGTGGTCTAATCGAAGACGTATAAAGGTTTTAATCACATGTTACGCCGTGGCGCAGTGGTTGGTGTGTTGGACTCTGACGTACGATGGGCAAGTTCGGAACCTGAAAAAACCAACGCCATCGAATGTTTTTTTCACGAAGCCCCTCCCCGGTGTGGTACTGGCAAAACCCCCCATAGTATACCTGCCATGAAAAAGCTCCTCGACTCACGACCTTCAGAATCGACATCAAACTGTAGGTCCCTCTCACCTGTGTGAAAAAGAAATCACACAATGCATGGGTGATTAAGAGAAGCTTGGCTCTGGTCCTTCATAGGCTGTAACGCCTCTAAAGAAGAAGATCTTTCGGATTAAAGGCCGGCATACCTTCGGAATTCAGTAGTTTGTAGAAATGTACGAGATATGGCAATTAAGTTCCGGGAATTTAGTCATAGCTCGGGAACTGGTAACACTGCATCATTCGTCAACATCTGTCTAGAAATGCGTACCTTTCGTTCAATTTACATCCAAGACTGAAGCCGAGAGCACGTTTGTGTGATGTGCATATTTTTCGGGGAAAGAAACGTTTTTATTGGCGTCGTAAAATTGAGTGACTGACACTACAAGCAACGTGTTGTGAATCAATTTTTAGCAAAATTTGGTGAAAAATCCTCAGAAATACTCCGAAAATTGCAGGAGGTGTATGGAGACGAGTGCATGTCGTCGAACGACGAACTCTTTTCCAGAGCGAATCTTGTTCTTCTAAGAACAAAATCAAATGTCGCATTAAAGACCTAAGAGGAACCAACGTTCGTCTTTCAAATCCTCTATTTCTGAGCAGACTTTTAGATCCCTGGTCGTTTCAATAGATGAGAACTCCACGAACAATTTTTGGTATCCTTTGTATAGATGGATAGTGGAGGAATTTCAACAATTGACTATAGAGAAACATTGATCAAAGGGTTTTACAAAGACGCGGTCTCGGTAAGATAAACCTTTATTTACAGTCTCGAAGGTGAAGCACTAGTGGACCACAGGCGAGAAAGACCCCAACCAACTGGAGTTGCAATACTGAAAGCAAAGAATTGAAACATTCCACTAATAGCACTAATAGCTCGTACCGAACCATCACATGGCCTATTTCATTCCATCCGATTGGTCCAATAGTAGGGTTCTAACCACTAGACGACCACGGCCATTACAATCTCCGAAATGGGATCGAGATGATGGCGCAAATAAGTACCAACCTGTCGAGAGGCTTACCAAACTGACAACAGAGACAGACGTGCAGCATGGAAGCAAGGATAGAAGCCTTCTCAGCAATAATGAGAGACGAGTTACGGGAAGATCTTCGAACGTGAGAGCTGGAGCAAACAGGCAGTAAGGCAAATCTGCTAAAGAGACTGTTGGAGTTTGAGGGATCTATTGAAGAGACAGGAGTTGCTAAAGATGGCGATAGACAAAGGGTGCAACGGGAAGGCGGAGGACAAATACGACCGGGCAGATCAAGCGCGACGGAAAGTCGAAAACGATGCCTCCATTTGGACCAGTGAGCAATTGCCCTGAAGATAAATACTGTCCAAGAAATGCATATTCCATGACGGACGTCGCAGACATGCTTCCGGAGTTTAACCCTAGGCAGATAGTCGGATAATCGGCACAAAATTCGAAGCGAACGGTGGAGAGCATTTGCACATAATAAGGCGGGAAATTTAGATTTATCTGAAAAACAAGGTTGGATCGTCGTCCCTCGGGTTGGACTCGATCACTCTTCGGGCCGGAGCTGTGTTATTAATTCGCTCTACATGGCCTAGCCATCTAGCCATGGCCTGTACAGCGCGTATAGTTCGTCGTTGTATCTTCTCCTCCACTCCGTGTTTATACAAACGGGACCACAGATTGAACGTAGAATTTTCTTCTCGAAACGACCAAGGGCCTCTTCATTCGCTTTCGTTAAAGTCCAGGCCTCTACGCCATAAAGGAGGACCGGGATGATTAAGATTTTATACAGCGCAACTTTGGTCTTTCGAGAGAGGGCTCTACTTCTGAATTGTCTCTTGAGCCCAAAGAAGCAGCGGTAGGCAAGAGTAATTCTGCGTTTGATTGAACAGCGCTGGTGTTGTTGTCGCTGATCACTAATGAGTCAAGGCAAACGAAGTCCTTGAACACTTCGAATCTGTACTTGCCAATTGTGATGTTCTGGCCGAGACGTCGGTGTTGTGCGTCTTTTCGGAATAACAGCATATATTTCGTTTTACCCTTGGTAACCGAAAGATCCATTTTAGCCGCTTCTGCTTCAATGCTTTCAAACGCATCATTGACGTCCTGCTGCGTTCGTCCAATTACGTTAATGTCATCCGCGTACGCAAGCAGTTGCGCAATGCGCAGACTTGAAATAGATCGTACCTGTTGTGTTGATCTCGGTTAGTTCCCTACCGACCTTAATGGAGCAGCGAGAGCTCACCATTGTCATTTTCCACAATCTGACGAGTTTGGCAGGGATGTTAAAACTAGACATGGTTCCGTATAGCTCGTCCCTATGTACACTGTCATATGCGGCTTTGAAATCGACGAAAAGGTGATGGGTGTCGATTTACTATTCTTGGTTCTTCTCCAAGACCTATTCACAAATGTCTTCAAGCGTTCACACAGTTAAGGAGACTTATTCCCCTGTAATTGGCGCTGTTATAGGGGTCTGCTTTCTTGTGGACAGAGCAGATAGCGCGACGGGCAGGAGTCAACAGGGAATGCACTGTCTTCTTCAAGTCCGCCCAGCTACTAGGATACGCGGATGATATCGACATCAGCGCGTGTTCTTGCCGTGACATTGTGGAAGCATTCACGGCGACTGAAGAACAGGCGAAACGACTTGGTCTTAAGTTCAATGAGGACAAAACGAAATACATGCTGTCAAGCAAAAACCAATCCGTCGCTCACCACCTGGGACAAAATATAACAATTGACAGCTACAATTTCGAGGTAGTTAAGGAGTTTGTCTACCTCGGGGCAAACGTAAATTCCAGAAATGACACCACAGTGGAGATCCGGCATAGAATCGCCCTTGGCAACCGCTGCTACTTCGGCTTGTCCAAACAACTGGGGTCAAAACTCCTCACTCGAAAGACCAAAGTCATGCTTTACAAAACGCTCATACTGCCAGTCTTGCTGTACGGAGCCGAAAGCTGGACAGCGGAGTTGATTTTGGGTTCTTTCGAGAGAAAAATTCTGCGCCGGATATTTGGTCCTGTCTGTGAGGAAGGTGAAAGGAGAAGAAGACACAACCGCGAACTCTACGAGTTGTACAAAGATGTGGATGTAGTCCGGAAGGCAAAGATCCGCCGACTACACTGGCTCGGCCACATCGAGCGCATGGACATCAACGCTCCAGCTAAGAGGGTCTTTGCGACTCCGAGCCTCCTGGTTCGAGAAGAAGAGGACCAAGTAATCGCGGATGTAAGACATCTTGGTCTTGATAACTGGAAGCAGCGTGCCCGGGATCGTCAAGGATGGAAGGCAGCTATAGCTCAGGGTCAGATCCTCCATGGGTCGCTGGCCTGATGGGAAAGTAAGAATTGTGTACATATGGGCTACATTACTTGACTAAATGTCCTTTTTGACGTATTGAATTGGAAGTGTCAATATCACATCGGCAAATTCAACAGTTTTGTTTATCGAATAACTTGCATACAATACAAGGCCAGCAGATAAGAGGTAACGAGTGGAACAATGACTTTCCTCGATGCACTAAACATCAACTAAACCGACACGATATTATATTTTAATAAATATAAAACAAAATCCTTACCATCTCGCGCTCGCACCTTCTTTCGAAACACCAACTTCGGAGACATCACAAAACACAACGAAACGAAACTGTCACTGTCAAATTGACATTTAGCTGTCATCCAATTGAAAATAGAAAATAGTACGAAAAAAGAAAAACAAAAAAACAACAAAACGAAAAACTTAACGCACTGTGAGCAGATTTGGGCAAAACTTTCGTCATCCGAAAGAGACAACTAGCTGAAGCAGTTGGAAAATTCTCTTGACATATCATAAATCCATTTTTTGACAAACATGGCGACCGGGTTGTATAGATTCTTGTAAAAAACTTGGATAAAAACGCGAATATATCCGAAAATCTGTTAGCATTTTACAAAAATCCTCTCAGAAATTGTGAAATCATATTAATTCCGAAATAATAAAACTATCGAATCACATCGCGTGCCGCGGATTATGCAAATAATCACGTTATCATCGAAAAATCGCAATACACATTTGCGGGGCGGCTGTGGTTTTCCTATCCAATCATTTTCCTTATTAACTTTATCCGAAAAGGAAAACTAAAAAGAAAATACCACGCATCATCGCTATAATGTACGTTCGATTCAGTGAAAAATGAAATGAAGTGCTGCTCGTGTTTTAAATGTTGCAAATGCGAACATACAAAATATACAAAAGTGACTTTTCAAGTGTACAACGGGGTGTGAGTGGACAATTTTTTTTTTTTGTTTTTTTGGTTGAATTTTCTGATTTTGCAAAGCGGGAGTGGGCCGCGAGAATGAAAGGAAAAGAAAAAATGTTGAATGAAAAGAGCAATTTTGAAAATTGTAAAGTTGTATGACAACTAACAGCTTTGACCAAATATTTGTTTTTTTTTTTTTTGTAAACTACTATTCATGCATATCGATTAAGTACGGCTCCACATATGTAGTTCTAATTATATAAAAACCAAAAAGAAACAAAATAAGAAAAAAAGGGCGAAGAGATCGCGTAAAATAGTTAAGGAAGTGACAAAAATTGGCGAGGAAAAGACACGATTGACGATTTTATCGTATAAAAGAAAAATCGAAAATTCAGTTGATGTAAATGTGAGGAACGAAAAAGGAATTTTTGTAAACGAATTTCTGGTCGTCCGTCAGTCTGCTGGATGTTTGGGAGTGGGCTTCGGATGCCACTGTTACCTACTCGCTAGTGTGGTAGTGTAGGGAGTTTCTTTCAATTTCAATTTTTTGTTTTTCTCGCATACCTACATATCTTCTTTTTTTTTTTTTTTTGAAATTCTGTTGCTCTATCACACTTTTAAGTTGTATGGTTGCATTTTTCGAAACGAAGGAAAAAAGCAAAAAAATATCAAAAAAATAAAAATATTACACGAGCCGGTTGTGTTGTTAGTGTAACAAGGATTAAAATCGTTTTGTTGCTGCTCCGCAAACTGTAGATATAATGTGGAGCATGATGTGTGACGTGATGCCGACTATATCCGAGGATAGCATCTCGCAGCGGTCCTCACAGTTCAGCGGCGAAGATGCTAATTTCGAACAACTTATGGTATCGATGCTGGACGAGAGGGACAAGCTTATGGATAGCCTACGCGAGGCACAAGAACGTCTAAGCGAGTCGGAGATGAAACTACATGATGTGGAGAAGGAACGTGATAGTTTACATCGGCAGATCAACGCCAATCTCCCTCAGGTATGTACATAACTTATATTTTCACAATATTAAACACCTAACGTGACAATTGTACAAATATGAAAAGTATATTGTAAAAACACTCAGACCTTTCTAGGTCAAACCTACATGTGTACATATAAAGTTTATAGATATTTTGGCAACCCATACGTATACCCGTACGCATAAGTTTGTACGAAATCAATGACTCCGAATATAGCCCACATGACTACTTTATTGTTATCATGTTCTAGTGCTTGACAGGTTTATTAAATCGTTTAGGACAACCCATAAAATATGTATCAGCATACAGTTGATACCAAAATAATAGAAACACTCATTACTTTATAATATAATCGTATGTAGCGTGTATGTATGTTGGCGTTACAGGCCATGAAGGACCAAAGCCGAGCTTCTCTCAATCACCCATGTTGTGTATGATTTTATTTTCCCATAAGTAAAAGGGACCTACAGTTTATTGCCGGTTCCGAACGGCGAAATTCGAGAAGCTTTTCTTGGCAGTCCACCCAACCTAGACGAAGTCAAAATAGCGATATCAAGACTTAAGTCTAATAAAGCCGCGGACGCAGACGGCCTGTCTGCTGAGCTTCTTAAGGCGGCTGGAGATGAGCTGGTAAGGTGAATGCACAATATCATTTGCAAGGTATGGTCGGAGGAAAGCATGCCCGACGAATGGAATCTCAGCATCGTTTGCCCGGTCCATAAGAAAGGAGACCCATATAACTGCGCCAACTATAGGGGAATCAGTCTCCCCTCTGCCGTATTGTGTGAACGCCTGAAACCGTTTGTGGATAACCTGATTGGCTCTTATCAGTGTGGTTTCAGGCCAGGTAAATCCACGATAGACCAAATATTTACGACAGATCCCTGCCGAACTCGTCCGACTGTGCAGGATGACATTGGAGAATTCTCGCTGCTCCATTAAGGTCGGTAATGAGCAAACCGAGACCATTGATATTAAAAAAGGATTTAGGCAAGGTAACGCGCTGTCATGCAACTTTTCCAACATCGTGCTGGAAAACACGCGATGATGTCAATATCATCCGCGTATCCTAGCAGCTGGACGGACTTGTAGAAGAAGTGCCTTCCCTGTTGACGCCTGCCCGTCGCACTATCTGCTCCAGCACCAGGTTCAAAAAGTCACATGACAGCGCATCTCCTTGCCGAAATCCGGTGCATGTTTCAAACGGTTCCGAAGTCCTGGAACCGAGTTGCACGGTGCATCGCGTATTTTATAGCGTGGCGCGACATAACTGGATCAGTTTTCCCGGGATACCGAATTCGGCGGTCGCACCAAACAGTCCTTCACGATGAATGCTGTCGTATGCGGCTTTAAAATCGATGAAAAGATGGTGTGTATCGATTCGAAACTCGTTGGTCTTTTCCAGGATATGTCGAAGTGTAAAAATTTGGTCTATAGTTGATTTGCCGGGCCGGAAGCCGCACTGGTAGCTGCCGACTAGTGCGGTGCAAAATGGTTTTAGACGTTCACACAATACGCTGGACAGGATCTTGTATGCGACATTGAGCAGGGATATACCTCTATAGTTCTTGCAAGAGGTAGGATCGCCTTTTTTGTGGATGGGGCAAATAGAGCTGGTATTCCAGTCGTCGGGCATGCTTTCGTCTTCCCAAATTCTGCAGGTGTATGCTCCCTAGCAGAACATCGCCGCCAGCCTTGAAGAGCTCTGATGGCAAGCCATCTGAGCCTGCGGCCTTGTTGTTCGTCAGCTTCTGAATAGCTGTGCCGACTTCTTCGATGCTGGGTGGGAGGACTACTTCAGCGGCTGGAGTTGGGATTTCCTCGGTCCCTACCACTCTCTCTTGATCATGGTCGTTAAGCAGCTGCTGGAAGTGCTGCTTAAATACATCCACTATTCCCTGCGGGTCGGTGACAAGATTACCCTCGCAGTTTCGAAGAGCCAGGGTGCCCTTTTTGAAGCCTCCTGCAAGGCGGCTTCGGATAACGGAAGCCGTTATCTGTTGTTGTATTGTGTAGGCTGTGCTTTCCGATCACTCCGCCAAGGGTGTTTTCCTTACCGATTTTGGCGTTGAAGTCCCCGAGCACGATTTTTACATCGTACTCCGGACAAGCTCCGTAGGCGTTGTCCAGGGGGTCATAGAAGTCCTCCTTGATAGGGTCTTCAGCCTCGTCAGTAGGGGCGTGTGCACATATAAGGCTGCGGATCACAGCCAGGCGATCACTTATAGGTTTAAAGTCGATGACCTTCGACCTTAACCGCTTTCCCACGACAAATCCGCATCCCAGTAAGTGCAACCTTTTGTGGCAGCTGTAATAAATGTCGCAATTTGTCTTCCTAATCATACCGTTTCCTATCCAGCGTATTTCCTGGACCGCAGTAATATCCGCCTTGTACTGCGTGAGGATTCCTTCTAGTTTATGAGCAGCTCCGGGAGTGTATAGGGTTCTGACATTCCAGGAGCATACTCGCAAATCATGTTCCTTTTTCGTGCGTTGTCGTCGTAGAGTATCCGTCCGTGTATCCGAGGCATTTTGCTCATTCATAACTTTAAGTTTTTTTTACGTGGGCGGATTGTTAGCCCGCCGCACAGCCGCCATTCTGGTCGGGGCCCACACTGTACATTCCATCAATCGCGGGCATTTAGTAAGCTCCGTGAGTCGTAGAATGGAATTAAGTATAACTAATGGTTTTATACGCCGTGGCGCAGTGATTAGTGTGTTGGACTCTGACGCACGATGAGCGAGTTCGGATCCCGATAACACCGACGCCATCGAATGTTTATTTCGCGGCGTTCCTCCTTGGCGGGGTACTGGCGAAACCCCCTGTAGTATACATACCGTGAAAAAGCTTCTCGACTCACGCCGTTCAAAATCGGCATTAAACTGTAGGTCCCTTTCACCTATGTGAAAAATAAATCACACACAGCATGGGTGATTGAGAGAAGCCTGGCTCTGGTCCTTCATGGGCTGTAACGCCATCCAAGAAGAGAAGAATGGTTTTATACTTTCCGTTCAAAACAAATCAAGTGGGCAAGTACATATGTACATAAAGTGTACGTTACTCATAACATAAATCTGATGTTGCCCTTGCTTTATACATTCGAATTTTTTATTTTTTTTTTAGAAACTCGCGCAGGTTCAAGACCATATACTGTGAGTGTTATGCCTGCAGCAGTACATCTGGTAACTTTCCATTCACAACTGCGTTGCATACTTTTGTCCGTATAGGAATTACTTTTTTCTTGGCTATGAAGCGAATTGAACTATAGACCTTCCGCTCGGCCGTCGATGATGTTAACCACTGCACCACGGCCACCCCCATGGATCGTGTTACCCAGATCCGGTACCAGAGAACCGGTGAACCGGAGAACCGGTACTTCTGATGAAGCGATGGAGGTGAGCCTACAAGGTAGAGGCGCCGAGGTAGATCCTCCTACGATTCGCAAAAGAGGGGCATGAGCAGAGGAGGTGATGTATTGATTCCTCCTCCTCGTTCATGCAGCTGCGACAGAAATCGTTGGAGGGTAGTCCTAGTCTGGCGGCGTGTTTCCCAATAATGCAGTGACCTGTAATGACATCCACCAGAGTACACAAAACTCTAACCAACAGAATGCCAGTAGCAGCGATACAGAAAGTGAACCTGACGAGATAACAGTGAGGGACTTAACACATGGAATAGGCCTCGTATTAAGCTTGGAGGCGTTTTTTTTTAACATGCAGATCCATTTCTAATCGACGGAGACCGCAGAGAATTCTGTCCCCCTGACCTCGACGAAGTTAAGATTGCCATATCGAAGCTCAAGTCGAATAAAGCTGCTGGCGCAGACGGACTATCTGCTGAGCTCTTCAAGGCAGCTGGGGATGACCTGGTTGGGAGCATGCACCAGCTCATCCGTAAGATATGGTTACGGATGGAATGGAGTCTCAGCATCGTATGCTCGATCCACAAGAAAGAAGACCCCTCTGATTGCGCCAACTATAGAGGAATAAGTCTCCTTAACATCGCCTACAAAATCTTCTCTGCCGTTTTGTGTAAACGCCTGAAGCCTTTTGTAAATAATCTGATAGGTCCTTATCAGTGCGGATTCAGGCCAGGGAAGTCCACCATCGACCAAATCTTCACACTACGGCAGATACTGGAGAAAACCAATGAATTTCAAGTCGACACTCACCACCTATTTGTAGACTTTAAAGCCGCATACGACAGCGTAATTAGAGACGAGCTATACAACGTCTACCTTTGACATACCTGATAAACTCGTCAGACTATGCAGGATGACTTTGGAGAATGCTCGCTGCTCCATCCGAATCGGTGAACACCTTACTGATAGTTTTGATGTCAAAAAAGGATTTAGGGAGGGCGATGCGCTGTCGTGTGATTTCTTCAACATCATATTGGAAATGATTGTGCAAAAATCACTGGCCAATACAAGAGGCACAATTTATTTCAAATCCTCGCAACTCCTTGCATACGCCGACGATATTGACATAATAGGTAGATCACAGCGAGATGTCAATGAGGCGTTTGCGAGTATTGAGATGGAGGCGGCGAAATTGGTTTGGCGGTAAACGAGGGCAAAACTAAATATATGCTGTCATCAAAAAAGGACGCTCAACACCGACGTCTCGGCCAGAGCGTTTGTATAGGCAGATATAAGTTGGAGGTTGTTAAGGACTTCGTCTACCTTGGCTCCGCAGTGACCTGGAACAACGACATCAGTTCCGAAATCAAACGCAGAATCACTCTTGCCAATCGCTGTTTCTTTGGGCTCAGGAGGCAACTGAGTAATAGAGCCCTCTCCCGAACGACAAAGTTGACTCTATATAAGACCCTTATCATCCCGGTCCTGTAGTACGGCGCAGAAGCATGGACACTATCAAAAGCGGATGAGGAGGCCCTTGGTCGGTTCCAGAGAAAGATTTTGCGCGTGATTTTTGGGCCTATAAACGCAGACAGGGGATGGAGGAGAAGATTCAACCACGAACTTTACGGGCTGTACAGCGACATGAGCCTAGTCAGGCGTCTACGGATTCAACGCCTAAGATGGCTGGGCCATGTAGAGCGAATGGAGACCACAGCTCCAGCCCGGAGAGTCTTTGAATCCAACCCCGAGGGACGAAGAAGCAGAGGACGGCCGCCCTTAAAATGGCGCACACAGGTGGAAGGGGACCTCAGCCAACTGGGTGTGCGTCAATGGAAAAGGCTAGCGAAAGATCGTGCTAGATGGAGGGGCATGTTGGTTGAGGCCCAGGTTCACCCCGAACTGTAGCGCCCACTAAGAAGAAGAAGATCCTTCAAAGGCGAGTGATGCCTGTGTCACAATGCCACCACACGGCGCGGCGAAAGCGCAACTACAAACGCTGCCGTTTGCTGTGGTTGTAAATTAGTTCAGTCAACACACAATGGAGCGACTTTCATCGGCGTTTTTTTTTTTTGACAGCAGGGTTGAAGTTGGTGGTGAATTCTATAGAGTGAAGTTGGCATCAGTAAAAAATTCGAAGATTGAAACTGAATTTAGTTCATAAATGGATCAAAATAATTTGAAAAAAAACATTATTGCTAACATGTGCGGCTACTTTAGCCTATAAAAAGTTAAAAGCGAAAACAAAAGTCAGAAGAAGGTGGTGGGTTAGACCAAGTTATCAAACGTATTCGCCCAATGTCGAATTCGAAATGGCAAAACGCCGTGTAGTTGCGACAGTTTTTCAATTTTTCGAAATTACAGCGCTGCGACACGACTACATACGTGCCTATGTGACTTACTCAATAATAAAACAAGAATTGCGTTTACTAATATAGAAAAAGAGTATGTATATCTATTATGTTGACCATAGGTGTAGGTATATACTACATATGTACGTATACACATTCCAGCGTATCTAGCTCAGATACGAAGTAATTATATGCCTAAAACACACCTTCTGTCATGTTTCAAAAATAGTTCTTCACTAGTTATGGCTCTTTCCAAAGTAGAGATGAATTGGATACAACACATTCCATTATCATCACTCTAATCAATTTATCATCCATATATAGAGAAGACAGAATAAGGAATGTAGGTGCCAACAAAGTCCCAATTGAACCTGGCAAAAGGAGCAAAGTGCTAATAATGGAGTGACAGCTTACTGAATACTTGGTATTTTATGCTTACATTCTCGCGCATGTACACAGCACATTGCCTATGTCTTCCCCTCAACTCGAATCATGTCTGCGGAATAAAAGTCACTCAAATGCAAAACCTTCCCGCTGCACGTTTAGGCATTCAATGTTCCATCTGTAGGCGAAAGAAAGTGCTACCGTTTGGCTGCAGTTGCAATGCTTTTCGCGACGTTATTGGCCGCAGTTCCTCAAAATCGTGCTCTGTACATGCTCATTCGTTATACTCGATTGTACGTAGATTAATAAATGTGAATGTCATTTACTTGCCTTTGAAAAATGTATCTAAGTGAATTCGTCATTTTGTGTGTGCAGACCGCCGACGTATTATTAAAATGTTTTGTATAACCCACGTGCTGTTGGTTTTTCATTCATAAAAAACCGACCGTTTGCTCACCTATTCGTACTATGAGTAGTGTGACATATATTTCGGTCACTATGCAGATGAATGGCTAAAGGTAAAATAAAAGTGATTAGACGGCAAGTCGGTTCGCCTCCTCGTCTCTCTCTCTCTCTCAATTCGACCTTAGTTTACTAAAAAGTGATTTTGCTTAAAGCGATATGCAGCATCTCTGAAGATATAAGATATGCTATCAGCCCATGTGGACAAATATTTGCTTCTTCTTGCTATTTGGTTGATCTTCTTATTAAAGGGCAACTTGTGTTGAGCGTATCTTATCTATCTTTAATGATTAGTACCTACCGTATAGTGACGAGTGATCATTTAGTGTTGAATTAGTTTTGTAATGAAAGTGCCTTACGGATGCCTGCTATGTTTTCTAATCTTAAATCTAAGCAGAATAAATACCAACCGCTCTCATACCCTTTGGTGCCTTCGCATAGCTTGTGCCTTGAACACAATCACAAAGAAATGCCATCGAATTCGTCGAAAAAATCCGACAATAGTAATCGACAAATAAATGGAGTTGAATCGCTACAAGACCTCCGAAAAGATATGCCTGTGGAGAAATCATCACCGGCCAAAGGACCCTTCCACTTTGGCACGGGGTCCTTGTCGAAGATTTTTAAATCATCTGCGGCATTTGTTCAAAACCCACTTAGTAGCAGTAATAGAAATAACGCGAAAAATAACGAAAAAAACAGTGTGAATCGCGTGACAAGTGTTTTAAATGAAAACAGAACATTTTCCACTAAGGAAATGTTAAATAGTCCCCCTAGAAAATCCAGTAAAAAATCATCAATGAGCTCGAAAAAGGATTGTAATCAGACGTCACAAAGTCCGTCGACGTCTGGACGGAAATCACAAAAATCACAATCAACACCAAAGACTGAGACAATCACAAATTCTAATCAAGTCTTAAGAAAACATCGAGAGAAAAGAGAGAATAATTCAATTAATAATAATTTAAAAATGGATAACGACCTGGAAGTAGAAAAGACCATAGATCATTTCGAACAAGTCCTCAAACAAATGGAAACATCGACAAGCCATTATCATGAAAACAATGAGCCCAATACCTTTCAAAGACAATCATCGAACAGAAACAGACTCCTATGTTCATCAATAAAAGGAAACAATAATAATTTGGAACTCGATTCGAATCAGATCAACTATCCTCCGTTTAGGTATTTATCTCCTTCTGAGTTGCCGGGCATTAAAGAAGAATCTCCGATACATAAACTGAACAATAACAACAGCATCAATAATAACAACGATGTTCTGATGAGTTTTATTGAAGACGACTTGGCCTACATCGAAGATGGCGTCACAGTTGATTATACAAATCCTATCTACTCGAATGATTCTGCAATGTTTAATAACCTATCGACCAACTGTCGCTATCCATCAAGTTCGAATTTAACCATCGTCTCGAGTGTATATCCTGAACTGCAACTACAAAAACTAAGGCAAAAGGATAATGTAAACAATTTGCTTTCTCCCATTGAGCTTTCCAAGCGATTCATCAGTGATTGCGAAGAGTTTGCCAATGACACGAACATATTTGTGACAACAGAATATCACGATAAATATTTTAAGGGCAACACAAAAACTAGTATAAACAGAGAGTGTGTAGCTTCAATAGTCTCCGGTGACTGTAATAAATGGTCATTTTCAAAAACTGAACAAATTTTATCAAACACCTCGCAGCCTTTCGCCGAAAATGGAGAAGGATGCGCGAAGGAAGATAATATACAGGTAATTGTGGATCACTGATATTTCGTTTACTTTCGTTCCATTATCGAAACGACACTTTGTTTGCGTTAGAAACCATTATGAGCTTCACTTCGCGGCTCCGCTTAGACGGTATTGTATCTTTATACAGTCATCCACAAAAGTGAAGGCACAGCACCTATTTTCGTAAAAAACGCCCTCCAACTAGCTTCGTATTTAAAAAAATAATAACAAAACGTAATTATTTTATAGATTAGTGTATTTGGATTCAGGATTGTGACTTTTACTATTTTGTTAGAAAAAATAACGGAAATATTTGTATTTTATGATGGTAAAGTAGAAAATTGGTTCCACAAAATTGAAGGCACAGCAGGGAACCGGAACAGCACATTTAAAACAGGAGTTCCGCAGTGGTTTACTTCGTGGTAGAATTCATTATTGTGTATTGCATTTCCTGCGCCTAGGCAGTGTGTTTTACGCCCGTATTCTGGCATACCTCAGTGATGCCTCATAAGTCACATAACCTCACAAGAGTGTGGTGAGTCACAACTTGTGAGGTTTTCGTATTCTAACCAAAACCTCACAAGTGAGCATCACAGTAACTGTCACAATTGTGATGTCCGATTGAGCAGCTCACAAGTCGATCACAAGAGATAAGAGGAAGAATTTTTGCTTTTGCTTCTTATATTTATGTCTAGTTGGACAGTATACAAATTTATAAAAATTTCTTCTGGTTTTTAGAATACAACAACAACGGGAAAGAAATAACCCATTTTCATGATAGCTGTTTCAGAATTTTTTTTTTGTCTTGAAATCTCGTTTCAGATACTTGCTGTTATTACTACCTTGTACAAAATTATTTGCCATTATTTTTTCGTTTTCCTTTTTTTTTTTTTTGTTCTTTACTGACTGCTCGATTGATTGAAAGTGATAGCTGTCAAAAAAAGTAATTTTCATGCATGTTAATACATTCACCACAGTGTGGTGACTATTATTCTGTGTTTTCTTGTGATGTGTTTGCCAGAATACCAAACAGCTGATGATTACTCACAAGAGAGACATCACAATTTAAGCATCACTGAGGTTTGTGAGTTGTGACCACATCGCAGCCAGAATAGGGCTGTTAGTCTCTTTAATAGAAGCTTTAATATATTGAATTTAAAAATAGCTAAAAAATGTCGCGGAAAGAACTATCTGTACAGGAGCGTAGAATTGCTATTAATTTGTATAAAAAAGAAAACAAATCATATTCTGAAATTGGTGCCTTATTGTCTCGTAGCCGATATACAATACGTAATATGATTCAGTGTTATGGAAATAACGGGCAAATAGAAAATTAACCTAGAAGCGGTAGACCCCCAGAAACTTAGCCGACATGATAAGCGACTCATACAATACCTGATCAAAGGAAATCCATTTATAAGTGCAACAAAATTCAGTGATCACTTCCAGAACTACCAACAAAAAACGATTCACAACGAAACCATAGGACGATGCAATGTAAATGCTGGATTTAAATCTTGTTCGCCAAGAAAAAAACCTTTGGTTTCACTTAAGAACAGATTCAAGAAAATTCAGTTCGTCAAAAATAATTTGAATCAATCTAGTGATTTCTGGGATAAAGTAGTTTTCCCTGACGAATCCAAATTCAACATATTTGGATCAGATGGTCGCCTTCGTGTGTGGCGAAAGAGGGGAACTGCACTGTACCATAAACACACACTTAAAACAATTAAGCATGGAGAAGGTGGTATCATGGTGTGGGGTTGCATGTCCGCTAAAGGTGTTGTCAACCTGCATTTCATAGAGGGAAGGATGGATCAATACGTATATATTGACATCTTAAAAAAAAGTTTAAAACAAAGTCTGAAAAAAACTGGGCTTGGGGAGTCGTATTATTTTGAACAAGATAACGACCCCCCCAAGCATACGGCGCATAACGCAAAGATGTGGATTGTGATGAACAATCCTCAAATGCTCATTACGCTTCCGCAAAGCCCTGACATGAATCCAATAGAGCATATTTGGAATTATTTAGAACAAAAGATCCGCCAAAGAGAAATTCATAACAAAAACGAGCTCAAGGCGGCATTAAAAGACGAATGGGAGAATATTTGTCCAGAATATACTCAGAAATTAGTCGATTCGATGAGTAGAAGGCTCCATGCAGTTCTTCAACACGAAGGATATGCAACTAAATATTAGAAAGGTAAGGCTTCATTGAAAATTGATGAGTAATATAATAATTCTATGTCTTTCATTTTAACTGTGTCTTCACTTTTGTGGAATGAATTTTCTACTTTGTTACTATAAAATAGAAATATTTCCGTTATTTTTTCTAACAAAATAGTAAAAGTCACAATCCTGAATTCAAATACACTAATCTATGAAATAATTACGTTTTGTTATTATTTTTTTAAATACGAAGCTATTTGGAGGGCGTTTTTTTACGAAAATAGGTGCTGTGCCTTCACTTTTGTGGATGACGGTATGTTTTATAGTTTGTATCAGGGATAAAGAATGAGATACCAATCTTTTGGCTTTGACAGGCATTTTGACAGCTAGCCCCTACAAACGCGTTGTGTTTGACGGCGTCTTGACTATGTCATTCTGCCTTGTTCCGACGTCTTGACTCTTAAGTCAAAAGCGTCGTTTTTAAAGCGGCCTCTAGACGCTCAATATTATTGTGCAAAATATTGCACAATTTTATTGGCTTGCTGCCCCAGACGGTTCGATATTTTTCCGAACAATTTAGTTGACCGCTCATATTTGTATTAAAAGTCAAAAGCGTTTTGATTTTCCGCAATATATCGCACAATCTTGCAATATTATCTACAAACGAACAATAATATTGTGCAATATCAAATATCGCACAATATTATTAGACGTCTGGGGGCCGCTTTAATTACAAAAGCAACAACCAACCCCTGCGGGGATCAACGGGCAGACGTACGAAAGTTTGGTATCTCATTCTTTATCCCTGGTTTGTATTGATGAGGGATTTCAGTGTGCAGTTCTGCAGCATATGCCCATCTCTCTCTCTCCACAAATGGGCTTTTTTTTTTTTTTTTTTTTTTTTTTTTTTTTTTTTTTTTTTTTTTTTTTTTTTTTTGAAAATACCGGACGAGTTTGCAGAAATGGCAGAGTATGTCCAAACGCATCCCTACGATTATAGTAGGGCACGTTGGCCACGCTTTGCCAACTGCCTGACGAGAGGGGGTGGCTGTGGTGCAGTGGTTAACATCATCGACCGCCGAGCGGGAGGTCTATAGTTCAAATTCGCTTCGTAGCCAAGAAAAAGTAATTCCTATACGGACAAAAAGTATGCAACGCAGTTGTGAAAGGAAAGTGACCAGACGTACTGCTGCAGGCATAACACTCACAGTATATGGTCAACTGAAATTTATCTTTTGCGTATGCAATACTAAAGTGCTCGAACGAATTACTACGGACTTTAACCAACCCGGAATTGGTCGGCTCTCATCCTATCTAGGACAACCACCCCTAAGAGTAGTGAACATCAACGACCCAAAACCACTGCACTCCATTCTGGTTGTGTGTCTAAAAACACATCATAAGAGAATATAAAAAAAAAAAAAAAAAAAAAACTCTTGAAAAAAGACCACTCACTTCGAGGGCCTCCTCCTCACCAACCAACAGTAACCACAGGGTGGTTTTCATACCCAAGTCGGGTAAAGTCAACCATACAACTGCAAAGGACTTTAGGCCTATCATTCTGTCGTCCTTCCTGATGAAAACGCTGGAACGAATAATAGACTTGTACGTAAGGGGATAACCTATCGGTTATCTGTCACAATCACACAATGCGTACATAAGGGCAAAATCGGTGGATACTGCTCTGCATAGGGTAGTATCAAGGAATTCACTCTAGGTGCCTTCCTGGACATTGAGGGTGCCTTTAATAACATTAGTACCGAGGCAATAGTGTCCAGCCTTCATATGGCCCAAATATCACCGGGTGTATGCAGTTGTATTGGGCAAATGCTGGGTACTCGTATAGTAAATTCGGCGATAGGGAGAGCATGCGTGGTGGTGGCGTTCTGTCACCCCTCCTATGGCTCCTTGTGGTCGACGGAATGGCCAAGATTCTGGAGACGGAGGGTTTTAATATCACGGCCTACGCCGATGACATTGCAATTTTAGTCTCTGGAAAATGTCCGCAGGTCCTCAGCGATAGACTAAGCTATGCACTGATGTTAGTGGATAATTGGGTCATGGCGCGAGGTCTGGGAGTAAATCCGGCGAAAACAGAGGTAGTACTCTTTACAAGGAAAAGATCTGTACCAAGATACACCTACCCCGTATGAATGGTATAGATCTAATCCCTGGAAAATCTGCCAAATATCTTGGCATAATCCTGGACTCCAAACTTAGTTGGAGAGAAAATATTGAGGAAAGAATCAAAAAGGCCTACGTGGCACTATATTCGTGCAAGGTAGCCTTTGGAAAGACATGGGGCCTCAAACCGATGTTAGTAGATTGGTTGTACACTGCGGTGGTAAGACCTATCCTAGTCTATGGCTCGGTTGTCTGGTGGAAGGCGCTTGAGAAAAAGTGTCATCTTCAGAGTGTGTCAAAGGTTCAAAGGGCACGCTGTCTGGCGGTGGCGGGATCTATGAAGCCCACAGCAACGGCGGCTCTTGAAGTCATGCTGAACCTCCCACCCCTGGACATGTACTGCGACAGCGCCGCAACCAGAACTGCGCTAAGACTACAGGAATCAGGTCTCTGGAAAATGAGTCCTCACGGACATGCATCAGTCTTGGATCGATGGGCCGTCTCGAGATTTAGAACCGTAACGGACTATGTCACCCTACTTCCTTCCTGGGAGGGGAGATTCTCTATTAGAATTCCCTCCAGGGAGGAATGGACCGGTGATTTGGTACGCACGGAAAGTGAACTGGCATTCTACACCGACGGATCCAAAATGGATGTTGGCACAGGTGCCGGAGTCTACGGGATATGCATCGCTCCTACAGGCTCGATGATGGATGCATGTCTTCCAAGCTGAGGTCTTCGCTATCAAGCAGGCGGCGGACCTGATCAGCAAAGAGAATATCACAGGAAAAAGGATCGGCATCTATGTTGACAGCCAGGCAGCCATTAAGGCTCGGCAGGCAGCATGGATAAGATCCAAACTCGTCAAACTCTGCAAGGAGAAGTTAGAAGAGATATCCAATGTAAATGAGGTGACCCTCCGCTGGGTACCTGGTCATATAAATATCTCTGGAAACGAGAGGGCGGACGAGCTGGCTAGGGTGGGATCAACTGCTAACATTGCTCAGATCTCAGCTGAGGCCAAAGCACCACTCAGTGCGCTCTACAGGGAGATACAGACGGAGCTATTAGTGAAAGCCAATAAGCGATGGTGTCGCTTAGATACATACGCAACGGCGAGATCGACTTGGCCCGTCTATGATAAGAAAAGAACGGAAAATCTGCTGAAGTTCAATCGTGGGAATATTCGACTGCCAGTCGAAGCCCTCACCGGGCACTGCATGCTATCCTACCATGCAGCTCGACTAGGCCAGCCCTACAATGACTTCTGCAGAAGTTGCAGGACGAAGAGGAAATTGAATCCATTCGTCACCTGCTGTGCGAATGTCCGGCGCTAGGGACATTCGTAGGAGTATATTCCTATGAAGATACTCCCTTTCGGGACTAGAAGAGGTAGGTAATATTGGGCTGAACAGAATACTGGGATTTTTATCCTCGTCTGGCTGGTTCAGTTCGACGGTAAATGTATAGGTATCAACGGGTTAAACAAAACAAGTGGGCACAATGGACTCAACGTAGTCTACGTGAGCCTTGACTTTCCGTCAATAGGGCACCCATATACCTAATCTGACAGGAACCTGTCAAACGATGAAATTGACAGGAACCTTATACAAATGGACGAAATAATTAAACAAACGATAGACAGAACGATATCACGCCAACGGCATCACGATACCACTGACGTATACCGAAACGCGACCATGGACGCACTTCACAGACAGAAAAGTAGATTCCTGTCAAGACTCAAACTCTTGTAGAGGCAGTTTACCGACCGACAAAACTCGGAGGTCAGGACACTGAAGTCGCTGATTAAAAATCAAAGAAAATTAGAAAATATCTGTAAGTCTGCACTGGAACAACAAAATTCGCGCTGTAAAATCCAGCAACGCGAATATGTTCCCACAGAACTCGGAGAATGATCTTCGGTATGGAGAGAACTGGGCGATAATAACTTATGTATAAGGCCAGAATCAAGCCATGGTCATCACGCCACATGTCCCTTATTTAAGGAAAAAAAAAACGGCCAAGTGCGAGTCGGACTCGCGCACGAAGGTTCCGTACCATCTGTATAGTTACATCAAAATGAAAGAGACGTTGTATGTTACCTCATCAGTCATCACATTAGAACGGCTAATCCGTTTAAAATGATTTTTTACATGATGACAGATCTTGGTTGCAGGCAGGTTATAGGCATATTACTTTGATGATAAAAAATCTCGCATGATGAGGTAGTTGATCATCAAAGTGTCGATTGAATTCAAATCAATTATGCTACTTGACAGCAAGGAGGTGAAAAGGTGAACATGTAACAATAATTATGGGAAAAAGGTTTGCAGCTAAGATTGATCAAACAAAAGACGCAATAGGGATCAAAGCTGGGATATTGTCAACTAACCTTAGGTCAGTCAGTATGTGACCAAGGGAATTTTTTGGATGAAAAAAATAGTATTTGTTGTTATAGCGGCAACAGAAATACATCATTTGTGAAAGTTTCAAATGTCTACCTATCACGGTTCATGAGATACAGCCTGGTGACAGACGGACGGACGGACAGGAAGTTTTAGTAATAGGGTCCCGTTTTACCCTTTGGGTACGGAACCCTAAAAACAAGTAAGTGTGCGTGCGGCAGGTTCTGGTCGGAATGCTAAGTGGGCTAGGGAGTCAGTTGGAGATAGACGATCAAACAGTTCAGGTGAAGTCAGTGCCTATAGGATAGTGAGAGTATGGGTGAAAATTTATATTGTGGTAAGAGTAGGCTTAGCTGGGTCCATGGTTTTTGTGGTTATTCGACTCCTCGTTTTTAGCAGATACGAAGCCCCCACGGCCAAAACTTCTTTTCAAAAAACGCACTCTCTGGGCTACACAGCACTCACTTTGGAAATATGTAAGTTTTCAATATATCCCCACGTTGTCCAAGCGTAAAGCGACTCATTTCGTTCCGCGGAGGTATGATACAGACTTTCTGTCAAGATTTCAAGCGGGAAGCAGCTGTCAGTGTCAAAACAACCTATGATTTAAAGAAAAACCACTAGATTGTCCTTCTTAATTTGCGCGCACTCAAGGTCTAATAACCCTATTATGTCGGCGACACAGTGCGGGCAGAAGGTAGAGAGGAAGAGGAATAGAGGAGATGCCGATGGACATTGATCTTAAATGGTTGCATGTTGCATTGAGGGGGGAAAACCGAATCCGGCAGGGAGTTCCAGATTCGTGTGGTTCGGTTAATGAAAGATTCTCTATATTTGACAGTACGTCCCAAAGCGGGTTTCAGAGTATATTGGTGAGCATTCCTAGAGAGATGTGTATTGCGGGAGAAATGTTGAAGGGGCGGAATGCAACTGGCTATTTTATCAGAGCATTTTTGGTGGTAGTAACGATAAAACAGGGAGAGGTAGATAACATTCCTGCGGTGTTCCAGCGGGTCTAATGTTTTGGTAATGCTGGAGTCACCTATCAGTTTTATGGCTCGTTTTTGTATTCTGTCTAGTAGGTGCAGTGAGGTCTTGGAAGCACCGGACCAGACATGAGCGTTAGACTCTAATTTGGGGCGAATGAACGCCTTATAGACTGTAGCCAGGTCTAAGGGTGAGAAATATTTCTTGCATCTGTATAAGAAGCGTAGGCATTTCGCAGCATTCTTGGCGACACTGAATATATGGTCGCTCCAATTTAGATTGTGAGCAACACTCATACCCAGGATGGAAAGCTTTTCAGTTTCTGAGATGGAATTTAATGAGCTTAACATACGCTGCCGCTCATTATCTACAACCGAAGTGCAGGGTCGTAAACTGGTGAACGAATATGAGAAGCTGAGGGTACTGTCGTCAGCGAAGGAGTGAATTGGATTAGAAGTAACAGACAAGAGATCATTTATAAAAATAAGAAAGAGTGTCGGAGACAAAACGGAGCCCTGGGGAACATCGGCATTTACAAAGTGAGTATCAGACTTGAATCCGTCCAAAACAACTTGAATTGAACGATTCGAAAGGTAGCTTCTAATCCATTGAAAAAGAGACTCATCGATCCCAAAAGCACGCATTTTCGACAAAAGGGCTTCGTGCCAAACCCTGTCAAATGCTTTCGAAATATCCAGTGCAACAATTTTGCTTTCACCTGCTTGGTGAAGCAGGATGATATGCCATCAAATCACCAGTGGATCTGTTGCTGCGGAAACCGTATTGGCGGTCATTGAGGAGTTTCCGTGATTCAAGATATTTCATAAGCTGACGGTTAATCAGCGTTTCCATGACCTTGGAAAGAAGGGACGTTAGTGCAATGAGTCGGTAGTTGGAGGGAGAAGATGATTCGCCTTTTTTGGGGTATAGGCTGGACAAATGCTGTTTTCCACCTACTCGGGAAGAGCCCAGAGGTGTAGGAAAGGTGAAAAAGCTTACGCAGTGGTTTTGCCAGCGTAGAAGAACACCTCTTCAGAACTATTGGGGCAATACCATCTGGACCCGCGGATTTGTGTATGTCGAGGTCTTTAAGAACCCTTGTGACTGTACGAGTGCGGAAGTGGATTAGTCCCATGGTGGAATTGACGCACTCTAGTACAGGCGGAGACAAAGTACAAGCTGGCAGCTGAGAACTGGTTGCGAAATGGGCAGCAAGTAGGTTAGCTTTGTCTAAGGGGGTGACAGCTGGAATGTCATTGTGGATGAGCGTCGGTGTAAACGACTTAGTTGAGTTTTTTACGTTTTTTACAAACGACCAGAAACTTTTGCTACCTTTGGGACATTGAAGGACTTTACGCCTTAATTTTTGGTCGGATTGGAATTTAATCCGTCGAATGTGGGTGTTGCAGTCATTTCTGGCTCGTATGTACTTTTTTCGGTTTTCCCCAGAACTGTATGCCTTGTAGGCCCGAAAACTTAGCTCCCTGAGCCTAATAGCCTCTTTGCAGCTCGAGTCGAAACACGTATTATCCTTAGGCCTGGTGCTTTTAATATTGCTGGGAGTAAAATTTGCCATGCCGATTCGGCATGATATAGTGATGATATAGATATAGTGACAATAACCCTCAGTTTGCGTGTAATGTAGTCCCAGGTACTGCATGCATATTTAAATTTTAAAGCGATACCTTACTCTCCCTCAAAGTGCGAAATGCAATTCATTTTTTTTTTTTACTTCATATAGGCGGAAGTGGTTTTGGAGCAACATTTTTTTCCCCCCTTACCTCTAGTAGTCACGTTCTAAACAACAAAAACAAAAAAAAAAAAAAAACGACAAACGTAAAGAAAGTAGTCCTTTGAAAAGGATTTTTCTTTTGCATCCTTTCAATGATACATTGTATTTGTAAAGCGTGCTATATACAAACCCAGAAAAAACCTAGTCCTGTCGCCAATGAGGTTGAATGGAACATAATAAAGAAGACGTTGACATCATGCAGCAAAATGTTAAACTAGAAGAGTTCAAGCAGACAACTATGCTGGCTTACACACTTATGTGCTTATGTGTGTTTTATCCTTTTACACGTTCTGATGAGATAAGCAACTAAAGTATTGTTCTGTCCCTTCTGTTGTTGTACTGCACATTCGAGGTTGTTGTTGTTAATTTTTGCATGTGTCTGCTTATTTGTTTATAAATAAACAGACCGAGCGTGGATAGAAGAAGCCCCAAAGGGAATTTCCACTTGCAATTGGGGTAATTGTCATTGCAATTAAAGCATTTTGTAATTTGATTTTCATTTCGTGGGGGAGACCCTGTTCGTATGTGAATCACTGCATCGGCTTTCAAGGTTTGTGTTATCTAAAACAACAAGTTTCCAGCAAGAAAATGTTCTCCGAAAACATGTATTTTTGAGTTAATTGATTGATTCCACTGAATCCACTTAGTGTTGCATTTCTTTAATTGAGCATAGTGGACGCATATGTTTGTTTTGAATTGGGGGAGCTATTTATAACAAGTCTGACACTCTGAAAGGAAGATGACACATATGTACATATGAAGTGGGGCCTCTATCTTTTCACGTTCTCTCAAGTGGCATTCTAATAGAGCTTATTATATGAGTTTCAAGTATGCTGTGAGTGGCAATTTACTTGAGAGCTGGAAGTAGTTTTAATTCGTATCTGATTGGTTTTTAATGCTATTCAGTAAATATGTACGTGCGTAGGTGAAATGAATTTGTATTATTTGAAATAACACACCTCTCGAATAGGGAAGTAAGGTGTACACTAGTAGCTCGTTGATAAGAGTTCCATTGACGTAGTTAGAGCTTGATGCCATTAAAAAAGTTCAAGCTGACTTTGGCAGTCCACATCCGAATTTACCACAGTAGATTATCTTACTTACTTAACAGGCCGGCAATCCATGGAGGATCTGAGCCTGAGCCATAGCTGCCTTCCATCCTTGACGGTCCCGGGCACGATGATTCCAGGTATCAAGAACAACATGTCTTACATCCGCGATTACTTGGTCTTTATACCGGTGGTTCGGTCTTCCTTTTCTTCTCGAACCAGGAGACTCGGAGTCGAAGACCCTCTTAGCTGGAGCGTTGATGTCCATGCGCTCTATGTGGCCGAGCCAATGTAGTCGACGGTTCTTTGCCTTCCGGACTACATCCACATCTATGTACAGCTCGTAGAGTTCGCGGTTGTGTCTTCTTCTCCATTCACCTTCCTCACAGACAGGACCAAATATACGGCGCAGAATTTTTCTTCCGAAAGAACGCAAAATCAGCTCCGCTGTCCTGCTTATCGTCCAGCTTTCGGCTCCGTATAGCAAGACTGGCAGAATGAGCGTTTTGTAAAGCATGACTTTGGTCTTTCGAGTGAGGAGTTTTGACCCCAGTTGTTTGGACAAGCCGAAGTAGCAGCGGTTGCAAAGGGCGATTCTATGCCGGATCTCCACTGTGGTGTCATTTGTGGAATTTACGTTTGCCCCGACGTAGACAAACTCCTTAACTACCTCGAAATTGTAGCTGTCAATTGTTATATTTTGTCCCAGGTGGTGAGCGACGGATTGGTTTTTGCTTGACAGCATGTATTTCGTTTTGTCCTCATTGATCTTAAGACCAATTCGTTTCGCCTGTTCTTCAATCGCCGTGAATGCTTCCACAATGCCACGGCGAGAACACGCGATGATGTCGATATCATCCACGTATCCTAGCAGCTGGATGGACTTGTAAAAGATAGTGCCTTCCCTGTTGACGCCTGCCCGTCGCACTATCTGCTCCAGCACCAGGTTGAAGAAGTCACATGACAGCGCATCTCCTTGCCGAAATCCGGTGCATGTTTCGAATGGTTCCGAGGTCCTAGAACCGAGTTGCACGGTGCATCGCGTGTTTTTTAACGTGGCGCGACACAACTGGATCAGTTTTACCGGGATCCCGAATTCGGCCATCGCCCCAAACAGTTTTTCACGATGAATGCTGTGTGTATCGATTCGAAACTTCTTGGTCTTTTCCAGGGCTTGTCGAAGTGTGAAAATTTGGTCTATAGTTGATTTGCCGGGCCGGAGGCCGCACTGGTAGCTGCCGATTAGTGCGGTGCAAAATGGCTTTAGACGTTCACACAGTATGATGGACAGGATCTTGTATGCGACATTGAGCACTGATATACCTCTACAGTTCTTTCAAGAGGTAGGATCGCCTTTTTTGTGGATGGCGCAAATAGAGCTGGTATTCCAGTCGTCGGGCATGCTTTCATCTTCCCAAATTCTGCAGATGATCTGGTGCATGCTCCCTACCAGAACATCGCCGCCAGCCTTGAAGAGCTCTGATGGCAAGCCATCTGAGCCTGCGGCCTTGTTATTCTGAAGATTCTGAATAGCTGTGCCGACTTCTTCGATGCTGGTGGGAGGACTACTTCAGCGGTTGGAGTTGGGATTTCCTCGGTCCCTACCACTCTCTTGGTCATGCTCGTTAAGCAGCTGCTGGAAATGCTGCTTAAATACATCCACTATTCCCTGCGGGTCGGTGACAAGATTACCCTCGCAGTTTCGAAGAGCCAGGGTGCCCTTTTTGAAGCCTCCTGCAAGGCCTTCGGCTTTCTTGTAAAAGGCTCGTATTTTATGTTTATCCCTAGACTCCTCGATATCCTTGAGCTGGGAGGCTGCGAAGATTCTTTTCTTGTGTCGCAGTAGTTTTTTCTCCTCCCTTCTTCTGGCTCGGTACTCTTCTTGCGCTGCCCTGGTTTTCCTCTGCAGCGCCTTTTGGTACGCCTCGTCGGTTGCTGCCTTTTTCTGCTCACACTCGCCATCATACCACGGGTTTCTTGTCGGGGGTGGTAGGTATCCTAAGGTGGTTTTGGCTACTTCCTGAAGGGCTGAGCGGCAATGCAGCCACATATTATTGGCATTTGTGTTCGGCGTGGGCATACCGTAGAGTCTTTCGCTCAGCTACTCCCTGTAGACTCTGGCAACCTCCGGTTTGCTCAGGCGCCCAATGTCGAACCTCCTCCTGATGAGCTGGTGCAGCTTTCTGACATTGGACAGTCGAGCTCTGAATCTTGCTGCTACGAGGAAGTGGTCAGAGTCGACATTTGCCCCTCTGTATGTTCGCACATCCAGGATGTTTGACGAGTACCTTGCGTCAATGAGCACATGGTCGATTTGGTTGGCGGTTCGACCGTCCGGATTCGCATGCGAGGGAATCTTGTGCTACTTATCACCGCATTACGAGCTGTCGCAAAGTCAGCGAGTCGGAAGCCGTTATCTGTTGTTGTATCGTGGAGGCTGTGCTTTCCGATCACTCCGCCAAGGGTGTTCTCCATACCGATTTTGGCGTTGAAGTCCCCGAGCACGATTTTTACATCGTACTCCGGACGTGCTTCGTAGGCGTTGTCCAGGAGGTCATAGAAGTCCTCCTTGATAGGGTCTTCAGCCTCGTCGGTAGGGGCGTGTGCACATATAAGGCTGATGTTATAAAATCTGCCCCTGATGCGGATCACAGCCAGGCGATCACTTATAGGTTTAAAGTCGATGACCTTCGACCTTAACCGCTTTCCCACGACAAATCCGCATCCCAATAAGTGCAACCTTTTGTGACAGCTGTAATGCCTAATCATACCGTTTCCTATCCAGCGTATTTCCTGGACCGCAGTAATATCCGCCTTGTACTGCGTGAGGATTCCTTCTAGTTTATGAGCAGCTCCGGGAGTGTACAGGGTTCTGACATTCCAGGAGCATACTCGCAAATCGTGTTCCTTTTTCGTGCGTTGTCGTCGTCGAGTATCCGTCCGTGTATCCGAGGCGTCTTGCTCGTTCATAACTTTAAGTTTTTTTTTTAAGTGGGCGGATTGTTAGCCCGCCGCACAACCGCCATTCTGGTCTAGGTTTTTTCGCTGCATACGTTTGTTCACCTCCAAACGGTTGTTGAAGAGGCTATCCAGAGGGCGTCGCGAGGAGGCCGTATGTCAACTTGACTCGGGCATTTAAACAGGGATCGTTGCTGGCATCTCGCCAGGTTGAGAGCAATCAACAACTTTACCCTGTATGTCCGAGCCCATGCCCTCTTATTTTCGTTTAACACTCGTTAACCGAGACCCATTTTAGCCGCTTCTGCTTCAACACTTTCGAACGCATCGCTGTCGTCCCGCTGTGTCCGTCCAATAACGTCAATGTCATCTGCGTAGGCAAGCAATTGTGTAGACCTGAAGTCGGTCGTACCTCTTGATTTGGCTGCGCGTTCTCTTCGAGTATGATGTTAAGGAAATCACATAACAGTACATCACCCTGTCTAAAACCTTTTTTAACATCGACGGTCTCGGTTAGTTCACCTCCTACCTTAATGGAGCAGCGAGAATTCTGCATAGTCATTCTGCAAGGAATGTTAAAACATGACATGGCTCTGTATAGCTCGTCTCTAGAAACGCTGTCATATGCGGCAGTGGCTTGGGTCGTTGATGTTCGTTAACTCCCAGGGGTGTTTGTCCTAGATAGGACGAGAGCCGACCAAATTCCGAGTTGGTTATAGTCCGTACTAATTCGTTCGAGCACTTTTAATATTGCATACGCATAGGACTAATTTCAGTTGACCATATACTGTGAGTGTTATGCCTGCAGCAGTACGTCTGGTTACTTTCCATTCACAACTGTGACGCCACTACTAGTTGTCCGTGCTCATCCCTGCAGGCTTCTGGCTTTATAGCCTTGGCATGTTCGTTTTACTTTCTGGTAAAAGTTTCGAACGTCGTTCCTGCAGTAACATCTCTCCATCTCCTCGAACTCGCGCTTCTCGTGCTCCTTCTTTTTCCTTCTCAGAAGCGCATGCTCCTCCCTCCTTTTCTGTTCATAGAGCTCGCGGGCAGCTCTCGTCCGTCGATGCAATGTGGCCATGTATGCATTCTGTCTCTCTACATGGGCCTGTCTGCACTCATCATCAAACCAGGGGTTCCTCGACGGTGGTGGCTCGAAACCGAGTATATCTGAGACGGCCTCTCTAATGGCTTTCTGACAACGACTCCATTGCTGTTCTATGGTTTCTGCAGATTGCATCGGGACCTGAGAGAGCTTGAGGGAGACTTGGTCGGCGAAGGTCCTGGCGGTCTCGTGCGATTGCAGCCTTCCGACGTTAAATGTTGGTGTTCTTATTCGACCCTCTCTTATGATGTGATACACACACAACCTGAACGGAGTGCAGTGGTTTGGGTCGTTGATGTTCGTTCACTACTCTCAGGGGTGTTTGTCTTAGATAGGGCAAGGGCCGATCAAATTCCGCGTTGGTTATAGTCCGTAGTAATTCGTTCGAGCACTTTAGTATTGCATACGCAGAGGATGAATTTTCAGTTGACCATATACTGTGAGCAGTACGTCTGGTCACTTTCCATTCACCTCTGTGTTGCATACTTTTTGTCCGTATAGGAATTACTTTTTTCTTGGCTATGAAACGAATTTGAACTATAGACCCGCTCGGCGGTCGATGGTGTTATATATTGCACCACGACCACCCCATTGCAATGTGATTAATTTGTTGATTGGTTGTCGATAGTCGGATGACCGCCAGGTCCCCTTATGGATGTTGAGGTGTGGGAATCGTGTACTTGCCACTACGAGATTATGTCCCGTCATAAAGTCCACTAGCCTTAGTCCATTTTCTGACGTGGTGTTGTCAAGATTGTGCTTCCTTACGCGGCTTCGCATTAAAATCTCCTAGAACGATTTTGGTGTGATAGCTGGGACAGAGAACTAATTAGCATTAAAGATGTCAAAGCACATAATTGCTTTGTTGTACGTATGTAATTGTTGTCAATCAATTGGTGCCGATGCGGATTGTTATTAGAGGTAGACTTAGGCAAAAAGTCTTGAGCTTCGGGCATGTAAGCGAACGCTAGATTCCCAAACAGCCTAATTTGCGCTTACGCCCCTACCGAGGACAAGGATGACGCTACAAAAGACGACTTCTACGACCTACTAGATAGGACATATGCCCAATGTCCCAGCTACTATGTTAAAATCGTACTGGGAGACTTTAACGCAAAACTGGGCAAGGAAGTCGCCTTTGATAGGGTTATTGGCAAGCACAGCCTACACAACACCACATCCGAAAATGGATTTAGGCTGATAGACTTCGCAACGGGGCGAAATCTTCTAGTTGCTAGCACGCTTTTCCCACATCTCAACATCCGCAAAGGGACCTGGCGATCTCCGGATCAATCAACCGTCAACCAGATTGACCACATTGCGATTGATGGCAGACACGCATCCGGCATTCTGGATGTGCGAACTTTTAGAGGAGCCAACATCGACTCGGACCACTATCTTGTGGCAGCCAGGTTGCGCCTTCGAATATGCCTGGCGCAGAAAAATCGACTAAGGCCATCGGCATACAACGTCGCAATGCTACAATCGCAAGAGACCGCCGGAGCCTATGTCAATCGCGTCTCCCTTAAGCTCTCGAAAAACCCTTCAACATCTGCTCAGACCGTACAACACCAATGAACCCGTTCTCAACAAGCCTTAGAAAGTCCTGCTACTTAGGTACTGGGTTTCGAACCGCCACCAACCTGAAACCCATGGTTTGATGACGAGTGTAGGAGGGCAAGAGGCGCTGCATAGAAGGACGAGAGCTGCTCGTGAGCATTATGAGCAGAAGAGGAGGGAGGAACATTAGCTTCTCCGAACAAAAAAAAGGGAGCATGAGAATCTCGCGATCGTAGAGATGAAGAGATGCTATCGCAGGAATGACGTTCGGAGGTTTTATCAACGAATAAAACAAACGTGTCGGTACTTAGAATCTGGAAAGACTACTTCTGCAGACTGTATAACGGCGGTGACGAAACAGATCCCGCTGTCAGGCAGAATAATCATTTCACAACGGACGATGATAGCAGAGAATTCCGTCCGCCTGACCTGGACGAAGTTAGGAATGCTTTTTCTAAGCTTAAGTCCAACAGAGCTGCTGGAGTAGACGGACTACCTGCCGAACTCTTTAAGGCAGCTGGAGATGACCTGGTTAGGAGTATGCACCAGCTCATCCGTAATATATGGTCAGAGGAATGCATGCCCGATGAATGGAATCTTAGTATCGTTTGCCCGATCCACAAGAAAGGAGACCCCTTTGTCTGCGCCAACTATAGGGGAATAAGTCTTCTGAACATCGCTTATAAAATCTTCTCTGCTGTTCTGTGTGAACGCTTGACACCGTTCTTTAATAAACTAATTGGTCCATATCAGTGTGGTTTCAGGCCCGGGAAGTCCACTATACATAGATCAATTATTCATACTGCGGCAGATCCTGGAAAAAACAAACGAGTTCCAGATCGACACCCACCACCTGTTTGTCGACTTTAAGGCTGCATACAACGTCATGTCTAGTTTTGACATCCCTGCCAAACTCGTCAGATTGTGCAGGATGACTTTGGAGAACTCGCGCTGCTCCATCAGGGTCGGAAGCGACCTAATCGATACCTTTTATGTCAAGAAAGGTTTTAGACAGGGCGACACGCTATCGTGTGACTTTTTCAACATCGTCCATTTTCATCCCGGTCCTGCTCCATGGTGCAGAGACATAGACCTTATTGAAAGCGGATGAGGAGGCCCTTGGTCGTTTTGAGAGAAAAATGTTGCGTGCGATTTTCGGCCCGACCTGCATACATGGGGAGTGGAGGAGAAGACTTAACAGTGAACTGTACGGGCTGTACAGCGACATGAACATAGCACGGCGACTTCGGATCCAACGCCTAAGATGGCTAGGTCATGTTGAGCGTATGGAAAATACAGCTCCGGCCCGGAAGGTCTACGAATCCAACCCCGAGGGGCGACACGGTTGAGGACGGCCAAACTTAAGGTGGCACAACCAATTGGAAGAGACCTTAACCAACTAGGCGTGCGGCACTGGAGACTGCTGGCGAAAGGCCGTGCCAGTTGGAGAGGTTTTTTGAAGGAGTCTCAGGTTCGCCATGAACTGCAGCGTATGCATATGCATATGTATGTACACCTACCTACTAACATTTATTACTTCCTCTCGTCTCATTGACCGATGCTATGTATGTGATGCTAATCAGCATCCGTTCTGCATATCTTTTATTTAATGAATGCAAATGCACTGTGAGAAGCACACGAAGCCTAAAAACACGTTTCTTTCTATTTCACTTTTATTTGGTAATTTTATGAAGCTTTACCATAAAAAGTAAAATTTGTTAAATATGGAAACATTCGTTTAGTTGGTTCCTGACTACTGGAGAAAACAGTTTCTTCTCCTAAAGGCTGTCTTGCAATTAATATCTACGAGTATGTGCTCGTTTTATGGCTTGACTTCTTTTATTGCTTTCGTTCTCGGCGTAGATTACCTCGGGCATAAACTCTATTTACTTGTTTTTTATATATTATACTTACATGGTATACAACTATGTCATGATTATTTGATCTACCCGAGGAGTAGCGTACAAACGACAACGCAGCTTTACATCAAGTATCGGTCGTACCCCTTGTCGATTTTGATCGACATAGTTTAATGTTACTCTTCCACTTACCTTTTGTCTTTCACAAACAATTTCCCAAAGCTTTGTTGCTTAGATACTATTACACACGAAGAGCGCAACGAAGCAGCGAAATGATGAAACAAAATTCATTGAGAAGCGAACACTTATCGTGCCCTCGAAATAAGACACGGAGGCGGGAAAGCAACAACATTTTCCGCCTGATGTTGGGTAGAGGCATCTGTTACCCATTTGTGATGTTTAGTCATGGTTTAAAGTCGAATGCGTCACTACGCGATCGTTGAGTTAAACACAAGCGAAGAAAAACAAACGCAAACGCATACGAGTATATCGAGAACTCGTTACCGAGTGAACTTGGTCTTAGCGCAATTGTACGAGGTCTAATCAGGACACGCATTTCACTTTATTGTCGGTAAAGCCTATTCTTTCGTTTAGTGTACGCGGTTTAGTGAATGTTGTTCCGGTTTGTGATTTTCCCAAACTTCTCTCTAATACATGAGTACGTTCATGTACAGATTTCCGATGATCTCATGACTATTGTTTTGCTATTTTGGAAGAGATGATGATTCAAGGGAGACAGTATTACTCCGTTTTTTATTGAAATTTTGGTTTGAACCAACTCAGTTGAATCACATCCATTCAATAAAACAAGTGAATGTCGCCAGATTTGGACGACAATGATATAGAAGCCTTCATGTCAAGAGCTGCCCCAACATGTCCTGTTCATACTAACTTTCTTCAATCATTAATTCATCTTCAGAACACATGTTCGCAAAATCGATCGTTTCATGGCCATTCGACATCAGCTACATTTAGAAACGATAAATGTTCTTGTTCACTTCATCAGATCTTAATAAAGGTAAGAACGGATACAATACTCGTAATGATTTATCGATTATATTACCGTGCCCAAATGTGTCAGTAGACTATCAAAAAAACTACGCAACTGTAGGTAATCTGTGTTTATTGTCTAAAAAGAGGCCTTTCGAAAAGTGGTGTCATTAAACCCTTGAAGGGAACACAAGTTTTTAATGAAATGGAGCAACCACGTGCATTACGAATCCGTATTCCCACTATATGCTCTTGAAAGTGGTTGAAGTGTACATGCCTAGTGTGATGGTTTCGTTAGAAGCAATCGTTTGTCCAAGTAGAAAGAAAAAAAGGAGGGAAAAGTGAAACTTTCTCCTCACTAAATCGATTCCTTTTCAGTCTACAAAGATGAAAATCATCGCATAATGTTCGTCTATGGTAGCAGCTATTCATGTTTAATAATGCAGCAAGTGAACACAGTCGGTTAAAATAAAAGTGTGCCTGACGGAAAGTTGTCGATTTAAAGGGAAATGGGTTGAGAGTAAATTGGATTAAGTGCAACTTGGAACTAAAATAGCCAACAGCTGCGAAGACTCAACATGGATACGCATTTGGCGATAGTATAGTATATAGTATTGTTGTCTGCATATGTAGGTGCTGCAAGCAATTGACATCTTAACAGGATAACAATGTTTTCGGAAAACATGGCGATAGAATATTAAATATTCACCGCACACACGAATTCCGTTCTTCACTTTTCTTACGTAGGTTATTTCCTAACTTATAGGACTCGCAGAAGTATAGGAGAGCAGATGACACTTACGCGGAGAATGGTACAGAAGTACTCAACATTCTAACCAGTACGCACTTCCCAGACTCTAACATCATTCACTATAATCTCTCTAACATACCTCCGCAGATCCGCAGGCAACCAGACCCAACAGGGAGGTCTGGAAGAGAGCACGAACAATTTTTCACTAGGGAAGCATAAAATGGGCCATTAATTCTTTTGACTCGTACAAATCCCCGGGGGAGGATGGCATCTTCCCAGCCCTCCTTCAGAAAGGAAGTGCGCTAATTAGCCCCATGCTTATCACCATCTTTAGAACCAGCTATACATGGGGATACATACCAACGAGCTCGACAGAGGTAACGGTAAAATTCATTCCCAAAGTAGGCCGTAGACACACAGACCTGCCTAAGTCCTACAGACCGATAAGCCTTACCTCTTGGATAGGCCCATCAGGGACGGTGCCCTGAAAAGATCACCACTTCACAAAGACCAATATACCTACCAGCCTGGGAAATCGAACACGCATGCTCTTCAGGAGCTAACAGCCCGAATCAATAAATCCCTGAGCGACAAAGAAATTGCGATAGGTTGCTTTCTCGATATTGAGGGTGCTTTCGACAACACCGACTACACCCAAATAAAACGTTGCATCCTCAGCACACGGGTGGATAACACCACATGCAATTGGATCCAACACATGCTTAGCAATAGGAAAATAAACAGCTCACTAGGCAATGATAAAATCAGTGTAAATGCCGCGAAAGGATGTCCTCAAGGTGGGGTTCTCTCACCTCTCCTGTGGTCCATCGTGGTAAATGAACTGATTAACATACTCAGCAATAATGGTTTCTATGTCCAAGGCTATGCTGACGACGTAGTCATCCTGGTTAGAGGCAAATTCGAAAACACAGTATCGGAACTCCTCCAACGGGCACTAAACTTTGTTGCAAACTGGTGCATAAATAATAAAGCCGCGGGCGAAGACGGCCTGTCTGCTGAGCTTCTTAAGGCGGCTGGAGATGAGCTGATAAGGTGCATGCAAGGTATGGTCGGAGGAAAGAATGCCCGACGAATGGAATCTCAGCATCGTTTGCCCGGTCCATAAACGAGACCCCTATAACTGCGCCAACTATAGGGGAATAAGTCTCCTTAACATCGCATATAGGATCTTCTCTGCCGTATTGTGGGAACGCCTGAAACCGTTGGTGGATAACCTGATCGGCTCTTATCAGTGTGGTTTCAGGCCAGGTAAATCCACAATAGACCAAATATTTACGCTGCGGCAGATCTTGGAGAAGACCCAGGAATACCAAATCGACACTCACCACCTCTTCGTTGATTGCAATGCTGCATATGACAGCGTGTATAGAGATGAGCTATACAAAGCCATGTCTAGTTTTAACATCCCTGCCAAACTCGTCCGACTGTGCAGGATGACAATGGAGAATTCTCGCTGCTCCATTAAGGTCGGTAATGAGCAAACCGAGACCTTTGATGTTAAAAAAAGATTTAGGCAAGGTGACGCGCTGTCATGCAACTTTTTCAACATCGTGCTTGAAAAGATCGTGTAAGAGTCACTGGCCAACACAAGAGGTACGATTTATTTCAAGTCTACTCAATTGCTTGCGTACGCCGACGACATTGACGTGATTGGACGGACACAGCGAGACGTTAATGAGGCCCTTGTAAGCATTGAGGTAGAAGCGGCTAAGATGGGTCTCAAGGTATCAAATATCTGCTTTCATCTAAAAGAGACGGACAACACCGACGTATTGGCCAGAACGTCACCATGGGCGGATATAATTTTGAAGTGGTCAAGGAATTCGTCTACCTTGGCTCACTAATGACCAGCGACAACAACACCAGCGCTGAGATAAAACGCAGAATCACTCTTGCCAACCGCTGTTTCTTTGGGCTCAAGAGGCAATTGAGAAGTAGAGCCCTCTCTCGGAAAACCAAGGTGACACTATATAAGACCTTGATCATCCCAGTCCTCCTTTACGGCGCAGAGGCTTGGACCTTAACAAAAGCGGATGCAGATGCCCTTGGTCGTTTCGAGAGGAAAATTCTGCGCACTATCCCGTTTGTTCAAACGGTGTATGGAGGTGAAGATATAACGAAGAACTGTACGGGTTGTACAGCGACATCGGCCTGGTACGGCGTCTACGGATATACAGCTCCGACCCGAAGAGTCTTCGAAACCACTCCGGAAGGAAGGCGCAGCAGAGGACGGCCGCATCATCGGTGGCGAACGCAGGTGGAAGGGGACCTTAACCAACTGGGCGTGCGGCGCTGGAAACAGCTGGCCAAAGACCGTGCCAGCTGGAGACACTTGTTGGTTGAGGCCCAGGTTCACCACGGACTGTAGCGCCACCTAAGTAAGTAGGTAAACTGGTGCATAAAGGTTGCACTAAAGGTCAACCCTAGGAAAAGCAATATAGTCGCCTTCACCAAAAGGAGGAATAGGCACAAACTTACCAAACCTACCCTCTTTGGTGAAGCGATAGAGTTCTCAAAAGAAGTCAAATACCTAGGGATAACTCTAGACGAAAAGCTCACTTGGAACTCTCACATTACAAAGACCATTGAGAAAGCCAGGATCTCTTTATGGACCAGCAATAGTCTCACTGGCAAAAACTGGGGCACAAACCCCAAAATGTCCCGCTGGCTATATACAGCAATCACAAGACCAATTCTCACATATGCTGCGCTCGTCTGGTGGCACAAGACCAAACAAGTATCAGTGCAAGCCAAGCTCAACAAATTGCAAAGACTAGCTTGCATCTGTATCACCGGGGCCATGAGAACAACCGGCTGACAGCAGCATATTGACTAACAACGCCGTTATACAGTCTGCAGAAGTGGTTTTCCATATTATCAGCGTCGATTGCGATTCTAGTACTAGGTGTCTGTTGTCATCCCTTCAGGCTTCCGTTCTGGCTTTATAACCTTGGCATGTTCGCTTTATCTGTTGATAAAACTTTCGAACGTCACGTCTGCAGTAACACTTCTCCAAACCCTCAATCGCGTGCTTCTCGTGCTCTTGCTTATTTCTCTTGAGGAGCTTATGATCCTCCCTTCTTTTTAACTCGTAGAGCTCACGAGTTGCTCTTGTTTCCCTATGGAGCGAGGCTTTATATGCCTCCCGCTTCGCTATGTGAATCTTCCTGCACTCGTCATCGAACCAGGGGTTTCTTCGTGGTGGAGCCTTGAAGCCCAAAACTTCAGATGCAGTGCTTTTCAGGGTTTGTTTGCAAAGGTTCCACTGTTCTATTAACTACGTGGGGGGGTTGAAGTGTATTGGAGAGCTTAAGGGAGGCGCGATCTGTAAAAGCACGAGCGATTTTTGGCGATAGTAGCTTTCCGACGTCGTAACTTTGTATTCTTACTCCACTCCGCTGCGTTCGTGATATCCGTAGGCGCATCTGGCTACTACAAGATAGTGGATCGAGTCGATGTTAGCTCATCGGAAAGTTCGAACATCGAGAATAATGAAGGAGTGTCTGACGTCGATCACGATGTGATCAGGCTGATGTTAGAAGATTTAGCCTTGATCAGCTCGTATTAGCGGGCATTTCCTCGGTGGCGGTTAAGTCCGCTTTATAGCGGTCTAGGGCGTCCGCAAGAGTTGTTCGGCTGCACGTGGTCTGTTTAGGGACCTAACATTCCACGTACAGAGCGGAAGATCATTGTCCTTTTTTCGTTTTTTGCGAGGATGGTCAACATTAATCCGCTCCGTTTTATCCGAGGCTTGTGGTGGCTTCTAAGCAATTGTGGGGTTTTTGGGTCACGATTTGCTAGACCATAGCCCAACCAAAGCTTGTTTTGTGGCACAGGATATTCGCCATTCGTCCTTTTCCATTAGTAATTTCCATGGCCAGGAAATTTTCAGATGGTACCACGAAGAGGTGGAATTAGGACCTGGCTAACAGAGCTGCAATGTGTCGACTGCAGAGGCTCTTACTCGTTTTTTTTTTTTTGTTATTTTTTTTTTTTAGCGGACCAGTACCCGTCGGCAGATGCTACTCCTACGTGTCCTTTGTTAGTCTTTTACCATCCCACAGGGGTCACTATTTCACTGAAACAATATACGTTTCCTGAGGTGTCAGAGGGCAATACAATCACATAGTATGTGCTCTGCAGAATCGCCATCTTTCGTACAGTGTATGTACTCTGCTTCGGAGGAAATGTTCACTTCTTGGAAATGATATCACACAGTTACCTCAGTGTTATAAATGATGTTGCCCTTTATTGCTTTTTGCGAAGTCTTCCAGTAAACTAGAATAGTCGTCTACCTAAGCGGTAATATTTCTTATTCCGGCGCCAACCTTTGAGCCATCCTTGTATCACACAAGACCTCTGTAATAAAACAATAAGACATGAGCATATGCCAAGCGAATTTCGACTCAGAAATTCTAGAAGCATAAAGCTGTGATCTGATAAATAACGTGCGGATTTTCTCTCTTACTTACTTACTTTGATGGCCTCTCCAGCCGGCCCGATCTTCGGCCAGCCGCTTCCAGTGCCGCACGCCCAGTTGGTTGAGGTCCCCTTCCACCTGTGCGAGCTACCTTAAATGCGGTCGTCCTCTGCTGCATCGTCCCTCGGGGTTGGAGTCGAAGACTCTTCGGGCCGGAGCGTTGATATCCATTCGCTCTACATGGCCTAGCCTTCTTAGACGTTGGATCCGAAGACGTCTAACCAGGCCGATGTCGCTGTACAGCCCGTACAGTTCTTGGTTGAATCTCCTCATCCATTCTCCGTTTACACAAACGGGATCAAAGATTGCACGCAGAATGTTCCTCTCGAAACGTCCAAGAGCCTCTTCATCCGCTTTTGACAACGTCCAAGCCTCAGCGCCGTAGAGGAGGACCGGTATGATTAAGGTTTTGTAGAGGGAAACCTTAGTTTTTCGAGAGAGGGCTCTACTACTCAATTGCCTCTTGAGCCCGAAGAAGCAGCGATTGGCAAGAGTTATTCTGCGTTTTATCTCAGCGCTGGTGTCGTTCCTGCTTGTCACTATCGAGCCAAGGTAGACGAAGTCCTTGACTACTTCAAAAATATAGCTGCCGAAGGTGACGTTCTGACCAAGACGTCGGTGTTGTGCGTCTTTCTTGGATGACAGCATATATTTGGTCTTGTCCCCATTTACCCTTAGGCCCACTTTCGCCGCTTCTGCTTCAATGCTTGTGAACGCCTCATTGACGTCTCGCTTTGTTCGTCCAATAATGTCAATGTCATCTGCGTAGGCAAGCAATTGTGTGGACTTGAAGTAGATCGTGCCTCTTGTATTGGCCGCAGAGTCCCGCACGATCTTTTCAAGAATAATGTTGAAGAAATCACATGACAGTGCGTCACCCTGTCTAAAACCTTTTTTAACATCAAAGGGGTCGGTTAGTTCACCTCCGACCTTAATGGAGCAGCGAGAGTTCTCCATAGTCATCCTGCATAGTCTGACGAGTTTGGCAGGAATGTTCAAACATGACATGGCTCTGTATAGCTCGTCTCTATAAACACTGTCATACGCGACTTTAAAGTCGACGAAAAGATGGTGCGTGTCGACCTGGAATTCATGGGTCTTTTCCAAGATCTGCCGTAGTTTAAATATTTGGTCTATCGTGGATTTTCCTGGCCTGAAACCACACTGGTAGGAACCTATCAGATTGTCCACGAATGGTTTGAGGTGATTACACAGTACGGCAGAGAGGATCTTGTAGGCGATGTTCAGGAGGCTTATCCCTCTGTAATTGGCGCAGTCATAGGGGTCTCCTTTCTAATGGACCGGACAAACGATACTGAGATTCCATTCATCGGGCATGCGTTCTTCCGACCATATCTTGCAGATGAGTTGGTGCATGTTCCTAACCAGCTGATCGCCAGCTGCTTTAAACAGCTCCGCGGGGAGTCCGTCTGCTCCAGCAGCTTTATAAGACTTAAGTTTCGATATCGCTATCTTAACATCGTCTAGGTCGGGTGGACGGGATTCTCCTTCGTCTTCGTCCATTGTGAATGGTTCGCTCTGCCTGACGGCGCCATTTTGACTATCATAGCCGTTATACAGTCTGCAAAAGTGGTCCTTCCACAATCTCAGCATCGACTGTGACTCCACTACTAGCTGTCCGTGCTCATCCCTGCAGGCTTCTGCTCTAGCTTTATAGCCTTGGCATGTTCGTTTTACTTTCTGGTAACATTTTCGAAAGTCGTTCCTGCAGTATCATCTCTCCATCTCCTCGATCTCGCGCTTCTCGTGCTCCTTCTTTTTCCTTCTCAGAAGCGCATGCTCCTCCCTCCTTTTCTGTTCGTAGAGCTCGCGGGCAGCTCTCGTCCGTCGATGCAATGTGGCCATGTATGCATTCTGTTTCTCTACATGCACTCATCATCAAACGAGGGGTTTCTCGATGATGGTGGCTCGAAACCGAGTATATCTGAGGCGGCCTCTCTAATGGCTTTTTGACAACGACTCCATTGCTGTTCTATGGTTTCTGCAGAATGCATCGGGACCTGAGAGAGCTTGAGGGAGATTTGATCGGCGAAGTTCCTGGCGGTCTCCTGCGATTGCAGCTTTCCGACGTTAAATTTTGGTGTTCTTACTCGACTCCGTTGGTTCCGAGAAATTCGCATCCGTACCTTGGCTGCAACAAGGTAATGATCCGAGTCGATGTTGGCTCCTCGAAAGGTTCGGACATCTAGGATGCTGGAGGAGTGTCTGCCGTCGATCGCAATATGATCAATTTGGTTGGTTGTCGATTGATCGAAAGACCGCCAGGTCCCCTTATGGATGTTGGTGTGTGGGAATCGTGTACTTGCTACTACCAGGTTATGTCCCGCCATAAAGTCCACTAGCCTTAGTCCGTTTTCTGACGTGGTGTTGGGTAGGCTGTGCTTTCCAATGACCCGTTCAAAGGTAGCTTCCTTACCCAGCTTCGCATTGAAATCTCCTAGAACGATTTTGGTGTCATAGCTGGGACATTGCGCATACGTTCTGCCTAGGAGATCATAGAAGTCGTCTTTATGTCGGTCATCTTTCTCCTGTGTGGGGACGTGGACACATAGTAAGCTTATATTGCCGAGATTGGCCTTGATGCGGACAGTTATGAGGCGTTCGCTTACATACTGGAAACTTAAGACTTTTTTCCTGAGTCTGCCTCGAACAACAAATCCGCAGTTTCCGTAGATATATCACAGTTTTTCATCCGCTTTTTGCCTGGCCCATCCCATCGCACTTCTTGGAGCGCGGTAATGTCTGCCTTATAGCAGTCCAAAGAGTTGACCAGTTGTTCGGCTGCACCTGGTCTGTTGAGGGACCTAACGTTCCAGGTGCAGAACCGAAATTCGTTTCCTTTTTGATGTTTGCGGGGGTCGTCAACATGTAATCCGTCCGTATCCGAGGCTATTGGTTGTCTTTGAAAAAAATTTTTGTTTTAAGCGATAGGGATGTTAGCCCTAAGCGCAACCCCCAACCTGGAGGGCCAGGTTCCTCTTTCCCCAGGAACAAGGGGTCGGGTCGCTGCACACATTGGTTCACTACCTGGCGGGTGCCAGTATAGCTTTCCAGGGGAGGCCACGCGGAAGCTGTGTGTCAACTTGGATTGAGCAGAGATAGAGATCGAAGCTGACGTTTGCCAAGTTAAACGCGATCAACTTCTTTGCTCTGTTTGTTCGCTCCCTTCTCCCCTGGTCAAGAATATTTAGTAAAGCAATTATTGTCATCGCTGCAAGAACACACAGTCTCCACAGTCCATTTATCTCCTAACCTCTTCTAGTAAGGGGAGGTACCTTCCCTTTTTTTATTTGCGGAGCGATTGTTTGTTTTCCATCATTTTGGTTTTGTATATTGAGTCTTATTACGAACAGTCAATATGTTCACAAACAGTAATTGTGATTGTAGATCCTTTAAACCTTAAACTAAGGAAATATTCTCAATTCTTTATAGGAATTCGCCACACTCACAAAAGAACTGACACAAGCGCGGGAAACATTACTTGAACGAGACGAGGAAATAGCTGAATTGAAAGCAGAAAGAAATAACACCCGGGTAAGTCGGTAATACACAATGTAACGTGTGACATACCATTTCAGTAAGATGAATATAGTGAAGCAAATGCATTCAACTTATACCAGTACTTGTCCTGAAAACCCAATCGAGTGCATTTCTTAATAGTTTTTCTTCATTTTACTTGGTCTTTTCTTTTTTTTTCATCATGTTCTTAGCTTCTTTTGGAACACCTTGAGTGCCTAGTGTCCAGACATGAACGTTCATTGCGTATGACTGTGGTGAAAAGGCAAGCAGCTGCACAAAGTGGGGTTTCTAGTGAAGTAGAGGTATTAAAAGCTTTAAAAAGCCTATTTGAACATCATAAGGCTTTGGATGAAAAGGTAGAGTAGAATGTTCCTATTTATAATTGTTTCCCGTTTAATTATCGGCGGTACGGTTTTGTTTAGGTGAGGGAGAGGCTACGACTATCAATAGAAAAGAATACTGCCCTTGAAGAGGAATTAAATTCAACCAAAGAAGAGGTAAAAGAAAAAGTCAGACAGTTTGTATTACTATTCAATATATGGTTACATTAGTTGCAGCAATACAAGTCGGGTGCAATCCAACACAATAGCGATGCAAACAAATCGAATGGTACCGGAGATAAGGTAAGTCATTAGCAAAGTAAAAAATGTGCATTTGTAACATGACCTTATTGTGCAGAGCGGGGGCAGTATTAACGGCGATGCAGCCGATAATATCGACTATGCAGCCAAAACGCACGAACTACAAACGATTATCGAGAAACAGGTGAGTGATATAGCTAGTAGGCTCTCGCGAACACTATAGATTGAAGTGAGTCCAACACACAAATGTTTACAGACTGCAGAATTATCGCAGTGGCAGCGGCGTGTATCCGACTTAAATAGTAAAATGAATGAGCTTGAGGATAACCTAAGTAAGGTTCAAAAGGAACTTTCAAAATCTCAGGAACAATGTTCGAAACTACAGCGCGACTTGCGCGAAAATGTTGCACAAAAAGAAGATCAAGAAGAGCGAATAGCTACATTGGAAAAACGTTACCTCAACGCTCAACGGGAGTCGACGTCGTTGCATGATTTGAACGAAAAACTTGAGCAAGAACTTCGCCATAAAGAGGCACAACTCAAGGTAACATCTATGCACATAATTACATTTATCTTGGAGTTTAAGATTGAACGATTTATGGTTAATTATGAAAAAGCCAAAAGATCATTTTCATACTGTATACTTAAGTATTTGATTAAGCAGTAAGAGTAAGGCCAATAAGCTTGACGGCTAATTTAAGGTAAATGTAAACAACAATTTTGCAAGCTAATGGTGACTAATACGTAAGACCCTATGAACCAGTATGGGATGATGGTAAATTAACAACACTTAAATGCCTTTTCCCTAACATTTAAATAACCCCCGTTTGCAAAATCCACATATTCCATGTATCTTTTGTGTTTCTTTTTCGTGCAAACATTTTTGTTTTAGTTACATGAGGAAAAGATCGCAGCCATACAAGAGAAATTGGAATTGTCTGAACAAAAATTGGCGCAACAAGCAAAACTTCCTGATATGGAAGAACAACTAAAGGCGCGTATGGAGGCACTAACTCAGGTAGGAAATAAGGTAGGCAGGTTCACCTTCATGTCAAATAAGATGTTTTTCTTCAATATTACTGTAAACTTGTGGCTGGACTAGAGAGATGTGTACTTGTTTTAAACTTGGGCAAGAAGCAATACTTATTTAAACAATTTTAAATCGGTAACAATGTCTTTGTTTTATGTTATTGTTTATTTATTTAAATCGAATTTTATTTGTAACTTACCTTAGCTTGACTTAGTCTATTTCTGAGCCGGTGGCATACGTATTATTTGATTTTTGTTCCTTAATTTTATATTATAAAAGGAAATGCCTATAGTCTAGTCGTCCAATTATGGTTTATGTCTTAGAACATGTATTTTGATTTTGTTTCTAGTCTTAGTGGAATGCAGCATTATTTGGCTAGATTGCCAAATTGCTTGCAAAAATAACACTGTTCAACAAAAACCCGATTTTTCTTCTGTGACCTGCATACAACATAGCTTTTCCGACACTAGGAAACAGACATTGACCTCAGATGTTCACCCATAGATTTTTTGTTATAATGTATTGCGTTTTATACTAAACTAGCGGCTTCGCTCGGATAACACGGTTCCCCTTTCCTGATTTAGAACACAGAAGAGAACTCGGAACATCATTATCATTATCAGGCCTGCGATCCATGGAGGATCTGAGCCTGAGCTATAGCTGCCTTCCATCCTTGACGGTCCCGGGCACGCTGCTTCCAGTTGTCAAGACCAAGATGTCTTACATCCGCGATTACTTGGTCTTTATACCGGAGGTTCGGTCTTCCTCTTCTTCTCGAACGAGGAGGCTCGGAGTCGAAGACCCTCTTAGCTGGAGCGTTTATGTCCATGCGCTCGATGTGGCCGAGCCAGTGTAGTCGACGGGTCCTTGCCTTCCGCACTACAGCCACATCTTGGTACAGCTCGTAGAGTTCGCGGTTGTGTCTTCTTCCCCATTCACCTTCCTCACAGACAGGACCAAATATCCGGCGCAGAATTTTTCTATCGAAAGAACCCAAAATCAGCTCCGCTGTCCTGCTTACCGTCCAGCTTTCGGCTCCGTATAGTAAGACTGGCAGTATGAGCGTTTTGTAAAGCATGACTTTGGTCTTTCGAGTGAGGAGTTTTGACCCCAGTTGTTTGGACAAGTCGAAGTAGCAGCGGTTGCCAAGGGCGATTCTATCCCGGATCTCCACTGTGGTGTCATTTGTGGAATTTACGTTTGCCCCGAGGCAGACAAACTCCTTAACTACCTCGAAATTGTAACTGTCAATTGTTATATTTTGTTCCAGGTGGTGAGCGACGGATTGGTTTTTGCTTGACAGCATGTATTTCGTTTTGTCCTCATTGATCTTAAGACCAACTCGTTTCGCCTGTTCTTCAATCGCCGTGAATGCTTCCACAGTGCCACGGCGAGAAGATGCGATGATGTCGATATCATCCGCGTATCCTAGCAGCTGGATGGACTTGTAAAAGATAGTGCCTTCCCTATTGACGCCTGCCCGTCGCACTATCTGCTCCAGCACCAGGCTGACGAAGTCACATGACAGCGCATCTCCTTGCCGAAATCCGGTGCATGTTTCGAATGGTTCCGAGGTCCTAGAACCGAGTTGCACGGTGCATCGCTTGTTTTTTAGCGTGGCGCGACACAACTGGATCAGTTTTACCGGGCTCCCGAATTCGGCCATCGCCCCAAACAGCTCTTCATGATGAATGCTGTCGTATGCAGCTTTGAGTTTGATGAAAAGATGGTGTGTATCGATTTGAAACTCGTTGGTCTTTTCCAGGATTTGTCTAAGGGTGAAAATTTGGTCTATAGTTGATTTGCCGGGCCGGAAGCCGCACTGGTAGCTGCCGATTAGTGCGGTGCAAAATGGTTTTAGACGTTCACACAATACGCTGGACAGGATCTTGTATGCGACATTGAGCAGGGATATACCTCTATAGTTCTTGCAAGAGATAGGATCGCCTTTTTTGTGGATGGGGCATATAGAGCTGGTATTCCAGTCGTCGGGCATGCTTTCATCTTCCCAAATTCCGCAGATGATCTGGTGCATGCTCCCTACCAGAACATCGCCGCCAGCCTTGAAGAGCTCTGATGGCAAGCCATCTGAGCCTGCTTCCTTGTTGTTCTTCGGCTTCTGAATAGCTGTGCCGACTTCTTCGATGCTGGGTGGGAGGACTACTTCAGCGGCTGGAGTTGGGATTTCCTCGGTCCCTACCACTCTCTCTTGGTCATGCTCGTTATGCAGCTGCTGGAAGTGCTGCTTAAATACATCCACTATTCCCTGCGGGTCGGTGACAAGATTACCCTCGCAGTTTCGAAGAGCCAGGGTGCCCTTTTTGAAGCCTCCTGCAAGGCCTTTGGCTTTCTTGTAAAAGGCTCGTATTTTATGTTTATCCCTAGACTCCTCGATATCCTTGAGCTGGGAGGCTGCGAAGATTCTTTTCTTTTGTCGCAGTAGTTTTTTCTCCTCTCTTCTTCTGGCTCGGCACTCTTCTTGCGCTGCCCTGGTTTTCCTCTGCAGCGCCTTTTGGTACGCCTCGTCGGTTGCTGCCTTTTTCTGCTCACACTCGCCATTATACCACGGGTTTCTTGTCGGGGGTGGTAGGTATCCTAAGGTGGTTTCGGCTGCAGCCACATAATATTGGCATTTGTGTTCAACGTAGGCATACCGTAGAGTCTTTCGCTCAGCTGCTCCCTGTATACTCTGGCAACCTCCGGTGTGCTCAGGCGCCCAGTGTCGAACCTCCTCCTGATGGGCTGGTGCAGCTTTCTGACAGCTCGACTGTCCAAGAGCTCTGAATCTTGCTGCTACGAGGAAGTGGTCAGAGTCGACATTTGCCCCTCTGAATGTTCGCACATCCAGGATGTTTGACGAGTGCCTTGCGTCAATGAGCACATGGTCGATTTGGTTGGCGGTTCGACCGTCCGGAGATCGCCAGGTTGCTGTGTGGATTCGCTTGCGAGGGAATCTTGTGCTACTTATCACCGCATTACGAGCTGTCGCAAAGTCAGCGAGTCGGAAGCCGTTATCTGTTGTTGTATCGTGGAGGCTGTGCTTTCCGATCACTCCGCCAAGGGTGTTCTCCTTACCGATTTCGGCGTTGAAGTCCCCGAGCACGATTTTTACATCGTACTCCGGACATGCTCCGTAGGCGTTGTCCAGGAGGTCATAGAAGTCCTCCTTGATAGGGTCTTCAGCCTCGTCGGTGGGGGCGTGTGCACATATGAGGCTGATGCTATAAAATCTGCCTCTGATGCGGGTCACAGCCAGGCGATCACTTATAGGTTTAAAGTCGATGACCTTCGACCTTAACCGCTTTCCCACGACAAATCCGCATCCCAGTAAGTGCATCCTTTTGTGGCAGCTGTAATAAATGTCGCAATTTTTCTTCCTAATCATACCGTTTCCTATCCAGCATATTTCCTGGACCGCAGTAATATCCGCCTTGTACTGCGTGAGGATTCCTTCTAGTTTATGAGCAGCTCCGGGAGTGTACAGGGTTCTGACATTCCAGGAGCAAACTCGCGAATCGTGTTCCTTTTTCGTGCGTTGTCGTCGTCGAGTATCCGTCCGTGTATCCGAAGCATCTTGCTCATTCATACCTTTAGGTTTTTTTTGCGTGGGCGGATTGTTAGCCCGCCGCACAACCGCCATTCTGGTCGGGGTTTTTTTTCGCTACATACGTTTGTTCATCTCCCAACGGTTGTTGAAGAGGGTATCCAGAGGGCGCCGCGAGGAGGCCGTATGTCAACTTGACCCGGGCATTTAAACAGGAATCGTTGCTGGCATCTCGCCAGGTTGAGAGCAATCAACAACTTTACCCTGTATGTCCGAGCCCATGAACTCCGAACAGAATGTTATTTTAATACGCTACTGTAGACGATATTATATGTCCTTCCGTTTGGGGATAGAATGTAAAGATTCTGGGCATTGGACACACGCAAACATGCTACATGCAATTGTCCATGGGAAAAGCACGGCTTTTCTAAGTTCACCCCAGCCACCTTTAATGTTTGACCTTGCGCTTTGTTAATGGTCATGGCGAAACTAAGCTTTAGAGGAAATTGTAGCCTTTTAAACTGGAACGGGAGATCTGTGGGAATTATTGCGATTCGTGGGATCATTACATTTTCACCCTTTGGTACCATAGCTGGGGCATTTGGAATATGTGCTGTCTAGGAGATCAAAGAAATCATCTTCCTTGTCTTCCGTGGAGGAATGGGCACATATAATGTTACAAAATTTTGCCTCACTGGCATACTGACATAGTCCACCTCTAACAACAAATCCGCATCCAAATAGTCTCTGTCCTCTCTCCCTATGGCAGTCACCGTAGTAGATGTCGTAGTTTTTCATCCGGTTTTTCCCGGTCCATTCCATCGCATTTCCTGGATAGCGGTTATGTCTGCTTTATAGCGGTTCAGGGCGTCCGCCAAGTTGTTCGGTCGCACGTGGTCTGTTTAAGGCCTGGAATGTTAGGCGTTTTTTTTTTTTGTTATTGCGCCAAAGGATCTTCATAGATACCCAGTAGCCCGGCTACAGGCATGCACGATTCGCAGGCCCGACTAAGGTTATCAGGAATGCGCCTACGTGCTAAACCACACCCTGCACACTTCCAACCACTCTCCCCGCGGAACTGCCGTTAGGTACTACTTCGCGGGGCTGGTTAGCCTTTTAGGCAATACTCTGGTTTGAAGCTCTGATGCTTGAGCTACTCGCCTTACGTTGGCGCCCTAGGCCCCTAAGGTCGCTCATTATGCGTACCGCCACATTACTTACAATGTTCCAGTTCTCATCGTTCTGAAGCATGTAACTTATAATATTCTCAGGAGTGGGTCTCTCCCCAAACTGTTCTTGCAGAACGGTCCTCTCACTTGCATATCGTGGACAATGAAAAAACACATGCCCACTGCACTGTGGGCAGTAAGGGGCAACTTCGTGTTTGCGCTTGAAGAGGTATTCTCTGAAACATCCGTGTCCCGTCAGAAACTGGGTTAAATAATAATTTATTTCACCGTGGTCACGTTTTAGCCATACCTCCATTTCTGGTATAAGACGATGTGTCCATCTTCCCTTTACGGCGTCGTTCCACTGTTGTTGCCAGATTGCGATATTGCGATCCCTTTCGTACTTTCTTTTATCGTCGTTTACCCGACCGTTTCGAACTCGTTCACTTCGATGTCTTTTCATCTCATCAGCTAGCAAGTCGATAGGAAGCATTGAGAATACGACAAGAATAGCATCGTTTGAAACCGTTCGAAATGCACTGGCGACCCTAAGTGCGCTGAGTCGGAGGACGGATTTAACTCTCCGCGTGCAAATGCGAATGCGGGCTGTCACAGTCCGTTCTGCCAACCGGTGTCAAAGTTATTGGGTTGTTTGATGGGCAAACACTTTAATTGGGCCACCCGTTATTAGAATGTCTTTTACTAAAAGAAATATGGGTGATGAGCAATTTCTGTTTTCATATTCGTTTTTAGGATGCAACACCCAAACATTTTCAAATCACAAAATGTGTGTTGAACAGTGTCATTGATTTGTTCTTTATTTTTATTTATATTTTGTATAAGAATCACAGAGTTAACATAACCTAAAACTGCACTGTTATATTACAGAATGTTACACTACCAACTATCGAAAGAAAAAACAAAATATATGAAACCTCCTAGAACGTATTAAATGCAATATAAAAACATCTTTTTTGACACCGCACACTATGGGAAATGTCATTCTACTCGAGCTTTTTTCATTTCTCCTTTTTCTTTATACTACCTCCAAGCTTCATACATTTATCCGCATTACTCGCTACAGCAAGCATGTCAAACTCGCGGCTCGCTACCAATAATTGTGCGGCCCAGCCCGCGGTAATTTCCAGGTTTTCACACACATTCATTTTTAGGGTTCCGTACCCAAAGGTAAAGCGGAACCCTATTACTAAGACTTCGCAGTCCGTCCGTCCGTCCGTCTGTCACCAGGCTGTATCTCATGAACCGTGATAGTTAGACAGTTGAAATTATCACAGATGATGTATTTCCCTTGCCGCTACCACTTACTTACTTACTTATCAGGCCTGCGATCCATGGAGGATCTGAGCCTGAGCTATAGCTGCCTTCCATCCTTGACGGTCCCAGGCACGCTGCTTCCAGTTGTGAAGACCAAGATGTCTTAAATCCGCGATTACTTGGTCTTTATACCGGAGGTTCGGTCTTCCTCTTCTTCTCGAACCAGGAGGCTCGGAGTCGAAGACCCTCTTAGCTGGAGCGTTGATGTCCATGCGCTCGATGTGGCCGAGCCAGTGTAGTCGACGGGTCCTTGCCTTCCGGACTACATCCACATCTTGGTACAGCTCGTAGAGTTCGTGGTTGTGTCTTCTTCTCCATTCACCTTCCTCACAGACAGGACCAAATATCCGGCGCAGAATTTTTCTTTCGAAAGAACCCAAAATCAGCTCCGCTGTCCTACTTACCGTCCAGCTTTCGGCTCCGTACAGCAAGACTGGCAGAATGAGCGTCTTGTAAAGCATGACTTTGGTCTTTCGAGTGAGGAGTTTTGACCCCAGTTGTTTGGATAAGCCGAAGTAGCAGCGGTTGCCAAGGGCGATTCTACGCCGGATCTCCACTGTGGTGTCATTTGTGGAATTTACGTTTGCCCCGAGGTAGACAAACTCCTTAACTACCTCGAAATTGTAGCTGTCAATTGTTATATTTTGTCCCAGGTGGTGAGCGACGGATTGGTTTTTGCTTGACAGCATGTATTTCGTTTTGTCCTCATTGATCTTGAGACCAATTCGTTTCGCCTGTTCTTCAATCGCCGTGAATGCTTCCACAATGCCACGGCGAGAACACGCGATGATGTCGATATCATCCGCGTATCCTAGCAGCTGGATGGACTTGTAAAAGATAGTGCCTTCCCTGTTGAGGCCTGCCCGTCGCACTATCTGCTCCAGCACCAGGTTGAAGAAGTCACATGACAGCGCATCTCCTTGCCGAAATCCGGTGCATGTTTCGAATGGTTCCGAGGTCCTAGAACCGAGTTGCACGGTGCATCGCGTGTTTTTTAGCGTGGCGCGACACAACTGGTTTTACCGGGATCCCGAATTCGGCCATCGCCCCAAACAGTGCTTCACGATGAATGCTGTCGTATGCGGCTTTGAAATCGATGAAAAGATGGTGTGTATCGATTTGAAACTCGTTGGTCTTTTCCAGGATTTGTTGAAGTGTGAAAATTTGGTCCATAGTTGATTTGCCGGGCCGGAAGCCGCACTCGTAGCTGCCGATTAGTGCGGTGCAAAATGGTTTTAGACGTTCACACAATACGCTGGACAGGATCTTGTATGCGACATTGAGCAGGGATATACCTCTATAGTTCTTGCAAGAGGTAGGATCGCTTTTTTTGTGGATGGGGCATATAGAGCTGGTATTCCAGTCGTCGGGCATGCTTTCATCTTCCCATATTCTGCAGATGATCTGGTGCATGCTCCCTACCAGAACATCGCCGCCAGCCTTGAAGAGCTCTGATGGCAAGCCATCTGAGCCTGCGGCCTTGTTGTTCTTCAGCTTCTGAATAGCTGTGCCGACTTCTACTATGCTGGGTGGGAGGACTACTTCAGCGGCTGGAGTTGGGATTTCATCGGTCATGCTCGTTAAGCAGCTGCTGGAAGTGCTGCTTAAATACATCCACTATTCCCTGCGGGTCGGTGACAAGATTACCCTCGCAGTTTCGAAGAGCCAGGGTGCCCTTTTTGAAGCCTCCTGCAAGGCCTTTGGCTTTCTTGTAAAAGGCTCGTATTTTATGTTTATCCCTAGACTCCTCGATATCCTTGAGCTGGGAGGCTGCGAAGATTCTTTTCTTTTGTCGCAGTAGTTTCTTCTCCTCCCTTCTTCTGGCTCGGTACTCTTCTCGCACTGCCCTGGTTTTCCTCTGCAGCGCCTTTTGGTACGCCTCGTCGGTTGCTGCCTTTTTCTGCTCACACTCGCCATCATACCACGGGTTTCTTGTCGGGGCCGCTACCACGACAAATACTAAAAACAGAACAAAATTAATATTTAAGGGGGGCTCCCATACAACAGACATGATTTTCATCCAGAAAAACCCCTTGGTCACATACTGAACTAAGGTTAGTCGACAATATGTTTGTGTCTTTGATGAATTAATCCTAGCTGCAAACCTTTTCCCCATATTTATTGTTATTCACCTTTTCACATCGTGGCTGTCAAGTAAGATAATTGATTTGAATTCAATGGACACATATGATCAACTATATCTCATCATGAAGATTTTTGATTATCAAAGTAATATGCCGATAACCTGCCTGCAACCAAGATCTGTTATCATACGAAAAATGTGATTGGCCACAATCATTAAATTACAGCACCTTCAAGGACTAGGATGTTTAGGAAACAGAAGTACCACGAAAACATGTCCTTGAGCAGCCCTTAGGGCACTTGTTGGATCTTTGCTTAGAAGATAAATAGACATGATAGCCAACGTGTCACTTACCAATTATTAAAGAACTGGCTAGCTTGTGGTATATGACATCCTGCCACTATTTTTGGCTTGGTGTTGATCACATACAACGTCTCTTTCATTTTGATATAACTATACAGATGGTACGGAACCCTTTGTGCGCGAGTCCGACTCGCACTTGGCCGTTTTTGTTTTTTTTTTTTTTTTTTTTAATGAGAAAATACGATCCATATTAGTAATTAATACAAACAAACCGGTAAATTGAATTGTTTTAAATTTTTCCATTCCAACCACATGTACACAAACAAATTTCGAGAGCGCTAAAACGGTCCTCCCTTTGCTTTGTATGTATTTGCTGTTGTACCTCTTTTTTGCCTACACTTTTAAACTCATTTGATTTTGCATAGTCGGAGTCTACACGAGGGCTTTCTTTTGAACCTACGTTCCAATTTGAGGACGCGTCCACACGGAGCTTTTCTGCGCGTGCCTGTTTCTTGACATTTCGCTTCACATTTCAATTTCGTTAGCCTGTGGTGATGTTTGAAAAGTAAGAATGGTATCCAAACGTACACTTCCAAGTCAGAAACAGGAGTGAAGCTACATCGCAAAACAAAGAAAAGGAGATAAGGAAATGGCAACAAAACCCACGAAGTAGCTACCCGCGCGTGACTGTGCCAATGTATTTCTGTTTCACTTACCCTCTCTTTTACACTTATTTTAGCCCTCGTCAGAAAGCCCTCGTGTAGACTCCGACATACGAACAAAATAATGCGTAGTTTAAGCGGCCTACACACACGCTATGGATCGAATGGATCGGTTTGAAGTCATTTCGCCACACACTTGTGGATCGGTATACGTTCTTCATTTCACGCTGTTCGCCGTCGAGTAAGGATGGATCGCGGAGAAAAAATAATTTTGTTGTGTGGTGTATATATTGTGTGAAATAAGGAAAGAAAGGATAATGAAAGAGAAACGTTCACTGTGGATGCAGGAGTGGTTTCTGATCCTAATAACTTATTCATATATAGATACATGCATTCACAAATATGTGAATGAGGGTCTCATAATTCTATTGCCTATTGCCTGCGAGTGTTTATTGCTTGTTTCATTTTATGATTCGATGTTCGCAGTTTTTAACATACATTTGTGCACATATGAATCATAAAGACAATCATAAACATATAAACAGACTGCATAGATGCACTCTAACAACGGGTGGACGTTTCCTAGACATCGTCAACCGCGCCGCACACACGCTACCGATCGCAAGAATATCAAACTCATTTGAAAACTTGCGATCTGTAGCAAACTACCCCACACACACGACGATCTGTTTGAATCACAACCGATCCATTCGATCCGTAGCGTGTGTGTAGACCGCTTTATGCACAGACCAATAATGAGACCTACATACGTCTTTTACCGAGTTACCGTCCCACATAGCCGACATAATGTTATCATCCCGCAGACGGGATGTGTGTGATGTGTGTGCCAACACCTCATAAGAGAATATAAAAACTCTTGAACCTGCGCGAGTCTCTAAAAAAAAAAATAAATAAAATAATAAATGTTATTGCACAGCTTACCCGAGAAAGCCAACTGGTGGGGCCTTAACAACTTCTTTCGAAACTTTAACTGGTCGTTGTGCTTCCTCGACAACGACGTGGACGCCGCAACTGATACTATCGCAAACATTATCCGAATCGGCTTGGCAAATTTTATTCCCAGCAAAATAAAAAGCACCAGGCCTAAGGATAATTCGTGGTTTGACTTGAGCTGCAAAGAGGCTATTAGGCTCAGGGAGCTTAGTTTTCGGGCCTACAAGGCAAACAGTTCTGAGTAAAACCACATTCGACGGGTTAAATTCCAATCCGACCAAAAATTAGGGCGTTAAATCCTTCAATGTCCCAAAGGTAGCAAAAGTTTCTGGTCGTTTGTAAAAAACGTAAAAAACTCAACTAAGTCGTCTATACCGACGTTCATCCACAATGCCATTCCAGCTGTCACCCCCTTAGACAAAGCTAACCTACTTGCTGCCCATTTCGCAACCAGTTCTCAGCTGCCAGCTTGTACTTTGTCTCCGCCTGTACTAGAGTGCGTCAATTCCACTATGGGACTAATCCACTTCCGCACTCGTACAGTCACAAGGGTTCTTAAAGACCTCGACATACACAAATCCGCGGGTCCAGATGGTATTGCCCCAATAGTTCTGAAGAGGTGTTCTTCTACGCTTGCAAAACCACTGCGTAAGCTTTTTCACCTTTCCTACACCTCTGGGCTTTTTCCGAGTAGGTGGAAAACAGCATTTGTCCAGCCTATACCCAAAAAAGGCGAATCATCTTCTCCCTCCAACTACCGACCCATTGCACTAACGTCCCTTCTTTCCAAGGTCATGGAAACGCTGATTAACCGTCAGCTTATGAAATATCTTGAATCACGGAAACTCCTCAATGACCGCCAATACGGTTTCCGCAGCAACAGATCCACTGGTGATTTGAAGACATATCTCGCTGAAAAGTGGAATCACTTGCTTCACCAAGCAGGTGAAAGCAAAATTGTTGCACTGGATATTTCGAAAGCATTTAACAGGGTTTGGCATGAAGCCCTTTTGTCGAAAATGCGTGCTTTTGGGATCGATGAGTCTCTCTTTCAATGGACTAGAAGGTACCTTTCGAATCGTTCAATTCAAGTTGTTTTGAACGGATTCAAGTCTGATACTCACTTTGTATATGCCGGTGTTCCCCAGAGCTCCGTTTTGTCTCCGACACTCTTTCTTATTTTTATAAATGATCTCTTGTCTGTTACTTCCAATCCAATTCACTCCTTCGCTGACGACAGTACCCTCAGCTTCTCATATTCGTTCACCAGTTTACGACCCTGCACTTCGGTTGTAGATAATGAGCGGCAGCGTATGTTAAGCTCATTAAATTCCGATATCGACAGCATTATCCAATGGGGTAAAATTCCAATAGAGTGGAATTTAATGCGTCCAAAAAACAATGCTGTCTCTTGTCGTTAAAGCGTATAACTAACCCGCAGTCATTATCCATGAATGGCACTTGCATCTCAGAAACTGAAAAGCTTTCCATGTTGGGTATGAGTGTTGCTCACAATCTTAATTGGAGCGACCATATATTCAGTGTCGCCAAGAATGCTGCGAAATGCCTACGCTTCTTATACAGATGCAAGAAATATTTCTCACCCTTAGATCTGGCTACATTCTATAAGGCGTTCATTCGCCCCAAATTAGAGTTTAACGCTCATGTCTGGTCCGGTGCTTCCAAGACCTCATTGCACCTACTAGACAGAATACAAAAACGAGCCATAAAACTGATAGGTGACTCCAGCATTACCAAAACATTAGAATCGCTGGAACACCGCAGGAATGTTACCTGCCTGTCCCTGTTTTATCGTTACTACCACCAAAAATGCTCTGATGAAATAGCCAGTTGCATTCCGCCCCTTCAACATTTCTCCCGCAATACACGTCTCTCTAGGAATGCTCACCAATATACCCTGAAGCACGCTTTCGGACGTACTGTCAAATATAGAGAATCTTTCATTAACCGAACCACACGAATCTGGAACTCCCTGCCGGATTCGGTGTTCCCTCCTCAATGCAACATGCAAGCATTTAAGATCAATGTCCATCGGCATCTCCTCTATTCCTCTTCCTTTCTACCTTCTGCCCGCACTGTGTCGCCGACATAATAAGGTTATTAGAGCTTGAGTGCGCGAAAATTATTTAAAAAAAAAAAAAAAACCCCAAAGAAGGATTAATGAGAGTCTAGCTCACATCTGTTCCTTGTGTCTACTGTGCAAACCATAATATTCAAGCAGTATAAAAAGAAATGTAAAAAAGAATAAAGATACATTGGGTCGTATGCAAAAAGCTTTCGCTCAGTCTCAGTAGACTGAGATGTGAGACAGAGCGAAAGGTACTGAGATTGAGCTTTTGCAATGAGCGAAATAACTTTTCTGCATATTTTTTCAAATTTCTTTTTTTATTTGAAAGTACAATCCTTCCGGTTAATAATGGAAAATAATTTCATTCAAATGGCTGCCTCGGCTGGCCATGCAGTTGCCTACACGATCGGTCCAATTTTTAGGCACATTATCGATTGTGTGCAGCTGCATTTCACCAATGGCTTCACGAATATTGTCCTTTAAAGTGTCAATTGCCTCTGGCTTGTCGGCGTAACACTTATCTTTGACAGCACCCCACAAATAATAGTCCAACGGTGTCAAATCGCAGCTTCGAGGTGACCAAACGTCATCAGCTTTGCGGCTGATAATGCGATCTTCAAAAATAGGGCGCAGAACATTGAGTGTAGCTTCGGCTGTGTGGCACGTAACGCCGTCATGTTGAAACCAAATGTTGCCAATATCCTCCTCTTCAATTTTTGTGAACAAAAATTCGTTCAACATGGCCCGATAACGATCGCCATTGACTGTAACGGCCACTCCTTGCTCATTTTCGAAGAAAAATGGCCCAATTATGCCTCTGGACCAAAATCCGCACCAAACAGTGGCTCGTTTTGGGTGCACCGGCTTTTCAATGTATGCGTGCGGGTTTTCTGTGCCCCAAATGCGACAATTTTGCTTGTTTACATACCCACCAAGATCAAAATGAGCTTCATCTGAAAATATGTTTTTTTTTTTTTTTTGGCACAATCGGCATCTTCTGTAAGTCGTTCGCAGGCCCACTTAGCGAAGCGAAAACGCATTGGATGGTCAGTTGGCTTCAACTCCTGAACCAATTGGACTTTGTATGGCGTCATACCAAGGTCTTTATGCAAAATTCGTCTCAATGATGTCTCCGAAATGTTCAATTGTTAAGAACGACGGTGAATTGATGTTGATGGCGCTTCACGCACACTTTCTGCCGCAGCAGCAATATTCTCGGGTGTACGCACTATTTTTGGCTTTTCACGCTTTGGTTTATCGATGAGGATGCCCGTTTCTTTAATTTTTTTCACAAGATAACGAACATACGGAGCTGACGGTGCTTCTCTTCTTCCAAAATCCGTACACAATTTTCGCACACATTCTGCAACATTACCATGATTTTCAAAGTAATGTCGCAATATTTCCCAGCGTTGTTCAAGCCTATACACAACCATATTCGTTCAGCGGATGGATAAAGCTAATTATCTGTCAAATCAGACATGAGCTAAGTGTTACCATTCACGAAATAAGCACTACTTGAAATAAAAAAAAAGCCGCGCAGAGTCTCGTCGCGACTCTAATTAGAGTCCAGTCCTAAATTAGGATTGAGAGCACGTTTCAAAAATTTTGAAGTTCCGTAGATCCATAGGTCGATCACGAGAGTCTGCTAGCGTTTATATAAAATTTTCTCTTCGATCCGAGCTCGTATGTCGTGTTGGTCGATTACGAGAGTCCACTTGATATATTTTTCTAACCAAAATTTTATTTTTGTATGCTGCATGTCGTGTCGCGAAAACATGTCGATCGCAAAATTTTTGGAACGTGCTCTCCATCCTAATTTAGGATAAAACCATAGATGGCGGACCCTTTATTTACCAGTCCGATTTGAGAACACTCGAAAATCGGGATATGAAATCATTTGCATGTTTGGAAGCACCTATCGGTGCGAGCAGTTATTTTCAGTCATGAAAATACATACATAGGGCTAGTGCCACTATTAGCAATATGGCACTGCGACCTTTGCAGATCTATTGTGCCTGCTAGCCGGTTAGCCGAGTAACCTCTCCACCTCTATAATGAAGTTGAGAATGCTTCTCGTAGGAGCCAGGGTGATCCCCTCAGGAGTCATAAGTTCACTGAGAAGGATGTGCTTCCTAAGATGGCAGAGAGCAGCACACTTACATAGTATGTGTTCTGCCGTCTCATCGTCCTCTAGACAGAGCCGACACTCAGTTTCAGATGAGAGACTAATTTTGTTTAGATGATATCTCAGACCGCAGTGTCCCGTTAGATAGCTGACTAGCCTTCTGATATCCCCTCTATTGAGTTTGAGTATGTCAATAGGGTGTTTGTTTAGGGGTCGTATAAGTCGTTTAGATTGACGGAGTCCCCGAACACTGTTCCAGAAGGACAGGTGTTGCGATTTTTCCCACTTGTCCAAGAGGTAATTTAGCTTAGACCCGGGAATGCCGCAGAAAGGTTCCGGACTTATGTATTTGTCGCTGGAACCTTTTCTGGCAAGTTGGTCGGCAATTTCATTGCCTTTATGTCCTGGCACCCACCAAAGTTTAACAGTGTTTCTTTTGGCGAGGTCTTGCCGGGCGTCATGGCATTCCTTGACGGTTTTTGAGTTCGTGCTGTACAAACCTAGTGCTTTAAGCGCTGCTTGGCTATCAGAGAGTATGTTGATAGTTACTCCTCTGATGCCAGTCTCGAGATTTAGATTGACACATGTTAGGATGGCATGTAGCTCTGCTTGGAAGACGCTGGGGCTTATTACCAGGGCCTTCGAGATCTTGCGTTTTGGTCCAAAGATGCCGGCGACAACGCCAGAAGCCATCTTGGAGCCATCCGTGTACCACCTAAGGCCTTTGACATTCAACAGGGGATCACTGTTTTCCCATGCTGAGCGATTTGGGATCAATATCTCAAATCCCTTGTTAAAGGTGAAGGTGTGTGGCAATGCGTCCGAGGCTGTAGTAATCATATCCAGCTCGGGAAAGTGTTGTAATATGGACATGTGGCCTGCAGGTCTACAGGGCATATTTGTTCCCGAGCAGAGGATTTTGATTGCACTGCGTAATGCCACCTTCTTGATAAAAAGATGCAGTGGAGCGAGTCCAATGAGTGCTTCCTGTGCTGCCGTAGGGCAGGACGGCATAGCGCCTGTGATGCCGAGACACGCTAGTCTCTGAAGGCGTTGAAGCTTAATAATTGTGGTTTTTTGTTCAACTTTTGTCCACCATACGGTGAACCCGTAGGTGACGATAGGCCTTACTATCGCGGTATATAACCAGTGGACTATCTTAGGTTTAAGCCCCCAGGTTTTACCGTAGGTGCGTCGGCAGGCCCACATTGCCTTAGTCGCTTTCATGAGTTTATTTTTCATGTTGGAGTTCCAGTTGAGTCTGCGGTCTAGGTCAATACATAGATACTTTACCTCCTCTGAAAATTCTATGTGTGTTCCATGTAGAAAGATTGAGCAGGGTTGTACCTTTCTCCTCTTTGTAAATGGAACTAAGATTGTCTTATTTGGGTTAATAGATAACCCCTCTCTGCCACACCAGTCAGAGATAAATTGGAGCGCAAGCTGTATGCGCTCACAGGCAGTGACCTCGCACTTGCCCGTAACAATGACTACTAGGTCATCAGCATATCCGATGACCTCGTAGCCCCGAGTGGTCAGCTTGCGTAGCAGGTCGTCGATGACTATCGACCAAATCAGTGGCGAGAGGACTCCCCCTTGTGGGCATCCTCTAACCGCCGGTACTGTCACTGAGACCTCTCCGAATGTTGCTGATATGATACGGCTATCTAGCATCGCCCTAATCCAGTGATTAGTGGGATGGTCCACACCCCTGCAAGATAGTGCAGTGGTGATCGAATCATAGCCAGTATTTTCTATATCGAGGAAGGCGCAGATTGCGATCTCCTTTTGTGTGAAAAGTCACCAGTTAGATCCCGAATAACTGATATACACCTTGGGTCTGTTTTGAAATTAATCACGGCCGACAAGATCTCTCCACAAGTAGAAAAGCTGGTAGCAGAGAAGAGATGCCAGGTATCAGGCAGAAGACATTAGTGTTAACAATATTCTTATTCTTTTTTGTTTTTTGAAATAAATCTGGGGTGGAATCGGCTAAGGTGATTTGTGACAAGTGACAGTCACATTCGCGGTTTCGGTATCGTGTAAGGTGATAGTCACTGTGATTGTCACATTTTTGTGACAGTTTTCTGGTGACAGCTATTTAGCTATCACTTTCATATGTTCTGTGCGTTTGATATGGCTTTGTGTGTTTTATAAAATAGAAAATATGTGTTTCCGTGCTTGGAACTATTTTTAAGCGAAGATGAAGAGCTCAATGAGACATTGATGGAAGTTAGAATTCTGAGGAAGAATTCGAGAAATCGGTCTAAATCGGTTTCCCTTCCCTGTACGCCGACAAAATGTATAATTGGCCAATAAATGAATTGAATGCAATAATAGCATTTCTAATATGTACATTATTTACTTTTCCCAGTATTTGTGCAAAACAATCGGTGACAACGGCCCTGAATTTATTTTCAAAATTTCTTTTTACCTACCTAACAGCTGTCTTAAGGCAGCCCTACACGGCGAACATGTTCGCCGATTTTGTTCGTGAATTCGCTGTGAATGTCGCCGAGTAAACATAAATAAATAACCATAAGCGCAACCACTTGTGCTTATTTATCGTACATGTTTACCCTCTGAAGAATCAGCACGAAATGAATGTTCTCCAAATGTGTTCGCCGTGTAGAGAGTAACGCAAACGAACGGATTCGGCGAACAAGTTCGCCGTTTAGGGCTACCTTTATCTATTAGTAACTCCGAAAAAGCAAGTGTTGCTCTTTTTCTATACTTTTTTTGTGATAATCTTACCCGATACCGACAGATGATGATAGTCACATATGACTGTCACCAAAGTGACTATCACCTATCACCTTAGCCGATTCCACCCCTGTTTTGTTCGTGGCCCATACAAATCTACATCCTGCTTGGTTGGCCCGTGGTAGCGATTGAGTTTGACATGCTTGCGCTACAGTATACAAACTAAAAGCAATTCAAAATACGATTTACTTATCTGGGCATGCGCATTGTTTTTCTTATTTTTGGTTGAAGTAAGAACGTACCCTTCTTTCCCCTTACAGCTCATTCATCGTATTCTGTATTCGTTTATGTTCTAATTAATTACATAGTCGTAATCCATTGTTTATGTGTTTTATGTCTCTTTTGGTTTAAGTGATCGTAAACGTAAGTCATTTCTATATTTCTTCTTTTTGTTTTTGTTATGAATCACGTCTCATGTTCTGTCAGCGTTTTTTGAGTAAACCACTTGCTTACAAATTGGCATTAAATATTATAAATTTTATAGGCACAAGAACGACATGGTTCGGCAGAGGATCGTATCCAGCGTTTGGAGACGAATTTAGATGAGAAAAATGCAGAAGTGATTCGACTTAATCAGAGACTTAAAATGAACGAAGAGCACAATATGCGACTCTCATCAACGGTCGACAAACTATTATCAGAGTCGAATGAACGATTGCAAGTTCATTTGAAAGAGCGTATGCATGCTTTGGACGAGAAGAATATTTTAACACAAGAATTAGATAAGGCGAGGAAACTAGCTGAAGAGTTGCATCACGAAAAGAGTGAAATTATGAAGGAGCTTTCGAAAACCCGATTGGAAATTGAGAATTTCAAAAGACAACTCTTACAGCAAGAGATTGCTTATAATATTCAACAAACGGAAGCATTAACACGTAGTCTATCGCCTAGCAGTGTGGTTGATGGGACGGCATTCTCACGGAGTACATCACATACTAGTTTTGATACACATTCGCTGCGTCGGAATAAGCAGAGAATGGAGGAAAACGATCAATATGCCAGGAGTTTAGCCGAACAAGTATACTTGCAGGGACGTCATCAATTGTTCTTAAATGAAATGTTACATTTGTTTTAGGAATGGAATAAGCTGCAACAGGCGCATGCGTTAGCGAACGCTCAAGCAGCATATGACGTATCTGGGGGCGGAGAATGCGATGATACAGATGCACTTTTCAGCGCAGCTGAAATTATGTCACCAACTGGTCATACCGATGCACAAACGTTGGCAATGATGCTTCAAGAGCAGTTAGATGCCATCAACAATGAAATTAGGTAAAGCTTTACTTTGTAAGATATATATCGTTTTAATGGCTATACATGTACGTACTACATGTATATATTCAGTCGTTACAAACCAGTACAAGACAGAATACTAAGTATTTCTGGAAATATGTCAATATGAGGCGTAAATCCAAGGACATTCCAACGTATATGAAATATCTAGGCAAAACTTCTAGTGATCTCTCTACTATCTGTAAAATGTTTGCCGATTATTTTAAAACTGTACTGTAGCACCTCCAAAGAAATACCGCGAACTTCAGAACTATTTCACCTCGGATCGACCGTGTATCTACCTCAGATGTTTTCAATGCCTTATCTCTGGAAAATCAGTTGGTCCTAATGGACCACTATTCACTATTCCTACTAAAAAATTGCGCTGCTGTATTAGCAAAGCCACTAAGTTCTATTTTTTATTTATTCCTTGTATGTATGTATGTATGTTGGCGTTACAGTCCATGAAGAACCTGAGCCGAGCTTCTTTCAATCACCCATGTTTGTCTCCGCCTGTACGAGAGTGCGTCAATTCCACCATGGGACTAATCCACTTCAGCACTCGTACAGTCGCAAGGGTTCTTAAAGACCTCGACATACACAAATCCGCTAGTCCAGATGGTATTGCCCCAATAGTTCTGAAGAGGTGTTCTTCTACGCTTGCAAAACCACTGCGTAAGCTTTTTCACCTTTCCTACACCTCTGGGCTCTTTCCGAGTAGGTGGAAAACAGCATTTGTCCAGCCTATACCCAAAAAAGGCGAATCATCTTCTCCCTCCAATTACCGGCCCATTGAACTAACGTCCCTTCTTTCCAAGGTCATGGAAACGCTGATTAACCGTCAGCTTATGAAATATCTTGAATCACGGAAACTCCTCAATGACCGCCAATACGGTTTCCGCAGCAAGAGATTCACTGGTGATATGATGGCATATCTTGCTGAAAAGTGGAATCACTCGCTTCACCAAGCAGGGGAAAGCAAAATTGTTGCACTGGATATTTCGAAAGCATTTGACAGGGTTTGGCACGAAGCCCTTTTGTCGAAAATGCGTGCTTTTGGGATCGATGAGTCTCTCTTTCAATGGACTAGAAGGTACCTTTCGAATCGTTCAATTCAAGTTGTTTTGGACGGATTCAAGTCTGATACTCACTTTGTAAATGCCGGTGTTCCCCAGGGCTCCGTTTTGTCTCCGACTCTCTTTCTTATTTTTATAAATGATCTCTTGTCTGTTACTCCTAATCCAATTCACTCCTTCGCTGACGACAGTACCCTCAGCTTCTCATATTCGTTCACCAGTTTACGACCCTGCACTTCGGTTGCAGATAATGAGCGGCAGCGTATGTTAAGCTCATTAAATTCCGCCTCGACAGCATCATCCAATGGGGTAAAAACAATAGAGTGGAATTTAATGCGTCCAAAAAACAATGCTGTCTCTTGTCGTTAAAGCGTATAAATAAGCCGCAGCCATTATCCATGAATGGCACTTGCATCTCAGAAACTGAAAAGCTTTCCATCCTGGGTATGAGTGTTGCTCACAATCTTAATTGGAGCGACCATATATTCAGTGTCGCCAAGAATGCTGCGAAATGCCTAGGCTTCTTATACAGATGCAAGAAATATTGCTCACCCTTAGATCTGGCTACAATCTATAAGGCGTTCATTCGCCCCAAATTAGAGTTTAACGCTCATGTCTGGTCCGGTGCTTCCAAGACCTCACTGCACCTACTAGACAGAATACAAAAACGAGCCATAAAACTGATAGGTGACTCCAGCATTACCAAAACATTAGACTCGCTGGAACACCGCAGAAATGTTACCTGCCTCTCCCTGTTTTATCGTTGAAATAGCCAGTTGCATTCCGCCCCTTCAACATTTCTCCCGCAATACACGTCTCTCTAGGAATGCTCACCAATATACTCTGAAACCCGCTTTCGGACGTACTGTCAAATATAGAGAATCTTTCATTAACCGAACCACACGAATCTGGAACTCCCTGCCGGATTCGGTTTTCCCCCCTCAATGCAACATGCAAGCATTTAAGATCAATGTCCATCGGCATCTCCTCTATTCCTCTTCCGCTCTACCTTCTGCCCGCACTGTGTCGCCGACATAATAAGGTTATTAGACCTTGAGTGCGCGCAAATTAATAAAAAGATAAAAAAAATGTTGTGTCTGATTTCATTTTCCCATAGGTGAAAGGGACCAACAGTTTATTGCCGGTTCCGAACGGCGAATTTCGAGAAACTTTTCATGACAGTTTTACTACAGGGGGTTTTGTCAGAACCCCGCTGAGGAGAAACAGCGTGAAAAACACGTTCGATGACATGGCTATGTCAGGATTCGATCCCGTGTCACGGGCTCTCTCCCTTAGCAGTGGAGGTGTTCTAAATGAATGGAATATTTCGTTCTTATCCCCAATCTTCAAATCTGCAAACAAACAGGAAATCGTAAATTACAGACCTATCTGTAAACTGTCCATTATTCCAAAGATATTTCAAAAAAATTGTGTATGAAAAACTACAATTTCTCGTCAGTGCCCATATATCACCCTTTCAGCACGGGTTTGTCTCGGGGAGATCAACCTCTAGAAATCTCTCTATAATTGCAAATTATTTAGTCACCAACTTGGAGAATAATAGTCAAACCGATGTTATACACACAGATTTTGCTAAGGCTTTTGACAGAGTTAATCATCGAATTCTTATTTTAAAGTTATCATATCTTGGCTTTCATTCCAACCTCTTAAAGTGGATTGAATCTTACTTAACTGGTAGGACGCAGATCTTCTTCTTCTTAGCGGGCGCTACAGTTCGGGGTGAGCCTGGGTCTCAACCAACATGCCCCTCCAACTAGCACGATCTTTCGCTAGCCTTTTCCATTGCCGCACACCCAGTTGGCTGAGGTCCCCTTCCACCTGTGTGCGCCATCTTAAGTGCGGCCGTCCTCTGCTTCTTCGTCCCTCGGGGTTGGATTCAAAGACTCTCCGCGCTGGAGCTGTGGTGTCCATTTGCTCTACATGGCCCAGCCATCTTAGGCGTTGAATCCGTAGACGCCTGACTAGGCTCATGTCGCTGTACAGCCCGCAAAGTTCGTGGTTGAATCTTCTCCTCCATCCCCCGTCTGCGTTTATAGGCCCGCAAATCACGCGCAAAATCTTTCTCTCGAACCGACCAAGGGCCTCCTCATCCGCTTTTGATAGTGTCCATGCTTCTGCGTCGTACAACAGGACCGGGATGATAAGGGTCTTATATAGAGTCAACTTTGTCGTTCGGGAGAGGGTTCTATTACTCAGTTGCCTCCTCAGCCCAAAGAAACAGCGATTGGCAAGAGTGATTCTGCGTTTGATTTCGGAACTGGGGTCGTTGTTCCAGATAACTGCGGAGCCAAGGTAGACGAAGTCCTTAACTACCGCGAACTTATAACTGGCAATACGAACGTTCTGACCAAGACGTCGGTGGTGAGCGTCCTTTTGTGATGACAGCATATGTGTATTTAGTTTTGCCCTCGTTTATCGCCAGACCAACTTTCGCCGCCTCGAACTCAATACTCGCAAACGCCTCATTGACATCTCGCTGTGATCTACCTATTATGTCAATATCGTCGGCGTATGCAAGGAGTTGCGAGGATTTGAAATAGATTGTGCCTCTTGTATTGGCCAGTGATTTTTGCACAATCATTTCCAATATGATGTTGAAGAAATCACACGATAGCGCATCGCCCTGCCTAAATCCTTTTTTGACATCAAAACTATCGGTCAGTTCTGCACCGATTCGGATGGAGCAGCGAGCATTCTCCAAAGTCATCCTGCATAGTCTGACGAGCTTAGCAGGTATGTCAAAGGTAGACATAGCGTTGTATAGCTCGTCTCTAATTACGCTGTCGTATGCGGCTTTGAAGTCGGTTTTTTTCAGGATCTGCCGTAGTGTGAAGATTTGGTCGATGGTGGACTTCCCTGGCCTGAATCCGCACTGATAAGGACCTATCAGCTTATTTACAAAAGGCTTCAGGCGTTCACATAAAACGGCAGAGAAGATTTTGTAGGCGATGTTAAGGAGACTTATTCCTCTATAGTTGGCGCAATCAGAGGGGTCTCCTTTCTTGTGGATCGGGCATACGATGCTGAGACTCCATTCTTCGGGCATGCTTTCCTCTAACCATATCTTACGGATGAGCTGGTGGATGCTCCCAACCAGGTCATCCCCAGCTGCCTTGAAGAGCTCAGCAGACAGTCCGTCTGCGCAAGCAGTTTTATTCGACTTGAGCTTCCATATGGCAATCTTAACTTCGTCGAGGGCAGGGGGACAGAATTCTCTGCGGTCTCCGTCGATTAGAAATGGATCTTTCTGCCTGACAGCGGTATATTGACTAACATCGCCGTTATACAGTCTGCAGAAGTGGTTTTTCCATATTCTCAGCATCGACTGCGGTTCTACTACTAGGTGTCCGTTCTCATCCCTGCAGGCTTCCGTTCTGGCTTTATAACCTTGGCATGTTCACTTTATCTGTTGATAAAACTTTCGAACGTCACGCCTGCAGTAACACCTCTCCAAATCCTCAATCGCGCGCTTCTCGTGCTCTTTCTTCTTTCTTCTAAGAAGCTTATGCTCCTCCCTTCTTTTAAGCTCGTAGAGCTCACGAGCTGCTTTTGTTCTTGGACGCAGATGGTCAAGATTACATTTTTTTCATCGCAAACTATCTCCGTAACGCCAGGTGTCCCACAAGGTAGTCATCACCGGTCGGTCTTCCTCTTCTTCTCGAACCAGGAGGCTCGGAGTCGAAGACCCTCTTAGCTGGAGCGTTGATGTCCATGCGCTCGATGTGGCCGAGCCAATGTAGTCGACGGTTCTTTGCCTTCCGGACTACATCCACATCTATGTACAGCTCGTAGAGTTCGCGGTTGTGTCTTCTTCTCCATTCACCTTCCTCACAGACAGGACCAAATATCCGGCGCAGAATTTTTCTTTCGAAAGAACCCAAAATCAGCTCCGCTGTCCTGCTTATCGTCCAGCTTTCGGCTCCGTACAGCAAGACTGGCAGAATGAGCGTTTTGTAAAGCATGACTTTGGTCTTTCGAGTGAGGAGTTTTGACCCCAGTTGTTTGGACAAGCCGAAGTAGCAGCGGTTGCCAAGGGCGATTCTATGCCGGATCTCCACTGTGGTGTCATTTGTGGAATTTACGTTTGCCCCGAGGTAGACAAACTCCTTAACTACCTCGAAATTGTAGCTGTCAATTGTTATATTTTGTCCCAGGTGGTGAGCGACGGATTGGTTTTTGCTTGACAGCATGTATTTCGTTTTATCCTCATTGATCTTAAGACCAACTCGATTCGCCTGTTCTTCAATCGCAGTGAATGCTTCCACAATGCCACGGCGAGAACACGCGATGATGTCGATATCATCCGCGTATCCTAGCAGCTGGATGGACTTGTAGAAGACAGTGCCTTCCCTGTTGACGCCTGCCCGTCGCACTATCTGCTCCAGCACCAGGTTGAAGAAGTCACATGACAGCGCATCTCCTTGCCGAAATCCGGTGCATGTTTCGAATGGTTCCGAGGTCCTAGAACCGAGTTGGACGGTGCATCGCGTTTTTTTCAGCGTGGCGCGACACAACTGGATCAGTTTTGCCGGGATCCCTAATTCGGCCATCGCACCAAACAGTTCTTCACGATGAATGCTGTCGTATGCGGCTTTGAAATCGATGAAAAGATGGTGTGTATCGATTCGAAACTCGTTGGTCTTTAGTTGATTAGTCTATAGTTGATTTGCCGGGCCGGAAGCCGCACTGGTAGCTGCCGATTAGTGCGGTGCAAAATGGCTTTAGACGTTCACACAATTCGCTGGACAGGATCTTGTATGCGACATTGAGCAGAGATATACCTCTATAGTTCTTGCAAGAGGTAGGATCGCCTTTTTTGTAGATGGGGCATATAGAGCTGGTATTCCAGTCGTCGGGCATGCTTTCATCTTCCTTTCTTCTTCTTCTTCTTAAATTCATTTTATTTTCAGAAAAATCTTATGACTATCTTACGTGCTAGACAAAATGAGTAAAACTAGCTTATAACATAACTACATTCTATGTCTTAATGACCCCAAGCGGGCGCTCTAAAACAACCAATATTCTTACACTATGTCTTTCGACAGCTTAATATTAACAATGACTAACTTAGCTTAATTACATTCCTTGCCGAGAAAAATTTTAATTATAAAAACTCAGCATATTATCGATTTATATGGTATGTATAAAACTTAAAACTAGCTAAAACTAACTAATTCTACCTTAATCTAACTTAACTAAAATGCATATACAGAGTTATATACTTTATATATATAACTTGTATATACATCTTTTTTTTTAATTTTTAATTATATATATATATATATATATTTTTTTTTTTTTTTCCCACACTTACACTACCTTATGCCCTACCCTAACCTACCTTAGCCTACCCTACAATATGTATGTCCGCCATTAGTGTCGGCGAACGATCGCCTTGGAGAGGCTATCAATAAATTCCACTACGGAGTCCGTTCCAGCCACCAAAATCGTTGGTGCTGTCGGACAACGTCTTCCCTATCCCGGCGAGAGACCGCTCTACTGAACCTAAGGCGCTCGGGCTCACAGAGCACGACGTCAGGTTCGTAAAGGAGTCGCCGTTCCACAGAATTACGGGCCACATGGTAGATTAGCGGCACCGCCAATCTATCCTGGATCAGCCCACAATTATCCAAGTGAAGAAATGCTTCCGGAGGCACAAAGCCGTTCGATCGCACTTTTTCCAAATACATAGAATTGGGGTAGTAAGCCCCAGAGATCAAGTTATTGTTCGAGGTCATTGCCCTCGCAACGTGACCACGAATCAGCTTAATCAGAAAGTTGTCTATCCGTAAAATCCTTGCCCTATTGTATAGTACCTCGTTAGGATAGAACTTTCTGTACTCAGACTCTGGTGTTCTGTGTAATCCAAGACACGTCCTCAGACATTGTCTCTCAAACACCCGAATCCTTTCCATTAAACTTGCGCTCACATTAAACCAGACGGGACATCCATAGGCAATCATAGGCCTGATTAAGGCCATGTAGCAGATTACCTTCACCCTAGAATCAAGTTGGCTGCAGTGAAACAGCCATCTTGTCAGGGCGAAAGCGCCCCGGGCTCTTTCCAGAGCAGCATCTACATTTTTGTTAAAATACAGATACTGATCCAGCCAGATCCCGAGGTATCTGACTACATTTTTACTCGCCAATGGACGCCCGTCCTGTCCGATGATTGCGAATTTTCGCCAATGTTTTCTAGTGTCCCTAGAGGCCCTAGACAGAGGCGTTCTGAATAAAATAGTCTCTGATTTCTGGAAGTTGATTTTCAACTTCCAGTCATCACAGAACTGCTGAATTTTATCGAAGTCACGTTGCAATAAAATGCCAATGACCTCGATCGTTGGACCTGATCTGTACGCAACCAAGTCATCTGCATACGCTATTGAATGGTGAAGAGAAACTATCAGATCACTGATATAAATGCTGAAAAGGATCGGCGAATTTACCGTACCCTGTTGCAATCCGTTTTTAATTTCAAATGTTTGAGCAGAAGTTACGTTGGCAATTTTCACAACGAATTTTCTACTCGTTAACATATCATGAATTATATATAGCAATGGTTTACTTATGCCCAACCGTTTGAGCTTGTAATAGAGTCCTTCTAACCATACGGTGTCGAAGGCTTTTTCCAAGTCAACCAGGCAGGCACCCGTGCATTGGTTCTTGCATTTATTCCATTGGATATCCGAGACGAGTTTCGACGCGGCATGTATGGTATCATGCCCCGCCCTGAAACCGAATTGGTTATCCGGAATGATATTTTTGTCCTCAGCCCATTTGGACAGGGCTCTATGGATTACCTTCTCGAAGACCTTGCTGATACTCGGAAGGAGACTTATCGACCGGAGATTTGCCGGATTAGAGGAGTCTTTGCCCCTCTTAGGGATTGGCTGGACCACCGCCGTTTTCCAATGCACCGGATAATATGCATTATTCAGTGCATTGTTGAACAGGATGGTGTACCTCTCTATAGCCAATGGTGGAAGGTGCCTGAGCACAACATTGGATATACCATCAGTACCCGCGGATTTTTTATTTTTTAATGACATGAAGATCAACTGGAGATCCTCCGTCGAAATGAACAGTGTATCAGCACTTTCATTGGCGATGGCATTGTTTGCCGTAAAGTCGTCATTGAACCTGGTGAAACCATGGTTCTCGATTCGCCAGTGTTCTATATCATTTCGAAGGTGGAAGTGGTGAAGCAGGGCTCTATTTTCCAGGTCGTGGTTCGGGCGAATGCTTTCATTCACCTTATACACATCCCGGAAGACAGCCCCCACTGTCGCCACTTTCTCCTGAGGATCCTCAATCACAAAAAAGTCGTCATCTAGGACGGCGCTCTCTGGATCGATGTTAACTGTGCGTAATAACCGTTCGTTGTCTGACGTTCTCGGAAGCTTTAGATCCCGAATGTCGTTCTGATCTTTTCTCCGGAATATTTTATTTATCTGCGGGAACATATTCGCGCTGTTGGATTTTACAGCGCGAATTTTGTTGCTCCAGTGCAGACTTATAGCTATTTTATAGTTTTCTTTGATTAACTGTCGGAGATTTTTAATCAGTGACTTCAGGGTCCTGACCTCCGAGTTTTGTCTGTCGGTAAACCGCCTGTACAAGAGTTTGAGTCTTGACAGGAGTCTACTTTTCTGTCTGTGAAGTGCGTCTATGGTCGCGTTTCGGTACACGTCCGTGGTATCGTAATGCCGTTGGCGTGGTATCGTTCTATCCATCGTTTGTATGATTATTTCGTCCATATGTTTTAGGTGCCTATCAATTTCGTCATTTGATAGGTTCCTATTATTCGGTGGGGGTGAGGCACTCGAAGTGAGTGCTCTCGTCAGGCAGTTGGCAAAGCGTGGCCAGAGTGCCCTACTATAATCGTAGGGGTACGTGTGGACATACTCTGCCATTTCTGCGAATTCGTCCGGTATTTTGATTACGGCACTAAGTCCGCAATGGTCACTGTCGTACTCCACGGTACGTAAACAGTTAGTAGACCATTCGTTAGTGTCTGCCAGTCTCAGTCGTGAGTCAAGCAACATTAGATCCAGATAGGAGCCGCTTCTAGGAAACGACGGTCTATCCGTTGCGAGTAACTTGAGTTTATACTCAATATTATGCAGGGCCCACCAATGGTTTAGTAGGCTCCCTCTAGTGTTGGGCACATTATTGCCCCAATCACTATGTTTGGCATTTAAATCTCCGGCCAAAACATAAAAGTTTTCTGCTGAGTCTAGGCGCAGAAATCGAAAAAGTATTTCGAGCTCTGCAATGAAGATATTGGGCTGAGGTGCTTCAGGTGCATAGGCCGATACTATGTATATCCTCCTTCCGTTCCGGAGGGGGATACGCACAACACATGCCTCTAGCACCTGGAATCTCCGCACTTCACTGCTATATATAATTTTATATTTAATCTTATTTTTAATGAAGATCGCGACACCTCCGCCTTGAGTGGCATCGGGTCGGTCTCTTCGTATTATATTGTAGGAATTGTGCCGAATTTTGTGCCTCTGGTTTAGCTTAGTTTCGCTAGCCAGAAACACATCAGGGCTTTCTTCCTGCAACAGCTTAAAAAGAACGGTGCGTCGCTCGATCCTAATCAGTGAATTTACATTCACAGCCAGGATCTTAAGGAAACTCTCTACTGGCGTATCCATTAGGATTGTAGAGGCGCTAGGCTCAGAAACGAGTAGAGCCTGTCCACTCGTTCCGTCTGCTCTCTTATCTGCTGCTGGAGCTGGCCGATCTGCCCTTGAATGGCGAGCAGAATCGGCAACAGTTCCGCCTCGGCCCCCGGTGCCTTAGGAACAGGCACTGGGGCTTTGGCAGCAGCCTTCGGTGATTGTGCCGCTTTTCCCTGACCTGCCGCCATTTGGGCGTAGGTCAAATGGGGTGTAACGGCTTGAGATTGTATACCCCTCGAAGGAGGTAACTTCTCGACCATCTGTCGAGCTTCTCTGCTTTGTTTTATCTGTAGGTACTTTGGACAGCCCCGATAGCTTGCGGGGTGCTCCGAGTTCCCACAGAGTGCGCATAAAAGTTGTTCTCTTTCGAGAACTTTCTCTGCGCCCCGGTCGCACTCATCATATCTATGGTTCTGTGCACACTTAACGCATCGATGCTGCATTTCGCAATTCGATGCGGCGTGCCCGAACCTTTGGCAGCGGATACATTGGATCATGTTTCCGCGCCTATCTAGTTTTTCCCATCGCACGACCTGGGTGTCTATGGTCCTGATTTTCCTTAGACACTCCAGGTTGCTGTCGGGTGTCAGCTGGACCAGGAAGTAGTGCAATGACTGCCTCTGCCGTTTGGCCCATGCTGTGGTGAACGGTTTGACCCCCACGAACTTGAGGTCATCGCTCTCGAACTTTTTGAGCTCTAAGAGCAATTCCCCGGGGTCGGTGATGGACTCTACGCCTTTGAGGAGCATTGTCTGCAGCCTCTCGGACTTCGGAGTGAAAGTATAGAACTCCGTAGTGGAATCTTTTAATAGGGACCGCATTTTCTTAAATTTGTCCAGTGATTTACACTGGATAACATAACGCGGCCCCAAACTATTTAATTCGTAATGCTCTCCACCAATAGCGTACTTACATATATCCACTGTCTGCGCCACAGCTAGGGTGTGGGCGTAGATGGGCGGCACCTTCTCCTTCCTCTTGGAGCGGCGTCTACGCTTCCTTTTTGGTTTTTGTTGTTGTTGTTGCTGCTGCTGCTGCTGCTCCTGCTGCTGCATTTGTTGTTGCTGCTGCTGTCTTATCGGCTGCGGCTGTTGTTGTTGAGCTATCTGCTGCTGGAGCTGCTGTTGCTGTTCCCGCTGCGGTTGTTGTTGTTGTTGCTGCTGCTTCTTCGGCTGCGGCTGTTGTTGTTTAAGCTTCTGCTGCTGGGGCTGCTGTTGCTGCTCCCGCGGCAGTTGTTGTTGTTGTTGCTGCTGCTTTTTGGGTTGCAGCTGTTTTTCTTGTTTTTGCTGCTGGGGCTGCTGTTGCTGCTCCTGCTGCAGTTGTTTTTGTTGCGGCTGCACTTGCTGCGGCTGCTTTTTTAGTTGTTGCTGTTCCAGCTTATGCTGCCTCTCAGCTTCTTTGTTTTGCCGGATTTCGGACAGTTTGTCTCTCACGGCCTGGAGTTTCTTTTGGAGAGTTTTCTCCTCGGTCTCCAGTTGCGTTTCCTTTTCTCGCTCTTCTTCCGTCTCCGAGGCAGAGAGGAGGGCGAAGGAATTGTTGTCCCCCGTGTAGCGACCCTCCCTACCTTCGGAGAGGTAGGCAAAGTCCGCCTCATCGGAGACATCTCCCTTATTTTTATGTTGTTTTAGCTGCTGCAGAGCGGCTTTAGAAGTTGATGGCGCCCCTTCCTGCGCCTCGGCCCGCAGCTTCTCTGCCGAAGTGGAAAGGGAGGGGCGCTTCACCACGTTAGGAGTGGGGTTCATCCTCCTCCTGCGCTTTACTACCGCACTCGGCGTAGCGAAATCGGATGATTTGGTGGAATCATCCGATTCTGACGCCGTACGATATACGGGTTTCTGCCCGTCGCCTGACATTTCCACTGTTACTTCCAATTATCTTAGAAGTAACAGTAGGAAAAAAAAGTCGAACTTTACTTTCCCCGACCGGGATTTGATCCGCCGACCGTTGCTACCACGACCGTGCACTTAACCTTCGTGCTACTATCGATTTCACGAACAATTCGCCAAACCGCGCACTTATACTAGCTTTCACTACTATTCACTGCACTAAGTCGAAACACGTCTGACTTGTACAGCTGTCAGTGATCGACTGCTTTCATCTTCCCAAATTCTGCAGATGATCTGATGCATGCTCCCTACCAGAGCATCGCCGCCAGCCTTGAAGAGCTCTGATGGCAAGCTATCTGAGACTGCGGCCTTGTTGTTCTTCAGCTTCTGAATAGCTGTGCGGACTTCTTCGATGCTGGGTGGGAGGACTACTACAGCGGCTGGAGTTGGAATTTCCTCGGTCCCTACCACTCTCTCTTGGTCATGCTCGTTAAGCAGCTGCTGGAAGTGCTGCTTAAATTCATCCACTATTCCCTGCGGGTCGGTGACAAGATTACTCTCGCAGTTTCGAAGAGCCAGGGTGCCCTTTTTGAAGCCTCCTGCAAGGCCCTTGGCTTTCTTGTAAAAGGCTCGTTTTTTATGCTTATCCCTAGACTCCTCGATATCCTTGAGCTGGGAGGCTGCGAAGATTCTTTTATTTTGTCGCAGTAGTTTTTTCTCCTCCCTTCTTCTGGCTCGGTACTCTTCTTGCGCTGTCCTGGTTTTCCTCTGCAGCGCCTTTTGGTACGCCTCGTCGGTTGCTGTCTTTTTCTGCTCACACTCGCCATCATACCACGGGTTTCTTGTCGGGGGTGGTAGGTGTCCTAAGGTGGTTTCGGCTACTTCCTGAATGGCTGAGCGGCAATGCAGCCACATATTATTGGCACTTGTGTCTCTCTAGACTACTGTTGCACTATCTGGAATCCTTGCTACTCTAATGCAACTGATCGGATCGAGAGAATTCAACGGAAATTTACGAGGTTCCTCTTTTTCAAACTAAATTGGAATATAGAAACACCGTCTTATAGAACTAGGTGTCTTCTTTTTTAATATAATTCCTCTTCACGTTCGTTAGAGATGTTCTTACTTATCGTGTTGACTGTTCTTTTCTTTTGCATAAGCTCAATTTGTATGTCCCTTCCACAAATCCGCGATCGGGTTCTATTTAAAACGATTTTTCATCGTACTAACTATGGAAGAAACGAACCGCTATCGCGTTGTGTCCATGAGGGCAACATAGCTTGTAATGATTTGGACTTTTTTGAATCCTGTTCTAGATATACTTTTAAAAAACACGTATTATTCTATTTGCTGAAATTTGTTTGATGAACATGAATTGATGTTATTCCTAGTCTATAAGTGAACACCACTAATTGATGTAAATATAAATAAATAAAAATAAAAATGCTTTAGGTTAATACAGGAAGAAAAGCAATCCACGGAGGCTCGTGCTGAAGAACTAGAATCCAGAGTTGGCAGCTTAGAGCACGTAAACCTATTGGCACGGGGACGTTCAATGGAACGACAAAGTCCGCCGCTTAGTGGGCGAAGCACACCAAACAGTCCTAATAGAGATTACTTACATAAGTACCATACGGTAAGGCACATCATGCTAACATACATACATGTTTCCACCATTGTTTCCTTTCCTAGTTTTTTATTTTATTAATTTAATCACAAACCTCGAATGTGTAAATCGTGTTTCGATATGTAGTTTCCTCTCTCTTTCTCTCTCTTTCTCTCTCCGTTCACATACGTTGTCATACATGTTTTTGAATTTTCTTTTACTTATTTAATTAATGAGAAAAAAAAAAAAAAGCCGCGCAGAGTCTCGTCCCGACTCTGACGACCATATCCTAAATTAGGATTGAGAGCACGTTTCAAAAATTTTGAAGTTCCGTAGAGTTCAACGCAAAGAAATTGTAGATAAAATTTTCTCTTCGATCCGAGCTCGTATGTCGTGTTGGCCGATCACGAGAGTCTGCTAGCGTTTATATAAAATTGGCTCTTCGATTCGAACTCGTATGTCGTGTTGGTCGATCACGAGAGTCCACTAGCGTTTATACAAAATAAAATTTCTCTCTTCGATCCGAGCTCGTATGTCGTGTTGGTCGATCACGAGAGTCTGCTAGCGTTTATATAAAATTTTCTCTTCGGTCCGAGCTCGTATGTCGTGTTGGTCGATCACGAGAGTCTGCTAGCGTTTATATAAAATTTTCTCTTCGATCCGAGCTCGTATGTCGTGTTGGTCGATCACGAGAGTCTGCTAGCGTTTATATAAAATTTTCTCTTCGATCCGAGCTCGTATGTCGTGTTGGTCGATCACGAGAGTCTGCTAGCGTTTATATAAAATTTTCTCTTCGGTCCGAGCTCGTATGTCGTGTTGGTCGATCACGAGAGTCTGCTAGCGTTTATATAAAATTTTCTCTTCTATCCGAGCTCGTATGTCGTGTTGGTCGATCACGAGAGTCTGCTAGCGTTTATATAAAATTTTCTCTTCGATCCGAGCTCGTACGTCGTGTTGGCCGATCACGAGAGTCTGCTAGCGTTTATATAAAATTTTCTCTTCGATTCGAACTCGTATGTCGTGTTGGTCGATCACGAGAGTCCACTTGATATGTTTTTCTAACCAAAATTTTATTTTTGTGTGCTGCATGTCGTGTCGCGAAAACATGTCGATCGCAAAATTTTTGAAACGTGCTCTCAATCCTAATTTAGGATAAAAGAAACAAACACAAAACAAAATAAAATAAATTTACAGGCACCAGCCTCCATGTCACCAGCTCATCTTCATCAATATGCGGCCTCTCTTAGTCCTGGCCAATTGTCTGAGTCTCTTCCTTCGAGTCAGGTATTAAGCAAAAACGAAAAACAAAAAAACGATGTGCTTTTCATGCATTTAACAAAACATCCTTTGATATTCTGTGTATTGTCTATGTTTCCTAAATTCGATTTATTCTGTTATGTTACGCGCGGTTGAACTTGAATTATTTGAACACGAACAACTCTATACACTGTCAAAGCACTCATACCTCTTTACCATTCTTACATAGCTCAGTAAACACAATCTATTCAAGTACTCGTACTGCCTTACACAAAAGCTGGTATACGCTCACAGTCATTCATTATCATTTGTACTCTCTTCAGTCGGACACATGTACATTTTTTTTCAGAGTCACACGCGCACTCAAGGCTAAGGGCCTTATAACGTATTCGACGTTGTGCGAGCGAAGATAACAGGGAGAAGGAAAGTTTCGCCCAGGTTGATGTTTTGACACACAACCTGAACGGAGTGCAGTGGTTTTTGGGTCGTAGATGTTCGTTGACTACTCTCAGGGGTGGTTTGTCCTACATAGGACGAGAGCCGACCAAATTTCGCGTTGGTTATAATTCTCAGTAATTCGTTCATGCACTTTTGGTGTTAGTATTGCATACGCAGAGGATGAATTTCAGTTGACCATATACTGTGAGTTTTATTGCTTGCAGCAGTACGTTTGGTCACTTCCTATTCACAACTTTGTTGCATTGCTTTTTCTTGGCTTTGAAACGAATTTGAACTATAGACCTTCCGCTCGACGGCCGATGATATTAACCACTGCACCACGGCCACCCCGTGATGCACATGAAATAATTCACCTCGAATAGTGTAGATCGTTTTGGTTGGAAATTACTCGTAATTTCGTTACTATCGAGTTTTCCAATAAGGACTTGACAACTTTTTTGAGATATTTCAAAAACTTTATTATCGGCTTGAAGTACAATCCAAACATTTATGAATGGAACTCGACTTCGTTCAAATGGCCACCGCGGGCACGTTTGCAGCGGTCGATTTGTTGGACCCAATTTTCCGATGACTCGGCCACACATTTCGCCCGTGACGGCCGCATTTCGCGTTCAATGTTGGCTCTGAGCTCTTCCAACGTCGTCGGCTTGTTGGCATTGTTTTTTTTTTTTTTTTTTTTTTTTGCGCCAAACGGTTGTGGAATCTTCAAAGATACCAGTAGTCCGGGTTACTGGCATGTACGATTCGCAAGCCTGCATAATCGATGGACTTTAACCACTCTCCCCGCGGGACTACTTACTTAGGTGGCGCTACAGTCCGTAGTGAACCTGGGCCTCAACAAACAAGCGTCTCCAGCTGTCACGGTCTTTAGCCAGCTGTTTCCAGCGCCGCACGCCCAGTTGGTTAAGGTCCCCTTCCACCTGCGTGCGCCACCGATGATGCGGCCGTCCTCTGCCGCGCCTTCCTTCCGGAGTGGATTCGAAGACTCTTCGGGTCGGAGCTGTATTTTCCATGCGCTCTACATGGCCTAGCTGTATCCGTAGACGTCGTACCAGGCCGATGTCGCTGTACAATCCGTACAGTTCTTCGTTATATCTTCTCCTCCATACACCGTTTGAACAAACGGGACCGTAGATTTTTTTTTTTTTTTTTTTTTTTCCCCTTTATTCAACACCTGTTTTGGATAACATTTAGTTGAAGTTTTTACAATTTAATTTTGGGTATACGTACAATGTAGGACCAATGTCCTTTACAATTGTGTTTTTACTCGTGTGTAGGAGAAGATGGCACAAGTGGGATTTAGTCCACTCGAAGCGTTGGGGGTTTTGTTCACACCGAGCGCCCCTTATCGCTCGTTGTTGTCGCCAGATGCTTTTTTTTTTTTTTTTTTTTTACTTCGGTGATGTACCCAGCATTTACCCAAACCGTTCGATTAGGTCTGTTGGTCTGTATCGTTTAAGTCTTCGTATATGTGTTTGTTCGTCATTTGGGATATTGCGTATCTCGTCGTTTGTATGTTGTAAAATCTTACTTTGGTATTTGACGCAGTGTTTTTTTATTTCGTCTGCAACAGTTGTTATGTGAAGGTCTTTATGTATTTCCGTGTTTGGCACGTACCATTCTGCGTTGGTAATTGTTCTTAAGATTCTGTTTTGTGTACGTTGTATTATTTGAATGTTTGAGGTTTTGGAAGTGCCCCATAGTTGTAGCCCATATGACCATATAGGTTTAATCATAGCTTTGTATATCAGAAGTTTATTGTCTATAGTCAATCTAGAATTTTTACCAAGCATCCAGTAGCATTTTCGGAGTTTGTCTTTTATTTGTTTTTTCTTTTCTAGAATGTGCTGTTTCCATGTTAGTTTACTGTCAATAACCATGCCTAGATATTTGGCGTGATCGTTGGTTTTAATATTCTTATTGTTAATTGTTATAGGAGGTGGATTGTCAATTTTTCTGGTTGTGTAGATAACCTGGATAGTCTTTTCTTCATTTATTTGTATACCCCACTTTGTGAACCACTCTATGGTATTATTTAAATGGCTTTGTAGTTTGAGGTTTGCGTCGTTTACGTCTTTGTCAGATTGGAGTATGATAGTGTCGTCAGCAAATGTTGCTAGCATGGAGTGTTGCGATGTTGGGGTGGGTATGTCTGCAGTGTATATTAAGTAAAGTAGTGGTCCCAGAACGCTGCCCTGGGGAACGCCAGCGTGAACTATGTGCAAATTAGAATATTCTTCCTTGTGTTTTACGTAGAAGTGTCGTTAGTCAAGATAGCTTTTAAGTAGCAAATAAAAGTCTAATGGTAAGGCTTTATTAAGCTTGTAAAGTAGTCCCTTGTGCCAGACTTTGTCGAATGCTTTAGATACGTCAAGAAATACTGCTGAGCAGTACCTTTTATTGTCTAAGTCGTTTGATATTTTGTTTATTACCCTATGTGTCTGTTGTATTGTCGAGTGATGTTGTCTGAATCCGAATTGGTGATTCGGTACAACGTTGTTTTTGTGAAGTATTGGTTGTAGTCTTTTCTGTATAATTTTTTCCAGGAGTTTCGATAACACTGGTAAAAGGCAAATGGGTCGATAGCTACTAGCTTTTGTTACGTCTTTTTCTGGTTTGGGGATGGCGTGCACTTCAGCGACTTTCCATGGTTTTGGGAAGTATTTAGATCGAATTACAGCGTTAAATATATTTCTGATATAGATAATTGCGTGTTCGGGTAGTTCTTTTAAGATTTTCCCATTTATCATGTCGTAACCAGGGCACTTATTGGGCTTGAGACTATTCTTAATATGAAAACCAATTTCATTTTTAGTAGTCAATTTGATTGGAATTGGTTCATTCGTATTTTGGAGGTTTAAATATTGTGAATTGTTGTCCTTTTCATTTGTGAAGCAGTTGGCAAAGAAGTTCGCTAAAGTTGCGGCTTTTTCTACATTTGTCTTAGACCAGGATTTGTTTTCGTTTAATATTGGCGGTTGGTGTGAAGTTGTCTGTTTCAAGTTTCTTGTGGCTTTCCAGAGAGAGTAGTTCGTTTGGAAAGTCGGCGTCAAGTTTTTTAAGTAATTGTTGAGTTGTTTGTTTTTATGCTCTTGTAATATGTCCTTAAGTTCTTTTATGGTCTTATTTAGTTTGGTCTTTAGTTCAGGAGAGCGGTTTGTTTGCCATAGTTTTCGAATATTGCGTTTGTGTCTAATTTTGTTTAGGATATATTGGGGAGTATATGAGTCCCGTTCAGATGGGACTATCTGTGGCGTACAGATGCTCAAGGCATTTATTATGGTGTCGTTAAAGTAGATTATTGCGCTATCTATGTTGTCAGGGCAGTTTAGGGGGATTCTGAGTGGCAGATCTCTTGTTAGGATGTCCTTAAATGTTTGCCAGTCAGTTCTTTTGTTGTAAATCCTTGTATTTTGAATAAGCGTGGTAGCTTTGGTCTCGTAGGTGATTATGATTGGAGAATGGTCGGAAGAGAGGTCAAGGGAAGTTTTTGCGGTTAATCTTGTCCTGGGAATACTTCTGTATATACAGAAGTCAATGAGATCGGGTTTCTTATTCATATCTGAGGGCCAGTATGTTGGTTCCCCTGGGCTGAGAAAATGCACGTTAAGCGATTTTAGAACATTTAGAAGGATGCTTCCCTTTCTGTTTGTTAGTCTGGAGCCCCAGTCTGTGTTTTTTGCGTTGAAGTCGCCTCCTGCGATGAATCTTTTACCTAGTGTGTTAATGTAATTTTTGTATTGGTCTGTCGATATGATAAACTTAGGTGGACAGTAGAGTGCTGAAATTGTGAGTGGTCCATATGCATCTTCAATTTGTATGGTCGTTGCTTGGATATGCTCAGCTTTGTAACCTGCAAGGTCTATTGATTTGATTGTCTGTCTTATTATGATTGCTGTGCCACCATGAGCTTTGTTGTCAGGGTGATTTGTTTGATGCATATTGTATTCGGGTATTTTGAAAAAGTTTTTGTCGTGAAATGTGTTTCTGAGATCAATAGGATGTCTATGGAGTTGGTTCTGATAAATTGCTTTAATTCGTTGACATGCTGCTGCAGTCCGTTAGCATTCCAAATAACGATGTTTAGTCGGTCTAACTTCATATTTAATTACTCAGTTTGGTTATTAGTACTGTTAGTATGTTAATCATGTTAGCGATTTGTGTCACTAGTTGTTGTATCATTGTTTTTAATTCAGTAAGGTCATTTGAAGATTGTGCTTGCTGAGGTGTTGTTAATGTTATGGGAGTAGGTGGGTTAGTTGGGGGAGCGGGCTGTTTTTGTTTTGTGTGTGTTAGTGTTTGGGATTCAGACTTTGCAGCTTCTGCGTAAGTGGCAGTTGTATTGACGGCAGTAGTATTGTTTGTAGTAATAGTAGATGTAGGGGGAGTAGGAGTTGGCTTGGTTATTGGGATCTCTTTGCTTCTAAGAGGTGGAAATCTTTGTAGCTTCAGAGACCTATATATTTCACAACCTTTGTAGTTTGCTGTGTGGTTGCTTCCACAAAGAGCACAGCGTATGTCATTTGTTTTTTCTTTTATTGGACAGTCAATAGTTTTGTGGTTTTTTGCGCATTTGACGCACACTGGGGAGGAGGTACAATAATTTCGTGTATGGCCGTATTTTTGGCAGTTGCTGCATTGGGGTATGTCTTTTCTTATGTGAGGTGGTTCAAAGGTTATTTGGCAGTGTAGTAGTGTATTTATGTTATATATGTCTTTGTTGTTCTTCTTGTTCTCTAGTTCTAGAGAGAATATTGGTAGAGGTTCTCTAGTGTGTTTTCTTGTTAGGTTGTAAATGTTCGTTACGGTGTGTCCTTTTTCAGCGAGTTCATTTTTTATTGCTTCTTTGTCGGTGGAGGGGTGCATGTTTTTTAGGATGACTTTAAGGCCCCTTTGATCTTTAGGTTTGTACGTATAGTACCTCGTGTTCTTTTGTTGTAGTAATCTTAAGATCGATGTATAGTGCATCGAATCTGTTGGTTGGATCTTAACTTCTTCGTTTGGAAGGACCCGCATGAGGTAGTGGTTCTGCGCTACTTCGTTTAGGACGTTTGTCAGTATACCTATTGTTTTGACTCCTTGGACAAATATTGGAGGGGGTTTGGTGACTTTTGGCGGCTTTTCTATAGCGGGCTTATTTGGGGTAGAGGGGAGGTTTCGGATGTCTTCATCGGGTGAAAGGATAGAGAATCTATTTTGTGTGTCATTGTTTGTGTCGTTTAACCAGTATGTCGTTAGTTTGGTTTGTGTCTCTGTTTTTTGTTTTTTGTTGTTGGTATTATTGTTTGTTTGTACTGGGGAGTTTCGGTTTCTTTTTAGTTCATTAGGAATAGTCTCATACCTGATCGACGGTTTGGGTTTTATGCTGGTAAATACTAGGGTTGATGTTTCTGGTGTTGATGGGTGCATAGAAGTGCTGGTTGTGGTTGTTGTAGTGCCAGTGGTCGTTGTGGTTGTGGTTGTGAAGGTTGTTGTTGGTTTTGTTGTGGTTGTGGTGGTATTTGTTGTAGTTCTTGTTTTAGCCTCGTAGTGGTTTAACATGTTCTGTTGGGAAGGTATAAGTATGAGGTCACTATTTTGAGACGCTACTGTGTTTGATGGGAAGCTCGGGTTCATTGGAATTGGTTGGGAAACTGGCTTTGAGGTGATACAAGGTTGGTGTCTAGGAAGAGCTTTGGTTGGAAGGGAAGGGAAATCCGGCTCGAAATTTATTGAGTTGGTTGATTTAACATGAGTGGGAGAGGGAGTTAGGGAATTTTTGGATTTACGCTCGAGGGGAGGCGAGCGTAAAACGCTCATACTTCCTTTGTTTATTTTTTTTTTTTTTTGTCCTTTGTTGAAATTTTTCCACTTTCAACCGTAGATAGTGCGCAGAATTTTCCTCTCGAAACGACCAAGGGCATCTTCATCCGCTTTTGTTAAGGTCCAAGCCTCTGCGCCGTAAAGGAGGACTGGGATGATTAAGGTCTTATATAGTGTCACCTTGGTTTTCCGAGAGAGTGCTCAACTTCTCAATTGCCTCTTGAGCCCAAAGAAACAGCGGTTGGCAAGAGTGATTCTGCGTTTTATCTCAGCGCTGGTGTTGTCGCTGGTCATCAGTGAGCCAAGGTGGACGAATTTCTTGACCACTTCAAAGTTATATCCGCCCATGGTGACGTTCTGGCTAATACGTCGGTGTTGTCCGTCTCTTTTAGATGAAAGCAGATGTTTGGTTTTCCCCTCATTAACCTTGAGACCCATCTTAGCCGCTTCTACCTCAATGCTTACAAAGGCCTCATTGACGTCTCACTGTGTCCGTCCAATCACGCCAATGTCGTCGGCGTACTCAAGCAATTGAGTAGACTTGAAATAAATCGTACCTCTTGTGTTGGCCAGTGACTCTTGCACGATCTTTTCCAGCACGATGTCGGAAAAGTTGTATGACAGCGCGTCACCTTGCCTAAATCCTTTTTTAACATCAAAGGTCTCGGCTTGTTCATTACCGACCTTAATGGAGCAGCGAGAATTCTCCATTGTCATCCTGCACAGTCGGACGAGCTCGGCAGGGATGTTAAAACTAGACATGGCTTTGTATAGCTCATCTCTATACACGCTGTCATATGCAGCCTTGAAATCGACGAAGAGGTGGTGAGTGTTGATTTGGTATTCCTGGGACTTCTCCAAGATCTGCCGCAGCGTAAATATTTGGTCTATTGTGGATTTACCTGGCCTGAAACCACACTGATAAGAGCCGATCAGGTTATCCACAAACGGTTTCAGGCGTTCACACAATGCGGCAGAGAAGATCTTATATGCGATGTTAAGAAGACTTATTCCCCTATACATAGTTGGCGCAGTTATAGGGGTCTCCTTTCTTATGGACCGGGCAAACGATGCTGAGATTCCATTCGTCGGGCATGCCTTCCTCCGACCATACCTTGCAAATGAGATGGTGTATGCACCTTACCAGCTCATCTCCAGCCGCCTTAAGAAGCTCAGCAGACAGGCCGTCTGCGCCCGCGGCTTTATTAGACTTAAGTCTTGATATTGCTATTTTGACTTCGTCTAGGTCGGGTGGACTGAATTCTGTTTCATTGTCGTCCATTACGAATGGCTCGTTCTGCCTGACAGCGGTATCTTGTCTATTATCGCCGTTATACAGTCTGCAGAAGTGGTCTTTCCAAATCCTCAGCATCGACTGCGACTCTACTACCAGTTCTCCATTTTCATCCCTGCAGGCCGCCGCTCTGGCTTTGTAGCCATGGCATATTCGTTTTACCCTATTGTAAAACTTACGGGCGTCATTCCTGCGGAAGCATCTCTCCATCTCCTCGAACTCACGCTTTCCGTGCTCTCTCTTCTTTCTTCTGAAAAGCGTGTGCTCCTCTCTTCTCCTCTGCTCATAGATTTCGCGAACAGCTCTAGTCCGTCGTTGCAGCATGGCTTTATATGTCTCTTGTTTTGCTGCATAGGCTTGTTCGCATTGTTCATCGAACCAGGGGCTTCTAGGTGGTGGCGGTTTGAAACCCAGCACCTCTGAGGCAGCGTCTCTGATGGCGCTCTGGCAATGCGCCCATTCCTGCTCTATTGTTTGTGCTGCTGTGGGCGGATTTTGAGAGAGCTTGGAGGAGACACGATCGGCAAAGATTCTGGCAGTCTCTTGCGATTGTAGCTTTCCGACGTTAAACTTACGTTGTGCTTCTCGACTCCTAAGCATTTTTGATAATCTCATTCGTACCTTGGCTACAACAAGGAAGTGGTCCGAGTCGATGTTGGCCCCTCAGAAGGTTCGTACGTCGAGAATACAGGAGGAGTGTCTGGCGTCGATCGCAATGTGATCAATCTGGTTGGTGGTCGATTGATCTACCCTTGTGGATGTTGAGATGGGGGAATCGCGTGCTTGCTCCAAGAAGGTTACGCCCCGCTAGGAATCCAATTAGCCTTAGTCCGTTGTCGGATGTGGTGTTATGGAGGCTATGCTTTCCTGTGATCGACTCAAATATGTCCTCTTTGCCCAGTTTTGCATTAAAATCTCCTAGGACTATTTTTGTGTCGTAGCTGGGGCATTGGGCATATGTTCTGTCTAGGAGATCGTAGAATTCTTCTTTGAGTCGACCGTCCTTTTCTTCCGTTGGGGCGTGAGCGCATATTAAGCTTATGTATCCAAATTTAGCTTTGATGCGGATTGTTATGAGGCGTTCGCTTATGTCCCGGGAGCTTAAGACTTTTTGTCGGAGTCTTCCTCGAATAACGAATCCGCACCCGAATAGGCGCTGTTTCTTCTCCTTGTAGCAGTTCCCGTAGTAGATGTCGCAGTTTTTCATCCGTTTTTTGCCTGGTCCATCCCATCGCACTTCTTGGAGTGCGGTTATGTCTGCTTTATAGCAGTTGAGGGTTTGCTCCAATTGATCGCCTGCATCCGGTCATTCCAGGTGCAGACTCTCAAGTCCGTTAGTCGTTTGCAGAGGTCGTCAGCATTGTATCCGTCCGTATCCGAGGCTTGTTGTTGTTTCGGAACAAGTAGGTTTTTACGTGATAGGGATGTTACCCCTAAGAACAACCCCCAACCTGGAGGGCCAGGTTCCTCTTTCCCCAGGAACAAGGGGTTGGGTCGCTGCACACATTGGCTCACTACCTGGCGGGTGTCAGGGTAGCTATCCAGGGGGGCTACGCGGAGGCTGTGTGTCAACTTGGATTGAGGAAGGACAGAGATCGAAGCTGGCGTTTGCCATGTTAAACGCGATCAACTTCTTTGCTCTGTTTGCTTGCTCCCTCCCCTCCGGGACTACCGTTAGGTATTACTTCGCGGGGCTGGTTTGCACTTTATGCCATTCTTTCTCTAATTGAAGTTTCCTGTTCCAAGGAAACTGCCGTTTAGTTTTTGTTGTTCTCCCTGTTTCTCCCCAGACGCCGGAGTTCCTTCATGATTCTCGCTGCGGTTTCTTTCACAGCGTCCCATATTTCTCTCGATGTCAGCATATGCTTTATGATGTTCTCGGGCGTCGGTGTTTCTCCAATTTTATCTTCGAGATATTTATTTGCTGCCTCGAAATGTGAGCATTGAAAAAATACTTGTTCTGCATCTTCTCTAGCCTCTCCACAGTTTGCACAGATAGGAGATTCATCAAGGCCAAACCTCTAAAGATAGGCTCGGAAGCAGCCATTTCCGGTTATGAACTGGGTGAGATAAAAATCTACTTCTCCGTGATGCCGGTTTATCCAACTTTGTATGCCCGGTATAAGTCGATGGGTCCATCTTCCCTTTGTTGACTGATTCCATCAGTCCTGCTATATTTCAATGCTACGCCGTCTTTCTTCCAGTTTAATATCTCTGACTGAGGCAAGGGGTTCCTGAATTTTGGCGTCGTAGGACCTTTGCAACTCGATGGCCAAAGTATCGGCTGGTAGCATTCCAGCAATTACACATATAGCATCATCCGATACCGTCCGAAAAGCGCTGCACTCTCTTAGTGCGGATAGGTGGTTGGTGGAATTTACTCTTCTTGAGTGGGACTTAATTTTCATCGCCTTTGCCCATATTGGTGCCGCGTACATAATTATTGACTGCGCCACTCTTGACAAAACTACGTCTTATCTATTAGGCAAACCGGACGGTATGACGACGGCTCATCTGGTTGTTTTTTCCCTTTAGCCAGCAGCACCAAGCGTTGTTTCTTCCATTGGTCTGGAAAGACCCCTTCGATTAGACACATATTGTACATTTCTAGGAATGGTCCCGTGTTTGTTTTAATGGCTAGTTTAAGGGCCTTATTTGGGATGCCATCCAGCCCAGGTGACTTATTGTCCTCGAAATGTTTGCACACCTTTAGGAGTTCGGTTTCCGTGATAGTCATGACTTCCTGTTAATCCTGGGGTGCTTCTATACGCTCTATCGTTCTTTGCGGTGGAAATAGTTCCGACACTATTTTTTTCATTGGGAGAGGGCGAGGGGGCCCTGTTGGTGCACTTGAGTTTTGCCATGACCCCAAGGATTTACGTCTGCTTGATCGCAGAGCTCCTTAAATTTATTATTTTTGCTTCTCCTTATGCCCAATTTCAGATCCCTTCGTCTATCTCTGTATTGCGCCTGTAGGAGATTCTGATGAGAGGGCGAACCTCTGGATCGCTGGGACAGTCTTCTCGCCCTATGACACTTGCTGCGTAGCTTTGCTATCTCCTAGTTCCACCAGTATACTGGTGGCCGGCGATTTGATGACGTTTTCCAGACCATGGATGCATCGCAAGCCCTCAGTACTTGCTTAGTAATATCAGCGGCCATAGCATTTGCTGTCCCTGACCTTATTGTTGACTCTCTAAAGGTGAGGGTAAAGGAGTCTTCATCCAGTGTTTCTATTTTCCAACCCTTTTGTTGTGCCTTCTTTAGCGAGGCACCCTGGTTGGCTCTCCTAGGCTGTATTTCAAAAAGGATAGCCAGGTGGTCACTGTGGGTGTACTAATTGCTTACTCTCCAATTTGCGCCTCTCGTTGGAGAACTCGTCAACTATGGAACCTATGCCGTTTCTGCTAAAGGTGTGCTCGCATCCTGTATTGAGCAGTATTACGTCTAGTGATGACATAGCCTCTAGTAGAGTTTCGCCTCTCCGATTGGTTTGCGTACTGCCCAATCAGTGGCACATGCGTTGAAATCTCCAGCTATGATTTTTGGTGTACGGCCTCTGGCATCATCCACGAGCCTATCCAGCATACCCCGAAATTCCTCTAAAGTGCTGGATGGAGGTGCATAACAGCTGTAGACGTGTACACCTTGTATCTTTGCTCGAACGAAGCCGGATTGTCCTGTCGTCACTTTTTCTTCAAAGGCGTGTTTTCCACAGGTCCAAATGGAGGAGCTGTCACTGGCCACTCCTCCATCCTGAACAACAGGACAACCATGGCAGTTAACTTGGACCTCACAGAACCCACCACGGTCTTGGAAAAAAACTTCATAACGGTCTACCCGGACAGACAAAACTGGACCCGCCATACTCAACCCCGCAAATACTGCGTAGACTTCTACACTGACGGGTCTAAAACCAAGGACGGGTTGGGTGGGTGGGTCTTCTGCAAACAACTTAAGCTGAATAAAGCTCTAAAATTAGCAAATCACTCCAGCGTTTTCCAGGCGGAACTGTTGGCAATAAAAGAGGCCTTGTCCTGGCTGAAGTGGAACGTGATATCCACCACGGATACCCGTATTCTCACGGATAGTCAAGCAGCTTTAAAGTCGTTGGAGTCCTATCTCTTAACGAGATGACCGAACAGTTCACAGCGACATTCCAGGAAATGTAAGAGCCGACACACTCGTCTAACAGGGAACGACGCTACAATCAAACGCGGCTTGTGAGGGAATACCCCCTGCAACCATTAAATTTAATCTTACTAATCTCGCCAGGGCCGAGACGAACCGGAGATGGACTCAGGGACATATGTACCTGCGTCATCACCAGGCAAATCTGGCCCCGGCTCGACAGTCAACGGACAAGGAGTATAATCTCCCTAAAAAGAACTGACATCTACAAAGTTATAGACGTCATCACTGGACACTGCCTTATTGGCAGTCACGCGCAAAAACTAGATACAGTTCCGAATGATTTCTGCAGAAGCTGTCTAGACGAGGAGGAGGTCGAATCCATTCACCACCTTCTCTGCACTTGCCCGGCATAGTGCCGATACCTACGCTCTTGCTTCCTTAACGAACTGACAAAGGTTCGGCAAGTAGCGATACCTGATCTTCTTAACTTCTTAAGAAGCACAAAATGGTTCCACGAATAAGGGGCTAAGCCCCCTCGTAGCTGCGTAACGGGCCTCCCTGGCCTATGTGTGTTCTTCTCACTTCTGGGAAGGCTCCGATCCTATCCACCTACCTACCTAACGTAGCCCTAAAGAAAATAGTCTAGAGGCGTTAAATCGCACGAACGAGGCCCATTTCTTGAGATAACACGCTCATCAAACTTACTTTTCAATAAATCGATTGTAACGTGTGCTGTGTGGCTTGTGGCACCATCCTGTTGAAACTAAATATGAAGTTAGACCGACTGAAAATCGTAATTTGGAATGCTAACGGACTGCAGCTGCATGTCAACGAATTAAAGCAATTTATCAAAACCAACTCCATAGACAACTTACTGATCTCAGAAACACATTTCACGACAAAAACTTTTTCAAAATACCCGAATACATAGTGTATCAAACAAATCACCCTGACAACAAAGCCCATGGTGGCACAGCAATCATAATAGGACAGACAATCAAATCAATAGACCTTGCAGGCTACAAAGCTGAGCATATCCAAGCAACGACCATACAAATTGAAGATGCATACGGACCACTCACAATTTCGGCACTCTACTGTCCGCCTAAGTTTATCATATCGACAGACCAATACAAAAATTACATTAACACGCTAGGTAAGGCCTCCTCGCAGGAGGCGACTTCAATGCAAAAAACAGAGACTGGGGCTCCAGATTAACAAACAGAAAGGGAAGCATCCTTCTAAATGTTCTAAAATCACTTAACGTGCATTTTCTCAGCCCAGGGGAACCAACATACTGGCCCTCAGATATGAATAAGAAACCCGATTTCATTGACTTCTGTTTATACAGAAGTATATCCAGGACAAGATTAACCGCACAAACCTCCCTTGACCTCTCTTCCGCCCATTCTCCAATCATAATCACCTACGAGACCAAAGCTCCCGAGCTCATTCACAATACAAGGATTTACAACGAAAGAACAAGAGGACATCCTAACAAGAGATCGGCCACACAGAATCCCCCTAAAATGCCCTGACAACACAGGTAGCGCAATCATCTACTTTAACGACACCATAATAAATGCCTTGAGCATCTCTACGCCACAGATTGTCCCAGCTGAACGTGACTCATGTACTCCCCAATATATCCTAAACAAAATTAGACACAAACGCAATATTCGAAAACTGTGGCAAACGAACCGCTCTTCTGAACTAAAGAACTTAAGGACATATTACTTACTTACTTGATGGCGCTACAGTTCGGGGTGAACCAGGGCCTCAACCAACAAGCCTCTCCAGCCGGCCCGATCTTTGGCCAGCCGCTTCCAGTGCCGCACGCCCAGTTGGTTGAGGTCCCTTTCCACCTGTACGCGCCACCTTAAATGCGGTCGTCCCTCGGGGTTGGAAACGAAGACTCTTCCGGCCGGAGCGTTGATGTCCATTCGCTCTACAAGGCCTAGCCATCTTAGACGTTCGATTCGAGGAAGTCTAACTAGGCCGATGTCCCCGTACAGCCCGTACAGTTCTTGGTTGAATCTCCTCCTCCATTCTCCGTTTACACAAACGAAACGCCCAAGAGCCACTTCATCCGCTTTTGATAACGTCCAAGCCTCAGCGCCGTAGAGGAGGACCGGGATGATTAAGGTTAAGAGGGATACCTTCCTTTTTCGAGAGAGGGCTCTACTACTCAATTGCCTCTTGAGCCCGAAGAAGCAGCGGTTGGCAAGAGTTATTCTGCGTTTTAACTCAGCGCTGGTGTCGTTGCTGCTTGTCACTATCGAGCCCAGGTAGACGAAGTCCTTGACTACTTTAAAAATATAGCTGCCGAACTTGACGTTCTGACCAAGACGTCGGTGTTACGCGTCTTTCTTGGATGACAGCATATATTTGGTCTTGTCCCCATTTACCCTTAGACCCACTTTAGCCGCTTCTGCTTCAATGCTTGCGAACGCCTCATTGACGCCTCGCTTTGTCCGTCCAATAACGTCAATGTCATCTGCGTAGGCAAGCAATTGTGTGGACTTGAAGTAGATCGTACCTCTTGTATTGGCCGCAGAGTATCGCACGATCTTTTCAAGTATGATGTTAAAGAACTCACATGACAGTGCGTCACCCTGTCCAAATCCTTTTTTACTTTTTAACATCAAAGGGGTCGGTTAGTTTACCTCCGACCTTAATGGAGCAGCGAGAATTCTCCAGAGTCATCCTGCACAGTCTGACGAGTTTGGCAGGAATGTTAAAACATGACATGGCTCTGTATAGCTCGTCTCTATAAACACTGTCATGCGCGGCTTTAAAGTCGACAGAAAGATGGTGCATGTCGACCTGGAATTCATGGGTCTTCTCCAAGATCTGTCGTAGTGTAAATATTTGGTTTATCGTGGATTTTCCTGGCCCGAAACCACACTGGTAGGAACCTACCACATTGTCCACGAACGTTTTCAGGCGCTGACACAGTACGGCAGAGAGGACCTTTTACGCAATGTTCAAGAGACTTATTCGTCTGTAATTGGCGCAGTCATAGGGGTCTCCTTTCTTATGGACTGGACAAACGATGCTGAGATTCCATTCATCGGGCATGCATTCTTCCGACCATATCTTGCAGATGAGTTGGTGCATGTTCCTAACCAGCTCATCGCCAGCTGCTTTAAACAGTTCCGCGGGGAGTCCGTCTGCTCCAGCAGCTTTATAAGATTTAAGTTTCGATACCGCTATCTTAACATCGTCTAGGTCGGGTGGACGGGATTCTCCTTCGTTTTCGTCCATTGTGAAGTGTTCGCTCTGCCTGACGGCGGCATTTTGACTATCATCGCCGTTATACAGTCTGCAGAAGTGGTCCTTCCACAATCTCAGCATCGACTGTGACTCCACTACTAGTTGTCCGTGCTCATCCCTGCAGGCTTCTGCTCTGGCTTTATAGCCGTGGCATATTCGTTTTACTTTCTGGTAAAATTTTCGAACGTCGTTCCTGCCGTAACATCTCTCCATCTCCTCGATCTCGCGCTTCTCGTGCTCCTTCTTTTTCCTTCTCAGAAGCGCATGCTCCTCACTCCTTTTTTGTTCATAGAGCTCGCGGGCAGCTCTCGTCCGTCGATGCAATGTGGCCATGTATACATTCTGTTTGTCTACATGGGCATGTCTGCACCCATCATCAAACCAGGGGTTTCTCGACGGTGGCCTCTCTAATGGCGTTTTGACAACGACTCCATTGCTGTTCTATGGTTTCTGCAGATTGCATCGGGACTTGAGAGAGCTTGAGGGAGACTTGATCGGCGAAGTTCCAGGCGGTCTCCTGCGATTGCAGCTTTCCGACGTTAAATGTTGGTGTTCTTACTCGAGTTCGTTAATTCCGAGGAATTCGCATCCGTACCTTGGCTGCAACAAGGTAATGATCCGAGTCGATGTTGGCTCCTCGAAAGGTTCGGACATCTAGGATGCTGGAGAGTTGTCTGCCGTCGATCGCAATATGATCAATTTGGTTGGTTGTCGATTCATCGAAAGACCGTCAGGTGGCCGTATCGATGTTGAGGTGTCGGAATCGCGTACTTAGTCCGTTTTGTGACGTGTTGTTGTGTAGACTGTGCTTTCCAATGACTCGTTCAAAGATAGCTTCCTTACCCAGCTTCGCATTGAAATCTCCTAGAACGAGTTTGGTGTCATAGCTGGCACATTGGGAATATGTTCTGCCTAGGAGATCATAGAAGTCGTCTTTATGTCGGTCATCTTTCTCCTCTGTGGGGGCGTGGACACATAATAAACTTATATATAACCGAGACTGGTCTTGATGCGGATATTTATGAGGCGTTCGCTTACATACTGAAAGCTTAAGACTCTTTTCCTGAGTCTGCCTCGAACAACAAATCCGCATCCGTTTCCGTTAGCGGTTCACACTAAATAAAAAAAAGGAAAAGATCATCAAAACCATCAGAACAAAACCAGACTACCTTTTAAGTTTTATCGTTTACACTTCCAATGTCTTTATTTTGCTAGACTGAATACTATGCTTGTTATCCTTACGTTCACTGCTTTGCACGAAACAATGCTTGCGTCCTCATAATGACCTCAGTTTGGTTGATATCCCAATACACTGGTGTTACAGTGGATATCATCAATACATTTTGTGTGTTGTTACTTTATAGTACATAATTGTATATAGACCCATTTACATATGTACATAGTTATACTCATGCATACCTTGAGCTGATATTCAAGCAAAAGTACGTTATGTGCTAATCAATATTCTACTTTATAGCTTAACCTACCAGCCTTGTCATCAGACGCTTCGAGAGATGAACTACACGCCATGGCTATGGCTGGCGATTCCAGCTCAGGCGGTGCAGCGTCACCACTTACCGCAAGATCGATGCGGTTAGAAAGAGTAGCACAAGCACTAGCACACAGTCAAGAAGAGCTACGAAGGTATGTATGATCAATTACGCTCATTTTATATATAACTAACTTGCATACGCTTTGGGTGTACATATTTAACAAACTAATACGACCTTGCTTTGCTTTGCACAGAAGATCGATGGGATTGCCACCGAATCAAGGACCAAATAACCTAAGGTTAATACACATCATACTTACTTTGTCCCTGTCTTAAACATAGTATATCCAATATTACCTGGTACTCATCCAAATATGTATTTATATTTTACAGTAGAGTAGCGTACCAAAATTATGGACCATCACCACTAAGTTCCCGTCATGGAAGCCAAGAGTCATTGCGACACTTAAGCATGGGCTCCATGAACATGCTGCAAACTCCAACGTCTACAGTTAGTCGAGATGTTGTCACATCCGTACAAAAGAAGAAAGGCATCAAATCGAGTTTGGGTCGATTGTTTAGTAAAAAGGACAAAGTCAAAGGTGTTAAGGATTCAATGCCTGACGGTTCAGCCAGTATGATGTCAATAGGAAACCTATCGATAACCATGAGTGACATTGATTCGAATTACGATTCAATGAGTCTATCGGGTGGTAAAATGCCTGGAATGGGTGGCATGCCTGGTAAAATTTCTTCCATGGATTATGGCCGACAAAAGAAGTAAGTGGACGTGGACGTTTGATAAGTTTTAAACAGAATCTAACACATACTACTCTATGATTGAAGGGATCACGATTATCGAAACGACTTGCTCGGGGAAGCAATGAAAGCTGGCACTCCATTCGCCCTATGGAATGGGCCAACTATTGTTGCCTGGCTTGAGCTCTGGGTCGGTATGCCTGCATGGTATGTGGCTGCTTGTAGAGCCAACGTGAAATCAGGCGCTATTATGAGCGCCTTAAGCGACACTGAAATCCAGAGAGAAATCGGTACATTTTGCACTTATCATTGTTTGTTGATAGTAAGAGGATTAATTGATTTTGATTTAATTTGAAAAGGAATCAGCAATCCTTTACACAGACTGAAACTACGTCTTGCCATACAGGAGATGGTTTCCCTAACATCACCATCAGCACCTCAAACGTCACGCACAACCCTTGCCTTTGGTAAGACAAGCAATTAAGTATATAAACCAGTGTACCTGTTACATGGGAAATGCTTTCTTTTCGTCTTTTTTGTTTTTTTTTTTTATAAAGGGGACATGAATCACGAATGGATTGGCAACTATTGGCTTCCCGGACTTGGTCTACCACAATATCGTACGACCTTCATGGAATGTTTAGTCGATGCGCGAATGCTTGATCATTTAACCAAAAAAGATCTGAGGGGCCAACTGAAGATGGTGGACAGCTTCCACCGAACTAGCTTGCAATATGGTATTTCTTGTCTTAAAAGACTGAACTTTGATCGCAATGAACTAGAGCGACGACGAAAAATTTCCGAAAATGCCATGTGCGATTGCTTAGTGTGGAGTAATGAACGAGTGATCCGATGGGTGTGCAATATTGGACTAAAAGTAAGTGGTAAAGGAGCATTCGTCTTTCGTGTTACAGGGTGTGATCGCTATGTGTCGGAGCACAATATAGCATAATATGATATACGGGTTCTATGATACACTGAGGGTACTGTAAGGTTCGTAGGGAAAAACAGTGTCAATGTCGTATTTAAGAAACCTACTCGCTATCCAATCGTCTATAACGAATTGTTGAGGTAAAAGTATCTAGCCTCTATAATCGAGAGCGGATTGAGGTCGCAAAGAACGTTTTTGTCCAGCTGGTACAATTTTAGCCGGCTGCTTGCAATGTCGTACGCCCAATTCGTTGATGTCCTTTTTCAACTGGGAGCAAATGATTTCAGCGTTGGTGTGTTACTATTTGTATTTTGTAGGAAAGACGAAGGCTAACTACATCTATGTACTTCAGAGGTATAACTAAGTCAATTGACTTATCCAGCAATTTTCCATTCTTTCCAGTGAGAGTTCCTGCAATCCGCAAAGTGCGTGCGGTTTAGGTTTATCGGTAGAGGGACAGTATGATCACATTATCTCTAGAGAGAAAATCATATGGGCGTTGAAAAGCTCCAAGCCCTACAAATCGCCCGGTCCGGATGAAATTTGCCTTATTGGACTCACACAAACTATGGAATGGACTATATCATGGCTAGAGATAATCGTTAAAGAATGCCTAACTTGGAGTCACATTCCAGAAAAGTGGAAGCGCGCAGGGGTACTTTTCTTCCTCAAGGCCGGCGGAAACTCTCACACTTCCCCCAAGGATCTCTGTCTATCATCCTTTGCACTAAATACTTTGGACAGGCTGATAGACTTACACATACGCCACAGTTTTGTTCCCTCCCTAATCTCTAAGGCACAGCACGCCTACTGTAAGGGTAGATCTGTCGAAACAGCTTTGCATACACTAGTGAGGAAAATCGAAAGATCAATCCATCTTAAAGAATATACCCTAACAGCCTTCCTAGACATAGAGGGCCCCTTTAACAACGTCACTCCGAAAGCAGTAATAGAAGGGCTAGAAAAGCTAAAGATGGAGAGGACTCTGATAAATCTGATCAGCGAGTTACTACTAACTCGCAAAATTAACTCCAAGTGGGGAAGCCAAGCAACCACCAGAGTCGTTACTAGGGGAAACCCCACAAGGAGGGGTTCTCTCACCTCTTCTCTGGAATGTAGTTATAAACAAACTACTAATTAAACTGGAGAAAGAAGGCCTGGACGTTATTGCCTACGCTGATGACGTTGCCATTTCAATCTCAGGTAAATACCTATCCACAGTGAATGACCGTAAGCAAATGGCATTCTCAATTCTTTGCAAATGGGCGTATAGCCACGGGCGCAGGGTAAATCCCCAGAAAACGGAGTCGTGCTATTTACCAAAAAGCACAAAATCCCGGAACAATGCTCGATCACTTTGCTTGGCACCAGGTTAACCTATTCCTCCAGTGCCAAATACCTTGGCATTATACTAGAAAGGAAACTAACCCGGAAGAGCAACACTATCGAAAGAGCAAACAAAGGAACCATAGCTCTCTACACATACAAGAAAGCCCTAGGGAAAAATGGGGATTCAACCCCAAGATCACCCTAAGGCTCTACATCACGGTCGATAGACCCATACTAATGTAGGGCGTGATAGTCTGGTGGACTGCGCTGGACAAGACAACATACCACAAATAACTCGAGAAGGTACAAAGGGTGGCATGTATGTGCATTACCGGTGCGCTCAGGTCCACCCCAACGGCTGCGCTTAACATGATACTCGACCTCACACCATTCGATATCCTCGGCAAGCAAATCGCCACACATACGGCCATAAGACTAAAAGCCCACTCGAAATGGACGAGCTATGTCACTGGCCACTCCTCCATCCTGGAAAACAGGATAACCATGACAGAAAACTTGGACCACACTGGACCCACCACAGTTTTGGAAAAAAAATGTACGACGTTCTACCCGGACAAGCAAAACTGGACCCGCCTAATGCAACCCCGCAGAAACCGCGTTAATTTTTACACTGACGGGTCTAAAACCAAAGACTGGGTGGGTATTCGAGTATTCTGCAAACAACTTAAGCTGAATAAAGCTCTAAAATTAGCAAATCACTGCAGCGTTTCCAGGCGGAACTGTTGGCAATAAAAGAAGCCTTGTCTTGGCTGAAGTGGAACGTGATATCCACTACGAATATCCGCATTTTCACGGATAGTCAAGCAGCCTTAAAGTCGTTGAAGTCCTATGTGTATACATCAAAAACTAGTCTCGACTATCGCCTATCTCTTAACGAGAACGGTTCAACATACAACTTATCTGGGTACCGGGACACAGCGACATACCAGGAAATGAGAAAGCCGACACACTCGCCAGACAAGGAACGACGCTACAATCAATCGTGGCTTGTGAGGGAATACCCCTTGCAACCATTAAACATAATCGCATAATAGGACAGATTCGGTTTCCTTAAGCGCGATCCGCCAATCTTTGTCCAGTCGCTTATACGGTTCAGGACATATTGCAATTTAGTCGTTGATTATTCGACTGATTTTCCCGTGGCGAAAATTGCAGTTTCGTCGGCGAATGTGGCCAACACAGTGCCATTCGCTTGTGGGTATGTCTCTAGTATACAGCAGGTAAAGTAGCGGACCAAGTACGGTTCCCTGCGGAACGCCAGCCGTAATTGGTCTACAATTTTAGTATTCGCTCCCGTGTTTAATACGAAAAGCCCATTAGAAAAGTAGCTTTCCCGCGTGTTCGCTAGTTGTTCGGGGAAAACTTGTCTTAGCTTGTACCGCAAACTTTCGTGCCACACTGTGTCAAAGGCTTGGGAAACGTCAGGTATCTGTTATTCGATGCACTTGGTCTAGAGTAGAATCGAATCACACGCGCACTCAAGGCTAAGGCCTTATAATGACAGAGGTTGTGGGAGTAGAAGGTAACAGGAAGAGGGAGAGAAGCTGCCTATTGACATTGGTCTTAAATATCTGCATAATGTATTGAGGGGGGAAGACCGAACGAGATAGCGCGTTCCGCATTCGTGTGGTTCGGTTGAAGAAAGAATTTCTATATTTAACAGTATGAGCGAAAACGGGCTTCAAAATGAATTCATGAGCATTCCGGGAGAGACGTGTATCGCGGGAGAAGTTTTGAAGGGGCGGAATGCAACTGGCTGTTTCATCAGAGCATTTATGATGAAAGTAACGATAAAACAATGATAGGCAGGATACATTCCTACGATGTTGCAGCGAGTTTAATGTTTTGGTAATGCTGGGGTGACCTATCAGTTTTATCGCGCGTTTTTGTATTCTATCTAGTAGGTGCAATTAGGTCCTGGAAGCAGCGGACCAGGCATGAGCGTTGAACCCCAACTTAGGACGAATGAACGCCTTATAAACTGTAGCCAGATTGATGGGTGTGAAGAATTTCTTGCATCTGTATAGGAAACCTAGGCATTTCGCGGCATTCTAAGCGACACTAAATACGTGATACTTCCAATAAAGGTTGTCACTGATGCACATACCCAGGCAAGAAAGCTTTTTGGTTTCCGAGGTAGAAGTGCCATTCATGGACAATGGCATTGGGTCAGTGTTACGGCTTAACGATAGAAGACAGCATTGTGTTTTGGAAGCATTCAATTCCACTCTATTATGTTTACCCCATTGGATGATGCTGTCGATATCCGAGTTTAATGAGCTTAACATACGCTGCCGGTCACTATTTACAACCGAAGTGCAGGGTTGTAAAGAAGTAACCGAATATGAAAAGCTGATGGTACTGTCGTCAGCGAAGGAGTGAATTGGATTAGAAGTAACAGACAAGAGATCATTTATAAAAATGAGAAAGAGTGTCGGAGACAAAACGAAGCCCTGGGGAACACCAGCATTTACAAAGTGAGTATCAGACTTGAACCCGTCCAAGACAACTTGAATTGAACGTTTCGGAAGGTAGCTTCTACTCCATAGAAGAAGAGAGTCGCCGATTCCGAATGTAAATGCTTTCGAAATATTATGTGCAACTACTTTGCTCTCACCCGCCTGGTGGAGCGAGCGATTCCACTTCTCGGTGAGATATACCATCAAATAACCAGTGGACCTGTTGCTGCGGAAACCATACTGCCGGTCATTGAAGAGTTTCTGTTGCTCGAGATATTTCATTAGCTGACGATTTATCAACGTTTCCATGACATTGGAAAGAAGGGAAGTTAGTGCAATGGGTCGGTAATTGGAGAGAGAAGATTCGCCTTTTTTGGGAATGGCCTGGAAAAATGCTGTTTTCCACCTACTCGGATAGAGCCCAGAGAAATAGGAAGGGTGAAAAAGCTTACGCAGTGTTTTTGCCAGCGTAGAAGAACACCTCTTCAGAATTATTGGGGAAATACCATCTGGACCAGCGGATTTGTGTATGTCAAGTTCTTTAAGAACCCTTGCCTTTGTCCCATGGTGGAATTAACGTAATCCAGAACAAGCGGTGACAAAGATGATTTGGGAAGTTGCGAGTTTGCTGCGAAGTGGGCAGCAAGCAGATTAGATGAGCGTGGGTATAGACGAAGAGGCGGAGTTCTGAATCCAAACTGGTGATCCGGTAAAAGACGTTTTTCTTCGACGATCGGCTTTAAGCGATTGGTTATAATTCCTTCGAACATTTTCGAAATTATCGGCAACAATGATATTGGGCGGTAAGATTTTTTATCCGTCGGTGGCTTTCTGAGCCTTAGAACCATAATAACTTCGATGACATTCCATTGGCTCGGTACGTGTCCTAATCCAAGCACTGCGTTAACAAGATATAAAGGTTGGAGCAGAGCTTTTATCGGCTAATTTTTAAAGCACAGCCTGTAATTAAGTCGTAGCCTAGTGCTTTATTTGGCTCGAGGGATTTTATGATATTTTCCAGTTCGGGAAGCGTAGCTCGCGTCGTTCTGTATTCCGCAGTCATTTTCAGAGTCCTTTGAATGGCTTGAAAGTTTCAGCAAAAACGTCACCCTTTTCTTCATCGCCTTTCGCCCATTCATTTTGATTTTTCCCTAATTGGTGGTGACTGCAGTTTAGGCTTTTTAATGCCCTTAATAGCTTTCCAAAGGAAGTACTTTGATTCAGAGTACTTTGTCAACGGTTAGACTTTTTAAATACGACCGAAGTGGCTGCCTCGACTGGCTTTGTAGTAGCGCATTCTGTCACCCTAACTTTCCAGGAGCTTGTTGATGGTCTCGGGCTGTAGCTCACGGATTGCTTGGATGATATTGGCCTTAAGTGCTTGAATCGTTTCCGTTTTGTTGGCATAACATCGGTCCTTCACGGTTACCCACAAAAAAGTCAAAAGACAATTGACATCGTCAAGACGGCTGATGACACGATTTGGGAATTTGGTGCGCAAAAGATCGATTATGGCATGGGCTGTGTAGCGTGGCGCGCCACCCTGCATGAACCAGGGGCCGTCCAAATCCATGTCTTCAATTTCAGTAAAAAAAAAAAAAAGTCGGTAACGCCCAGCATTGATCGAAGCATTGTTTCCAGCTTCATTTTCGAAGAAAAATGGTCCAATGATCCGCACCAAACTTTCACTCTCTGTGGATGCATTGGTTACTCTACAATAACGTTCGGGTTTTCCGAGCCCTAGAAAAGCGGCAATTTTGTTTGTTAACGTAGCTGCCGAGATGTAAATGCGTCTCGTCAGAGAAGATAATTTTTCGCCCAAAATCGATGTCCAATTCAAGCTGCTCTAAGGCCCAAACTGCGAAGCGGATGGTCGCGAGCCTTCAGTTGCTGAGTCAATCTTACCTTGTAAGCAAATAGTCTGAGATCTTTGTGCAGAATTCTCCTCAGGCTAGTGCGTGAAATGTTGAGCTGTTGGGATCGATGGTAAGTTGATGTTCGTGAATTGAGTTTCACAGACTCGACCACAGCAGCCACATTCTCATCTGTGCGCACCGTACGACGACGGGGACCATGAGTGTCTAGTCTTACGAACTTTTTGCACAAACTTGCGTACAGCAGTCGCATTGGGTGCTTCATTTTGGCCAAAACTTTTTTTCAAAAAACACACTGTTTGGGCTACACAGCACAGACTTTGGAAATAGGTTTTCAATATTTTCCAACGTTACTTACTTAGGTGGCGCTAAAGTCCGTGGTGAACCTGGCAGCTGGCACGGTCTTTGGCCAGCTGTTTCTAGCGCCGAACGTCCAATTGGTTAAGGTCCCCTTCCACCTGTGTGCACCACCGTAGATGCGGCCGTCCTCTGCCGTGCTTTTCTTCCGGGATGGATTCGAAGACTCCCCGGGTCGGAGCGCTTTACATGGCCTAGCCCACTTACACGCTGTATCCGTAGACGTCGTACCAGGCCGATGTCGCTGTACAATCCGTACAGTTCTTCGTAATATCTTCTCCTCCATACACCGTTTGAACAAACAGGACCGTAGATAGTACGCAGAATTTTCCTCTCGAAACGACCAAGGGCATCTTCATCCGCTTTTGTTAAGGTCCAAGCTTCTGCGCCGTAAAGCAGGACTGGGATGATCAAGGTCTTATATAGTGTCACCTTGGGTTTCCGAAAGAGGGCTCACTTCTCAATTGCCTCTTGAACCCGAAGAAACAGCGGTTGGCAAGAGTGATTCTGCACTTATCTCAGCGCTGGTGTTGTTGTCGCCGGTTATCATTGAGCCAAGGTAGACGAATTCCTGGACCACTTCAAAGTTATATCTGCCCATGGCGACGTTCTGGCCAATACGTCGGTGTTGACCGCCTTTAGCCTCATTAACCTTGAGACCCATCTTAGCCGCTTCTACCTCAATTCTTACAAAGGCCTCATTGAAGTCTCGCTGTGTCCGTCCAATCACGTCAATGTCGTCGGCGTACGCAAGCAATTGCGTAGTCTTGAAATAAATCGTACCTCTTGTGTTGGCCAGCGACTCTTGCACGATATTGAAAAAGTTGCATGACAGCGCGTCACCTTGCCTAAGTCATTTTTTAATATCAATGGCCTCAGTTGGCTCATTACCGTCCTTAATGGAGCAGCGAGAATTCTCCATTGCCATCCTGCACAGTCGGATTAGTTTGGCAGGGATGCTAAAACTGGACATGGCTTTGTATAACTTATCTCTATACACGCTATCATATGCAGCATTGAAATCGACGAAGAGGTGGTGAGTGTCGAGTTGGTATTCCTGGGTCTTCTCCAAGATCTGCCGCAGTGTGGATATCTGGTCTATTGTGGACTTACCTGGCCTGAAACCACACACTGATAAGAACACACACACTGTGGAACCAGGTTATCCACAAACGGTTTCAGGCATTCACACAACACGGCAGAGAAGATCTTTTATGCGATGTTAAGGAGACTTACTCCTCTATAGTTGGCGCAGTTATAAGGGTATCTTGTTCGCCTTAAGCGCCTTATTTCATACCACGGAGGTATGAAACTGACTTTCTGTCTAGATTTCGAGCGGAAAGCAACTGCCAGTGTCAAAACAACTCATGATTTGTTGAAAAAAAAAAGAAAACACTAGATGGCCCACCCTATATTTGTCTTAGTTATAAGGATCCCTTCTGGACCGGGCAAAAGATATCAAGGTTCCATTACCATATCTTTCAAATGAGTTGGTACTTTCATTACCCGTGTCAGTAGCCAACTCGTCTTCGTAGTGCCCACGATGTTTTCATCCATACCTAGGATGCAACATTTGAACACTCAACATGCTGATTGTCTGGTATCGATCGCAATATCATCGTTTTGATTGACTGTTAACTGATCCGTCCATTATGAATGAAATTTGGAGATTCAAGACTCACATATGACTCTTTTGTCTAAGAGGTCAAAGAAATCGTCTTTGAAACAGTCATCCATGTAGCGTGGTGTGACATGGGTTGCTTCAACATAGATCACGCATTACGATCAATTTTGCTGAGCCTTGGTGACAGCTTAGAATCTTTTTTTATTGCTTTTTTACCATCAGCAAGTTTATAAAAATGCATCTCCCGTTCTAGAGTTGAGCTACTAGGCCAGTTAGACGAAAGAGTAGCCATAAATCCAAACCTTTTCACATGTTGCATTTGATGATGCTCTCGATGATCAATTGTATAGTGTTAGATTTAAATGCATTACATACGGTCATCCCGAACTTAATTTGTTTCAGCTTGACACCGAAATAGTACGCATAATTTATCAGGAAACCATGTATTAAATCTCGTACACTAGCCCGGGATTAAATGCAGATAATTGCAAGACGGAACGCAAACCATGACGCGGAAATATAATGAATACAATAGGGAATTGGTATAAAGTTAAATGTCGCATAAAAGGTATAAACATTGTCCCGAGTAGGAAATGTAGGACGCAATTAAGGAAGCTTAGTACAGTAAGGGGATCTGTATATTCATCATTTTCTTTTGTTCTCTTTCAGGAATACGGAAATAATCTTTTGGAATCGGGTGTTCATGGAGCTCTGATAGCATTGGACGAAAGTTTCGATTCGAACGCAATGGCTTTAGCATTACAAATTCCTACACAAAACACACAAGTAAGATGAATTGAACATTTCAATTTATCGGGTTTTCCAATAAGGACTTGACAACTTTTTTTTTTAATTAAAACGCAAACCATTTGAGATATTTCAAAAACTTTATTATCGGCTTGAAGTACAATCAAAACATTTATGAATGGAACTCGACTTCATTCAAATGGCCACCGCGGGCACGTTTGCAGCGGTCGATTCGTTGGACTCAATTTTCGATGACTCGGCCACACATTTCGGTCGAAATGGCCGCTATTTCGCGTTCAATGTTGGCTCTGAGCTCTTCCAACGTCGTTGGCTTGTTGGCATAAACCAATGACTTAATGTAGCCCTAAAGAAAACAGTCTAGAGGTGTCAAATCGCGCGAACGAGGCGGCCAATCGACTAGCCCATTTCTTGAGATAACACGCTCATCAAACTTACTCTTCAATAAATCGATTGTAACCTGTGCTGTGTGGCTTGTGGCACCGTCCTGTTGAAACCACATGTCGTCCAAATCTATATCTTTCAATTCGGGCCAAAAATAATCGGTAATCATGGCGCGATAACGCTGGACATTCACAGGTACGTGACGATCGTTATCGTTAACCCTGCCGGCGTGCAAACCGCTCCAAAGAGTTATTTTTTTGAATGAAGTGGTGATTTATGAAGCACATGTGGATTTTCACCCGACCAATAACGCATAGCTTGCTTATTGACCAACCCTTCGAGCCAACAAATGAGCTTTGTCACTGAAGATGATTTTGCGATTAAATTCATCATCTTGGCGCATCTTCTCCAGAGTCCAATCGGAGAACATACGTCGCTTCAAATAGTCCATCGGCTTCAATTCTTGAGTAAGCTTGATTTTGTATGGGTGTAAACCAAGACCATGATGTGGTCTGAACGATGCCCAATTCTTGAGAACGCCGTGGAATTGACTGATTCGGATCGTTTACTACGGACGCCCGATCGGCAACGATATTTTCGACACTTCGACCAACCCGTTGTCTCACTGACACGGCAACATCACACAACGAATATGTAGACCCTAATTTTGGACTAGATTTGGTATTGCCTGTCTACTAGGTCGAGAATTACTTACTTACTACTTACTTACTTATCAGGCCTGCGATCCATGGAGGATTTGAGCCTGAGCTATAGCTGCCTTTCATCCTTGACGGTCCCGGGCACGCTGCTTCCAGTTGTCAAGACCAAGATGTCTTACATCCGCGATTACTTGGTCTTTATACCGGAGGTTCGGACTTCCTCTTCTTCTCGAACCAGGAGGCTCGGAGTCGAAGACCCTCTTAGCTGGAGCGTTGATGTCCATACGCTCGATGTGGCCGAGCCAGTGTAGTCGACGGATCCTTGCCTTCCGGACTACATCCACATCTTGGTACAGCTCGTAGAGTTCGCGGTTGTATCTTCTTCTCCATTCACCTTCCTCACAGACAGGACCAATTATCCGGCGCAGAATTTTTCTTTCGAAAGAACCCAAAATCAGCTCCGCTGTCCTGCTTATCGTCCAGCTTTCGGCTCCGTACAGCAAGACTGGCAGAATGAGCGTTTTGTAAAGCATGACTTTGATCTTTCGAGTGAGGAGTTTTGACCCCAGTTGTTTGGACAAGCCGAAGTAGCAGCGGTTGCCAAGGGCGATTCTACGCCGGATCTCCACTGTGGTGTCATTTGTGGAATTTACGTTTGCCCCGAGGTAGACAAACTCCTTAACTACCTCGAAATTGTAGCTGCCAATTGTTATGTTTTGTCCCAGGTGGTGAGCGATGGATTGGTTTTTGCTTGACAGCATGTATTTCGTTTTGTCCTCATTGATCTTAAGACCAACTCGTTTCGCCTGTTCTTCAATCGCCGTGAATGCTTCCACAATGCCACGGCGAGAACACGCGATGATGTCGATATCATCCGCGTATCCTAGCAGCTGGATGGACTTGTAAAAGATAGTGCCTTCCCTTTTGACGCCTGCCCGTCGCACTATCTGCTCCAGCACCAGGTTGAAGAAGTCACTAGGTCGAGAATTACGACCGAAAATTGGAGTTTACGCTCTTAAAGCTGCGGTCACCGACTCCGAATTTCGGTAGAAATTTTTTTTTATAATTTACAGACGTTGCTCGTTCGTGTACTTGACCATGATGAAAATGTTGAGTTTACTGAATAAATTGACAATGAACATTTCGATGATTAGTGAAAGGGTGCGTTCACAAATTGAATTCAAAGTTGTCAATTCCCTATTGGAAAACCCATTACTTAAATATCATATTTTAAACTAATCGATTTTAGGCGAGACAAACACTCGATATTGAATTTAATAATTTGCTCCAAGTTGCCACTGAACGACGGCCCGAAAATGAACAGCTTCATAAGTCCTGATCCAACGCCAGCCTCTCAACCCTAAGTGACGAATAAATTACTAAACTCTATGCAGGTTATGATAAAATCGTTTGTTTAATGTAATGTATGATGCCCGACAAGAGGAAAATGTGTAAGAAAAGGTGAATGTTATACTGAAAACTATCGCTCAACGTTCAAATGAGGATTTAAATGAAACAAGGCATAAAACTCGTTAGGCTAGTGAATCAACTAGATTTAAAAACAGATAACAATACAACCCTTGTATAGATTTTAAGATTACGTTTACCTGTAAAAGTGATCGTTTCTTACTGAACGCAGCTACAGCACAAACATGAAAATTACATTATACTACATGTCCTGTGTATGATGCAATTTTCTGCATAATCTTAGAGACGAGGAATTAAGTAACTACAAGAAGTAAATCAGTATAAAACAGATAAAAACAAAAAGCAGAAAACCGAGATCATCCTACAGAGTAATATGACAAAAAACATCGAACAAACAAATAGTGTTCTTGGATTGAAACAGAAAACAACAAGATTTGGTTTCCAGTTTGTCACCTAATTACCATTATTACATATTTATTTAACTCACTTGAATGTACATATTATTTTCGTTCTACATACCTTCTATGTACATTACGTTGTTTTAGTGCAATTGTTTTATTTAACAAAACTAGGTATTATCCCAGTTACGTCGTAAAAACATTCATTCAAATCACCTTTCACACACTATCCTATAACGAGAGCTAAACTTTTTATAACGACAAAACGAAAGACATTCAAACAAAGTGCTATTAACCAATATTTTTATACTTTCAATCTACTAAACCTAACTTCAAGAGAGAGAGGACAGAATAAGCTTAAATCAAATCTAAAATACTTAATCATGCAACATACAACACATAATGTCTTCTCAACGTTCATAATCATCACCATATGATGGTATTTAATGGAGAGTCGATATAACAAAAGCTAAAACCTTACATACACTTGTAATCGTAATCACTAATAGACCAAAAACAGAAAGAGAGGAACCTAAACGTACATTAGGATGTATCACAAAAGCATTTAGACCAATAACAATTTCTATATTCATCTTAAATAAAATTTGTGAAACAGATATCGTAAAACTATGGAATACGTTAAGTCGAAATTGTGTAATGTTACAGCATACGAGTACATATAATACAGTAACGTGAGAAGAGGAAGGTATCAACAAGAAAAGCCAATCTAGTCATTCCCGGTATTTATTAAAATTAGTTTTCAAATGTACCTTAACTACATATTCATCAAGTAAACATGAATGTGTCCCCCGGGCGCCCGGTTGCAGCCAAGCTGTTTATGGGGCGTTTATCGTATTTATTTTTTGTTTTATATATACACACATACAACATATTTATTAGTTACTGCCTGTTCATTTTGCTTATATACAAGTCCAAGAACAAATAAGATTCATCGTTATATAGTATACCATATGAACAAACAAAAAAAATAAAATAGAAACACGTGCCTCCGTTCGACTTCAACGTTTATAGCTACATTGTTATCAGGTTGTTACGATCAGGCACCGTGCTTCCTCGTTACTTGAGGGAAGAGTGCCGAACGGAGAGGGGAAATAGAAAGACAAACAGTTAATTTTTTAAGTTTTATTTTACCTTATCTTGGTTCTGTTCCGGATCTAGGGGTGCGTCCTTCACTACTGGCTGCTGCTCTCTCTCTCTCTGCAGCTGCTGCCCTCTCTGAATTTCAACCAAAATTACCATCCCTTTTATAGGAGGATCTTGGTTGAATCGCAATCCCCTCCAACACACCAAGTGCCAAAGGGCACTTTTGATTTACTTACTTATCAGGCCTGCGATCCATGGGGGATCTGAGCCTGAGCTATAGCTGCCTTCCATCCTTGACGGTCCCGGGCACGCTGCTTCCAGTTGTCAAGACCAAGATGTCTTACATCCGCGATTACTTGGTCTTTATACCGGAGGTTCGGTCTTCCTCTTCTTCTCGAACCAGGAGGCTCGGAGTCGAAGACCCTCTTAGCTAGAGCGTTGATGTCCATGCGCTCGATGTGGCCGAGCCAGTGTAGTCGACGGATCCTTGCCTTCCGGATTACATCCACATCTTGGTACAGCTCGTAGAGTTCGCGGTTGTATCTTCTTCTCCATTCACCTTCCTCACAGACAGGACCAAATATCCGGCGCAGAATTTTTCTTTCGAAAGAACCCAAAATCAGCTCCGCTGTCCTGTTTATCGTCCAGCTTTCAGCTCCGTACAGCAAGACTGGCAGAATGAGCGTTTTGTAAAGCATGACTTTGGTCTTTCGAGTGAGGAGTCTTGACCCCAGTTGTTTGGACAAGCCGAAGTAGCAGCGGTTGCCAAGGGCGATTCTATGCCGGGTCTCCACTGTGATGTCATTTGTGGAATTTACGTTTGCCCCGAGGTAGAAAAACTCCTTAACTACCTCGAAATTGTGGCTGTCAATTGTTATATTTTGTCCCAGGTGGTGAGCGACGGATTGGTTTTTGCTTGACAGCATGTATTTCGTTTTGTCCTCATTGATCTTAAGACCAACTCGTTTCGCCTGTTCTTCAATCGCCGTGAATGCTTCCACAATGCCACGGCGAGAACATGCGATTATGTCGATATCATCCACGTATCCTAGCGGCTGGATGGACTTGTAAAAGATGGTGCCTTCCCTGTTGACGCCTGCCCGTCGCACTATCTGCTCCAGCACCAGGTTGAAGAAGTCACGTGACAACGCATCTCCTTGCCGAAATCCGGTGCATGCTTCGAATGGTTCCGAGGTCCTAGAACCGAGTTGCACGGTGCATCGCGTGTTTTTTAGCGTGGCGCGACACAACTGGGTCAGTTGTCGAATTCGGCCATCGCCCCAAACAGTTCTTCATGATGAATGCTGTCGTATGCGGCTTTGAAATCAATGAAAAGATGGTGTGTATCGATTCGAAACTTGTTGGTCTTTTCCAGGATTTGTCGAAGTGTGAAAATTTGGTCTAAAGTTGATTTGCCGGGCCGGAAGCCGCACTGGTAGCTGCCGATTAGTGCGGTGCATAATGGTTTTAGACGTTCACACAATACGCTGGACAGGATCTTGTATGCGACATTGAGCAGGGATATACCTCTAACTTTTGATTTAGGTTAAAAAACTCAGTGTCATCGCTATATCGCAACCTATTCATACCCCATACCATTAGCATAGCGCTCATAGCACTTGCCTGCATATGCATTTCTGATCAATCAGCATTCGCGCGCTATTAACTGGTCATACATGTCATTCACACTTCACTAATTGGTTTTCCAATTGCGTGAAATGCTATCTCAGCATTGCACGGTGTGGAGTGGTCGTGAATGTTAGGTTAGGTTAGGTATATGGGTGCCCTATTGACGTAAAGTCAAGGCTCACGTAGACTACGTTGAGTCCATTGTGCCCACCTGTTTTGTTTAACCCGTTGATACCTATGCATTTACCGTCGAGCTGAACCAGCCAGACGAGGATAAAAATCCCAGTATTCTGTTCAACCCGATATTACCTACCTCTTCTAGTCCCGAAAGGAAGTATCTTCCCAGGAAAATATTCCTTTTTTGGGCTAGCGCCGGGCATTCGCACAGCAGGTGACGAACGGACTCAATTTCCTCTTTGTCCCTGCAGCTTCTGCAGAAGTCATTGTAGGACTGGCCTAGTCGAGCTGCATGATAGGATAGCATGCAGTGCCCGGTGAGGGCACCGACTGCCAGTCGAATGTTACCACGATTGAACTTCAGCAGATTTTCCGTTCTTTTCTTATCATAGACGGACCAAGTCGATTTCGCCGTTGCGCATGTATCTAAGCGACACCATCGCTTATTGACTTTCACCAATAGCTCCGTCTGTATCTCCCTGTAGAGCGCACTGAGTGGTGCTTTGGCCTCAGCTGAGATCTGCGCAATGTTAGCACCTGATCCCACCCTAGCCAACTCGTCCGCCCTCTCGTTTCGGGAGATATTCATATGACCAGACACCCAGCAAAGGGTCACCTCATTTACGTTGGATATCTCTTCTAACTTCTCCTTGCAGAGTTTGACGAGTTTGGATTTTATCCATGCTGCCTGCAGAGCCTTAATGGCTGCCTGGCTGTTAACATAGATGCTGATCCTTTTTCTTGTAATATTCTCTTTGCTGATCAGGTCCGCCGCCTGCTTGATAGCGAAGACCTCAGCTTGGAAGACACTGCATCCATCATCGAGCCTGTAGGAGCGATGCATATCCCGAGACTCAAAGTAGACTCCGGCACCTGTGCCAACATCCATTTTGGATCCGTCGGTGTAGAGTGCCAGTTCACTTTCCGTGCATACCAAATCACCGGTCCATTCCTCCCTGGAGGGAATTCTAATAGAGAATCTCCTCTCCCAGGAAGGAAGTCGGGTGACATAGTCCGTTACGGTTCTGAATCTCGAGACGGCCCATCGATTCAAGACTGATGCATGTCCGTGAGGACTCCTTTTCCAGAGACCTGATTCCTGTATTCTTAGCGCAGTTCTGGTTGCGGCGCTCTCGCAGTACAAGTCCAGGGGTGGGAGGTTCAGCATGACTTCAAGGGCCGCCGTTGGTGTGGACTTCATAGATCCCGTCACCGCCAGACAGCCTGCCCTTTGAACCTTTGACACACTCTGAAGATGACACTTTTTCTCAAGCGCCTTCCACCAGACAACCGAGCCATAGACTAAGATAGGTCTTACTACCGCAGTGTACAACCAATGTACTAACCTCGGTTTGAGGCCCAATGTCTTTCCAAAGGCTACCTTGCACGAATAGAGTGCCACATAGGCCTTTTTGATTCTTTCCTCAATATTTTCTCTCCAACTAAGTTTGGAGTCCAGGATTATGCCCAGATACTTCGCAGATTTTCCAGGGGGTCGTGAATTTTAGTCATGTCTTGTTAATCGGTTCGCCTTTACTCCAATTCAATCGTGTGAAATGCATTATCGGCATTTCACAGTGTTTTGGAGTTTTCCCTTCATCGTCACTTGTTTACGTATTTGCTCGGGTTCGAGCTCCTGAGGGATGGGTTCGGGGATTCGGTAGTAGTCGGGATGTATAGGGCGCCACGTAGTTTTGTAAAAACTACGAAAACTAAAAGGGAAACGACCAGCTTCTTTTGGAAATGAGGGGGGACACTTTATTGGGGGTTTTATCTTTTTGACTGCGGGGTGCTCGGCATCCGTAATGGGAGACGCGATTCCCAAAACGGGATCAGATTTTTAGGGGTTGGGGATTAGCAGGTAATTCGAGGGATAAAAAAGCAAATTTAATATATGAAAGAAACACTTCCCGGGGACGAGTGAATGCTTCGGCTACTCCTCCCTTTTACACGCTTCCTGTCTATTGCCTCCACTTCACGTCTTTTGTGTTCCTCGTTTTTTCCCTTTCTTTTTTTTCTATTATTGCCTCTGCCTTTTCCTTGTTTTCTTTGTTCTTTGTCTCTCAGGTGGTGGCCACTATCCACTCACCGACCGTCTTTTTGCCTCGATAGTTCTTCTCCAATTGAATATGTTCGTACGGGTTACCTTCCCGTCTACCCCTCCAACCGGTTCGCACACACGCCACACACACACACATTTGGGGCGAATTCGGCCACCTTTATTTTGGGTTAAACTCCCGGGTCTGGCGAGTTTAATCCAATCCAATCCAATATTTAATTTTTGGGATTCTCTACTTCCCTTTTTTCTTCAATTGAAATAAATTACTGGTTTCCTCGCCGCCCTGTCCTTTTGGCGGTTGAAGCCTAAGGTGGTGTGTGAGAATTCGCCCCAGTCCATTTGGCTATCGGAACAAAGGGAATCACCTCCAGAGTTCCAATAGCCTCCACACTCACTCCATTCAGCTCCGGTTGAAAGAGGTTGTTGTCTTTGGTAACGGAAGCATTCACCACCCCGGTTGTACTAAAAGTTATTAAAGTTAAAGTTAAACGTCTCCCTCGAATAAGCCGGTACTCTTTTGTCTTTGAGGGACTTGTAATTATCGAAGCCCTTGCCGAATGTCGAGCTACCCGCTCACAAGTTAAGTATTTACAATGTTTTTCTTATTTTTCTCTTAGAACATATAGGGGCGAGACAGCATTTTACTCTTTGGGTTTACAATTCTTTTGGGGTTCCAACATTCATTTGCTTCTAGACGACACTTTACTGATTGGGGTGACATTCTTCTTTTGCTCAAACAATTATTTGGTTAGGGTGGGGCCTTTGCCCTTGTCGTGGTTGCTGGTCTCGGTGGGGACCGTCCGTCCCTGTTGTCGGCGTTTGGGACCGTCCGTCCCTGCTGTCAGTTTTGGGGACCATCCGTCCCTGCTGTCGGCGGTGGGGACCGTCCGTCCCTGCAGTCGGCGTTGAGGACCGTCCGTCCCTGCTGTCGGACCGTCCGTCCGGTCTTACCTGCTTTGTCGCCCCCTCAAGAGAGTCGAACCACGATACCGCAAGATCCTCCTGATCCGCGTATGCACCGAGGCCACCCTCAAAAGAGAGCAACGGACCAAAATGACGGGTAGAAATACGGGAAAGAAATGGATGGATGGAGCGGAAAAGGTTTTTGGTGGGTATTTGTACGCAACAAAGTGGATAATATATGTGTCATTTACTTACTTCTCTTACTTGGGTAGCGCTACAGTCCAGTCAGTGGTGAGCATGGGATGGGGTGACTAGGGATGTTACGGAGGTGGTTTTATCGGAGTCGGAAGTCTCATACCCACCTCCGCGGAGTCGGAGTTGAATCGGAGTCGGAGGCGGAGGTTAATAAAGTATAGTTAATAAGCGGCAAGCTATCTGTTTACTAAACCAATCACTAACTCACGCATCTCATGTATGCACTCTCGACTTCAATGCGAATCTACTAATCATGTAAACTAATAAAAGGGTGAAAATACAGTTGTATTGTAACAAATCGCAACAAGATCGCTCTTTGTCGTTCGTGTTCGTCGGTCGTTAGTCGTTACCGTTACGTTACCGATGGTAATCCGAAAAACCTCCGGAACCGGAGCTGGATTCGGAGGTGCAATTTAAACCGGAGATTCTGACATATCGGATTCGGAGTCGAAGCTCCGTATCATCCCTAGTCTTAACAAACAAGCATCTCCAGCTGGCACGGTCTTTGGGCAGCTGTTTCCAGCTCCGCACGCCCAGTTGGTTAAGTTCCCCTTCCACCTGCGTGCGCCACCGTAGATGCGACCGTCCTCTGCCGTGCTTTCCTTCCGGGATGGATTCGAAAACTCCTCGGGTCGGAGCTGTATTTTCTATGCGCTCTACTTGGCCTAGCCCCCTTAGACGCTGTATCCGTAGACGTCGTACCAGGCCGATGCCGCTGTACAACCCGTACAGTTCTTCGTTCAATGTTCTCCTCCATACTCGGTTATCTCAGCGCTGGTGTTGTTGTCGCGAGTTATCAGTGAGCCAAGGTAGACGAATTCCTTGACCACTTCAAAGTTATATCTGGCCATGGTGACGTTCTATCTCTTAACGAGATGGCCGAACACTTCAACAAACAACTTATCTGGGTACCGGGACACAGCGACATTCCAGGAAATGAAAGAGCCGACACACTCGCCAAACAAGGAACGACGCTACAATCAATCGTGGCTTGTGAGGGTATACCCTTTGCAACCATTAAACACAATCTTACAAATCTCGCCAGGGCCGAGACGAACCGGAGCTGGACTCAGGGATATACCTGCCTCATCACCAGGCAAATCTGGCCCTGGCTCAACAATCAACGGACTAGGAGTATTATCTCCCTAAAAAGAACTGACACCCACAAAGTCATCGGTGTCACCACTAGACATTGCCTTATTGGCAGGCACGCGCAAAAACTAGGTGCAGTTCCGAATGATTTTTGCAGAAGCTGTCTAGACGAGGAGGAGGTCGAATCCATTCATTACCTTCTCTGCGCCTGCCCGGCATTTTGCACAATCAGGAAACGATACCTAGGATCTTACTTCCTTAACGATCTGACAGATGTTCAGAAAGTAGGGATACCTGATCTTCTTAACTTCCTAAGAAGCACAAAATGGTTCACCGAATAGGGGGGCAACACCCCCTCGTAGCTGCACAACGGACCTCCCTGACCCATATGCATTCTTCTCAATTCTGGGAAGGCTACGATCCTACCTACCTACCTACCTATGGTGACGTTCTGGCCAATACATCGGTGTTGAAATTCTTTTTTTGATGAAAGCAGATATTTGGTTCTACCCGAATTAACCTTGAGGCCCATCGTAGCCACTTCTACCTCAACGCTTACAAAGGCCTCATTGACGTCTCGCTGTGTCCCTCCAATCACGTCAATGTCGTCGGCGTATGCAAGCAATAGCGATTCTTGCACGATCTTTTCAAGCATGATGTTGAAAAAGTCTTATCTAAATCCTTTTTCAACATCAAAGGTCTAGGTTTGTTAAAACCGAGATGTTAAAACTAGACATGGCTTTCTATAGCTCGTCTCTATAAACGCTGTCATACGTCGCCTTGAAATCGAGGAAAAGGTCTCCAAGATCTGCCGTAGCGTAAATATTTGGTCTGTTGTGGATTTACCTGGCCTGAAACCACACTGATAAGAGCCGATCAGGTTATCGGGCAAACGATACTGACCATACCTTGCAAATGAGATGGTGCATGCACCTTACAAGCTCATCTCTAGCCGCCTTAAAAAGCTCAGCAGACGGGCTGTGTGCACCCGCGGCCTTAGTAGACTTAAGTCTTGATATCACTCCCAAGCATTCTTGATATCCTCATTCGTACATTGGCTACAACAAGGTAGTGGTTCGAGTCGATGTTGGTTCCTCTAAAGGTTCGTACGTCGAGATTACTGGAGGATTGTCTGGCGTCGATCGCAATGTAATCAATCTGGTTGGTCGATTGACCAGTAGACCGCTAGGAAACCTTGTGGATGACGAGATGGGGGAATCGTGCGCTTGCTACAAGGAGGTTACGTAACGTTAGGAAATCGATTAGCCTGAATTCGTTGTCGGATGTGGTGTTATGGAGGCTATGCTTTCTTATGATCGATCCAAATATGTCTTCTTTGCCCAGCTCTGCGTTGAAATCTCCTAGTACGATTTTGGTGTCATAACTGGGGCGTTGGGCGTATCTAACTGTTCAGACTGATAAATACGCAAATCGCTGAAGGACACAAAATTAAAAACAATTAAAGCTTTGAAATCTTAGTAAGAAAGACCTTAAGATCATAAAATAATTTTAAACTCTGTGAATCTTGAATAGGGACTTGTCATTTATAAAGATGCCTGCACTGGATTACAGGCTTTACATAGGAGTGATACATTGGCATGAGAAAACAGGATAATCCTGCGAAATATAGGATAGATGGGAGCGTTATCCATGCACATTATATCTGAGAAAAAAAACCCAAAAAAAAAACAGTGTGGAAATGCTATGTCTAACCTGTTTTGGGAAAGTTTTACATCCATAGTCCCTGCTTAGTTGGTGTTGCGTCCGTTAATGTTTTGCATGTTGTATTGATGGGAGGATTCTTCTGTTCTGGCTGCTAAACCTTTCGGACGTGTATTGCTTTCGTTCTCGGCTTACCGTTGTCCTCGGCCCAATATGCCCTCAATTCGGAAAATTTGACCAATACCCCATCAAAAAAAAACCTCCACCGTCGTGTTTTACCGTGGGCTTTGTGTACTTCAGGTTGTATGCTTGACCTACTGGACGACGTACGTAGTTCTTTCCGTCTGTCCCGAAAATGCAGATCTTCGTTTCATCGCTTCACAGTATGTTCCTTCATTGTTCTCTTGCTTTTAATGAATCATGGAACTTTTGGTACCTTTTGGCAAATTGGATGCGTTTTGAGAGGTACCTTTTTTGGCGATCTCGCTTTAAGTTTTGCTTTAAGAAGAACACGGCGGATGGTTATAGGATTAACTTCAAACCCGAGATCTGCTTTAGGCTGCCTGGAGATACGAAACGGGTTGGCTTTACACTTTCGGATTAGCCTAGCCTTGTCCTTTTCCGTTTTCTATTTAAGGCATTAAATGCCATCTTTGGAGAGCTTCCAACTTTGTCCGCTATGGCCCTGATGGTCATGCCCTCTTACCCTTTCTGTTTCCGTGCAGTGCTTGAAAGTACACAACCTATGCTTCTATTATTTTGTTCATCTCCGTAGGTGATTCTTGTCAGTTGAATCGCTACTGATCGTGAATGATTTCGCTTTTGTTTTCACTTTCGTACTTTTTCTCTCCAGTATGAATATACCGTTAGTCGTAGTAACGGCAAATGGCCTTTTCCGCAAGTATAGTTAGAAACACATCTTGCGCGCACGCCGACTTTGACATCATGACTAGGACCAACGATATCCTACGAAGTAGCGCATAATGTTACCTCAACGTTTGCTCGACCTCATATCGTAGATATCGTAAAGTCGAGCAAAGCGCCGGAGTAGAGCTATTCTCTATTCGGACGTGCGTTTGACAGATGTATTTCATTGTGTTGTGAGAAATTTGTGAAACTAGGCTCTCTATGTGCAGCTGGCTTGAAGCCAGATTGTGTGTTGCGAATTGTGGTTGTGGTTGCGTGCGTCTGACACATTATATCGTAAGTCGGTACAAAGCTTGTCAAAAGTCAGTGCGCGCGCAAGCCTGTATGTGTTTCTAACTTATATCTTTACCAAGGGCAGTTGAATGGGAAGGCAATGCGTGTTTCTATTTTTTTTTTGTTCATATCGTATATAGGGTGTTGTTTTTTTTTGGTTTAGAACTTTAAAATGGAGTAAAACAAATATCACTTTTTTAAATTGACATGAAATTTACTTTATTCGAAAGATGATCTTCTGCCATTATTTATTTAAATATGATTTCTGGCATATAACTGCCACGGCTGGCTCCGACGTAGTCTAATCTGGAGGTCCAAGATTGCCGTTGATCCCGAATTTTCATAAGCGAATTTTGTTTAGCGATTAAACTCACTTTTGGCTGAATGGATACGTGATAGTACTGTGTGGGGATCTCAATATAAACTTATTGCATACGAGGAACCCTAGAGTGCATCGATTTACATCTGATCTGAATAGTCTCCACTTGTTCCCGGTTAATAACATCTCACCGACCCACTTCATCAACACCAACTCTACACTGCTGGACATATTTATTGTCAATAAAACAGAGCCTACTAGCTTTTACGGTCAACTAGATGTTCCTGGTTTCGCCAGGCATGATCTGATAATTCTCTTCTTCGACCTACACTTTAGTAGGTCTAATGAACCAAAAACCATTACGTACAGAAACTTCAAGTTAATCGACCAAGGCTTGCTGATAAGGGACTCCTTAACGACAGACTGCCAAAGTATTTATTACATGCCTTCTGTTGATCAGTAGGTAGAATCTTTTACTGCAAAAATGAATAATCTTTTGAATAACCATGTCCCCATTTCAAGTCGTATGATTAATAACAGAAGGTGCGAATGGTTCACTCACAAGATCGAATTGCTTATTGAAGATAGGGAAGGTGGAGGAAGTACAAAATACTCGAACTCCGAAATGAGTATAGACATATCAGAAACAACGTCAACAGAGAAGTAAGAATGGCCAAAAGGATTTTTTACGGGTCCAAGTTTAAACCTGGTGTAAATAGCGCAATTCTGTTGAATAACATAAGGGAATTAGGTATCGGGAAGCAGAGACCCTCTGTCCCTATTGAGATAAACCCTAAGGACTTAAATGTCAAATTTGCAACTGCCTCGATTGACTCTGACGCGTTGTGCAATGGAGTTGCCGAAAGGCGCTTATTTGAGGAGACAGGTGATGCAATAGTACCTGCCCTACCACAAAGGTTCTACTTCCAAAGTATATCTGAATTTGAAGTTCTCAAAGCTTTCCGTTCTATAAAATCGAATGGAATTTGACTTGGATGGTATACGCTCGAGGTTTCTAAAGCTGATTATTCCCGTGATACTGCCAGTAATAACATATATCTTTAAAGCATCCTAATCCACTCTATCTAACCGAATGCATGGAAATAATCTAAAATTATTCCAATCTTGAAAAGCGCAACCGGTAGAAATAAAGAGTACCGGCCGATCTCTATACTCTCGTTCATATCAAAAGCTTTTGAAAAACTCATTTTCTGAAGGTATTTGGCCCATTATCCCCACATCAGTCTGGCTTTAGACCACAACATAGCTGTACCACGGCATTATTAAACCTAATCGACGACTTTCGATGTGAAATGGATAAAGGTCACGTAACATCTCTGGTATTGCTTGACTTTTCGAAAGCGTTCGATACTGTGCCACACCAAATGTTGCTAACCAAACTTCAAAATAATTTTAACTTTGACTTTACAGCGCTAAAACTACTTAGGAGTTACCTTAGTGGTCGCACTCAAACAGTTTTTGTTAATAATATACTTTCTAATTTCATAGGAACCAATGCCGGCGTTCCACAAGAATCTGTAATGGGGCCACTACTGTTCACGCTATTTAACAACGACTTACCTGCTGTGCTAAAACACTGTAAAATACAAATGTACGCAGACGATGTACAACTGCATCTGTGCTATCCAATGGAACTGGTAAACATTGCAACTGAACGTTTCAACGCGGATCTGGCTTCCATTGCTGAATGGTCGAAAACAACAAGCTTACTTTAAATGCTACAAAAAGCCAACAATAGCTACTGCACGCCTACCCCGGCTCTTTGTAGACAGTTTAGCCCTAGCCTACGTTCCTACGGTTAAAAACCTTGGAGTTATCTTTAATCAAACGCTAACTTGGGAACATAACGTGACCGTCGACAGTTTCTAAAGTCTACGGAACGCTACGAGCATTAAACCAAGCAGGAGACTGTCTTCCTTTAATGACCAAAGCAACGCAAGTTAAGACCCTGCTGTTGCTAATTCTTTTGTATGCTCATCCAGTTTTTTGTGTTCTTGACAGCTCCAGTAAGCGCAAATTCAAAGTAGCAGTCAACGGTGCTGTAAGATACGTTTACAACATACGCAGGAGAACACATATATCAGCTTATGTCCATGACTTCCTTGGAATTTCCTCGATTACAAGATTCTGACTTTTCCATTCAACCTTAAGAAAAATAAAAAACCGGATTACCTTTTCCAAAGACTTCACCTTGCTTCCTCTATCAGAAGCGCAAGTCTTGTCAATCCAACATTTAGCTTCACTTCAACTAGAAATCAGTTTTTCGTTTATGCCATAGGACTATGTGATGATAATCCTCAAGTGTATGTTGAGTCACTGTTACATCCACAAAAACTGACTGTTTGGTGTGCTTTACGGGTTGGTGGAATAATCGGTCCGTACTTCGTTAAAAACGATGCTGGCCGGAACGTTACAGTCAATGGTGACCGCTATAGAGCCATGATTACTGACTTTTTCGGTCATCAATTGAACAACCATATTGTGCAGGAACTGTGGTTTCAACAAAACCGCGCAACATGTCACACAGCTCGTGCCATAATTTATTTATTGAAGGAAACATTTGGTAACCGCATAGTTTCACGTTACGGACCCGTGAATTGACCTCCAAGATCGTGCGATTTAACGCCGCTTGACTATTTTCTGTGAGGATATGTAAAGTCGCTAGTCTACGTCGATAAGCCCGAAACGATTGACCACTTCGACGACAACATTTGCCGCGCTATTGTCGGTATACGGCCACAAATGTTGGGAAAAGTCATCGAAAATTAGACCTTCAGATTAGACTACGTCCGAGCCAGCTGTGGCGGTTATATGCCAGAAATCATATTTAAAAAATGTGGTCTAGGTGCGACCCGTAGGGCCCACACGACTAACTTCCCAGTGGGATGTTAGGGTGGAAACACCCATTTCATATAATTTTTTTTTTTTCATTTTTAACCGCCGACGCAAAAATAGGGCTTTTATAAGCTTGTGGTGTCTTTGTGTCTGTCTGTGCCATCGTAACTCTTGAACAAATGGGTCGATTATAATACCTTTTTGTTTTTCTTAGACGAATAATGGGTAATATATCGGTTCTCGTCCGATCACCGCAATCAACCAGCATCGGGTGCGGTCAGTACTTAGATGGAGGACCACTTGGGAACACCGCGTGTTGTTCATTTTTTTTTTGCCTATTTTTCAGTTATTTAATTTCTAACAAAAAACAGCTGCGCCAATTTTGCGCACTTTTGAAAATTTATTCAGTACTAAGTTGCGTAATTACGCGTGGAATGAACCCAATCTTAAGTCAACACCATTTTTGGTTCTCGAGATAATCGAGCGGGAAATTCCGAAACGCACATGCGCACATAAGTACATACACACATTTGGATTCTGGTAAATTTCATGTCAATTTAAAAAAGTGGTCTTTGTTTTATTCCATTTTAAAGTTCTTAACTAATTAAAAAAACAGAAAAACACCCTTTACAACAAGTACTGGGTACTTTGAACTTCTGTATATGGTTTGAACTTCTTCACGTGTCGAAATTAAATCTATTGGTGGAAAGAGTTAAAATGAATACCAATGAACTAATGAACTAAACAAACACCAAACCAATTATTTGTAAATATTATCATATACCGCGTATCAACTATACCTACATTGTATACACCGTTTTATCTAGGCTTAACTACATTTGTATGCTATGCACGTATCATATGGCATTGTTATCTATACAGAAGCAATTGTTTCTTCATTGTGGTGCTTTTCTATGATTCTATGCGATCTTAATCACTTTTCGGGAACTGATCGAATATTATTTTTGTTCTTTTCTCCCCATGCCCAATTCCAAGCCCAAGTCCAAGACCCCTTTTCCCCATACATACATATACATATAAGCCATTAATCATATCGTATGACTACATCATTATAATAAAAGTCTTCACTAACATTATAAATCTTATGGTGGACAAAAGTATTTTGACAAGGCTTCGCGGATCCTAATCTCGCTTATCATTATTAACTGAGAGAAATAACGGTTTTGTATTGATTTTTAAAAGAGAGAAGCTATTTTTAACTTTGAGAGCGCATAAGGTAACAGCGATTACTTTACGCGTTTCTTTTCTATGCAATTTAGCATGCGAGATTAAGCTTACTTGGCTGGACAAAAGTATTTTGACAAAAGGTATTTTTATTACTAATATTTTACAACGCAAAATAACAACAATTAACGAAAAATGTGTCCTCCTTTAACGTTGATGACCTTTTGCAAGCGCCCAGGAATCGATCTTACCAAATTTTAAATAGTATCTAGTGAAAAACTCTTCCAGAGACCTTCGACCTGAGCAATAGTCTCGTCGCGCGTTCTAGTCAAGCACGAGTTTCTTTTTCTTTTTATAAAAATCCCACAGATTTTCGACTACATTCAAATCAGGGCTCTGGGGTGGCCAATCTAAAGTATGCACCTCTATGTCCCTTAAGAAATTGGTGATTATTCGGGCTTTATGGCATGGGACTTTGTCCTGTTGCAATATAAAAGACGGACCCTATTAGTCTATCACCCGAAGTAAATGCGTGGTCATTCAGGACGGTCAAATAAAGGGTCCGCCAAATAACTTTTTTGTTTTTTTTTGAAAATGCTATAAAAAAAAACTATTGAGTATTTTTGGGTGCACCGGCTTTTCAATGTATGCGTGCGGGTTTTCTGTGCCCCAAATGCGACAATTTTGCTTGTTTACATACTCGCCAAGATCAAAATGAGCTTCATCTGAAAATATGTTTTTTTTTTTTTTTTTGGCACAATCGGCATCTTCTGTAAGTCGATCGCCCACTTAGCGAAGCGAAAACGCATTGGATGGTCAGTTGGCTTCAACTCCTGAACTAATTGGACCCTGTATGGCGTCATACCAAGGTCTTTATGCAAAATTCGTCTCAATGATGTCTCCGAAATGTTCAATTGTTGAGAACGACGGTGAATTGATGTTGATGGCGCTTCACGCACACTTTCTGCCGCAGCAGCAATATTCTCGGGTGTACGCACTGTTTTTGGCCAGTTTCTTTCACTTTTTTCACAAGATAACGAACATACGGAGCTGACGGTGCTACTCTTCTTCCAAAATCCGTACGCAATTTTCGCACACATTCTGCAACATTACCATGATTTTCAAAGTAATGTCGCAATATTTCCCAGCGTTGTTCAAGCGTATACACAACCATATTCGTTCAGCGGAAGGATAAAACTAATTATCTGTCAAATCAGACATGAGCTAAGTGTTACCATTCACGAAATAATCACTACTTGATTGGTACCAAATCGCCTAAGCCATGGAAGCACATGCACATCCCCAAAACATAGCTGATCCTCCACCATGGGGTACGCGTTCACATACAGGCGTCCATTTTTTTTCGAAGTTTCTTTGGTATTCTGCAGAAAATTCTCTTTTCTGATCCATGATATTCAAATGGACTTTCATCAGCAGTCAGCAATATTTTTTTCCCCATAACGATTGAGGCTTGCTTACAAATTGTTGGGCGAATGCCAAACGCTTAAACTTATTTTTTGGTGATACATATATGGGGTACTTGCCGGGCTACATAGGTTGCCAAATTTGCCTCTTTCAGGCGTCTTTCAACGGGTTTTCTGCTGACAGATATTTTATATTCCTCATTCATCGAAATTGAGACAGCTTTAGGAGTAATCAACACATGTTCCTTAACTTTGTCCAAATTAATTAAACTTAGAGGTTCGTTTTCCAGAACGGGGGATAGAAATGGGAAAGTGTTCCACTCCATCATATCGCAAATTATACGGTGGCAGATAACTGCGTATGTTTGCTTGATACTGACTTTTTAGTTGCAGACAAACGGGGGCGTCCTGGATTTCTTTTTACCGTTTGTGGTACTTGGTAGTTACAAAACACTTGACGAAAGTTGGGTAGCTGGTTTACTTCGTCCCTTGGATTCGGTTTGTTAATTCGTTTAAACAAAACAATTTGCTATTTTGACGACTTCATGCGTATAAGGTATCGACCAATCAGGCTGTCCATCAAGTCTACACCACCCACGTGACGGTTGTATTCCCGAATTATATTCGGGCAAGCAATTTTCGAGGGCGCAGTGGTTAGTGTGTTGGACTCTGACGCACGATGAGCGAGTTCGGATCCCGATAACACCAACGCCATCGAATGTTTATTTCGCGGCGTCCCTCCTCGGCGGGGTACTGGCAAAACCCCCCGTAGTATACTTGCCATGAAAAAGCTTCTCGATTCACGCCGTTCGGAATCGGCATTAAACTGTAGGTCCCTTTCACCTGTGTGTAAAATAAATCACACACAACATGGGTGATTGAGAGAAGCTTGGCTCTGGTCCTTCATGGGCTGTAACGCCACCAAAGAAGAAGAAGAGAAGCAATTTACGTGTACCGTTTTTCAGTACGAAGGAACCGCGAAACCGTTGGCTTGAAATTCGTTTGGCCTGCAAAAGGCTGTGTACCTACGTATGTTGAAGCCAGGCGAACTTCTTTGTTGTATTTCCATAATGTAGTGCTGATATCGATATCAAAAGCAGGACCAACAAACTCCGTTGAGAACCCACGCTCTTTTCTTCTTGCTTCAGAATACGTGGGTAGCTTGCAGTTTGGCATCCGATTAGATCGTATGGTTCCCAAGAAATGAATTCCACGGGTTCGAAGGTAAACGAGTAGCGGCGAAGGTGTATAGAACTCTTGTACTATTTGGCTCAATCGAACCACAACATTTGATGATGCTCCTAAATCTGGCGCATTTGGTGGTACAATATTATTGCCTGCGCCACAATAGACTTCGAAACCGTATGAAAATCCTCCTGAATCGGACAAAACGAAAAGTTTCATACCCCATTTATGTAGCTTGTTAGGCATGTACTACGAAGTAACGTCTTCATTTTAGTTCCACACATTTGCTCATCGACACAAATGCGCTGAATCATTGGTATAGACTGAAACTTTTCATTAAAGTGCTTTATAAGTGGCCTGACTTTATAAAGCTGATCATAATCTGGTGATCCTTTGGTGGGAATCTTACAATTATCATTATAATGTAAGTTACTTCGAATTTGTTCGAATCTGTTTCTTGGCTTTGCATCCTGAATTGCTTTGAAAGCATGCTGACCCCAGTAAGATCGAACGCTGGGATATCGATACACGGACAAATAAAACAATATAACAATGTATTTCCGGATCTCAACTGGTGTTACAGACAAATGGTTTCTATGTTTTTCTGTGTTACACACAAATTTGTTTGGTATGCAATAAGATTCAAAATGTCATCATCAAGAAAATATGAACAACATTTGAATGGAGTATCGAATCTTGAAAAAAGTCCCCCCATTTCTCCGCCAAGAAAAGATATATCAGATTCGCGAAGAATCAGAATAGACTGCCTCCACAATATCTTCTTGAATGTATTTGCTTTAGCATTTATCAGCACAGACGATTCAGGAGTTACATTTGCATCCTTGCTATCACTTTTCAATCGCTTCTTAGGAGGATCATGCCTGCTGTCATTTTTTCTCTGTTCATCAAAATCGTCGATTTGTGACGAGTGAGAACATTCAGGTGAAGTGATTTCAATATTGTCAATAGCGAACGATGAAGCGTTAGGTAGGTAGGTAGGTAAGACCGTAGCCTTCCCAGAGATGGGAAGAACACACATAGGCCAGGGAGGCCCGTTGTGTAGCTACGAGGGGGTTTAGCCCCCTATTCGTGGAACCATTTTGTGCTTCTTAAGAAATTAAGAAGATCAGATATCCCTACTTGCTGAACTTCGGTCGGATCGTTAAGGAGGTATGATCCTAGGTATCGTTTCCTGATTGTGCAGAATGCCGGGCAGGCGCAGAGGAGGTGATGGGTGGATTCGACCTCTTCCTCGTCTAGACAGCTCCTACAAAAAATCATTCGGAGTGATACCTAGTTTTTGCGCGACTGCCAATAAGGCGGTGTCCTGTGATGACATCTATGACTTTATAGATGTCAGTTCTATTTAGGGAGATAATACTCCTAGTCCGTTGACTATCGAGCCGGGGCCAGATTTGCCTGGTGATGAGGCAGGTGTGTCCCTGAGTCCATCTCCGGTTCGTCTCGGCCCTGGCGAGGGTAGTGAGATTGTGTTTAATGGTTGCGAAGGGTACACCCTCACAAACCACAGTTGATTGTAGCGTCGTTCCTTTTTTGGCGAGTGTGTCGGCTCTTTCATTTCCAGTGATGTCGCTGTGTCCCGGTACCCATATAAGTTGTATGTTGAACTGTTCAGCCATCTCATTAAGAGACAGGCGACAGTCGAGGCTAGTTTTTGATGTGTACACATAGGACTCCAGCGACTTTAAGGCTGCTTGGCTATCCGTGAGAATGCGGATATCCGTGGTGGATATCACGTTCCACTTCAGCCAGGACAGAGCCTCTTTTATTGCCAACAGTTCCGCCTGGAAAACGCTGCAGTGATTAGATAGTTTTAGAGCTTTGTTTAGCTTAAGTTGTTTGCAGAATACTCCACTACCCACCCCGTCTTTGGTTTTAGACCCGTCAGTATATAAGTCTACGCAGTTTCTGCGAGGTTGAGTCTGGCGAGTCCAGTTTTGTCTGTCCGGGTAGAACGTTGTAAAATTTTTTTCCAAGACTGTGGTGGGTTCTGTGAGGTCTAGGTTTTCTGCCATGGTTGACCTGTTAATCAGGATCGAGGAGTGGCCAATGACGTAGCACTTCCAGTTCGAGTTGGCTTTAAGTCTAATGGCCGTTTGTGTGGCAATTTGCTTGCCGAAAATATCGAGTGGTGTAAGGTCGAGTATCATGTTAAGTGCAGCCGTTGGGGTGGACCTGAGGGCCCCGGTAATGCATAAACACGCCAGCCTTTGTACCTTCTCGAATTGTTTGAGGTATGTTGTCTTGTCCAGTGCTGTCCACCAGACAGTCGCTCCATACATTAATATGGGTCTAACGACCGTGGTGTAGAGCCATAGGGTAATCTTGGGATTGAACCCCTATTTTTTCCCTATGGCTTTCTTGTATGTATAGAGAGCTATTGTTGCTTTTTTAGTTCTTTCGATTGTGTTGCTTTTCCAGGTTAATTTCCTGTCCAGTATGATGCCAAGGAATTTGGCACTGGAGGAGTAGTTTAATCTGGTACCAAGCAAAGTGATAGGGCAGTATTCCGGGATTTCATGCTTTTTGGTGAATAGCACGAGCTTCGTTTTCTGGGGATTAACCCTGAGCCCTTTGCTATGCGCCCATTTACAAAGAATTGAGAATGCCGTTTGCATACGGTCATTCAGTGTCGATAGGTATTTACCTGAGATTGAAATGGCAACGTCATCAGCGTAGGCAATAACGTCCAGGCCTTCTCCTCCAGTTTGGTTAGTAGATCATTTATAACTACATTCCAGAGAAGAGGTGAGAGAACCCCTCCTTGCGGGGTTCCCCTGGTAACCACTCTGGTGATTGCCTGGCTTCCCCATTTCGAGTGAATCTTGCGTGTTGATAGTAGCTCGCTGATCCACTCTACGAGAGTCTTCTCCACCTTTAGCTTTTCTAACCCTTCTGTTATTGCTTCCGGAGTGACGTTGTTAAAGGCGCCCTCTTTGTCTAGGAAGGCTGTTATAGTGTATTCTTTAAGATGGATTGATCTTTCGATTTTCCTCACTAGGGTGTGCAAGGCTGTTTCGATAGATCTACCCTTAACGTAGGCATGCTGTGCTTTAGAAATTAGGAGCGGATCCAAGTTATGGCGTATATATAGGTCTACCATCCTTTCCAAGGCTTTTAGTGCAAAGGATGATAGACATATAGGCCTTAGGTCCTTGGGGGAAGTGTGAGAGTTTCTGCCGGCCTTAGGAATGAAAAGCACCCTTGCGCCCTTCCACTTGTCTGGAATGTGACTCCAAGCTAGGCATCCTTTGAAGATTATCTCTAGCCATGGTATAGTCCATTCCATGGTTTGTGTAAGTTCGATAGGGTAAATTCCATCCAGACCTGGCGATTTATAGGGCTTGAAACTTTTTAGCGCCCATATTATTTTCTCTCTGGTGATGATGTGTTCGAAATTTCCCATTATTGCGGATGAAGAGTAGGTTCCTCGCGGTTGCGATGAGTCCTGCGATTCATGGCATCCTGGGAAGTGCGTATTGAGAAGAAGGTTTAAAGTTTCTTCTTCAGATGTTGTCCAGACTCCGTTTGCTGTAAGGTAGCTTGGGAATTGTGGATCTTTCGAGAGTATTTTCCTCAATCTGTAGGCGTCTGAAATTTTTTCCATATTGTTACAGAAAAGTTTCCAGGATAGCCTTTGTTCTTTCCTCAGAGTTTGTTTATAAATTCTGATTGAAGCTTTATATAGGCTCCAGTCACTATCGTTTCTAGTACTCTTTGCTTTGTTAAAGAGTTTCCGACAGTTTTTACGGAGCTTGCTTAGGTTTGCGTTCCACCACGAGGGATAGGAGTTTTTCCTCGATTTCTGGCTTACGCAGCTGTTGACCTGTGCGTTGCCCAAGGTAGTTGTTATAATATCAACCATATTATCTATGTCGATGAAGCGTTACCCAAATTAATTTCATCGAAAAACCTTGATTCGGACATACATAAGACGTTCATCAATAGTTTCCTCATCAATCTCCAAATCCGGGCTTCCCTTATTGTCGTCACATCAAATTGATCTTCCTCATCGGTTTCGCCATTATTGTCGATATCAGAATCGAATGACTCCATCATTTCCCGTATTTCTTCCTCATTCATCACAGAGAGTTTATGAGTACTTCGACGATTCATTACTACGAAAAATAATAAAAAATGTAAAAGGCGGGCTACCTTTATAGGCACGTAGAAAGACAAAAACACCTATTTTCATTTTTATAACACTTTCAGTTGAAAGAACACAACACTACTTACTCACTTATCATTTTTTGAAATCGGTGCAACCACAAGAAATATTTTTTTTTTTGATTTTTTTCTTCACCACCTTATTCAAAATAATTAATTGCCCGCTTTTGCATGCACGAAGAACTTGCACTTACAATGAATCAAAAAATACCGTTGTTCTGTCAATGATGACTTACCATGTAAAAATGTAAAGTGTTGCCATCGTATAACTATTGGTTTTTATAACAAGTTATAATTTAAAGTTTAAAAATTGGAAATTTTAGTAAAGCCCGCGTAAAGGCGGTTTCTGGCAATACAGGGTTAATTTGGTAATAAGTAGTTTGACGACGCACTTTGTATAATTTGCTGAGGTATGCTACCGAGATACCTGCATTACACTTCATAACCATCTCACTTCGTAGATTTTGGCTTAATTCACGTATTTTACCCATTAAGCCTGGACTCAAAATTCAAATAAAAGTACAAGTTATAAGCAAAAGTAACTCTTTGAATGGCAAAACGTTGTTTGTACCATACGCGAAACACAGAAGATAAAATCAATGTCAAAATAATTTTGTCCAGCCAAGTAAGCATAGTCTCACATGCTAAGTTGCACGGAAAAGAAACGCGTAAAGTAATCGCCTTTACCTTTTGCGCTCTCAAAGTTAAAAATAGCTTCCCTCTTTTAAGAATCAATACAAAACCGTTACTTCTCTCAGTTAATAATGATAAGCAAGATTAGTCGTAGGGGAGCCCAAGCGGGGATTTTGCGCGTTACTCGAGCGCGTCAGAAAATCATATGGGGAGAAAGCTTGCACCCTGTAATGTACCCCTACCAAATATGAACCCTTTATACAGATTATTAAAAAAAAAAAACTCGATCCTCGGAAAAATTCGAGCGCGTCAGATTAAGAACAGGTAAGTTAAGTACATCCTGAAAAGTGTATATTTCAATAATCTGACAATTTGAGCGTGGCATAAGGAAATGGGAGAGTCGTAAAGTTGTAAAAAACACACGTCACCTCGAAATACTCGAGCGCGATTCAATTTTTTTTTTATTTTTTTATTGTTGAAGGCTTCTGCTATCCGCTGGAGCACTCAGACGCAATCACTGGTCCATTGTACTCCAGGCAGACACCTTACATTATTGTATTTTCTCCGTTTTCCGGAGAAAAATTTGAAGGAGCTTCAGTGATGTAGAGCTAAGGGATTCGGCACACACCACGTCGGCTCCAAGGGTGCGCCACCGTATGCGAGCAAAGGCGGGACAATCACAGAGGAAATGCTCTGCAGTATCATCTTCCTCTTCGCCACATGCAGCACAGGTAGGCGTCTCACTGATGCCGAGCACGTATAGATGCTTGGCAAAAGTGTAATGGCCCGTGATAACTCCCACAAGCCTTCTGCAGTCGATTCTCCTTAAAGACAGGAGGAATGCTGCGGATTTTTTGCAGACATCAGGGCATACGCGCTTAGTCATCCTGCAACCCGGACAATCCCTCCATCTACGGTTGTGTGTGTTAAATACACAATCGTTAATGTAGGAATTTACCGTGGACGCAGGTAGACCTAGAGCGGGTTCAGGTCCTGAGAAGCTCTCCTCTGAACCCATTCTAGCGAGTTCATCAGAGGTCTCATTTCCTGGGATCCCAGAGTGGCCTGGAACCCATACAAGCCTTAATGAATTTAGTCTGCCGCCTCTGTTCAAGAAGAACTTGAGTTCAAGCACTAATTTGGAGCTAGTTAAGGGGTTACACACAGCTTTTAGTGCAGCTTGGCTGTCACTACATACGCATATGCTTTCCCCCTTCCACCTCTGCTTCAAAACATAGTGCATGGCCATTAGGATTGCTTATATCTCTGATTGGAAGACAGACGCATATTTTCCTAAGGAGAAGTGCAGTCGGATGTTTTCGCGCTCAAAGAAGACCCTAGCACCGGACCCCCGCCCAGATCTGGAGCCATCCGTGAAAATGCGAAGACTATCCTTTCCAGGTTCAGTATCCAGCCATAGCCAATCCTGACGCCATGGAAACTCGACTGTGAAATTACGACGCAATAGGATAACGGGCGTCAGTCCGTCAGAAGGCATGTCCATGAGACAGGGGTCGCAGGACAATTCTTGCGCCAGCACACCGTTATTCCTATGCGAGTTGTACCAAAAGCCATTTCTCTTCAGACGAGACATGGCTTTCAGAACACACCCTCTGATAAATATATCAAGAAGTGGAAGGTTCATCATAACATCTAGAGCAGTGCCCGGCGTGCTGAGGAAAGCCCCCGTGCAGCTGAGACAAACCGTTCTTTGGAGTTTGGTGAAAGAGGCTACGACGTGTTTGCGTTTTAGTCTGTTCCACCAGACAACCGATGTATATGAGATTATAGGTCTTATCATTGCCGTGTAGATCCATAGGACCTTTGCCGGCGATAAACCCCATGTTTTGCCAAAAGCTCCTTTGCATTGCCAGAAAGCTGAAAGCGCTTTGGTGGTTCTTGACTTAACATGTTTTGACCAGAGATGCTTACTATCTAAGATGACTCCTAGATACTTAGCCTCCTTGGATATCGGGATGTAAGTGCCTTTTAGTATCAGCTGAGTCATGTCAGTATTTTTCCTCCTTCTCGTAAAGAGAACGACATCGGTCTTAAGAGGATTGACTGACAGCCCATTTCTGGTACACCAATCATCGATCACATTTAGCGCCGCCTGTGCTTTGCGACGGACAGTCGCCAAACATTAGCCGACAGAAAGAATGGCGACGTCATCCGCATAGGCCCGGGCGTAGATTCCAAAGGTATTGAGAGCATCAAGCAGGGAATCGACCACCATGCACCATAATAGCGGAGACAGGACGCCACCTTGAGGGCAGCCCCTGTTGACGCCAGATTTGACACACTGGTCGAGGCCTGCATCAGCGGTCAATGTCCTGTGCATGAGCATTGCTTTGATCCAAAAGACCAGTGCTTTATCTACGCCATGATGTCTGGCAGCGTTACACATGCTGTCAAAAGTTGCGTTATCAAAAGCTCCCTCAATGTCGATGAAAATGCCCAGCGCGTACTCTTTCCTTTCGAGCGCGCATTCAATACGCCCAACTAGGTTCTGAAGCTCAGTCTCGCAAGATTTTCCGTGCTGGTAAGCATGTTGCATCTCCGAAAGAGGGTGCATTCGAAGGGCAACTTTTCGCACGTGCAACTCTACCAGTCTCTCCATGCTTTTCAGCAGGAAGGATATTAGGCTAATTGGTCTGAAGCTCTTGGCAAGTGAGTAGTCCTCTTTTCCTATTTTGGGATTATCAGGATTACGAAAAACCTATAATCTGACGGTTTTCATGGGGCGATATAGCTAAAACCATCGATAAAGCATGAACGTACAGATGCTGATATTTCACTTCTGACTTCTCACTCTTTCCCAGTGTCTCACATTCAAAGTTTTTTTTTTAAATTGTCAGATTAACAATACTCCTTTACATATATGTCAGATTATCATTTAGGGTGACTCTGGCATAGAGTTGAACCCACAGTAGAAAAATCTGACGCGCTCGAGTATTTCAAGTCAACGACTTTTTTTTTAACATTTTCAAAAATCAGTCATGAGTTTAGGCCACGTCCAAATCGTCAGTTATTTAAATCGAACGTCCACTTTCAATATCTGACACGCTCGAATAACTTTTTTTTTTGTTTTGCTTTTTTATCGCTCTTCTCAGCCACCCACCACTATCTAATCGTCAGATTAATATCTATCGGCTATCAGAAAGACGAAGCGAGTATACTCTGATAATATCTGACGCGCTCGAGTATTTCCATTTTTTACATTTGTAAAATTTTTCGTTTGAGAACCTAATCTTCACAATCCAATAAGTTCCCATGACGCTCTGGTAACTGCAAATCTAGCATCCCGGGCTCTCCTACTACATATAGGATCCGCGAAGCTTTGTCAAAACACTTTTGTCCACTATAGTACATCATAAATGTGTTTATATCAAATTTCGATAAATTGTACATTTTTATCAATGCTAAGTCTACCAATGAAAATATGAAAAAGAAAATTAATTAATTAATAAATAAATAAATAAATACTAGTACTGAATGATTTATTTATACGTATTTAGCAAATTATAATTTGTTGTTGGTTAGTATTTTTAATTAACTTAATTTATAAACAAACAAATGGTGTATAGGTACCAAATTTGCTAGATAAACAAAACGAAAACCAACAATCAACACATACGACACGCGCGCCCCCTAATGTGTTGATGCCCAGTGAATATAATAATTTAAATATCGTATTTGTATTAAACAAAATAATAATAATAAAATAAAGTTGACAAACTAACCGAAATGTTGTACTCTAGCGTTATGATTATATTTGTTTAGAAAAAAATAAAATATATTATACAAAAACCGAAGTAAAACAAATTAATTAATTAATAATCACTTTAATTACTGTAATATTAATAATTAGCAAAACAAAATAAGGCAACAATGATTGATTTGATTTAATCATTAATAAATAATTAACAAACATTAAGTATTATTTATATATGACAAACAAAACAAAAAACAAAAAGCGAAACTATTAAATTTACATTGCCATTATAAAATGAAGTTAATAAATATATTTATAAAAAACAGAAAATTAATTAATAATTTAAATTAATTAGCCTATTATATTAACTGTTAGTAATAATAATTGAAATAGTGATTATATCTAAAAGCAAAAATAAAAACATGAAACAACCAAGACAGAAGCAGCAAATGAAATATGAAATTTATAGATTTACCTACTAATTACCATTTAAAGGTGATAAGGAAACATACATATATATACATATGTATACGTACATGTGTGTGTGTGTATATATATACGTGTATGTTTGACTTGACATGTGAAATAAGAAAATACATAAATACAATACAGGTTTGTTTTAATATTTCCTCTGCATATCAACGTTAAAAAAAAAACCGGCCAAGTACGAGTCGGACTCGCGCACGAAGGGTTCCGTACCATCTGTATATATAAATATGAAAGAGACTATGTGTGTTACCTCATCAAACGACAGATCTTGGTTGCAGGCAGGATTTTTTGGATGAAAATCATGTCTGTTGTATGGGAGCTCCCCTTAAATATTCATTTTGTTTTGTTCTGTTGTATTTGCCGTGGTAGCGGCAACAGAAATACATCATCTGTGAAAATTTCAACTGTCTAACTATCACGGTTCATGAGATACAGCCTGGTGACAGACGGACGGACGGACAGCGAAGTCTTAGTAATAGGGTTCCGTTTTACCTTTGGGTACGGAACCCTAAAAACAAACTTCTCGACTCACGACATTCGGAATCGGCATTGAACTGTAGGTCCCTTTCACCTGTGTGAAAAATAAATCACACACAACATCGGTGATTGAGAGAAGCTTGGCTCTGGTCTTTCATGGGCTGTAACGCCACCAAAGGAGATATCAACGTTCATAGGCTATAGACGGCCCGATGCAGAATTAGATTCCGAAGTCGGCCCATTGTGATATCACATGGATTGTTTTACCCAGATCCGCTACCAGAGAACCAACCGGTGCTTCTGATGAAGCGATGGAGTTGAGCTATTTTTTGCTCTGCTAGCTCATTTAATAGAAGGGCGCGCCGAGGTACATCCACCTGGCATGAGCAGAGTAGGTGATGTATTGATTCCTCTTCATCGTATGCCCGATCCACAAGAAAGGAGACCCCTCTGATTGCGCCAACTATAGAGGAATAAGTCTCCTTAACATCGCCTACAAAATCTTCTCTGCCGTTTTGTGTGAACGCCTGAAGCCTTTTGTAAATAAGCTGATAGGTCCTTATCAGTGCGGATTCAGGCCAGGAAGTCCATCATCGACCAAATCTTCACCAATGAATTTCAAGTCGACACTCACCACCTATTTGTCGACTTCAAAGTCGCATACGACAGCTTAGTTAGAGACGAGCTATACAATGCTATGTCTACCTTTGACATTACTGCTAAACTCGTCAGACTATGCAGGATGACTTTGGAGAATGCTCGCTGCTTCATCCGAATCGGTGAACTTCTTACCGATAGTTTTGATGTCAAAAAAGGATTTAGGCAGGACGATGCACTGTCGTGTGATTTCTTCAACATCATATTGGAAATGATTGTGCAAAAATCACTGGCCAATACAAGAGGCACAATCTATTTCAAATCCTCGCAACATAATAGGTTGATCACAGCGAGATGTCAATGAGGCGTTTGCGAGCATTGAGTTCGAGGCGGCGAAAATTGGTTTGGCGGTAAACGAGGGTAAAACTAAATATATGCTGTCATCAAAAAAGGACGCTCAACACCGACGTCTCGACCAGAACGTTTGTATAGGCAGATATAAGTTCTAGGTAGTTAAGGACTTCGTCTACCTTGGCTCCGCAGTGACCTGGAACAACGAAATCAGTTCCGAAATCAAACGCAGAATCACTGTTGCCAATCGCTGTTTCTTGGGGCTCAGGAGGCAACTGAGTAATAGAGCCCTCTCCCGAACGACAAAGTTGACTCTATATAAGACCCTTATCATCCCGGTCCTGTTGTACGGCGCAGAAGCATGGACACTATCAAAAGCGGATGAGGAGGCCCTTGGTCGGTTCGAGAGAAAGATTTTGCGCGTGATTTTTGGGCCTATAAACGCAGACGGAGGATGGAGGAGAAGATTCAACCACGAACTTTACGGGCTGTACAGCGACATGAGCCTAGTCAGGCGTCTACGGATTCAACGTCTAAGATGGCTGGGCCATGTAGAGCGAATGGACACCACAGCTCCAGCCCGGAGGGTCTTTGAATCCAACCCCGAGGGACGAAGAAGCAGAGGACGGCCGCCCTTAAGATGGCGCATACGAAGGGTTCCGTACCATCTGTATATATAAATATGAAACAGACTATGTATGTTACCTCATCATATGACAGATCTTGGTTGCAGGCAGGATTTTTTGGATGAAAATCATGTCTGTTGTATGGGAGCTCCCCTTAAATATTCATTTTGTTCATTTGCCGTGGTAGCGGCAACAGAAATACATCATCTGTGAAAATTTCAACTGCCTAACTATCACGGTTCATGAGATACAGCCTGGTGACAGACGGACGGACGGACAGCGAAGTCTTAGTAATAAGGTTCCGTTTTACCTTTGGGTACGGAACCCTAAAAACAAACTTCTCGACTCACGACATTCGGCATCCGCATTGAACTGTAGGTCCCTTTCACCTGTGTGAAAAATAAATCACACACAACATGGGTGATTGAGAGAAGCTTGGCTCTGGTCTTTCATCGGCTGTAACGCCACCAACGCCACGTTCATAGGCTATAGACGTCCCGATGCAGAATCAGATTCCGCAACATTGGTTAGGGTTAGGTTAATGTGGTTGGCATGAGCCAACCCACCATCGTGGGAAAGCGGTTAAGGTCGAAGGTCATCGACTTTAAACCTATAAGTGATCGCCTGGCTGTGATCCGCACCAGAGGCAGATTTTATAACATCAGCCTTATATGTGCACACGCCCCTACCGACGAGGCTGAAGACCCTATCAAGGAGGACTGCTATGACCTCCTGGACAACGCCTACGGAGCTTGTCCGGAGTACGATGTAAAAATCGTGCTCGGGGACTTCAACGTCAAAATCGGTAAGGAAAACACCCTTGGCGGAGTGATCGGAAAGCACAGCCTCCAACAACAGATGACGGCTTCCGACTCGCTGACTTCGCGACAGCTCGTAATGCGGTGATAAGTAGCACAAGATTCCCTCGCAAGCGAATCCACACAGCAACCTGGCGATCTCCGGACAGTCGAACCGCCAACCAAATCGAGTTTCCGGACACCTATGGTGGCCTGATAATCTGTCGATCTGCCGGCCAGTTATGGTGGCCTGGTAATATGGCGAGCTGCCGACCAGCTATGGTGCCTGGTAAGCTGTCGAGCTGCCGGCCAACTATGGTGGGTTGGTAAGCTGTCGAGCTGCCGGCCAACTATAGTGGTTTGGTAAGCTGAAGAGCTGCTGGACACCTACGGTAGCCTGGTAATTTGTCGATCTGCCGGGCCCCTGTGGTGGCCTGGTAATCTGTCGAGTTGCCGGCCAATTATGGTGGCTGGTAATCTGTCGATCTGCCGGACATTGATGGTGGCCTGGTAATATGGCGAGCTGCCGACCAGCTATGGTGCCTGGTAAGCTGTCGAGCTGCCGGCCAACTATGGTGGTTTGGTAAGCTGTCGAGCTGCCGGCCAGTTATGGTGGCCTGGTAATCTGTCGAGTTGCCGGCCACCTATGGTGGCCTGGTAGGCTGTCGAGCTGCTGGACACCTATGGGGGCCTGGTAATTTGTCGTTCTGCCGGTCCCTTATGTTGGACCTGGTAATCTGTCGAGCTGCCGGCCACCTATGGTGGCCTGGTAATTTGTCGATTTGCCGGGCAACTATGTTGGCCTGGTAATCTGTCGAGCTGCCGGCCACCTATGGTTACCTGGTAAACTGTCAAACTGCCGAACACCTAGGGTTGCCGACCACCTATGGTTGCCTGTTAATTTGTCGAGCTGCCGGACAGCTATGGTGGCCTGGTAGTCCATCGAGCTGCCGTCCACCTATGCTGTCCAGGTAAGCTTTATAAATACTGGCCACTTATGCTGTCCTGGTAAGCTTTCGAAATACAGGCCACCTATGATGGCCTGGTAAGCTGTCGAACTTCCGGGCACTTATGGTAATCTGGCAAGCTGTCGAGCAGTCGACCAACTATGGTGGCCTGATAAGCTGTCGAGTTGCCGGCCAGTTGTGGTGACCTGGTAAGCTGTCGAGCTGGCGGCCACCTAAGCTGTCCTGATAAGCTGTCGAACTACACCCCACCTTTATTGGCCTGGTAATCTGTCGAGCTGCCGTCTACCTATGGTTACCTGGTAAACTGTCGAGCTGCCGAACACCTAGTGTGGCCTGGTATTCTGTAGGGTTGCCGGCCACCTATGGTGGCCTAGTAATCTGTCGAGTTGCTGACCACCTATGGTGGCCTGGTGATTTGACGAGCTGCCGGACACCTATGGTGGCCTGGTAGGCTGTCGAACTACTACCCACCTATGGTGGCCTGGTAATCTGTCGGGGTGCCGGGCACCTATGTTGACCTGGTGGTGGCTAGGTAATCTGTCGAGCTGCCGGACACCTATGGTGGCCTGGTAATTTGCCGAGCTGCGGGACACATATGGTGGCCTGGTAAGCTCTCGAGTTGCGGCCAGTTATGGTGGCCTGGTAGGCTATCAAGCTGCCGGCCAACTATGGTGGATTGGTAAGCTGTAGAGCTGCCGGTCAACTATGTTGGCCTGGCGAGCTCTCGAATTGCCGACCAGTTATGGTGGCCTGGTAAGCTATCGAATTACCTGCCAGTTTTGGTGGCCTGGTAGGCTGTCGAGTAGCTGGACACCTATGGTGGCCTGGTAATTTGTCGATCTGCCGGGCACCTATGTTGGCCTGGTAATCTGTCGAGCTTCCGGCTACCTATGGTTACCTGGTAAACTGTCAAGCTGCCGAACACCTAGTGTGGCCTGGTATTCTGTGGGGTTTCCGGCCACCTATGCTGGCCTGGTAATCTGTCGAGTTGCCGACCACCTATGGTGGCCTGGTAATTTGACGAGCAGCCGCACATCTATGGTGGCCTGGTAGGCTGTCGAACTACTAGCCACCTACGGTGGCCTGGTAATCTGTCGGGGTGCCGGCCACCTATGTTCACCTGGTGGTGGCCTGGTAATCTGTCGAGCTGCCGGACACCTATGGTGGCCTGATAAGTTGCCGAGCTGCGTCAGACATATGGTGGCCTGGTAAGCTCTCGATTTGCGGCCAGTTATTGTGGCCTGGTAGGCTATCGAGCTGCCGGCCACCTATGTTGACCTGGTAAGCTGTCGAGCTGCCGGACACCTGCTGGTGGCCTGGTAAGCTGTCGAGCTGCCGGCCACCTATGTTGGCCTTGTAAGCTTTCGAGCTGCCGGACACCTACGGTAGCCTGGTAAACTGTCGAATTGTCGGCCACCTATGGTGGCCTGGTAATCTGTCGAGCTGCCGTACACTTGTGGTGGCCTGGTAATCTGTCGATCTGCCGGACATTTATGGTGGCCTGGTAGGCTATCGAGCTGCCGGCCAACTATGGTGGATTGGTTAGCTGCAGAGCTGCCGGCCAACTATGGTGGCCTGGTAAGCTGTCGAGTTTCCGGTCACCTATGGTGGCCTGGTAAGCTTTCGAGCTGCCGGCCAACTACGGTGGCCTGGTGAGCTCTAGAGTTGCCGACCAGTTATGGTGGCCTGGTAGGCTATCGAGCTGCCGGCGACCTATGTTGACCTGGTAAGCTGTCGAGCTGCCGTACACTTGTGGTGGCCTGGTAATCTGTCGATCTGCCGGACATTTATGGTGGCCTGGTAGGCTATCGAGCTGCCGGCCAACTATGGTGGATTGGTTAGCTACAGAGCTGCGGGCCAACTATGGTGGCCTGGTAAGCTGTCGAGTTTCTGGTCACCTATGGTGGCCTGATAATCAGTCGATCAGCCGGACATTTACGGTGGCCTGGTAATATGGCGAGCTGGCGGCCATATATGGTAATCTGGTAAGCTGTAGAGTTGCTGGCCAGTTAATGTGGCCTGGTAAGGGGTCGAGCCCCCGGCCACCTATGGTGACCTGGTAAGTTGTCGAGCTGCGGGACACCTATGGTGGCCTGGTGAGCTCTCGAGATGCCGGCCAGTTATGGTGGATTGGTAAGCTGTTGAGTTGCCGGCCACCTATGCTGTCCTGGTAGGCTTTCGAGCTGCCGGACAACTATGGTGACCTGGTGAGCTCTCGAGTTGCTGACCAGTTATGGTCGCCTGGTAAGCTATCGAACTGCCGGCCACCTATGCTGTCCTGGTAAGCTGTCGAACTACAGGCCACCTATGGTGACCTGGTAAGCTGTCGAGCTGCCGGACACTTATGGTAGCCTGGTAAGCTATCGAGCCGCCGGCCACTTATGTTCATCTGGTAAGCTGTCGAGCTGCCGGACACCTGTAGTGGCCTGGTAATCTGTCGATCTGCCGGACATTTATGGTGGCCTGGTAGGCTATCGAGCTGCCGGCCAGTTATGGTGGATTCGTTAGCTGTAGAGCTGCCGGCCAACTAGGGTGGCCTGGTAAGCTGCCGAGTTTCCGGACACCTATGGTGGCCTGATAATCTGTTGATCCGCCGGACATTTATGGTGGCCTGGTAATATGGCGAGCTGGCGGCCATATATGATAATCTGGTAAGCTGTAGAGTTGCTGGCCAGTTATGGTGGCCTGGTAAGGGGTCGAGCTCCCGGCCACCTGTGGTGACCTGGCAAGCTGTCGAGCTGCCGGACACCTACGGTAGCCTGGTTATCTGTCGAATTTTGGGCCACCTATGGTGGTTTGATTATCTGTCGAGCTCCCGGCCACCTGTGGTGACCTTGTAAGATGTCGCGCTGCCGGAAACCAATGGTGGCCTGGTAAGCCGCCGAGCTAGCGGCCACATATGGTAATCTGGTGAGCTGTCGAGCTGCCGGCCAACTATGCTGGAATGGTAAGCTGTCGTACTACTGGCCACCTATTGGACTGGTAATGTGTTGAGCTACCGGTCAGCTATGGTGGCCTGGTATGCTGTCGAGCTGCCGGACACTTATGGTGGCCTGGCAGTCTGTCGAGCTACCAGTCCCCTATGGTGGCCTGGTAATCTCTCGAGCTGTCGGCCCCTTATGGTGGCCTGGCAATCTGTCGGGGTGATGGCCACCTATGGTATCCTGGTAATCTGTCGAGCTACCGGTCACCTATGGTGGCCTGGCATTCCGTCGAGCTAGCGGCCACATATGGTAATCTGGTGAGCCGTCGAGCTGCCGGCCAACTATGGTGGCCTGGTAAGCCCTCGAGTTGCCGGCCAACTATGGTGGCCTGGAAAACCTTCGAGTTGCCGGCCAGTTATGGTGGCCTGGAAGCTGTCCAGCTGCCGGCCACCTTCGCTGTCCTGGTAAGCTGTCGATCTACTGGCCACCTATGTTAGCCTGGTAATCTGTCGAACTGCCGGCCACCTATAGTTACCTGGTAAACTCTCGAGCTGCGGAACACCTATTGTGGCCTGGTAATCTGTCGAGGTGCCGGACACCTATGGTGGCCTGGTAATCTGTCGAGTTGCCGACCACCTATGGTGGCCTGGTAATCTGTCGAGTTGCCTGGTAATCGGTCGAACTGCCGTCCACCTTTGTTGACCTTGAAAGCCGTCGAGCTTCCGGCCAACTATGGCGGCCCGGTATTCCCACGAGTTGCCGGCCAGAGTCGGTGGCCTGGTAAGCTGTTGAGCTGCCGGACACTTATGGTAGCCTGGTAAGCTGTCGAGTTGCCGGACAGCTATGGTGGCCTGATAAGCTCTCGACTTGCCGGCCAGGTATGGTGGCCTGGAAAGCTGTCGAGTTGCCGGACACTTATGGTAGCCTGGTAAGCTGTCGAGCTGCTGGACAACTATGGTGGCCTGGTAAGCTCTCGACTTGCCGGGCAGTTATGGTGGCCCGGTGAGCTGTCGAGCTGCCGGACACTTATGGTGGCCTGATAAGCTGTCGAGCTGCCGGACACTTATGGTAGTCCGGTAAGCTGTCGAGCCGCCGGACAACTATGGTGGCCTGGTAGGCTTTCGACTTGCCGGCCAGTTGTGGTGGCCTGGTAAGCTGCCGAGCTGCCGGCCACCTATGCTGTCCTGGTAAGCTCTCGAACTACAGGCCACCTATGGTTGCCTAGTAAACTGTAGGCTTTCGATCTGCCGGACATTTATAGTGGCTTGGTAGGCTATCGAGCTGCCGGCCAACTATGGTGGATTGGTAAGCTGTAGAGCAGCCGGTCAGCTATGGTGGCCTGGCGAGCTCTCGAGTTGCCGACCAGTTTTGGTGGCCTGGTAGGCTATCGAGCTGCCGGCGAGCTATGTTGACCTGGTAAGCTGTCGAGCTGCCGGACACCTGCTGGTGGCCTGGTAAGCTGTCGAGCTGCCGGCCACCTATGTTGACCTTGTAAGCTTTCGAGCTGCCGGACACCTACGGTAGCCTGGTAAACTGTCGAATTGTCGGCCACCTATGGTGGCCCGGTAATCTGTCGAGCTGCCGGCCAACTATGGTGGGTTGGTAAGCTGTGGAGCTGCCGGACACCTACGGTGGCCTGGTAATCTGTCGAATTGCCGACCACCTCTGATGGTTTGATTATCTGTCAAGCTCCCGACCACCTATGGTGACCTGGTAAGCTGTCGAGCTGCCGGACACCTATGGTGGCCTTGTAAGCTCTCGAGTTGAAGTCCAGTTATGGTGGCCTGGTAAGCTGTCGAGTTTCCGGACACCTATGGTGGCCTGATAATCTGTCGATCTGCCGGACACTTATGGTGGCCTGGTAAGCTGTCGAGCTGCCGGACACTTATGGTAGTCCGGTAAGATGTCGAGCCGGCGGACAACTATGGTGGCCTGGTAGGCTCTCGACTTGCCGGCCAGTTGGGGTGGCGTGGTAAGCTGTCGAGCTGCCGGACATTTAAGGTAGCCTGCTAATCGGTCGAGCTGTCGAGCTGCCGGATAACTATGGTTAATTGGTAAACTGTCGAGCTGCCGAACACCTAGTGTGGCCTGGTAATCTGTCGGGGTGCCGGCCACCCATGGTGGCCTGGTAATCTGTCGAGTTGCCGACCACCTATGGTGGCCTGGTAATTTGTTGAGCTGCCGGCCACCTATGTTGACCTGGTAAGCTGTCGAACTGCCGGACACATATGATGGCCCGGTAATCTCTCGAGCTGCCGGCCAGTTTTGGTGGCCTGGTAAGCTGTCGAGCTACCTGCCAGTTTTGGTAGCCTGGTAGGCTGTCGAGCAGCTAGACACCTATGGTGGCCTCGTAATTTGTCGATCTGCCGGGCGCCTATGTTGGCCTGGTAATTTGTCGGGCTGCCGACCACCTATGGTTACCTGGTAAACTGTCAAGCTGCCGAACACCTAGTGTGGCCTCTTATTCTGTAGGGTTGCTGGCCACCAATGGTGGCCTGGTGGTAATCTGTCGAGTTGCTGACCACCTATGGTGACCTGGTAATTTGTCAAACTGCTGGACACCTATGGTGGCCTGGTAAGTTGTCGAGCTGCGGGACACATATGGTGGCCTGGTAAGCTCTCGAGTTGCCGGCCAGTTATGGTGGCCTGGTAGATTGTCGAGCTGCCGAACTCCTATGCTGTCCTGGTAAGCTTTCGAGCTGCCGGCCAACTATGGTGGATTGGTAGGCTGTAGAGCTGCCGCTCACCTATGGTGGCCTGGTAAACTCTCGAGTTGCCGGCCAGTTATGGTTGCCTGGTAAGCTGTCAAGTTGCCGGCCACCTATGCTGTCCTGGTAAGCTGTCGAACTACAGGCCACCTATGGTTGCCTAGTAAACTGTAGGCTTTCGATCTGCCGGACATTTATAGTGGCTTGGTAGGCTATCGAGCTGCCGGCCAACTATGGTGGATTGGTAAGCTGTAGAGCAGCCGGTCAGCTATGGTGGCCTGGCGAGCTCTCGAGTTGCCGACCAGTTTTGGTGGCCTGGTAAGCTATCGAGCTGCCGGCCCGTTATGGTGGCCTGGTAAGTAGTCGAGCTCCCGGCCACCTATGGTGAGCTGGTAAGTTGTCGAGCTGCGGGACAACTATGGTGGCCTGGTAAGCTCTCGAGATGCCGGCCAGTTATGGTGGATTGGTAAGCTATCGAACTGCCGGCCACCTATGCCGTCGTGGTAAGCTGTCGAACTACAGGCCACCTGTGGTGACCTGGTAAGCTGTCGAGCTGCCGGACGCTTATGGTAGCCTGGTAAGCTATCGAGCCACCGGCCACCTATGTTGACCTGGTAAGCTATCGAACTGCCGGCCACCTAAGCTGTCCTGGTAAGCTGTCGAACTACAGGCAACCTATGGTGACCTGGTAAGCTGTCGAGCTGCCGGACACTTATGGTAGCCTGGTAAGCTATCGAGCCGCCGGCCACCTATGTTGACCTGGTAAGCTGTCGAGCTGCCGGACACCTGTGGTGGCCTGGTAATCTGTCGATCTGCCGGTCATTTATGGTGGCCTGGAAGGCTATCGAGCTGCCGGCCAACTATGGTGGATTGGTTAGCTGTAGAGCTGCCGGCCAACTATGGTGGCCTGGTAAGCTGTCGAGTTTCCGGACACCTATGGTGGCCCGATAATCTGTCGATCTGGCGGACATTTATGGTGCCCTGGTAATATGGCGAGCTGGCGGCCATATATGGTAATCTGGTAAGCTGTAGAGTTGCTAGCCAGTTATGGTGGCCTGGTAAGGGGTCGAGCTCCCGGCCACCTATGGTGACCTGGTAAGTTGTCGAGCTGCGGGACACCTATGCTGTCCTGGTAGGCTTTCGAGCTGCCGGCCAACTATGGTGGCCTGGTGAGCTCTCGAGTTGCCGACCAGTTATGGTTGCCTGGTAAGCTGTCGAGTTGCCGGGCCCCTGTGGTGGCCTGGTAACCTGTCGATCTGCCGGTCATTTATGGTGGCCTGGTAGGCTATCGAGCTGCCGGCCAACTATGGTGGATTGGTTAGCTGTAGAGCTGCCGGCCACTATGGTGGCCTGGTAAGCTGTCGAGCTGCCGGACACCTATGGTGGCCTTGTAAGCTCTCGAGTTGAAGGCCAGTTATGGTGGCCTGGAAAGCTGTCGAGTTTCCGGACACCTATGGTGGCCTGATAATCTGTCGAGTTGCCGGCCAACTATGGTGGGTTGGTAAGCTGTCGAGCTGCCGGCCAACTATGGTGGTTTGGTAAGCTGTACAGCTGCTGGACACTTCGGTAGCCTGGTAATTTGTCGATCTGCCGGGCCCCTGTGGTGGCCTGGTAATCTGTCAAGTTGCCGGCCAACTATGGTGGATTGGTTAGCTGTAGAGCTGCCGGCCACTATGGTGGCCTGGTAAGCTGTCGAGCTGCCGGACACCTATGGTGGCCTTGTAAGCTCTCGAGTTGAAGGCCAGTTATGGTGGCCTGGAAAGCTGTCGAGTTTCCGGACACCTATGGTGGCCTGATAATCTGTCGAGTTGCCGGCCAACTATGGTGGGTTGGTAAGCTGTCGAGCTGCCGGCCAACTATGGTGGTTTGGTAAGCTGTAGAGCTGCTGGACACTTCGGTAGCCTGGTAATTTGTCGATCTGCCGGGCCCCTGTGGTGGCCTGGTAATCTGTCAAGTTGCCGGCCAATTATGGTGGCTGGTAATCTGTCGATCTGCCGGACATTTATGGTGGCCTGGTAATATGGCGAGCTGCCGACCAGCTATGGTGCCTGGTAAGCTGTCGAGCTGCCGGCCAACTATGGTGGGTTGGTAAGCTGTGGAGCTGCCGGACACCTACGGTGGCCTGGTAATCTGTCGAATTGCCGACCACCTCTGATGGTTTGATTATCTGTCAAGCTCCCGACCACCTATGGTGACCTGGTAAGCTGTCGAGCTGCCGGACACCTATGGTGGCCTTGTAAGCTCTCGAGTTGAAGTCCAGTTATGGTGGCCTGGTAAGCTGTCGAGTTTCCGGACACCTATGGTGGCCTGATAATCTGTCGATCTGCCGGCCAGTTATGGTGGCCTGGTAATATGGCGAGCTGCCGACCAGCTATGGTGGGTTGGTAAGCTGTCGAGCTGCCGGACACCTATGTTGACCTGTTGGTGGCCAGGTAATCTGTCGAGCTGCCGGACACCTATGCTGCCCTGGTAAGTTGCCGAGCTGCTGGACAACTATGGTGGCCTGGTGAGCTCTCGAGTTGCTGACCAGTTATGGTGGCCTGGTAAGCTATCGAGCTGCCGGCCACCTATGCTGTCCTGGTAAGCTGTCGAGCTACAGGCCACCTATGGTGACCTGGTAAGCTGTCGAGTTGCCGGCCACCTATGCTTTCCTGGTGAGCTGTCGAGCTACAGGCCACCTATGGTGACCTGGTAAGCTGTCGAGCTGCCGGAAACTTATGGTAGCCTGGTAAGCTATCGAGCCGCCGGCCAACTATGTTCATCTGGTAAGCTGTCGAGCTGCCGGACACCTGTAGTGGCCTGGTAATCTGTCGATCTGCCGGACACCTATGGTGGCCTGGTAGGCTGTCGAACTACTAGCCACCTATGCTGGCCTGGTAATCTGTCGGGGTGCCGGCCACCTATGTTGACCTGGTGGTGGCCAGGTAATCTGTCGAGCTGCCGGACACCTATGGTGGCCTGGTAAGTTGCCGAGCTGCCGGCCACCTATGCTGTCCTGGTAAGCTGTCGAGCTACAGGCCACCTATGGTGACCTGGTAAGCTATCGAGCCGCCGGCCACCTATGTTCATCTGGTAAGCTGTCGAGCTGCCGGACACCTGTAGTGGCCTGGTAATCTGTCGATCTGCCGGACATTTATGGTGGCCTGGTAGGCTATCGAGCTGCCGGCCAGTTATGGTGGATTGGTTAGCTGTAGAGCTGCCGGCCAACTAGGGTGGCCTGGTAAGCTGCCGAATTTCCGGACACCTATGGTGGCCTGATAATCTGTCGATCTGCCGGACATTTATGGTGGCCTGGTATTGTGGCGAGCTGGCGGCCATATATGGTAATCTGGTAAGCTGTTGAGTTGCTGGCCAGTTATGGTGGCCTGGTAAGGGGTCGAGCTCCCGGCCACCTATGGAGACCTGGTAAGTTGCCGAGCTACGGGACACCTATGGTGGCCTGGTAAGCTCTCCAGATGCCGGCCAGTTATGATGGCCTCGTAAGCTGTCGAGTTGCCGGCCACCTATGCTGTCCTGGTAGGCTTTCGAGCTGCCGGCCAACTATGGTGGCCTGGTGAGCTCTCGAGTTGACAACCAGTTATGGTGGCCTGGTAAGCTATCGAGCTGCCGGCCACCTATGTTGACCTGGTAAGCTGTCGAGCTGCCGGGCACCTATAGTGGCCCGGTAATCTGTCGATCTGCCGGACAGCTATGGTGGCCTGGTAGTCCATCGAGCTGCCGTCCACCTATGCTGTCCTGGTAAGCTGTATAAATACTGGCCACTTATGCTGTCCTGGTAAGCTTTCGAAATACAGGCCACCTATGATGGCCTGGTAAGATGTCGAACTTCCGGGCACTTATGGTAATCTGGCACGCTGTCGAGCAGTCGACCAACTATGGTGGCCTGATAAGCTCTCGAGTTGCCGGCCAGTTATGGTGACCTGGTAAGCTGACGAGCTGACGGCCACCTAAGCTGTCCTGATAAGCTGTCGAAATACACCCCACCTTTATGGGCCTGGTAATCTGTCGAGCTGCCGTCTACCTATGGTTACCTGGTAACCTGTCGAGCTGCCGAACACCTAGTGTGGCCTGGTATTCTGTCGGGGTGCCGGCCACCTATGGTGGACTGGTAATCTGTCGAGCAGTCGACCAACTATGGTGGCCTGGTAATCTGTCGAGCTGCCGTCTACCTATGGTTACCTGGTAATCTGTTGAGTTGCCGACCACCTATGGTGCCTGGTAAACTGTCGAACTGCCGGCGACCTATGTTGACCTGGTAAGCTGTCGGGCTGCCGGCAACTAATGGTGGCCTGGTAAGCTATCGAGCTGCCGGACACCTATGGTGGCCTGGTAGGCTGTCGAACTACTAGCCACCTATGGTGGCCTGGTAATCTGTGGGGGTGCCGGCCACCTATGTTGACCTGGTGGTGGCCTGGTAATTTGTCGATCTGCCGGGCACCTATGTTGGCCTGGTAATCTGTGGAGCTTCCGGCTACCTATGGTTACCTGGTAAACTGTCAAGCTGCCGAACACCTAGTGTGGCCTGGTATTCTGTAGGGTTGCCGGCCACCTATGGTGGCCTGGTAATCTGTCGAGTTGCTGACCACCTACGGTGGCCTGGTGATTTGACGAGCTGCCGGACACCTATGGTGGCCTGGTAGGCTGTCGAACTACAAGTCACCTATGGTGGCCTGGTAATCTGTCGGGGTGCCGGCCACCTATGTTGACCTTGTGGTGGCCTGGTAATCTGTCGAGCTGCCGGACACCTATGGTGGCCTAGTAAACTGTCAAGCTGCCGAACACATAGTGTGGCCTGGTATTCTGTAGGGTTGCTGGCCACCTATGGTGGCCTGGTAATCTGTCGAGTTGCTGACCACCTATGGTGGCCTGGTGATTTGACGAGCTGCCGGACACCTATGGTGGCCTGGTAGGCTGTCGAACTACAAGTCACCTATGGTGGCCTGGTAATCTGTCGGGGTGCCGGCCACCTATGTTGACCTGGTGGTGGCCTGGTAATTTGTCGATCTGCCGGGCACCTATGTTGGCCTGGTAATCTGTGGAGCTTCCGGCTACCTATGGTTACCTGGTAAACTGTCAAGCTGCCGAACACCTAGTGTGGCCTGGTATTCTGTAGGGTTGCCGGCCACCTATGGTGGCCTGGTAATCTGTCGAGTTGCTGACCACCTACGGTGGCCTGGTGATTTGACGAGCTGCCGGACACCTATGGTGGCCTGGTAGGCTGTCGAACTACAAGTCACCTATGGTGGCCTGGTAATCTGTCGGGGTGCCGGCCACCTATGTTGACCTTGTGGTGGCCTGGTAATCTGTCGAGCTGCCGGACACCTATGGTGGCCTAGTAAACTGTCAAGCTGCCGAACACATAGTGTGGCCTGGTATTCTGTAGGGTTGCTGGCCACCTATGGTGGCCTGGTAATCTGTCGAGTTGCTGACCACCTATGGTGGCCTGGTGATTTGACGAGCTGCCGGACACCTATGGTGGCCTGGTAGGCTGTCGAACTACAAGCCACCTATGGTGGCCTGGTAATCTGTAGGGGTGCCGGCCACCTATGTTCACCTGGTGGTGGCCTGGTAATATGTCGAGTTTCCGGTCACCTATGGTGGCCTGGTAAGCTTTCGAGCAGCCGGCCAACTACGGTGGCCTGGTGAGCTCTAGAGTTACCGACCAGTTATGGTGGCCTGGTAGGCTATCGAGCTGCCGGCGAGCTATGTTGACCTGGTAAGCTGTCGAGCTGCCGGACACCTGCTGGTGGCCTGGTAAGCTGTCGAGCTGCCGGCCACCTATGTTGACCTTGTAAGCTTTCGAGCTGCCGGACACCTACGGTAGCCTGGTAAACTGTCGAATTGTCGGCCACCTATGGTGGCCCGGTAATCTGTCGAGCTGCCGTATACTTGTGGTGGCCTGGTAATCTGTCGATCTGCCGGACATTTATGGCGGCCTGGTGGGCTATCGAGCTGCCGGCCAACTATGGTGGATTGGTTCGCTGCAGAGCTGCCGGCCAACTATGGTGGCCTGGTAAGCTGTCGAGTTTCCGGTCACCTATGGTGGCCTGGTAAGCTTTCGAGCTGCCGGCCAACTACGGTGGCCTGGTGAGCTCTAGAGTTGCCGACCAGTTATGGTGGCCTGGTAGGCTATCGAGCTGCCGGCGACCTATGTTGACCTGGTAAGCTGTCGAGCCGCCGGACACCTGCTGGTGGCCTGGTAATCTGTCGAGCTGCCGTATACTTGTGGTGGCCTGGTAATCTGTCGATCTGCCGGACATTTATGGCGGCCTGGTGGGCTATCGAGCTGCCGGCCAACTATGGTGGATTGGTTCGCTGCAGAGCTGCCGGCCAACTATGGTGGCCTGGTAAGCTGTCGAGTTTCCGGTCACCTATGGTGGCCTGGTAAGCTTTCGAGCTGCCGGCCAACTACGGTGGCCTGGTGAGATCTAGAGTTGCCGACCAGTTATGGTGGCCTGGTAGGCTATCGAGCTGCCGGCGACCTATGTTGACCTGGTAAGCTGTCGAGCCGCCGGACACCTGCTGGTGGCCTGGTAAGCTGTCGAGCTGCCGGCCACCTATGTTGACCTTGTAAGCTTTCGAGCTGCCGGACACCTACGGTAGCCTGGTAAACTGTCGAATTGTCGGCCACCTATGGTGGCCTGGTAATCTGTCGAGCTGCCGTATACTTGTGGTGGCCTGGTAATCTGTCGATCTGCCGGACATTTATGGTGGCCTGGTGGGCTATCGAGCTGCTGGCCAACTATGGTGGATTGGTTAGCTGCAGAGCTGCCGGCCAACTATGGTGGCCTGGTTAGCTGTCGAGTTTCCGGTCACCTATGGTGGCCTGGTAAGCTTTCGAGCTGCCGGCCAACTACGGTGGCCTGGTGAGCTCTAGAGTTGCCTACCAGTTATGGTGGCCTGGTGGGCTATCGAGCTGCCGGCCAACTATGGTGGATTGGTTAGCTGCAGAGCTGCCGGCCAAATATGGTGGCTTGGTAAGCTGTCGAGTTTCCGGTCACCTATGGTGGCCTGGTGAGCTCTCGAGATGCCGGCCAGTTATGGTGGATTGGTAAGCTGTTGAGTTGCCGGCCACCTATGCTGTCCTGGTAGGCTTTCGAGCTGCCGGACAGCTATGGTGGCCTGGTGAGCTCTCGAGTTGCTGACCAGTAATGGTGGCCTGGTAAGCTTACGAGTTGCCGGCCACCTATGCTGTCCTGGTAAGCTGTCGAGCTACAGGCCACCTATGGTGACCTGGTAAGCTGTCGAGCTGCCGGAAACTTATGGTAGCCTGGTAAGCTATCGAGCCGCCGGCCAACTATGGTGGATTGGTTAGCTGTAGAGCTGCCGCCAGCTATTGTGGCCTGGTAAGCTGTCGAGCTGCTGGACAACTATGGTGGCCTGGTAAGCTCTCGACTTGCCGGGCAGTTATGGCGGCCCGGTGAGCTGTCGAGCTGCCGGACATTTATGGTGGCCTGGTAGGCTATCGAGCTGCCGGCCAGTTATGGTGGATTGGTTAGCTGTAGAGCTGCCGGCCAACTAGGGTGGCCTGGCAAGCTGCCGAATTTCCGGACACCTATGGTCGCCTGATAATCTGTCGATCTGCCGGACATTTATGGTGGCCTGGTATTGTGGCGAGCTGGCGGCCATATATGGTAATCTGGTAAACTGTCCTACTACTGGCCACCTACTGGACTGGTAATCTGTCGAGCTACCGGTCACCTATGATGGCCTGGTAAGCTGTCGAGCTGCCGGACATGTATGGTGGCCTGGCAGTCTGCCGAGCTACCAGTCACCTATGATGGCCTGGTAAGCTCTCGAGCTGCCGGCCACTTATGGTGGCCTGGTAATCTGTCGGGGTGATGGCCACCTATAGTATCCTGGCAGTTTGTCGAGCTACCGATCACCTATGGTGGCCTGGTAAGCCCTCGAGTTGCCGGCCAACTATGGTGGCCTGGAAAGCCATCGAGCTGCCGGCCAGTTATGGTGGATTGGTTAGCTGTAGAGCTGCCGGCCAACTAGGGTGGCCTGGTAAGCTGCCGAGTTTCCGGACACCTATGGTGGCCTGATAATCTGTCGATCTGCTGGACAACAATGGTGGCCTGGTAAGCTCTCGACTTGCCGGGCAGTTATGGCGGCCCGGTGAGCTGTCGAGCTGCCGGAAACTTATGGTGGCCTGGTAAGCTGCCGAGCTGCCGGACACTTATGGTAGTCCGGTAAGATGTCGAGCCGCCGGACAACTATGGTGGCCTGGTAGGCTCTCGACTTGGCGGCCAGTTGTGGTGGCCTGGTAAGCTGTCGAGCTGCCGGAAATTTAAGGTAGACTGCTAATCGAGCTGTCGAGCTGCCGGATAACTATGGTGGCCTGGTAAGCTCTCGACATGCCGGCCAGTTATGGTGGCCTGGTAAGCTGTCAAGTTGCCGGACATTTATGGTGGCCTGGTAGGCTATCGAGCTGCCGGCCAGTTATGGTGGATTGGTTAGCTGTAGAGCTGCCGGCCAACTAGGGTGGCCTGGTAAGCTGCCGAATTTCCGGACACCTATGGTGGCCTGATAATCTGTCGATCTGCTGGACAACAATGGTGGCCTGGTAAGCTCTCGACTTGCCGGGCAGTTATGGCGGCCCGGTGAGCTGTCGAGCTGCCGGACACTTATGGTGGCCTGGTAAGCTGCCGAGCTGCCGGACACTTATGGTAGTCCAGTAAGATGTCGAGCCGCCGGACAACTATGGTGGCCTGGTAGGCTCTCGACTTGGCGGCCAGTTGTGGTGGCCTGGTAAGCTGTCGAGCTGCCGGAAATTTAAGGTAGACTGCTAATCGGTCGAGCTGTCGAGCTGCCGGATAACTATGGTGGCCTGGTAAGCTCTCGACATGCCGGCCAGTTATGGTGGCCTGGTAAGCTGTCAAGTTGCCGGCCACCTATGCTGTCCTGGTAAGCTGTCGAACTACAGGCCACCTATGGTGACCTGGTAAGCTGTCGAGCTGTCGGCCAACTATGGTGGCCTGGTGAGGCTTCGAGTTGCCAACCAGTTATGGTAGCCTGGTAAGCTATCGAGCTGCCGGCCACCTATGTTGACCTGGTAAGCTGTCGAGCTGCCGTACACCTATGGTAGTCCGGTAAGATGTCGAGCTGCCGGATAACTATGGTGGCCTGGTAAGCTCTCGACTTGCCGGCCAGTTATGATGGCCTGGTGGGCTATCGAGCTGTCGGCCAACTATGGTGGCCTGGTAAGCTGCCGAGCTGCCGGCCACCTATGCTGTCCTGGTAAGCCGTCGAACTACTGGCCACCTGTGTTGGCCTGGTAATCTGTCGAGCTGCCGGCCACCTATGGTTACCTGGTAAACTGTCGAGCTGCCGAACACCTAGCGTGGCCTGGTAATCTGTCGGAGTGCCGGCCACCCATGGTGGCCTGGTAATCTGTCGAGTTGCCGACCACCTATGGTGGCCTGGTATTTTGTTGAGCTGCCGGCCACCTATGGTTACCTGGTAAACTGTCCTACTACTGGCCACCTACTGGACTGGTAATCTGCCGAGCTACCGGTCACCTATGATGGCCTGGTAAGCTGTCGAGCTGCCGGACATGTATGGTTGCCTGGCAGTCTGCCGAGCTACCAGTCACCTATGGTGGCCTGGTAATCTCTCGAGCTGCCGGCCACTTATGGTGGCCTGGTAATCTGTCGGGGTGATGGCCACCTATAGTATCCTGGCAGTTTGTCGAGCTACCGATCACCTATGGTGGCCTGGTAAGCCCTCGAGTTGCCGGCCAACTATGTTGGCCTGGAAAGCCATCGAGCTGCCGGCCAGTTATGGTGGATTGGTTAGCTGTAGAGCTGCCGGCCAACTAGGGTGGCCTGGTAAGCTGCCGAGTTTCCGAACACCTATGGTGGCCTGGTAATCTGTCGATCTGCCGGACATTTATGGTGGCCTGGTAGGCTGTCGAGCTGGCGGCCATATATGGTAATCTGGTAAGCTGTAGAGTAGCTGGCCAGTTTTGGTGGCCTGGTAAGGGGTCGAGCTCCCGGCCACCTGTGGTGACCTGGCAAGCTGTCGAGCTGCCGACCAACTATGGTCGCCTGGTAATTTGTTGAGCTGCCGGCCACATCTGTTGACCTGGTTATCTGTCGAGCTTCCGGTCACCTATGGTGACCTGGTAAGTTGTCGAGCTGCGGGACACCTATGGTGGCCTGGTTATCTGTCGATCTGCCGGTCATTTATGGTGGCCTGGTAGGCTATCGAGCTGCCGGCCAACTATGGTGGATTGGTTAGCTGTAGAGCTGCCGCCAACTATGGTGGCCTGGTAAGCTGTCGAGCTGCTGGACAGCTATGGTGGCCTGGTAAGCTCCCGACTTGCCGGGCAATTATGGTGGCCCGGTGAGCTGTCGAGCTGCCGGACACTTAAGGTGGCCTGGTAAGCTGCCGAGCTGCCGGACACTTATGGTAGTCCGGTAAGATGTCGAGCCGCCGGACAACTATGCTGGCCTGGTAGGCTCTCGACTTGCCGGCCAGTTGTGGTGGCCTGGTAAGCTGTCGAGCTCCCGGACATTTGTGGTAGCCTGCTAATCGGTCGAGCTGTCGAGCTGCCGGATAACTATGGTGGCCTGGTAAGCTCTCGACTTGCCGGCCAGTTATGGTGGCCTGGTAAGCTGCCGAGCTGCCGGCCACCTATGCTGTCCTGGTAAGCCGTCGAACTACTGGCCACCTGTGTTGGCCTGGTAATCTGTCGAGCTGCCGGCCACCTATGGTTACCTGGTAAACTGTCGAGCTGCCGAACACCTAGTGTGGCCTGGTAATGTGTCGGGGTGCCAGCCACCCATGGTGGCCTGGTAATCTGTCGAGCTGCCGATCACCTATGGTGGCCTGGTAATTTGTTGAGCTGCCGGCCACCTATGGTTACCTGGTAAACTGTCGTACTACTGGCCACCTACTGGGCTGGTAATCTGTCGAGCTACCAGTCACCTATGATGGCCTGGTAAGCTGTCGAGCTGCCGGACACTTATGGTGGCCTGGCAGTCTGTCGAGCTACCAGTCACCTATGGTGGCCTGGTAATCTCTCGAGCTGCCGGACATTTATTGTGGCCTGGTAAGCTGTCGAGCTGGCGGCTTCATATAGTAATCTGGTAAGCTGTAGAGCTGTCGGCTAACTATGGTGGCCTGGTAAGCTGTCGAGTTACCGGCCAGTTACGGTGACCCGTCAAGCGGCCAGCCACCTGAGGTGGTCTGGTAAGCTGTCGCGTTGCCGGCCAGTTATGGTGGCCTGGTAAGCTGTCGAGCTGCTGGACACCTATGGTGGCCTGGTAATTTGTCGATCTGCCGCGCACCTATGTTGGCCCGGTAATCTGTCGAGCTGCCGGCCACCTCTGTTGACCTGGTTATCTGTCGGACACCTATGGTGGCCTGGTAATCTGTCGAGCTGCCGGCCAATTATGGTGGCCTGGAAAGCTCTCGAGCTGCCGACCAGTTATGGTGCCCTGGTAAACTGTCGAGTTGCCGGCCACCTATGCTGTCCTGGTAAGCTGTCGAACTACTGGCCACCTATGTTGTCCTGGTAAACTGTCGAGCTGCCGAACACCTAGTGTGGCCTGGAAATCTGTCGGGGTGCCGGCCGCCCATGGTGGCCTGGTAATCTGTCGAGTTGCCGACCACCTATGGTGGCCTGGTAATTTGTCGAGCTGCCGGCCACCTCTGTTGACCTAGTTATCTGTCGAGCTTCCGGTCACCTGTGGTGGCCTGGTAAACTGTCGATCTGCCGAACGCCTATGCTCTCCCGGTAGGCTCTCGATCTGCCGGACATTTATGGTGGCCTGGTAAGTTATCGAGCTGCGAGACACCTACGGTGGCTTGGTAATTTGTCGAGCTGCCCTCCAACTATGGTGGTCTGGTAAGCTGTCGAGTTTCCGGATACCTACGCTGGCCTGGCAAGCCGTCGAGCTAGCGGCCAAATATGGTAATCTGGTATGCTCTCGAACTGCCGGCCAACTATGGTGACCTGGTAATCTGTCGAGCTGCCGAATACCTAGTGTGGCCTGGTAATCTGTCGGGGTGCCGGCCACCCATGGTGGCCTGGTGATCTGTCGAGTTGCCGACCATCTACGGTAGCCTGGTAATTTGTCGAGCTGCCGGCCACCTCTGTTGACCTGGTTATCTGTCGAGCTTCCGGTCACCTTTGGTGGCCTGGTAAACTGTCGATCTGCCGAACGCCTATGCTCTCCCGGTAGGCTGTCGATCTGCCGGTAAGCTCTCGAGTTGCCGGCCAGTTATGCTGTCCTGGTAAGCTGTCGAACTACTGGCCACCTATGTTGGCCTGGAAATCCGTCAAGCTGCCGGCCACCTATGGTTACCTGGTAAACTGTCGAGCTGCCGAACACCTAGTGTGGCCTGGTAATCTGTCGGGGTGCCGCCCACCCATGGTGGCCTGGTAATCTGTCGGGTTGCCGACCACCTATGGTGGCCTGGTAATTTGTCGAGCTGCCGGCCACCTCTGTTGACCTGGTTATCTGTCGAGCTTCCGGTCACCTGTGGTGGCCTAGTAAACTGCCGATCTGCCGAACGCCTATGCTCTCCCGGTAGGCTGTCGATCTGCCGGACATTTATGGTGGCCTGGTAAGTTGTCGAGCTGCGGGACACCTATGGCGGCTTGGTAAGCTCTCGAGTTGCCGGCCAGTTATGGTGGCCTGGTAAGCTGTCGAGTTGCCGGCCACCTACATATGCTGTCCTGGTAAGCTGTCGAACTACTGGCCACCTATGTTGTCCTGGTAATCTGTCAAGCTGCCGGCCACGTATGGCTACCTGGTAAACTGTCGAGCTGCCGAACACCTAGTGTGGCCTGGTAATCTGTCGGGGTGCCGGCCACCCATGGTGGCCTGGTAATCTGTCGGGTTGCCGACCACCTATGGTGGCCTGGTAATTTGTCGAGCTGCCGGCCACCTCTGTTGACCTGATTATCTGTCGAGCTTCCGGTCACCTGTGGTGGCCTGGTAAATTGTCGTTCTGCCGAACGCCTATGCTCCCCCGGTAGGCTGTCCATCTGCCGGACATTTATGGTGGCCTGGTAAGTTGTCGAGCTGCGAGACACCTATGGTGGCTTATTAATTTGTCGGGCTGCCCTCCAACTATGGTGGCCTGGTAAGCTGTCGAGTTTCCGGACACCTATGGTGGCCTGGCAAGCCGTCGAGCTAGCGGCCAAATATGGTAATCTGGTATGCTCTCGAACTGCCGGCCAACTATGGTGACCTGGTAATCTGTCGAGCTGCCGAACACCTAGTGTGGCCTGGTAATCTGTCGGGGTGCCGGCCGCCCATGGTGGCCTGGTAATCTGTCGAGTTGCCGACCACCTATGGTGGCCTGGTAAGCCCTCGAGTTGCTGGCCAGATATGGTAGCCTGGTAAACTATCGATCTGCCGGACAACTATGTTGACCTGGTAAGCTGTCAAGCTGCCGGACACCTATGGTGGCCTGGTAATCTGTCGAGGTGCCGGCCACCTATGGTAATCTGGTAAGCTGTCGAGCTGCCGGCCACCTATGGTAATCTGGTAAGCTATCGAGCTGCCGGCCACCTATGTTGACCTGGTAAGCTGTCGAGCTGGCGGACACCTGTGGTGGCCTGGTAATCTGTCGATCTGCCGGACATTTATGGTGGCCTGGTAAGTTGTCGAGCTGCGAGACACCTATGGTGGCCTGGTAAGCTCTCGAGTTGCCGGCCAGTTATGGTGGCCTGGTAAGCTGTCACGTCGCCGGCCACCTATGTTGTCCTGGTATGCTCTCGAACTTCAGGCCACCTATGGTGACCTGGTAAGCTGTCGAACTGCCGGACACTTATGGTAGCCTGGTAAGCTATCGAGCTGCCGTCCACCTATGGTTACCTGGTAAACTGTCGATCTGCCGAACACCTATGCTGTCCCGGTAGGCTGTCGATCTGCCGGACATTTATGGTGGCCTGGTAGGCTATCGAGCTGCCGGCCAACTATGGTGGATTGGTAAGCCGTAGAGCTGCCGGTCAACTATGGTGGCCTGTCGAGCTCACGAGTTGCCGACCAGTTATGGTAGCCTGGTAAGCTATCGAGCTGCCTGCCACCTATGTTGACCTGGTAAGCTGTCAAGCTGCCGGACACCTATGGTGGCCTGGTAATCTGTCGAGGTGCCGGCCACCTATGGTAATCTGGTAAGCTGTCGAGCTGCCGGCCACCTATGTTGACCTGGTAAGCTGTCGAGCTGGCGGACACCTGTGGTGGCCTGGTAATCTGTCGATCTGCCGGACATTTATGGTGGCCTGGTAAGTTGTCGAGCTGCGAGACACCTATGGTGGCCTGGTAAGCTCTCGAGTTGCCGGCCAGTTATGGTGGCCTGGTAAGCTGTCACGTCGCCGGCCACCTATGTTGTCCTGGTATGCTCTCGAACTTCAGGCCACCTATGGTGACCTGGTAAGCTGTCGAATTGCCGGACACTTATGGTAGCCTGGTAAGCTATCGAGCTGCCGTCCACCTATGGTTACCTGGTAAACTGTCGATCTGCCGAACACCTATGCTGTCCCGGTAGGCTGTCGATCTGCCGGACATTTATGGTGGCCTGGTAGGCTATCGAGCTGCCGGCCAACTATGGTGGATTGGTAAGCCGTAGAGCTGCCGGTCAACTATGGTGGCCTGTCGAGCTCACGAGTTGCCGACCAGTTATGGTAGCCTGGTAAGCTATCGAGCTGCCTGCCACCTATGTTGACCTGGTAAGCTGTCAAGCTGCCGGACACCTGTGGTGGCCTGGTAATCTGTCGATCTGCGTAGTAAATTGTCGAGCTGCGGGACACCTGTGGTGGCCTGGTAATCTGTCGATCTGTCGGACATTTATGGTGGCCTGGTAGGCTATCGAGCTGCCGGCCAATTATGGTGGATTAGTTAGCTGTAGAGCTGCCGGCCAACTATGGTGGCCTGGTAAGCTGTCGAGTTTCCGGACACCTATCTTGGCTTGATAATCTGGCGACCTGCCGGACATTAATGGTGGCCTGGTAATATGGCGAGCTGGCGGCCATATATGGTAATCTGGTAAGCTGTAGAGTTGCTGGCCAGTTATGGTGGCCAGTTATGGTGGCCTGGTAAGGGGTCGAGCTCCCGGCCACCTATTGTGACCTGGTAAACTGTCGAGCTGCCGGACACCTACGGTAGCCTGGTAATCTATCGAATTGCCGGCCACCTATGCTGTCCTGGTAAGCTCTCGAAATACGGGCCACCTATGGTGACCTGGTAAGCTGTCGAGCTGCCGGACACTTATGGTGGCCTGGTATGCCGTCAAGTTGCCGGCCACCTATGCTGTCCTGGTAAGCTCTCGAACTGAAGGCCGCCTATGGTGACCTGCTAAGCTGTCGAGCTGCCGGACACTTATGGTAGCCTCGTAAGCTTTCGAGCTGCCGCACACCTATGTTGACCTGGTAAGCTACCGAGCTGTCGGCCTATTATGTTGACCTGGTAAGCTGTCGAGCTGCCGGACACCTGTGGTAGCCTGGTAAGCTATCGAGCTGCCGGAAACCTATGGTGGCCTGGTAAGCCGCCGAGCTAGCGGCCACATATGGTAATCGGGTGAGCTGTCGAGCTGCCGGCCAACTATGCTGGCCTGTTAAGCCCTCGAGTTGCTGGCCAGATATGGTGGCCTGGTAATCTGTCGAGCTGCCAGCCACCTATGGTGGCCTGGTAAGCTGTCGAGTATCCGGCCGTCTATGGCGGCCTTGCAATTGGTGGCTTGGTAATCTGTCAACTTGCCGGGCACCTACAGGACTGGTAATCTGTCGAGCTAGCGGTCACCCATGGTGGCCTGGTAAGCTGTCGAGCTGCCGGCCACTTACGGTGGACTGGTATTCTGTCGGGTTGCCGGCCACCTAGGGTATCCTGGTAATCTGTCGAGCTACAGGTCACCTATTGTGGCCAATCTTTCGAGCTGGCGGCCGCTTATGGTGGCCTGGTAATCTGTCTGTCTGCCGGACACTTACGGTGGCATAGCAATCTGTCGATCTGCCGGGCACCTATGGTAGCCTGGGAAGCTCTCGAGTTGCCGGCCAGTTAAGGTGGCCTGGTGAGCAACCGAGCTGCCGGCCACCTATGTTGACCTGGTAAGCTGTCGAGCTGCCCGACGCCTGTGGTAGCCTGGTAATCTGTCGATCTGGCGGACATTTATGGTGGCCTGGTAGGCTATAGAGCTGCCGGCCAACTATGGTGGCCTGGTGATCTGTCGAACTACTGGCCACCCATGATGGCCTGGTAAGCTGTCGAGTTGCCGGACATTTATGGTGGCCTGATAGGCTACCGAGCTGCCGGCCAACTGTGGTGGATTGGTATGCTGTGGAGCTGCCGGCCACCTATGATGGCCTGGTAATCTGTCGAGCTACCCGTCATCTATGGTGGCCTCGTAAGCTGTCGAGCTGCCGGACACTTATGGTGGCCCGGTAATCTCTCGGGGTGCCAGCCTCCTATGGTAATCTGGTAGCCTGTCTAAGCTGCCGGCCAGCTATGCTGGCCTGGTAAGCCCTCAAGTTGGCGGCCAGATATGGTGCCCTGGTAATCTGTCGGAGTGCCGGCCACCTATGGTATCCTGGTAATCTGTCGAGCTACCGGTCCTATGGTAATCTGGTACCGGTCCTATGGTAATCTGGTAAGCTGCCGGCCAACTGTTTTGGCCTGGTAAGCTATCGAGTTGCCGACCAGTTATGGTGGCCTCGTAAGGTGTCGAGCTCCCGGCCACCTATGGTGACCTGGTAAGCTGTCGAGCTAGCGGCCACATATAATAATCTGGTGAGCTGTCGAGCTGTCGGACGCCTATGGTGGCCTGGTGAGCTGTCGAACTACTGGCCACCCATGATGGCCTGGTAATCTGTCGAGCTACCGGTCACCTACGGTGACCTGGTAGCTGTCGAGCTACCATTCACCTATCGTGACCTGGTAGCTGTCGATCTATGGTGGCCTGGTAAGCTGTCGAGCTGCCGGACACCTATGGTGGCCTGGTAATGTGTCGATCTGCTGGCCAACTATGGTGGCCTGATAAGCTGTCATTTATGGTCACCTTGTAAGGTGCCGTAGTAGATATTACATTCCATTTAAGCCAAGACATAGTCTGCTTTATTGCCAACAACTCTGCCTGAAAGACGCTGCACTGATCTGGTGGTTTTAGAGCTTGACTCAGCTTTAGTTGTTTGCAGAATACTCCAATACCCACCCGTCTTCCGTTTTTGATCCGTCAGTGTAAAAATCGACGCAGCTCCCGCGAGGTTGCGTTTAGCAGGTCCAGTTCGGTCTGTCCGGGTATGTTATCTTGAAATTCTTCTCAAAGACTGTGGTGGGCTCTATGTGGTCCGAGTTTTCTGCCATGGAGAAGTAGCCAGTGATATAGCTCGTCCATTTGAAATTGGGCTTTTAGTCTTATTGCCGTATATGTGGCAATCTGCTGGTGCAAGGTGAAGTATCGCGTTGAGCGCTATCGTAACAGTAGATGGAAGAAATTTAAGCAATGGCACAACGCATTCCATTTACTTTAAAAAATTTATTTAAATAATTTCCGATTCATAATCAAACGTTGCCTTTGTAGTAACCTGCTTATGCCACGTAGCTGTACTCATCACCCGATCTTGGTGTTCTCTCAATATATTGTTTGTCTATTAGCGATTCGATGCATTTTTTAATCATTGAAATGCTAGGTGTGAAGCTCACTTTCGACTGCGATAGAATCTGTAAACAAAATTGTATGATTCACCCGACCGTCTATAATCAGAGATGATTGGCTTTAATATATGTACGTACCTCTTGTATAAGCGCATTATGCCGTAAGACTTTTCGAGATTTCATAATTCGTACAATAGCCGCTTGCAGATAGAGCTTACGGTCCTCATCAACAGCATTCATAGTATGTTCCACCTAAGATGACAAAAGATTATAAAATAAAACCAAAGAATGAGAATGAATGCAATAGGTCACCTCTTGTGGAGTTTCCTTTTGCAAGGCAGCGGTAATTTTAAACTTTGTTCTTTTATTCGTGTACTCAAAATTCAACTCGATCTTCGTGTCACCCTCTAAACTCTCCGAGCTCGCCAGCAGTAGTTTCGATTCAATCAAAGACTGCATGTGTTTCTGGAAAGTCTCATTGTTGAGCTGTAAAGTGGTTTGAATCTCCTTACAAGTTAACGAATCACAAGTTTCGAACAGCAATAACATGGCCATTTGATAGGTTTGCATTGTAACGATGTAGGTCTTTTTTAAGAAGCCAACTTTAAGCTCACCATGGCACAGGTGATGTAGCCAAGTTAATTTTCGGCCACTGAACGATGCGTGATAAAAGTTTTCAAACTATGCAACAATAAGAAGCAAGTTAAATACAATCACGAAGGTGTTTGGTAGCATTGATAAGGGACATACCATCCTAATGGATTTTTCAAACTCCTGTGGTACAGCGAATGGTATAACGACTTGCGTGGGTCCCAAGGGCCAAGCGCCAGCTTGAAGAACTTTAATCGATAAGTTTATTCCTGTTTTAAAAACAAAGAGAAATAATGTCACGGTATACCAAAGTCTACTACAAAGTCTACGAAGGCAACGAACCTAAGTCTATGTTTTCCTTCTTTAAGTGACTATTAAATTTATTGTTAAGGTCGGCGGACAAGGAGATATCGGTGAACATTCGGTGTAGTTTGTTTGTAAACTCATAGCCGCACGCTTGCTGAAAAAATCAAATCGGAAAGAGAGTTTGTTAGTGATGGTCCTTCCTACAAACTAAATGATTTTCAACACTACAGGAAGCTAAATATGTAAATAGTAAACGTTATCAAGGGTTACAGTGTGTCAACTTGTGCGGGACAAAAGCGTGAACATTCCTCTCGGAGGCGCCAACGTTCATTCAAAATGTGATAAATGATTGTCTGGAAGATAACCAATTATCATATACTTAGCATCCAATCGTTCGTTGGTTAGATGGTGACTTTATAGCTTTATTATCCAACCCGTCTACTAAACTGATATAGCGACATACAATAAAACCTAACCGATTGGTCATACACTTACAGGCGCTTATTTGGCGTTCGTCGGAAGGCGTAACCCTCTAGTCAGCTTATCACAACTGATAGCCATCTGATATACAGAATGTCATTTCCTGAACATACATCAGCATGAAACCTGAACTTTTACTTTCCGGGCACCTACTGCTAGTGCCGATTTTTGCAATACAGATGACAACCATTTTTTCAGATGCCAGCCAACCAAGCCACATACTAATCAACTAAGCCATATTCCAGTCATAACAACTTACTTACTTAGGTGGCGCTACAGTCCGGTGTGAACCTGGGCGTCAACCAACAAGCGTCTCTAGCTGGCACGGTGTTTGGCCAGCTGTTTCCAGTGCCGCACGCCCAGTTGGCTAAGATCCCCTTAGATCCTGTGTGCGCCACCTTAGATTCGGTCGTCCTCTGCTGCGTTGTCCCTCGGGGTGGGACTCGAAGACTCTTCGGGTCGGAGCAGTGTTATCCATTCGCTCTACATGGTCTAGCCATCTTTGACGTTGGATCCGTAAGAGTCGTACTAGGCCGATTTCGCTGTACAGCCCGTATAGTTCGTCGTTGTATCTTCTAATCCACTCGCCGTTTATACAAACGGGACCATAGATTGAACGCAGAATTTTCCTCTCGAAAGGACCAAAGGCCTCTTCATCCGCTTTCGTTAAAGTCCGTAGGAGGTTTTGTACAGCGCAACTTTGGTCTTTCGAGAAAGCTCTCCCAGAAAGAACTCTTCCAGCGGTTGGGAAAAGTAATTCTACGTTTGATCTCAGGGCTGGTGTTGTTGTCGCTAGTCACTAGTAGACGAAGTCCTTGACCACTTCGAATCTGTAGCTGCCAATTGTGACGTTCTGGCCGAGACGTCGGTTTGTGCGTCTTTTTTGATTGGCAGCATGTATTTCGTTTTACCTTCTTTAACCGAAAGACCCATTTTAGCCGCTTCTGCTTCAATGCATTCAAGCGCATCATTGACGTCCCGCTGTGTTCGTCCAATTTCTTACTTACTTAGGTGGCGCTACAATCCGTGGTGAACCTGGGCCTCAACCAACAAGCGTCTCTATCTGGCACGGTCTTTGGCCAGCTGTTTCCAGTGTCGCACGCCCAGTTGGCTAAGATCCCCTTCCACCTGCGTGCGCCACCGTAGATGCGACTGTCCTCTGCCGCGCCCTCCTTCCGGGGTGGATTCGAAGACTCTTCGGGTCGGAGCTGTATTTTCCATGCGCTCTACATAGCCTAGCCACCTTAGACGCTGTATCCGTAGATACCAGGCCGATGTCGCTGTACAACCCGTACAGTTCTTCTTTAAATCTTCTCCTCTATACACCGTTTGATCAAACGGGACCGTAGATAGTGCGCAGAATTTTCCTCTCGAAACGACCAAGGGCATCTTCATCCGCTTTTGTTAAGGTCCAAGCCTCTGCGCCGTAAAGCAGGACTGGGATGATCAAGGTCGTATATAGTGGCACCTTGGTTTTTCGAGAGAGGGCTCTACTTCTCACTTTCCTCTTGAGCCCAAAGAAACAGCGGTTGGCAAGAGTGATTCTGCGTTTCATCTCAGCTCTGGTGTTGTTGTCGCCGGTCATCAGTGAGCCAAGGTAGCCGAATTCCTTGACCACTTCAAAGTTATATCCGCCCATGGTGACGTTCTGGCCAATACGTCGGTGTTGTCCGTCTCTTTTAGATGAAAGCAGATATTTCGTTTTACCCTCATTAACCTTGAGACCCATCTTAGCCGCTTCTACTTCAATGCTTACAAAGGCCTCATTGACGACTTGCTGTGTCCGTCCAATCACGTCAATGTCGTCGGCGTACGCAAGCAATTGCGTAGACTTGAAATAAATCGTACCTCTTGTGTTGGCCAGTGACTCTTGCACGATCTTTCCAAGCACGATGTTGAAAAAGTTGCATGACAGCACGTCAGTTTGCCTAAATCCTTTTTTAACATCAAAGGTCTCGGTTAATTCGTTACCGACCTTAATGGAGGGGGGTGTCGAGTTGGTATTCCTGGATTTTCTCCAAGATCTGCCGTAGCGTTAAAATTTGGTCTATCGTGGATTTACCTGGCCTGAAACCACACTGATAAGAGTTAGAGATTTCAACTGTCTAACGATCACGGTTCATGAGATACAGCCTGGTGACAGACGGGCGGACGGACGTACGAACAGCGAAGTCTTAGTAATAGGGCCCCATTTTACCTTTGGGTACGGAACCCTAAAAACAGGTCCAGTAGAGTACTAGTTTCGTTAGAGGAATGTGTTAAGTTTACGACTTGAAGGTTTACTGCAGCCATCTTAGTTCAATGTCGAAGATCGTTGAACGAAGGGCGAGTGGACGCCACAGAGTCCAACAAATTTGCGATTTGTCCATAAATAAAGGACGAGACATTAAAAGCAGAATTAGCTTTTTTCTTACAGGAATACTTGGAATAACTACTACGCGTGATGAGTGAATTTCTGTTAGTAAAGCCTTACCTTGAGTCTATTGATCATTGCCTCTTCCGCATCCATACTTTGCGACTGTTCATGAATTAACCTTTATCGAAAAAACAAAAAAGATCGAATAGCATAAGGTAATTTGAACGATTTACAACGATTACAAACCTTTTAGCTAACATCCGACTATAAAACTTTTGATACACATCCTTATCCTCGATGTACTTGAATATAGTTATATTATTAGTTAGTTTTGTATCAATCTCTGTCTCGGATGTTTTCGATTTCTTTAACAATGTATCACAGTACTTTGCAACCAGCTCAGCACTTCGGCATTGTTGCCGATCATTTGGACGACGATTTATTACACTAGCACACGCCTTGTCCAATGCACTAAGAAACAGCGAGTCATTCTCAAATACATCGGCAATAAGCTCTTGATATTTATGATGAACCTTTAGCATATTTTCCACAAATTGAATATGCATGTTTTCGCCCTTCAATGTGGATATCGTTTCGATACCCTCATTCTTAATGTGATCGAGAAATGTTTGCGTCAATAGCGCCTTCAAACGATCTGGGATTGGTTTGAGTACGATATACATGTTTCGCAGATCTTTACGTCGTTCCTGAGAGACCATCTCTTTACACTCGGAATAGAGAAAATCTAATCGATCGTTAATAAAACCTTCCTCGCACTGTTTACGTAATTTCGATACAGAACTAGGAGAAGGGAGAAAGAAAAGGGTACTCGACATTCAGGTTGTAGAAGAGATCTGAGTACCTAAAATGCAAAAACTTTTGAGCTCGCTTGTTTTCATCGTCTAAGATCTTAATGACCTCCTCCATATACTCGCTAACTGAACACCGTTGTAGGAGTTTCGAAGACTCGCTATTATAGTATTCCCCACTGGATGTCAACATTGGCGTCTCAAACAGATCCTGATATAGTTTCAACGACTTGACCGAACCTGTATTCTTGTAATCCTGCACCTGAACGAAACTAAGGATGACGCCGTTTATTATTTTCACACGATGCGATGTAATCTCCGGACTTTTACAACGATCTAATCGTATTCCTTCGAGAATATGCTTGACAAGATCCTTGCCCAATGATTCGATCATATACTGTCGCCATATGTCGAGACCTATTAGATTGCCAAATCAATATGCAATCGATGATGGGACAAAGTTATTTGAATTTTTTTTCACCTAATTCTCCAATCTCCATGAGCTCGTGGGTTTCGGGACACAATTTGCCATAGGTGATGTCTGCATCAGACAATTTCTGTCTTTTAATATGCTGCTGATTAAGATACCTAGAATGATCGAAGGAATGCCCAACTATATATGTATATGATTTGAATTTGAACGGGTTATGCTTACGAGTATAAACGATCCAAATAATCGATTCCCTGGCTATATTCCGACCATGTATCGTAGTACCTTTGTAACAGATCCGGTTGACTCTTATCACCTATGTCCAGGGAATTTTGCGGAGCCACTTTGGTTGCAAGCATATTCTGAACGTGATTTTCCAAAAATTGCTTTGTTTCAAAATACAATTTCTCTGCCAGAGATTCCGGGTGAGCCACACACAATGAGTACACATCACTGAAACCCAAATTGACCAAATTGAATTCTATTGCACATATATGTAGCACCACTTGTTTAGCTTACCTAAATCTGTTGTTCCACTCATCTCGCTGTACATTGCCGAGCGTTATCACCGCCTCGACTGTCTCCCGTAAATCATGCCAAACTATATTGAAATTGACCACTTTCGGTTTCAATGACATTCTCCCTACCTACAATGTACAATGTCCAAGCACAGAAACTTAATCATTAGATGATTGTTTGACAAAAAAAAAGACAACAGACTGCCGCTGTCGGTATAAAGGAGCAAAATAATTTTAGCTGAGTGTTACACGGCTTTGTGTGTTTTGTCTATTTTTAATTTCTTCGGATACCAAGCTTCGCATGAACTAAATCAAAACATTTCTCTCAACAAATAAACAAAATACGAGTGTGTACCCCTTCCGACTACATAGTATACACGTTTATGTACCAAGAAGAACAAAGTGAAATTGCCTTTAAGAGAAAACCAATTAAAAACAAAAAGAAAAGAAATTTATGTTTCCGATTCGAGAAATTTAGAGGACGACACCACTTCTTATAAAACCACACCAGATGAGACGAGACGACGACGATTCACGGGTTACACGCCAGTGGGAAAGGGGAATTTTCGTTTCAAATCTATTCTGACAACTTTAATAAATTTTCTTTTCTTTCAAATAATTTCTCTTTTATGTAATAATGAATTTCGAAGACAGTGAAATGTACCTTTTTGTGAATAAACGTAGTTCTGTGAAATTGATTTTCTTGTATAGAAATTTTTTAGAGGTCTACTGTCAAATTGTTGACATTTGTTGTTTTTGGCATTTGACAACTCTGCGATGACGAGCTTTGCTTTGCATAAGCACTTGCATGTAACGCTTTTCACTGATATCATGATCTCTCTCTCTCTTTCTCTCTGTGGTGAATAATACCAACTGCTTGTTGGTAAGCAGACACAACGAAGAGTCATTCAAGTGGTTCATTTCACCCCTTATTCACTATTGTGAACTATATTTTTGTAACTGCTATCAAATATACGCGCTGATTGTTTTATTTATTACACTTTGTTGTAATCACGAATGAAATATTACGGATTACGCCTTGCGCGTGTCCGCCATGTTTGCTACCTTTCTGTCAATGTTTGATGACGTAGGCCGTGACCATCTGATTCGCGACTCCCTTCCTTATGCATATGGATACGAATACGTAAGAGTTTTTTTGCGCGCGTTAAATTTAAAAAGCACTTAATCCGACAACGGATTAAGGCTAATCGATTTCCTAGCGGGGCGCAACCTCCTTGTAGCAAGCACGCGATTCCCCCATTTCAACATCCACAAGGGTACCTGGCGGTCTTGTGATCAATCGACAACCAACCAGATTGATCATATTGCGATCGACGCCAGACGCTCCTCCTGTATTCTCGACGTACGAACCTTCCGAGGGGCAACATCGACTCGGACCACTACCTTGTTGTAGCCAAGGTACGAATGAGGATATCAAGAATGCTTAGGAGTCGAGAAGGACTACGTAAGTTTGACGTTGGAAAGCTACAATCGCAAGAGACTGCCAGAATCTTTGCCGATCGTGTCTCCTCAAAGCTCGTTCAAAATCCGCCCACAGCAGCACAAACAATAGAGCAGAAACCCCTGGTTCGATGAACAATGCGAACAAGCCCATGCAGCAAAACAAGAGGCATATAAAGCCATGCTGCAACGACGGACGAGAGCTGCTCGCGAAATCTATGAGCAGAAAAGAAGAGAGGAACACACGCTTTTCAGAAGAAAGAAGAGAAAGCACGGAAAGCGTGGGATCGAGGAGATGGAGAAATGCTTCCGCAGGAATGACGCCCGTAAGTTTTACAATGAAGTAAAACAAACAGGCCATGGCTACAAAGCCAGAGCGGCGGCCTGCAGGGATGAAAATAGAGAACTGGTAGTGGAGTCGCAGTCGATGCTGAGGATTTGGAAAAACCACTTCTGCAGACTGTATAACGGCGATGATAGACAAGAAACCGCTGTCAAGCAGAACGAGCCATTCGTAATGGACGACGAAGTAACAGAATTCAGTCCACCCGACCTAGACGAAGTCAAAATAGCGATATCAAGACTTAAGTCTATTAAAGCCGCGGGCGCAGACGGCCTGTCTGCTGAGCTTTTTAAGGCGGCTGGAGATGAGCTGGTAAGGTGCATGCACCATCTCATCTGCAAGGTATGGTCGGAGGAAAGCATGCCCGACGAATGGAATCTCAGCATCGTTTGCCCGGTCCATAAGAAAGGAGACCCCTATAACTGCGCCAACTATAGGGGAATAAGTCTCCTTAACATCGCATATAAGATCTTCTCTGCCGTATTGTGTGAACGCCTGAAACCGTTTGTGGATAACCTGATCGGCTCTTATCAGTGTGGTTTCAGGCCAGGTAAATCTACGATAGACCAAATATTTACGCTACGGCAGATCTTGGAGAAGACCCAGGAATACCAAATCGACACTCACCACCTCTTCGTCGATTTCAAGGCCGCGTATGACAGCGTATATAGAGACGAACTGTACAAAGCCATGTCTAGTCTTAACATCCCTGTCAAATTCGTCCGACTGTGCAGGATGACAATGGAGAATTCTCGCTGCTCCATTAAGGTCGGTAATGAGCAAACCGAGACCTTTGATGTTAAAAAAGGATTTAGGCAGGGCGACGCGCTGTCGTGCAACTTTTTCAACATCGTGCTTGAAAAGATCGTGCAAGAGTCACTGGCCAACACAAGAGGTACGATTTATTTCAAGTCTACGCAATTGCTTGCGTACGCCGACGATATTGACGTAATTGGACGAAAACAGCAAGAAGTCAATGAGGCTTTTGTGAGCATTGAGGTAGAAGCGGCTAAGATGGGTCTCAAGGTTAATGAGGGTAAAACCAAATATCTGTTTTCATCTAAGAGAGATGGACAACACCGACGTATTGGCCAGAACATCACCATGGGCGGATATAACTTTGAAGTGGTCAAGGAATTCGTCCACCAGCGACAACAACACCAGCGCTGAGATAAAACACAGAATCACTCTTGCCAACCGCTGTTTCTTTGGGCTCAAGAGGCAATTGAGAAGTAGAGCCCTCTCTCGGAAAACCAAGGTGACACTATATAAGACCTTGATCATCCCAGTCCTTCTTTACGGCGCAGAGGCTTGGACCTTAACAAAAGCGGATGAAGATGCCCTTGGTCGTTTCGAGAGGAAAATTCTGCGCACTATCTACGGTCCCGTTTGTTCAAACGGTGTATGGAGGAGAAGATATAACGAAGAACTGTACGGGTTGTACAGCGACATCGGCCTGGTACGACGTCTACGGATACAGCGGTGGCTAGGCCATGTAGAGCGCATGGAAGATACAGCTCCGACCCGAAAAGTCTTCGAATCCACTCCGGAAGGAAGGCGCGGCAGAGGACGGCCGCATCAGCGGTGGCGCACGCAGGTGGAAGGGGACCTCAACCAACTGGGCGTGCGGCAATGGAAACAGCTGGCCAAAGACCGTGCCGGCTGGAGACGCTTGTTGGTTGAGGCCCAGGTTCACCATGGACTGTAGCGCCACCTAAGTAAGTAAGTCAATTTAAAAAAGTTATTACTTACTTACTTATCAGGCCTACGACCCATGGAGGATCTGAGCCTGAGCTATAGCTGCCTTCCATCCTTGACGGTCCTGAGCACGCTGCTTCCAGTTGTCAAGACCAAGATGTCTTACATCCGCGATTACTTGGTCTTTATACCGGAGGTTCGGCCTTCCTCTTCTTCTCGAACCAGGAGGCTCGGAGTCGAAGACCCTCTTAGCTGGAGCGTTGATGTCCATGCGCTCGATGTGGCTGAGCCAGTGTAGTCGACGGATCCTTGCCTTCCGGACAACATCCACATCTTGGTACAGCTCGTAGAGTTCGCGGTTGTGTCTTCTTCTCCATTCACCTTCCTCAAGACAGGACCAAATATCCGGCGCAGAATATTTCTTTCGAAAGAACCCAAAATAAGCTCCGCTGTCCTGCTTATCGTCCAGCTTTCGGCTCCGTTCAGCAAGACTGGCAGAATAAGCGTTTTGTAAAGCATGACTTTGGTCTTTCGAGTGAGGAATTTTGACTCCTGTTGTTTGGACAAGCCGAAGTAGCAGCGGTTGCCAAGGGATCTCCACTGTGGTGTCATTTGTGGAATTTACGATTGCCCCGAATAAGACAAACTCCTTAACTACCTCGAAATTGTAGCTGTCAATTGTTATATTTTGTCCCAGGTGGTGAGCGATGGACAACTCCAACTCCATTCGCCTGTTCTTCAATCGCCGTGAATGATTCCACAATGCTACGGCGAGAAGACGCGATGATATCGATATCATCCGCGTATCCTAGCAGCTGGATGGACTTGTAGAAGATAGTGCCTTCCCTGTTGACGCCTGCCCGTCACACTATCTGCTCCAGTACCAGGTTGAAGAACTCACATGACAGCGCATCTCCATGCCGAAATCCGGTGCATGTTTCAAACGGTTCCGAAGTCCTGGAACCGGGTTGCACGGTGCATCGCGTATTTTTTAGCGTGGCGCGACACAACTGGATCAGTTTTACCGGGATCCCGGATTCGGCCATCGCTCCAAACAGTTCTTCACGATGAATGCTGTCGTATGCGGCTTTGAAATCAATGAAAAGATGGTGTGTGTGATTCGAAACTCGTTGGTCTTTTCCGGGATTTGTCGAAGTGTGAAAATTTGATCTATAGTTGATTTGCCGGGCCGGAAGCCGCACTGGTAGCTGCCGATTAGTGCGGTGCAAAATGGTTTTAGACGTTCACACAATACGCTGGACAGGATCTTGTATGCGACATTGAGCAGGGATATACCTCTATAGTTCTTGCAAGAGGTAGGATCGCCTTTTTTGTGGATGGGGCATATAGAGCTGGTATTCCAGTCGTCGGGCATGCTTTCATCTTCCCAAATTCTGCAGATGATCTGGTGCATGCTCCCTACCAGAACATCGCCGCCAGCCTTGAAGAGCTCTGATGGCAAGCCATCTGGGCCTGCGGCCTTGTTGTTCTTCAGCTTCTGAATAGCTGTGCCGACTTCTTCTATGCTGGGTGGGAGGACTACTTCAGCGGCTGGAGTTGGGATTTCCTCGGTCCCTACCACTCTCTCTTGGTCATGCTCGTTAAGCAGCCGCTGGAAATGCTGCTTAAATACATCCACTATTCCCTGCGGGTCGGTGACAAGATTATCCTAGCAGTTTCGAAGAGCCTGGGTGCCCTTTTTGAAGCCTTCTGCAAGGCCTTTGGCTTTCTTGTAAAAGGCTCGTTTTTTATGCTTATCCCTAGACTCCTCGATATCCTTGAGCTGGGAGGCTGCGAAGATTCTTTTCTTGTGTCGCAGTAGTTTTTTCTCCTCCCTTCTTCTGGCTCGGTACTCTTCTTGCGCTGCCCTGGATTTCCTCTGCAGCGCCTTTTGGTACGTCTCGTCGGTTACTGCCTTTTTCTGCTCACACTCGCCATCATACCACGGGTTTCTTGTTGGGGGTGGTAGGTATCCTAAGGTGGTTTCGGCTACTTCCTGAATGGTTGAGCGGAAATGCAGCCACACATTATTGGCATTTGTGTTCGACGTAGGCATACCGTAGAGTCTTTCGCTCAGCTGCTCCCTGTAGACTCTGGCAACCTCCGGTGTGCTCAGGCGCCCAATGTCGAACCTCCTCCTGATGGGCTGGTGCAGCTTTCTGACATTGAACATTGGCGCCGCGTGGAGGCCGTATGTCAACTTGACCCGAGCATTTAAACAGGGATCGTTGCTGGCATCTCGCCAGGTTGAGTGCGATCAACAATTTTACCCTGTATGTCCGAGCTCCGAGCCCATGCTCTCTCATTTATGTTTTATGAATTAAGAGAAACCCACCCATACAATTGTGAATACACCAGAACCTGCTCAGCTGTGAATGGTAAACACCGGAAAGTGACATTTGTCCTGTCATGTGTGGTTGGTGTTTTGTTAAAAAACACACTCAATCGAAAGTTCTTTTTTAATTAAATCATTTTAATTTACATTTAAAAAACAAGAAGTCTTATTGTTATTTAATGGAATTTAATAAACATGTCCTTAATATGTTCATATCAAAATTGCCTATCGATTAAGTACCCATGCGGCACTACAGCATTCTTTCGTTTACCAACCGACAGTCGTCGTAGCGTTTGGATTAAGAATTCCGGCAATAAATCGCTTCAAAATATAGGTGCTACGGCGCATAGATTTTTTTGCGAACATCACTTTCGTGAGTGTGATATTCGTACGCAATTTAATCGAAAATTATTGAGAAAACATGCCGTACCCATAGAACATTCTTCAGTTACAGGACTTGATAATACCGCACCTGCACCATCGCCATCCGATGAGTAAGTACATATTTGCGCGCTAGTGGAACTGCGTATACTTATCCAACGTCCTGAATATATATGATCATGTTGTGAGTAGTATCATCCATAGACTATTTAGAGTGAAATGTTAGGCTTTCCTGGTGACTTCTGCTTCACGTAATGCAACTGGTGTTGATTATCGGCGCTTATATCACTTTATTTGGAGTGGTAGCTTCACATTTCCACATGTATAATGAACTCGATGATTTTCTTAATCTAGGACCTTCCTTGGGGTACTTCCGCTCCATAAATAAAGTCGAATGTTGGACCAGAGCTTAACCCTCTCTATAGCATATGGGGTCCAAGAAGTAGTTTCCTGAAAATGTGATACAAAAACGCAGTGTGTAAGTTCCATGAGAAGTAACCCACGTACTCATACCGGCTGGAGTAGGTAGGTAAGACCCAATGAGCGCGCTGGTGCGCCGTCGTGATGCCACCACTCTAGTGACCTAGTGTGTCGACGTGTGTTTCAAATCTATACTGTGGAGTTGAGAAATTGTTGGAGAATCCTACGTTAATTCTGATATGTAGGTAGGTCGGTTCGTATCCTCCACAGAATGGGAAGAATACACTTAGGCCAGAGAGACCCGTTGTGTTGCTACGAGGGGGCTTATCCCCCTATTCATGGAACCACCTAGTGCTTCTTACAAAATTAAGAAGGTCGTTATCCTTACTTGCTGAACTTCTGTCAGGTCGTTTAGGAAGTAGGATCCTAGGTAGCGTTTCCTGATTGCGCAGAAGGCCGGACGGGCGCAAAGCAAGTGATGGATGGATTCTGCAGCTTCATCATTCGGAACTTGCCCTAGTTTTTACACATGACTGCCAATGAGACAGTGACCGGTGATGACACCAATGATCTTGTAGATGTCAGTTCTTTTTAGGGAGGTTATTCTCCTAGTCCGGTGACTATCGAGTCGAGGCCAGATTTGCCTGGTGATGAGGCAGGTATGCCCGTTGAGTTTGAGTTTAATGGTTGCAAGAGGTATTCCCTCGAATGCCACGATTGATTGTTGCGTCGTTCCTTGCCTGGCAAGTGTGTCGGCCCTTTCGTTGCCTAATATATCGCTGTGTTTTGGTACCCATAGGAGTTGTATATTTAACTGTTCAGCCATCTCGTTGAGAGATAGGCGACAGTCGAGGCATGTTTTTGAGGTGTACACATAGGACTCCAGCGATTTCAAGGCCGCTTGACTGTCCGTGAGAATTTCTACTTAAGCCAAGACAGAGCCTCCTTTATTGCCAACAACTCCGCCTGAAGCACGCTGCAATAATCTGGTAGTTTTAGAGCTTGACTGGTTTAGTTGTTTGAAGAATACTCCAATACCCACCCCGTCGTCTTTGGTTTTTGACCTGTTAGTGTAGAAATCCACGCAGCTCCCTCGAGGTTGCGTTTAGCGGGCCCAGTTCTGTCTGTCTGGGTATGTTATCTTGAAATTCTTTTCAAAGACTGTGGTGGGCTCTATGAGGTCCGAGTTTTCTGCCATGGTTATCCTGTTGTTCAGGATGGAGTCTTTTAGTCTTAAAGCCGTATATATGTCTTATCATAGACGGGCCATGTTGATCTTACCGGGCATTCGCATAGGAAATGGTTAAGGGATTCCTTTTCCAGCGGGCTCTTGCAACTTCGCCAGTGTGTGTTAAATGGGATTCCTAACTTGGCATAGTGAGTGCCGACAGGCCAATGGCCAGTACTGATAGCTACCATTCCCGCAAACTCCTGTCGTGTTCTGTTAGATCGTGAGTTATTTTTGTGTTGTAGGAAGGCCACATCTTTCTTGATATGACACAGTTACTCAGCGTGCTCCATCTAGAGTTCGCCCTTGAAAGGCAGTATTGAAAAATTTGTCCTTTGACCAGTCCAATGGGAGGGGATACTGCCTCCGCTAGGAAAATATCGACGGCAGAGTCCTGACCAACAACATCACCTTGGAAAAAGTCGATAAACTCAAAATCTTAGGCATCGTTTTCCAAAAAAAAACTACAAGTGGAACTCCAATATCGATCATTTACAACTAGCCCTGGAAAAAAAATTGGACGTAATCAAAATCCTCTCCTGCAACAAATACAACAATGCGCGTACTGGCTGGAAGGAGATTTCGCCCAGTAGCAAGATCAATCAGCCTGTGTTCGTAGGCTGTGTTTACCGATGACTTGTTCAAAGATGCTTTCCTTACCCAGCTTAGCATTGAAGTCTCCTAGTACAATTTCGATGTCATAGCTGGGACATACGTTTTCCAACCAGATTCCAAGGTATCTGACTACATTTTGGTTCTCCAGTGGACGCTCAACCGGTCCAGTAACGAAGAATTCCTAGAGGCCCCAGACAATGGCGTTCTAAACAAAATAGTTTCCGATTTTTGGAAGTTGATTTTTAGTTTCCAGTCATTACAAATAGTTTGAATTCTTTCGAAGTCACGTTGTAAGAGTGTCCTGTACGCGACTCGGTTGTCTGCGTATGCTATCCACGCAGCCTGAATAGTACCATGCCCCCATACCTTGAAACCGAATTGGTTATCCGGAATGATGTCCTTATCCTCGACCTATTAAGAAAGGGCTCTGTGAATCATCTTCTCGTATACCTTGCTGATGCCCGGAAGGAGACTTAGGTTAGGTTAGGTACAAGTGGTTGGCACAAGCCACACGTAGGCCGAGGTCGGCCCATTGGATTATTACCCTGATCCGCTACCTGAGAACCAACCGGTGCTTCTGGTGAAGCGATGGAGCTTAGTTATTTTTAGGTTTGCTAGCTCACTTAGATTTTCATAGAAGGGCGCGCCGAGGTAGATCCTCCTGCGGTTCGCAAAAGAGGGGCATGAGCAGAGAAGGTGATGGGTTGCTTCCTCCTCGTCTATGCAGCCGCGGCAAAAGTCTTCGGAGGGCAGCCCTAGTCTGGCGGCGTGTTTTCCAATGATGCAATGCAATTGCTACTAGATCCTTTGTTCGTCCTAGGTTTAGCTTAGGCCAGATTTGTTTAGTGATAAAGCCGATATTACTTTAATTCCATTGGAGGTTGGTCGCCTCTGTGGTTCGAAGTTTTATCAACATACTTATTGGTGTTTCAATGTACCCGAGGGTAGGAAGACTGAGTGTACTTGACCCTAACTTTACGAGTTCGTCGGCCGCACAGTTTCCTAGAATATCCCTCTGCCCGGGAACCCACAATACTTTAATGTTGAGCTGTTCAGCCATCTTGTCCAGAGATAGGCGACAGTTTAAGGATGTCTTTGATTTGTGGGTTACCGCGGCCAGGGATTTTATCGCAGATTGGCTATTCGTGCTAATGATAATATGTATCCTTTGCGGATATTACATTGATCCTGAGCCATGCAAAGGCCTCCGTTATCGCTGTTAATTCTGCCTGATACACACTGCAGTGATTTGGGAGTCTGAATGATAGGTTGAGGTTAAGTTCCTTGGAGAAGACTACTACCTACACCCGACTCCATCTTGGAGCCATCGGTATAGAGGCAGATCGAGTCCTTTGGTATAACTTTTCCTTCAGTCCATTCATCCCTGGATGGAAAGGCAATTTCGAAGTTCCTAGTAAACACATTCTGCGGGATGATGTAGTCTGTGTCCAAGGGTACTTTGAAGTGCTTAAGAATGGTTTTTTTTTTTTTTTTTTTTTTTTTGGTTGCGCCAAAGGATGTGGAATCTTCATAGATACCAGTAGCCCGGGCTACAGGCATGCACGATTCGCAGGCCTGGCTAAAGATGTCAGGAATGCGCCTACGTGCTAAACCACACCCTGCACACTTCCAACCACTCTCCCCGCGGAACTGCCGTTAGGTACTACTTCGCGGGGCTGGCTAGCCTTTTAGGCAATACTCTCATTTGAAGCTCTGGTGTTTGAGCTATTCGCGTTACGTTGACGCTCTAGGCGCCTAAGGTCGCTCATTATGCGTACCGCCACATTACTTACGATGTTCCAGTTTTCATCGTTCTGCAGCATGTAGCTTATAATATTCTCAGGAGTGAGCCTCTCCCCAAACTGTTCTTGAAGAACGATCCTCTCACTTGTATATCGTGGACAATGAAAAAACACATGTTCCACGTTTTCTAGAACGTGTTCGCAATGTGGGCAGTAGGGGGCAACTTCGTGTTTGCGTTTGAAGAGGTATTCTCTGAAGCATCCGTGTCCCGTCAGAAACTGAGTTAAGTAATAATTTGTTTCACCGTGGTCACGTTTTACCCACACCTTGATTTCTGGTATAAGACGATGTGTCCATCTTCCCTTTACGGATTCGTTCCACTGTTGTTGCCAGATTGCGATACTGCGATCCCTTTCATACTTTCTTTTATCGTCGTTTACCCGGCCGTTTCGAACTCGTTCACTTCTAAGTCTTTTCATCTCATCAGCTAGCAAGTCGATAGGTAGCATCGAGGATACGACAAGAATAGCATCGTTCGAAACCGTTCGAAATGCACTGGCGACCCTAAGTGCGCTGAGTCGGAGGACGGATTTAACTCCCCGCGCGTAGGACTTCACTTTCGCGGCGTTTGTCCATATTTCTGCTGCGTACATATTTATTGAATTGGCAGCTCTTGCTATTAGAAGTCTTTTATTCTGCTTTGGGCCCCAATGCTTAAGAATGGTAGTATGTCCTTTTTGTAGTGTGGGCCATTTTCCTATGCTCCTAATTCGTAGGGCCGCGCAGGCAGCAGCTTGCTTGCTGAAGAGGTCCAACGGTGGAAAGTGTGGTCGAATATTTAGGCCTCCGTGGGGGTTGATCTGATCGCTGGCCGATCTTTGTACTTTCACCAGAAGGTTTCGATAGACTACCTTGTCCAGAGCAGTCCACCAGACTACGATACCGTACAGGAGGATCGGTCTTATGACTGCCAGTGCAGTGCATAATGCTTGGTTGGAGACCCCACTTTTTGCCCACCAATTTCTTACAGCTGTAGAGGGCAGTGGTTGCTTTCTTGACACGATCAAGAAGATTAGGTTTCCAATTCAGGCTCCTGTCAAGGACTAGGCCTAGGTATCTAGCCTGATCTTTGATTATTAGTTGGGTTCCATCCAACCTCGGTGGGTTGAAGGGTGGAATTTTATATTTATTGGTAAACAATACTAGGTCGGTCTTCTTAGGATTAACCCACAGTCCACAGTACTGCGTCCAGGTTTTTACTGTACGTAATACACCCTGCATTAGGTCGCTTAGAGTGCTGGGAAATTTTCCTTTGGCGGCAATAGCAACCACGTTCCAGAGGAGAGGGGAGAGTACTCCACCTTGTGGAGTACTGACCATTCTAGTTGAGACGGCACCAGCGAAGTTGGCTTTGACTACTCTTTGTGTTAGCAGTTGTCGTACCAGTTCTATCACTAATCCCGTAACACCCAGATCAGAGAGCGCTTTGGTGACGGCCCATGGTTCAACATTGTTAAAGGCGCCCTCAATATCGAGAAAGGCGACTAGAGTGTATTCCTTACGTTCCAGTGACTATTTTGCTGACCAGTGAGTGGAGTGCTGTTTCCACCGATTCGCCTTTGTTGTAGGCGTATTGGTTATTCGACAGCCTTCCTGAGATACAGCTGTGACGTATGTGAGCGTCTAAAATCTTCTCTAGAGTTTTTAATAGAAAAGAAGTAAGACTGATAGGCCTCAAGTCATTTGCATACGTGTGGGAGCTTTTGCCAGCCTTGGGTATGAAAATGACTTTGGGTACCTTCCACTTGCTGGGGATATAGGACAGGGAGAGGCAACTCTTGTTTATTACCTCAAGCCAGGGGAGGATGAGATCTGCTACCTACTCCGGTCCGGAAACGCTCACTCAAAGGAGGATGTTGTCGACTGGATGACTTGAGGAGGTGTCATAGCCGAGTTACTACTGCCCGGAAAGTGTGCGTTCAAAATAAGTTCCAGGGCTTCTGTTCTGGAGGTCGTCCAGGAACCATCATTCCGCATTAGGTGGCTTGGGTTGTACGGGGCCGAAGCCAGAATCTTTCTTATTCTTGAAGCTTCGGAGAGCGCATTGATATTCTCGCAGTAGTTCCTCCAAGATTTCCTTTTAGCCTTCCTGGTCGCTGCTTTGAAGAATTTAAGTGCCTCCTTGTAGAGGTCTCAGAATCCTCTTGCAAGCAGGAAATGATGATTGGGCAATACCTTGCTTCTATGCTTGAAAGCTGTTGGTCCAACAACCTTTTTTCTTATAACGAAAGGAGACTTATCGATCGGAGATTTGTCGGGTTGGACGAATCTTTTCCTTTCTTTGGGATTGGCTGCATCACTGCTGTTTTCCAACCCACCGGATAATATGCATTATTCAGTGCATTGTTAAACAGTAAAGTGAATGCCTCTATAGCCATCGGTGGAAGGTGTCTAAGTACAATATTAGATATTCCCAGTCGCCGTAGTAAATGTCGCAGTTTTTCATCCGCTTTATACGCGGTCCTTTCCATCGCATTTCCTGGATGGCGGTTATGTTCGCTTTATAGCGGTCTAGGGCATTCGCAAGTTGTTCGGCTGCACGTGGTCTGTTTAGGGGCCTAACATTCCACGTACAGAGCCGACGATCATTGTCCGTTTTGCATTTTTTGCAAGGGTCGTCAACATTAATCCGGTTTTATTCGAGGCTTGTGGTTGTTTCTGAGCAATTGCGGGGTTTTCCGGTTACGGTTTGCTAGACCATAGCCCAAGCGACTCGCCATTCGTCCTCTTCGGTTAGTAATTTCGATTGTCAGGAAATTTCCAGATGGTACCACGAGGAGGTGGAAGTAGGACCTGGCTAACAGAGCTGTAAGGTGTTCGGCTGCAGAGGCTCTTATTAGCTTTTTTTAGCGGACCAGCACCCGTCGGAAGATGCTACTCCTACGAGGCCTTTGTTAGTCTTTTACCATTCGACCATCGAAGACACGAATACAAAAAAGTCTTCCAAAATTTGCAAGTATTACGACAGTTCGAGTATTTGGCACAAAGTAGTTTCGATTTCCAGGTGATTCAATCTAGTGTATCTCTAAGGCCCAATACACAGGGAGCAACCGGAATTAAACTAAACCGGTTAGCAACTCGAGTCACAAATCAGTTACGAACTCAGCGGAGACTTGAATCCACACACGAGGAAACTCATCAAATCGATGATCCAAATCTTTCGTTCGTTCAGTGTCGTCATGAATACCGGGCGTGAAATGTCTTCGGACTCGAGCGATGATGAAACCATCGTGTATTACTTTCTCAGGAGGAGGAGAATAATAATAAGGAGGTTTTGGGTACACCCATACCTGGAAAACAATTTCCAGAACCGTTTGTTTGTTGCTGCTAAACAGAATGACTAAAGAAAGTTATTTGGAACTTGTGAAAGTGGTTTCCCCTGCAATCCATCGGTGATCCCGATGCTGTGGCAATGCAGATGTTAAAGACCTTGAAGATGGTTGTGGGGATCGTGTTGGAGTTTCAGATGGTGGGTCGTAATCACCCCCTTCTTCCTCCTCCTGTTGTGGCTGCGACAGATTTCCGGAAGGCATTCCCAGTGCCTTGATATAAGGAACAGCAAACTGCAATGCGTCTGCCAGATAATACGCCTTCTTCACCTTTGTACCGAAACCACTCTTTGGAGGTTTTATATTTCCAACTGAAATCAATAGGCAACCTGACATGCAATCAATTGGCAACTGCTTACAAACTGTTTTTTGAATCGCAAACGAGTTTTCAATCAGTGGCCTCGTGTGTATCGTCCCATTTGATTACACAGGGTACGACTCAAAGCCAACTATTTGCCAATTCGCTGATCAGTTTCTTTCCGGTTGCTTCGCGTGTATTGGGCCTAAGGAAACAAAATTGAAGATAATTAAATCACATCTCTTTTTCAACAGGTTAGACGATAACAACGATAACAGCGAAAACAGGGGCCAAGAAGAAAATTTGATCGTTGAAAAATTAGACGATTTTCCGTACGCGACTGACGTAACTAATGGTATTGATAAAACGCAACACACAAGTGAATTCAGTAATAAAGATGAAGAACTATTAACGGAAGACCATCTCCAAAACACATACACCCTTATAGACCTTTACTTACCTCTCCAGAAAGATGATGCCAGCGAGAAAGGCATCGAACAAACAAGTATAACAAGAGATGAGTACCAGGACATCGATGACGACACCGAAATTAATTTATACAAAGAAATAGGTGACATCGAACCATTAAGTCAACTGTCCGCTTCAGACCTAAATCAACCGACAGAAGATGACCTTAATCAATCGATAGACGAAGAACAAATAGAAGAAGTCATAGAAACACCAGCAAAGCGAAGAAAAACCTATGAAAGCTCACATAACGATCACCTCCCAGCTATACAAAACCATCACAATAACGACTACCAGGAAGATAAGCACTTTGCCCTCTCGCTCGTTGGCTATTTCCAACGCCTGCCAAAGGGTAAAAAGGCGTTAGCTAAATTAAGGATCCTTCAATACCTCACCGAACTCGACATCGGCCTGGATAGCACCATATAGTGCTAACTATACATTTTGTGAACATAAAAATCAAATTCCATCTCAAAGTGGTGGTTCTCTTTTGTAGATTTGGCTTTGGAAAAATACATGTTTAGATATAAACTAAGCAACAACAAAAACTCCACTATGTAGCAACCGAAATCACAAGATATTTTATCGATTTATTTATCTAGAATATAATTACACTTAACTAACATGCAGAGATCTAATTGGTTTAGTAAATATAACATCCTCGGTTGCATCTAACTTAATTGCTACTCATCATATCGAGAGGACAACTTCTATTGACTTTTCTTTATACAGTGAATGACGTGAAGTATTTCGTTAAGGGTATGGGAAAGGGTAAAGATACTCGGTTCAAAGCAAACTTATCAACACGAGTTTTGATGAAATTGTATGGCTTACACTAGTATTTGAAGAAATGTTGGCTACAACCTTCTTGGTTTTCTTATCATATTTACTTTCATTGTACTTTTTGTAATGTCTAGGGGTTTCCAGTTCTACATGGCATCCAATACTTGTTATATTTTATATTAAAGGTTGTTAAAAGCGTAAAATGTATTGTAATACATGAGCAGTTTGGTATTTACTTAAATCTTTTAAAAACAAATTCAACGAAAATTATTTACACCGGTCGTTAAGAAAATTTCAAAAATTAAAAAAGAAAAGGAACAAAAAAGCCTGTTTCGTATAACCTAGTTGTTATATACATACAGTTGTGATCAATAAAATAAGTGCGAGTCATGAAAATCCTCTTTTTAAAAAAAAAAAAAAAAAGAAACTTCCCAGTGGGAAGTTTTGTAATTGGGCCGATTTTGCCGATGTTGACATATCTCCACGTTTCAACGTCACCAGAATCCAGATCTAAGATTTTTATGGAGATGTCTGTGTGTGTGTGTGTGTATATACGTATGTGCGCATGTGCGTATCGGAATTCTCATCTCGATTATCTCGAGAACCAAAGACGATATTGACATAAGATTAGGTTCATTTCACGCGTAATTATACAACTTAAAACTGAGTAAGTTTTCAGTAAAATCGGTCCAGCCGTTTTTTTGTTAGAAATTAAATAACTAAAAAATAGGCAAAAAAGACTGAACAACAAGCGTGGGAACACCGCGCTTAGATGGTCCCCCATCTAAGTACTAACCGCAACCCGACGCTGGTTGATTGATCGGTGATCGGACGACAACCGATACATATGTCAGGGCCTACACTGCGCGTGTTTAACGAAGGGTGAAATAAGTGCAAAAAGGGGGAGGGAGCGAACAAACAGAGCAAAGAAGTTGATCGCGTTTAACATGGCAAACGCCAGCTTCGATCTCTGTCCCTGCTCAATCCAAGTTGACACAGCCTGGCACCCGCCAGGTAGTGAACCAATGCTTGCAGCGACCCAACCCCTTGTTCGTGGGGAAAGAGGAATCCGGCCCTCCAGGTTGAGGGTTGTGCTTAGGGGTAACATCCCTGTCACGTAAAAACAACAAGCCTCGGATACGGACGGATACAAAGCTGACGACCCCTGCAAACGACTAACGGACTTGAGAGTCTGCACCTAGGATGTGAGGTCCCTTAACAGACCGGATGCAGGCGATCAATAGGAGCAAACCCTCAACCACTATAAAGCAGATATAACCGCATTCCAAGAAGTGCGATGGGATGGACCAGGTGGACGACGCACGGATAAAAAACTGCCACATCTACTACGGGAACTGCTACAAGGAGAACAAACAGCGCCCATTCGGGTGCGGATTCGTTATTCGAGGAAGACTCCGACAAGAAGTCTTGAGCTTCCGAGATATAAGCGAACGCCTCATAACAATCCGCATCAAAACCAAATTTGGAAACATTAGCTTAATATGCGCTCATGCCCCAACGGAAGAAAAGGACGATCAACTCAAAGAAGAATTCTACGATCTTCAGAACATATGTATGCCCAATGTCCCAGCTACGACACAAAAATAGTCCTAGGAGATTTCAATGCAAAACTGGGCAAAGAGGACATATTTGAGTCGATCATAGGAAAGCATAGCCTCCATAACAAAACATCCGACAACGGACTTAGGCTAATCGATTTCCTAGCGGCCGTAACCTCTTTGTGGCAAGCACGCGATTCCCCTATCTCAACATCCACAAGGGTACCTGACGGTCCTTTGATCAATCGACCACCAACCAGATTGATCACATTGCGATCGACGCCAGACACTCCTCCTGCATCCTCGACGTACGAACCTTCCGTGGGCCCAACATCGACTCGGACCACTACCTAAGTAAGTAAGTTTGACGTCGGAAGCTACAATCGCAAGAGACTGCCAGAATCTTTGCCGATCGTGTCTCCTCCAAGCTCTCTCAAAATCCGCCCACAGCAGCACAAACAATAGAGCAGGAATGGGCGTATTGCCAGAGCGCCGTCAGAGACGTTGCCTCAGAGGTGCTGGGTTTCAAACCGCCACCACCTAGAAACCCCTGGTTCGATGAACAATGCGAACAAGCCCATGCAGCAAAACAAGAGGCATATAAAGCCATGCTGCAACGACGGACGAGAGCTGCTCGCGAAATCTATGAGCAGAAGAGAAGAGAGGAACACACGCTTTTCAGAAGAAAGAAGAGAAAGCACGGAAAGCGTGGGATCGAGGAGATGGAGAGATGCTTCCGCAGGAATGACGCCCGTAAGTTTTACAATGAAGTAAAACAAACATGCCATGGCTACAAAGCCAGAGCGGCGGCCTGCAGGGATGAAAATAGAGAACTGGTAGTGGAGTCGCAGTCGATGCTGAGGATTTGGAAAAACCACTTCTGCAGACTGTATAACGGCGATGATAGACAAGATACCGCTGTCAGGCAGAACGAGCCATTCGTAATGGACGACGAAGTAACAGAATTCAGTCCACCCGACCTAGACGAAGTCAAAATAGCGATATCAAGACTTAAGTCTAATAAAGCCGCGGGCGCAGACGGCCTGTCTGCTGAGCTTTTTAAGGCGGCTGGAGATGAGCTGATAAGGTGCATGCACCATCTCATATGCAAGGTATGGTCGGAGGAAAGCATGCCCGACGAATGGAATCTCATAATCGTTTGCCAGGTCCATAAGAAAGGAGACCCCTATAACTGCGCCAACTATAGGGGAATAAGTCTCCTTAACATCGCATATAAGATCTTCTCTGCCGTATTGTGTGAACGCCTGAAACCGTTTGTGGATAACCTGATCGCCTCTTATCAGTGTGGTTTCAGGCCAGGTAAATCCACAATAGACCAAATATTTACGCTATGGCAGATCTTGGAGAAGACCCAGGAATACCAAATCTACACTCACCACCTCTTCGTCGATTTCAAGGCTGCATATAACAGCGTGTATAGAGATGAGCTATACAAAGCCATGTCTAGTTTCAACATCCCTGCCGAGCTCGTTCGACTGTGCAGGATGACAATGGAGAATTCTCGCTGCTCCATTAAGGTCGGTAATGAGCAAACCGAGACCTTTGATGTTAAAAAAGGATTTAAGCAAGGTGACGCGCTGTCATGCAACTTTTTTAACACCGTGCTTGAAAATATCGTGCAAGGGTCACTGGCCAACACAAGAGGTACGATTTATTTCAAGTCCACGCAATTGCTTGCGTACGCCGACGGCATTGACATGATTGGACGCACACAGCGAGACGTCAATGACACCCTTGTAAGCACTGAGGTAGAAGCGAGTAAGATGGATCTTAAGGTACAGCTCCGACCCGAAGAGTCTTCGAATCCACCCCGGAAGGAAGGCATCAACGGTGGCCCACGCAGGTGGAAGGGAACCTTAACCAACTGGGCGTGCGGCGCTGGATACAGCTGGCCAAAGACCGTGCCAGCAAGAGACCACGAACTGTAGCGCCACCTAAGTAAGTAAGTAAGAAATTAGTGCAAAAGAGAGGGTAAGTAAAACAGAAATACAATGGCACAGTCACGCGCGGGTAGGCTACTTCGTGCGTTTTTTGACATTTCCTTATCTCCTTTTCTTTGTTTTGCGAAGTCGCTTGACTCCTGTTTCTGATTTGGAAGTGTACGTATGGATCTGGTTTGGATTCCATTTTTACTTTTTAAATTTCACCACAGGCTAACGACAATGAAATGTAAAACGAAATGTCAAAAAAAACGCAGAATGAAGAAAAGCTCCATGTAATAACCCTTGTAACTCGGAATGTCAGAAAAAGAAATCATAGTCAAAAAAATCGCGCCGTGTGATAACCGACATTGGAACGAAAATCCAACAGAAAATCACAATATCACGCGCAGTGTAGAAACTGGCTATGAGATTGTTCGGATAGTTTTGTGGTTGGGTAAGGAAACGCACACTCATTAGCCGGTCGTGGGTGTGCACTACTCAACGAGCAATTATTAAACACACCCGCTCATGAGTAATTGGTTGTGAGCATTTTTATTTTCGCTCACGAAGACGAGTGTGTGTGCATTTAAGGAAACTCTCCCCTGTGCGCACTTCATATGTTCGTTAAAGAGAACGCACAGTTATGTACACTCTGTAGGGTGGGTTCTGTTTAACGCAGAACCCTGCTCGAGAGTTGTTTGCAGAATGAAAAAACATTTTTTTTTTATTTTCCACTTTTATAATATTTTAGTCTAAGATGGCTTCATTTTCTATAAAGTCTAAATTAGAAACATTCAGCAATCGAAATTGCACACGCACGTGAGCAGTTTATGAGCAATAGATTGTTTAATGTGCGCACATGAGTGCGTTTGCTTACCCTGGGCTACATGGAGCGACAGTAAATAGGCGGCTTAGTGCCAACAACACGCGATGTTTCCAAGCACTGACCGCGCCCGACGCTGGTTGATTGCGTTGAGGCCCAATCGGGCGAGAACCGATACATTACCCATTATCCGTCAAAGAACCCTACCGCAGCTAACAAAAAGAGCTGATGACCTTGAAACACCTGAGCAGATCTTCATAAATTGTAGCTAAGAACCATCTCGATCACGTTAGCTTTCAAACAAAAAAAGGCATCATCATCGGTTCATTCGTTAAGGAGCTACGATGCCACAGACAGAAACACAGATATGTATACAGTCACCTCAAGCTTATAACACCCCTCTTTTTGCGTCGGGGGTCAAAAATTAAAAATATGATGTTAAATTGGTGTTTTCATTTTTCCCACTGGGAAGTTAGTCGTGTGGGTCTTGCGGGTCGCACCTAGACCACACAATGTTTAACCCTTTGAAGACCATTGTTGCCTATAAGGGGGCGTTCAAGTATTACGTAACGCATTTTTTTTAAATTCCCCGGGTGATGAAGGAAAAGATTCAACTACGAACTTTACGGGCTGTACAGCGACATAAGTCTAGTCAGGCGTCTACAGATTCAACGCCTCAGATGGCTAGGCCATGTAGAGCGAATGGACACCACAGCTCCAGCCCGGAGAATCATTGAATCCAACCCCGAGGGACGAGGAAACAGAGGATGGCCGCACTTAAGATGGCGCACACAGATGGAAGGGGACCTCAGCCAACTGGGTGTGCGGCAATGGAAAAGGCTAGCAAAAGATCGTGCTAGTTGGAGGGGCATGTTGGTTGAGGCCCAGGTTCACCCCGAATTGTAGCGCCCGTTAAGAAGAAGAACAGATTTGTTCAAGAGTGTCTTGAATGCAATACCATCAGGCAGGCGACTGCTTGGCAGTTCCGAGACGAAGTGGTTGGACCAAATCCAAAAACTCGCCCTGGGTGCGCTTGTGCATAGATCCTGATGAGTTAGAGTCGATGGCGGAGGATCGAGTGACCTGGAGTGGAACATGCGGGCCACTGAAAATGTATGTATATATGTATCAAGGTTGCTAAGAGTCGTCGGAGGAAAGTTGGAATCGTTATGTAGATTTAGAGGGGGACTATTGTGAAGGTCGATAATAAAATTTTGCGACAAACTTAATTTGCTTAAATGCCACACTTCGTAGCTAGGACATTTATACGAGGAAAAGCGCCATAACTATCACTCTTAATCAGCAATTTTTTACGCACTCTTTGTTCTATTTTCTTCGGCTCGCAAAAATATACGTACGCCCGCATGGATGCATACGCCCCTGAATTACAAGTGCATTATTTCTGACCAAGTGAACGGATAATGATCATCCGGAAGACAGGGCAAAACACTGAAAACGCATCGGTCTCGGGCCAAGTACACAATTTTACATATACGACCCCTTGTGCGGAACAGAGTGACAAATATCAGCTATAACATATCACCCTCGAAATGAAACTCTTGCATTTTTCAAAGACATCACGCAGTGCGTGAACGAAATCCCACAGGAGCTGTCGAAAATAGAACCGTGAAAAATCAAAGAGTAAATTGTGCAATTTTGATCCGCTTGACAAATATACGTACTCCCGAAAGGACGTATGTTCCCGATGAAGAGATAATGATCATCCGAAAGACAGGCCGGAACACTGAAAACGCATCGGTCTCGGGTCAAGTACACATACGCCCCCGTGTGCAAACCAAAGTGACAAAAACCAGCTGTAACATATCACCTTCGAAATGAAACGCTTGCATTTTTCAAAGACATAGGAAAGCACGGATTCCTTGTGCAGTCCTTGAACGAAACCCACAAGAGCTGTCAAAAGCAGAACCGTTAAAAATCAAGGAGTAACTTAATCAGGTGAGAGCACCGTGGCGCAGTGGGTAGTGTGTTGGCCTCTGACGCCGATGACACGGGATCGAATCCCGACACAGCCATGTCATCGAACGTGTTTTCACGGTGTTTCTCCTCAGCGGGGTTCTGACAAAACCCCCTGTAGTAAAATTGTCATGAAAAGCCTCTCGAAATCCGTCGTTCGGAACCGGCAATAAACTGTAGGTCCCTTTCACTTATGGGAAAATGAAATCACACACAACATGGGTGATTGAGAGAAGCTCGGCTCAGGTCCTTCATGCACTGTAACGCCAACATACATACATACAACTTAATCAGCCATCTTTTACGAATTTTTTGAGCTAATTTGACCGCTCGCAAAAGCATACGTATGCCCGCGTACGGTCCGCGTGGACGTATGAGCCCCTGAATCACAAAAACATTATTTCTGACGAAGAGAACGGATAACGATCATCCGGAAATCAGGGCAGAAGACTGAAAACGCATCGGACTCGGGCCAAGTACAGAATTTTACACATGTCGTATGTGTAAAATCCTGTACTTGGCCCGAGTCCGATGCGTTTTCAGTCTTCTGCCCTGGCTGTCGGATGATCATTATCCGTTCTCTTCGTCAGAAGAGAACGTCCCTTGCGCGGAACAGAGTGACAAAAAACAGCTATAGCATGACACCCTTGAAATGAAACGCTTGCATTTTTCAAAGACATTGGAAAGCACGGATTCCTTGTGCAGTCCGTGAACGAAACCCACAAGAGCTGTCGAAAACAGAAAAAATAAAAATCAAAGTGAAATATTGCTCCAACGGATTACATTAACGTTACTAAAAAAATGCTAGAAAAAATAGTTACTTTCCTTTGCCATCAAGCAAGTTGAATTCTCAGTACACTACGATACTGATATATACTCGTCTCGAACCGTTATTAGCAAACGTCTATTTCATTTTAAAGGGGATCTCGTGTATTTTAATGTATACAGTTACCTTAGACGGAACAGGTACAGGTAGATAATAATGGACTTTCTTGATAGAATAGACTACTCCCTAAGTTTTTCAACGAATAAACATAAGAGGGTATCATTTGAGTCAATGGGAACTTTAAATGTGATTTACACTACAAGAGTAATTTCGTCCTCTCATCGAATTCTATACCTTAAGTGTGAGATGTCTGACTTTTCGTTTTGGTTTTTATTATTTTGTGTTCTACTATAGTCTAAGTTCTTTGCATATCGGTGGTGTTTTCTTTTCTATATATCTTGATTGCTATATTTCTTTTTTCTCTAAGCTTCTACTTTTTAACTGCAATAGAATTTAAGAAAAAATCTTATATCAAGAAATTGTAGTAAAAAATAATTATTGTTTAGAAAGGTTTTTTGGAGATATAACGGTGTTACAGTATTCGATTGTCTATTGAGCTCTAGAAGATCTGTGAAAAAGAGCCTGAAAACGAAAGGTAATTAAGTACTCCCTTCTATTAAAGCCATTCTTGTGCTTTTGTTTCTTTCTTTCTAACTACAAAATATCATCTGGCAATGTGAAACGTATAAAAATAGAAAAACGAAAAAAAAAACAATATACTCTGAAGAACGCACATACGAAGTACTAGAATCTAAAAACCGTCTTGCTTTAGGTAGATCTAACTTACGACTAATTAACAGAATCACTGGCTATTAGAGAATCTTTTTCACTAAATTCATTATGTTCTACATTGATGTTATTTAATAATGGTGTTTTGCTATCGGCCTCGGTCTCGTTTGCTGCTGTCTCCTCTGACTGTTGTTCTGTGGCGATTTTTACTGGCGTTGTTGCAACCAGATTTGGTGTTGTGTCGCTCTGTTTGGCTGAGTCGTGCATGAGTTCAGTTTTAGACGATCCTGTCGCTTTCGAAGTACTTGTACTTTCTCGGCCCTGAAAAATTAAGAAGAAAAGAAAACATACTTCGTACAAGAAAAAGACATTAAATATGTTTTGAATCCTTACCGTAAGATAATATGTCATTAATTGCCCTTTGCCCTTGACTGACACTAATCCACGTTGTATAAATGTGTAACCGAATTCCTTTAGTATATTGCACGTTTCCTCCGTAACCTGAACGTACATATCCATTTTTTTTTTACATTTTAAAGGCAGTTTTATTATTTTTTTTCTAAGCAACTTAAACCAGTCTTAAATATCTTATCTATTTAAAGTAGTATACTGGACCTAAACGGGCACCCTAAGCTATACTAATACATATTTTTAGCTTCCCAGTTGGAACGGTCTTGTAATGGGGCCGATTTTGCGATATGTCCAAATTTTGACATACATATATCCACGTTTTAAGGTCACCATAATCCAAATCCAAGGTTTTTATAGAGATGTATGCATATGTGTATGTAGATATGTGCGTATGTGCGCACCGGAATTTAGACCTCGATTATCTCAAGAACCAAAGACGATATTCACATGAAATCGGGTTCATCCCGCGCGTAATTACGCAACTTAGCACTAAGTAAGTTTTTGTTAGAAATTACATAACTAAAAGATAGGCAAAAAAGACTGAACAACAAGCGGTGTTTCCAAGTGGTCCTCCATCTAAGTACTAACCGCACCCGACGCTTGTTGATAGCGGTGATCGGACGAGAACCGATACATATGTATGAGATTGCTGGGACGTGTTGTGGTTGGGTAAGGAAACGCACACTCATGAGCTGCTCGAGAGTGTGCACTACCTAACGAGCGATTATTAAACGCACGCGCTTATGAGTAATTGATTGTGAGCATTTTTATTTCCGCTCACGAAAACGAGTGTGTGTGCATTTATGAAAACTCGCCCCTGTGCACACTTTATACATATGACCGTTAAAGAGAACGCACACTTATGTTCACTCTGTAGGGTGGGTTATGTTTAACGCACATATGGAGTGCGCACATGGGGTGAGATTCCATAAGTGCACAAACTCGCGTTCGTGAGCTAAAATGAGTTTATTTACACGAAATTTTTTTTTATTTTCCACTTTTATATTTTAGTCTATGATAGCTTCATTTTCTATAAGGTCCGCGCACGATGCTGGTTGGTTGCGGTGATCGGACGAGAACGGATACATTACCCATTATTCGTCTAAGAATCCTACCGCAACTAACAAAAAGAGCTAATGACCTTGAAACACCTAAATGTGTATGTGTATGTATGTTGGCGTTACAGTCCATGAAGAACCTGAGCCGAGCTTCTCTCAATCACCCATGTTGTGTGTGATTTAATTTTCCCATAGGTGAAAGGGACCTACAGTTTATTGCCGGTTCCGAACGGCGAATTTCGAGAAGCTTTTCATGACAAATTTTACTACAGGGGGTTTTGTCAGAACCCGCTGAGGAAAAACACCGTGAAAAATACGTTCGATGACATGACTGTGTCGGGATTCGATCCCGTGTCATCGGCGTCAGAGGCCAACACACTACCCACTGCGCTACGGTGAGCTCGAAACACCTAATAGATCTTCACAAATTGTAGCTAAGAACCATTTCGATCACGTTAGGTTTCAAAAAAAAAAAAAAAGGCCACAAACAGACACACAGACACCTCAAACTTATAACATCCCTCTTTTTACGTCGGTGGATGTTTTAATTTTTCCCACTGGGAAGTTAGTCGTGTGAGCCTCGCGGGTCGTACCTAGACCCCATTTTTAATTTTGTTTTTCGACGTGGACCTTCGTGACACGCAATATAGGAATGCTTCTGGGGGAACAAAGCCGCTAAAGCGCGCTCTCTCCTGATATCTGTAACTCATTTGGGTAATAGGCAATAGGCCCCAGATATCAAGTTATTGGTCGAGAACATTACTCTCGCAACATGACCTCTAATCAGCTTGATCATAAAGTTTACAGTTCTTATAACTTTGGCTCTATAGTTGGGATGGAATCTTATGTACTCGGATTCTGGTGTTCTGTACAATCCGAGACAGGTTATCAGCCACTGTCTCTCGAACATACAATTTTTTTTCTGATTAAAGCCATGTCACAGATTACTTTCACTCTCTTATCAAGTTGGTTGCTATAAAACAGCCACCTTAACAGAGCGTAAGCTCCCCGAGCCCTGGCCAAAGCAGCATCTATATGTTAATTAAAATACAGATATTGATTCAACCAGATTCCAAGGTATCTGACTACATTTTGGTTCGCCAGTGGACGCCCATCAGGTCCAGTAATGGAGAATTTTCGCCAGTTTTTCCTAGTATCCCTAGAGACCTTAGACAATGGCGTTCTAAACAAAATGTATAGTTTCCGATTTTCGGGATCGAATCCTGACACAGCCATGTCATCGAACGTGTTTTTCACGGTGTTTCTCCTCAGCGGGGTTCTGACAAAACCCCCTGTAGTAAAATTGTCATGAAAAGCTTCTCGAAATTCGCCGTTCGGAACCGCCAATAAATTGTAGGTCCCTTTCACCTATGGGAAAATGAAATCACACACGACATGGGTGATTGAGAGAAGCTCGGCTCAGGTCCTTCATGGACTGTAACGCCAACATACATACATACAATCATTACAAAACGTTTGAATTTTTTCGAAGTCACATTGCAAGAGTGTAACTATGACATCAACTGTTGGGCCTGTCCTGTATGCGACTAGGTCGTCTGCGTATGCTATCGAGTGACGAAGAGAAGCTATCGAGTGACGAAGAGAAGCTATCGAGTGACGAAGAGAAGCTATCGAGTGACGAAGAGAAACTATCGAGTGACGAAGAGAAGCTATCAGACCACTGACGTATGTAAATGTTGAAAAGGATCGGCGAGTTAATCGTGCCCCGTTGCAGACCTTTTTTGATATCAAAAGTTTGAGAAGAAGTCACGTTGGCAATTTTCACAACGAACTTTCTTCCCGTCAACTAGCCTAGCTGGTTAAGCCTGTAGTAAAGTCCCTCTAACCATACGGTGTCGAAGGCCTTTTCCAGGTCAACCAGATAGGCACCCGTGCATTAGTTCTTGCATATACATATGTATCCAGATGTACCTATATTTCTTCTTTCTATTTAGATTATGAATAGTACCTGAATGCATCCCGCCTTTCCGGTGCTTTCCATTCGTGATGCCACGTTTACCGTGTTTCCCCAAATATCGTAATGAGGCTTCCGAGCTCCAATCACGCCAGCGGTTATAGGTCCATGATTAATACCCATTTTGAGCACAAAATGATTAAATGATTGTTCGTTGATGCCTTGCAACGCCTTCTTCAGTTCGAATGCGAACTCGACTAGTACAGATAAATGTGACCATCGTTCGATGATTGAATCGTTCGGCTTTATTTTTCGTGTATTGTTAACTCCACTCGCGCCCATATACGTGGATCCAATTGTCTTGATTTTAATAATATCTTGAAATTGTGGTAACTCCAGTAGCTTTACAAGATAGAAGATAGAAGTTCAAATGTCAGTTTAGGCTATTGTTACCACTTACCGCATCAAAGTCGGATATAACTTCGTTTAGAAAACGCAAGCACTCAAGTCCTTGATTGTTAACCGATTCTTCAGAGTAAAAGTCAGCGAAATTTGGCATACTGGCGAAGAGAACACCAACTTCCGAGTAACTCTGCGAATAGAGTTCGTCGTACGATCTCTTCTTATTCTTCAAGAAATGTTCAGCTACATGGACGGGCAAGACATTGTATACTAGGGCTTCGTTTCTTTTCCTCATGTCCGTTGCCATTTCCTTCTGTTCAGCCACTTCGGTTTTCCATTTGAAGATAACTCTATCCTCGCGGTCCATCTGCAAATGGAATTAAATTCGTAAGTGAACGCTCCTTAGCCTATTACCAGATTGATTTACATACATGCCTTGTCAGCAGGGATAAAGCAATAGCAGCTACCACCAATATAGCGGAAACATTAATAGTCGTTGGAGTTTTCCTTAAAAATGAAATCAAATTCAAAACTGTGAGCTTTATTGATCCTGACACTATTCCAGTGTTATTGTTAAAATAGGCGGTTCCTCTGGCTCTGACGGCTCCGATAGCAAACAGGGATAGGCAAGTAACATTCCTACAATGTTCCACCGAGTCTAACGAATTTTTTTTTTTTTTTGCTAGGGTTAGTGAAAATCTTCAAAAGAAATGATGAGGGCTGACAGCGCATGCTCTTAGTAGTGTGAGACTTGGCTCACTAAAGACACTACCCTTCAAGCTACTAAGTCAACTGCCTTATTCAGCAATTTTCCGTTCTCGAGGTAATCACATTTAGCAGGCAGCTTTAGGTTTGTCGCGCTAAATTAAGGGGCTTTATCCTTTGAAAACGGCGCAACGGGTTCCGTTCCTCTATTGATTCAAGAGCCGCATTATTGGACCTTCCAGTCGACCTATAGTTTCATTTTCAACATTGTCAATTGTTAAATCACGACGAATGTCGGCTCGCAATACTTTATTTTGAAACGTTTGTATAAGAGAAGAACTCGTCTTGGTACAACCGCAGATTTGTATATATACTGTAAACTCAAATAGGTTTAAGCATTTGCTTATAGAGAAGGGCTCTGGCCCGGACATGGACGCGGGCATACAGGGTAAAGTTGTTGACTGCCCTCAACCTGGCGAGATGCCAGTAACGATCCCTGTTTCAATGCCCGGATCAAGTTGACGTACAGCCTTCTCGCGGCGTGCTCAGGATAGCCTCTACAGCAACCGTTGAGAAGTGAACAAATGTATGCAGCTATCGTACTAAGCAAGAGGGCGTTATAATACCCCGACCAGACTGGCGGTTGTGCGACGGGCCCACAACTCCCCTATGTAAAAAAATTTAGAATATGCTCATGCAATGTCAGAACGCTGTTCATAAACTGGAAAAAATCCTCAGGCAGTAAAAGGCGGATATTACTGCGATCCAGGAAATACAGTGGATAGGTGACGGTATGATGAGGAACAAAGGGTTGCGACATCTAGTACAGCTGTCACAAAAGATTGTACATTGGGGTGCGGATTTGTCATGGGAAAGCGGCTAATGTCGAAGGTCATCGACTTTAAACCAATTAGTAATCGCCTAACTGTTTTACTGTTTCGCCTACAGATTTTACAGAGGCTGAAGAACTTAAGTCCTTCTCGAAAGTCGGTAGATTCACTTGGGCTTGTATGAGTTCCAGGCCACTCTGGGATCCCAGGAAATGAGATTTCTGATAAACTCGACAGAATGGGTTCAGAGGAGAGCTTCTCAGGACCTGAACCCGCTCTAGGTCTACCTGTATCCACGGTAAATTGCTACATTAACGATTGGGTGTTTAATACACAACCGTAGATGAAGGGATTATCCAGGTTGCTGGATGACTAATCGAGTATGCCCTGATGTCTGCAAGTAATCCGCAGTATTCCTACTGTCTTAAAGGAGAATCGACTGCAGAAGGCTTGTGGGATTCATTACGGGCCATTACACCTTTGCTAAGCATCTCTGCATGTTGCGAACTGCAGAGCATTCCCGCTGTGACTGTCCCGCATTTGCTCGCGCACGGTGGCGCACCCTTGGAGTCGACATGGTGTGTGCCGAATCCCTTAGCTCTACATCACTGAAGCTCCTTAAAATTTTCCTCCGGAAAACGGGAAAAATACAGTAATGTAAGGTGTCTGTCTGGAGTACAATGGGCCAGTATTTGCGTCTGAGTGCTCTAGCAGATAGCAGAAGCCTTCAACAAAAAACAAAAAATTCCGAACTCGAGAATAATGGACAAATTTCATCCGATGACAAGAGAAAAGAGAGATAAAACCCAATCACCGTCTGGACTAACATCAATCAATAAGCTTCTTCTTCTTAGTGGGCGCTACAGTTCGAGGTGAACCTGGGCCTCAACCAACATGCCCCTCCATCTAGCACGATCTTTCGCTAGCCTTTTCCATTGCCGCACACCCAGTTGGCTGAGGTCCCCTTCCACCTGTGTGCGCCATCTTAAGTGCGGCCGCCCTCTGCTTCTTCGTCCCTCGGGGTTGGATTCAAAGACTCTCCGGGCTGGATCTGTGGTGTTCATTCGCTCTACATGGCCCAGTCATCTTAGGCGTTGAATCCGTAGACGTCTGACTAGGCTCATATCGCTGTACAGCCCGTAAAGTTCGTGGTTGAATCTTCTCCTCCATCCCCCGTCTGTGTTTATAGGCCCAAAAATCACGCGCAAAATCTTTCTCTCGAACCGACCAAGGGCCTCCTCATCCGCTTTTTATAGTGTCCATGCTTCTGTGCCGTACAACAGGACCGGGATGATTAGGGTTTTATATATAGTCAACTTTGTCGTTCGGGAGAGGGCTCTATTACTCAGTTGCCTCCTGAGCCCAAAGAAACAGCGATTGGCAAGAGTGATTCTGCGTTTGATTTCGGAACTGATGTCGTTGTTCCAGGTCACTGCGGAGCCAAGGTAGACGAAGTCCTTAACTACCTCGAACTTATATCTGCCTTTACAAACGTTCTGGCCGAGACATCGGTGTTGAGCGTCCTTTTTTGATGACAGCATATATTTAGTTTTGCCCTCGTTTACCGCCAAACCAATTTTCGCCGCCTCCATCTCAATACTCGCAAACGCCTCATTGACATCTCGCTGTGATCTACCTATTATGTCAATATCGTCGGCGTATGCAAGGAGTTGCGAGGATTTGAAATAGATTGTGCCTCTTGTATTGGCCAGTGAGTTTTGCACAATCATTTCCAATATGATGTTGAAGAAATCACACGACAGCGCATCGCCCTGCCTAAATCCTTTTTTGACATCAAAACTATCGGTAAGGTGTTCACGGATTCGGATGGAGCAGCGAGCATTCTCCAAAGTCATCCTGCATAGTCTGACGAGTAGCTAGTTAGTTAGTAGTTAGCTAGTTAGTAGAAAAGAAGTAAAGCCACATTCATACAAAGAGTATCTCCTTTTGTCCAGGTATCCACCAACTCATTACCATAGCGAACTCACAAGGTATCAGATTTCGAATTAGCATTTCTCTAAAATCTGCACGCATTAGTATAAAAAATTGTTAACTTACTGATCAGATGACAAAAAGTCCTCAAATTGGTAGATATTTGCCATAACGAAACCATTGAAGAAACAATGAAGAGCTAAGGGAATAACAAGATTCATTAGATCCCGAATGCCGCATGTAATTGAGGTTAAACACTCCCTCACCAGTGATTATCATCATGATGATTATCTTAACTGAATGTGTTAACTGAGCAATCACAGATACGGCAATTAAAATGAGCACACCAAAGTTACTCATATAGGAAGGATACATTGTATTTTCCAACTTAGTGTTCGCTGGGGACAAACTTTCAATCCCAGTTTGTGTCAGGTTCCTCATTTCATCTATTGTATCGTTGCCTGGCGGCGTGTATTTTGTTGGTATTCCAAAGATGAAGCCATCCGTTTTATAGACACTTGTGAAGAAGTACTTGAGAACGAAAGGATTATGTTTATGTAAAATAAATAGAATTTCAAATGTAGCATCACCATACCATATCTATTAGGTTCCCGCAACCGATGGTAATGCAGATTGCCACGGCAGCGGACGATCTCAAAAATCTGGTGTCATTGAAACGCTTGCTTGCATGGACGATTTTGCCTGGCAAGTACTCCGGGAAGCTTTCACTCACCGATATGAAGACGAGGAGTGCAATTATCACGAGTGGCGACAACACGATTACATAATGAATGCAGTATCTAATGAAAACATTATTATAAGTTGCAATACCATGTATCTGTATACATATACCTCGGTAAGACTAAATAGGAATATAAAGCGTCAACCAGCTGCACCAGCAAGGCTGCAGTGAGAGGTAACGATGAATAGGGCTCACGATGACTTTCGTATGCAGTCTCCAAGTCGGGGTTCTTAAATTTAAGAAACAAGTTCGTGTCCTTCGAAAGGTTTCTAAAACAAATTGAGACATTGATGTACTCGTATATCAACTTCTCTATTTTGGTTTATTATTACCCATGACCATCACGAGCAACGAGTTCGTTTTGCAAACGCTTCTTGAAGTCCTCCTGCTTGTCAACTTCATCTTCCTGGTCGAAGCTAATCACTTTATCCCTTTCTTCGAGTATTACTTCGTTGTCGTTATCAATTTGATCGCCTCTTTCCTGTTCGTTTGGTGGTACAAACTAAAATACGATTTAGAATTGTTTTTTAAAGAAAAAGAATAATGTCTTGACATGAATTGTTGAGTCGGAACTGTGGGTAACTTTAATATATTCACTATAAGACTAAGACAATATAAAACATACTACTTACTCACTTAGGTGGCGCTACAGTCCGTGATGAACGTGGGCTTCAACCAACAAGCATCTCCAGCGGGCGCGGTCTTTGGCCAGCTGTTTCCAGCGCCGCACGCCCAGTTGGCTAAGGCCCCCGAAGACTCTTCGGGTCGGAGCTGTATTTTCCATGCGCTCTACATGGCCTAGCCACCTTAGACATCGTACCAGGCCGATGCCGCTGTACAACCCGTACAGTTCTTCACTGAATCTTCTCCTCCATACTCCGTTTGAACAAATGGGACCGTAGATAGAGCGCACAATTTTCCTCTCAAAACGATCAAGGGCATCTTCATCCGCTTTTGTTAAGGTCTAATCCTCTGCGCCGTAAAGGGCGGCGGGGATGATCAAGGTCTTATATAGTGTCACCTTGGTTTTCCGAGAGAGGGCTCTACTTCTCAGTTGCCTCTTGAGCCCAAAGAAACAGCGGTTGGTTGGAGTGATTCTGCGTTTTATCTCAGCGCTGGTGTTGTTGTCGCCGCTCATGAGGTAGACGAATTCCTTGATCGCTTCAAAGTTATATCTGGCAACGTTCTGGCCAATACGTCGGTGTTGCCGTCTCTTTTTGATGAAAGCAGATATTTGGTTTTATCCTCATTAACTTTAAGACCCATCTTAGCCACTTCTACCTCAATGCTTACAAAGGCCTCATGGGCGTATCGCTGTGTCCGTCCAATCACGTCAGTGTCGTCGGCGTACGCAAGCAATTGCGTAGACTTGAAATAAATCGTACCTCTTGTGTTGGCCAGTGACTCTTGCTGGATCTTTGCAAGCACGATGTTGAAAAAGTTGCATGACAGCGCGTCACCTTGCCTAAATACTCTTATAACATCAAAGGCCTCGGCTTGCTCATTACCGTCCTTAATGGAGCAGCGAGAATTCTCCATTGTCATCCTGGACGTCTATATACACGCGTCATACGCAGCCTTGAAGTCGACGAAAAGGTGGTGAGTATCGATTTGGTATCCCTGGGTCTTCTCCAAGATCTGCCGTAGCGTAAATATTTGGTCTATTGTGGACTTACATGGCCTGAAACCACACTGATAGGAGCCGATCAGGTTATCAACAAACGGTTTCAGGCGTTCACACAATACGGCAGAGAGGATCTTATATGCAATGTTAAGTAGACTTATTCCCCTATAGTTGACGCAGTTATTAGGGTATCCTTTCTTATGGACCGGGCAAACGATGCTAAGATTCCATTCGTCGGGCATGCTTTCCTCCGACCATACCTTGCGAATGAGATGATGCATGCACCTTATCAGCTTATCTCCAGTCGCTTTAAAAAGCTTTATTAGACTTAATTCTTGATATCACAAGTTTAACTTCGTCTAGGTCGGGTGGACGGAATTCCCTTACATCGTCGTCCATTACGAATGGATCGTTCTGCCAGTTCTCCATTTTCATGCCTGCAGGCCTCCGCTCTGGCTTTGTAGCCATGGCATGTTTGTTTTACCTTATTGTAAAACTTCCGGACGTCATTGGCGTGACTTTATATGCCTCTTGTTTTGCTACATGGGCTTTTTCGCATTGTTCATCGAAACAAGAGTTTCTAGGTGACGGCGGTTTGAAACTCAGCAACTCAGAGGCAGCGCCTATGCGTTCGGCGTTCTGGAAACGCACCCATTCCTGATCTATCGTTTGTGCCGCTGTGGTCAGATTCTGGCAGTCTCTTGCTATTGTAGCTTTCCGACGTCAAACTTACGTTGTCCTACTCGACTCCTAAGCATTCTTGATATCCTCATTCGTACCTTGGCCACAACAAGGTAGTGGTCCGAACCAATGTTGGCTCCTCGGAAGATTCGTACATCTAGGATGGTGGAGGAGTGTCTGGCGTCGATCGCAATGTGATCAATCTGGTTGGTGGTGGATTGATCATGAGACCATCAGCTACCCTTGTGGATGTTGAGATGGGAGAATCGTGTGGTTGCTACAAGGATTAGCCTAAGTCCGTTGTCGGATGTGTTATGGAGGTTATGCCTTCCTATGATCGATCTAAATATGTATGTTTTCTTTGCCCAGCTTTGCGTTGAAGTCTCCTAAGTACGATTTTGGTGTCATAACTGGGGCATTAGCTATATGTTCGGTCTAGGAGATCATAAAAATCATCCTTGACTCGATCATCTTTTTCTTTCGTGAGGGCGTGCACGCATATTAGGGTGATATTTCCCAGTGTACTCTTGATGCGTACCCTTATATGGCGAAGGCTTAAGACTTTTGGTCTAAGTCTACCTCTGCACCCAAATAGGCGTTACTTGTTTTCCTTATAGCAATTACCGTAATAGATATCACAGTTTTTCATCCGTTTTTTGCCTAATCCATCCCATCGCACTTCTTGGAGCGCGGTAATGTCTGCATTGTAGCAGTCCAGGGTTTTTTCCAATTGATTGCCAGCACCTGGCCTATTGAGGGACCTCACATTCCAGATGCAGACTCGTAGACCTTTATTGCGTTTGCAGGGGTTGTCAACGTTGGAATCGCCCGTATCCGAGGCTTGTTGTCGTTTCGTAACAAGATGGTTTCTCCGTGATAGGGATGTTAACCCCAAGCATAACTCCCAACCTGGAGGGCCAGGTTCCTTTTACGCCAGGAACAACGGGCTGGTTGCTGGACACATTAGTTCCATGTCCGGCGGATGCCTGGCTGACATACAGTCATTAGCTGAAACTTTGTTTTCGAAATTAAAATTGGCGAGATCAAAGGACCTTTTGCAACTGCTGCTTTCCGACGTCTAATTTTTCTGGTCCTACTCGACTCGATAGTATCCTCAATACCCAAACCCGTACATTGGCTGCAACAGGGTAATGGTCTAACGTGTCACGTTTTTTGTCTTCATCTATTATCCGCACAACATTTGGAGAGAACCTTTTGAGTTTTTTTTTCCCCCGAGTCGCATCTCCATTTGCCATGTTATAAGGCCAATATAATGGTATATTGTTTGTGCCTACACACAGGTAAATACGAATGTACGTCAAATTGGCACATCAGCATATCACCTTACCGACATTCGAAGAAGGTGTGGAATATTTGGAAATACTATCTATCCGTATACCCTTGGGTTGCAAGGCACGAGTAATATGTAACTTGCTGTTACATTGCCTTTCATTACCCATGTCTTCAACCGTATCACACCACTACCTCCATTTTTCCCAGTGAATGGAAACAGGCTAAAATAGTTCCCCTACCTAAGAAATCAAACTGTAACCTGACCGATTGTCGACCGATAGCGATCGTTCCCTATATATCTAAAATTTTTGAAAAAGCAATCTTACCACAAATACTTAGACATCTCTCCACTGAAAGATTACTGCACGATAGCCAATCAGGTTTCCGCTCCCAGCCCACCTGTAAAACTGTTTGTCGTTGATGAGATCAGGAAAGGTTTAGGGGTGGCCGTGGTGCAGTGGTTAACATCATCGACCGCCGAGCGGAAGGTTTATGGTTCAAATTCGCTTAATAGCCAAGAAAAAGTAGTTTCTATACCGCCAAAAAGTATGCAACGCTGTTGAGAATGGAAAGTGACCAGACGTACTGCTGCAGGCATAACACTCACAGTATATGGTCAAACGAAATTCATCCTCTGCGTATGCAATACTAAAAGTGCTTGAACGAATTACTACGGACTATAACCAACGCGGAATTTGGTCGGCTCTCGTCCTATCTAGGTCTAGGACAACCACCCCTGAGAGTAGTGAACGAACATCAACGACCCCAACCACTGTACTCCGTTCAGGTTGTGTGTGTCAACACATCATAAGAGAATACAAAAACTCTTGAACCTGCGCGAGTCTCTAAAAAAAAAAAAAAAAAAAAAAGAGTTGACCATCCTGACGTTACATGACTTCTCCAAGGCCTTTGACACAGTGAACCACACTATCCTGTGTAACAAGCTTCTGAACATTTTTAAATTTTCAGGGCGTACCGCAAGGCTCTTCTAGTCATACTTGGTTAGTAGACAACAGAAAGCAGTAATTGGCGACAAAATGTCGGACCCTCTTTCCACGTATGCCGGTGTGCCACAAGGTTCTATTCTAGGTCCGATTTTATTCCTTCTGTACTCGTATGTTAATGAATATCGTCAAACCTTACTGTGTACACGTGTACGCAGATGACGTGCAGTTACAAATATCCTTTCCATTTTACTCGCCAGTAGCATTCGTTGCCAAAATGAATGAAGACCTTCAAGGTATCCTTGACTGGGCTCAAGCCAATACCCTTTACCTCAATCCCAGTAAACCGAAATCTGGTGGACACCTCTACTCACCCGGCTTTCAAACTGGGTCAGTACAGCATCGATTTTGTTGAAAACGCGAGGAATCTAGGATTAATCTTTAACCGCACTTTCATGGGATGATCACGTCAATGCCAGCATTGGAAAAGTGTACGGCGTGCTGGGAACTCTCTGGGCATCACAGCACTACATCTCTATCAAAACTAAAATGATTACCGCTAAGACCCTGCTGCTTCCAAGTCTTACATATGGTTGAGAAATTTTTTGTGATTTGGATTTCAGATCTAAACGAAAACTTAATGTGGCTTAAAACAGCATTGCGCGCCTCATTTTTAACACCCATAGGCACGAGAATATTTTCAACTATTCAAAGACCATTTTTGGGTGCACATTTGACAACATCCTCATCTACCACGCCCTGACTTTCATTCATAAGATCCAGCATACCCTCAACCAACATGCCCCTCCAACTAGCACCATCTTTTGCTAGCATTTTCTATTGCCGCACACTCAGTTGGCTGAGGTCCCCTTCCACCTGTGTGCGCCATCATAAGTGGGGCATTCCTCTGTTTCTTCGTCCCTCGGGGTTAGAATCAAAGACTCTCCGGGCTGGGGCTGTGGATTCCATTCGCTCTACATGGCCTAGCCATCTTAGGTGTTGAATCCCCCGTCAGCGTTTATAAGACCGGAAATCACACACAAAATCTTTCCCTTGAACCGACCAAGGACCTCTTTACCCGCTTTTGATAGTGTCCATGCTTCTGCGCTGTACAGCAGGATCGGGATAATAAGGGTCTTGTATAGAGTCTACTTTGTCGTTCGGGATAGGGCTCTATAACTCAATTGCCTCCTCAGCCCAAAGAAACAGCGATTGGCAAAAGTGATTCTGCGTTTGATTTCGGAACTAATGTCGTTGTTCCAGGTCACTGTGCAGCCAAAGTAGACGAAGTCCTTAAGTACCTCAAATTTATATTTGCCAATATAAACGTTTTGGCCAAGTCGTCGGTGGTGAGCGTCCTTTTTTGATGACAGCATATATTTGTTTTGCCTTCGTTTACGGCCAAACGCTTTGAAGTCTTAGGCGTCTCCTTTCTTGTCGATCGGGCATACGATGCTGAGACTCCATTCCTCGGGCATGCTTTCCTCTGGCCATATCTTACAGATGAGCTGGTACATGCTCCTAACCAGGTCATCCCCAGTTGCCTTGAAGAGCTCAGCAGACAGCCCGTTTGTGCCAGCAGCTTTATTCGACTTGAGTTTCGATATGGCGATCTTAACTTCGTCTTTAAGAAATAGATCATTCTGCCTGACAGCGGTATATTGACTAACCTTGGCATGTTCGCTTTATCTGTTGACAACACTTTCGAACGTCACGCCTGCAGTAACACCTGTCTTTCTTCTTTTTCCTGAGAAGCTTATGCTCCTCCCTTCTTTTTAGCTCGTAGAGCTCACGAGCTGCTCTTGTTCTTCTAAGCAGCGAGGCATTCTATGCTGTTTGCTTTGCTGAGTGAATCCTCCTGCACTCGTCATCGAACCAGGTGTATCTTCATTGGTACTAAATACACTGAATGAATACTTAAGGCCCCCAAGGTCGAGTGTTCCTGCTTATATAGCCCTCGGTCCAATCTCTCCAATGTTCCGCGTCGGACGTTGCCCTTCAGAAATCTTTATAATTCTCTGGCATTGACATTCAGCAGTATGCCGCTGAAAGTTACCATCATTTGTTTTTCAGCTGCCACAGAGCATTCAAAACTTTGACAGAGAAATTCGAACATAACCGTCGGTTCGTGCCCGCAACAATATGTTGAGGGTTTTCCAATAGGGAATTGACAACTTTGAATTCAACGCACCCTTTCACTAATCAGTAAACTCAACATTTTCGTCATGGTAAGATACACGAACGAGCAACGTCTGCAAATTGTAAAAGTTTTCTACCGAAATTCGGAGTCGGTGACCGCAACTTTAAGAGCGTTAACTCCAATTTATGTCGTAATTCTCGCCCTAGTAGACAGTTGTGTGATGTTGCCGTGTCAGTGAGACAACGGGTTGGTCGAAGTGTCGAAAATATCGCTGCCGTTTGGGCGTCCGTAGCAAACGATCCAAATCAGTAAATTCCACGGCGTTCTCAAGAATTGAGCATCGCTCAGACCACATTATGACGTATTTTGCGTAAGGATCTTGGTTTACACCCATACAAGATCAAGCTTACTCAAGAATTGAAGCCGATGGACCATTTGAAGCGACGTACGTTCTCCGATGGGGCTCTGGAGAAAATGCGTCAAGATGATGAATTTCATCGCAAAATCATCTTCTTCAGTGACGAAGCTCATTTTTGGCTCGATAGGTTCGTCAATAAGCAAAATATGCGTTGTTCTTCTTTGCTGGCGTTACAGCCCATGAAGGACTAGAGCCAAGCTTCTTTCAGTCACCCATGTTGTGTGTGTTTTATTTTTCACACAGGTGAAAGGGACCTACAGTTTAATGCCGATAACGCCGCGAAATAAACATTCGATGGCGTTGGTGTTATCGGGATCCGAACTCGCTCATCGTGCGCCAGAGTCCAACACACTAACCACTGCACCACGGCGCCCAAATATGCGTTATTGGTCGGGTGAAAATCCACATGTGCTTCACAAATCACCACTTCATCCACAAAAAATAACTGTTTGATGCGGTTTGCATGCCAGCGGCGTTATTGGGTCATATTTTTTCGTCGACGATAACGATCGTCACGTTACTGTTAATGGCCAGCGTTATCGCGCCTTGATTACCGATTATTTTTGGCCTGAATTGATAGATATAGACTTGGACGACATGTGGTTTCAACAGAATAATGCCACAAGCCACACGGCACACGTTACATTCGACTTGATTTGATGAGCGTGTTATCTCAAGAAATGGACCAGTCGATTGGCCGCCTCGTTCGTGCGATTTAACGCTTCTAGACTATTTCATTGGTTTTAAGCCAACAAGCCGACGACGTTGAAAGAGCTCAGAGCCAACATTGAACGCGAAATAGTGGCCGTTTCGGCCAAAATGTGTGGCCGAGCTATCGAAAATAGGATCAAACGAATGGAGCGCTGCAAACGTGCCCGCGGTGGCCATATTATCGAAGTCGAGCTCCATTCATAAATGTTTTGATTGTACTTCAAGTTATCAGGCCGGCGATCCATGGAGGATCTGAGCCTGAGCTATAGCTGCCTTCCATCCTTGACGGTTGGAAGACCAAGATGTCTTACATCCGCGATTACTTGGTCTTTATACCGGAGGTTCGGTCTTCCTCTTCTTCTCGAACCAGGAGGCTCGGAGTCGAAGACCCTCTTAGCTGGAGCGTTGATGTCCATGCGCTCGATGTGGCCGAGCCAGTGTAGTCGACGGATCCTTACCTTCCGGACTACATCCACATCTTGGTACAGCTCGTAGAGTTCGCGGTTGTGTCTTTTTCTCCATTCACCTTCCTCACAGACAGGACCAAATATCCGGCGCAGAATTTTTCTTTCGAAAGAACCCAAAATCAGCTCCGCTGTCCTGCTTATCGTCCAGCTTTCGGCTCCGTACAGCAAGACTGGCAGAATGAGCGTTTTGTAAAGCATGACTTTGGTCTTTCGAGTGAGGAGTTTTGACCCCAGTTGTTTGGACAAGCCGAAGTAGCAGCGGTTGCCAAGGGCGATTCTATGCCGGATCTCCACTGTGGTGTCATTTGTGGAATTTACGTTTGCCCCGAGGTAGACAAACTCCTTAACTACCTCGAAATTGTAGCTGTCAATTGTTATATTTTGTCCCAGGTGGTGAGCGACGGATTGGTTTTTGCTTGACAGCATGTATTTCATTTTATCCTCATTGATCTTAAGACCAACTCGTTTCGCCTATTCTTCAATCGCCGTGAATGCCTCCACAATGCCACGGCGAGAACACGCGATGATGTCGATATCATCCGCGTATCCTAGCAGCTGGATGGACTTGTAAAAGATAGTGCGTTCCCTGTTGACGCCTGCCCGTCGCACTATCTGCTCCAGCACCAGGTTGAAGAAGTCACATGACAGCGCATCTCCTTGCCGAAATCCGGTGCATGTTTCGAATGGTTCCGAGGTCCTAGAACCGAGTTGCACGGTGCATCGCGTGTTTTTTAGCGTGGCGCGACACAACTGGATCAGTTTTACCGGGATCCCGGATTCGGCCATCGCATCAAACAGTCCTTCACGATGAATGCTGTCGCATGCGGCTTTGAAATCGACGAAAAGATGGTGTGTATCGATTCGAAACTCGTTGGTCTTTTCCAGGATTTGTCGAAGCGTGAAAATTTGGTCTTTAGTTGATTTGCCGGGCCGGAAGCCGCACTGGTAGCTGCCGATTAGTGCGGTGCAAAATGGTTGGAAGTGCTGCTTAAATACATCCACTATTCCGTGCGGGTCGGTGACAAGATTACCCTCGCAGTTTCGAAGAGCCAGGGTGCCCTTTTTGAAGCCTCCTGCAAGGCCTTTGGTTTTCTTGTAAAAGGCTCGTATTTTATGTTTATGCCTAGACTCCTCGATATCCTTGAGCTGGGAGGCTGCGAAGATTCTTTTCTTTTGTCGCAGTAGTTTTTTCTCCTCCCTTCTTCTGGCTCGGTACTCTTCTTGCGCTGCCCTGGTTTTCCTCTGCAGCGCCTTTTGGTACGCCTCGTCGGTTGTTGATTGTACTTCAAGGCGATAATAAAGTTTTTGAAATATCTCAAATGGTTTGCGTTTTATTTAAAAAAAAAAGTTGTCAGGTCCTTCTTGGAAAACCCGATACATACATACATATATACATCAAGAAGAAAACAGATTTCAACTGCGAGGTTTTTGACTTGTCCACAGACGGTATACAGGATGGGATCCGATTAAAAGGCTTCTCTGGTACTATTCATCTCATCGAGGTCCTAACCATAGTTCGAACTAATAGCCATTAACGTATCTACTACCTAATACCACCTCTAAACAATAATCGCCATTTGCATTTGAGCAAACTTAACTAAAGTAGACACTGAACTAAATTTTGGACATCCCATATGGAGATACTCGTTCATAATACACACTGTCAGGTTCCTGTACAAAACCCACGGCCTAATTATCGATAGACATGTCAATCGACCAAGTCATTATCTGGCACCAAAGGGAACAACACTTTTGTCACACTGATGAATCTATGTACAATGTGACCGTAAATCACCTTTGTTCCTGCTCAACAATTGCCACTCGACATTCTACTCATACTCTGTTGTACTGTACTTACGGGTTTGATAACTTTCGTGATAAAATACGTTTTCAATCCAGCCATTCGAAGGGCCTCCTCCCTTCGTTCGCCCATTGCCGGTTCAACTTCGAACGCTCCGTTCAAAAATCCCAATGTTTTGTTCGATATATGCACCCGACTGTATGCAGATTGGTGGAGCGTCATCATCATGTATGTAGTTCCACGTAGTTCCACACGTCCAGGTGTATGTGAATACATATGTATAAAAGGTAAGAAGAAACAACAAAAACAAAGTAAAAAAGGATATGTGTGTGTCAAAGAAGAGAATTTATCACACGCAACAGGTTGTCGAACGAGTTAAAGGCATTTATACGTATTAGACAAGATTGCTCTATTGTGCACCACCACGTATTGGTAGGGGAAAAGGAAACAGGAAACAGGAAAGGACACATGAGTTTTTTTGTTTTTTTTTTTTTTTTTTCAATTCCACTTACCCGGCCTTTCCACTTGATTCCATCTTGTTGGCCAACTCAACGTCCTTGGAATATACATCGAATTGCCATTGTCGTTGGCCTAGGATACCAGCGAGGACAGCACCCGTATGAATACCGACTCTCATGTCAACGGGCGAATTGGTTTTTTGCTGTACATATCTAAACGCAAACAAAAGATTTAAAAAAAAACCAAAAAAAAAGGACGAAAAAAATAAAGCACACACACCCTCAGTGCTTTGACAATACAATACATATGTATGTATGTAGGTTCGGGATTAAAAATAAGGAAACAAAAAATTGCATTAAAAAGGATCCGTACTTAACCTATGGTAATCTAATGAAGCCAAAACACCAGCGGTGGTGTCCGTCACGGCCGTGGGCGTCGATGGTGTGGGTGATACGAGGGATAGTTGATTTTTACTCACTTGATTGCTTTCACCATAGACAACCCCATGTGGACACAAAGAATAGCATGATCTGGCTTTTCCACAGGTGCTCCGCTAATGCAATAGTAGCAGTCCCCCAAGATCTTGATTCTCAACTGTTGGTATTTCTGTTGTCACAACGTGTCACCCCATACGAAGGCGATTCCGACAGCAAACGATAAAAATAAGTTGATGTGTGATCATTTTGCAATTATGATACTATAATTTTCAAATATGCATTATTCCAATTAATCAATTAACAAGAGTGTAGACGGACAGGAAGGAAGAAGGATGAGTACGAGAATGAGTGGTAGTCGAGGTCGTCTGCCTTGGAGGCGCATGCAAAGTGATTCAAATTAGGTATAATAAGTCCGTGCTGAATGGGGGAAAAACCATTAACTCATCATTAGAGGAAGATGGTGCGAAGGGGGAAGGCATCATCTGGGGATAGTATGTTTCTTTTTTTTTTCATGTCTTTTCTTCGCGCGAACGCTGAGCAGAGGGTAAATAGAGGGACAAGAGTACCAGTACTTACCTCGGCAAGTCTATCGAAGCGTGCAAACAACTCATTGAGCATCTTAACGAGATCCTGGGCACTGTAAGTCGATGAAATCGCAGTGAATCCCACTATGTCGGCGTAGAGTATGCTGTAATTCAATTATTCATATTTTTTTCCATTCATTTAATCTATACCGTAGAGAAGCAATTATCGTTCAATAATATAATCATTTCAATACGTGATTGACTACTAGTCATTTGCATTATAATTAGATAATAAATTAATAAAATCGAGCAGAGTAGCTATAGAATCAATAATCGAACCTTTTTGTGCACTTGTCCGCACAATCGACAGACAACTAGGGTGGACTTCAATGCTGTCTAGATTTAAGTGCATTTTAATATATGTAAGCCTTATTATTGGCCTGGCCCTCCAGGTTGGGGTTGTGCTTAGGGGTAACATCCCTATCACGGAAAAAACCACTTGTTCGGAAACAGCCACAAGCCTCGGACACGGACGGATACAAAGCTGACGACGCCTGCAAACGACTAAAGGACTTGAAAGTCTGCACCTGAGAGTCAGTTGGAGCAAACCCTCAGCTGTAATTAAGCAGATATAACCACTCTCGAAGAAGTGCGACCAGGCAAAAGACGGATGAAAAACTGCGACCTCTACTACTGGAACTGCTACAAGGAGAATAAACAGCGCACATTCGACAAAAAGTCTTAAGCTTTCGGGATGTAACCGAACGCCTCATAACAATTCGCATCCAAGCTAAGTTTGGAAACATTAACTTGATATACGCTCACGCCCCAACCGAAGAAAAGGACGATTAACTCAGAAGAAGAATTCTACGATCGCCTAGACAGAACCTATGTCCAATGTCCCAGCTACGACACAAAAAAAAGCTCTACGAGATTTTAATGCAAAACTGGGCAAAGAGGACATATTTGAGTCGATCACGGGAAAATATAGCCTACACGACACCACGTCCGAAAACGCCGCACATCGGCTACTCTTGCCGGGGCGCAACCTCCCTCTGACTAACACACGATTCCCGCATCTCAATATTCACAACGTAACCTGACGATCACCAGTCTACCACCAATCAGATTGATCACGTTACGATCGGCGCCAGACACTCCACCAACATCCTAGATGTACGAACCTTTCGAGGAGCCAACATCGAGTCGGACCACTACCTTGTTGTAGCCAAGTTACGAATGAGGATATCAAGAATGGAGTCGAGTAGGACAACAAAAGTTTGACGTTGGAAAGCTACAATCGCAAAAGACAGCCAGAATCTTTGCGGATCGTGCCTCCTTCAAGCTCTCTCAAAATCCGACCACAGCACAAACAGCACCTGCCTCTGAGGTGCTGGGTTTCAAACCGCCACCACCTAGAAGCCCCTGGTTTGATCAACAATGCGAACAAGCCCATGCAGCAAAACCAGAGGCATAGAAAGCCACGCTGCAACGACGGACGAGAGCTGCTCACGAAATCTATGAGCAAAAGAGAAGAGAGGAACACACGCTTTTCAGAAGAAAGAAAAGAGAGTACGGAATGCGTGAGATCGAGGAGAGATGGAGAGATGCTTTCGCAGGAATAACGACCGGAAGTTTTACAGTAAGATAAAATAAGCATGCCATGGCTACACAGCCAGAGCGGAGGCCTGCAGGGATAAAAATGGAGAACTGGTAGTGAAATCACGGTCGATGCTGAGGAGTTTGCAAGACCACTTCTGCAGACTTCTGCAGAATGATCCATTCGTAATAGATGACGATGCAAGAGAATTCCGTCCACCCGACCTGGGCGAAGTCAAAGTAGCGATAACAATACTTAAGTCTAATAAAGCCACGGACGCAGACAACATGTCTGCCGAGCTTTTAAGGCGGCTGGAGATGAGCTGGTAAGGTGCATGCACATCTCATTTGCAAGATATGCCCGACGAATGGAATCTCAGCATCGTTTGCCCAGTCCACAAGAAAGGGGACCCCTATAACTGCGCCAACTACAGGGGAATAAGTCTCCTTAACATCGCATACAAGATCTTCTCTGCCTTCTCTGTGGTTTCAGGCCAGGTAAGTCCACAATAGACCAGATATTCACACTGAAGAACACCCAAGAATACCTAATCGACACCAATCACCTTTTCGTCGATTTCAAGGCCGCGCATGACAGTGTGCAAAGAGACGAGCTATACAGCGCCATGTCTGCCAAACTCGTCAGATTGTGCGGAATGACAATGGAGAACTCTCGCTGCTCCATTAAGGTCGGTAGCGAATTAACCGAGACCTTTGATGTTAAAAAAGGATTTAGACAAGGTGACGCACTGTCATGTAATTTCTTCAACATCGTGCTTCAAAAAATCATACGAGGTTCACTGGCCAACACAAGAGGTACGATCTATTTCAAGTCTGCACAACTGTTTGCGTACGCGGATAACATTGGCGTAATTGGACGAACACAGCGGAACGTCAATGAAGCATTCGGAAGCATTGAAGCAGAAGCGGCAAAAATGAGTTAACGAGGGTAAACGTTACAATTGGCAGCTACAGATTCGAAGTGGTCAAGGACTTCGTCTACCTTGGCTCACTACTGACCAGCGACAATAGCACCAGTGCTCTGTCAAACGTAGAATTACTCTTGCCAACCGTTGCTTCTTTCGGTTCGAGAGGCAATTGAGAAGAGTGTTCGAGTGCTAGTCATCGGGAGTGGTTGAGGCCCAGGTTCACACCGGACTGTAGCGCCACCAAAGCCTGATTATTGACTCTCTTATCGTTAAATTTTGAAAAGCTACAAGGGCTTTAGTTCCTTTGAGAAAACACAGCGCATAGATAGCATTAGACATACAAAGCGTTCGTAAATATATTCCTTGTGCTGTATCAATAATGAAGATTGTAAGATTGTACAAATACGAATGGGCACCATCTCCCAGCTGTCCCAGAGCGGGGTCCGAAGGGAGCAGGAGCTCTAGCCGAAAAAGTTAAAAGCTTCCGCAAACGGAAAACCGCCGCCAGGGAAAGCCTCGCTAGGGAGAGAGTGTGTGATGCCTCCCTCTCCGGTGGGGCGGTTGGAGATCGGAGTCCAATGGCAGATGTGACAACCTTGACGGAGCAATGAACTGACCAGAAGACGAAGATAGCCAAAAACCGCTCCTCGGAGGCGGGCACATCAGGCAACAAAATCCCTTCCTCCGGAAAAGAGATCCAAATTACCGTAAGGGGTCGAGAGAAGCAGCCCTCTTACAGAGAGGCGGCCATCTCCTCTGAAAAGGTCAGGATAGAGAAAGCTGGCGGTGCTAGTAGAATGACCAACGCAGACTGCAAGCACTGTGAGGGTCGTCTACTGGAGCTAGTTTCGGCAACGGGTTTCTGTATTCAGGCAGAGAAGTCAGTTTTGATGAATGACACCTATGTGGTGAGCTGTTCATCACAACGGACATCGGCCTGGATCAGGGACACGGTGCCGAAAATCCCTCCTCTGGGAACTGCTACTTGTCGGATTCCGGGCAACCTGGAAATAAGGTGGATGTGCTTACGCCGTTACGCACACAAAATCCAGGGCTTGACACGGGAGCTTTTGTTATCTAGTCCTACAAGGAGAGTAAGGGCTCTCTGAAAAAAAGAGGGCTCTACTCTAGTTGTAAGGATGGATGAACCCTCAGTCGCGGCTCTGAAATCTGTGTACGATTCACGTCCCTACTTCGGCCTTGGTAAGATCTCATTCCATTTTAATGTCAAGTAGTCGAAGGATGGGACGTGCAGTATGAATCTATGATTTTTGCTTAGATTGGTCTACATCATTGCAGGCTGCATGCAGTAGTACATCGCGTCGTATCCATTCAAGAACCATGGGTGTGGAACAAACGTCTATGCGGCCTTAGTGGTATACGTGACGCTACAATTCTTTATGATGAGCGATCCGAAAGGCCTCATCTTGTGTTGCGATGCTAATGCCCACAACACTGCTTGGGGCAGCAGCAAATGCAACACAAGAAGAGACCGTCTTTTAGACTTCACTCTCTCGTCTAACCTTACCATGAACAATGTTGGCTCTCAACCAAAGTTTGTTACAAGATAACAGGAGGTGATTGACCTGACCCTATCCAACAGATATGTGAGAGACATCAATAACTGGCGAGTCTTACCTACGCTGTCAGACCATAAATATATCGAATTCCAGTTAAGTTGTGAGATCTCTTCCTTGCAACCTAGACAAAATCCGAGAAGGACGAACTGGGTACGGTTTAGAAAGGAGCTTCAGAAATCCACTCAGGTCCTACCTAAACTCAGAACGAAACAATTGGTAGAGAACGCCGTTCATAACCTGAATAGCGCCATCACCAGTTGTTTTAAACTCGCATGTTCAGTCAGCCAACCTCCCTGTAGGAAATTGGTTCCCTTGTGGAATGCCGAGCTCCAAGGTCTTCGCAGGGAAGCCAGAATTCTTTCGAACAGATCGCTCAAATCGAATTCGGAAGATGACTGGAACAAGTACTGGTCGAAGCAGAAAGAATACAAGAAACTTATTCGTACATCGAAGAACGATTCTTATAAGACCTTCCGCGTAGAGATCAAGTCTCTGAGTGCGACTAGCAAGTTGGTCCTCAAACCTTTACTGAGTCTAAAGCGGAAACTCTTGGTTTACTATTTACTTAGTTTACTTCAAATCGCCAGGCACCGACGGGATATATCCTGTTATGTTGCAAAAGATCGTGCCAGTTTGGAGAGGTTTTTTGAAGGAGGAGGAAAAGGTTATTGCCGCTGTGGAGCGCAGTGTTGAGGAGAATTCGAATGAGTCGATTCGCAATCGTGCACAGCTATGGAGCTATGTCCGACCACTTTGTGGAAGACTTTACAGGAAGATCTTGGCTTAAAAGATCCAGCTTGTGAAAGAATTAAAGCCGCGTGAAAATTATACGGTAGGCTCGGTGGATAGGCCGAACACATGATTCAGTTTCGATCCCCATTTTTAACAATGAGGCCCATTTTCGGTTAAATGTATATGTAAACAGGCACAGTTACGGAATTTGGAGTGGAGAAAACCCAGAAGCCTTTGTCGGGAGACCCTTACAACCGTTAAAACTCACTGTTTAGTGCGCTTCATGGGCTGGTGTTATCACCGGCACATATTTCCTTAAGGGCGATGCTGGCCAGAATGTTACCATCAATAGAGACATGGACAAGACCAAGCTGTGGTTTCAACAAGAGGGCGCAACATGCCAGAAGTCGCGCGACACCATCAATTTATTACGGGAAATATTTGCTGGCGCATAGTTTCGCGTAAAGGACTTATGAATTGACCTCCACGATTCTTTGATCCCCCATCTTTAAATTACTTTCTTTGCGGGTATGTGAGGTCACTAGTCTAGGCCTAGAAACCAGAGACGTTGGACGATTTGGAAGTCAACATTCGGCGTGTTATTGCTGATCTACAGTCCCAGTTGCTCGATAAATCTGTCGCACATTGGGCTTCAAGATTGCGCTTCATTCGGGCTCGCCGTATTACTGGACTAATGACATACAATTGTTTATTAAATAGAGGTAATACCATAGACATTGAAATTAGCCTCTATCATTTTAATTCATATTGAGCTTGTATACCTCTAAAAAAAAACACCCCTACAACAGCGCTTCTGCCCTTTATCGCTATATCTACAACACAGGATCTGAGCCTGTGCTATAGCTGCCTTCCTTCCTTGACGGTCTTTCATCCGCTATTACTTGGTTTTTATACCGGGGGTTCGGTCTTAATCTTCTTCTCGAACCAGGAGGCTTGGAGTCGAAGACCCTCTTAGCTGGAGTCGGACTATATCCACATTTTTGTACAGCTCGTCGAGTTCGCGGTTATGTCTTCTCCTCCATTCACCTTTCTCCCAGACAGGACCAAATATTCGGCGCAGATTTGTTTTTAAGTCGCAAGACAGCGCATCTCTTTGCCGGAATCAGAACCGAATTGCACGGTCACCGCGTATTTTGTAGTGTGACGCGACACAGTCGGATCAGTTTTCCTGGGATCCGGGCATCGCATCAAGCGATTCGGATCAGCTTTTTTGTGGATGGGGCAAATAGAGCTGATATTCCAGTCATCGGGCATTCTTTCATCTTCCCAAGTCGTTCAGATGGTCTGGTGCATGCTCCCTACCAGAATTTCGCCACCAGCCTTGAAGAGCTCTGATGGCAAGCCATCTGAGCCTGCAGCCTTGTTGTTCTTCAGATATTGAATAGCTCTGCCGATTTCTTCAAAGCTAGGTGGAAGGATTACTTCAGCGGCTGTAGTTAGGATTTCCTCAGTTCCTAGCACTCTCACTCTTGGTCATGCTTGTTAAGCAGCTGCTGAATATGCTGCTTAAATAAATTCACTGTTCCCTGCGGGGCGGTGACAAGATTACCCTCGAAATTTCTTAAAGCCTCCTGCAAGGCTTTTTGCTTTCTCAAGGTCCGTATTTTATGCATGTCTCTAGAATCCTCGATATCCTCGAGCTGGGAGGTCGCGAAGATTCTTCTCTTTAGTCGAAGCAGTTTTTTCTCCTCCCTTCTTCTGTCTCGTTACACCACTCGCACTGCACCGATTTTCCGCTGAAGCGCCTTTTTGTACGCCTCGTCGGTTGCTGACTTTTTCTCCTCACACACGCCACCATACCCACGGTGGTGGGTAGCCTAAGGTGGTCTCGGCTACTTCCCGAATGGCTGAGCGACAATGCAGCCACATATTGTTGACATTTTTCCTCGACGTAGGCATACCGAAGAGCCTTTCGCTCATTTGCTCCCTGCAGACTGTGGTTGCCTCCCCAATACTCAACCTAACCTCTACAATACTCAGGTATATAATAGACCCCTAAACAAAGGTAGTGCTAGCAAGAAGAGTTTACTGATTTAGGTCTTCCCAAACTGTAGAACCAAATAAATTAGTAAATTTAACCTTCGAAAGATGAACGTTGGCAAGTTACTAAAGTCCTTAAAGTAGAGAACTATGATGTATAACGATGACGCAAAGGGTGTGTCTACAGTCTACTCGTACTCAATATCCGTGCTTTTGCCCAGAAAACTATTAGCTATATATATGGTAGGATCCATAGGGACATTTGATAGGTATTTTTACTCACCTCACATTTTCATGGCGACTCATGTAAATCTTCTTGAATGGTTCTGAACTTGTTGAGCCCAGGTCCTGGCGCATTTTAACAGCGACATGCTTAGGAAGCACAGACAGTAAGAGCCTTTCCTGGAAAAACAATACTTAGATTACGAATAACTTGATCTTTGCCACCATTCATTGGAGTAAGCACACTTTGGATATCATTTCGTCTTACACATCATGCTCTTTTCAATTTAGTAAATTCAAATTGAATTGTCCTCAATATTGATGTCCTTCGAAAATGAAATACAAATATTGAGCCTAACCACTTTACATATTGTGTCCTAGCCAAACACATTTCCGTGATTGTTTACCTACTACGGTTTTGGTTAAGTGTCAATATCCACGTTTTTGTTCACACCCTTTCAAAAATTAAAACTGAAGACAAAAGGTATAAAGCTCACCTGTTCCGCAGACTGCTCCTCGATAATCATTTTAACCTCAAGACTTTTCTTTGCCTCGAGAAATACACGTTTTTGTTTGGCTTCGCCCATAAAATAAACTAATAATCCGATTGCTGCTGCTGCTAAAATCAGTATTGTATTCGCACCGATCTATGAATATAGTTCGTTGAAAAAAAAAATAGATAAATAAACAAAGAATAAGGAAATGTAATAATACTAACAAGCTTGTGACGACACATACCTGTTCGAAAAACAAAGGATCCCTTACGGCCAGCCCCGTCATTGTACTCAAATATATTGCAAATGTACCTATTCCAAATATCACACCGGTATAGAACAAGGGGATTGGTAGCGTAACATAAATAAGAAAATTCAACAGGATACCCCAGCCAAGGACATCTCTGAAAGACGTTCATTAGGTCTCCTTCTACTTCATGAATTTTTCAATCTTTACCTGGGTGAGACGGACTTCTTTAGGAATAAATAAAGCACTAGCTGCATGGTTGTGAGTAGCCATACCAGATGAGGGACGATTTTCAAAATGTTTGCCAGCAAAACTGATTCCGATGGATTTAATCGCAGGACTATACACAGAATTACGTTTATAATTAACACAAAGGTCGTAATGCCTGACGTGAAATAAGAAAACATGTATTAGTTACGAAGTTGCGTCAATTTGGCAATGGGAAAGAATTAAAACGAAATTAGGAAAGAAATAAAAAGGCTGTTTGAAGATTCCCTCATATACAAACTATTAAAAGCCCTTACCTACATATACTTCTTCTTCTTAACGGGCGCTACAGTTCGCTCTACATGGCCTAGCCATCTTAGGCATTGATCTCGTAGACGCCTGACTAGACTCATATCGCTGTACAGCCCGTAAAGTTCGTGCTTGAAGCTTTTCCCCCATCCCCCGTCTGCGTTTTTAAACCCGAAAATCATGCACAGAATCATTCTCTCGAACCGACCAAGGACCTCCTCATCTGCTTTTGATAGGGTCTATGTTTCTGCGATGGAAGTCCCAGCAGGACTGGGATGATAAGGGTCTTATATAGAGTCAACTTTGTCGTTCGGGAGAGGGCTTCTTTTACTCAATTGAGCCCAAAGAAACAGTGATTGGCAAGAGTGATTCGGAACTAATGTCGTTATTCCAGGTCACTGCGGAGCCAAGGTAGACGAAGTCCTTAACTACCTCAAACTTGTATCTACCAATACAAACGTTCTGGCCAAGACATCGGTGGTGAGCGTCGTTTTTTGATGATGGATGAAGGAGGGTAAAAGACTAACAAAGGCCTCGCTCAAAATTGGTGATATTTTCTTCAATGTTGGTATTTACTATGATCTCCTAGATAGAACCTAAGCTCAATGTCCCAGCTACGACACCAAGATTGTTCTAGGAGATTTCAACGCGAAGCTAGGCAAAGAAGATATCTTTGAACGAGTCATAGGAAAGCACAGCCTAAACGACAACATGTCCGAAAACGGAATCAGGCTAATAGTCTTTGTGGCGGGGCCTAATCTTCCCATATCTCAATATCCGTAAGGGGACCTGGTGGTCTCCTGATCAAATCGATCATATTGCGATCGACTCCAGACACTCCCCAAGCATCTTGGATGTCCGAACTTTTCGAGGAGCCAATGTAGACTCGGATCACATTCCGAGCTCTCGACAGCTCACCAGCCGACTAGAGATGGCTATCCATCATAAGTGGCCGGCAGCTCGACAGCTCACCAGGCCACTATAGGTGGCAGGCAGCTCGACAGACCACGAGGACACTATGGGTGGCCGGCAGCTTGACAGCTTATCAGGCTCCTATAGGTTTCCGGCAGCTTGACAGCTTATTGGGCTCCTATAGGTGGCTGGCAGCTCGACAGCTCACCAGGCCACTATACGTGGGCGGCAGCTCGAGAGCTCACCAGGCCACCATAGGTGCCACACTCATCAGGTTGTGGAGGATGGAAAATTCTCTAGGCATCTGCCTACGGGTGCTGATCCGCTAAGAAAAAGGCGAGTAAGAAGCTCTGCAGCCGAACACCTTGCAGCTCCTTTCGCCAGGTCCTACTTCCACCTCCTCGTGGTACCACCTGGAAATTTCCTGAAATTTCCAGCTGTGTTGCACAATTTTTCCATATAGAAGTTGCATTTCTTGGCTATGGCCATAGTTTAAACTATAGACCTTCCGCTCGACAGTCGGGGATGTTTACCATTGCACCACGGCCACCCCCAATGCTCAGAGACAAAGACAAACCTCTGATAAAACGGAACGGATTAATGAAGACGACCCTTCTCGAAGTCCTCAGCAAAGAAAAATTGCGGACTAATGTAGCTAATTCCAATCAGAAGAATATAAGATAGTGATGGGGTTAGTGGCAGACAATACTGCCGCATATGGTGGCACAAGCAGCACCCTGTCTACTGACTAAATCCAAAAAACTGTACTTGGAATGGTTATTAAGGGTCGTAAGGAGCGAACAGCACTATCAACATCATCGAATGTGTAATTCCTTTTCCTCGCCCAACTCGCCCAACTGCAGCTAAGCTTGGGGCTTTTTCCCGGGTGCAGTAAAGTTGCTCAGGCTTTTCTAACTAGAAATTACTTTATATATAAGGTCATCATCATCATCATCATTTTCAGTAGGCCGCATGTTCCACTAAAATGATCGCTGGGATAATGCACGCACGCGAGATCTCCAGGCCACTCGATCATCCGGCATCGACTCTAACTCATCAGGCGCTATGCCCAAGCGCACCCAGGCGAGTTTTTGGACTTAGTCCAACCACCTCGTCCTGGGTCTGCCAGGCGATCGCCTGCCTGATGGTATTTCATTCAAGGCATGCTTCGGAAGTCGTGATGACCATAGGTGAGAGTTGGAACAAAAACCGAGTTAAAAACCGCCAACTTGGCTTTGACACCAAGCTTGGTCTACCTGATTACAGATCTTCCAAGCTGTTTCAAAATTGACCCAGCTTGGCCAATCCTGCAGGAAAGCTCAGTATTACTCCTCCCTTCACTCGTGAAGACGACCCCGAGATACTTAAACTTCTTCACCTGCTTCAATGGGACTTAACTAACATGTCGAGTTCATTGGACAGGCGTTCTGGAAATAACCTTAGCCTCGGATTTGCCCACGTTAACCCTCATTCCCAGCATGGGCACAAATCTATCTAGCGCGCGCTGGAGTTCCGTCTGGGAGGATGTGAGGACACACGCAGAACTTTCCTCTCGAAACGCCCAAGAGCCTCTTCAACTGCTTTTGATAACGTCCAAGCCTCAGCGCCGTAGAGGAGGACCATCCTGGATTCGACCATAGCTCTAGAACGCGCCTTCAACATCTTAGCGTAGACTTTACCGGGGATTCTTAAAAAAGATATGCCCCTGTAGTTGGGGCACTATTTTTTATCTCCCTTTTTGAAAAGAGGTCCTCGGTCTGCCAATCGCTACATAGGTGTCTCACCGCATTCCCAGGCCACCTTAATGACACGAGAGAGCCATAACACTCCCTCTTTACCCATTGTCTTAAGCATTTCTGCCCAAACTCTCCCACACCGGCGGATTTTTTTTTATGGTTACACCTGCACTCAAGGCTAAGGCCTTATAACGTAAACATTGGGCGAGCGAAGGTAACAGCGAGAGGGAGAGTTTCGCGCAAGTATACACACAACCTGAACGGAGTGAAGCGGTTTTGGGTCGAAGATGTTCGTTTACTACTCTCAGGGGTGGTTTGTCCTAGATAGGACAAGAGCGGACCAAATTTCGCGTTGGTTACAATTCACAGTAATTCGTTCATGCACTTTTGGTGTTAATATTGCATACCCAGAGGATGGATTTCAGTTGACCATATACTATGAGTGTTATGCCTGCAGCAGTACAACGGCTGTTCCATACTTTTTCCGTATAGGAATTGCCTTTTCTTGGCTATGAAACGAATTTGAACTATAGACCTTTTGCTCGACGGTCGATAACGTTAACCACTGCTCCACGGCCACCCCAATTTTGCTAATTTTTAACAATTCAATCGCTAAATTGACTTCCTCCGCCGTTGGACTATTCTCCGCCCCACTCAAGACTATAGGTCTGTCCCCCTCAGCGGCCTGTTCGGGATTGAGCAGCTTCGAAAAGTGCTCGCTCCATCTGCGTAAGACGTCCATCTCATTGGAAAGCCTCTCACCATCTTTGGATGGTCAGGTTTGGCCCGTACGAAAATTAATTCGCACTCCCCAAACCTGTTGAATATAAAGTGGTGATATATTGCTTTTAACAAATCCTAGACCTCTCCTACGGTGAGCTGAGCTCAATATTACAGTGGTAAAGAACGTAGGGAAAGTAGCCTCCAAATATTAATAAACCTGCTCGCTGTGAAATATTAGGAAGACTAATAACAGGCAAATTGTTTTTTACTCCTTCAAAACCGACACCTTCCACCAAAGATGTTACTTTACATGTCATCAATTTTGAGTCCAATGACTCAGTATTTGCGTCTGAGTACTCCAACAGATAGCAGAAGCTTCCGACATGTCATCAATCATTCGAAATACGGGAGAGATCAAATGCCTTCGCTTGAAGGACAAGACTACAAATAGAGCAAATGGGACACGGAAAACTATCCCAACCATTGTATTCCACCTCAAGTAATTAATTAAGAGATAAATCAATCAGGAAGTGTTTCATCATTCGATTTCCTAGATCTTCTCATGAAACTTTTGCAAGTAGACATCAAGCCAACCGTCTTGCCACAACAGTGATTTCTGGTTTGATTGTTTTCGAAGTACCCTCTTTGGATCGCATTCTTCCTGCCTGCATGTTGATGGGTGACATGCAATATTCGACTACAGAATATGAGGTGGAAATTTGGCAAACGAACTACGACTTAGGTCTGAAGAAATAAATGACAATCTACAGCCGTAAAGGCAAACGTTCAAATTCATCTGCAATCCTTGATTGTACAATACATTCAACTCACTCGCGCGTTACTGTGTCTGTAAACAAATAATTTAAATAATAAATATTTACTTACAAAAGCACGATTTTGTTACCCTCAAACTGAGTTGGAACAAAGAAAACTAAGCCTATAAGAAGCGATAATACTTCCAGACAACCATGCTGACGAACAGCCTAACAAGTGGCTGTGCCACTCGTGCTACGAGTATAAGAGCTCAGACGAGTGTTTGTTCTACCTTTTATTTTAAAAAGGAAACACCCACAGATGTCTAAATTGATCTAGGAGCATAAGTACATAGTCCTATGTTTCGGGAGGTTACTCGTGAAGAACACACCATCAGCTCCTATTCCTTGGCGATTGAGATAGTAATTTTGTTTACATAAATAGGATGAAGGCTATATAAGGTCCTTGAAATCTTTTATCTATCAATAAAGGCCTTCACCTCCTAATACTTTTCAACTTCTGTTCCAGCAATTCAACAGCATTGGCGACTAGATTAAATGTGGAGAATGTGATCAGATTACTGGAAGACACAGCATACTCGTATACAACATTTTGAATTGTTGCTCACAAAATGTCTCGATCAAAATTGGTGATATTTTCTTCAATGTTGACATTCACTTCTATGACCTCCTAATGTCCCAGCTACGACACCAAGATTGGTCTAGGAGATTTCATCGCGAAGCTAGGTAAGGAAGACATCTCTGAACGAGTCATAGGAAAGCACAGCCTACACAACAAAACGTCCGAAAACAGATTCAGGTAATAGTCTTTGTGACCGGGTGTAATCTTCTATGTAGTAGCTAGCACACGATTCCCACATCTCAACATCCACAAAGGAACTTAGCGATCTCCGGCTCAATAACCGTCAACTAGATCGACCACATTGCGATTGATGGTAGGCACGCAACCGATATTGTGGATGTACGAACTTTTAGAGGAGCCAAATAGACTCCGACCATTATTTTGTGGCATCCAGGTTGTGTATGTATGTATGTTGGCGTTACAGTCCATGAAGAACCTGAGCCGAGCTTCTCTCAATCACCCATGTTGTGTGTGATTTAATTTTCTCATAGGTGAAAGGGACCTACAGTTTATTGCCGGTTCCGAACGGCGAATTTCGAGAAGCTTTTCATGACAATTTTACTATAGGGGGTCTTGTCAGAACCCCGCTGAGGAGAAACACCGTGAAAAACACGTTCGATGACATGGCTGTGTCCAGGCATCCAGGTTACGACTACGAATATGCCAGGCCCAGAAAAATCGAGTAAGGCTAGCGGCATACAATCGCAAGAGTCCGCCAGAGTCTATGCCAGTCGCGTCTCCCTCAAACTCTCGGAAAACCCTCCAACACCTGCTCAGACCATACAACACCAATGTCAATAAGCCTAAGGTACTGAGGTACTTTTGGTACAAAATGCCACCAACAAGAAAACCCATGGTTTGACGACGAGTGTAGGAGGGCACACTCAGCCAAGCAGCAAGCCTATCCAGAGGCGCTGCACAGAAGGACGTGAGCAGCTCGTGAGCATTATGAGCAAAAGAGGAAGGAGGAGCATAAGCTTCTCAAAACAAACAAAAAAAAAAAACGGGTCAAGTGCGAGTCGGACTCGCGCACGAAAGGTTCCGTACCATCTGCATATATAAAAATTAAAGAGACGTTGTATGTTACCTCATCAGTCATCACAATTACACGGCTAATCCGTTTAAAATGATCTTGGTTGCAGCCAGGTTATAGGCATATTACTTTGATGATCAAAAATCTCCATGATGAGATAGTTGGTCATCAAAGTGTCCATTGAATTCAAATCAATTATCTTACTTGACAGCAAGGAGGTGAAAAGGTGAATAACAATAATTATGGGAAAAAGGTTTGCAGCTAAGATTAATATATCCAGGACACAATATGGAACAAAGCTTGGAAGTGTGTTATTGGTTGTGAGATATGATCAAAAGTTAATTTCACAACAATTGAATTTGTTGCAACATTTGATGTTTTAACCTATCTGGATGGAAAAGGAGGGGAATAGCAATTGTACGAAAGGGTTTGCAGCAAGGATTAACTTAGCAGTGACACAATAGGGATCGTCAAATTTTAAAGGGTATTTATTATTGGTTGTTCGTAATTATAGAAAAAAGGGCTGAGGATAGGATTAATACATCAAAGAGACAAAAGGGATCAAAGCTCGGAACTTTGTTACTGGTTGTGGGATATTGTCGAATAACCTTAGGTCAGTATGTGACAAAGGAGATTTTTTGGATGAAAATCATGTCTGTTGTATGGGAGCCCCCGTTAAATATTTATTTTATTCTGTTTTTAGTATTTGCTGTTATAGCGACAATAGAAATACATCATTTGTGAATATTTCAATTGCTTAACTATCACGGCTCATGAGATACAGCCTGGTGACAGACGGACGGACAGCGAAGTCTTAGTAATCGGATCCCGTTTTCCCCTTTGGGTACGGAACCCTAAAAAAGAGAGCGTAGATATGGAGCGATGCTATCGCAGGAACGACGTTCGGAGGTTTTATCAACGAATAAAACAAACATGTCAGGGACATAAAACCAGAACGGAAGCCTACAGGGACGAAAATGGAAACCTAATAGTGGATTCACAGTCGGTACTAAGAATTTGGAAGGACTACTTCTGCAGACTATATAACGGCGTTAATGAAACAGATCCCGCTGTCAGGCAGAATGACCCATTCACAGCGGACGATGATAGCAGAGAATTCCGTCCCCCTGACCTGGACGAAGTTAGGAATGCTTATTTTAAGCTTAAGTCCAACAAAACTGCTGGACCAGACAGACTACCTGCCGAGCTCTTTAAGGCAGCTGGAGATGCGCCAATTACAGAGGTATAAGTCTCCTGAACATCGCTTTTAAAATCTTCTCTGCTGTACTGTGTGAACGTCTCAAACCGTTCGTTAATTAATTGATAGCTCCTTATCAGTGCGGATTCAGGACCGGAAAGTCCACTATCTATCAATTTTTCACACCGCGGCAGATCCTGGAAAAAACAACGAGTTCCAGATCGACACCCACTATCTGTGTGTCCACTTTAAGCTATAGAACGCCATATCTAGTTTTGACATCCCTGCCAAACTCGTCAGATTGTGCAGGATGACATTGGAGAAATCTCGCTGCTCCATCAGGGTCGGAAGCGACTTGACCGAAACCTTTTATGTCAAAAAAGGTATTAGACAGGGCGACACACAAAAATCACTGGTCAGTACGAGGGGTACCATCTTTTTCAAGTCCGTACAACTGCTCGCATATGTCGGTAATACTGACGTAATTGGACGAAGTCAGCGAGATACGAGCATTGAGGCGGAAGCGGCCAAAATGGAATTGGCGGTAAAGAGGGCAAGACGAAATATATGCTGATGTCGAAAAAGGATACAAACCACCGACCGGTGTCTTGGTCAGGGCGCACATATTGGCATAGGTAGTCAGGGATGCCATCTAGCTAGGCTCCGCAGTGACATGCAGTAATGACGTCAGTGCCGAAATCAAACGCAGAATAACTCTTGCCGATCGCAGAGACCTCTCCAGAAAAACCAAGCGGACCGTATACAAGTATACAAGGACCGGGTCCTGCTTTATGGCACAGAGACATGGACCGGGTCCTGCTTTATGGCACAGAGACATGGACCTTATCGAAAGGGGATGAGGAGGCCCTTGATCGTTTTGAGAGAAAAATTCTACTTACGATTTCCGGCCCGACCTGCATAAATGAGAAGTGGAGGAGAAGACTTAATAGTGAACTGAACGGGCTGTACAGCGAAATTAACGTAGCACGGCGTCTTCGGATCCAACGCCTAAGATGGCTAAGTCATGTAGAGCGCATGGAAATCACAGCTTCGGTCTGGAAGGTCTTTGAATCCAACCCCGAGGGGCGACGCGATCGAGAACGGCCGGTTTTAAGGTGAGGCAACCAAGTGGAAGAGGACCTTAACCAACTAGGCGTGCGGCACTGGAGACTGCTGTCGAAAGACCGTGCAGTTGGAGAGGTTTTTTTAAAGAGGCCCAGGTTCGCTATAAACTGTAGCGCCGAAAAAGAAGCAGAAGAAGTATACCAGACCATCACTATTTGGATCCAAATGCTCACTAAAAACTACTTTCACAGACTATAAATACATCAAATTCTAAATAAACTCCTTCTCTGTCCTTCTAGAAGGAATCCGAAAAATGGGAACTCTATGCCATTAAGGGAAGAGCTGAAAAAATCCTTTAAAACTCCACATATGTAACTTCAGGACCAGCCAAATGGCAGGAGTTATTGTTCTGAACCTGAACGGCGTCATCGACAACTATTTCGCATTGACAAATCACTAATAAGAGACTCGTTCCTTGGCGAATTGGAAATTGCGCACTCGAGCGCATATGCTCTAGGCATTTTCACTGGCGTCCACAGGGCTTTCGGCACGTACTTATGATAGCATATGCAAAGCTGACAAGCAGAACAACGTCAATGAAGCTGCAGTACACGCATTGCAAATTAAAGCAATGTCGATGAATAAAACATCAATTTCTGATGTGAGCTTTAACCAGTGTGCCAAGCAAGACTGCCGACACGATAGCTTTCAGATTGCGATTGATGCACCAAAAACAAACGTGCGGTCTACAGAAAAGGAAGAGATTAACATAAAACAAGTATGTTGAGGCAAAACTACCAAATAGCCTGATTGCTTTCAGGCCTACTAGGGTGCGTATGACAACGATAAACATAGGTACGTTGAAACCCTATTTCTCATATTTTGATTAGTTCTTGGGGCCTACGCTATCCTTTGGAGCACTCACACACATCACGGACATCCCGCTACGGACAGTGACATGGATATTCCCGACATTTGATCTCACTGCCATCGGCGGGATTCCATGAATCCCAGCTCCACCGGACATAGACCTACTTCACGTCTGCCTCAATCAACCACCAAGTCCGCACCCGTTTCACGACGACATTGGCGACCAACATAATGCCCCTCCATGATGCTCGGACATTCAAGTACATATTGATTGAATACATGCTGATTGTAAATACAGATATGATGGAATTGCGTGTTTGTCAAAACACAAAATCACCTCCCTCATAGTAGCCTGAAATCATCGCAGAAAATAACGAGTCCTTTCAGCAATACGAGTAGTATCGCCACTGACGAAAAGTACTTTTTGTAATCGTCCTTTTTACATCACAAGCAAGTACTTGGACGCACTGGATTGATGACATTGATTACGTTATTTTTAATAAATGAAATGTTGTCTTATCAACCTCCACCCTCGTGCCTATATTACTTTAAAGAGCAGAAATTGTAATTGGAAATCTATTATTTTTGCGTGGAATTGAAGAACTTATTAAACATAGTTAGATCGATGGCAAAAGACTGACAAGGGCCTCGTAGGAGTAGCAGCAAGAGCCTCTGCGGCCGAACACCGTGCAGCTCTGTTAGCCGGGTCATACTTCCATCTCCTCGTGGTACCATCAGGAAATTTTCTGACCATGGAAATAACTAACGAAAGAGAACGAATGGCTAGTATCCTGCGCCACAAAACAGGATTAATATCGGTTGGGCTATGGTCTAGAAAAACGTAACCGGAAAAGCCCACGTTGCTCAGAAACAACCACAATGATCCTCGGCTCTGTACGTGGAATTTTAGATCCCAGGGACCTCCCAGGGGGAGGGAACGAGCAAACAGAGCAAAAAAGTTGATCACGTTTAACATGGCAAAAGCCAGCTTCGATCTCTGTCCCTGCTCAATCCAAGTTGACACACAGCCTCCGCATGCCCCCCCCCCCCCCCCCCCCCGGGATGGACCAGGCAAAAGACGGATGAAAAACTGCGACATCTACTACGGGAACTGCTACAAGGAGAACAAACAGCGCCTATTCGGGTGCGGATTCGTTATTCGAGGAAGACTCCGACAAAAAAGTCTTAAGCTTTCGGGATATAAGCGAACGCCTCATAACAATCCGCATCAAAACTAAGGACGATCAACTCAAAGAAGAATTCTACGATCTTCAGAACATATGTATGCCCAATGTCCCAGCTACGACACAAAAATAGTCCTAGGAGATTTCAATGCAAAACTGGGCAAAGAGGACATATTTGAGTCGATCATAGGAAAGCATAGCCTCCATAACAACACATCCGACAACGGACTTAGGCTAATCGATTTCCTAGCGGGGCGTAACCTCCTTGTTGCAAGCACGCGATTCCCCCATTTCAACATCCACAAGGGTACCTGGCGGTCCTTTGATCAATCGACCATCAACTAGATTGATCACATTGCGATCGACGCCAGACACTCCTCCTGTATTCTCGACGTACGAACCTTCCGAGGGGCCAACATCGACTCGGACTACTACCTTGTTGTAGCCAAGGTACGAATGAGGATTCCAAGAATGCTTAGGAGTCGAGTAGGACTACGTTTGACGTCGGAAAGCTACAATCGCAAGAGACTGCCAGAATCTTTGCCGATCGTGTCTCCTTCAAGCTCTCTCAAAATCCGCCCACAGTAGCACAAACAATAGAGCAGGAATGGGCGCATTGCCAGAGCGCCGTCAGAGACGCTGCCTCAGAGGTGCTGGGTTTCAAACCGCCACCACCTAGAAACTCCTGGTTCGGTGAACAATGCGAACAAACCCATGCAGCAAAACAAGAGGCTTATTAAGCCATGCTGCGACGACGGACGAGAGCTGCTCGCGAAATCTATGAGCAGAAAAGAAGAGAGGAACACACGCTTTTCAGAAGAAAGAAGAGAAAGCACGGAAAGCGTGAGATCGAGGAGATGGAGAGATGCTTCCGCAGGAATGACGCCCGTAAGTTTTACAATGAAGTAAAACAAACATGCCATGGCTACAAAGCCAGAGCGGCGGCCTGCAGGGATGAAAATGGAGAACTGGTAGTGGAGTCGCAGTCGATGCTGAGGATTTGGATAGACCACTTCTGCAGACTGTATAACGGCGATGATAGACAAGATACCGCTGTCAGGCAGAACGAGCCATTCGTAATGGACGACGAAGTAACAGAATTCAGTCCACCCAACCTAGACGAAGTCAAAATAGCGATATCAAGACTTAAGTCCAATAAAGCCGCGGGCGCAGACGGCCTGTCTGCTGAGCTTTTTAAGGCGGCTGGAGATGAGCTGGTAAGGTGCATGCACCATCTCATTTGCAAGGTATGGTCGGAGGAAAGCATGCCCGACGAATGGAATCTCAGCATCGTTTGCCCGGTCCATAAGAAAGGAGACCCCTATAACTGCGCCAACTATAGGGGAATAAGTCTCCTTAACATCGCATATAAGATCTTCTCTGCCGTATTGTGTGAACGCCTGGAACCATTTGTGGAAAACCCGATCGGCTCTTATCAGTGTGGTTTCAGGCCAGGAAAATACACAATAGACTAAATATTTACGCTACGGCAGATCTTGGAGAAGACCCAGGAATACCAAATCGACACTCACCACCTCTTCGCCGATTTCAACGCTGCATATGACAGCGTGTATAGAGATGAGCTATACAAAGCCATTTCTAGTTTCAACATCCCTGCCAAACTCGTCCGATTGTGCAGGATGACAATGGAGAATTCTCGCTGCTCTATTAAGGTCGATAATGAGCAAACCGAGACCTTTGATATTAAAAAAGGATTTAGGCAAGGTGACGCGCTGTCATGCAACTTTTTCAACATTGTACTTGAAAAGATCGTGCAAGAGTCACTGGCCAACACAAGAGGTACGATTTATTTCAAGTCTACGCAATTGCTTGCGTACGCCGACGACATTGACGTGATTGGAGGACACAGCGAGACGTCAATAAGGCCTTTGTAAGCATTGAGGTAGAAGATGGGTCTCAAGGTTAATAAAGGTAAAACCAAATATCTGCTTTCATCTAAAAGAGACGGACAACACCATGGGCGGATATAACTTTGAAGTGGTCAAGGAATTCGTCTACCTTGGCTCACCCGATGACCAGCGACAACAACACCAGCGCTGAGATAAAACGCAGAATCGCTCTTGCCAAACCGCTGCTCCTTTGGGCTCAAGAGGCAATTGAGAAGTAGAGCCCTCTCTCGGAAAACCAAGGTGACACTATATAAGACCTTGATAATCCCAGTCCTCCTTTACAGCGCAGAGGCTTGGACTTTAACAAAAGCGGATGAAGATGCTCTTAATCTTTTTGAGGGGGAAATTCTGCGCACTATCTACGGTCTCGTTTGTTCAAACGGAGTATGGAGGAGAAGATTTAACGAAGAACTGTACGGGTTGTACAGCGACATCGGCCTGGTACAACGTCTACGGATATAGCGTCTAAGGTGGCCAGGCCATGTAGAGCGAATGGAAAATACAGCTCCGACCCGAAGAGTCTTCGAGTCCAACCCCGAGGAACGACGCAGCAGAGGACAACCGAATCTAAGGTGGCCCACAAAGGTGGAAGGGGAACTTAACCAACTGGGAGTGCGTCGCTGGCAAATGACCGTGCCAGCTGGAGAAGTTTGTTGGTTGAGGCCCAGGTTCACACCGGACTGTAGCACCACCTAAGTAAGTAGTAAGTGAGCATAAGTTTAGTTTTAGTAGCTTGTAATAAGCTTAACAAATTTACAAATAAGGAACAAGCTTTAACTCAATATTGTACAATTTGTCATTAGTTGTCGAGTAAAACTAGAGATTTTAAGATTTTGAACATAGTCAACGTAGAACCGGAAACCTTGAATAATATTGTACCAACAGGTCACCCTTCAATTACAAGTCCATATACTATGCATATATATCCATGAAGTTCGACATATGAAAGTGTAAACGTTCGAATAAATGGATTTACCAGCTTCCCAATCAATCGATAAATTAGGAAATTGCTTCATGAAATACCCCATGCTCATACGTACACAAGGACGAATGTTGATATTTAATTAAAAAATGGTGGGATGCACTACGGTTCCCAATCAAGGAAGGAATAACGCAATGATATTCAGTTTACCCCAACAGACTGACACCATGAGTAGAGTAATTTTGAGGGAATACTCAAACCAAAAGTCAAATCAATGATTAAATAAATATAACCAATCACTTACCCAGTGCTTCGATGCATTGTCCCTGGGGAAACATAAGTGCCCATACGTCAAAGAGTATTGAAGCGACTAGGAACCATACAAGACCTGCTCGACGTTGCTTGACTGAATAACTCTGGTAGAGCTTATTAAGCACAATATCAGGTAGAACGACAGTACCACCGGCGGCACTGTGTCTCTCCGGCGGATTCATATTATCAATTGTAGATTCCACTATCGTGTTCCTTACCTCATCCTGTTGCGGTGCTCGTTGTATATCTGATTTCGTATGTCCATTTGTGACTTGTGTGCCATTCCCGAGAGTGTTCAACTGTTTGGCGTCAGTCATTTCTCTCGTCCCTTTATTAAAACCGGTTACGACCTTCTCACCATTATAGCGTGTTAAATCAATGTACGATTACACTCGTATGTCTAACTTGTATATGTAGGTCCTGTATTACCTCGGCAACTACAAAATCTCGGCAAAAAAAAAAGGACAAACAGTACATTAATTATCTTACACACATCAGGGGACGTATCCTTTTGTGTGTTAACTATCTTAGCTCAATTAGAACCATGGGACATTGTCAACAAAATGAAATTGTACACACACCATGCCATGCTGCTTGGTAATGTACTATTTGTTCACTACCGCCTCCTCAATCTTCATTTACGTTCTTTGTACGAATAACTATTAAAGGCAGAAGGATAAGACCAAGAAATCCACATCCACATTCTTTGGCGCCAAGACGTAAGAATTTTGCTACCGATTGGCGGCAAACAAAATCTATTAGATTCCTTAAGCCACCTACCTCTAGAGCCTTTCATACCGCATTCGATATTCGTGGGAGTTACCACACCGAATATACTTTCTCTCAACAACTTTTTGGGAGAAGAAAAACTTTGCGATAATGATACCCACTACAACCCTATCTCTCTTAGCAGGAAAGGACTTGGAAAGGAATTGAAATCGCTGTTCTCCCCTCTACTGGGCTTCCTTATGACTTAAGGACGAACCATAACTTTACTCTGTACTTATCGTCGCACTTACACCGATATGTACATACATGCTACTTTTATTTTATTTTTTTTTTTCAACGAGATGGGGGAGGAAGATATGCCTTAATACGGTGGGCAACTGAAAATCATGTGGGGGATTCCTTGAAATTTAAAACGACATGCCAAAAAAGGATCAAGAAGTCGCCACAGCTGCAGATGTGCTGCTGAATTAATATCCCTTAAAGCTTTCGGTGAACGGGAATATATAATTGCCAATAGAGGGCTGCTGTTGATTCTGGGATAGAGGACTTTTCCTCCTCCCTTCGCTTTTCTTGCCTTCACCATACCCATACATATACTTTTCTGCCTTTCCCTGATGGTAAATCTGATTTGACGAGGTGTCTTAACACTTTTCACACAATTGCTCGTTTTCACACAAATTATCCTTTTCACTGGCGCACCATTATCACGGAAATAAAGGAAAGGAAAAAAAAAAACGGGACAAGGACACTAAATCATTTTTTTCTTTCTATTTGATTTGATACATATTTAAGGGACTCTTGTCACTTTCAGGCATTTTCAACACCGACTGTGCAAGTAAATTGCCTACATACGCTTACGCAAAACCACGAAAATATGTTTTAAGGAGTTTTTCTAAAAAAAATTTTTTTTTTTTCAATTTTTTTTTTTTCTAGGATATGTTTGGCTTCATCGTTACAACTGATTGAGTGCTGCTCGGCTCGAACGTTTTAATATAACCCTTTCGGCCCACTTTTCAAGTTAAAGTTTCGAGGGAAACTAAATTTGTTGGCAGCTTACAGTATGCCGAGCAGGCTGAAGGCAGATATCCTTTCCCATCTAAAATAGCTCTCTAATTATAGGTGAGAGAGATAGAGAGAGAGAGAGAGAGAGAGAGTAAAAGAGAACAGGAAGACGAGAGGTGGATGCTCTTTACCACAATATCCTTTACAAGTTCGAGTAATGGGGGAGGTACTATAAAAAGCTTTCGTTTGTTTTGGAGCTTTTTAGAACAAGGCGAAAGATAACAACGTTTACTTATGGCCTGACGTCTTGAAAGCTTTATGTTATGGCAATAATTGAGAGCCTTATCAACAATATCTGGAATTGAAAGAAAATAGGAAATCAGAATTCTGCATCCTTGACAAAGGCCTTTGCGAAGAAATGTCAAGAATAGGATTTTAGAACAACATCCACATCCTTCTAATATCAGAGGCACACTTCACTAATAAAAGCTTTCTAAATATCCCCAACTATAAAATATTCCACACTAACAACCTCAGCGGACGAGCTCACGGTGGTACTTACTTACTTACTAAGATACTTATCAGGCCATGAAGGATCTGAGCCCGAGCTATAGCTGCCTTCCATCCTTGACGGTCCCGGGCACGCTGCTTCCAGTTGTCAAGGCCAAGATGTCTTACATCCGCGATTACTTGGTCTTTATACCGGAGGTTCGGTCTTCCTCTTCTTCTAAAACCAGGAGGCTCGGAGTCGAAGACCCTCTTAGCTGGAGCGTTGATGTCCATGCGCTCGATGTGGCCGAGCCAGTGTGGTCGACGGATCTTTTTCTTCCGGACTACATCCACATCTTTGTACAGCTCGTAGAGTTCGCGGTTGTGTCTTCTTCTCCATTCACCTTCCTCACAGACAGGACCAAATATCCAGCGCAGAATTTTTCTTTCGAAAGAACCCAAAATCAACTCCGCTGTCCTGCTTATCGTCCAGCTTTCAGCTCCGTACAGCAAGACTGGCAGTATGAGCGTTTTGTAAAGCATGACTTTGGTCTTTCGAGTGAGAAGTTTTCACGCCAGTTATTTGGACAAGCCGAAGTAACAGCGGTTGCCAAGGGATCTCCACTGTGGTGTCATATGTGGAACTTACGTTTGCCCCGAGGTAGACAAACTCCTTAACTACTTCGAAATTGTAGCTGTCAATTGTTATATTTTGTCCCAGGTGGTGAGCGACGGAATGGTTTTTGCTTGACAGCATGTACTTCGTTTTGTCCTCATTGACCTTAAGACCAACCCGTTTCGCCTGTTAGAGCTGATACTCCGGACATTTGCTTTACTTTTCCCAAATTCTATAGATGATCTGGTGCATGCTCCCTACCAGAACATCACCGCTAGCCTTGAAGAGCCGTCTGAGCCTGCGGCGTTATTGTTCTTCAGCTTCTGAATAGCTGTGCCGACTTCTTCGATGCTGGGTTGGAGGACTACTCCAGCGGCTGGAGTTGCGATTTCCTCGGTCCCTACCACTCTCTCTTCGTCATGCTCGTTAAGCAGCTGCTGGAAATACTGCTCAAATCCATCCACTATTCCCTGCGGGTCGGTGACAAGATTACCCTCGCAGTTTCGAAGAGCCAGGGTGCTCTTTTTGAAGCCTCCTGTAAGAGGCTCGTGTTTAATGCTTATCCCTAGACTCCTCGATATCCTTGAGCTGGGAGGCTGCGAAGATTCTTTTCTTTTGTCGCAGTAGTTTTTTCTCCTCCCTTCTTTTGGCTCGGTACTCTTGGTTTTTCTCTGCATCGCCTTTTGATACACCTCGTCGGTTGCTGCCTTTTTGTGCTCACACTCGCCATCATACCGCGGGTTTCTTTCCGGGGGTGGTAGGTATCCTAAGGTGGTTTCAGCTACTTCCTGAATGGCTGAGCGGCAATGCAGTTATATATTATAGGCATTTGTGTTCGACATAGGCATACCGTAGAGTCTTTCGCTCAGCTGCTCCCTGTAGACTCTGATAACCTCCGGTGTGCTCAGGCGACCAATGTCGAACCTCCTCCTGGTGGGTTGGTGCATCTTTCTGACATTGGACAGTCGAGCTCTGAATCTTGCTGCTACGAGGAAGTGGTCAAAGTCGACACTTGCCCCTCTGAATGTTCGCACATTCAGGATGTTGGCGAGTGCCTTGTGTCAATGAGCACATGGTCGATTTTGTTGGCGATTCGACCATCCGGAGATCGCCAGGTTGCTGTGTGGATTCGCTTACGAGTGAACCTTGTGCTATTTATCACCGCATTACGAGCTGTCGCAAAGTCTGTGAGTCGGAAGCCGTTATTTGTTGTTGTATCGTGGAAGCTGTGCTTTCCCATCAATCCGCCAAGAGTGTTCTCTTTGGCGTTGAAGTCCCCGAGCATGATTTTAACATCGTACTCCGGACAAGTTCCGTAGGCGTTGTCCAGGAGGTCATAGAAGTCCTCTTGATGGGTATTCAGCCTCGTCGGTAGGGGCGTATGCACATATAAGGCTGATGTTATAAAATTTGCCTCTGATGCGGATCACAATCAGGCGATCACTTATATGTAGGTTTAAAGTGGTACAGCTAAAGCTCACTGTGGTACAGCAATCATAAATCAGACATTTCTTCACTATATTTCCCGCCTAAACATACATAAGGAGCATATGGAGTATGGAGCATACTTAAAACATATAGGACCACGCTTCATCGCACGGGGTGGCTTCAACGCAAAGTATACGGTTTGGAGCTCCAGACTGACCAACGAAAAGGGAAGTAACCTTATGGAAGCATTGACTAGCTACAATTGTAAGTTCCTTAGCACTGGAGAACCCACATATTGGCCTACCCCAGGAAGAAACCAGACCTTATGGATTTTTGTATTACTAAGCCAATTAACTTAAACCTACCCACAATAAAACCTTTTCTTGACCTCATCTCTGACCACGTATATTAATTGGATACCACCAAAAAGCCCAACTGAACAAAGCTATACCGCTCTTAACAAACCACAAGACAGACTGGAATACGTATCGCGAATTAATTGAATTAATTGAAATCCCACTAAAATCTCCCGAAGAACTTGAGAACGCAATAATGTACTTGAACGACTCGCTCTACCTTGCTGCACTGAAATCGACACCTACACTGAAGCAACAAAGCTAAACTCAATCAAGCGACGAAAGAACTAAAAGCAATCCTGAAGGAAGACAAAAACCGCAACTTAACTAAATATTTAATGAAAGTTTTAGCAACTCAAAAAACTAACTACTCGCTATGGAACTTAACTAAGAGCCACCATTGATGAATGATGATGGATCCTGGTCCAGAACCCCTGCGGACAACGCTAAGACTCTGGCTGACTACTTCAAAAGTACTGAATGTACACGAACATTCAACACAAATTTAAAAAAAATAGCCACGAACGAAATAAAACTCTATCTAAAAGATAGACTCAACCAAAGAAAAGCCGCCGGGTATGACATGATCACTGGAAAGCTGCTAAAGCAACTCCCTGACAAGGGCATCGTATACCTCAGACCAATTTTCAATGCTATACTCCCACTAAATTATTACCCCAAAGTCTGGAAAGTGTCCAAAATAATAGCCATTCCCAAGCCAGGCAAAGACCCAACAATGACCAACTCATATAGGCCAATAAGCCTATTACCTATTATATCAAACATTTTTGAAAAGAGGTTACTTGACCGTATTAATACAGTTGTAAGACAAAAAAATCTCATACCCGACCACCAATTTGGATTTGTGCAAAAGCACTCGACAATTCAACAGGTTCACCGAGTTACCAACAAAAAATTAAACGATCTGGACGAAAAAAGGTTTTGCGTGGCAGTTTACCTAGATGTTGCGAAGGCTTTCGATAGTGTTTGGTACAAAGGACTCTTAATTAAACTTAACAAAATGTTACCAGACTATCTAGCTTTCATCAAAAGTTATTCAGAGGACAGGCACTCTTATGTCTACGAATGCTCCAAACTATGCAAAATAGACGCAGGTGTCCCTCAAGGAAGTGTTAAAGGACCAACGCTCTATCCTCTCTACACATTTGACATACCAATACCAACTAACTCCATGCTAGCTACGTTCGCAGACGACACGGTTATTCTATCTTCCAACAAATGCATTAAACTTGCTACACGAAAAGCTAACTTAGCCCTAGATAGAACAGCTGACTGGTTCCGCAAATGGGGAATCAAGATAAACGAGAACAAAACCGTACAAGTCGTATCCACAGAAAACAAACTCCTTATATTACTTACTTACTTTGATGGCGCTACAGTTCGGGGTGAACCAGGGCCTTAACCAACAAGCCTTTCATGCCTGCACGATCTTTGGCCAGCCGCTTCCAGGGCCGCACGCCCAGTTGGTTGAGGTCCCTTTCCACCTGTGCGCGCCACCTTAGATGCAGTCGTTCTTTTCTACGTCATCCCTCGGGGTTGGTGTCGAAGACTCTTAGCTAGGCCGAAGACGTCTAACTAGGCCGATCTCGCTGTATAGCCCGTACAGTTAATAGCTGAATCTCCTCCTCCACTCTCCATTTATGCCCGCAGAATTATCCTCTCGAAACGCCCAAGAGCCTCCTCATCCGCTTTTGATAAAGTTCAAGCCTCAGCGCCGACCGGGATGATTAAGGTTTTGTAGAGGGATACCTTAGTTTTTCGAGAGAGGGCTCTACTACTCACTAAAGAAGCAGCGGTTGGCAAGAGTTATTCTGCGTTTTATCTCAGCGCTGGTGTCATTGTTGCTTGTCACTATCGAGCCATGGTAGACAGCATTGATGACAGCATATACATATTTGGTCTTGTCCCCATTTACCCTTAGACCCACTTTAGCCGCTTCTGCTTCAATGCTTGCGAAAGCCTCAATGACGTCTCGCTTTGTCCGTCCAATAACGTCAATGTTATCTGCGTAGGCAAGCAATTGTGTAGACTTGAAGTTGATCGTACCTCTTGTATTGGCCGCAGAGTCCCGCACGATATTTTTAAGAATGATGTTAAAGAAATCAGATGACAGTGCGTCAGTCTGTCTAAAACCTTTTTTAACATCGAAGGGGTCGGTTAGTTCACCTCCGACCTTAATGGAGCACCGAGAGTTCTCCATAGTCATCCTGCACAGTCCGACGAGTTTGGCAGGAATGTTAAAACATGACATGGCTCTGTATAGCTCGTCTCTATAAACGCTGTCATATGCGTGTCGACCTGGACTTCATGGGTCTTCTCCAAGATCTGCCGTAATGTAAATATTTGGTCTATCGTGGATTTTCCGGGCCTGAATCCACACTGGTAGGAACCTATAAGATTGTCGACGAACGGTTTCAGGCGCTTACACAGTACGGCAGGGAGGACCTTGTACGCAATGTTCCTGGCCAGCTCATCGCCAGCTGCTTTAAACACTACCACGGGGAGTCCGTCTGCTCCAGCAGCTTTATAAGACTTAAGTTTCGATATCACTACCGTAACATCGTATAGGTCGAGTGGACGGGATTCTCTTTCGTCTTCGTCCATTGTGAATGGTTCGTGCTGCCTGACGGCGGCCTTTTGACTACAGTTATACAGTCTGCAGAAGTGGTCCTTCCACAATCTCAGCATCGACTGTGACTCCACTACTAGTTGTCCGTGCTCATCCCTGCAGGCTTCTGCTCCGGCTTTATAGCCGTGGCATGTTCGTTTTACTTTCTGGTAAAATTTCCGAACGTCGTTCCTGCCGTAACATCTCTCCATCTACTCGATCTCGCGCTTCTCGTGCTCCTTCTTTTTCCTTCTCAGAAGCGCATGCTCCTCCCTCCTTTTCTGTTCATAGAGCTCGCGGACAGCCCTCGTCCGTCGATCATCAAACAACGACTCCATGGCTGTTCTATGGTTTCTGCAGATTGCATCGGGACTTGAGAGAGCTTGAGGGAGACTTGATCGGCGAAGTTCCTGGCGGTCTCCTGCGATTGCAGCTTTCCGACGTTAAATTTTGATGTTCTTACTCGAATCCGTTGATTCCGAGAAATTCGCATCCGTATCTTGGCTGCAACAAGGTAATGATCCGATTCGATGTTGGCTCCTCGAAAGGTTCAGACATCTAGAATGCTGGAGGAGTGTCTGCGGTCAATCGCAATGTGATCAATTTTATTGATTGCCGATTAATCGAAAGAGCGCCAGGTCCAGGTTATGGATGTTAAGGTGTGGGAATCGTGTTCTTGCTACTACGAGATTATGTCCCGCCATAAAGTCCATGCTTTCCTGTGACTCGTTCAAAGATAGCTTCCTTACCCAGCTTCGTAGTATGGTATATGTACTACGGTATTATTCTACTCTCTTTGCGGAGCTTTTGCTATGTTTTCCTGACTTTTTTCGACCATCCAGCAGTATTTAGCGCTGCGAACTATGAATGTTTCTTATACTTGTATATTTGATCTTCTCAGACTTAATATTCCGTCAAGAACTAAGGCTGTCTTAAATCGATTAACTCTAGATCTGTTATACCGATTAAAATGGGCCATTGTAACCGAAAAATGGGCACCATAATAAGCATTTAACTTAAAACGTCAACGTCCTGACAGCATTTAGAATAACAGGGGTTTCCAAAACCACGTGAACATGAGTATATAAACTACTGCCTAATACCTACCTAATAGATGGACCAGAACTTGCAAATACCAGTAGATCAAATGTTATACCTAAAGATAGGGTCAGAGTGAATACCTATCAGACCATCTGTTTCGTCAGATAAAATTCACTGTCATTCACCGCTGAAAATGACCATAGATGCAGATTGTCGTCTTTGTAAGCGTTGAAGAGGGAGAAATAAATTAAAAATTTCCATGACAACGCACTCGCAATGCATACACATATGTACGTACGATCGTGTGAATAACCCGGTCGTCAGAAAGCACGAAATTCGCTAATTTTTTTATCTTTCTCTTCCTTGTAATTTGGATGACAGCAACGCCTAAAATAGAAAAAGATATCTAGTGACGCAATGCAAGCACAGAATCGGTGGCCGATGCAGAGCTCGTGTAAGGTCAACCATTTGCGAAAACGCAAACTAAAATTTGAATTTCATTTCGTTCCGTTCCGTTCGAATCCATTCATTCCGGAGAGCGGCGTCTGTTATTTCGTTTTCATATTTACTCAACTCACACCATCGGGACGGCGCACACACATTCCCATAGCCTTGTACTATATACCCACTTTGTCAAACTCGTTTTTTTCTCTCTCTCTCTCTCTCTTCTCTTTTTTTTTCTGTTTTATGTGTATATAATGTACAGTCTGCATATACTCATAGTCGCTTACTCTATTTCCCGTCCATATAATCAAATTAAAGCGTCGAAAATGAATTTTGAAAAGGTTAATGTGTGTCTGTATGTATGTATGTATGTATGTGCAATTTTTTTTTTCAGCTAAATGGAAAAAAACCGCATCTAGGACTATGAGTGAGAGCACATACATACATACATATGCATAGGTACATACATTCATAGATAACGATTGGAGAAGCATGGCTATTAAATTGTCTAGAATCAACATCGTCAAGGTCTGTGTCCACTGGAGGGGGAGTCGTGCTGATAGGGTAGGTAGCTAGCATTCCCTCGTGTCTGACTCATCATGGGTACCGACAAACCAGTAGGCTTGTTGAGCTTGATCAAACCGCCGAAAGATCACACTAACTTGTGGTAGACTTTCCTAATTCCTAGCACATCCTAGGTAGGTACTCACCACTTTGAACTTGTTTTATAAGCTTGCAGAAGTACAATTCAATCACATACCTATCACCGGCAACTGTCAGCAGCATCCTCTTCGTGTGCGCATGTTGATGTGTTTCATTAAAAAGCGAAAATTCAAAAAACAAGCCAAACATACATACATACTTTCTCTCGCGTCGGCCTCATTTCAACTTTGTTTTTCACGCGCGTATTTCAATGACATTCCCATTAGTGCGCCAACTGCTTGCTTGCTTGCATTTAAATACATGTGCATGTACATGCATACACACATACATATGTAAGTTTCTAACACAACATCACTATTGTTGCGCGCCGGTACCACATCACCGCCGGCAATTACCAGCGGTCTATCCAGCCTTCGATCAGCCCCTACCGTCGCACACCCTCTCGGTTAAAGCAGATACGCTGAAGCAGATGTGTACATACAGATGCCTAGGTATGTAGAGCATTCGTGTTAGATGTACGCCAGCTGAAATGTGTCTTTTCCTATTGCGCCATACGCAACTAGATGAAGAGACGCGCTATATGTACATATGTATGCGTATGTTCATAGTTAGGTATAAATAACATCGGTCCCCTTAATCGACTGTGAAGCACCTTTGGTACGCCGCTTTCGTTTTTTTTTTTCGGAAATAATTGTAAAAGTATCTAATCGGTTGTTTCGTCTTTTTGTCTTCGTTCTCATCTTCTTTCTCCTGTACCGAGTGTTGAACGACAAAGTGGCACAGACATGGGCATGGAATACAATGCTCTTTTCTTGGAAGCATGGTAGACTGTACAAACGATATTTCGACTAGGAACACTTACCTACTCTACGTCGTTATATGGTAGGCAACACCTGTTTAAAAAACATGCGTGAACGCTGTATCTCTGGTCAATAAGGAGAGAAGATAGTATTTTCTATGATTTGGTAGATACCATTCATCAAGTTGTCTTCAATCGCCTCATTTAGCTACATGGTGGTATGTACATATCTCATTTTCTATGCTTACACACCAAATGCAATGATATAGTAAGTAACAGAGTCATTCATTTGATAAATGCAATTATTTCAAAGATTCCTTACCGCAACTAAGCAAATAGGATGCGTATTCGAGTGTGATTTGCCTCAAACGAACTTCCTCTCAAGCCTATTTCATTCTGCTCATCCCGAGTTCATTACCTTTCACCAATTAGTGGTGTCTGGTATAAACTCGGTGGGTCCCAAGCCTTCCATCCTTGACGGTCCCGGTCCCGGGCACTCTGCTTCCAGTTATCAAGACCAAGTTTTGTTTTTTATAGTTCGCGCAAGTTCAAGAGTCATACTCTTATTATGTTTGTCACACAACTTGAACGGAGAGCAGGTGGTTTGGATCGTAGATGTTGGTTTATTACTCTCCAGGGGTGGTTGTCCTAGATAGGATTCTAGAGGAACTCGACTAAATTTTCACATTGGTTGTAGTTCTTAGTAAATGTTCCATATCATTATGGTGTTATATTAGAACTGCGCACACAGTTGTCTTACATCCGCGACTACTTGGTATTTATGCCGGAGTTTCGGTCTTTCTCTTCTTCTTCGAAGTCCAAGACACTCTTAGCTGGAGCGTTGGTGTTCGTGCGCTCGATGTGGCCGAGCCAATTAAATCGACGGATCTTTCCCTCCGAACTATAACCACATCTTAGAGTTTGCGGTTATGTCTTCTCCATTCACCTTCCTCACATACAGGACCAATCGGAGCAGGATTTTTCTTTCGAAATAACACAAAATAAGCTCCGCCGTTCTGCTTATCACCTTCAAAATTCTCAATGTATTGTACAAGATGGGGCAAAAGTAATATCATAATGTGAATTGGTTTCGTCATTAGCGACAAACCTTCTAACATTCGCCACCTAAAATTCAAAGGCAGTACTACTTTATTTGGTTACATAGCACTATGTATTGAGGTGCTTAGGCATGGGCAGTAAAGTTTTGCCATCCACTCCTCGGGAATCTTTACATCTCCCTACTACGGCAGATCCTGGAGAAAAACAATTAATTCCAAGTCGACACTCACCACCTATTTGTCAACTTCAAAGCCGCATACGACAGCGTAATTAGATACGAGTTATACAACGCTATGTCCACCTTTGACATACCTGCTAAACTCGTCAGACTATGCAGAATGACTTTGGAGAATGCTCGCTGCTCCATCCGCGCTGTCGTGTGATTTCTTCAACATCATATTGGAAATGATTGTGCAAAAATCACTGGCCAATACAAGAGGCACAATCTATTTCAAATCCTCGCAACTCCTTGCATACGCCGACGATATTGTCATATTAGGTAGATCACAGCGAGATGTCAATGCGGCGTTTGCGAGTATTGAGATAGAGGCGGCGAAAATTAGTTTGGCGGTAAATGAGGGCGAAACTAAATATATGCTGTCATCAAAAAAGGACGCTCACCACCGACATCTTGGGCAGAACGTTTGTATTGGCAGATATAAGTTCGTGGTAGTTAAGGACTTCGTCTACCTTGGCTCCGCAGTGACCTGGAACAACGACATCAGCTCCGAAATCAAATGCAGAATCACTCTTGCCAATCGCTGTTTGTTCGGGCTCAGCAAGCAATTGAGTAATAGAGCCCTCTCCCGAACGACAAAGTTGACTCTATATAAGACCCTTATCATCCCGGTCCTGTTGTACGGCGCAGAAGCATGGACACTATCAAAAGCGGATGAGGAGGCCCGAGAGAAAGATTTTGCGCGTGATTTTCGGGCCTATAAATGCAGACGGGGGATAGAGGAAAGGATTCAACCACGAACTTTACGGCTTGTACAGCGACATGAGTCTAGTCAGGCGTCTACGGATTCAACGTCTAAGATGGGTGGGCCACGTAGAGCGAATGGACACTACAGCTCCAGTCTTTGAATCCAACCCCGAGGGGCGAAGAAGCAGAGGACGGCCGTAATTAAGATGGCGCACACAGGTGGAAGGGGACCTCAGCCAACTGGGTGTGCGGCACTGGAAAAGGCTAGCAAAAGATCGTGCTAGTTGGAGAGGCATGTTGGTTGAGGCCCAGGTTCACCCCGAACTGTAGCGCCCGTTAAGAAGAAGAAGATACGTTGTGGACCGACTCTAGCTAAATATCCGACAATTTCGACATTTGATAAACAATTTTTTGTCCCAGAGAACATTTCTATCATAAAGGTGCAATATTTAAAAAAAAAATAATGGCTAAACCAGTCTTTGTAGTGGTCCTCGTGGGCATTCTATTTATACCAAATAGATTGATATACATATACCCAAGACTTGTTATTAGCAAAGCAATCGCTGTTTGTTGATGCATTTCTCAATAGGAATTTGTCTATTCTATTTTCGGCGATAAGATGTTTTAAAATCTATCAGTGTTTCCAGTTCTATCGTTTTAGTGCTTTTCTCTTTTATAAAATGCTATCAAGGTCTTCGCTGAAAAAAGCCAGCTTTTCACACATTTATATACCTAAGTATATATTTTTGTTTTTTTGGTTGCGCCCATGGATGTGGAATCTTCAAAAGATACTGGTAACCCATGTTGCCAGCATGCACGATTCGCGGGATATTATTCTCCTTTTCCACACGCCTACGTACTAAACCACACCTCTGCACACTTCAACCACTCTCCCCGCGGGACTGCCGTTAGGTATTACTTCGCGGGGCTGGTTAGCGGTTTACGCTGTATCTCGAGTAGACGCCTCTTGGGTTCTTCTCTCTGCTTCGGCTTGCCGCAGCTTTGTCTGTATTGATGCAGTGTACGATCATGTTTCAGTCCAATTTTCCACCGTGTTCATCATATAGGGGACCAGGTTATCAGGACTTGGTACATTTAGCCTTTGCCTGTCCTGCATAAAGCGACTGCAGTAGAAAACTGTGTGTTCTGCGTCCTCCTCGGAGCTTCGGTATTGTGGACAAAAAGGCGAACTATCATATCCAAATCTATGCAGATACTTTCGATAGCCACTATGTCCAGACAAAAACTGCGAAAGATGATAATGGCAGTCTCCTGCCGGTCTTGATGTCCAAGTTTCGATGACGGGAATGAGCCTGTGCGTCCATCTTCCTTTTATGGAAGTGTCCCATCTGACTTGCCACATTGCCATGGATTCTGTCCGTTCTTCTGCTTTTATAAGCCTGGTCTGTTGCCGGTCTGGTGTTCGCCTGCGGTATACCCTGTTGAGGCTCGTCTGCCAATATATTAATGGGTTGCATTCCTGCTATGACGAACGCTGCATCATCTGATATGGGGGTGGCCGTGGTGCAGTGGTTAACATCATCGACCGCCGAGCGGAAGGTTTATGGATCAAATTTGCTTCATAGCCAAGAAAAAGTAATTCCTATACGGACAAAAAGTATGCAACGCAGTTGAGAATGGAAAGTGACCAGACATACTGCTGCAGTATATGGTCAACCGAAATTCATCCTCTGCGTATGCAATACTAAAGTGCTTGAACGAATTACTACGGACTAGCGCGGAATTTGGTCGACTCTCGTCCTATCTAGGTCTAGGACAACCACCCCTGAGAGTAGTGAACGAACATCAACGACCCCAACCACTGCACTCCGTTTAGGTCGTGTGTGTCAACACATCATACGAGAATCTTGAACCTGCGCGAGTCTCTAAAAAAAAATATGGTCCTGAACCCGCAGATTACTCTTATTGCGCACAGTCGATAGACTAAATCCATTTTCCGCTTTAGTCCTTTTACTGCAAGGGCTTCCGCCCAAATTGGAGCAGCGTAGAGTAGGACTGAGCAGACTACCCGTGAGAGTAGGACTCTGCGTGCATATCCGCCTATATTCGGAATCATTCGCGAAAGAGCTCGTTGTGCGTGTGATGCCTTCTCGCTGGAATACAGTATGTGTTCCCTGAAAGAAAGCCTGTTGTCTAGGATGACCCCTAGATACTTGACTGCTTTCTTGGACTTTCGCCTGATCTCCGACTAAGAAGCTCGCATATTCCACCTTTTTAAGGCTGGTTATGAGCACAGCCTCCGTTTTTTGGGCTGCTAGTTCCAGACCTCAAGGTTAATGAGACTAAAACCAAATATCTGCTTTCATCTAAAAGAGACGGACAACACCGACGTATTGGCCAGAACGTCACCATGGGCGGATATAACTTTGAAGTGGTCAAGGAATTCGTCTACCTTGGCTCACTGATGACCAGCGACAACAACACCAGCGCTGAGATAAAACGCAGAATCACTCTTGCCAACCGCTGTTTCTTTGGGCTCAAGCTCGGAAAACCAAGGTGACACTATATAAGACCTTAATCATCCCAGTCCTCCTTTACGGCGCAGAGGCTTGGACCTTAACAAAAGCGGATGAAGATGCCCTTGGTCGTTTCGAGAGGAAAATTCTGCGCACTATCTGAGGTCCCGTTTGTTCAAACGGTGTATGGAGGAGAAGATATAACGAAGAACTGTACGGGTTGTACAACGACATCGGCCTGGTACGACGTCTACGGATACAGCGTCTAAGGTGGCTACCGAAGGTCTTCGAATCCATCCCGGAAGAAAGGCGCGGCAGAGGACGGCCGCATCAACGGTGGCGCACGCAGGTGAAAGGCTATCTTAACCAGCTGGGCGTGCGGCGCTGGAAACAGCTGGCCAAAGACCGTGCCAGCTGGAGACGCTTGTTGGTTGAGGCCCAGGTTCACCACGGACTGTAGCGCCACCTAAGTAAGTAAGTAAGTTCCAGACCGGCAATTGGGTGGCTCCCAATCTTTCACTTTAGCGATAGCTGCGTTCGCAGTAGCCTCTACTTTCTCTATATGCTTAGCCACTGTGACGATGGCAATATCGTCAGCGAAGCCGATGATTCGTACTTCTTCGGGAAGCGCTAGTCGTAGAACGCCATCGTACATGATGTTTCACAGGAGAGGTTCAAGGACTGATCCTTGAGGAACACCCGCCGTTACTTGGTAGAATTTTACGCCTTCATCGGTATTGTACCTTAGCCTCCTGTTGTTAAAGTAGTCGATGACAGTCCTTAATAAATAGGAGTGGGTACCCATGTCAATTAAGGACTTTTGTATGTGCGCCCACTTTTGAGGGCGCCGTGGTTAGTGTGTTGGACTCTAACGCACGATGAGCGAGTTCGGATCCCGATAACACCAACGCCATCGAATGTTTATTTCGCGGCGTCCTTCCTCGACGGGGTACTGGCAAAACCCCCCGTAGTATACTTGCCATGAAAAACCTTCTCAACTCACGCCGTTCGGAATCGGCATTAAACTGTAGGTCCCTTTCACCTATGTGGAAAATAAATCACACACAACATGGGTGATTGAGAGAAGCTTGGCTCTGGTCCTTCATGGGCTGTAACGCCACCAAAAGAAAAAGAATGTGCGTCCAGTTAACCGAGTTAAAAGTGTTTTTTATGTCAAGCCTAATTACTGCACGATACTTCTTCTCCCCCCATTTCCATCTTTTTCCTTTGATGGCGTCCGCAGCCAGGTTTACCACTGTTTCTATGTCGTCGACCGTTGATTGAACCTTTCTGAAGCCGTATTGGTTGGCTGACAATGCACCGTTAGCTTCCGCCACCGCCAGTAACCTATCGTAGATCACTCGTTCTAGTATCTTGCCTAATGTGTTCAACAGACAAATTGGCTGATACGAGGACGGTTCTCCAGGTGGTTTCTTCCCTTTTGGTACTACTGCCAAAACTGTAGGTACTGCCAAGTACCTACACATGTACATATGTATGTTTTTACTTATTTGTTGAAGGTGTCTTGCGTGAGTTCACCTGCTGTGTCGTGGTATTTTCCATTTATGCCAACAAGTAGTCGTCGGTCGTCGGCTATGTTCGTTTAAGATATCATAAAAGCATTTCCTCGATCGTGCGTCTTCATTGTTTATTTTCTTATAAAAAATAAAAAAGAAAGAGGGAAAGCTTTACTCTCGTGTCATACAAGTTCAAAGTTACGCCTCGATAAGTCCAACGCACTTGTACATTAATTGTGTATAGGAAAGTTGTGAAGTAGTCTATCATCATAGTTAGAAGTGCATCATTCTTAGTCGAGTAAAGTTTGAAATGCACTGGCCCACATAAGATGCCTATCGGCAGACCTAATCCCTGTCTAAACTGGTTCTATTTAGTTTATTCCTCTTGGTCTTGGACACATCAACAAATACACATTTGAGAGCTTTTAAATTTCAGGACTCACAGAATGTCACGATATGGTAGCATTTTTTGATACAATATTACTGCGCATACACTTTGATTATTCATAAATTCTCGAAATATCTTTTCTTGTTTTAATAAGAAATAAATAAATCCACACATCGACAGCAATTGGAGGTCAAAACTCGTTCATTCTATGACTAAATGCTATCCGCAGTGTATACTGTGCACATGAATGTAAATCCATATCAGCGTGTAGCAAGCGTTCTTAATTATTTATTTATGACTACAGCTTAATCGCGTCTTTTCACATGAGAAGCTTAACGGCACGGCAGTGGCTGCCGCGATGAACTTACCATCTAATAGACTAAAGCCAGAAAACACGATGCGATAGATCAGTTCATATAGTCAAATGCTTATTTTAGATAAGTTTATCAAACGGAATATTGATTTATGATGAAGTGTGTATAGTAGCTTCGCCGTATGTACAGGTCGTATTAGCAGCATATCATTCGAATTGAGATTTATGTGGAGGTATGCATCTGAACATAATTTGAATGAGTCAATGCCAGTACTGCCAGAGGCTGGTCTGGCATCCAAATGTGTTATAACGTTCAATTTAAATTCGCAATACGCCATTCTGTTATATCTTTGAACTTTTCATTGTTTTCCTTATTTCGGCATCCGATTCAACCGCGAAATTTTCCACGCACAAATTGAAGGAAGTCGCGCAGTACAGTGCCTGGGCAAGTGTTTTCATTTGATTGGTCTTCTTTTTAAAATTATTTTTAATCAATAAACAAAACGCCGTCCAATGTCTTTATGAGGTCTTTGGTCTTCCACCCTTGCGGAAGCCTTGGAGAGTGGTAGTATTATAGCTCTATGGATTCATGGTATACGATAATTTAATAAGACCTTCAATCTTGGTTAAGTGAGCAGTTTTGTGTTTGACCATGCGATGGAGCGTTGCCAATCTATTTGCTTTTTTTTCCCTCACTTGTATCCACAGGGTGGGCCAAATATAAGTTTCTTTTTTGTAAAAATGCACTAAAATGAACAAAATTTAAATTTTGCGATGTATTATGGCTTTATTAGTAAGAACAAACATTGCCATTAATTATGAAATGAAACGGCTGCCTCGGCTGGATTCGCGGTAGTGCATTCTGTTACACCAATTTTCCAAGACATTGGCCTTAAGTGCTTGAATCGTTTTCGGATTGTTGGCATAATATCGGTCCTTCATGGTTCCCCGCAAAAAAAAAGTCCAAAGGGGTCAAATCGCAGCTCCGAGGCGGCCAATTGACATCGCCAAGGCGGCTGATAACACGATTTGGGAATTTGGTGATTGTGGCATGGGCTGTGTGGCATGGCGCGCCATCCTGCATGAACCAGAGGTCATCCAAATCCTTGTCTTCAATTTCCTACATACACACATTTTCAGTGGCCCGCATGTTCCACTAAAAGGGTCGCGGGGGTAATGCGCGCACGCGGTATCTCCAGGCCACTCGATCCTCTGCCATCGACTCTAACTCACCAGGAGCTATGCCCATGCACACCCATTTGGTCCAACCACCTCGTTCTGGGTCTGCCAAGCGGTTGCCTGCCTGATGGTATTGCATTCAAGGCACGCTTTTGAAGTCGTAATAATGGCAACATTCATCTCACGTGACCAAACCATCGAAGCATAGCCCTTTCCGTTCGGAGAAACAGCTGCTCGTCATTGAGCTCCCCGCGCACTGCCGTATCTCTCACCCTATCCCGCCGAGTAACTCCCACGTCAGCACGAAGAAATCTCATTTCGACAGCTTGTATTCGCGATCTTATTCTTTCGGTTAATACCCGAATTTCATGACCATAGGTGAGAGTTGGAACAAATACTGAGTTAAAAACCGCTAACTTAGCTTTGACACCAAGTTCGGTCGTCCTGATTACAGATCTTCCAAGCTGTTTCAAAATTGACTCAGCTTGACAAATCCTGCAGGAGAGCTCACTATTACTCCTCCCATCACTCGTGAAAAAGACCACGAGATACTTAAACTTCTCCACAGTGGAGTCCCAACTAACATGTAGAGTGCATTGGACAGGCGTTCTGGAAATAACCATTACCTCGAATTTGTCCACGTTAACCCTCATTCCTGCATAAGCACATACGGCAACAAACCTATCGCGCGCGCTGGAGTTCCGTCTGGGAGGATGTGAGGACAACTAAGTCATCTGCAAAAAGAAGATGGCTTACCCTCAATTTTCCCAATGTGAAACACTCCTCGCCTCGACTGCGATGCAGCATCCAGTCCAGATATGTATAAGGAGAGGTAACAAGGCGCACCCTTGGCGAAGTCCAACGCCCACGTCGAAAGATGTTGAAAGGTTGAGACTGAATCGCCGTCAACAGAGGACCATTAATCCCATACTTTTGCAGAATACTCCAGAGTTTACCTCGATGAAGTCCGTCATACGCCTTTGCCTAATCTACAAAACAGCTGTAGCTCGGTTTAGCGTACTCCCAAGCCTTACCGAGTACCATTCTTGGAGTGAGAAGCTGGTGGGTTGTACTTCTGCCGTAACGAAAACCGCACTGTTCATCTTCTATCCTGGATTCGACCATTCGATTCAATCGCTAAAATGACTTCATCCACCATCGGACTATTTTCCGCCCTACTCAAGGCTATAGGTCTGTCGCCCTCAGCCTCCTGTTTAGGATTGAGCAGCTCCGAAAAGTGCTCGCTCCATCTGCGTAAGATGTCCATCTCATTGGAAGGCAACACACCACCATTGGATTTAACTCCTTCGATAATGTTGAATTTCCTTACTCTGAGCCGGCGAATGGTTTGCCAGAACACCTTTTTCGCAGATCTATGGTCGCTTTCCAACTTCTCGCCAAACTCCTTCCAGGAATGCTCTTTACCTGCTCGCACAGCCAATTTGCAAGTTCTTCTGCATTAAACCGTAGGTCCCTCTCATCTGTGTGGAAAATAAATCACACACAACATGGGTGATTGAAGAGAAGCTTGGCTCTGGTCTTTCATGGGCTGTAACGCCACCAAGATCCGATCAAATATCCCTGCTTGCTGAACGTTTGTCAGATCGTTAAGGAAGTAAGATCCTAGGTATCGTTTCCTGATTGTGCAGAATGCTGGTGAATGGATTCGGCCTCCTCCTCGTCTAGACAGCTTATGCAGAAATCGTTCGGAACTAATCCTAGTTTTTGCGCGTGACTGCCAATAAGGCAGTGTCCTGTGATGACACCGATGATTTTTTAGATGTCAGTTCTTTTTATGGAGATTATACTCCTAGTCCGTTAACTGTCGAGTCGGGGCCAATTTGGTATGTCTCTGGGTTCATCTCATGCCCCTCCATCTAGCACGATCTTTCGCTAGTCTTTTCCATTGCCGCACACCCAGTTGGCTGAGGTACCCTTCCACTTGTGTGCGCCATCTAAGTGCGGCCGTCCTCTGCTTCTTCGTCCCTCGGGGTCGGATTCAAAGACTCTCCGGGCTGGAGCTGTGGTGTCGCTTTACAGCCCGTAAAGTTTGTGGTTGAATTTTTTCCTCCATCCCCCGTCTGCGCTTATAGGCCCGAAAATCTAAAATTTTTCTCTCGAACCGACCAATGGCCTCCTTATTCGCTTTTGATAGTGTCCATGCTTCTGCGCCGTACCAGGACCGGGATGATAAGGGTCTTATATAGAGTCAACTTTGTCGTTCGGCAGAGGGCTCAATTATTCAATTGCCTCCTGAGCCCAAAGAAACAGCGATTGGCAAGAGTGATTCTGCGTTTGATTTCGGGACTGATGTCGTTGTTCCACGTCACTGCGGAGCCAAGGTAGACGAAGTCCTTAACTACCTCAAACTTATATCTGCCAATACAAACGTTCTGGCCAAGACGTCGGTCGTCGGTTTTGCCCTCGTTTACTGCCAGACCAATTTTCGCCGCCTTGAACTCAATACTCGCAAACGCCTCATATTGTCGGCGTATGCAAGGAGTTGCGAGGATTTGAAATACATAGACTGTGCCCTTTTGTATGTATTGGCCAGTGATTTTTGCACAATCGTTTCCAATATGATGTTGAAAAAATCTCACGACAGCGCATCGCCCTGCCTAAATCCTTTTTTGACATCAAAACTATCGGTAAGGTGTTCACCGATTCGGATGGAGCAGCGAGCATTCTCCAAAGTCACCCTGCATAGTCTGACGAGTTTAGCAGGTATGTATGTCAAAGGTAGACATAGCGTGGTATAGCTCGTCTCTAATTACGCTGTCGTATGCGGCTTTGAAGTCGACAAATAGGTGGTGAGTGTCGACTTGAAATTCATTGGTTTTTTTCAGGATCTGCCGTAGGTGAAGATTTGGTAGATGGTGGACTTCCCTGGCCTGAGTCCGCACTGATAAGGAGCTATCACCTTATTCACAAAAGACACGTTCATTTTATCTTATAAAAAAGAAATAACTTTTTGCAAACTGAATCAATATCGGATATTCCATGTGCTACAACCTAATGGCACAAGGGCATGCATAACGCCATTTTCCACTGTTCCATTTCGCATTTTTCAATTTGAATGAGAACGGTTAACAGGCGCCCAATCGAGTCGAATGACCACATACATTTCTTCCTCTCGTTCTCCACTTCGCACTGTTCCCATTCCGATTCGTGTCTCAAACGAAACGGAACACTACTCTCAGCTCAGAGTTTCGAATTGGTGAACGTGAGCAATAGCGCCGGCACACCACACCGGCTTTTTAGCAGTTTCACTTAAATTTGATTCATAACCGTCGTCTGTCCCTTTCCCGCCAAGCATTTGTTGCTTAGCCAAATAGTTGCGCTTCTTTTTCGGTAACGTGCTCTGTTCGAGAGACGCTCTTTCGCCGAAAAGTGACACATACCTATTTATATACGGTCGTATAACTTGGCTACATACGTATGTATATACGTACCTAGGTGCCTAAATTTTGTGCTTAATCAAAGGTTTGATCTGCCTGTAAATATGTACGTATGCATAGATTCAAAAGTGCTTATGCGTGTGTGAATGCATACTTACGTATAAAATGTACATATGCTCAAGTTAGAAAAGCTTAGAACGACTATACTTGCGCGCATGCATATCTGTAGATAGCTAGGTACATACATAAGTACCTACTTCAGTAGACACATTTTTTTGTGGTAAATGTATCTACACAAGGCGTGCATACATATTTGCATGTACAGGGTGTTAGGGGAAAGATTGGAAATTTCAAAACAGCCTGCTATAGCAGACGACAGACGTTTAAAAAGAACGGTCGGAAGGTGATTGTAATTGGGGTCGGATTATCAAGTCGCATTGTTCATGATTAATTAGCGCGCGAACACAATCGCGCAGCAGTGAACAATAGAAATGGCGCTTGTGCGATTTTGTTGTTGGAATAACCACGTGCTACTGAACTCGGATGCAGATGAATCAAACAATGAATTTAATTTAATGTCATGTTGGTGATCAATGTGATTGTTGAGCACGACAGTGCTTTCTGGAGTCACCCAGTTTACCTACATAGATAGTTGATTTGTTGTTTAGTGCATTATGTAAATGCAAACTTGTAGGACCTTTCGAACAGGACATTCAATATGACGGTCGGTTTATACAGGGTGAACCAAATACAAGTTTCATTTAAAAAATGCAATAAAAGAACATTCTCATTCTCATTAATTACGAAATACAACGTCGTTCAAGTGGCTGCCTCGGCTGGCTTCGCAGTAGCGCAATCTGTCACCCCAATTTTCCAAGACCTTGTTGATGGTTTCGGGCTGTAGCTCACGGATGGCTTGGATGTAATTGGCCTTAAGTGCTTAAATCGTTTCCGTATTGTTGGCAAAAAAAAAATTCCAAAGGGGTCAAGTCGCAGCTCCGAGACGGCCAATTGACATCACTAAGGCGGTTGATAACAAGATTTGGGAATTTGGTGCGTAAAAGATCGATTGTGGCATGGCGCACCATCCTGCATGAACCAGAGGTCATCCAAATCCACGTCTTCAATTTCGGTAAAAAAAAAAAAAGTCGGTTAACATGGCTCTGTAACGCCCACCGTTGACCGAAACGTTCCCAACCTCATTTCCGAAGAGAAATGGTACAACGATGCCACCACTCCATGTTTACTTACTTTACTTAACGGGCGCTACAGTTCGGGGTGAACCTGGGCCTCAACCTTTCCCTAGTCTTTTCCAATGCCCGCCCAGTTGGTTGAGGTCCCTTTCCACCTGTGCGCGCCACCTTAGGTGCGGCCGTCCTCTATTTCTTCGTCCCTCGGGGTTGGATTCAAAGACTCTACGGGCTGGAGCTGTGGTGTCCATTCGTTTTACATGGCCTAGCCATCTTAGGCGTTGGATCCGTAGACGCCTGACTAGACTTATGTCGCTGTACAACCCGTACAGTTCTTGATTGAATCTTCTCCTCCAAACCCCCTCTGTGTTTATAGGACCGAAAATCGCACGCAGAATCTTTCTCTCAAAACGACCAAGGATTTCCTCATCCGCTTTAGATAAAGTCCATGTTTCTGCGCCGTATAACAGGACCGGGATAATTAAGATCTTATATAAGGTCAACTTGGTCGTGCGAGAGAGGGCTCTACTTCTCAGTTGCCTCTTGAGCCCAAGGAAGCAGCGGTTGGCAAGAGTAATTCTGCGCTTGATTTCGAAACTGGTGTCGTTGTTCCAAGTCACTGCGGAGCCGAGGTTTATGAAGTCCTTAACTACCTCAAATTTACATCTGCCAATATGCACGTTCTGTCCAAGACGTCGGTGTTAAATGTCCTTTTTCGATGACAGCAGATATTTAGTCTTGCGCTCGTTAACTGCCAAACCAACTTTCGCCGCCTCGAACTCAATACTCGCAAATGTCTCCTTGACATCTCGCTGCTATCCACCTATTATGTCAATGTCGTCGGTGTATGCAAGGAGTTGCGAGGATTTGAAATAGATTATGCCTCTTGTATTGGCCAATGATTTTTGCACAATCATTTCCAATATGATGTTGAAGAAATCACACGACAGCGCATCACCCTGCCTAAATCCTTTTTTGACCTCAAAACTACCGGTCAGGTCTTTACCGATTCGGATGGAGCAGCGAGCATTCTCCAAAGTCATCCTGCATAGTCTGACGAGCTAGCAGGGATGTCAGAAATAAATATGGTGTTATATAGCTCGTCTCCGGCAGATCCTGGAGAAAACCAATGAATTTCAAGTCAACACTCACCACCTATTTGTCGACTTCAATGCCGCATACGACAGCGTAATTAGAGACGAGCTATACAACGCTATGTCTACCTTTGACATACCTGCTAAACTCGTCAGACTATGCAGGGTGACTTTGGAGAATGCTCGCTGCTCCATCCGAATCGGTGAACACCTTACCGATAGTTTTGATGTCAAAAAAGGATTTAGGCAGGGTGATGCGCTGTTGTGTGATTTCTTCAACATCATATTGGAAACGATTGTCCAAAAATCGCTGGCCAGTACAAGAGGCACAATCTATGTATTTGAAATCCTCGCAACTCCTTGCATACGCCGACGATATTGACATAATAGGTAGATCACAGCGAGATGTCAATGAGGCGTTTGCGAGTATTGAGTTCGAGGCGGGAAAGTTGGTCTGGCGGTAAACGAGGACAAAACTAAATACATATATGCTGTCATCAAAAAGGGGCGCTCACCACCGACTTCTTGGCCAGAACGTTCGTATTGGTTATGAGTTCGAGGTAATTAAGGACTTCGTCTACCTTGGCTCCGCAGTGACCTGGAACAACGACATCAGTTCCGAAATCAAACGCAGAATCACTCTTGCCAATTGCTGTTTCTTTGGGCTCAGGAGGCAACTGAGTAATAGAGCCCTCTCCCGAACGACAAAGGTGACTCTATATAAGACCCTTATCATTCCGGTACTGTTGTACGGCGCAGAAGCATGGACACTATCAAAAGCGGATGAGGAGGCCCTTGGTCGGTTCGAGAGTAAGATTTTGCGCGTGATTTTCGGGTCTATAAACGCAGACGGGCAACCACGAACTTTACGGGCTGTACAGCGACATGAGCCTAGTCAGGCGTCTACGGATTCAACGCCTAAGATGGCTGGAACATGTAGAGCGAATGGACACCAAGGCTCCAGCCCGGAGAGTCTTTGAATCCAACCGCGAGGGACGAAGAAGCAGAGGACGGCCGCATTTAAGGTGGCACATACAGGTGGAAGGGGACCTCAGCCAACTGGGTGTGCGGCAATGGAAAAGGCTAGCAAAAGATCATGTTAGTTGGAGGGGCATGGTGGTTGAGGCCCAGGTTCACCCCGAACTGTAGCGCCCGCTAAGAAGAAGAAGAAGTCTGGATGATTTTGTTAATCACATTGGTACATAATTGTGACGAACAGAATAAAAGTAAAATTCCAATCCAGTACAAATGGCTCATAATATTATAACTAAATCGTGTGTCACTTAATAAGATTAAGACCAATAAGATGTCATCTCCATTTACCACATTTAAGTGGTACATATGCTCGCTGACATTTCCTCTAATTCGTTTATGGAAACCGGTTCCGGTTGACGTCTAAGCAACTCCATTCATCCATTAGAAAACAAAACTGCCATAGCAGATGGTGGGTTTCAAGACATTTAACAAATTAATATACATAAGGCTATTGCTCATTAGTACTACCTGAGTTCACCCATCCTTCGTATGGAATTACTTATGGTATCCTCTGTTTCTTCCAGGGGCTTAGCCAACACAATCCCTTTATATCAGGAAAAGAATTGATTTTTATCTGGTTTGAGAGATACAGTTCACGATATTCCATAGTATAGGTCCTAGTACTGATACCTGCGGAACTCCTTCAGTTCTGCATAATGATATAGCCTGTTGCTGAAATAAGGTACGTGGATTTAAATTGTTGAGAATTAATTTGAATAGAAACCCTGACATGATCAATAATTTAAGGTAGAGTAGCTAAGTCCCCGGTTAACAGAGTTGAAGGCGTTTTTGGCTTTAATTTTTATGATAACTCCTATTTCGTAGGACTTTTGCTCCATTTCTTACCTCAAATTGCTTTTGCCATGGTTTTTTGTTTACAGTCGCATGCGCACTCAAGGCTAAGGCCTTGTAACGTATTGAACGTTGTGCGAGCGAAGGTAACAGGGTGGGGGAAAATTTCGCGCAGGTTGATGTTTTTGACACACAACCTGAACGGAGTGCAGTGGTTTTTGGGTCGTAGATGTTCGTCGACTACTCTCAGGGGTGGTTTGTCCTACATAGGACGAGAGCCGACCAAATTTCGCGTTGGTTATAGTCAGTAGTAATTCGTTCGAGCACTTTAGTATTGCATACGCAGAGAAACTGGAGTCGTCTTATTAAATCATATTTTGAGACTTTATCTAAAAATATGAAGAAACGTTCGTTCAGTGTTCTATTTTTGATACCTCAAGCATAGCTCGTGACGTTTGTCTTCGACAAACATGCTCAGTTATCATTGCCATTTTGTTATAGAGAGACTGACTCCCGAGCAACGTTTATAATAATTCCGTCCCCCTGACCTCGACGAAGTTAAGATCACCATACCGAAACTCAAGTCGAATAAAGCTGCTGGAGCAGATGGACTGTATGCTCATGCTCTTCAAAGCAGCGGTAGATTACCTGGTTAGGAGTATGAGCCAGCTTACAGATAAGCTAGATATGGTCAGAGTAAAGCATGCCCGAGGAATGGAGCATCGTTTGCCCGATCCGGTTCTAGCAGTTCCCATACCTATTGACATTTTGTCCGTCGTTTCTTCGTTTGTCGCTCTTGTGATGAAGTATATCACGGCTTGTTGCTCGATAGCTTCTGGTATTTCGTAGGAAGCCATTGCCGCATCAATGAACTTGTGCTCGTTTTCTACTCCTGAATATTTGCTGAAAGACAAATACCAGTCATGCTGTCGATCGACATCTCCGAATCCAAGTTCGACATCTGCAAGTGTTTGATTCGTGTGGCTCATATAAGGGAGCTTCTGGCTTTACATTCTCTTCGACAACGTCCGCCATCTCTATGTTTAACGTCAAAACACCGACTCCATGTGCCCTGTATGACTCTTCCCATGTTGTGTGCGTCAGCAAAGTTGTCATATCGACTCTCCATGGAGTATGAAGTACCAGTTGTTGTTTGTAGTAGATTTCGTCGGTTTCACGGGATTTACCTTTCACGACTTTAGGAATGACTTGAACAACTCTTTGTTTTCTACCAAGATGCGTCTTGTAAACGGAAACTGTCATCACTGGGCGTGCAGTAGTTTTGCTTCACATATATTCAGTTTTCATGATGAATATGGCCGTATTCGCAAAATTCTTTAAGAAAAATGTCGTGACTTGGTGGCGAAAAGCATAAAAAAATGGAATTTTTGTTAAAATTTAAATAATTGCGCGCGCAAATTTTTTTTTTCGAATCTTTCAATTTTTTTTTAGATTTAATTTGGTTTTTAATTTTTTACAATTAAACTAAATCGGAATTCATAATTCCGGCTTCGTCATGACCCGATTTATATGGTCAACTAAGAGTGTAAACAATTCCATCTCTCTAAAATGTCAGGAAGTGGTCCAAAAACGCGAACAACGTTTTGAGTCCGAGTCGGCACAAAGAAAGCTCACCTTTGGTTCGCTTTGATAAGCAAAAACCAAACTTCTCATTTACTGAGCACCCTGTAAGAAGTCTTTACTTACATAATACCATAACAATTTGTGTGTAAACAAGTGTACATTATGTACGAGAAAGAAATTCTGCTATCTATGTATCCATCTGAACTACAAACAAGCTTTTCTCTAAAATATCGATTGTTGACCTTTATTAATTAAGAACTCAACTAATGGGACATCACGCACGCACTTTCCACATTAATGAATTGTGCTGATTAAAAGTGCTTGAAGCAAACAATAAGCTCTTTTGTGGGAGCATGTTGGTTCTGCTCCTACAGGAGTATCAAGGATATCAGTATATATGTAGGTACATATTGGCACTCATGTTTTATACACGGGCACGCACACCGAGTAGAAATACGAGTGCTTGTGCTGATGGACGTTATACATAAATTTAATTTCAATAACGAAAATAGGTATTGATAAGTCCTTTATCAATAGGTGTACAAGGATCCCCACATATACACAATTACACATGTGCACATGTCATAGAACCACCCGGAAGGTTAAATATTTTTGGGCTGCTTGTTTAAGTGGCTACTATACAGCATACACCAAAACAGGTTCATATGCTCTGCTGTTGTTCAGAAATCAGGCACGCAAATGTATTTATGCATTCTAGCTGATCAACTAGATACTAGATTTGCTCTTTAAGCATGGATTTATTAATTAGAAAGAAAAAAAACCGACAACGGAAGCCGAATGGTCTTGAAAACGGCCATATGTAGATACGCTTTAACAAGTCATATGGCTTTACAACTTTTCTTTTCTATTTATTATTGTTTCTATTTTCGAATTAGGCCGCATGTAATGCGCGCCAATTGAAGGGTAAAATCAATCGTAAAGAGAATGCTCTGGGGGTGGGTCATCAAAGGTGTTTAATAATAGAAATCGAATTGTTCCTCCAAACCAAATACTATTTGAGGTTAAAACAAATAGTCCGGAACTTGGCATTGTACTAGTATTAAGGCTCTTTCCGACCACATCTACGTACCTACATCTTCATAGATGAGTGCTTATCTGTTGACGCTCTCGTGGAAACTGATATTGCTCATGTTTGCATGTCGTTTTTGTCTATTTCTTTTTAGTATCTTTCTCAAGAACACACAAAGGCATAAGGTCAAAGCAATTACTTTCGTATGGAGTATACATATATTCATATTTAATAGGTTTAATGCACGTTTAGTACAATAAAAAGGTTTCAAGAATAATCATCTCGTCAAAATTCGCAAAAAAAGTGGGACGAAACGCAGTTCACAACTCAATCTAAGCATATTGGCCATATGCAAATGTTGCGCACGCCGTATGCGTATAGATCGGACACCAGTGTCTGGTACCTTAGAGCTTCTTGTATTACTCGTAGTCATAAAATCTTTGTTATGTTTAGGTACTTTTGAGCAGTGAACTGCCAAATTCATTGGTCTATCTATTTTCTTCTTTTTCGGCGCTACACTTCATGGCAAACCTGGGCCTCCTTTAAAAAAACAAAAACCTCTCAAACTGCCACCCTTTATCGCCAGCAGTCTTCAGTGCCCCACGCCTTGTTGGTTGAGCTCCTCTTCCACTTGCGTGCGCCACCTTAAATTTGGCTTCCCTAGGCCGCGTCGCCCCTCAGAGTTGGATTTAATGACCTTCCGGCCCGAAGCTATGATTTCCATGCGCTGTACATACCCCAGCCATCTTAGGCGTTGGATCCCCAGACGTCGTGCTACGTTCATGTCGCTGTACAGCCCGTATAATTCACTATTACATCTTTTTCTCCACTCCCCATTTATGCAGGTCGGACCCAAAATCATACGCAGAATTTTTCTCTCAAAACGACCAAAGGCCACCTCATCCGCTTTCGATAAGGTCCATGTCTCTGCGCCATAAAGCAGGACCGGGATGATAAGGGTCTTCTATATGGTCGCCTTGGTTTTTCTCGAGAGGGCTCTGCTTCTCAATTGCTTCCCGAGCCCAAAGAAACAGCGGTTGGCAAGAGTGATTCTGAGTTTGATTTCGAAACTGATGTCGTTGTTCCAGGTCATTGCAGAGTCAAGGTAGACGAAGTCCTTAACTAACCCACACTAATAACTCCCAATAGAAACATTCTGGCCAAGACGTCGGTGGTAAGCGTCCTTTTTTGATGACAGCATATATGTATTTAGTTTTTCCCTCGTTTACTGCCAAACCAATTTTCGCCGCCTCCGCCTCAATACTCGTAAACGCCTCATTGACATTTCGCTGTGATCTACCTACTTTGTCAATGTCACCCGCGTATGCGGGGAGTTCTGAGGATTTGAAATAAATTGTGCTTCTTGTGTTGGCCAGTGATTTTTGCACAATCATGTCTAATATGCATCGCCCTGTGTAAATCCTTTTTCGACATCAAAACTATCGGTTAGGTGTTCACCGATTCGGATGGAGGAGCGAGCATTCTCCAAAGTCATCCTGCATAATCTGACGAGTTTAGTACGGATGTCAAAAGTAGACATAGCGTTGTATAATATAATTACTCTGTCGTATGCGGCACTGACACCACTTCCGAAAACGCACTTAGGCTAATCGATTTCCTAACGGGGCGTAACCTCCTTGTAGCAAGCACACGATTCTAAACATCCACAAGGGTACCTGGCGGTCTTTTGGTCAATCAACCACCAACCAGATTGATCACCAACCAGATTGATCACATTGCGATCGACGCCAGACACTCCTCCAGTATTCTCGACGTGCGAACCTTCCGAGGGGCCAACATCGACTCGAACCACTACCTTGTTGTTGCCAAGGTACGAATGAGAATATCAAGAATGCGTAGGAGTCGAGTAGGACAACGTAAGTTTGACGTCGGAAAGCTACAATCGCAAGAGGTTGCCAGAATCTTTGCCGATCGTGTCTCCTCCTAGCTCTCGCGAAATCCGCCCACAGCAGCACAAACAGTAGAGCAGGAATGGGCGCATTGCCAGAGCGCCGTAAGAGACGCTGCCTCAGAGGTGCTAGGTTTCAAACCTCCGCCACCTAGGAACCCCTGGTTCGATGAACAATGCGAACAAGCCCATGCAACAAAATAAGAGGCATATAAAGCCATGCTGCAACGACGGATGAGAGCTGCTCGCGAAATCTATGAGCAGAAGAGAAGAGAGGAACACACGCTTTTCAGAAGAAAGAAGAGAGAACACGGAAAACGTGAGATCGAGGAGATGGAGAGACGCTTCCGCAGGAATAACGCCTAGAAGTTTTACAATAAGGTAAAACGAACATGCCATGGCTACACAGCCAGAGCGGCGGCCTGCAGGGATGAAAATGGAGAACTGGTAGTAGAATCACAGTCGATGCTGAGGATTTGGATAGACCACTTCTGCAGACTGTATAACGGCGATGACAGACAAGATACCGCTGTCAGGCGACGATGTAAGAGAATTCCGTACACCCGACCTAGACGAAGTCAAAATAGCGATATCGAGACTTAAGTCTAATAAAGCCGCGGGCGCAGACGGCCTGTCTGCTGAGCTTCTTAAGGCGGCTGGAGATGAGCTGTTAAGGTGCATGCACCATCTCATTTGCAAGGTATGGTCGGAGGAAAGCACGCCCGACGAATGGAACCTCAGCATCGTTTGCCCGGTCCATAAGAAAGGAGACCCCTATAACTGCGCCAACTATAGGGGAATAAGTCTCCTTAACATCGCATATAAGATCTTCTCTGCCGTATTGTGTGAACGCCTGAAACCATTTGTGGAAAACCTGATCGACTCTTATCAGTGTGGTTTCAGGCCAGATAAATACACAACAGACCAAATATTTACGCTACGGCAGATCTTGGAGAAGACCCAGGAATACCAAATCGACACTCACCACCTATTCGTCGACTTCAAGGCCGCGTAAGGCAGCGTGTATAGAGACGAGCTATACAACGCCATGTCTAATCTTAACATCCGTGCCAAACTCGTCCGACTGCGCAGGATGACAATGGAGAATTCTCGCTGCTCCATTAAGGTCGGTAATGAGCAAACCGAGACCTTTGATGTTTAAAAAGGATTTAGGCAAGGTGACGCGCTGTCATGCAACTTTCTCAACATCGTGCTTGAAAGGATCGTGCAAGAGTCGCTGGCCAATACAAGAGGTACGATTTATTTCAAGTCTACGCAATTGCTTGCGTACGCCGACGACATTAACGTGATTGACGGTCACAGCGAGACGTCAATGAGGCTTTATTAAGCATTGAGGTAGAAGCGGTTAAGATGGGTCTTAAGGTTAATGAGGGTAAAACCAAATATGTGCTTTCATCAAAAAGAGACGGGCAACACCGACGTATTGGCCAGAACGCCGCCATGGGCAGATATAACTTTGAAGTGGTCAAGAAATTCGTCTACCTTGGCTCACTGATGGCCGGCGACAACAACACCAGCGCTGAGATAAAACGCAGAATCACTCTTACCAACCGCTGTGTCATTGGGCTCAAGAGGCAATTGAGAAGTAGAGCCCTCTCTCGGAAAACCAAGGTGACACTGTATAAGACCTTGATCATCCTAGTCCTCCTTTACGGCGCAGAGACTTGGACCTTAACAAAAGCGGATGAAGATGCCCTTGATCGTTTCGAGAGGAAAATTATACGCACTATCTACGCTTTCGTCTGTTCAAACGGTGTATGGAGGAGAAGATTTATCGAAGAACTGTACGGGTTGTACAGCGACCTCGGCCTGGTACGACGTCTACGGATACAGCGTCTAAGGGGGCTAGGCCATGTAGAGCGCATGGAAAATACAGCTCCGACCCGAAGAGTCTTCGAATCCACCCTAGAAGGAAGGCGCGGCAGAGGATGGCCGCATCTACGGTGGCGCACGCAGGTGGAAGGGGACCTTAACCAACTGGGCTTGCGGTGCTGGAAACAGCTGGCCAAAGACCGTGCCAGCTGGAGACGCTCGTTGGTTGAGGCCCAGGTTCACCACGGACTGTAGCGCCACTTAAGTAAGTAAGTAAGAGCTTACGAGCTGCTCTTATTCTTCTATGCAGCGAGGCCTTCTGTGTGTGAATCCTCCTACACTCGTTATCGAACCAGGTGTTTCTTCGTGGTGGAGCCTCGAAGCCCAAAACTTCAGATGCAGTGCTTTTCAGGATTTTTTTTGCAAGGGTTCCACTGCTATTCTATTGACAGCATTGAGGGTTGATGTGTATTGGAGAGCTTAAGGGAGACGCTATCGATAAAATCATAATCGGTTTCTGGCGATAGTAGCTTTCCGACGTCATAACTCTGTATTCTTAATCTACTCGTTCGCTGCGTTCGTGATATCCATAGGTGCATCGTGGCTACTACAAGATAGTGGTCCGAGTCGATGTTAGCCCCTCGGAAAGTTCGAACATCAAGATTGGTGGAGGAGTGCCTGACGTCGATCACAATGTGTTCAATCTGGTTGACGGTTGATTGATCAGGGTCCTTTTATGAATGTCGAGGTGTGGTAACCGCGTACTCACAACAGAGAGGTCCCGCCCCGAGGCGAAATCCACTAGCCTGAGCTCGTTCCCGTATGTTTTGTCTTTTAGGCTGGGTTTTCAGATGACTCTAGCAAAGACTTCTTCCTTTTCCAGTTGTGCATTGAAGCATTTATCGCATGTCCTTTCTAGGAGATCATAGAAGTCATCCTTGCTGTTATCATCCTTGTCCTTTATTTGAGCGTGGGCGCAAATCAGACTAATGTTGCCGAATTTGGTCTTGATGCGGATTGTTATGAAGTGCTCGCTTATATATTTTTAAGGCTTAAGACTTTTTGCCTTAGTCTGCCTCAAACAACAAATCCACATCCAAATGATCGCTGCCTTCCCTCTCTGTAGCAATCGCCCTAATAGAGGTCGCAGTTTTGCGACCCGCCCACCCCAACGCACTTCCTGGATTGCGGTAATGTCTGCTCTGTAGCGGTCAAGGGCCTCCGCGAGTTCATCGGCTGCACGTTAAGGGACCTCACATTCCACGTGCAGAGCCGAAATTCATTGTCCTTTTTTCGTTTGCTGGGATTGTCAACAGTAAATCCGTCCTTGTTCGAGGCTTGTGGTTGCTTCTGAACCGAATTTTTTTACGTGGTAAGGAAGCTAACCGCACTCACAACCCCCAACTGGGAGGCCATTCCCCTTTTTTTACCCTCGGGCGGAGGGTCCGGGTGTATCCGGTGTCGGTAACCTCCCTGAGGTTTTGAGCGCCGCCGTTGGCTCTACTCCTAGGGCTTATCTGCCGCCGTCTCTTTTCCAGGTCCCGACCCGACCTTCGACATCTCCTTTTGGTGGACCTGGATATCGAAATACATATGTTCGAGCAGCTCCAAAAGGGGCGTTGTCCAGGTGGCTCCCACTAACCGGAGCTGTGGAGGCCGCCTTTGACCAATGGATTGATTGGCTCGTCCGACGCCGTCCTGAAAAAAGTTAAGCCCTGGAATCGACTTACTCTTACACTTCCCCCTCTCTCGTTAGCGGCCCCAATTACTTCCCACGGGGGTTGGCCTTTTCTTCGGTCGAAGGTTTGGTTAGGTTAGGTTAAAGTGGTTGGCATACGCCACGCGTAGGCCGAAGTCGGCCCATTATGATACCACATGGATCATATTACCTTGATCCGCTGCCTGAAAACCAATCGGTGCTCCTGATGAAGCGATGGAGGTGAGCTATTTTAAAACATTAGACTCGCTGGAACACCGCAGGAATGTTACCTGCCTCTCCCTGTTTTATCGTTACTACCACCAAAAATGCTCTGATGAAATAGCCAGTTGCATTCCGCCCCTTCAACATTTCTCCCGCAATACACGTCTCTCTAGGAATGCTCACCAATATACTCTGAAGCCCGCTTTCGGACGTACTGTCAAATCTTTCATTAACCGAACCACACGAATCTGGAACTCCCTGCCGGATTCGGTTTTCCCCCCTCAATGCAACATGCAAGCATTTAAGATCAATGTCCATCGGCATCTCCTCTATTCCTCTTCCTCTCTACCTTCCCGCACTGTGTCGCCGACATAATAAGGTTATTAGACCTTGTGTGCGCGCAAATTATTAAAAAAAAAAAAAAGGTCTACTGGCTCACTCAAATTTTTATAGAAGGGCGCACCGAGGTAGATCCTCCTGCGATTCGCAAAAGAAAGGCATGAGCTGTGATGACACCCACTAATGTGCTTAAGGTTGCCCTTTTGGTTGCCACAAGGTCCCTGGTTCGTCCTAAGTTTAGCTTAGGCCAGATTTGTTTAGTGATAAAGCCGATATTGCTTTCTAGCCTCTATGGTTCGAAGTTTTATCATGTGCTTTACCGTACTTATTGGTGTTTTTAGATACTCGAGGTTTGGAAGACTGACTGTTTGACCCTAACTTTGCGAGTTCGCCGGCCGCGCAGTTTCCTGGAATATCCCTATGCCCGGGAATCCACAGTATTTTTATGTTGAACTGTTCAGCCAGGGATCTTATCGCAGATTCACTGTCCGTGCAAATGATGATATCCTCAGTGGATATTACATTGATCCTAAGCCACATTGCACACACTGCAGTGATTTGGGAGTCTTAATGATAGGTTGAGGTCCGTCTTCGTCTTGGAGCCATCGGTATTGAGGGAAATCGAGTCCTTTGGTATGACTTTCCCTTCAGCCCATTCCTCCCTGGATGGAAAGATAACTTCGAAGTTCTTAGTAACACATTCTGCGGGATGATGTAGTCTGTGTCCATGGGTACTTCGAAGTAATTAAGAATACTGGTATGGCCTTTATGTGATCTGGACGATTTTCCTATGCCGTGAATCCGTAGGGCCGCGCAGGCAGCAACTTGTAGTCCAATGGTGGAAAATGTAGTAGAATATTTAGGGCCTGCGTGGGGGTTGATCTGTTCGTGCCGCTTATGTATAAGCTGGCCGATCTTTGTACTTTCCCCAGAAGATTTCGATAGACTGCCTTGTCCAGAGCAGTCCACCAGACTACGATGACGTACAGGATTATGGGCTTTATGACTGCTATATAGAGCCAGGTTTTGGCCACCACTTTTTTAGGCAGGGCGTTGCGCTGTCGTGTGATTTCTTCAACATCATATTGGAAATTATTGTGCAAAAATCACTGGCCAATACAAGAGGCACATTCTATTTCAAATCCTCGCAACTCCTTGCATATGTCGACGATATTGACATAATTACAGCGAGATGTCAAAGAAGCGTTTGCGAGTATTGAGTTTGAGGTGGCGAAAGTTGGTCTGGCGCTAAACGAGGGCAAAACTAAATATATGCTGTCATCAAAAAAGGACGCTTACAACCGACGTCTTGGCCAGAACGTTTGTATTGGCAGATATAAGTTCGAGGTAGTTAAGGACTTCGTCTACCTTGGCTCCGCAGTGACCTGGAACAACGACATGAGTTCCGAAATCAAACGCAGAATCACTCTTGCCAATCGCTGTTTCTTTGGGCTCAGGCCACTGAGTAATAGAACCCTCTCCCGAACGACAAAGTTGACTCTATATAAGACCCTTATCATCCCGGTCCTGTTGTACGGCGCAGAAGCATGGACACTATCAAAAGCTGATGAGGAGGCCCGAGAGAAAGATTTTGCGCGTGATTTTCGGGCCTGTAAATGCAGACGGGGGATAAAGGAAAAGATTCAACCACGAACTTGACGGGTTGTACAGCGACATGAGTCTAGTCAGGCGTCTACGGATTCAACGTCTAGGATGGGTGGGCCACGTAGAGCGAATGGACACCACAGCTCCAGTCTTTGAATCCAACCCCGAGGGACGAAGAAGCAGAGGACGGCCGTAATTAAGATGGCGCGCACAGGTGGAAGGGGACCTCAGCCAACTGGGTGTGCGGCACTGGAAAAGGCTAGCAAAAGATCGTGCTAGTTGGAGAGGCATGTTGGTTGAGGCCCAGGTTCACCCCGAACTGTAGCATCCATTAAGAAGAAGAAGAACAGGGCAGTAGTTGATTTCTTGACTCGATGGAGAATGTTGGGTTCCACCCAGCCTCGGTGGTTTGAAGGGCAGAATTTTATATTTATTTGTTAACAGTATTTCAGAAGAAAGAAGAGAGAACACGGAAAACGTGAGATCGAGGAGATGGAGAGACGCTTCCGCAGGAATAACGCCTAGAAGTTTTACAATAAGGTAAAACGAACATGCCATGGCTACACAGCCAGAGCGGCGGCCTGCAGGGATGAAAATGGAGAACTGGTAGTAGAATCACAGTCGATGCTGAGGATTTGGATAGACCACTTCTGCAGACTGTATAACGGCGATGACAGACAAGATACCGCTGTCAGGCGACGATGTAAGAGAATTCCGTACACCCGACCTAGACGAAGTCAAAATAGCGATATCGAGACTTAAGTCTAATAAAGCCGCGGGCGCAGACGGCCTGTCTGCTGAGCTTCTTAAGGCGGCTGGAGATGAGCTGTTAAGGTGCATGCACCATCTCATTTGCAAGGTATGGTCGGAGGAAAGCACGCCCGACGAATGGAACCTCAGCATCGTTTGCCCGGTCCATAAGAAAGGAGACCCCTATAACTGCGCCAACTATAGGGGAATAAGTCTCCTTAACATCGCATATAAGATCTTCTCTGCCGTATTGTGTGAACGCCTGAAACCATTTGTGGAAAACCTGATCGACTCTTATCAGTGTGGTTTCAGGCCAGATAAATACACAACAGACCAAATATTTACGCTACGGCAGATCTTGGAGAAGACCCAGGAATACCAAATCGACACTCACCACCTATTCGTCGACTTCAAGGCCGCGTAAGGCAGCGTGTATAGAGACGAGCTATACAACGCCATGTCTAATCTTAACATCCGTGCCAAACTCGTCCGACTGCGCAGGATGACAATGGAGAATTCTCGCTGCTCCATTAAGGTCGGTAATGAGCAAACCGAGACCTTTGATGTTTAAAAAGGATTTAGGCAAGGTGACGCGCTGTCATGCAACTTTCTCAACATCGTGCTTGAAAGGATCGTGCAAGAGTCGCTGGCCAATACAAGAGGTACGATTTATTTCAAGTCTACGCAATTGCTTGCGTACGCCGACGACATTAACGTGATTGACGGTCACAGCGAGACGTCAATGAGGCTTTATTAAGCATTGAGGTAGAAGCGGTTAAGATGGGTCTTAAGGTTAATGAGGGTAAAACCAAATATGTGCTTTCATCAAAAAGAGACGGGCAACACCGACGTATTGGCCAGAACGCCGCCATGGGCAGATATAACTTTGAAGTGGTCAAGAAATTCGTCTACCTTGGCTCACTGATGGCCGGCGACAACAACACCAGCGCTGAGATAAAACGCAGAATCACTCTTACCAACCGCTGTGTCATTGGGCTCAAGAGGCAATTGAGAAGTAGAGCCCTCTCTCGGAAAACCAAGGTGACACTGTATAAGACCTTGATCATCCTAGTCCTCCTTTACGGCGCAGAGACTTGGACCTTAACAAAAGCGGATGAAGATGCCCTTGATCGTTTCGAGAGGAAAATTATACGCACTATCTACGCTTTCGTCTGTTCAAACGGTGTATGGAGGAGAAGATTTATCGAAGAACTGTACGGGTTGTACAGCGACCTCGGCCTGGTACGACGTCTACGGATACAGCGTCTAAGGGGGCTAGGCCATGTAGAGCGCATGGAAAATACAGCTCCGACCCGAAGAGTCTTCGAATCCACCCTAGAAGGAAGGCGCGGCAGAGGATGGCCGCATCTACGGTGGCGCACGCAGGTGGAAGGGGACCTTAACCAACTGGGCTTGCGGTGCTGGAAACAGCTGGCCAAAGACCGTGCCAGCTGGAGACGCTCGTTGGTTGAGGCCCAGGTTCACCACGGACTGTAGCGCCACTTAAGTAAGTAAGTAAGAGCTTACGAGCTGCTCTTATTCTTCTATGCAGCGAGGCCTTCTGTGTGTGAATCCTCCTACACTCGTTATCGAACCAGGTGTTTCTTCGTGGTGGAGCCTCGAAGCCCAAAACTTCAGATGCAGTGCTTTTCAGGATTTTTTTTGCAAGGGTTCCACTGCTATTCTATTGACAGCATTGAGGGTTGATGTGTATTGGAGAGCTTAAGGGAGACGCTATCGATAAAATCATAATCGGTTTCTGGCGATAGTAGCTTTCCGACGTCATAACTCTGTATTCTTAATCTACTCGTTCGCTGCGTTCGTGATATCCATAGGTGCATCGTGGCTACTACAAGATAGTGGTCCGAGTCGATGTTAGCCCCTCGGAAAGTTCGAACATCAAGATTGGTGGAGGAGTGCCTGACGTCGATCACAATGTGTTCAATCTGGTTGACGGTTGATTGATCAGGGTCCTTTTATGAATGTCGAGGTGTGGTAACCGCGTACTCACAACAGAGAGGTCCCGCCCCGAGGCGAAATCCACTAGCCTGAGCTCGTTCCCGTATGTTTTGTCTTTTAGGCTGGGTTTTCAGATGACTCTAGCAAAGACTTCTTCCTTTTCCAGTTGTGCATTGAAGCATTTATCGCATGTCCTTTCTAGGAGATCATAGAAGTCATCCTTGCTGTTATCATCCTTGTCCTTTATTTGAGCGTGGGCGCAAATCAGACTAATGTTGCCGAATTTGGTCTTGATGCGGATTGTTATGAAGTGCTCGCTTATATATTTTTAAGGCTTAAGACTTTTTGCCTTAGTCTGCCTCAAACAACAAATCCACATCCAAATGATCGCTGCCTTCCCTCTCTGTAGCAATCGCCCTAATAGAGGTCGCAGTTTTGCGACCCGCCCACCCCAACGCACTTCCTGGATTGCGGTAATGTCTGCTCTGTAGCGGTCAAGGGCCTCCGCGAGTTCATCGGCTGCACGTTAAGGGACCTCACATTCCACGTGCAGAGCCGAAATTCATTGTCCTTTTTTCGTTTGCTGGGATTGTCAACAGTAAATCCGTCCTTGTTCGAGGCTTGTGGTTGCTTCTGAACCGAATTTTTTTACGTGGTAAGGAAGCTAACCGCACTCACAACCCCCAACTGGGAGGCCATTCCCCTTTTTTTACCCTCGGGCGGAGGGTCCGGGTGTATCCGGTGTCGGTAACCTCCCTGAGGTTTTGAGCGCCGCCGTTGGCTCTACTCCTAGGGCTTATCTGCCGCCGTCTCTTTTCCAGGTCCCGACCCGACCTTCGACATCTCCTTTTGGTGGACCTGGATATCGAAATACATATGTTCGAGCAGCTCCAAAAGGGGCGTTGTCCAGGTGGCTCCCACTAACCGGAGCTGTGGAGGCCGCCTTTGACCAATGGATTGATTGGCTCGTCCGACGCCGTCCTGAAAAAAGTTAAGCCCTGGAATCGACTTACTCTTACACTTCCCCCTCTCTCGTTAGCGGCCCCAATTACTTCCCACGGGGGTTGGCCTTTTCTTCGGTCGAAGGTTTGGTTAGGTTAGGTTAAAGTGGTTGGCATACGCCACGCGTAGGCCGAAGTCGGCCCATTATGATACCACATGGATCATATTACCTTGATCCGCTGCCTGAAAACCAATCGGTGCTCCTGATGAAGCGATGGAGGTGAGCTATTTTAAAACATTAGACTCGCTGGAACACCGCAGGAATGTTACCTGCCTCTCCCTGTTTTATCGTTACTACCACCAAAAATGCTCTGATGAAATAGCCAGTTGCATTCCGCCCCTTCAACATTTCTCCCGCAATACACGTCTCTCTAGGAATGCTCACCAATATACTCTGAAGCCCGCTTTCGGACGTACTGTCAAATCTTTCATTAACCGAACCACACGAATCTGGAACTCCCTGCCGGATTCGGTTTTCCCCCCTCAATGCAACATGCAAGCATTTAAGATCAATGTCCATCGGCATCTCCTCTATTCCTCTTCCTCTCTACCTTCCCGCACTGTGTCGCCGACATAATAAGGTTATTAGACCTTGTGTGCGCGCAAATTATTAAAAAAAAAAAAAAGGTCTACTGGCTCACTCAAATTTTTATAGAAGGGCGCACCGAGGTAGATCCTCCTGCGATTCGCAAAAGAAAGGCATGAGCTGTGATGACACCCACTAATGTGCTTAAGGTTGCCCTTTTGGTTGCCACAAGGTCCCTGGTTCGTCCTAAGTTTAGCTTAGGCCAGATTTGTTTAGTGATAAAGCCGATATTGCTTTCTAGCCTCTATGGTTCGAAGTTTTATCATGTGCTTTACCGTACTTATTGGTGTTTTTAGATACTCGAGGTTTGGAAGACTGACTGTTTGACCCTAACTTTGCGAGTTCGCCGGCCGCGCAGTTTCCTGGAATATCCCTATGCCCGGGAATCCACAGTATTTTTATGTTGAACTGTTCAGCCAGGGATCTTATCGCAGATTCACTGTCCGTGCAAATGATGATATCCTCAGTGGATATTACATTGATCCTAAGCCACATTGCACACACTGCAGTGATTTGGGAGTCTTAATGATAGGTTGAGGTCCGTCTTCGTCTTGGAGCCATCGGTATTGAGGGAAATCGAGTCCTTTGGTATGACTTTCCCTTCAGCCCATTCCTCCCTGGATGGAAAGATAACTTCGAAGTTCTTAGTAACACATTCTGCGGGATGATGTAGTCTGTGTCCATGGGTACTTCGAAGTAATTAAGAATACTGGTATGGCCTTTATGTGATCTGGACGATTTTCCTATGCCGTGAATCCGTAGGGCCGCGCAGGCAGCAACTTGTAGTCCAATGGTGGAAAATGTAGTAGAATATTTAGGGCCTGCGTGGGGGTTGATCTGTTCGTGCCGCTTATGTATAAGCTGGCCGATCTTTGTACTTTCCCCAGAAGATTTCGATAGACTGCCTTGTCCAGAGCAGTCCACCAGACTACGATGACGTACAGGATTATGGGCTTTATGACTGCTATATAGAGCCAGGTTTTGGCCACCACTTTTTTAGGCAGGGCGTTGCGCTGTCGTGTGATTTCTTCAACATCATATTGGAAATTATTGTGCAAAAATCACTGGCCAATACAAGAGGCACATTCTATTTCAAATCCTCGCAACTCCTTGCATATGTCGACGATATTGACATAATTACAGCGAGATGTCAAAGAAGCGTTTGCGAGTATTGAGTTTGAGGTGGCGAAAGTTGGTCTGGCGCTAAACGAGGGCAAAACTAAATATATGCTGTCATCAAAAAAGGACGCTTACAACCGACGTCTTGGCCAGAACGTTTGTATTGGCAGATATAAGTTCGAGGTAGTTAAGGACTTCGTCTACCTTGGCTCCGCAGTGACCTGGAACAACGACATGAGTTCCGAAATCAAACGCAGAATCACTCTTGCCAATCGCTGTTTCTTTGGGCTCAGGCCACTGAGTAATAGAACCCTCTCCCGAACGACAAAGTTGACTCTATATAAGACCCTTATCATCCCGGTCCTGTTGTACGGCGCAGAAGCATGGACACTATCAAAAGCTGATGAGGAGGCCCGAGAGAAAGATTTTGCGCGTGATTTTCGGGCCTGTAAATGCAGACGGGGGATAAAGGAAAAGATTCAACCACGAACTTGACGGGTTGTACAGCGACATGAGTCTAGTCAGGCGTCTACGGATTCAACGTCTAGGATGGGTGGGCCACGTAGAGCGAATGGACACCACAGCTCCAGTCTTTGAATCCAACCCCGAGGGACGAAGAAGCAGAGGACGGCCGTAATTAAGATGGCGCGCACAGGTGGAAGGGGACCTCAGCCAACTGGGTGTGCGGCACTGGAAAAGGCTAGCAAAAGATCGTGCTAGTTGGAGAGGCATGTTGGTTGAGGCCCAGGTTCACCCCGAACTGTAGCATCCATTAAGAAGAAGAAGAACAGGGCAGTAGTTGATTTCTTGACTCGATGGAGAATGTTGGGTTCCACCCAGCCTCGGTGGTTTGAAGGGCAGAATTTTATATTTATTTGTTAACAGTATTAGGTCAGTCTTCTTTGGGTTGACCCCAAGTTCACAGTACTGCGCCCAGGTTACTACTGTATGAATTCCAACCGGCATTGGATCGCTTAGAGTGTTGGGAAATGTTCCTGTGATGGCAATAGCAATGTCATCTGCATAGGCGGTCACAGTGTACCCTTCGTGTTCTAGCAACAGTAGTAGTTCAGTGACCACCATGTTCCAGAGGAGAGGGGAGAGTACTCCACCCTGTGGTGTTTCTCTTCTGACCATTCAAGCTGAAAAGTCACCAGCAAAGTTGGCTTTGACGACTCTTTGTGTTAGAAGTTGTCGTTCCAGTTATATCACTGATCCCGTAACACCTAGATCAGACAGAGCTTTGGTGACGGCTCATGGTTCAACATTGTTAAAGGTCACTGGGGTATATTCCTTGTGTTCCAGTGGCCTTTCTATGGTGCTAACCAGTGAGTGGGGTGCTGTTTCCACAAGTTTGCCTTTGTTGTATGCATGTTGGTTATCCGAGACTTCCTGAGATACATATAGCTCTATCGAATGTGTCGAAAAAGGTCGAAGGTACTAGGCCTTCAAGTTCCAGCACGTGGAGACGAGAGTCGGAATTCGTTGACAGAGGCTAGATGCAAACCCTTGTGTCCGCATAAGTCGCTTATCCACGCTTAGAAACTCACGTAGTAACATCATCAAGGGAATAATACGCAAATCTGTTCAACTTGGCACTTTCCTGGGTAAAACGAACGAACATCAACGATCCCAACCACTGTACTCCGTTCAGGTTGTGTGTGTCAACACATCATAAGAGAATATGAAAACTCTTGAACCTGCGCGAGTCTCTAAAAAAAAAAAAAAAAAACTTGTTAGAACCGTCTTAAAGCCCTTATTGCTAGCACAGCTCAAAGACAACTTCATCATCAACAAAAAGAACAACAAATACAAAATAGTTCAGTGCAGTGCAGTTACACGCGTTAATCGGGCAGTCCATTCACCTCCTTCCCTCTTCGGCGGGTGTTGGCACTCACTACGCCAACTGAATGAGTGCTAACACCACTAACACATAGCGGGTCGTGAGTGGTTGATTCTTGTTGGTGAAGCGGAACTTACTACTGTAAGGGCATAACACCTACGGTAGTTCGTTTTTGCATTGCCAACGTCGGATCTTCACTTCACGGCTCTGCTTAGTTGGTGTTGCGTCCGTCAATGTTTTGCGTATTGTACTGATGGGGGAATTCAGTATTCATTCCTCTAACATTCGTGGATTAAGGAACAATTTCTTTGCAACGTCCCATGCCCATGTCTCTCTCCTCAAACCGGCTGTTTTGGCACTTTGTGAAACACAGGTTGATGAAAAGTCTGATCCTTCGGCTTTTAGTCTTCCTGGATATAGCTTAGTGTCATTATTCGTTTCTCACCGCGGTCTCGCCATCTATGTTCGTAGTGATATCGCTTACCAGCTGTTTCCGCAGTATAGCCAAACATCCCTCTCGGAATTTAATTTCTCATGGCTAAAATTCACTCTTCGTTAGCACACAATTCACTGCTGTTTTCTTTACAGAAGCCCAAACCTGGACAGAGGTATCACGTTCGATCCGTTTGATGCACTGTCCGACTCCATCCAAAGAATTGTTTCCCTGTCTCCTCGCACTGAAATCGTTATTGCGGGCGATTTCAATGTTCACAATTCTCAGTGGCTTCGACATTCTGGACAGACAACACCGGAAGGAAGGTATGTCGAAATTTTCGCTGAGTTGAACCAATTAACTCAGCTTGTGAATGAGCCATCCCGTATCCCGGACATTGTCAGTCATACTGCCAATACCCTGGACTTGTTTCTTACCTCTCAACCTGATAAATACACCTTGGATGTATTATCTCCTCTAGGCTGATCTGATCACTGTGTCATATCAGCTAAATTCCCATACTCCACTCAGTTAAAGAAAAAGCTCCCAAAAGAATAATATGGGAATATAAGAAAGCTAATTGGTGCGGCCTTAACAACTTCTTTCGGAGCTTTAACTGGTCATTGTACTTCCTCGACAACGACGTGGATGCCGCGGCTGATATGATTACAAACATTATTAACACTGGCATAAGCAATTTTATCCCTAACAGGGTAAAAAGTCTAAAGCCGGTAGATAATGCTTGGTTTGACTGAAGCTGCAAAGAGGTTATCAGGATGAGAGAGATAAGTTTTCGGAATTATAAGACAAACACCACTGAGGAAAACCGAAAAAGATATATACAAGCCAGAAATTACTGTAACTCCCACATTCGACGAGCCAAATTTTTACATGACCAAAAACTGAGGCGTAAAATCCTACAATGTCTCAAGGGTAGCAGAAGTTTTGTTCTTTCGTTAAAAACATCAAAAACTCCGTATCGTCGTCTATACCCACGCTCATTCACAATGACATTCCAGCTGTCACCCCTTTAGACAAAGCTAATCTGCTTGCTGCCCACTTCGCAGCGAACTGGCAACTCCCCAAATCATCTTTGTCACCGCCTGTTCTGGAGTACGTTAATTCCACCATGGGACAAATTCATGGTGGAGTTGCAAGGGTTCTTAAAGAACTTGACATACTCAAATCCGCTGGTCCAGATGGTATTTCCCCAATAATTCTGAAGAGTTGTTCTTTTACGCTGGCAAAACCACTGCGTAAGCTTTTTCACCTTTCCTACTCTTCTGGGCTCAACCCGAGTAGGTGGAAAACAGCATTTGTCCAGCCCATTCCCAAAAACGGCGAATCTTCTTCTCTCTCCAATTACCGACCCATTGCACTAACGTCCCTTCTTTCCAAGGTCATGGAAACACTGATAAATCGTCAGTTAATGAAATATCTCGAGTCGCAGAAACTCCTCAATGACCGGCAGTACGGTTTAGCAGCAACAGAACCACTGGTGATTTGATGGTATGTCTCACCGAGAAGTGGAATCATTCGCTCCACCAGGCGGGTGAGAGCAAAGTAGTTGCACTTGATATTTCGAAAGCATTTGACAGAGTTTGGCATGAAGCTCTTTTGTCGAAAATGCGTGCATTCGCCTCTCTTCTTCTATGGATTAGAAGCTACCTTTCGAATCGTTCAATTCAAGTTGTCTTGGACGGATTCAAGTCTGACACTCACTTTGTAAATGCAAGTGTTCCCCAGGGCTCCGTTTTGTCTCCGACACTCTTTCTCATTTTTATAAATGATCTCTTGTCTGTTACTTCTAATCCAATTCACTCCTTCGCTGACGACAGTACCCTCAGCTTCTCATATTCGTTCACTTCTTTACGACCCGGCACTTCGGCTGTAAATAGTGAGCGGCAGCGTATGTTAAGCTCATTAAATTCCGGCATCGACAGCATCATCCAATGGGGTAAAAACAATAGAGTGGAATTTAATGCTTCCAAAACACAATGCTGTCTTTTGTCGTTAAAGCGCAACACCGACCCAATGCCATTACCCATGAATGGCACTTGTATCTCGGAAACCGAAAAGCTTTCCATCCTGGGTATGTGCATCAGTGACAACCTTTGTTGGAATGATCACATATTTAGTGTCGCTAAGAATGCCGCGAAATGCCTAGGTTTCCTATACAGATGCAAGAAATTCTTCACACCCACCGATCTGGCTACAATTTATAAGGCGTTCATTCGTCCTAAGTTGGAGTTCAACGCTCATGTCTAGTCTGGTGCATTTAAGACCCCATTGCACCTACTAGATAGAATACAGAAACGCGCGATAAAACTGATAGATGACCCCAGCATTACCAAAACACTAGGCGATACACGCCTCTCCCGGAATGCGCATGAATTCACTTTGAAGCCCCTTTTCGGCCGAACTGTCAAATATAGAAATTCTTTCCTCAACCGAACCACACGAATGTGGAACGCGCTACCTCGTTCAGTCTTCCCCCCCTCAATACAATATGCAGACATTTAAGACCAATGTCAAAAGGCAGCTCCTCTCCCTCTCCCTGCTACCTTCTGCTCGCACAACGTCCGTCGTTATAAGGCCTTAGCTTTGAGTGCGCGTGTGACTCTAAAAAAAAAATCTAGCACACTTGTTTAGTAGAAAGGAAAGGAGCAAGAGCCTGAAGGACTGACTAAATATTGTTAAGACTTTTGACACGAAACATCCCCAATGAAGCTCCTTTCAACACAATTAATTAATACGAAAGTGCAATTTCGGACGAGTGTAATACAAAAATCAACACAAAAATATAGGACGCGCAGAACGATTGCATATTACCTATGTATAAATACGTATGTATCTATGAGTCGATGCCAATCAATTCGAATAATCAGTTTTATTTTGTTATTCCTCATCCAGCTCTATGCACTATACTTATACAGAACGCTTGTGCATACGGCATGTGTGTACATAGGTTATCGCGCCGAATTTCGTATTCCAAGAAGCAATAAGCCATAAAGTCCAACAAAGATCTCAATGTTTAATTATCTATACGGGCGAACCACATTTTTGACAAACTCACAGTGTGGCACTGTCCGTCTGCGGCTCGCTCTAGCTAATCCAGTTGATGAATAAGGAAAAGGAAAAAAAACATTAAAAATCATAAATAAATAAAAAATCGGAAGACAAAAATAGATGGATTAATACACACAAATGAACAAGTGTATAAACGTAAACGTACGTTCCATTGCATTTTTATTCAGATACATTTGACGTGTACAAGTATTTCGCGGCTTAGTGCCAACGAGAGCGGCAAACTGGCAGACGAGGAAAGGCGAAAGGTAATCGCAAGTTTATAAATTGACGTTATTGGAGGATAGACTTCACATGACTTTATATAGCTAAGCACAATACGTAAGTGGAACAATCTGTTATAAAGGTAAGTAAACACTACCCACTCTGTGACAGCATGGCATCAACGGCGTCGTTCGCGGTCTGGCTACTACAATACACCTTAGGCTTACGTTGATAAGAAGAGCTCCAATCCTCCGTTCTTGCAGCAAATAAGCACCTGATTTCTTAACGTGGGCCTCACGCTTAGTCGTAATATTTCTATAGTGAAGGACTAAACTGTTCCGAGACAACTCACAGTTTCGGATACGGACAGATTACGATATCACTTACTTAGGTGGCGCTATAGTCGTCCGGTGTGAACCTGGGCCTCAACCAACAAACTTCTCCGGCTGGCACGGTCTTTTGCCAGCTGTTTCCATCTGGCCCCTTCCACCTGCTGCGTCGTCCCTCGGGGTTGGATTCGAAGACTCTTCGGGCCGGTACTGTGTTTTCCATTCGCTCTACATGGCCTAGCCATCTTAGACGTTGGATCCGCAGACGTCGTATCAGGCCGATGTCGCTGTACAGCCCGTATAGTTCGTCGTTGTATTTTTTCCACCACTCCCCTTTTATACAAACAGGACCCTAAATTGAACGCAGAATTTTCCTCTCGAAACGACCAAGGGCCTCTTCATCCGCTTTCGTTAAAGTCCATGCGTCTGCGCCATAGAGGAGGACCGGGATGATTAAGGTTTTGCTTAGCGCAACTTTGGTCTTTCGAGAGAGGGCTCTACTTCTCAATTGCCTCTTGAGCCCAAAGAAGCAGCGGTTGGCAAGAGTAATTCTGCGCTTGATCTCAGCTCTGGTGTTATTGTCGCTGGTCACTAATGAGCCAATCGAGAGCACCGTGGCGCAGTGGGTAGTGTGTTGGCCTCTGACGCCGATGACACGGCATCGAATCCCGACACAGCCATGTCACGGAACGTGTTTTCACTGTGTTTCTTCTCAGCGGGGTTCTGACAAAGCCCCCTGTAGTAAAATTGTCACGAAAAGCTTCTCGAAATTCGCCGTTCGGAACCGGCAATAAACTGTAGGTCCCTTTCATCCATGGGAAAATGAAATCACACACAACATGGGTGATTGAGAGAAGCTCGGCTCAGGTCCTTCATGGACTGTAACGCCAACATACATACATACATACACTAGTGAGCCAAGATAGACGCAGTCCTTGACCACGTCGAATCTGTAGCTGCCATGCTGACGTTCTGGCCGAGACGTTGGTGTTGCGCGTCTTTTTTGGTTGACAGCATACACTTCGTTTTACCCTCGTTAACCGGAAGACCCATTTTAGCCGCTTCTGCTTCAATGCTTTCGAACGCTTCATTGACGTCCCGCTGTGTTCGTCCAAGTACGTCAATGTCATCCGCGTACACAAGCAGTTGCGAAGACTTGAAATATGTAGATCGTACCTCTTGTGTTGGCCAGTGAGTCTCGTATGATCTTTTCAAGCACGATGTTGAAGAAATTACATGACAGTGCGTCACCTTGTGTAAATCCTGTCTTAACATCAAAGGTCTCGGTTAACTCCTTACCGAACTCAACGGAGCAGCGAGAGTACTCCATTGTCATTCTGCACAATCTAACGAGTTTGGCAGGGTTGTCAAAACTAGACATGGCGCTGTATAGCTCGTCTCTTTGCAGACTGTCATACGCGGCCTTGAAATCGACGAAAAGGTGATGGGTGTCGATTTGGTATTCTTGGGTCTTTTCCAAGATCTGCCGCAATGTTAATATCTGGTATATTGTGGCCTGAAACCCTTTACCCAAAAAGGGTTTCAGGCGTTCACACAGTACGGCAGAGAAGATCTTGTATGCGATGTTAAGGAGACTTATTCCCCTGTAGTTGGCGCAGTTATAGGGGTCTCCTTTCTTGTGGGCTGGGCAAACCATGCTGAGATTCCATTCATCGGGTATGCTTTCCTCCGACCATATTTTACAGACAAGCTGGTGATGAGCCTTCCAGATCATCCCCAGCCGCTTTAAATAGCTCGGCAGACGGGCTGCACCCGTGGCTTTATTGTTCTTGAGCTTTGAAATTACTAGCTTAATTTCATCTAGGTGGGGTGGACGAAATTCTCTTGCATCTTGGTCCATTGCAAATGGATCATTCCGCCTGACAGCGGTATTAGATCTTTCATCGCCGTTAAACAGTCTACAGAAGTGTTCTTTCCATTATGATATCAGCGATGCTATAAATTCGGTTTTTTTTTTTTATCGACAAAGTCAAGTCCTTCAACAGACCGGGTGTGGCCAAGGAGTTGGTAAAAATCTTAGCCTGGTTTTAAGCAGAAACTACCGCACAACGAGAAGTTGACTAAAAAAAGAAACATAACACGGTAATATCTACACAAAGAGAACTTACTTACTTATCAGGCCAGCAATCTGTGGAGGATCTGAGCCTGACCTATAGCTGCCTTCCATCCTTGACGGTCCCGGGCACGCTGCTTTCAGTTATCAAGACCAAGTCGTCTTACATCGGAGGTTCGGTCTTCCTCTTCTTCTCGAACCAGGAGGCTCGGAGTCGAAGACCCTCTTAGCTGGAGCGTTGGTATTCATGCGCTCGATGTGGTCGAGCCAATGTAGTCGACGGATCCTTGCCTTCCAGACTATATCTTAATCATTGTACACCTCGTAGAGTTCGCGGTTATGTCTTCTCTTCTATTCACCTTCCTCACAAAGGGGACTAAATATCCGGCGTAGAATTTTGCTTTCGTAAGAACCCAAAATCAGTTCCGCCCTCCTGCTTATCGTCCAGTTTTCTATTCCATACAGCAAAACTGGCAGTATGAGCGTTTGTAAAGCATGAATTTGGTTCTTCGAGTGAGGAGTTTTGACCCAAGCTGTTTGGACAAACCGAAGTAGCAGCGGTTGCCAAGGGCGATTCTCCTTTTTTTTTTGTTACAAATAGCATTAGGTACTACGACCTTTACAGATTTATTGTGCCTGCTAAACAGGTACTGTGCTCTCCACTTCCCTAATGGAGTTGAGAATGCTTCTCGTAGGAGCCAAGATGATGTCCTCAGGAGTCATAACTTCACTGAGAAATATACGCTTCCTGAGATGGCAGAGAGCAGTATACTTACACAGTATGTGCTCTGCCGTCTCTTTGTCCTCAAGACAGTTTCGGAGGAGAGGTTAATTTTGTTAAGATGACATCTCAGACCGCAGTGTCCCGTCAGGCAGCTCTCTATTAAGTTTGAGTATGTTAATGGAGTGTTTGTTCAGGGGCCGTATACATCGTTTCAATTGGCGAAGTCCTTAAACGCTGTTGCGATTTTTCCCACTTGTCTAAGAAGAAGTTGATCTTAGACTTGGGAGTGCCGCAAAAAGCTTCAGGACCTAAGTATTTTTCGCTGCAACCTTTCCTGGCTAGTTGATCGCAATTTCATTGCCTTGCCCTTAATACCTTTGTGTCCTGGCGCCCACCAGAAGTTGACCTCATTCCTTTTGGCGAGGTCTTGCAAGGCATCATGGCACTCCTTGACGGTTTTTGAGTTCGTGCTGTACCCTTTAAGCGCTGCTTGGCTATCAGAGAGTATGTTACTCCTCTAATGCAGTCTCTAGGTTTAGATTGATGCATATTAAGATGGCATGTAATTCTGTTTAAAAGACGCTAGGACTCATTCCCAGGGCCTTCGGGATCTTTCGATTTGGTCCAAAGATGCGGGCGTCAACGCGAGAAACCATCTTGGAGCCATCAGTATACTACCTAAGGGTTTTGACATTAAGTAAGGGATCACTGGTTTCCCATGCTGGGTGGTTTGGGATCAATATCTCAAATCTCTTGTTAAAAGTGAAGGTGTGTGGTAATGCGTCCGAGTCCGTGGTAATCATATCCAGCTCGGGAAGATATTGCAAGATGGACATGTGAGCCACGGGTCTACATGGTAGGCTTGTTCCCGAGCGAAGAATTCTGATTGCACTGCGTAATGCCACCTTTTTAATAAACAGGTGCAGTGAAGTAAGTCCAAAGAATGCTTCTTGGGCTGCCGTCGGGCAGGTTGGCATAGCGCCTGTAATGCCGAGACACGCTAGCATCTGAAGGCGTTAAAGTTTAACGATATCAACTTTTGTCCACCATACCGTGAACGCATATATGGTGATAGGTCTTACTATCAAGGCTGATTCTATGCCGGATCTCCACTGTGGTGTCGTTTGTGGAGCTTACGTTTGCCCCGAGGTAGAAAAACACCTTAACCACCTCGAAATTATAGCTGTCAATCGTAATATGTTGTCCCAGGTAGTGAGCGACGAATCGGTTTTTGCTTGATAGCATGTACTTTGTCTTATCCTCGTTGACTTTAAGACCAACTCGTTTAGCCTGTTTCTCGAACGCCGTGGAAGCTTCTACAACGTCACACTGAGACCACGCGATGATGTCAATACTCGTATCATTCGCGTATCCTAGCAGCTGGACAGCCTTGAAGAAGATAGTGCCTTCCCTGTTGACGCTGTCGCACTATCTGCTCCAGCAGCAAATTGAACCAGTGTCACGACAGCGCATCTCCTTGTCGTGGTGCATGTTTCAAACGGTTCAGAGGTCCTAGAACCGAGATGCCTCTGAATCGCGTATTTTTTAGCATGGCACGACACAGCTGGATCAGTTTTCCTGGCATCTCAAATTCGGCCATCGCACCAAACAATTCTTTCGATGAATACTGTCGTATGCGGCTTTAAAATCGATAAAGAGATGGCGTGTATGGATCTTTTCCAGAATTTGTCGAATCTATAGGCGATTTGCCAGGCCGGAAGTCGCACTGATAGTTGCCGATTAGTGCGGTGCAAAAGGGCTTTAGACATTCACACAGTACACTGGACAGGATATTGTATGCGACATTGAGCAGGGATATACTTCTATAGTTCTTGCAAGAGGCAGGATCGCCTTTTTAGTGGATGGGGCAAAAAGAGCTGATATTCCAGTCGTCGGGCATGCCTTAATCTTCCCAAATTCTACAGATGATCTGGTGCATGCTCCCTACCAGAATATCGTCGCCAGCCTTAAAGGGCTCTGATGGCAAGCCATCTGAGCTTGCGGCCTTGTTATTCTTCAGCTTCTGAATAGCTGTGCCAACTTCTTCGATGCTGGGTGGGAGGACTACTTCAGCGGCTGGAGTTGGGATTTCCTCGGTCCCTTTCACTCTCTCTTGCTACTCGTTAAGCAGCTGCTGGCAATGTTGCCACAATACATCCACTATTCCCAGTGGGTCGGTGACAAGATTACCCTCGAAATTTCGAAGAGCCTACGTGCCTTTCTTGAAGCCTCGCGTAAGGCTTTTTGCTTTCTTACAAAGAGAACTCACAACGTGTATTTGGATGCAGTTTTGCTAATCGAACATTGTAGGTACGAACACCTTGTGCTTTCATGCTTCTACAGGATGACTTGTACGATTTTCTAAGCAAAACTTGCGGAATAGTGTGGGACTCTGGCACCACTAAAAACACCTCCATCGCATGTGTTGCGATTTAGTCTCCTGGAACAATTAGCCATTTTATGCTAACCCTACCTACTACGTCCTCTTTTATAGAAGTTCTGTCTATCGGCGTCTCTAAATAGAAAATAATGTCTGTAAATGTATTCAAGAGAAGGCGCCGTGGCGCAGTGGTTAGTGTGTTGGACTCTGACGCACGATGAACGAGTTCGGATCCAACGCCATCGAATGTTTATTTCGCGGCGTCTCTCCTCTGTGGGGTACTGGCAAAGCCCCCCGTAGTATAGCCTCGGAAAAGCTTCTCGACTAAGCCGTTCAACTATGTGAAAAATAAATTACACACAACATGGGTGATTGAGAGAATCTTGGCTCTGTTCCTTCATGGGCTCTAAGGCCACCAAAAGAAAAGAAAGTAAGAGATAGAGAATGGGACCTAAAACGCGGAACACGGACCTTGACTCCCATACGCTCTGAGTACGAGTCTTCTTGTTTTATTTTAAAGAACCTTTCCTCTAGGTATGATTCTAGAATAGCAAAAAATTGTTTTGGTAGAAGAAGTCTTAATTTATAATTTAGTTTTTTATGCCAAACTTTGCCAAAGGCCTATGCAATATCAAGAAACTTTTTTCTTCTCTAATGCTTTTTCGATAATATCAGTTATTCTGTGAACTTGATATATATGTACATATGCAGTTGAATGAAGCCTCCTGAACCCAAATTAGTGGTTTGGAATGAAGTTTCTTCTATTAATAATATCATTCAGTCCTTACTTACTTAGATGGCGCTACAGTTGGAGGTGAACCAAGGCGGCAACCAACAAGCCTCTCCAGGCGGCACGATCTTTGGCCAGTTGCTTCCAGTGCCGCACGCCCAGTTGGTTGAGGTTCCTTTCCACCTGAGCCCGCCACCTTAGATGCGGTCGTCCTCTGCTGTGTCGTCCCAAGGGGTTAGAGTCAAAGACTCTTCGAGCGGTGATACCCAATCGCTCTACATGGCCCAGCCATCTTAGACGTTGGATCCGTAGACGTCTAACTAGGCCGATGTCGCTGTACAGCCCGCACAGTTCTTGGTTCAATCTTCTCCTCTCCTCCTCTCGAAACGCTCAAGAGCTTCTTCATCGGCTTTTGATAAAGTCCAAAGCTCAGCGCCATAGAGGAGAACCGGGATGATTAAGGTTTTGTAGAGGGATACCTTAGTTTTTCGAGAGAGGGCTCTACTAATCAGTTGCCTCTTGAGCCCAAAGAAGCAGCGATTGACAAGAGTTATTCTGTATTTTATCTCAGCGTTGTCCTTGACTACTTCAAAAATATAGCTGCCGAAGTTGACGTTCTGACCAAGACGTCGGTGTTGCAGCATGTATTTGGTCTTGTCTCCATTTACCCTTAGACCCACTTTAGCCGCTTCTGCTTCAATGCTTGCGAACGGCTCATTGACGTCGTAGACTTGAAGTAGATCGTACCTCTTGTATTGGCCGCAGAGTCCCGCACGATTTGTTCAAGAGTGATGTTAAAGAAATCACATGACAGTGCGCCACCCTGTCTAAAACCTTTTTTAACATCGAAGTGGTCGGTTAGTTCACCTCCCACCTTAATGGAGCAGCGAGAGTTCTTCATAGTCATCCTGCACATTCCGACGAGTTTGGCAGGAATGTTAAAACATGACATGACTCTGTATTGGTCTCTATAAACACTGTCATATGCTCCTTTAAAGTCGACAAAAAGATGGTGCGTGTCGACCTGGAATTCATGGGTCTTCTCCAAGATCTGTCGTAGTGTAAATATTTGGTCTATCGTGGATTTTCCTGGCCTGAATCCACACTGGTAGGAACTAATAAGATTGTCGACGAACGGTTTCAGGCGCTTACACAGTACGGCAGAGAGGACCTTGTACGCAATGTTCCTGGCCAGCTCATCGCCAGCTGCTTTAAACACTTCCACGGGGAGTCCGTCTGTTCCAGCAGCCTTATAAGACTTAAGTTTCGATATCGCTATCTTAACATCGTCTAGTTCGCGTGGACGGGATACTCTTTCGTCTTCGTCCATTGTGAATGGCTCATTCTGCCTGACGGCGGCATTTTGACTATCATCGCCATTATACAGTCTGCAGAAGTGGTCCTTTCACAATTTCAGCATCGACTGCGACTCTACTATTAGTTGTCCGTGCTCATCCCTGCGATCTTCTGCTCTGGCTTTATAGCCTTGGCATGTTCGTTTTACTTTTTGGTAGAACTTTCGAACATCGTTTCGCTCCAATAGCATCTCTCCATCTCCTCGATCTCGCGCTTATCGTGGTCCTTCTTTTTTCTTCTCAGAAGCGCATGCTCCTTCCTCCTTTTCTGTTCATAGAGCTCGCGGGCAGCTCACGTCCGTCGATGCAGTGTAGCCATGTATGCATTCTGTTTCTCTACATGGGCCTATATGCATTCGTCATCAAACCGGGGGTTACAAAGGTGGTGGCTTGAAACCGAGTATATCTGAGGCGGCCTCTCTGATGGCGTTCTGACAACGACTCCATTGCTGTTCTATGGTTTGTGCAGATTGGATCCAGACTTGAAAGAGCTTGAGGGAGACTTGATCGGCGAAGGTCCTGGCGGTCTCTTCCGATTGCAACTTTGCGACGTTAAATTTTGGTGTTCCCACTCGACTCCATTGATTCCGGGAAATTCGCATCCGTACCTTGGCTGTAACAAGGTAATGATTCGAGTCGATGTTGGCTCCTTGAAAGGTTCGGACATCTAGGATGCTGGAGGAGTGTCTGCCGTCGATCGCAATGTGATCAATTTGATTGGTTGTCGATTGATCGTGGAACCGCCAGGTCCCCTTATGGATGTTGGATATGGGAGATTATGTCCCGCCATAAAATCCACTAGCCTTAGTCCGTTTTCTGACGTGGTGTCATTTAGTGTTTAGCGAGTAGCATTTCAAATAGTTTAGATATTAAGTATGCATTTAGATATCAGCAGTGAAATTGGCCTGTTAGATGAAGCCTCATTTGATGGTTTTCCGGGTTTCGGAATCATTATTACTTTGGCCACTAACTTCTGATGGCATAAAAAAAAACTATTTACATATGTAGGTATGCTATTCAGTCACTAAGCTATGTACATACATATATAGAATCGCTTGCTTACGAAAAAGGTAATCGGTGTGATGAATTTGTTAGTCAAGAATGATATCTTGTTATCATATTATTACGCACAGTTGAGTACATACATAGTATGTTTGTGTATGATAGGGGTCCGATATCTTATGTTTGTTGAAATCACGGTAGGAAGTTGACAGTATTGGCCCTCGTCGTCAAAACCACAACATTTCCGACAACTTGTCGATAGCATTTCGATCATTGAGCTTCTCAATCGCATACTGGATGCAGTCATTCCCCACCACAATGTGCCCATTTGAATTCTTGAGACTCAAAACCGTCTATGTGTGTCAACGTTTGTCTAATGAATGAAACAAATACCAGCCTTCCTTCCTCAAGAGCAAACGACCTCCACGACGCCTTATAGATATTGAGTCGTCTGTTTACCGTTAAAGGTATGTACTTACACACACATGTGTATGTACATATAAGACTCGTGTTTAACCGCGTGGGTGTTGTTGCACAATATAACCCAAGCGCTGACGCTACGTCTGCATAAGTCGCTTGTACCTAAATGCATATGTTTGCAAAAAATGCTTTTAAAAAACTCGCTTATTAAATTACATCTACATATGTATATCCTATGTATCTAGATACAGGCATATACATGTATGTACCTATGTACATAGGCATGCTTTGATATGGACGGGTGAAACGTGTCGAATTTGTGTGATGCCTGCACTTTTTGGGACGAGTTGTTATTTTTTTACGAAATTGTCCGCGTTCTCTGTTGCCAATTGGTTGTTGTTGTTATTACGTGATTCTACCTAGATACTTTGCATTGATAGATGTATGTTGGTATGTATGTACACATGTATATGTACATGACCGGCATAGTGTAGTAAACAAATTGTTTTGCTTTGATATGCACATGGATGGAAGTGAGCATGTAAACTGAATGCATAAGAATAAGAGGACGTGTGACTCCTTGACTTTTATCTTAAGCTTTTGACACATTTATTTAGATACAAACTAAATGGCATGGTTTTGAAGGAGAATCATTCACGCACGGCTTGGTTGTTGTTTTTGTAGTTGGCGTCCGTGTTTCATTTCTATCAAATATCGTTAGGTAGATAGGTTATAAGGATGCAGTATATATGTATGTAGGCACATTTACTTCCTCTTTTCATGGGAGAGAGGAGATTTACTGAGACACAAGGTACAGAAAATCCCAATGGAATATTTCGTACACTAACAACAAAAGTAGAAAAAATAAGAACGACATCCACCAAAACATGGAATCTATACCGTTCGCATTTAGTAAAGTAAAGGTGTGTAATGTGTAATGTAATTTGAAAAAAATTACTCTCAGAAATTCGGAAATACACAAAACACAAAAGTTAGAAAGAGAGAAAATTTAGAGAGAGCGAGAGAGTGAACGAAAGGAGCGTTATTCCGAGTTTTCAACACTACGTTCCTAGGAATGAAATGAGATTAAAACACAGCCAAATCGAAACAGAATTCTCACCAACAACGCAAACCGGAAAACTCAGTCTCATTCGGCGTTACTCAGCTAACCAGGTTAGACGTTACGTAGACTATTCCGCGCGATTCGCTAACGGTTACACATAGAGAATATATATACCTACATAGTATAAAACTTTATAGATTTCTACCTACAACCAGGAGAAAACTCACACCGAAGTTTCTCGAATCATTTATTTCCTCGTTAAGCGATTTAGAACCGTTAATATAAATCTCACAATGGCTGATGTTGCAGTTGAAAACAAGTGAGTAAATAACTGGATCCGGTGGCGTTTTCTTCAATCACTACCACTTTTTTTCCCCCCCTCCTCCATCTCGTCCCCTATCGTATATTCAACATCCTCTACTACTTTTTTTCTTGTACACCTTGTACATTTTTTTTGGCGGCAATATGGCGTCGGTTTGAAAAGAAGAAAAAAAAGTAAGAAGTCCGACAAGTTTTTTGCGTTCTCAATAATAATAACGAAATATCTGTGAAATACAAAAAAGTGTGAATCATTTTTTGGATACGAAGAAGTATATAGTTCCTTGATGATATTTGCAAATGAGTCGAGCGGAGTGGTGATAAAATGAATCTAATTTTTTATGTATCACAAGTCGAAGAAGGAATGGAAGAGAAGATGGTTGATTGTGTTGGTTTTCACGCGGTTGAGCGGGGCGAAAATTGAGGGGTACCCTACTACTAACACGTAGTAGAAGAGAGGTAGTAATACAAGCACGTCGGGTGTTAGAACGAGAAGTAGCGAGAGTTACCGATGAATGTTGAAAAAAGAAAGAAAAAACAAAGTGTGGGTGAGGGGTGTAATGATTGGTGGGGGGAATACGAAATTGCGGTTGCAATTTCCAACCGTTTGTTTTGTATTTCGAAATTTAACGTTTTTTGTTTTTTTTTTTATATTGAAAGGAGATAGACTGTCCTGTAAAGTGTATTGTGAGGGATAAGGATGGCGTTAAAGCCAAATGTGTATAAACACATGTGCGTGTGTGCGTATGTGTGTGATTGAGTGGCTTATATACACCCTTTGTGTATACGTGTACCGAACGTAAGGAATGAGTTTTCGAAGAGTGGGATTTTCCCTTCCATGCAGGATTACACTACACTTGCTTCTCACGATGCTGTACTGTGGATTTTGTTTCTAGTGCAAAAAAAAGAAAAATTAAAAAAAAAAAAAAAACAGGAATTGCTTGGAGAGAGTAGATCAACGTGTTTTTTACCGGGCACCTGATCGAAGCGGAGAAGAGGGACAGAAAATTTCGAATTGTGTATGTGTGCAATTACTTCTCCCGTCTCATAGTGGATACACGAAGTCGCTTTCTGGAATGTTGGTTGTGTGTACCCGGTTTCCCGTCGCTTGGCGGTTTCCTCCTTCTCCTAGACACTCAATGCGCCTTCAGGGTTTGTTGTTATAGATATTTTTCTTTTCTGTGGGTGCTGCTGCTCTGCTGTTCTGACGCTTTTCCTAACTTTGTCAAATTGTTCAGCGTTCTGTTGTTTTTTTGTTGCCCCCATTGGGTAGGTGAGACTTGGTTTAATCGTGCTCCATATCGCGTCTTTCTTCTTTCCCCACATTGTTTTTGATTCCATTTCACACCTATACCACCTGCTTACATAGTACCTGACTGTTGTTTGAATATTTGGGCAAAGTGGACTATGTGGTAGTAAGATGAATACCCTCCAAAAAAACCATCATTTACAAAAAAAAGACGAAGACTGATATGATTTAAGAAGCAGGGCGGGAAGGAAGAGAAAAAGTGAGATGATGTGGATTGTCGAAAGGTCGTTGCCGGTCAACGTCAAGGTCTGTTTGCGCCAATCAGTCGAATATAGAAAAACCTATACATATAGACATGAAGAGACACACGGTAGAGCGATATATGCAATGTCGGCGGTTAAAAATCAAACGAAAAAAAAAAAAAAGTCGACGAGTTGGAGTTGATGAACAACAACTTGTACTGCGCATGTTGTTGTTTTTTTTTTTTTTTTTTTTTTTTTTTGCCCTTCCAGCAATACATATGTACCTATGTATGTAGATACATAATTCAGTGAACCGAAAGTAGAAATGTTTCTGGTTTAGATACATGCCCCACTGAAAGGGGAGGGGGAATAGTATGATGTTTTCACTTTGTTTTTGCGCCTGGTTTTTGTGGTATTTATTTACATAATTGTCTTCTTCCCTTAGGAGGCATGCGCGGTTTGTTTTTTGTTTAACTAAGCCGGTGCTTTGGTGCTTGACGACTTAGGCTTACATTCGTTCGTTTTTTAACCTTCCTTTGAGCTTTCATACATACGTTACCCTTATGTATACATATTTACTTCTGTTTTGACATTCACCGTCAAGGTCATTCAGTTACATAGTCCTGAATCCTTGCCCCGCACCGCAAATACATATATCGGGTTTTCCAATAAGGACTTGACAGCTTTGAATTCAATTTGTTAACAAACCCTTTCACTAATCATCGAACTGTCATTGTCAGTTTATTCAGTAAACTCAACATTTTCACCATGGTAAGGTACACGAATGAGAAACGTCTGCAAATTATAAAAATCTTATTTGAATAAAAAAGTTGTCAGGTCATTGGAAAACCCAAGGATTTTCCAATAATTACTTGACAACTTTGAATTCAATTTGTGTAACGCACCCTTTCACTAATCATCGAACTGTCATTGTCAGTTTATTCAGTAAACTCAACATTTTCACCATGGTAAATTACACGAACGAGCAACGTCTGCAAATTATAAAAATTTTATTAAAAAAAGTAGTCAGGTCATTGAAAACCCAAGGGTTTTCACAATATGGACTTGACAACTTTGAATTCAATTTGTGTAACGCACCCTTTCACTAATCATCGAACTGTCATTGTCAATTTATTCAGTGAACTCAACATTTTCACCATGGTAAATTACACGAACGAGCAACGTCTGCAAATTATAAAAATTTTATTAAAAAAAGTAGTCAGGTCATTGAAAACCCAAGGGTTTTCACAATAGGGACTTGACAACTTTGAATTCAATTTGTGTAACGCACCCTTTCACTTATCATCGAACTGTCATTGTCAGTTTATTCAGTAAACTCAACATTTCCACCATGGTAAAGTACACGAACGAGTAACGTCTGCAAATTATAAAAATTGTCCTTATTGGAAAACCCTATATGTCCATATTTTCATTTTTCGATTTAAACCCTAAACTTACCATTATATCCGCTTCTGTGTTTTATACAGGGAAGTAGCAGTTGAGAAGGAAGTCGAGGAAGTTGATACTGCCAAAAAAGTCGATCCAAGCACAGAAAACGGTGCTGCTAAAGACGAAGATGCAAAGGAGAATGGCAAAGAAATTGTAGACGGTGTTGCAACAGCAGACGATGCAAAAGACGAAGAATCCACACCATCCACAGATGAGGAGCAAAACGGTGACAAAAAAGACGAAGATGCTGATGAAACAAATGGTGACTCAACAGGTTGGTTTCTTCATTTCATTTGTGTGTGTATGTGTGTGTGTTGTGACACTTTTTCATTAATGAATAGATGCACCTGCTGAGGCTGTTAAGAGGAAAGTAGCTGATGCCGAAGCCAAATCCGAGGACTCTGCTGCCGCCGCCACACCAGACAAGCGAGCACGATTGGAAGAGTCGAAAGAAGACGTAACCAACGGTTCAGATGCAAGTGAAGTAGCGGCTTAAACACAAAACTTAATAATTTTAATAATACAACAAAACAAAAAACAACAAAAAACCAACAATTCTATATTATTATTATTTTTTTTAACAATCGAAGGTTTTTTTTTTTTCTTTCCTTATTCCTTATGTACATGTATGATTATTGAATTTATACAGAGTGTTGTGTCGTTTGCTCGGATTTGGCCGCTAACATTTGTTTAGCATGGACACATATGCATTTAAGTCGTTATAGTAGGTAGACGATGGGGTACACACAATAGTATTGTCGAAATAACAATCATCTGGTTGTGAATACATACCACTAAGAAGATAACCAATAGTACATGTGGTATAAACACTGGAAGTATACCAAGTACACATGTTGTGTTCTTAAAGAACCTGATATTGAGAGCACAAAGAGAGATGCCAACAACTATCTTGTCCATATCCTAATTCTCTGTTTTAGTGGCAACAACAAAAAACAAGATCGATAGTTAGTCTAAACGATGCTACCAGCACTCTGTGTATGTCTGTAAAAAAGAAATGATATGAAACAAGCATATATTTCCTAGAAGAAACAAAAATAAAAAACAATCCGGAGGTGTGAGACGAGAACCTCTGCTTATAGTAATATATACAAATATATTCCTCTTTCGATCCATGTTAGATACAGCAAAAGATCACACAAGAAACGTACATTTATATATTGAAAAAGAACAAAACGAATATGTTTATTTCTTATTTTATCTATAAGGAATCAAATAAAGTATAAAAAACTAATTACAAAGGTAAAACAAAACGATCTAGAGTTGTAAATGCATGTGCAGTACGTGTACGTTGAAATGTATTCTTTGAACAGACAGTTTCGCATCCGTTTCTCCAATTTCGTTCTTTTGCGGGGTTCACACCATACGATTTGCTTGATGGGCCAAATCGAGAGTGTGAACGGTCGTACGACATGTCAAATTTGTCGTTTGGAAGTTCAAATATTTTAACTTTTTGACTTGCTTGATCGACTTGTAAAGCGCGGTTCACATTGAACGACTTATCGAGCGATTTGCTTGACAATCGTGGTTGGACGACAAATTGTGTATGCAAAACTAATGTGAACGCTCTAGCTACAAGTCGGTACGATTTGTAGTCAGGAAGTTGAAAATTTCCAACTTTTTGTTTGACAGCCGTGGTTGAACGATTTATCGTTAAGTGTGAACAGTTGTCATACAACTTCAGAGCATTTTTTCACTTTTGCTTGTGCGTTCAGAGAATCAACACCAACTTTGAGCGGAATGAACGATATGAGTTCAAACAAAGAAAAATTTGGTTTGATTTTTCCATATGAGGAATTATTTTTCTCAGTAACTCATCATTTACGTTACTATCCATTCGCAAATAATTACGAAATACCTCTGGCAAATTTTCGTGGAATTCTCTTAACAGTTACCGATGAGAAATTATTACGTTTTCCGACCCATCGTTTAATCCACATTCGCGTTTTTTCTTCAATTTCGAGCATTTCATCAATAATCATCCCTGTAACCAGAGCATGCGCCGCCACGTTAATACTTCGTGTGAACGCTAGGCATTATTTGGTCGTCAAGCAAATCGTACAGACAAATCGTATAGTGTGAACGCCACTTTTCACTTATTCATCTCTGCCCAATTGTTTCCCGCGTCGAATTTCGAGGAACCAAAACACTCGGGGACAACAAGTAACAAATCAAATCCGGCAAGGATGGTGGGGCATAACAGATAGAAGAGTCCCTATATATATATATTCCTTAGCATTGTAATAATTTATTATATAAGGACGAGTTCATTCTTTCTATTACACAGAAAACAGACCATTTTCTTTCGTAACAAACGTGTCAATAAAACAAACAAAATCAAGTTCAATAGACGAATTGCATATTTGATATATCATTTTACATAAAGAGATCTGTAACAAAAAAACAAAAACAATTATATACCGAGAGAAAGATAAAACAAAACAAAAAAACAGATGGAATGCGCCTTGGTGATATTCACCAAGACCTTCGGTGCACCTTTGCACATTGGACTACAAAATAAATGTCAAGCAAAAGAGTTGATGGAAAAACAACACACAAAAACCTATTTATTGAGATAAAAAGTGAATAAGGAAAAATAATTCAAATGGAAACTGCCTAAAAACCTATTTTTGATCATTACCTTTATACATTTCTTTTTTAATGAATTTACAAACAAAAACAAATGTAACAATACATATATCGTTGAAACTAACTGAAGGACGAATATAGAAGGTTTTCGATTTAGCCGTACTTAAGCTCTTCAATTATTGAATTGTTTTTTTTCCGTTTCCAAACGAATGAAAGTTGTCATACCAAGATTCAATGGTGAAGAATGAAATACATGTAATGTGTAATAAAAATGGGAGTGGCGGTTTCATTTTTGGTTTTTGAATGTGACTAAGTAAGCGTCACGCATTTGAATGGCATAGAATGGCGAGTAAACGACCATTTCCGGGATAGTCTGAAAATGTATACAATACGTGGTTGTTGCCTTCGGATGGGTGCCTGCATGTCATTTCTTACAGTTTGAAGGATTTAGTAATGTGCCTACTTTCAGTCTAGACACAAACCAGATTGTTCTACGCAGTCATTTCCTCCGAAACGAATTAATTTTACTAATTCCGGTTAGTAAAGAGGGTTTTTGAATCTGTTTGAACACTTACGTAAAACCACTGGGCCATTGCACTATCAATTAAACATCACGGCGTGAAGTTCCATGAATTACACACATTTGCTTACAGTATCGACTGGAAAGCGAGATGCCAGCAACGATCCTTGTTTAAATCGACAGCATCATCCAATATAGTAAAAACAATAGAGTGGAATTTAATGCTTCCAAAACACAATGCTGTCTCTTGTCATTAAAGCGTATAAATAACCCGCAGCCATTATCCATGAATGGCACTTGCATTCCAGAAACTGAAAGGCTTTCCATCCTGGGTATGAGCGTTGCTCACAATCTTAATTGGAGCGACCATATATTCAGTGTCGCTAAGAATGCTGCGAAATGCCTAGGATTCTTATACAGATGCAAGAAATATTTCTCACCCTTAGATCTAGCTACAATCTATAAGGCGTTCATTCGCCCCAAATTAGAGTTTAACGCTCATGTCTGGTCCGGTGCTTTCAAGACCTCACTGCACCTACTAGACAGAATACAAAAACGAGCCATAAAACTGATAGGTGACTCCAGCATTACCAAAACATTAGACTCGCTGGAACACCGCAGGAATGTTACCTGCCTCTCCCTGTTTTATCGTTACTACCACCAAAAATGCTCTGATGAAATAGCCAGTTGCATTCCGCCCCTTCAACATTTCTCCCGCAATACACGTCTCTCTAGGAATGCTCACCAATATACTCTGAAGCCCGCTTTCGGACGTACTGTCAAATATAGAGAATCTTTCATTAACCGAACCACACGAATCTGGAACTCCCTGCCGGATTCGGTTTTCCCCCCTCAATGCAACATGCAAGCATTTAAGATCAATGTCCATCGGCATCTCCTCTATTCCTCTTCTTCTCTACCTTCTGCCCGCACTGTGTCGCCGACATAATAAGATTATTAGACCTTGAGTGGGCGCAAATTATTAAAAAAAAAAAATAAAAAAAAATGGCCGGGTCAAGTTGACATACGGCCTCCTCGCGGCGCCCTCTGGATAGCCTCTTCAACAACCGTTGGGAGGTGAACAAACGTATGCAGCGACAAAACCCCGACCAGAATGGCGGTTGTGCGGCGGGCTTACAATCCGCCCACGTAAAAAAAACACAAATTATGAATGAGCAAGATGCCTCGGATACACGGACGGATACTCGACGACGACAACGCACGAAAAAGGAACACAATGTGCGAGTATGCTCCTGGAATGTCAGAACCCTGTACACTCCCGGAGCTGCTCATAAACTAGAAGGAATCTTCACACAGTACAAGACGGATATTACTGCGGTCCAGGAAATACGCTGGATAGGAAACGGTATGATTAGGAAGAAAAATTGCGACATTTATTACAGCTGTCACAAAAGGTTGCACTTACTGGGATGCGGATTTGTCGTGGGAAAGCGGTTAAGGTCGAAGGTCATCGACTTTAAACCTATAAGTGATCGCCTGGCTGTGATCCGCATCAGAGGCAGATTTTATAACATCAGCCTTATATGTGCACACGCCCCTACCGACGAGGCTGAAGACCCTATCAAGGAGGACCTCTATGACCTCCTGGACAACGCCTACGGAGCTTCTCCGGAGTACGATGTAAAAATCGTGCTCGGGGACTTCAACGCCAAAATCGGTAAGGAGAACACCCTTGGCGGAGTGATCGGAAAGCACAGCCTCCACGATACAACAACAGATAACGGCTTACGACTCACGGACTTTGCGAAAGCTCGTAATGCGGTGATAAGTAGCACAAGATTCCCTCGCAAGCGAATCTACACAGCAATCTGGCGATCTCCGGACTGTCGAACCGCCAACCAAATCGACCATGTGCTCATTGACTATGACCACATCCTCGTAGCAGCAAGATTCAGAGCTCGACTGTCCAATGTCAGAAAGCTGCACCAGCCCATCAGGAGAAGGTTCGACATTGGGCGTCTGAGTACACCGGAGGTTGTCAGAGTCTACAAGGAGCAGCTGAGCGAAAGACTCTACGGTATGCCCACGTCGAATACAATTGCCAATAATATGTGGCTGCATTGTCGCTTCATTGCCATTCAGGAAGTAGCCGAAACCACCTTAGGATACCTACCACCCCCGACAAGAACCCCGTGGTATGATGGCGAGTGTGAGCAGAAAAAGGCAGCAACCGACGAGGCGCACCAAAAGGCGCTGCAGAGGAAAACCAGGGCAGCGCAAGAAGCGTACCGAGCCAGAAGAAGGGAGGAGAAAAAAACTACAAAAGAAAAGAATCTTCGCAGCCTCCCAGCTCAAGGATATAGAGGAGTCTAGGGATAAACATAAAACACGAGCCTTTTACAAGAAAGCCAAAGGCATTGCAGGAGGCTTCAAAAAGGGCACCCAGGCTCTTCGAAACCGCGAGGGTAATCTTGCCACCGATCCGCAGGGAATAGTGGATGTATTTAAGCAGCATTTCCAACAGCTGCTTAACGAGCATGACCAAGAGAGAGTGATACGGACCGAGGAAATCCCAACTCCAGCCGCTGAAGTAGTCTTCCCACCCAGCATCGAAGAAGTCGGCACAGCTATTCAGAAGCTGAAGAACAACAAGGCCGCAGGCTCAGATGGCTTGCGGCGATGTTCTGGTAGGGAGCATGCACCAGATCATCTGCAGAATTTGGGAAGATGAAAGCATGCCCGACGACTGGAATACCAGCTCTATATGCCCCATCCACAAAAAAGGCGATCCTACCTCTTGCAAGAACTATAGAGGTATATCCGTGCTCAATATCGCATACAAGATCCTGTCCAGCGTATTGTGTGAACGTCTAAAACCATTTTGCACCGCACTAATCGGCAGCTGCCAGTGCAGCTTCCGGCCCGGCAAATCAACTATAGACCAAATTTTCACACTTCGACAAATCCTGGAAAAGACCAACGAGTTTCGAATCGATACACACCATCTTTTCATCGATTTCAAAGCCGCATACGACAGCATTCATCGTGAAGAACTGTTTGGAGCGATGGCCGAATTAGGGATCCCGGGAAAAGTGATCCAGTTGTGCCGCGCCACGCTAAAAAACACGCGATGCACCGTGCAACTCGGTTCTAGGACCTCGGAACCATTCGAAACATGCAACGGATTTCGGCAAGGAGATGCGCTGTCATGTGACTTCTTCAACCTGGTGCTGGAGCAGATAGTGCGACGGGCAGGCGTCAACAGGGAAGGCACTATCTTCTACAAGTCCATCCAGCTGCTAGGGATACGCGAATGATATCGACATCATCGCGTGTTCTCGCCGTGGCATTGTGGAAGCATTCACGGCGATCGAAGAACAGGCGATTCGAGTTGGTCTTAAGATCAATGAGGACAAAACGAAATAATGCTGTCAAGCAAAAACCAATCCATCGCTCACCACCTGGGACAAAATATAACAATTGACAGCTACAATTTCGAGGTAGTTAAGGAGTTTGTCTACCTCGGGGCAAACGTAAATTCCACAAATGACACCACAGTGGAGATCCGGTATAGAATCGCCCTTGTCAACCGTTTCTATTTCGGCTTGTCCAAACAACTGGCGTGAAAACTTCTCACTCGAAAGATCAAAGTCATGCTTTACAAAATGCTCATACTGCCGGTCTTGCTGTACGGAGCCGAAAGCTGGACGATAAACAGGACAGCGGAGCTGATTTTGGGTTCTTTCGAAAGAAATATTCTGCGCCAGATATTTGGTCCTGTCTGTGAGGATGGTGAATGGGGAAAAAGACACAACCGCGAGCTCTACCAGCTGCACCAAGATGTGGATGTAGTCCGAAAGGCAAGGATCCGTCGACTACACTGGCTCGGCCACATCGAGCGCATGGACATCAATGCTCCAGCTAAGAGGGTCTTCGACTCCGAGCCTCCTGGTTCGAGAAGAAGAGGAAGACCGAACCTCCGGTATAAAGACCAAGTAATCGCGGATGTAAGACATCTTGGTCTTGACAACTGGAAGCAAGGATCCGTCGAGGATGGAAGGCAGCTATAGCTCAGGCTCAGATCCTCAATGGATCGCTGGCCTGATAAGTAAGTAAGTAAATATCGACTGGACAGCCGTTGCGCAGAAAAATAAATCACACACACGATGGGTGATTTAGAGAAGCTTGGCTCACCAAGCCAAGGTAGAGTGAACTAAACTAATAAAAACCAGGCCTGTTCATACAAGCGACTAAGCGAGATTGTTCACATTATCGAGCGTTCAAATTTTAAGGCATTTTTGGTCAAAAGATAGCACATATAGTCGATTTGGCTATACGATTCATTTTTGGCAACAAAACCTAAGGATCAGTCTCTTTGACATCGCGTATAGGATCCTCTCTGCCGTTTGGTGTGAATGTGGTCCATATCAGTGTGGTTTCAGGCCAGGGAAGTTCAGGATAAACCAGATCTGCTTACTGTGGCAGATCGTGGAAAGGACCCAAGTAATGCAAATCGACACTCACCACGTATTTGTCGACTTAAAGGCCGCATAGGTTTGACATTCCCACCAATCTCATCAAAGAACTCTTGCTGCTCCATCAAGGTCATTAACGAACTCACTGACCCCTTGAATGTCAAAAATAGTTTTAGGCAAGGCGACGCGCTAAACATTTTGAGAAGATCGTGCGAAACGCAGAGACACGATCTTCCAAAAGTCTTTCGACTGCTAGCTTACGCCTATGAAATTGACGTGATTGGTTGAACAAAGCAAGCCGTCAATGAAGCGTTTGTTGACATTGAAGCGGAGGTGGCCAAAATAGGTCTGGTGGTAAACGAAGGCAAAACAAAGTATATGCTGTCTTCAAGAAAGGACATTCAACATCGACGTATTGGACAGAGCGTCACAATGAGCGGCAAAAAACGTTGAGATAGTACCTTGTCTCCGCTATAAATAGCCAATCGCTGTTTCTTTGCGCTCAAGAGGCAATTGAGTAATAGATCCCTGTCTTGAGGGACCAGGTTAACTTTATATAACACTTTGATCATCCCTGTCCTGCTCTATAGCGCAGAAGCGTGAACGCCATTGAACGCGGATGAGGAAGCTCTTGGTCTTTTCGAGAAAAAAGTTATGCGTGTGGTTTGCATTGATGGCATATGGAGAAGAAGATTTAATAACGAACTGTACGGATTGCAAGCCGGCATGTGCCTACTCAATCGACTACAAATACAACGCTTAAGATGGCTAGACCATGTAGAGCGTATGGACTAGACAGCTCTTGCCCGAAGAGTCTTTGAATCTGTGCCATGGGGACAATGAAACAGAGGGCGCCCTCGATTGAGATGGCCCACAAAGGTAAAGAGGGACCTCAACAAACAAATAAATTGGAGGTAGTTGGCAAAAGATCGTGTTGACTGGAGAGGTTTATTGGTTGAGGCGCAGGTCCACTTCAGGCTATAGCGTCACATAAGAAGAAAATGCAAAACGTACATATTACAAAGTACGCAAAACAAATCGTAAATCTGCTCGATAGATTGTGTACTCTTTGCAGCTGGCTTATTGGCGTTTAACGGAGTTAAAAATATAGGTTTACTGTAAAGATTCTTACTTGTTCGATCTACAGATTAGTCTGTATAAAATTTTGTGCGTTCACTCTATTGGATTTTTCACTCAACCGATGTTCACTCTAACGAGAGTGTACAGTGGAACCTTTGCAAACAAGCCCACCACAAAGAAACACCTGGTTTGATGACGAGTGTAAGAGGACTCACACAGCGAAGCAGAAGGCATATAAAACCTCGCTGCATAGAAGAATAAGAGCAGTTCGTGAGCTCTACGAGTTTAAAAGACGGCCGAGCATAGGCGAAGAAAGAGCACGAGAAGCGCGCGATTGAGGATTTGGAGAGGTGTTACTGCAGGCGTGACGTTCGAAAGTTGTATCAACAGATAAAGCGAACATGCCAAGGTTATAAAGCCAGAACGGAAGCCTGCAGGGATGAGAACGGACACTTAGTAGTATTTTCGATATTTAGATATTAGATTTAGATATTTATTATTATTTTTAGGGTTCCGTGCGTCCGGAAAAAAAACGGAACCCTTATAGGATCACTCGTGTGTCAGTCTGTCCGTCTGTCCGTCGGTCACAGTCAATTATCTCCGAATCTACCGGACCGATTAAGTTGAAATTTGGTACACATATCAATTTCTGTGACCCAAAGGCAGAGGTGTGACGTGAATAGATGAAATCTGTATATGGGAGTCATTTTTGGGGGAAAAGTGGAAAATTAAAAAAAAAAATGGAAGGTCTTTAAGGCGTAGGCCCTCACTACGGCATTGTGAGTCATGCTTGTGAGACGTTCACGTTGCTCTACTTGAGACTGATTTGTGCGCTAGTACCTTGTTATAGATAATGGCACGGAACCCTTTGTGCGCGAGTCCGACTCGCACTTGCCCGGTTTTTTTTTTAAAGTAGAATCGCAGTCGGTACTGAGAATATGGAAAAAACACTTCTGCAGACTGTACAACGGCGATGTTAGTCAATATACCGCCGTCAGGCAGAATGGTCCATTTCTAATCGACGAAGACCGCAGAGAATTCCGTCCCCCTGACTTCGATGAAGTTAAGAGTGCCATATCGAAACTCAAGTCGAATAAAGCTGCTGGCGCAGACGGACTGACTGCTGAACTCTTTAAGGCAGGTGGGGATGGCCTGGTTAGGAGCATGCACCAGTTCATCTGTAAGGTATGGTCAGAGGAAAGCATGCCCGAGGAGTGGAGTCTCAGCATCGTATGCCCGATCCACAAGACCCCTCTGACTGCACCAACTACAGAGGAATAAGTCTTCTTAACATCGCCTAGAAAATCTTCTCTGCCTTTTTGTGTGAACGCGTGAAGCCATTTGTAAATAAACTCATAGGTTCTTATCAGTGCGGATTCGACCAAATCTTCACACTACGGCAGATCCTGGAAAAAACCAATGAATGTCAAGTCGACACTCACCACCTATTTGTCGACTTCAAAGCCGCATACGACAGCGTAATTAGAGATGAGCTATACAACGCTATGTCTACCTTTGCCATACCTGCTAAAATCATCAGCCTATGCAGGATGATTTTGGAGAATGCTCGCTTCTCCATCCGAATCGGTGAACATCTTACCGATAGTTTTGATGTCAAAAAAGGATTTGGGCAGGGCGATGCGCTGTCGTGTGATTTCTTCAACATCATATTGGAAATGATTGCGCAAAAATCACTGGCCAATACAAGAGGCACATTCTATTTCAAATCCTCGCAACTGCTTGCATACGCCGACGATATTGACATAATAGGTAGATCACAGCAAGATGTCAATGAGGCGTTTGCGAGTATTGAGTTCGAAGCGGCGAAAGTTGGTCTGGCGGTAAACGAGGGCAAAACTAAATATATGCTGTCATCAAAAAAGGAGGCTCACCACCGACGTCTTGGCCAGAACGTTCGTATTGGCAATTATAAGTTCGAGGTAGTTAAGGACTTCGTCTACCTTGGCTCGCAGTGACCTGGAACAAAGACATCAGTTCCGAAATCAAACGCAGAATCACTCTTGCTAATCGCTGTTTCTTTGGGGTCAGGAGGCAATTGAGTAATAGATCCCTCTCCCGAACGATAAAGTTGACTCTATATAAGACCCTTATCATCCCGGTCCTGTTGTACGGTGCAGAAGCATGGACATTATGAAAAGCGGATGAGGAGGCCCTTGGTCGGTTCGAGAGAAAGATTTTGCGCGTGATTTTTGGGCTTATAAACGCAGACGGGGGATGGAGGAAAAGATTCAACCACGAGCCTGGTCAGGCGTCTACGGATTCAACGCCTAAGATGGCTAGGCTAAGTAGAGCAAATGAACACCACAGCTTCAGCCCGGACAGTCCTTGAAACTATCCCCGAGGGACGAAGAAACAGACTGCACCTAAGATGGCGCACACAGGTGGAGGGGGCCCTCAGCCAACTGGGTGTGCGGCAATGGAAAAGGCTAGCAAAATATCGTGCTAGTTGGAGGGGCATTTTGATTAAGGCCCAGGTTCACCCCGAACTGTAGCGCCCGATAAGAAGAAGAAGAAGAAACGCAAACGGGAGATGGAGGAAAAGATTCAACCACGACATGCCTAAGAAGGCTAGGTTATGTAGAGTGAATGGACACCTCAACTCCAGCCCGCAGAGTCTTTGGATCCAGCCCCGAGGAACGAAGAAACAGAGGACGGTCGCACCTCGGCCAGCTAGGTGTGCGGCAATGGAAAAGGCTAGCAAAAGATCGTGCTAGTTGGAAGGGCATGTTGGTTGAGGCGAAGGTTCAACCCGAACTGTAGCGCCCGCTAAGAAGAAAAAGAAATAGGTCCAGTGCCTGATGCAAAATTTAATGCAAAACTAATGTCTGCAAAAGTTGTGCGTAGCGTTCAATTGGCTTCCTCTGGGTTTGTTCTTGTATTTCATTAATGTACATACACACATGTGTTGGCTGATTATTCACTGAGCCCGTGCATTGTTACAACAACGTTCATATGGCTCGAGCGCAGGTCATACAGAGCGTATGGAGACACACACTATACGTGTAGTACTCGTATAATTGCAAGAAAAAAAAGTACAGACAGCAATCACAATAATACGATGTCCAGTTTTTCGGTATAGAAGTATTGAAACAGCACTCGAATTCTATAGATAGTCAGCTCTGTTTTTGACTATACCGGAGAAAAAGGGAAAAGGACAAAAGGATTGATCTAACTGACTTTTAAAATTCACTACCGATCGACCATCTATGTCTCAATACCAAATTCATTTCCACTGCAGGGCGTTAGAGATATGATAGAAAATATATCCATTCAAGCACTAGAATTATAGATGTTTCATTGGGAGCATGTGCACTTTGTAAATTTGTTAGACTTCTAGTTAAAAGGCTAGAATGCATACTTTCTCTCTTGTCAATCTCACTGAGTAATTCGCTGTCTCTTTTTAAGTAAAATAAATTTCAAGATAATACCCATACAAGTGTATTCAAATCAATAGAGAAAAACCACACTTTTTTCTCCATGCGGACATACCACAAAGGCGAAAACCGGCAAGTAGCAGAGCGAAGCTGAGCACGACGTTCTCAGTTGAAACCAAACCATAGGTTCGAAAGGTTGTACTTTCAATTATATTCGTATATTTTACAAACATACATACATAGTATACTCGGTGTTACCTGAACAAGGTCTAATTCAACAATTTTAATACTTCCTATATGATTTATGTATAATAAAACCACTGCAAATTAAAAAAGATAACATTTGAACAAAAAAAAGAAAAAGGCTCCAAAGATACACGTTTACGTTGTGCATAGGCAACCTTGCGATTGGAGGTGTTTTCAAAGGTTATCTAATACCAGAGGAAAGTTGGAAAATGTCATCTTTAAAAAGTGTAAGTTTTAATGACTCATAATTGCATACGTATACATAGATCCGAGAATTAGTTGCAAATGAATTGAGTTTGAATCGATAGTTACATTCGGAATGTAGGAAGTATATGAGAGCTGATAAGACGTTTACAATCACAGCTCTTATCAATCAGTTAATGGTTTTTTTTTTATGCGTTGGTAATAGTACTCGTAGCCAGAGAACATGCTACATGTTGCTGACGTCGAAAACAAGTTTCGAGAGAAGACGAATGTTATTATGATCGTGTGACGTAGCGACTGGGTAAGGTGACCGTTCAAAGGTTCTTGTTGATTAGAATTGCAACGAGTCGATGAACTTATCGCGGTTCGGTGTAACAATTTGTGCTTGAGATTGTCGGATATTGGATCTTTGACGATATTTGTATCGATCTATCTGGCACATACATACTTGTATCGATTGTGCCTGTCCTATCTGAGTTCAAACACTTCGTGGAAGGTGTAAACTTAATCTAATCGACACGTATGAAGGTTTGTATCCATGATCAAAATCGCATTTTTTGTAGCACCGCAACACCGACTTTTTGCGTCATATTGATTCATACAATTTCTTTTCGAACACCAAACCGGTTATTTTCTTTTTCCAAAACTACATATGTCCATTTGTGATGGCTAGCCTTTTTATACTGCGTACCATAGTACCATACTATGTTATCTCAAGGGAATCAGGTTATTGTATTCTTGTTGTTGTTGTTTTAGTCTGGAAAATTACATCAAGTACAAGTGCTTATCGGAAAGAGTGAAAATTTTCCATAGAGCACTCTCAAAAAGGGAACACATTGCTATGTACCTACATATGCTTTTGTTTTATATATGGTAAACAGTTGACAGTCATTTGGCACGTAAACAATAATATTTACGCGTCGACTTGTACGAGTACCTACATATATTGTAAATAAAATTTCATTCCGAGAATGTAGTCTGATATTGATCACAAGTCGGGGTTTATTTGTAAATCCTGTTAAACTTGAAGAACAACACGTTTCGCTGATTCATATTTGCAAGTCTTATTGTAGAGTACCTACATACGTCATATGGCCTACATATGCCTTGTATTCGAGATGAAGGTCTAGTTTGACTATATATTTATTTTCTGTATCTTCTCGGTACATTTTTAGAATATTTTCTCACCCAAAATTGTGCGCCAAAAAAAAAGAGGCAACAAAATGACCACATGTAATTGCTATCTACAGCAATTATTGTTTTTCTCATTTTACTTTTATAAAATGGTTTTCAGGTAGAGTGGGCATTTCTACGCATAAGTGTTGTTGATTTATAAATAATCGACATGAGAGTGAGTCAATAACAGTTGACAGGCAGACAAACAATGTCAAATAGTATTTTATTCCTATTTTATTGTCAACCATGAAAGTGAAAGAGAAAAAGGTTCTGGAATTTCCTGTTCCTTATCGGTCGAGCCTTTTTTATATCAATTTCAAAAAAAAATAAATAAACATTCGCCAATTACTAGGCAAATACGACAATTTCATGATCTCACCACCTTGTACGTTGTTGTTAATTTAGGAATTTTGTCCACACAATATACGAAACAATGTATTTAAGTAAACATTGTAAAGAGGTTCTTTATTGCGGATTGTTGTTAAAGGTAAATTAATTATATGACGGTTATGATAAGATAGGCGAAGTCGTATCGATCGTTTTCCTTACTCCTCTTAGACACGAGGATCTTAAAGAGCTAAATATCATAAATAGGTATGCATGTACGTATGCTTGTCTCCTTATCTAGAGTCATGTGAGTACGAGTGCGCAAATTGATATCAAAAAAATATTGGTCTGTCGTCGTTATTATTTTTTTTCAGCGGATCGTGTGACCTAAAAACGTACGTTAATTGTTTTCTAATTAGTTGACTAATACTCATGGAACGTCGTAATTTACTCAGATACGTACATACAAGTAATTCTGGTACTTAATTCAGTGAATTATTTTGTCTTAGGTAATAATACCGCTTTCCGGGTGGTTTTTTTTGCAAAGTGCTATAATGTATATAGCATGGGTCACTGCGACTTGTGTAGATCTATTGTGCCTGCTAGCCGATCAGACGAGGAGATTTTCCACTTTCTTAATAAAGTTTAGAATGTCCTACGGAGGAGCTGAGATGATCCCCTCAGGAGTCATCATTTCAACACTTCCTTCCCTTCAATACACTTCCTAAGATCGCAAAGGGCAGCACAGACAGTAGTCAGCAAGACAGAGTCGACACTCAGTTTCAGACGAGAGGTTTATTTTGTTGAGATAATATCTCAGACCACAGTGTCTCGTAAGATAGCCGACTTCTTGTTCTTTTTCTTCTTATCAGACGCTACAGTTCGGGGTGAATCTGGACCTCAACCAACATGCTCCTCCTACTAGCACGATTTTTTGCAAGCCTTTTCTATCGTCGCACACCCAGTTGGCTGAGGTCCCCTTCCACCTGTGTGCGCAATCTTAATTGCGGCCGTCCTCTCTTTCTTCGTTCCTCGGGGTTGGATTCAAAGACTCTTCGGTCTGAAGCTTTAGTGTCCATTCGCCCTACATGGCCTAGCAATCTTAGGTTTTTAATCCGTAGACGCCTGACTAGGCTCGTGGTTAAATGTTTTTCTTCATCCCCCGTCTGTATTTATAGGACCGAAAATTACACTCAAAATGTCTTTCTCAAAACGGCCAAGGACTTCCTCATCCGTTTTTGATAGTGTCCATGCTTCTGCGCCGTACAGCAGGACCGGGATAATAAGGGTCTTGTATACGGTCAAGAGCCTCATGAGCCTAAACAAACAGCGATTGGCAAGAGTGATTCTGTGTTTGATTTCGGAACTGATTTCGTTGTTCCAGATTACTGCGGAGCAAAGAGAGACGAAGTCGTTAGCTACCTCAATCTTATAACTGCCAATACAAACGTTCTGGCCAAGACATCGGTGGTGAGTGTCCTTTCTAAGGGTTCCGTACCCAAAGTGTAAAACGGGACCCTATTACTAAGACATCGCTGTCCGTCCGTCCGTCTGTCTCCAGGCTGTATCTCGTGAACCGTGATAGATAGACATTTGAAATTCTCACAAATAATGTATTTCTGTTGCCGCTATAACAACAAATACTAAAAACAGAATAAAATAAATATTTAAGGGGGCTCCCATACAACAGACATGATTTTGATCCAAAAAAATCCCCTTGGTCACATACTGACCTAAGGTTATTCGACAATATCCCACAACCAGTAGCAAACTTCCGAGCTTTGATCCCTATTGTCTCTTTGATGTATTAATCCTATCTTCAACCCTTTTCTATAATTACGAACAACCAATAACAAATACCCTTTAAACTTTGAGGATCCCTATTGTGTCACTGCTAAGTTAATTCTTGCTGCAAACCCTTTCGTACAATTGCCATTCCCCTCCTTTTCCATCCTAAGAAGTTAAGATATCAAATGTTGCAACAAATTCAATTGTCGTGGAATTAACTTTCGATCATACCCCACAACCAATAACACACTTCCAAGCTTTAATCCTAGCTGTAAACCATAATTATTGTTATTCACCTTTTCACCTTATTGCTGTCAAGTTAGATAATTGATTTGAATTCAATGGACACTTTGATGATCAACTATCTTATCATGGAGATTTTTTATCATCAAGGTAATAAGCCTATAACCTGCCTGCAACCAAGATCTGTCATCATGAAAAAAATCATTTTTATATATTACGATAGTACGGAACCCTTCGTGCGCGAGTCCGACTCGCACTTGGCCGGTTTTTTGATGACAGCATACATTATTTAATTTTGCCCTCGTTTACTGCCAAACCAATTTTCGCCGCCTACGCTTTAATACTTGTGAACACCTCATTGACATCTCGCTCTGTTCTTCCGATTATGTTAATGTCTTCGCGTTGTCTATGCGAGGAGTTGTGAGGATTTGAAATAAATTGTGCCTCTTGTGTTGGCCAGTGATTTTTGCACAATCATTTCTAATATGATGTTGAAGAAATCAGACGACAGCCCATCGCTGTCGGTCAAGTGTTCACCGGTTCAGAGCAGCGAGCATTCATGTATGTATGTACGTATGTGCGTTTGAAATGTTTGGTCTCGATTATCTAGAGAAACAAAGATGATATCGACACCGGGACTGGTTTCATTCGATGCGTAATTACGTAACTTAGAATTGATTTGTTACAAATTACAGATTTTTGTTACAAATTAAACAACTGGAAAAAATGCAAAAAAAATGAACAACACTTGGTGTTCCCAAGCGGTCCCCTATCTAAGTACTGACTGGTTGATTGTATTGATCGGACGAGAACTGATGGTCACTTTCCATTCACAACCGCGTTCCATACTTTATGTCCGTATAGGAATTACTTGTTCTATGAAGCGAATTTGAACTATAGACCTTCTGCTCGGCGGTCGATGATGTTAACCACTGCACCACGGCCACCCGTTAAGTTAGGTTAAGAAATTAGAATTGTGAATTTTTTGGAAACGTATAGTATTGTTCGTTCATCATTGTGCTTTAGACGTGATATCGTCTTATAAAACGATGACCACCGGCTGCACGTACGAAAAAGTATGACTCATTGTCACGTTCCGCCTGAGCTGAGCGTGCAAGTAAGAGCGCAAAACAAGCGATAGAGAGGCATTTATTTTGCCTATGGGATAGAATTTTGTTTGCATACTTGGGGGCATGAAAAAAAATGTTGCGATGACGTAGGCATACTTTTAGGAGTAATATGTAATCCAGGTGATACATACATACATGCATAGTACACACCCTAATTCCGTTTTTAGACGACAAATACGATTCTGAAGAAATCGTGTGAAAAAGCCTGGAGCTTGTATGTGGGATATACATATATACATATGTACATATGTGTTTCCAAATCAAAAAAAACTGCTCACAGCCAATTATTCATGAACGCGTGCGCTTAATAATTGCTCGTTGGGTAGCGCACACTCACGAGCAGCTCATGAGTGTTTGCGTTTCCTTACCAAACCACAACACTGTCCGAGCAATTTCATATTTATCGGCTGTCGTCCGAATACCGTAATCAACCAGCATCGGGTGCGGTTAGTACTTAGATGGTGGACCGCTTGGGAACACCGCGTGTTGTTCATTTTTCATCAATGTTTTCTAATGACGTTATCACGCAAAATAATCGTCCGTAAACCGACTTTACAGACAACCAACATTTGTTTTTTTTTTTTTTTTATAATAAATTATGATTATGTTTTTAGATATTTATGTATAAATTATGAAATGAAAACTTATAAAATGAAATCTTTAAAGAAAGCGCGTCCACCATTTTAGGCCACTTCTGTATATGTATCGCAACTTTTCTGTTGAAAATGTTGCCAGTTTAGCTCATGCGGTCTAGCAACTGTACATAAACCCGTCATTTGTACATTTGCTTAAAGTTCCTCACCCGTCAGGTGAACTATGTGAGAGTTGGACATGTGCTTCTCTTCTAGCTTTCGGTCGCCCCCAAAATAGACGATAGAGAAACGAAAGTCGGACAAAAACAAAGCGAATTTCATCCCCAGTCTTCAGTTCACAACGGTCTACGCTCCTTTGACGGTGTTAAATAATTTTCGTTCCCAATCTCTTCTCACGCATATCGATTTGTTCAGACATATTAGCAATTAGAGGATATCCACCAGAAATAATAGTTCATATCGTATCTTGACAATATTGGTGGCTTTTTTTCTATTTCCCAGCATCGTTAGATATAACATGAAATTGGTCAATAAAATCTCTCACGCGGAAGATATTAAGCAAATTGTTAAGCAAAACGTACATAACGTACAATGGGATATGAAATTGATTTTTTTTAATAAAGTGAAATTGTATTTGTGGTTCTTACAGGCATCCATAGAGGAAATTCGGGGTGTTGCGACCAGACTATGCCGGGACTATTTAACCGGACGTTGGAAGTCAATTACAGAGGAAGACATTGAAGTCAAGCGTATAAGGTATGTGAATGATGCAAGTGGGGATTCGTGAATGTTTAAACGAGCTGATGACATGATTCCTATTTTCTCGATTTTAATTTCAGTGGCGGTCTGTCGAATTTCTTGTATCATGTTAGTCTACCAGAGGAAGAATGTGATAAAAATAGCAATAACGACTTATGTAATCTTCAGAGCGTAAAAAGATCCCCTAAACGCCTCAGAACAGATAGTTCAACGAATGCAGAAGAACCCCGCGAGGTAAGTTTTTTCGTAAACAAAACCACAATTCAGGTGCAAAGTAAGTTCTGCCAAGTGAAGAAGAAAAATCAATGTCGTGATTTGGAGTGCATATTTTATCGATAATGTTGTTTTCGTGATATGCAAATTCGTCTAATTATTTCTAGTGAATCACCATATAGTCTATAAAAATAAAAGAACGTGTAGCAAGTCATTTGGTATTCACGTTTTATTTGCGGTTTAGTGAATTCCCAGCTCTTGACATGCATTATTCACTGTTCTTGTTAAGTAAAGGTTAGACGTACGATTTTAACGCAAACATTTTACGTGCAATTGCATGACGTGCTCACATACACTCTTTTGCACCTTGGGTATTTGCATATGACCGCCTTTCCACGTGGCAGAAAAAAAGTACAAAAAGCGAATGTACGAGTAGTAAATTGATATTTTGCTGAAGGTAAACTTGTTTTGTTTGCTTACCAAAGGAATCAATAAACCTTTGGCTATTTTGTGACGCCAGTTTCTTGTTCAAGACCACTTCTCACGGTGGCCTTCACTGGTCGGTCTTGTTCCACTTGACTATGAGTTGGTCTTATACCTGTGGTATCCTTTCTTGACATCAATCGTCTACAGGCAGGGCCAAATACAAGTTTCTTTTTAAAAATGCAATAAAATGAACAAATTCAATGGCTTTATTAGTAATTATGAAATATAACATCGTTCAAGCGCCTGCCTCGGTTGGCTTCGTAGTAGCGCATTCTGTCACTCCAATTTGGCCTATATTGGCCCTAACTGCTTGAATCGTTTCCGGATTGTTTGCACAACATCGGCTCTTCACGGTTCCCCACAAAAAAAACCTCCAAAGGCGTCAAATCGCAGCTCCGAGGCGGCCAATTGACATCGCCAAGATGGCTGATAACACAATTTGGGAATTTGGTGCGCAAAAAATTGATTGTGGCACGGGCTGTGTGGCATGGCGCGCCATCCTACATGAACCAGAGGTCGTCCGAATCTATGTCTTCAATTCCAGTAAAAAAAAGTCGTATTTCCCAGCCTCATTTTCGAAGTAAAATGGTCCAATGATGCCACCACTCCACAATCCGCACCAAACTGTCACTCTCTTTAGATGCATTGCCGTGTGGGTTTCCCAAGGCTCAGATGCGGCAATTTTGTTTATTAACGTAGCCGCCGAGATGAAAATGCGCCTCGTCAGAAAACATGATTGTTCGCCCAAAACCGTTGTCCAATTCAAGCTGCTCTAAGGCCCAAACTGCGAAGCGATAACGAAGCGGATGGTCGCGTGCCTTCAATTGGACCTTGTAAGTGAATAATCCGAGAACTTTGTGCAGATCCCCCTCAGGCTAGTGCGTGAAATGTTGAGCTGTTGAGATCGATGGCGATTTGTTGTTCGTGAATTGAGTCTCACACTCTCGGTCACAGCAGCCACATATCTCATCTGTGCGCACCGTGCGACGACGGGGACCATGAGTGTTGTCCACTAGTAGCATACTAGTCTCACGAACTGTTTGCACCAACTCGCAGTCGCGGTGGGTGCTTAAATTCGGCCAAAACTTATTTTCAAAAAATCCACTGTGTGGGCTACACAGCACTTACTTTTGAAATAAGTTTTCAATATTTCCCAACGTTGTTCAAGCGTAAAGCAACACATTTAACTCCGCGGAGGTATGATTCTGTGTTTCTGTCAAGATGTTGAGCGGGAAACGGCTGTCAGTGTCAAAATAACCTACGATTTAAAAACATACCCCTATATGGTCAACCCCTTATGTATAAATCTTGGGGCACTGCGACCTGTAAAGATCTATTATGCTTCCAAGCCGATCAGACGAGGAGTTTTTACACTTTCTTAATAAAGTTTAGAATATCTTACGGAGAAGCTGAGGTGATTCCTTCAGGAGTCATAATTTCCTAAGATGGCAAAGGGCAGCACATAAACATGGTATGTGCTCTGCAGTTTCTTCGTCCTCAAAACAGAGTCGATACTCAGTTTCAGGCGAGAGGTTAATTTTGTTGAGACTATACCTCAGACTACAGTGTCTCGTAAGGTAGCCGACTTCATCTTCATAACGGGAGCTACGTTTCGTGGGGAACCTGGGCCTTAACCAACAAGCCCCTCCAACTAGCACGATTTTTTGCAAGCCTTTTCCATTGTCGCACACCCAGTTGGCTGAGGTCCCCTTCAACCTGTGTGCGTCATCATAGGTGCGGCCGCTCTCTGTTTCTTCGTTCCTCGGGGTTGGATTCAAAGCCTCTTCAGGCTGGAGCTGTGGTGTCCATTCGCTCTACATGGCCTAGTGATCTTAGTCGTTTAATCCGTAGACGCCTGACTAGACTCATGTCGCTGTACAGCCCGTAAAACTCGTGGAGTAAATTGTGCCCCTTGGGTTGCCCAGTGATTTTTGCACAATTATTTTTAAAACGATGTTCAAGAAATCACACGACAGTGCATCGCCCTGCCGAATTTCTTTTTGACATCAAAACTATCGGTCAGGTGTTCATCGATTCGGATGGAGCAGCGAGCATTCTCCAAAGTCATCCTGCATAGTCCGACGAGCTTAGCTGGGATGTCAAAGGTAGACATGGCGTTGTATAGTTCGGCTCTAATTGCGCTGTCATATGTGGCTTTATATGTTATCGTTACAGTCCATGAAGGACAAAAGCCGAGCCTCTCTCAATCACCCATGTCGTGTGTGACTTTATTTTCCTATAGGTGAAAGGGACCTACAGTGTTATTGCCGGTTCCGAACGGCGAAATTCGATAAGCTTTCCTTGATAATTATACTACAGGGGATTTTGTCAATACCCCGCTGAGGAGAAGCACCGTGAAAGACATGCTCGATGACATGGCTGTTGTCGGGATTCGATCCCGTGCCATCGGCGTCACAGGCCAAACCACTACCTACTGCGCTCTCAATATGCGGCTTTGTAGTTGACAAATAGGTGGTGAGTGTCGGCTTGAAATTCATTGGTTTTTTCCAGTATCTGCCGTAGTGTGAAGATTTTTAGCCTGAAGCCACACTCATAAGTACCCATCAGCTTATTTCCAATAGGCTTCAGCCGTTCACACGAAATGGAAGAGAAGATTTTGTAGGCGATGTTAAGGAGACTTATTCCTCTGTAGCTGGGGTAGTCAAAGGAGTCTCCTTTCCTGTGGATCGGGCAAACGATGATGAGACTCCATTCCTCGGGCATGCTTTCTTCTGCTTCTCTTCAGCTGCTTTGAAGAGCTCAGCAGGCAGTCCGTTTGCGACAACAGCTTTATTTGACTTGAGTTTCGATATGGCGATCTTAACTTCGTCGAGGTCAGGGGGACAGAATTCTCTGCGATCTCAGTCGTAAAAAAATAGATCATTCTGCCTGACAGCGGTATATTGACTAACATCGCCGTTATACAGTCTGCAAAAGTGGTTTTTCCATATTCCCAGCATCGACTGCGATTCTACTACTAGGTGACCATCCTCATCCCTACAGGCTTCCGCTCTGGCTTTATAACCTTGGCATGTTCGCTTTATCTGTTGATGAAACTTTCGAACATCACACCTCTACAAATCCTCCTTCGCGCGCTTCTTGTGCTATTTCTTCTGAGAAACTTATGCTCCTCCCTTCTTTTTAACTCGTAGAGCTCACGTGCTACTCTTGTTCTTCTATGCAGCGAGGCTTTATAATCCTCCTGCCTTGCTGTGTGAATCCTACTGCACTCGTCATCGAATCAGGTGTTTCTTCGTAGTGAAGCCTTGGAGCCCAAAACTTTAGAAGCAGTGCTTTTCAGAGCTTGTTTGCAAATGCTCCACTATTATTCTATTGACTGCGTGGAGGATTGAGGTGTATGAGAGAGTTTAAGGGAGACGCGATCGGTAAAAGCACGAGTGGTTTCTGACGGTAATAGTTTTCCGACGTCATAACTTTGTATTCTTACTCTACTCCGCTGCGTTCGGGATATCCGCAGGCGCATCTTGGCTACTACAATATAGTGGTCAAAGTTAATGGTAGCTCCTCGGAAAGTTCGAACATCAAGAAAAGTGGAGGAGTGTTTGACATCGATCGCGATATGATCAATCTGGTTAGTGATTGATTGGTTTATCTGGCGACCGCCAGGTGCCTTTGTATATATCGAGGTGCGGCAAGCGCGTACTAGCTAGAAGGAGATCTCGCCCCGTTGCAAGATCAATCAATTGGATGTGGTGTCGTGTAGGCTGTGTTTGCCGATGACTCGTTCAAAGATGGTTTCCTTACCCAGCTTAGCATTGAAGTCCCCTAGTACACTTATGATGTCTTAGCTGGGACATTGGGCATACGTTCTATCTAGGATGTCATAGAACTCATCTCTGGTAGAGTCATCCTTGTCTTCCGTGGGGGCGTGGACGCAGATCAGACTGATGTAAGAAATAATAGGTTCAGTGCTATACAATACAAAACACCGTCTAGTGACAAACTCCGCGGAGACAAAGCAATGTATAGTGGCGTCAGAGTCAACGTCTAGGTAGCTAGGTAGCTAGACTATGGTTCTAATGCGCATAATCTTACTAACAGTCTCATGTCTTGACACAATCAAAAAAGGCAGTTCAGATTTTGGTCTAGAAGGGTCGACTTAGGCGTAGGCTTAGAACTACTGAATGACCCCATTTAACTCGTCACAGTTCTTAATATTGTAAGCCTTGTTAGTTCAATAACTTGGCTATTTTAGCATCATTAATATAATCACTGAGCTTCGGTCCTTTTAATTCGGAAGATAACCACTCTCCAAAATATCTGAAGAGACAAGAAATGTATTTGTTTATTGCTCCAGTCTTAAGAGGTGACCTCCACAATAGAGCTTGTATTGTTACCGTAGGGTAAGGATCCATGCCTCTGATCATAAAACTTTCTTTTCAACGGCGTTAGTTATTAAAGCTGAAAAAGTTATTTTGTAAGAACTTCTCTACTTGTAGACATAATCACTTACCAAAGTGGCAGAGACTTGCTTAGGACTGATTTGAAACCTATCTAAATCCTTCTGAAAGAAATTGAGCTTATTCTAATTGCTGTTACTTAGATCCGGAGTTTAGAAATTTAAGCTCAAGCTAGTAAAATGAATGCAGTTTCTTGTGCTACTTAGAAGTAGTTTTTGTGAGATTGTGTCAAAGAGAATGATAATTGTTATCAAATGAATAATAATGCTAAAACTTAACTCAATGCGCAATTTCGCTTTTATTCCATTTATTTATGATAAAGCTGTAAAGCTCAATGTGGGATATCTTTAGTTATTTTTTTTTCCAGGAAAATATCCTTACTGGCCCCTGCAGTTAAGTATAAAAATAAAAATAAAAAAGACAAAGAGGCCAGAGACTAGATTTCAAAGGAAGTGCTGAGAGCATAAACTGGTGACTTTATGGGTTTAATGTTTTGTTCTATTAGACGTTATATTACGTTTATAACCTAGATGCCATGGTCTTGGTTGTGGTTGTGGAATCTCTAACCCATGGAGAGCGCCTTCATGTTGCTGAGAATGTATTGCTTTTTGGACTTGGCACAAAATGTTTGACTTAATTATTTTCGAGCTGCTGTATGAAGCAGAAGTCTTACCTTAGGTATATGGTTTAATCGACTTAGATTCTCTTTTTGGTACCTACGAGTTGATTAAAAAATTTGATCAAAGTATTATTTGACATTTTTTTTCTGGCAGGTTCTTCTGCGAATTTATGGACAAACTCATGGTGAACATGCGCTTGAAGCAATGATTACAGATTCCGTGATTTTTGCTTTGTTGAGCGAGCGTAATCTAGGTCCGAAACTACATGGCCTATTCCCGGGTGGAAGAATTGAACAATACATTCCCGTAAGTTATAAAGACTATTCTTATAAATACAATGATCACAATAATGTTTGATTTTCCAGGCACGTCCCTTGACCACCATCGAATTGTCCGATTACAAGACTTCCATGAAAATTGCTGAAAAAATGGCTGAAATTCATACCCTTAATATACCCGTATCCAAGGAGCCCGAATGGCTCTGGAAGACTATGCATCGATGGCTAAAGAGCATCGAAACAATCCTCAAGAATTTAAGGTAAAATTTTACTGAATTCGTAGCAGCTTAGATCGACAGTATATATAAGACTCTGCTTTCAGTCCTGAGGACGAAGCTAGAGAAGAAGTGAAGGAACTACGTAAAATCGACTTTGAAGGTGAAGTAAAATGGATACAATCCCTCGTTAAAAACGGTGACTATCTGGTCGTATTTTGCCACAATGATTTACAGGAAGGGAATATTCTTCTTCGCGAAGAACCGTCCCGATCACGTCGAGATTCGGTCAAGAGCACGATGTAAGTATGACCATAAATCCATTTAATCACGTTGCAACGAAATTTTTGCTCGCATGGTTTCTAATTACAGTCTAAGTACAGGCTTGTTCCATACTTCCATTCCACTTTTCTCACATTCCATTAGAAAACAATCTACATTTGCTATATGATAAACAAGTGTAGAATTAAAATTGGATGGTTGAACCAAGTATGCTTCTCTGTTATATGCAAATTAGAAAAGAATCTTTTGAATAACATACCCTTTTGAAAGGCCAAAGTTTTAAACTACTCTCTTCCATTGTATTCCTTTATGCAGTAGTTCATTTGCAGATACAAATGATAGTGAGGCTTCGACAAGCTTGGGTAGTGATCGCAATGCGAACGCATCTTCTATTGGAATCATTGGATCGCAAAGGTAAATGTGATCATATGTTCCTATTTATTTAACTTTCAACTTGCTTTTTGTATCTTTGTAGTAGAAAACGCTCAATCGCCTTGGATAACGATCACTTTACTGATCTAGACAATACGCGGGATTCCGTAATTAGTAACGATTCAGAAGACTGCGAACCAGACCTTATTATAATCGACTTTGAATATTGTGCCTATAACTATCGAGGATTCGACCTAGCGAATCATTTCCTTGAATGGACCCTCGACTATACAAATCCACAGTTTCCATACTATTTCTTCTATAAACAACAGTATCCAACAAAACAACAACGTCATGACTTTATATGTGCCTATTTAAAGAAAACCTACGAATCTGTCGAGAACTACACACCCACGACGGAGGAGATCGAGAGCCTTGAGAACGAGATTCGTACATTTACGTTAGTGTCACATTTGTTCTGGTCACTGTGGTCGGTCGTGAATGTTCACCAAAATATCGAATTCGGCTATTGGGTGCGTACATACAGTTATTATTCATTTATAAAAAAAAAAAAGTGCCGGCACCGAACACATGTTCGGCAGCAGCGCTGGACCGTAATCCTGCCTGTCCCCCTTCCCTAAGAGAACATTATGGCTACACATTATGTGGCCTTAATAACTTCTCTCGCAAATTATCGCAAATGTTATCCGAATCGGCATGGCAAATTTTATTCCTAGCAAGATTGAAAGCACTAGGCCAAGAATAATACGTGGTTTGACTTGAGCTGCAAAGGGGCTATTAGGCTCAGGGAGTTAAGCGTTCGGGCCTATAAGACAAACAGTTCTGTGGAAAACCGAAAAAAGTACATACGAGGCAGAAATGACTGCAACACCCACATTCGGCGTGTTAGATTCTAATCCGACCAAAACTAAGGCTTAAAATCCTTCAATGTCCCAAAGGTAACAAAAGTGTCTGGTCCTTTGTATAAAAAGCTCAACTACGTCGTTTATACTAATACTCATCCAGCTGTCACCCCCTTAGACAAAGCTGCCCACTTCGCAACCAGTTCTCAGCTCCCAAGCTTGTATGTACTCTGTCTCCGCCTGTACTAGAGTGCGTCAATTCCACCGTGGGACTAATCCACTTCGGCCCTCGTACAGTCGCAAGGGCTCTTAAGGACATACACAAATCGATGGTCCAGATGGTATTGCTCCAATACATAGTTCTGAAGAGGTGTTCTTCTACGCTGGCAAAGCTACTGCGTAAGCTTTTTCACTTTCCTACCTCTCTGGGCTCTTTCAGAGTAGATGGAAAACAGCATTTGTCCAGCCTATACCCAAAAAGGCAAACCATCTTCTGGTGTTCCCCAGGGCTCTGTTTTGTCTCGAACACTCTTTCCCATTTTTATAAATGATCTCAGTACCTTCAGCTTCTCATATATGCTCACCTCTTTAAGAACAACACTTTACAACACTTCGGTTGTATATAATGAGCGGCAGCGTATGTTAAGCTCATTAAATTCCGATATCGATAGCATCATCCAATGGAGTAAAAGCAATAGAGTGGAATTGAATGCATCCAAAACATAATCCGGTCTCTTGCCGTTAAAGCGCATAACTAACCCGCAACCATTGTCCATGAATGGTACTTGCATCTCAAAAACTGAAAAGCTTTACATACTGGGTATGTGTGTTGCTCACAATCTTAATTGGAGCGACCACATATTCAGTGTGCGAATGCTGCGAAATGCCTAGGCTCTTACACAGATGCCAGAAATATTTCTCACCCTTAGATCTGGCTACAATAAGGTAAAACGAATATGCAATGGCTACAAAATCAGAGCGGAGGCCTGCAGGGATGAAAATGGAGAGCTGGTAGTGGCAAGACCACTTCTGCAGACTGCGATGACAGACAAGATACCGCTGTCGACAGAACGATCCATTCGTAATGGACGACGATGTAAGGGAATTCCGTCCACCCGACCTAGACGAAGTCAAAATAGTGACATCAAGATTTAAGTCTAAAAGCGCCGCGGGCGCAGATGGTCCGCTGCTGAGCTTTTTAAGGCGGCTGGAGATGAGCTGGTAAGGTATGGTCATAGGAAAGCATGCCCGATGAATGGAATCTCAGCATTGTTTGCCCTGTCCATAAAAAGGAGACACTGCGCCAACTATATGGGAATGAGTCTCCTTAACATCGTATATAAGATCTTCTCTGCCGTATTGTGTGAACGCCTGAAACTGTTTGTGGATAACCTGATCGGCTTTTATCAGTGTGGTTCCAGGTCAAGTAAACCCACAATAGACCAAATATTTACGCTACGGCAGATCTTGGAGAAGACACAGGAATACCAAACACTCACCACTTCTTCGTCGACTTCAAGGCTGCATATGACAGCGTGTATAGAGATGAGCTATACAAAGCCATCCCTGCCAACCTCGTCCGACTGTGCAGGATGACAATGGAGAATTCTCGCTGCTCCATTAAGGTCACTGATGAGCAAACAGAGACCTTTGATGTTAAAAAAGGATTTAGGCAAGGTGACACGCTGTCATTCAACTTTTTCAACATCGTGCTTGAAAATATCGTGCAAGAGTCACTGGCCAACACAAGAGGTACAATTTATTTCAAGTCTACGCAATTGCTTGCGTACGCCGACGACATTGACGTGATAAGACGGACACAGCGAGACGTCAATGATACCTTTGTAAGCATTGAGGTAGAAGCGGCTAAGATGGCTCTTAAGGTTAATGAGGGTAAAACCAAATACCTGCTTTCATCAAAAAGAGACGGGCAACACCGACGTATTGGCCAGAACGTTACTATTTGCAGATATAACTTTAAGCGGTCAACCAATTCGTCTACCTTGGCTCACTGATGATCGGCGACAACAACACCAGCGCTGAGATGAAACGCAGAATCACTCTTGCCAACCGCTGTTCCTTTGGGCTCAAGAGGTAATTGAGAAGTAGAGCCCTCTCTCGGAAAACCAAGGTGACACTATATAAGACCTTGATCATCCCAGTCCTCCATTACGGCGCAGAGGCTTGAACCCTAACTAAAGCGGATGAAGATGCCTGGTAGTTTCGAGAGAAAAATTCTGGAGGAGAAGATTTAATGAAGAACTGTACGGGTTGTACAGCGACATCGGCCTGGTACGACGTCTTAGACACTTTTAAGGTGGCTAGGCCATGTAGAGCGCATGGAAAATATAGCTCCGATCCGAAGAGTCTTTGAATCTACCCCGGAAGGAAAGCGCGGCAGAGGACGGCTCCATCTACGGTGGCGCACGCAGGTGGAAGGGGACCTTAACCAACTGGGCGTACAGCGCTGGAAACAGCTGGCCAAAGGCCGTGCCAGCTGGAGACGCTTGTTGGTTGAGGTTCACCACGGACCGTAGCGCCACCTAAGTAAGTAAGTAAGATCTGGCGACAATGTATAAGGTGTCCATTCGCCCTAAATTAGAGTTCAACGTTCATGTCTAGTCCTGTGCTTCCAATACCTTATTGCTTGCACCTACCAGATGGAATACAAAAACGCGCGATAAAACTGATAGGTGGCTTCAGCATTACCAACACATTAGACCCGCAGGAACATCGCAGGAATGTTTCCTGCCTCTCCCTGTTTTATCGTTACTTCCACCAAAAATGTTTTGATGAAATAGCCAGTTGCGTTTCGCCCCTTCAACATTTCTCTCGCAACACACGTCTCTCTAGGAATGTTCACCAATATACCCTGAAGCCCGTTTTCGAACGTACCGCCAAATATAGGGATTCCCTGCCGGATTCGGTCTTCCTCCCTCAATACAACATGCAAGCATTTGAGATCAATGGCCATCGGCATCTCCTCTATCCCACTTCCTTTCTACCTTCTGCCCGCACTGTGTCACCGGCATAATGTGCGCGCATATTATTTAAAAAATTGAATCTTTTTATCTTTTTGTTTCTTGTGCAGGAATATGGGGTATCAAGACTACGCGAGTATCTTTCCATGAAGAACTGCATAACCGTTGACTGAAGCAACACTCGTTACTATCTTGCGTACGATACAACTTATAAGCAAAATGGGCGAAGTATACTATTCCTAACAGGGTTAACTATACTTATATAAATTTTATCGAAAACTACCTATGCCGGAATGATGATTCCTCGAAGAAACTTAGAAACAAGAAGAAAAAAAACGCATTTTTTGAAGTTTGCTTCGGCCGAGCTTCTTTCCTTCATCATCTAGAATGGAAAGACCGTACTTAAGTACAATGCTATGGAAGAACGCCGATTTTTCTTTGGTATTTACAAAAACAAAAAACGTTTCCAAATATTGCTGTGATCGAGTTAATCTTAGTAATTATAGTATCTTTGTACACATTTGGAAGGGAATTTTGAAGTCGAAATCAATATTTTTGTCTGTTTCTTGTGAGTTATTTTATTTTTATTTTTTTCTCCTCGTTTATAGTTAAGTCGTGTACTGTATTTCGAAGCATCACCATTCTATGTATCATGCTAAGTATTTTGTTCATCACCCTATTGGATTCTGTAATAAATTAGTTTTTAAAGACACGATCCAAATAAATTTACGATTTTAAAATATTCCTCTTTGTTTTAATTTTGAAGGTTATGTTTATGTCAACGTTATAATCGTGCAGATACAATAAATATACACTCTAAAGGTTCTGTGCCTCTTGTGTAAAATTTGACCGATACCGACTCTAGCATCTTCAACTGGTAAGTAGGTAGGTAGGTAGGAGTGGCCGGACTAACAGAGGCCTCGTAGGGGTAGCATCTATCCGACGGAAGCTGGCCTGCTAAAATGCTAGAAGAGCAACCGCAGATTATCATCGTGTAGCACTGTTAGTAAGTCCCATTTCCACCTCCTTGTGGTGCCATCTGGAGATTTCCTATGGAAATTGCAGACGGGGAAGGGTGAATGGCAAGCTTCCTGCGCCAAATAACGGGCCTAGTTGGTTGAGCTACGGCCTAGTAAGCCGTAACCCTAAAAAACTACAAACTCAGAAATAATCACAAGCCTCGGAATAAACGGACTGGATTAATGTTGACGACCCTTGCAAAAAACGAAAAAAGGACAATGATCTTCGGTTCTGTACGGGGAATGTTAGGTCTCTAAACAGACCACGTGCAGCCGAACAACTTGTGGACGCCCTAGACCGCTATAAAGCTAAGGCAAAAAGTCCTAAGCTTTGGGCATGTTAACGAACACCTCATAACGATCCGTATCAAGGCTAGATTTTCTAACATCAGCCTGACCTGCGTCCATGCCCCCATGGAGGATAAGGATGACTCCACCAAAGATGAATTCTATGATCTCCTAGACAGAACGAATGCACGGTGTCCCAGCTATGGTATCAAAAGTGTACTAGGAGACTTCAATGCTAAGCATCTTTGAACGAGTCACATCCAATAACGGACACAGGCTGATTGATCTTGCCTACGGGGAGAAATATCCTTCTAGCCAGTACGCGCTTCCCGCACCACGATATACACAAAGGCACCTGGCGGTGGCCAGATCATTCAATCACTAACCAGATTGATCACATCGCGATCGACGTCAGACACTCCTCCACTATTTTTGATACTTTCCGAGGAGCTAACATCGACTCGGATTACAATCTTATAGTAGCCAAGATGCGCCTACGGATATCACGAACGTTGCGGAGTAGAGTAAGAATACAAAGTTATGATGCCGGAAAGCTCACTTAAGCTCCTCAATACACCTCAACCCTCCACGCTGTCGAGCCCTGAAAAGCACTGCATCTGAAGTTTTGGGCTTCAAGCTCCACGCCGAAGAAACACCTAGTTCGATGACGAGTGCAGGAGGATTTACACAGCGGAGCAGGATGCATATAAAGCCTCGCTGCATAGAAGAACAACAGCAGCTCCTGAGCTCTATGAATTAAAAAGAAGGGAGGAGCATAAGCTTCAAAGGAGAAAGAAGAAAGAGCACGAGAGGCACGCGATTGAGCATTTGGAGAGGTGTTACTGCAGGCGGGACGTTCGAAAGTTTTATCAATAGATAAAGCGCACATACGAAGGTTATAAAGCCAGAACGGAAGCCTATGGGAATGTGAACGGACACCTAGTAGTAGAATCGCAGTCGTCCGTCCGTCCCCTTGACCTCGACGAAGTTAAGATCGTCATATCGAAACTCACGGACTGTCTGCTGAGCTCTTCAAGGCAGCTGGGTATGACCTGGTTAGGAGCATGCATCAGGTCATCTGTAAGGCCTTAGAGGAAAGCATGCCCGAGGAATGGAGTCTCAGCATCGTATGCTCGATCCACAAGAACGGAGACCCGTCTGACTTCGCCAACTACAGAGGAATAAGTCTCCTTAACATCGCCTAAATAATCTTCTCTGCAGTTTTGTGTGAACGCCTGAAGCCTTTTGTAAATAAGCTGATAGGATATGAGTGCGGCTTCAGGCTACAAATCTGCATATTACGGCAAATCTTGAATTTCAAGTCGACACTCACCACCTATTTGTCGACCTCAAAGCCGCATACGACAGCGTAATTAGAGACTTTGGAGAATGCTCGCTGCTCCATTCGAATCGGTGAACACCTGCCAATAGTTTTGAGGTCAAAAATGGATTTAGGCAGGGCGATGCGCTGTCATGTGATTTGTTCAACATCGTATTAAAAACGATTGTGCAAAAATCACTGGCCAACAGAAGAGGCACAATGTATTTCAAATCCTTACAACTTCCCGCATGCGCGGATGACATTGGCATAATAGGAAGAGCATAACAAGATGTCAATGAGGCTCTTACGAGTACTGAGGCGGGGGCGGCGAAAATTGGTTTGACGGTAAACGAAGGCAAAACTAAATATATGCTGTCATCAAAAAAGGACACTCACCACCGACATCTTGGCCAGAACGTTTGTATTGGCAGATATAAGTTTGAAGTAGTTGAGGACTTCATTTACCTTGGCTCAGAAATGACCTGGAACAACGACATCAGTTCCGAAATCAAACGCAGAATTACTCTTGCCAACCGCTGCTTCGATGGGCTCAAGAGGCAATTGAGAGCCGTCTCTCGAAAGACAAAAGTTGCAGTGTACGAAACCTTAATCATCCCGGTCCTCCTCTATGGCGTTCAATCTATGGTCCCGTTTGTATAAACGCGGAGTGGGGGAGAAGATACAACGAAACTATACGGGCTGCACAGCGACATCGGCCTAGTACGACGTCTACGGATCCAACGTCTAAAATGGCTAGACCATGTAGAGCGAATGGATAACATAGCTCTGACGCGAAGAGTCTTCGAGGCCAACCCCTAAGGACGCATCAGTGACGTCCCGCTGCGTTCGTTCAATTACGTCAATGTCATCCGCGTACGCAAGCAGTTGTGCAGACTTGAAATAGATCGTACCTCTTGTGTTGGTCAGTGAGTCTCGTATGATCTTTTCAAGCACGATGTTGAAAAACTACCTTGGCTCACTGGTAACAAATGGAAACGACACCAGTGCTGAGATTAGACGCAGAACCGCTGCCAATCGCTGTTTCTTCGGGCTCAAGAAGCAATTGAGTAGTCGAACCCTCTTTCGGAAATCTAAGGTGACCCTTTATAAAAACTTTATCATCCCGGTCTCCTCTATAGTGCAGAGGCTTGGACCTTATCAAAAATGGATGAAGAGACCCTTAGTCATTTCGAGAGGAAAGTTCTGCGTACAATCTTCGGTCCTGAATGTGTTCAAGGAGAGTGGAGGAAAAGATTCAATCATGAACTGAACGAAAAGTCTTCGGCTCCAACTCGGAAGGGCGACGTTGCAGAGGACGGCCGCATCTAAGGTGGTGCACACAGGTGGAAAGGGAGCTTAACCAATTGGGCGTGCGAAAATGGAAACAGCTAGCAAACGGTCGTGCTAGCTGAAAAGGCTTGGTGGTTGAGGTAAGATGTGTCTTAGTTTAGACATCAAACCTTCGTACCACACTTTGTCAAAGGCTCGAGACACGTCAAGGAATGTACTCAAATATACCAGTTTGTGTTTGAGTGCTTTTTTTTAGACAATGAATGTGGTCCTAAATATAATTTGAAATATGTTGTTCTGGCGTTAAGGACACCTTCCAGGCATGTTTGGATGAAAATCAGATAAAGGAGGATACCCCAAAGTTAAACAGGGAAGGGCACAATTGCTCTATGTTATCGAGGCCAAAGTTATGTATTTAATTTAGAAAATCAGGAAAAGGATAATGTCATAATGGTAGTTTTCTTTGAACTTCTGCATAGTTTCGACTTAGCTAGTTAGGCTAATTAGATGAAGTGGCTAACTCAAATAAGTGCAATAATAGTGACCATGGTCTTAGGATGGATTCTTGGCAATACATTGCTTTCTTCATCAGTCGTTCGTTCCCACTCAAGTGCTTGCGCACAAATGTCTGCAAAAAGAGTTTATTTATGAATAAAATGAAGTGCTCTAGTGTTGCAATGAATGAATCTGACTCATGAGTTTCTTATAACATGTTGTTGAATACTGAGTTTCCACTCAATATGGGTTCCATACTCAATTGGTATTTCTTGTTTTATGGTCGGATCTCATTGGGTCGAAGGAATCAGTACAAGGACAGGTTTCCCGTTGAGAGTGTGTTTTAATCGGAAGTCGGAGCTCGAGAAACGTGTTTGTAGATAATCGGCTTTTTCATTTCGTCACAAGGAGACGTCTTCTTAGGATATATGCATTGATGCGGGTAATTCTAGAATCATGAAGTTTATCTTCAGTGTTGAAGAAGCTTTCCCGTGATTAACGTGGTTTTTTTTTTTTTTTTTTGTCCTATTTGCATGGTCGTGTTGTCCTAATTCGTGTTTTTTGACTGTTCTAATGTACTTTTATAAATACGCGGCGGCTATAAATAGAGATAAAAAAGGACTAAGACTACAAAAGCCCGAGTGTTGTGAAACATAGGGCTAAGAGCAGTTTGGCGCCTGTGAGAAGGGTGCTTTTGTGTCAATCATGCATGTGATTTTCTAAATATATCATTGAGGTGATAATTGAATGAATAAAGGGCAATTTGCATGAAGATCCTTACAGTGTCACTATTTTTTTTACATAATTCTTCAATGAGTAAGTGTAAGTTCGGAATGTTGGCTATATTCCAGAAAACACCCTGATTACTATTCTCTGTGCATGCATTTATACTGGTACATAAAACGAATTACTTTTCATTTTATTTAGACACTAACCTCAGAATGGTGACTTTGTTTTAAAATAATACTATTATGTAGTTATCCTGAGCATTTTATCTTCATGCTTATCTTTCAATCAGTTTTATTAATCGTTAAACTTGGAAACCAATTAAGTGGCTATCGTTTCCTCGTCACATTTAGACGGGGTTTATGTCGCTGGTTTATGTTTTAAGAGTTTATTATTATGTAGGTGGATAGCTTTGCCGCATAAACTTATTGCTCTCATAATCAGAATGTCTTATGGCTCTTGTATGTATGTATGTTTATAGGCAATAATGATGATGAATGAGCCGATGCATTGACCTATGTCATTTTCTGTCTATATGGGTTGAGTATTTTAAAGCGTTTTCTATGGACATTCTCATAGCAAAATTTATTCGATCTGGCGTAACCATATTGGGCAATTAGGGCCACCTTAGAAGAAGTGTCTTCTGCTGTGTCCTTGGAATAACAACCGAATACTGTTCGAGCCAGAATTGCGGTGTCAATTTAATCTGTAGACGTTGGATCTGTACTCGTATGTCCTTCATCAAGCTTATGTTGAAGTACTTGCTTACTTACTTAGGTGGCACTACAGTCCGGTGTGAACCTGGGCCTCAACCAACAAACTTCTCTGACACGGCCTTTGGCCAGCTGTTTCCAGCGATCCCCTTCCAACTGTGTGTGCCACCTTAGATTCGGTCGTCCTCTGCTGCGTCGTACCTCGGGGGTTGGACTCGAAGAATCTTCGGGCCGGAGTTGTGTTATCCATTCGCTCTACATAACCTAACCATCTTAGACGATGGATCCGTAGACCTCGTACTAGAGCGATATTGCTGTAAAGCCCGTATAGTTCGTCGTTGTATCTTCTTCTCCATTCCCCGTTTATACAAACGGGACCATAGATTGAACCCAAAATATTACTTTCGAAACGACCACGGGCCTCTTCATCCGCTTTCGTTAAAGCCCAGGCCTCTGCGAGAAAGAGGAGGGCCGGGCTCTACTTCTCAATTGCATCTTGAGCCCAAAGAAGCAGCGGTTGGCAAGAGTAATTTTGCATTTGATTTCAGCGCTGGTGCTGTTGTCGCTGGTTACTAGTGAGCTAAGGTAGACGAAGTCCTCCGAATCTGTAGCTGCCAATTGTGACGTTCTGGTCGAGACGCCGGTGTTGTGCGTCTTTTGTTGACGGCATATATTTCGTTTTACCCTTGTTAACCGAAAGCCCCCATTTTAGCCGCTTTTGCTTCAATACTTTCGAACGCATCATTGACGTCCCACTGCGTTCGTATAATTACGTCAATGTCATCTGCATACGCAAGCAGTTGTGTTGATCGTACCTCTTGTGTTGGCCAGTCAGTCTCGTATGATCCTTTCAAGCACGATGTTGATAAACCTACATGACAGTGCCTCACATTGTCTAAATCCTTTTTTATCATCAAAAGTCTGTGTTTCGGACCTTAATGGAGCAGCGAGGTTTGTCCATTGTCACCCTGCAAAATCTGATGAGATTGGCAGGGATGTCGAGACTATACAGGGCGCTATAGAGCTCGTCTCTATGCATACTGTCAAAAGTGGCCTTTAAATCGACGAAAAGGTGATGGGTATCGGTTTAGTATTCTGGGGTCTTCTCCAAGATCTGCCGTAGTGTGAATACATATTTGGACTATTGTGGATCTACCTGGCATGAAACCACACTGATATGAACCTATCAGATCATCCACAAAGGGGTTCAGGTGTTCACTCAGAACGGCAGAGAAGATCTTATATGCGATGTTAAGAAGACTTATTTCCCTGCAGTTAGCGCAATTATAGGGGTCCCCTACCTTGTCGATTGGGCAAACGATGCTGAGATTCCATTCGTCGGGCATGCTTTCCTCCGATCATATCTTACTGATGAGCTGGTGCATGTTCCCAATGAATTATACTCATTGTAACCAACATGTATGACAAAAGCTCTTCCGTTAGATAATTGTCTTTTAGAGACCTGCAGACCCTAAGGATCTGTAATAACCCATCTAAGAGCAGCTAGTATGCGTTCATGGATCACAAATGGTTTTTCTTTCGTAAGAGCATGGCCTTAATTGGCGTGCCACCGAATGACTTTTAGTCATCGATTCGTTTGTTTAATTCTGGAAGCTCTACTATATTTTGCATCAAATAGGGACATGTTGGTGAAGGTGTCCGTGAATATTTGAATATCGCCATAACTGTCCTAAAAGCCGTATACCAAGAACTAAGGTCAACTTGGTCGCAAAGTTTGAAGTTTGTCTTGCTTTTCCATTCTTCTATATGACAGCAAGTCGTGGTGGAAAAGCAATCCTTTTGGTTCTTGAACGGGTATGTCATTTGCTTCGAAATTCAGCTATTTCATAGGCCACCAGTACGCCGGTTTGTCATCATATTGCTGCGGATACGAACCGCTGGTTGTACTCGAGTTTCGCTGTCAAAGTTTGGAATGTTCTAAGGCAGCTAAAAAGGAAATTATGGTAACTTTCAGCGGCATACCGTCAATACCCGGGCACGGAGCATTCTAGAGACTTTTGACGTAAAGAAGGGGAACGTCAGACATTTGCCCTCGGGAGCTTTTATTCATTATTGGGCATTTAGTATTCAGTGATTCAGTATTCAGTTTAAGTGATCAGTCGGTAATCCACTGTGAAAGTACCCAAGCCATTTAGCGAGTTAGTGGACAATTACTTAACAGTTGTTAAGATAAGTGTGTAAAAAAGGTGTGTGTAAGCAATAAAGGGTTAATTGTTATAAAAGGTTGTAATAAAGGTGAAGCGCTCAGATAATTGATCTGAGGTGGAATAATAAAGTGTATATGAATGAACAAGTAAGGGGTTGTAGTTTATTGCAACCCAGTGGTCGGACCCTATTCTGGACTATTCATTTTCGTAACAATATGCTCTAGTTACCATACTGTTTGCTGACCTTGCCTTTAAGCAGAATGTGCGTAAATTATGTCAGCTGTTCGTCAGCGTTCCTAAGTTTTTTTCTTCCTGAATTTCGCATATGATGGTCAACTGGTCCATTTCGGGTAATCTTGACTGACTAGTACTCCTTGTAAGGAAGCAATGCACGGCATACGTAAGCTATTCTGTATGAGTCAGTTAATTCTTAAACCCTTAAGGACTAGCCTTATATGATCCTAGTATGCAGGTAGCACGATTGTTGATATTACGTATGTTAAGTGTAACAGATAGTTAGGTGAAGATGGTCATAGGTGCTGAGGCTTCTTAGAAACTTTCGCGCATAGGTTTTCTAGCTTTTTTAGTCATGCTTTATAATAATTAACGTTTTTTTTCCCCAGAATTTTCTATTTTCTACAGAAAAACCAACATTTTGGAAACATGCGATCAGTTACCATGTATGGCAAGATCTTGAAAGGGATCGTAATAATTTTGGTAAGTCGACTGATATATTTTGAAAAACACGATATGTTATATGAGGTAAGTAGGTACGAAAAGATTACGGTTTGTCGAAGTTTTAGATGAAACTAGCCAGGTTATTGCACCGCTTTGATGCCACAAAACCTATAAAGTGGAGCTCATGATTCCCTAAAAATGAAACAGAAAATAAACAGTGGTATGGAGTAGGATCACTTTGACCGATGTAAGGTATTTAACTAGCATGTCGCGGCTGAAGGTAACTGACCAATCTTTCAAGTCGTTTAAGATTGGTTGAAAACGTCTTACCAAGAAAGTGGGTACTGCGCTAGGTGAAAGAGTGTTTCTTTAAAACGGGTATCATATGATCTGCAGAAACAGTCGTTAATCGCAGTTAATGGCTCTTCGGACTCCAGGTTTTTGCACTAAAAGTAGACATCGAAATTGCTTTTACCATTCTTGCTACTATTTTCTAGAGTCTTTGAGACACATAACGCTTTTTTTGTGAATATGAGTTCAGTAGCCAGTTAGACTTAACTCTCATCTCTTATTGATAGTTGTAAGCATCGCACAAAACATGAAAATGGTGAATCCACGCGAAGGAATTTTTACTAATATATTGTCATGACACATTTCGAACTTTGTAATCAAAGTTTAAAGAATTAGATTTAGAAACTGCAATTCATAAGGTTTGCCTTCGCCTAGGTAACGATTTTGATTGAGAATGGATCCGTAGCTAGGAGCTTAAATACCAGCCATGTTCGAAATAACACAGGACACAAAAACTCCAATCATGAGAGGATGGGTAAAATCAGGCAGCCTGAACGCGTCAAGAACGGCTCAAGTGGTTGGTCTTCCTGGTCGGACTGGTCAATATGTTCACGAACCTGCGATGGCGGTGTTACTCAACAAATAAGACATTGCAAGAAACCAAATGGCTGCAAAGGCGACACAATACGTTATAGGATTTGTAATCTACAACAGTGTGCGGAACCGCAGGATTTTCGCTCGCAACAATGTGCCGCTTTCAATGACATACCATATGATGGCACTTATTACACATGGACACCGTATTTCGACTATATGGAACCATGCGCTCTTACATGTAGGTTAGTTAATTAATATCGTCGATGTACATATATTCATTCTGTTGCTCTTCAATATTTATTCATAACTTTTCTTTATTTCTTGGTTAATGAAGAGGAAGCGCAGTACATCTACCTCGTGGAACTTCAGCACCAAACGCGGATGGTAGCAGCTTAAATGACCATGAGTTAGACTACTATGATGAGCAGAATGTTATTGTTCAACTGTCACCAAAAGTTCATGATGGAACAAGATGCCGTCCTGGCAGCCTGGACATGTGCATTCAGGGCAAATGCCGAGTAAGTTTTCTTCTAGATTTGGTCGTATTTTTATTTTTGTTGTGCCACATCGAAATAGTGTAATTGAGTTTCTGCAAGCTTTTAAGTCTAGTAGTCAGAGCTTTTAGACCTCAATTAAGGTCTATTATAGCCGTCACTACTGTTCGCCGTAGATTTGGCATGTACCTTTATCAAAAGTTGCATGAGTGAGGAGGAAGCATAATCAGTTTACAACTTTTCTTGAGCATGATGCGTACCTGTCATAGAGTGTAAATAGATGCAGTCTTTTTGTTTATTAGAACTTGCTTCGCATGCTTTATGAGAAGGTCTGATTGATTTCAGGAGTTGCTGATGTTGGTGTTTTACCACAAGAGACCTATGTACACAATCGTCTAGGTGAAGCTAGCCACCTAATCTAGCTTAACCTAATTCACTCTCTTATGGGCAGGAGGCTTATAGCATAGAGGTCAATTTTCGTTCATTCTTTCTTTGTCATGCTATTTTGCTCCACCAACCATGTTCTTCTAGTAGCTAGCACACGATTCCCACATCTCAATATCCATAAGGGAACCTGGCGGTCCCCTGATCAATTATCTGTTAATCAAATCGATCATATTGCGACCGACGACAGACACTCCTCCAGCATCTTGGATGTCCGAACTTTTCGAGGAGCCGATGTGGAGTCGGATCAATACCTTGTTGCAGCCAAGGTATGTATGCGAATATCGCAAACACTGCGGAGTCGAGTAGGACAATCAAAATTTGACGTCGGGAAGCTGCAATCGCAAGAGGTCGCCGAAACTGCGCCGATCGTGTCTCCCTCCAGCTCTCTCAAGAGCCGATGCAAACTTCACAAACCATAGAACAGCAATGGATACGTTTCCAGCCACCACCTAAGTTTCTCCTAGACGAGTGCGGACAGGTACATGAAGAAAAACAGAATGCATACATGACCTCGTTGTATCGACGTATGAGTGCTGTTCGTGAGCTCTCTATGAGCGGAAAGAAGGGAGGAGCACAAGCTTTTCAGAAGGAAAAAGAAAGAGCGCACCTTTCACACTGGACGATAATAAGAAACAATTCCGTCCACCGCCTTAGACGAGGCTAAGATAGCGAAATGAAAACCGGAGTCTAATAAAGCTGCTGGCGCAGACGGCCTGACTGCTAAGATATCTAAAGTAGCTGGAGAGAGTTGGTTGGGAACATGCACCAGCTCATCCAGGAGAATCCACGATCGACCAAATATTCACACTGCGGCAGATCTTGGAGTCGATTTTAAAGCGGCATATGACAGTGTCTATAGGGACGAGCTATATAAAGCCAGGTTATGTTTTGACATCCCTGCCAAGAATTCTCGCTGCTCCATTAAGGTCGGTAAGGAGTTAACCGAGAATTCCGATGTCAAAAAAGATTTTAGACAGTGCGACGCACTGTCGTGTGATTTTTTCAACATCATCCTTGAAAAGATCGTGCGGGATTCACTGGCCAATACAAGAGGCACGATCTACTTCAAGTCTGCACAATAGCTTTTGTGAGCATTGAGCGGAAGCGGCTAAAGTGGGTTTGAAGGTGAACGAGGGCAAAACTAAATATATGCTGTTGTCAAAGAAAGGCGCACAACACCGACATCTTGGCCAGAACGTCACTATTGGTAGCTATAACTTTGATGTAGTTAAGGATCTCGTATACCTTGGCTCACTGGTAGCAATCGGTAACGACACCAGCGCTGAGATTAGGTGCAGAATAACTCTTGCCAACTGTTGTTTCTTCGGGCTCAAGAGGCAATTGAGTAGTAGAGCCCTCCCTCGGAAAACTAAGGTAACCATCTCTGAAACCTTAATCATCTCGGTCTCCCTCTACTGCGCAGAGGCTTGGACCTTATCAAAAGTGGATGAAGAGGCCCTTGGTCGTTTCGAGAGGAAAATTCTGCGTACAACCTTTGGTCCCGTTTGTGTTGACGGATAATTTAGGAGAAGATTCAACCGCGAACTGTATGGGCTCTACAGCGATATCGGCGTACTACGGCGTCCACGGATCCAACGTCTTAGATGCCTAGGCCATGTAGAGCGAATGGACAGCACAGCTCAGGCCCGAAGAGTTTTTGACTCCAACCCGGAAGGACGGCGTTGCAGAGGACGGTTGTATCTATGGTGGCGCACACAGAGGGTAAGGGACTTTAACCAACTGGGCGCGTGACACTTGAAACAGGTAGCAAAATATCATGCTATCTAGAAAGGCTTGTTGGTAGAGGCTCAGGTTTCACCCGAACTGTAGCGCCACGTAAGTAGGTAAGTAAGTAACCATGTTCTTCAAGTATGGGATAATTGGCTTCCACTTAATTATGATTCTTATTGAAGGAATCAGGACGATAATGGATAAAGTTTCCGGTTCCCAAAGAATTAAGCATCAACATCCGTTTCATGGTTGTCTTAATTAAGATGTGTGGGGCTAAATTCTTGGTGATGGTAGACTCCACATTATCAGCAGGGTGATCAGCCCCCTATCAACTCCTTGTTTTTAAGATCGCCCTTAAGGCTTCTTATAATGAGGTTTCTTTATTTTTTATTTTTAACATTTTTGCTTTTTTTAGCAAATTGGTTGCGATTTGAAAATTGGTTCGTCGAAGAAAGTCGATGCATGCGGTGTATGCGGTGGAGATGGAAAGTCATGCTCACCACCACTGTATCAATGGGAACCAACGCCTGCAACACACTGCGAAACATGCGGTGGAGGTACTGACCATTTTTTTCTATTTTTCAATACAATAACAATATTTACTTTTTATTACAAAAAAGGATATAGGGTATCTCGTCGAGCATGTAGGGATCGTGTTACAGGAGCAGAAGTAGAATATTCCTTATGCGGCGCGGCAAACTGGCTAAATCCGTCTGTTACACCTTGCACCACCCAAGACTGTCCACCAAGGTAATGTGTTTGAGTTATCTTGTCTTTGGAATTTATTTTACTTAGCAAAACTTAGTAAACTTTCAGGTGGGTAGTGGACGACTGGAGTCCATGTAGTCATTTATGCGGTCCTGGTTATCGAGAAAGGATGGTCGTTTGCGCTGAGGAGGCTAACGGCATAAAGACAAGGGTAACTTTGGTCGAAAGTTATTTATAAAAAAAAATGTTCGAATTTGACTCCGTCGACAGGTTGCCGACTTTAAGTGTCGCAGTCCGAAACCATTGACCCAGGAGTTGTGTATGATACAGGAATGTCCTCAATGGGAAGTGGAGGAATGGTCATTGGTAGGTTTTGGTACAATTATAAAATTTAACATCTGTTTGCTTATTGGAGCAGTAAAAATGGGTACAATTCGTTCAAAAGCCACGACGGATCACTCTTCAAGATATGTTCGATGAAATCAATGGCATGGTGGGAACTGTGTTGGTCCATAATGTTGATATTAGAATTTTTTTGATGGGCTATAACAATTAGTATGGGGCAATGCGAACTGCGTAGATCTGTGTTGCCTCCTAGCCGATCAGACGAGGGGTTTCTCCACTTCTTTGATAAAGTCGAGATTGTCTCTCGTAGGAGTTGTGATTCAGAAGTTATAACTTCACGGTCAAGGATAAGGAAGATTGCAAAGGGCAGAACACTTATATAGTATGTGCTCTGCAAGCTCTTCAATCTCAAGATAGAATCGACTCTCAATTTCAGACGAGAGGCTAACTTTATTGAGTAGATTTCTCATACCACAGTGTTCCGTAAGGTAGCTGACCAATCTTCTGATATCTAATCTATTCAATTTAAGGATATTAATAGAGTGTTTCTTCAGGGGCCGTATAAATCTTTTCGATTGGCGGAGTCCTTGAACGCTGTTCTAGAAGGACAGGTGTTGCGATTTCTCCCACTTGTCTAGGAAAAATATAATGTTAGACTTAGGAATGCCGCAGAAAGGTTCGGCACCTATGTACCTTTCGCTGGAACATTTCCTAGCGAGTTCATCGACGATTTCATTGCCCTTAATGCTCCACCAGAGTTTGATCTTATTTCTTTTGGGTAGGTCCTGTGGGGCATCATGTCATTTCTTTTGGGCTTTGAGTTTGTGCTATACGAGCTCACTGCTTTTCTATTAGATCGTATATTGATGGTTACACCACTTATGCCAGTCTCTTGAGATTGCGCAAGGGATCGCCGCTTTCCCAAGCTGTGCGGTTTGGGATCAGTTTGTAAAAATCTTATGCCTAAAGTGAGCGTGTATGGTAATGCGTCCGATACCGTGTCAATCATATCCAGCTTAGGAAGATGTTGTAAAATTGACATGTGACCCAATGGTCTACATGATAGGCCTGTTTCTGAGCGAAGAATCCTGACGGCACTCCATATTGCAACTTTTTAATACCACCTGTAATGTCGAGACACGCGAGTCTCTGGAGGCGTTTAAGTTTAACGATTCGTTCACCTTTTGTCCACCATACTGCATACGCATAAGTGATGATAGCTCCTACTATCGCGGTATATAACCTGTGGATCACCTTATGTTTTAATCTTCAGGTTTTACCGTAAGTGCGTCGACAGGCCCACAGTGCCTTAGTCGTCTTTGTGAGTTTGTTTTTGATGTTGAGAAACGGAGCAAAGCTGTATCTTTCTCCTCTTTGTAAATGGGACTAAGTTTGTCGTATTTGGGTTTATCGATAAGCCCTCTCTGCCACAACAGTCAGAGATTGACTGAAGTGCAAGGTACATGCGTTTACAGGCAGACGTTTCGCATCTACTTGTAGCAATAACTAGTACGTCATTGGCGCATCCGATGACTTTGCAGTCAAGACTGGTTAGCTTGTGGAGTAGGTCGTCGATGACTATCGACCAAAGAAGGGCTGAAAGGACTCCTCCTTGTGGACACTCCTTAGATGCCGATATTGTCGATGTTGCCGATGAGATCTCTCGGCTGATATAATACGGCTTTCTTGCAATGCCCCAGTCCAGTGGTTAGTGGTATGGCCTACACCTCTGCGGGATAGTGCAGTGGGGATTGAGTTCTAGCCAGTATTATCAAAAGCTCCCTCAATATCGAGGAAGGCGCAAATTGTGACCTCCTTGCGTGTGAAGCTATTTTCAACACGCGCTACTAAGTGATGTAGCGCATTCTCAATAGATAGTTCTTTGTGATATGCATGATGATATTAGAAACCAGGAAAAAGCTTCTCCGAATAAATAATAGATAATTTATTACTTGGGCGCCGTGGCTCAGTAGTTAGTGTGTTGGACTCTGACGCACCATGAGCGAGTTCGGTTCTCGATAACACCCACGCCATCGAATATTTATTTCGTGGCGTCCCTCCTCGGCGGGGTACTGGCAAAACCCCACGTAGTATAACTTGTGTTGAACAATTTAAAAAGCTACTCGACTCACGCCGTTCGGAATCGGCATTAAATTGTAGGTCCCTTTTACCTGTGTGAAAAAAAAATCACACACAACATGGGTTATTGAAGAGAAGCTTGGCTCTGGTCCTTGATGGGCTGTAAAGCCACCAAAAAAGAAGAATTTATTATTTGTATATTTGCGGTGTTTTTCTTTTTTTTAGAGACTCGCGCAGGTTCAAGAGTTTTTTAATTCTCTTATGATGTGTTTACACACAACCTGAACGGAGTGCAGTGGTTTGGGTCGTTGATGTTCGTTAACTCTCAGGGGTGGTTGTCCTAGATAGGACGAGATCCGACCAAATTCCGCGTTGGCCGCGTTGAAATTGGCCAACAGAGAAGGAGTTATATTCCATCATGATAGTGGAAGGCCGAACACATCCTTGATTGGGAACTTTTGATCCACCGTATGGCCCGGACCTTACACCATCTGTGAGCCACTCTCCAAAAAATTGGCTGGCCGAATAGCCGTTGAGCTTACTTGGCCAAGTTTTTGGCCGACAAACCACTGTTCTACCAAATCCGCTGAAAAGTCGCAAGAGACCATGGATAAAATGGCCATACATATGTACTTGATTAAGTATAACCAGTTATTTGTTCAGAAAATTACAAAACACCGCTGAGACTTTTTATATTTTTATGGAGGCGACTTGAATTACTTATTTACATAGATGGCGCTACAGCTCGGGGTGAACCAAGGCCTCAACCAACAAGCCTCTCCAGCCGGCACGATCTTTGGTTTCCTCTCGAAACGCTCAAGAGCCTCTTCCTCAGCTTTTGATAACGTCCAAGCCTCAGCGCCATAAAGGAGGACCGGGATGATTAAGGCTTTGTAGAGGGATACCTTTTTCGAGAGAGGACTCTACTACTCAGTTGCCTCTTGAGCCCAAAGAGGCAGCGGTTGGCAAGAGTTATTCTGTGTTTTATCTCAGCGCTGGTGTCATTACTGCTTGTCACTATCGAGCCAAGGTAGACGCAGTCTATGAATACTTAAAAAATGTAGGCCTTCTCTAAGATCCGCCATAGTGTAAATACTTAATCTATCGTGGATTTTCCTGGTCTGAAACCACACTGGTAGGAACCTACCAGATTGTCCACGAACGGTTTCGGGCGCTTAGACAGTAGGGCAGAAAGGATCTTGTAGACAATGTTCAGGAGACTTATCCCTCTGTAATTGGCGCAGTCATAGGGGTCTGCTTTCTTATGGACCGAGCAAACGATGCTGAGATTCCATTCATCGGGCATGCATTCTTCCATATCTTGTAGATGAGCCGGTGCATGTTCCTGACCAGCCCATCGCCAGCTGCTTTAAATTGTTCAGCGGGAAATCCATCTGCTCCAGCTGCTTTATAAGACTTAAGTTTTGATATCGCTATTTTAACATCGTCTAGGTCGGGTGGGTGGATGGGATTCCCTTTCATCTTCGTCCATTGTGAATGGTTCGTTCTGCGTTCGGGACTTGAGAGAGCTTGAGGGAGACTGGGTACTGGCGGTCTCTTGCGATTGCAGCTTTCCGACGTTAAACGTTGGCGTTCTTACTCGCAAGATTCAGAGCTCGACTGTCCAATGTCAGAAAGCTGCACCAGCCCATCAGGAGGAGGTTCGACATTGGGCGCCTGAGCACACCGGAGGTTGCCAGAGTCTAAAGGGAGCAGCTGAGCGAAAGACTCTACGGTATGCCTACGTCGAACACAAATGCCAATAATATGTGGCTGCATTGCCGCTCAGCCATTCAGGAAGTAGCCGAAACCACCTTAGGATACCTACCACCCCCGACAAGAAACCCGTGGTATGATGGCGAGTGTGAGCAGAAAAAGGCAGCAACCGACTAGGCGTACCAAAAGGCGCTGCAGAGGAAAACCAGGGCAGCGCGAGAAGAGTACCGAGCCAGAAGAAGGGAGGAGAAGAAACTACTGCGACAAACGAAAAGAATCTTCGCAGCCTCCCAGCTCAAGGATATCGAGCAGTCTAGGGATAGACATAAAATACGAGCCTTTTACAAGAAAGCCAAAGGCCTTGCAGGAGGCTTCAAAAAGGGCACCCTGGCTCTTCAAAACTGCGAGGGTAATCTTGTCACCGACCCGCAGGGAATAGTGGATGTATTTAAGCAGCACTTCCAGCAGCTGCTTAACGAGCATGACCAAGAGAGAGTGGTAGGGAATGAGGAAATCCCAACTCCAGCCGCTGAAGTAGTCCTCCCACCCAGCATAGAAGAAGTCGGCACAGCTATTCAGAAGCTGAAGAACAACAAGGCCGCAGGCTCAGATGGCTTGCCATCAGAGCTCTTCAAGGCTGGCGGCGATGTTCTGGTAGGGAGCATGCACCAGATCATCTGCAGAATTTGGGAAGATGAGAGCATGCCCGACGACTGGAATACCAGCTCTATATGCTCCATCCACAAAAAAGGCGATCCTACCTCTTGTAAGAACTATAGAGGTATATCCCTGCTCAATGTCGCATACAAGATCCTGTCCAGCGTATTGTGTGAATGTCTAAAACCATTTTGCACCGCACTAATCGGCAGCTACCAGTGCGGCTTCCGGCCCGGCAAATCAACTATAGACCAAATTTTCACACTTCGACAAATCCTGGAAAAGACCAACGAGTTTTAAATCGATACACACCATCTTTTCATCGATTTCAAAGCCGCATACGACAGCATTCATCGTGAAGCACTGTTTGGGGCGATGGCCGAATTCGGGATCCCGGTAAAACTGATCCAGTTGTGTCGCGCCACGCTAAAAAACACGCGATGCACCGTGCAACTCGGTTCTAGGACCTCGGAACCATTCGAAACATGCACCGGATTTCGGCAAGGAGATGCGCTGTCATGTGACTTCTTCAACCTGGTGCTGGAGCAGATAGTGCGACGGGCAGGCGTCAACAGGGAAGGCACTATCTTTTACAAGTCCATCCAGCTGCTAGGATACGTGGATGATATCGACATCATCGCGTGTTCTCGCCGTGGCATTGTGGAAGCATTCACGGTGATTGAAGAACAGGCGAAACGAATTGGCCTTAAGATCAATGAGGACAAAACGAAATACATGCTGTCAAGCAAAAACCAATCCGTCGCTCACCACCTGGGACAAAACATAACAATTGACAGCTACAATTTCGAGGTAGTTAAGAAGTTTGTCTACCTCGGGGCAAACGTAAATTCCACAAATGACACCACAGTGGAGATCCGGCGTAGAATCGCCCTTGGCAACCGCTGCTACTTCGGCTTGTCCAAACAACTGGGGTCAAAACTCCTCACTCGAAAGACCAAAGTCATGCTTTACAAAACGCTCATTCTGCCAGTCTTGCTGTACGGAGCCGAAAGCTGGACGATAAGCAGGACAGCGGAGCTGATTTTGGGTTCTTTCGAAAGAAAAATTCTGCGCCGGATATTTGGTCCTGTCTGTGAGGAAGGTGAATGGAGAAGAAGACACAACCGCGAACTCTACGAGCTGTACCAAGATGTGGATGTAGTCCGGAAAGCAAGGACCCGTCGACTACACTGGCTCGGCCACATCGAGCGCATGGACATCAACGCTCCAGCTAAGAGGGTCTTCGACTCCGAGCCTCCTGGTTCGAGAAGAAGAGGAAGACCGAACCTCCGGTATAAAGACCAAGTAATCGCGGATGTAAGACATCTTGGTCTTGACAACTGGAAGCAGCGTGCCCGGGACCGTCAAGGATGGAAGGCAGCTATAGCTCAGGCTCAGATCCTCCATGGATCGCAGGCCTGATAAGTAAGTAAGTAAGTAAGTTCTTACTCGACTCCGTTGATTCCGAGAAATTCACATCCGTACCTTGGTTGCAACAAGGTAATGATCCGAGTCGATGTTGATTCCTCGAAAGATTCGGACATCTAGGATGCTGGAGGAGTGTCTGCCGTCGATCGCAATGTGATCAATTTGATTGGTTGTCGACTGATCTGGGGGCCGCCAGGTCCCCTTATGGATGTTGAGATGTGGGAATCATGTACTTGCTACTACGAGATCATGTCCCGCCATAAAGTCCACTAGCCTTAGTCCGTTTTCTGATGTGCTGTTGCGTGGGCTGTGCTTTCCTATGACTCGTTTAAAGACAGCTTCCTTACCCAGCTTCGGATTGAAATCTCGTTAAACGATTTTGGTGTCATAGCTACATTGGGCATATGTTCTGTCTAGGAGATCATAGGAGTCGTCTTTCTCCTCTGTGGGGGCGAGATTGGCCTTAATGCGGATAATTATGAGGCGTTCGCTTACATATTGGAAGCTTAAGACTGCGCTGTTTCCGTAGTAGATATCACAGTTTTTCATCCGCTTTTTGTCCGACCCATCCCATCGCATTTCTTTTAGAGCAGTAAAATTTGACCAGTTGTCCGGCCGCACCTGGTCTGTTGAGGGACCTAACGTTCCAGGTTCACATCCGGAATTCGTTTTTTAGACGTTTGCGGGGGTCGTCAACATGTAATCTGTCCGTATCCGAGGCTATTGGTTGTATCTGAACATATTTTTGTTTTACGCGATAGGGAGCATAACCCCCAACCTGGAGGACCAGGTTCTTACTTACCCAAAGAACAAAGGGTGCGCTGTGCGCTCTTTATCGGCCTGAGCTCCCAATATGTTGTAGTAGCTCGAAATAAGGTGTTCACCAGGTAGTTCTTCTCGCTCAAACCGTGGCCGTTGACTCCATCTAGGGAATTTTTCCGCCTCCACCCGAAGAAGGAACTGAGCCCTGGTGGCGGCTCAGACTCCCCCCCTCTTTCGCTTGCTGCCCCCAACAACCTTACAAAGGGGTCTACCCAATCTACAGTTGAGGTACTAGGCACCCAGGAGCCACCTCGTGAAAGTGAGAGTAGGAGTTGGTAGACAGAGGCTGGAGTGTCGGCGCTTGTGCCTTCATATGCTCGCATAGTCTACCCCATAGTAAGTAAGATTTGAATTACCATCAAAATCACAGTTCTACTTACATATAAGTAAGTTGTAGATAAGATAAAGACTTACAACTGGACTGCATACCTAAAGTTTGGTGAATATTGACAACCAAACCCATTCTTATAAATTGCCTAAAATTGTTATACGAGTACATATGTATCTCTCTTTGCATCTGGGTATCAATTTGATATTATTTTCCATAATCCCTTGAAAATTCATTTTCCAGTGTGTTTGAACTAAACATGAAAACTGATTTCTAGGCTCGAGTTACGTATATAGCCGCCAGAATTTATGAAATAATTTCTATATATAAGAACAAGTATAATTGTTATAGCAGCATCCTTGGAGATGACGTTACTTGGTTCTGTGACAGTGTTATTAGTGCGTTAGGTCGTGTCTACATATGCAACCTCGTCGTCGCAGCTTTTGTCCTTCACTTTGTGCGTTTTTAATTGCACATATGCGTGCCAACTACAGTGCTTCTCATCCAATATCCTCTCAACCAGCAGCATGTTTTATACGCCCCACAACTGCTGGCATGGGATGCTATTGGTGTCAGTAAAACGAGAAACTTCTATACCAGGCGCACCTCTATATATCAAGATAAACCAAGACGTAACTATAAATATCCCTCAAGAGTGTCGTCTGAGTGCTTCACTTGATTTATGTACGAGTATTTCCATGCTACTGCTTTTCTGTTTGCTTTACTACTGCCATTCAGACTTTCCCTCCTTGGTCCTTTGATGTTAATCTCGTGCATTTAATAGTGTTCGGTATCATGCGGATATGGAATCCAGATGCGTGGCGTTGAATGCAAAGCTCGTGATGGAAGTCTGAGTGCAAAATGCGATCCGCATACGAAACCCTCTGGGGTTCAACAGTGCACGACTGGCCTATCGTGCATTATCGGTGGGGAAGTGGATGTGAGTTAATTAACAATTTATCTAGTTTTTTGTTTTACTTTTATACGCATTCTTCATACATACTTTGAGTTTGACTTAATTTTTTGCTTTGGTATGAACAGGAGCCGATACCTAATGAGGAAGCCAACAGTAATGAGGACGATTACTTGGATGGAAAGGACGATAGAGTACATGCAGATATGAATAATGAATACTTTGAGCATCCATCTTATAATGACCGGGCTTCATACACTCATCAACGCTCAAAGGGATTATTTAAACAGAAACTAGCAAAACAAGGGAAATTATAAGCCACGACACTGTACGTATATGTATATAAGTATTTGCGTTGTAACTTGTTATAAGCTCTTGCGATGCCACATTTGTTTCCAGTTGGATCCAGATTTTAGAAAACATTAATTTAGAAAGTCCAAATCTTTGAATTTAATCTTACTTATCAGGCCCGCAATCCGCGGGGGATCTGAGCCTGAGCTGTAGCTGCCTTCCATCCTTGACGGTTAGAGTTCGCGATTATATCTTCTCCTCCATTCACCTACCTCACAGACAGAATCAAATATCCGGCGCAGAATTTTTCTCTCAAATGAACCCAAAATTAGCTCCGTCGTCCTACTTATCGTCCAGCTTTCGGCTCCATAAAGCAAGACTGGCAGTATAAGCTTTTTGTAAAGCATGACAAAGTGAGGAGTTTTGACCCAAGTTATTCGCACAAACCGAAGTAGCAGCGATTGCCAAGGGCGATTCTATGTCAGATCCCCACTGTGGTGCCGTTTGTGGAGTTTACGTTTGCCTCGAGGTTGACAAACCCCTTAACCACCTCAAAGTTAGAGTCGTCAATCGTTATATTTTATCCCAGGTTAGATGGTGAGCGACGGACCGTTTTTCTTTGACAGCATGTACTTTGTCCTCGTTTCGCCTGTTTCTCAATCACCGTGAAAGCTTCTACAACGTCACGCTGAGACCGTGCGATGATGCCAATATCATCAGCGTATCCTAGCAGCTGGACAGACTTGTAGAAGATAGTGTCTTCCTAGTTGACGTCTGCCCGTCACACTATCTGCTCCAGCATCGAAATGAAGGACCTATTATGTGCACACCGTGCGCGCCGTGGCGCAGTTGGTAGCGTGTCGGCCTCTGACACCGATGACACGGGATCGAGTCCCGACAACAGCCATGTCATCGAACGTGTTTTTCACGGTGTTTCTCCTCAGCGGGGTTCTGACAAAACCCCCTGTAGTAAAATTGTCATGAAAAGCTTCTCGAAATTCGCCGTTCGGAACCGGCAACAAATTGTAGGTCCCTTTCACTTATGGGAAAATAAAATCACACGCAACATGGGTGATTGAGAGAAGCTCGGCTTTGGTCCTTCATGGACTGTAACGCCAACATACATATGTTCATACATAATTGGCACATTGACAAATGCTGTTTTCCCCCTACTCGACCCAGAAGGGTAGGAAAGGTGAAAAAGTTTACGTAGTGGTTTTGCCAGCGTACAAGAAACCTCTATAGAACTATTGGCCAATACCATCTGGGCCAGCGGATATGTCGAAGTCCTTAAAAACCTTTGCGACTGTACGAGTGCGGAAGTGGATTAGTCCCATTGTGAAATTCACTCACCCTCGTACAGGCGGAGACATAGCACAAGCGGGTAGCTAAGAACTGGCTGCGAAGTGGGCAGCAAGTAGGTTAGCTTTGTCTAAGGGGGTGACAGGTGTCATTGTGGATAAGCAATGGTATATACGTCGTAGTTGAGTTTATTATGTTTTTTGAAAACGACCAGAAACTTTAGCTACCGGGGCTCATTCACAAGTTGAGTTAATTGGTTCAACCCAGCGAGACTTTTGTGGCAAGGAAAAGGCAGAGAAATCGGCTTTGTGGCTTAAGGAATGAGCTCCTTGGAAGATCTCCGAAGTAGACAACGCTGGTATTCTACGCCAAAACAGATATTTAAGTGAAGTCACGGACTACTTAATCCCGATTCTGGACTTCAAGATTCTATATAAAACAACAATTCCCAACAGACGACAATGGGAAGGGCACAAATTCCCAAGCAAGGGCACTGCCCTGGAAATATACACAGACGGGTCCAGAACAGGCAACGGTGTGGATGCCTGTCTATACACCGACCCTGAACATCGGCAAATCCTATAGACTACCAAACCACTGTAGTGTATTTCAGGTTGAATTAACGGTAATTGGTGAGGCCGTAGACTGGCTCTCTTTAAGATCAATGGACTACAGTGACATATCTACACAGACAGCTTTGTCTTCTTACTCATCTCATCGTGCGTCACCCATTACTTACGCAGATAGCTAAGCGGCTATAAAAACACTCGAATCGCCAATAATAAAATCAAATTAGTCAGATATTGCCGAACATCTCTAAACGATGTATCGTGCAGCTGCACTGTTACGTTGTGCTGGGTACCTGGGCATAGTGACATACCAGGTAACTGTGAAGTAAACTGGGGATCTCGGTGGCTAAAGAGGCAGTGCCTGCAACAGGCCGATGAGAGATGGCGTGCAACTACGCGAGCCAAACCTGGCCGGGTACGATCAACGTAGAACCACAAGCCAGCTAAAAATACGCGGGCAATGTATAAGCAGCCTCCTCACGAAGACGATTTTTATGCCTTCATCAGTAATTTTGATCACTCCCAATTCACAACACCTGTGTGGCACAGCTCGGCCCACACTGTCATACGCGGCCTTGAAATCGACGAAAAGGTTATGGGTGTCGATTTGTTATTCTCCAAGATGTGTCGCAGTGTGAATATTTGGTCTATTCTGGATTTACCTGGCCTTAAACCACACTGATAAGAACCTATCAGATTATCCAAAGGGTTTCAGGCGTTCACACAATACGGCGGATGGATCTTTCATCGCCGTTTAACAGCCTACGGAAGTGCTCCTTCCGTATTCTCAGCATTGACTGTGCCTCTACTTTCAGTTGCCTGTCTTCATCCCTACAGGCTTCCACTCTGGGTTTATAGCCCTGGCATGTTCGCTTTACTTTTTCGTATAACTTGCGAGCGTCATTCCAGTGGTAGCATCTCCCAATCTCCTCGATCTCACTCTTTTCATGCTCTCTTTTTTTCTTCCTTAAAAGTGCGTGTTCCTTCCATGGACTATCACAGAAGTCAAATTGGTTATATTGGAAATTGGTTACACTTTAATTGAAATAGACTGTTTATACGCATGTTCATATCTTTCTTTCCCTTTTAGAATCCACGCGAAAACGATGACCATTACAACTATGTAGAGGCAAATCATTGACGAGGATGCGTCAAAGTATAATACCTCAACCCAAACCAACGTGGGATGCACCATTGTATGCAAAATGTTGAAAAAGTTAATCAAATGTTTACGTATCTCATTGTCTACTTATTTGTATGTATCTGTTAGTGTCTGTGTATGTTCAAGATGGATTTTAAGAGAATCCGTATATTCCTATTAAAATGATTACAACAATCGATTAGATTAATTAACAAATTGCCAACATTGTGTCAAGTAGTCATAAAATAAACAAATAAATATAAAAACCAATTAATAAAATATTGTATTGTTGAAAAATGATAATAATGAACTTACTAGCCCTTACTCGCTATTGATTCCTACTTTTTGTTTTATATTGTAGAAATATATTTAATTAAGCGATCCCATCTCACTTTAACAGGCTATCGTAGAACTGGTAGGAATTAGTGAAGCTTTTGAGGATAATTCTAAAAAGTAGCTAGCTGGTAGCTAGCTAGCTACAGTTCGGGGTAAACCTGGGCCTTAACCAACATGACCTTTTGTTAGCCTCTTGCCGCAGACCCAATTGGCTGAGGTGTCCTTCCTGAGGTGTGCGCCTCTGTTTCTTTGTCCCTCGGGGTTGGATTCAAAGACCCTCCGGACTGGAGCTGTGGTGTCTATTCGCTCTACATGGCCTAGCCATCTTAGGCATTGAATCCGTAAACGCCTGACTAGACTCATGTCGCTGTACAGCCCTCGAACCGACCAAGGACCTCCTCATCCGCTTTTGATAATGCCCATGCTTCTGCACCGTACAGCATGACCGGGATAATAAGAGTGTTGTATAGCGTCAACTTTGTCGTTCGGGAGAGGGCTCTATTACTCAATTGCCGCCTGAACCCAAAGAAAGAGCGATTGGCTAGAGTGATTTTATTGCCCGGCGAAATCATTGGATCGTATTTTCTTAAAGAAGACCATGAGTACAACGTTGCCATCAATGATGTCCACTATCCTTCAATGATTTCGATTTTTTTTGGCTTGCTATTTATCTCTCATTTTGGACCGGCGAACTAGCTGGGTAAATCGTGTGATTTGACGCCTTATGACTATTTTTATGGCAATTCGTCTAACTACTCGTCTATGCGGATGAGCTAGCAACAGTTAGAGCCTTGGAAGGCAACATTACACGTGATATTAGCGAGATTAACGAGATACAAATATGCTTGAAAAAGTGCCTCAAATCGAACTCTCCGAAAGCATAAGTTTAAACTCAGTCATGTTCATCATTTACACCAAATAATCCAAGCGATGGTTTTCAAATCACATTAAGATTGTGTACAATGATGCAACCTTCCTATTGTTTTGACAATTAGATGCCAAACGCTTAACATGTCTGACGAAAGATCTCGAAACATTGTTTGGACTTGTTTGAATGAAATTCACAGGAGTTTACGGTGAATGAAAACTGGAATCACCTATACCACCTTTGGGGTTCACCGGATGAATCCACACAGAAAAGGTCGAAAAGTTGTCCCCTTGACGGAAAGACCAAGAGCAAGACCTGTACTTTTATTAAGTCGCAGTAGGGCAATTCAGAGGAAGTTTATAAGGCTTAAAAGGATTATATTAGATATACCTTTTTTGGCCACGGTTCTTCTCATGAACACAAAATGAATATGTTTGTCAATCAAGCGACCAATAAGTACACAAGTCAACTTGAATATAGTCGTAGGTCATGCCTTGACCCTCATAATATTTTGAGATTATTTCGTGTTCCTTTGCTCAATTTTAGGATGACCTCCCCGGACATTTTCATTTTTTTTTCGTATTTTACAAAATTCATCTTAGTGGCGGCATATCGGGCAGCAAGCAACGCATACCATTTAGATGAAGGACACTTTTTTAACCCATTGCCATCTATAATGTAATAGGATTTGCATACTTTTATAAAAGTTTCCTAAGTTGCGTTCGTCAAAAGCAGAAAGAAGAGCGATAATGATGGTGATGCTTCTGAAAATCATTAAATTGCGATAACAATGCCTTCAGCGCTTTAAAAAGTTAAAGGATACGAAAGGAAGGATATTTTGGTAAAGTTGGGGGATATCTAACAATGCCATGCGTTCGTACTTTGGTTCGGTTATTTAGAAAAAAAAAATTGTCTCGTTATACAATATACAGTTTGCTTGAAGTTGCTTAGTATTAGGTTGTTAATGTCGGTTTTTAACCTTTAACTTAAGCAACGGTTGTGATCAACACATTTTTACCAAAGGGAATTAAGTTTATTTATTGCTTCAGCATAAAACTCTGGACGTCTGGGGGCTATGAACTCGTTGAGGGCAGTTTGGCGTCGTCTTGGCTTTTGAAGCATTTCTCACGTAAGAAGTTGTCGAGGTGCTTGAACAAGTGGTAGTCGGTGGGAGAAGATATTGTGGATATAAGGCCGGCTGTGAGACGTGTGGTGGGAAGGGTTATGGAGAAGGATTGATCCTTCTCTGTTGACCTAAGCCGGGTGCATACATCCAGGTTTATCGTGCATTTCATCGATTTGTTGACAATTTCGTTTCGGCAGGAGTCAGAAAGCTCCGATGGATCAAATCAGCTGCAGACCATTAAACAGTCACCATTTGTTTTGGTGCAATACCGGCTTTGAGAAGTGAATTGATGCTTCATCTTGATCCAGCCATTTATCATTTTGGGTCTCGTTCAATTCATGTGAAATCCAGTTGCGGATGGAAACCATTCAAATTGCCACGCCTAGTTCTCTTACTATTGTACGTGGATTTATTTCCACCAGATCCTTTAATTGGTCATTATCGATGAGCGTCTTACGCCCATGCCCTTCCTCATCTTTGCGTGATTCATCTCCATTTCGAGATTTTTGAAAACTCAGTCGGCAGAGATTATAGTGGTCTCCTGCGATTGTAGCTTTCCGACGTCAAACTTTCGTTGTCCGTCTCGATCCAGGAGTCTCTTTGATATCCTCATTCATACCTTGGCTACAACAAGATTGAATGTTGGGTCCTCGGAAGGTTTTAGCTTCATGGCCAGATTATCAGAATAAAGTTGGTCACATTGGTCCTGGGCCGAACAGTAATCCGTACGTGAGGAGATTACTGTAATTGGATGGAAAGTTTATTGGAGTACTAACTCCCGGTACTGTCGGTGGAATGCCACATTAATCGCAGTAAGGCTGGGTATATCGAAATTGAAGTATAAGTCCGATACGAATTTATTGCCACCATTTTCTAAATCAAGGGTCGTAGTCCCCGGACCTTCTTCTTTTCGATTCTCTCTATTTGTGTAGAGACAAGACTTTCTGGACACAGTATCGTCAGTTTCAACCGTCATCACTACAAACGTATAAGTCGGTAACATCAAGCCTATTGAAACCCCTGACTGAAGATGCCATCAAAACATTTTGAAAGACACTTGGGCCTGCGAAATGTTGGTTCTGCACAAATCGATTTTTTTAAACGACACTTGTGACTGGTTTTTGACCAATTGTATTTTTACCAATAACCGTTTAGCATTAAGCCGAAATGGATGCTATTAAAATGCCTTGTACCGACGATCTCAAGGACATCTCTACAGACAATCTAAAATACTCGTTTGGCATGCTTCTTGCCAGTGCAAATTGTATAAATCGTTTCAATTGGCGAAGTCCCTGAACGCTATTCCGAAAGGACAGGTTACTTACTTGTCTATGAAGAAGTTCGTCCTAGACTTGGGAATACTGCAAAAAGGTTCAGGACCTATGTATCGCTGGAACGTTTCCTGGCGAGTTAATCGGCGATTTCATTGCCTTTAACACCCACCAGGGTTTGACTTTGTTTCTTTTGGCAAGGTCTTGTAGGGCATCATAACATTCCTTAACAATTTTTTAGTTCGTGCTGTGCGAACTCAGCGCATGGTTACTCCTCGTATGCCAAAGTTTAGATTGACGCATATTAGAATGGCATATAATTCTGCGTCCGAGACCGTGGTAATCATATCCAGTTCAAGAAGATGTTGCAGAATGGACATGTCTACATGGCAAGCCTGTTACCGAACTAAGAATACTGATTGCACTACGTAATGCAAGTTTTTTGATAAAAAGGTGCAGTGGGGTAAGTCCAATCAATGCTTCTTGGGTTGCCGTAGGGCAGGTTGGCATAGGGCCTGTAATGCCGAGACACGCTAGTTTCTGGAGGGGTTTAAGCTTAACGATCACCGTTTTTTTGCTCATATTTTGCCCACCATACCGTGGACGCATAGGTGATGAAAGGCCTTACTCACACGGTATATACCCAGTGGATTACCTTAAGTCTAAATCCACAAGTTTTACCGTAAGTACGTCGAAAGGCCCACAGGTAGCCTTTGTAAGTTTGTTTTGTATTCTCCTCATGAAAACGTTCGATTTATTTATTTTAACTGGACCGCAATTTGTATTTAGGGCACTACCATGCAACAGACGTGTAGCAGCGATGAAAAAACGTAACTTTTTGATTTCGCGACAAGTCACCGGGCAATTTTGCCAATAGGCCAGTCATTAATATTATATCACACGAAACTGAATACACCGGCCTTCATGTTAGGTTTTAATGATTATCATTAAAACAGGTATTTCATTAACGCTTAATTAACATTTGGCTGTCCTCTGGGAATTTTTGTGACTGCTAGTTCAAAATGAATACCGTACAATAAAACCTGGAAGGAGGTTATAGAAATTTGTATGTGGATTTTGAAGAGTATCGTTAATTGCCAATGTTAATGGAGCTTGTCATGAAACTCGTAGGTGAAATTTCATTCAATTCATTGGCTGCCCTCCCTTGTTCACTTACATCACATCGGCAAAAATATACAAAATTTGAAACGAACACTCATTGCAGGTTTCAACGAATTTGTAACGTAAACGTACATGGCATCATGGCATCATCAATATATCATATCAGTTTAAAACAACATAAAAGGCAATGAGCAAAACACCCAAACCTGCTAATATCTAGTTGTAAATTGAAATATGTGTTGTTTGTTACGCCCGATGCCCACAGGGATGTGTATGATGACAACTTTTGATGCACCAACTGATTGTCGTCAACGATATGCCATAAAAAAATAATTATCTTGCCTTGTGGGTATATTGTATTTCGAATATTAGTTTGCGTAATATGTAGGTACGTTTAGATATAATTTCCCTTGTCAATAGTCTTATTATAGACTGACAGGTTTTTATGAGGACGGTTTTTACGAATATTCAATTTCTTCTTATTCTTATCGGGCGCTACAGTTCGGGGTGAACCAATTTTATTTATTTTTTAACGTCTATACTTATTCTACCTTAGTCTACCCTACCTTATCTTATATATGCTACTAGTGTTGGCGATTGTTGCCTGGAAGAGGCTTACTTATTCTAAGACGTCCACGGAGTCCACTTCAGCCACCAAAAGCGTTGGTGCTGCTGAACGACGTATTTCCGATTGCGATTTGAAACCAATGTGCTGAACCTGAGGCGCTCGGGCTCGTAGAGCACGACGTCAGGCTTGTAGAGGAATCGTCGCTCCACGTAATTACGGGCCACATGGAAGATTAACGGCACCGCCAATCTATCCTGGATCAGCCCACAATGATCCAAATAGAGGAATGCTCCTGGGATGGGGCAATGCCATTAAGACGCACTTTCTCATTGGGATAATAAGCCCCAGAGATCAAGTTATTGACCGAAGTCATTACCCTCGCAGCGTGACCCCGAATCTGCTTTATCAGATATTGAGATAGAATTTCGTGTACTCGGACTCTGGTGTTCTGTGCAATCCGAGACCAATCCTAATACATTGTCTCTCAAACACCCGAATCCTTTCTATCAAAGTGGCACTTACATTTAACCAGACAGGCCATCCATGGGCCATGGAGCAGATTACCTTCACCCTGGAGTCAAGCTGACTGCTATAAAACACCATCTTGTCAAAGCGAAAGCGCCCCGGGCCCTCGTCAGAGCAGCATCCACACTTTTATCAAAATATAGATTGTTGGACCTGATCTGTACGCTATCATTTGCGTACGCTATCGATTGGCGAAGAATCGCATCGCTGATGTAAGTACTGAAAAAGATGGGCAAGTTCACTGTGCCCTATGGCAGACCATTTTTAATATCAAACGTTTGAGTAGAAGTCACGTTGGCAACTTTTACAACGAACTTTCTGCCCGTCATCATATCGCAGATCATATATAGCAATAGTCTGCTTATGCCCAAACGTTTGAGCTTGCAATGAAGTCCCTCTTACCATACGGTGCGAAGGCTTTTTCCAAGTCAACCAGGCAGGCAGCCGTACATGGGTTCTTACATTTATTCCATTGGACATCCGAGACGAGTTTCGACGCGGCATGTATAGTATTGTAGCGTAACTGCTAATGATGATGGCAATCGACGATGGAGGATTACAAAAAAAATAAATAAATAAAACACGAGTTTGAAGAGAACGTGTTTATTCATCAGCCGATGCAGAGCAGAAGTGTCAAATCTCAAAATAAGAAAGAAGATGACAGCAATGGACTGGCGAAGTTCAATGGCAGGCCCCGGTGATGTTCACCAACTCGTAAAAGTATCATGCCCCGGCCGGAAACCGAATTGGTTATCCGGAATAATGTTCTTGTCCTCAACTCATTTAGACAGGGCTCTATGGATCACCCTCTCGAAGACCTTGCTAATACTCGGCAGACAACTTATCGGCCGAAGATTTGCCGGGTTAGAGCTGTCTTTGCCCCTCTTAGGGATTGGTTGCACCACGACCGTCTACCAACGCAGAGGATAATATGCATTATTCAGTGCATTGTTAAACAGGATGGTGTACCTCACTACAGCCATAGGCGGAAAGTGTCTGAGCATAACATTGGGAATTTTATCAGTACCCGCGGATTTTTTCTTTTTAAGTGACCCGAAGATCAACTGGAGATCCTCCGTCGAAATGATTAGTGGGATAACCCCTTCACTGCTGACGGCATTGTTTGCCATAAAATCGTCACTGGTGAAACCAGAGTTCTCGGATCGCCAATGTTCGATATTATTTCGAAGGTAGAAGTGGTTAAGCAGGGCTCTGTTTTCCAGGTGGTGGTTCGGGTATTGGCTCAGCCACCCGAGCGCCATCCCGTCGTCGTCATCGAGAGAGTTATATTACTCAATTGCCTGATCCCTGCATTTGATTTCGAAACTGATTTCATTGTTCCAGGTCCCTGCGGAGCCAAGGTAGACGAAGGCCATAACTATAAACTTATAACTGCCAATACAAACGTTCTCGCCAAGACGTCGGTGGTGAGTGTCCTTTTTTGATGACAGCATACTGCCAAACCAATTTTCGCCGCCTCGGCTCAATACTCCTAAACGCATTGACATTCCGCTGTGTTCTTCCGATTATGTCAATGTCATCCGCGTATGGAGGAGTTGTGAGGATTTGAAATATAATGTGCCTCTTGTGTTAGCTAGTGATTTTTGCACAATCGTTTTTAATACGATATTGAAGAAATCACACGACAGCGCATCGCCCTGCCTAAATCCTTTTTTGACATCAAAACTATCGGTCAGGTCTTCACCGATTCGGATGAAGCATCGAGCAATCTCCAAAGTCACCCTGCATAGTCTCTAATTACGCTGTCGTATGCGGTTTTGAAGTCGGCAAATAGGTGTCGTCTTGAAATTCATTGGTTTTTTTTAGGATTTGCCGTAGTGTGGTCAATGGTGGTCTTCTCCATGCTTATAAGGACCTATCAGCATATTTACAAAAGGCTTCAGGCGTTCGCACAAAATGGCAGAGAATATTTTGTAGGCGATGTAAAGGAGACTTATTCTTCTTGACTTCGTCGAGGTCAGGGGGACGGAATTCTCTGTGATCTTCGTCGTTAAGAAATGGATCATTCTGCCTGATCCAGCGGAATATTGACTAACATCGCCGTTATACAGTCTGCAGACGTGCTTTTTCCATATTGTCAGCATCGACTGCGATTCTACTACTAGGTGTCTGTTCTCATCCATACAGGCTTCCGTTCTGACTTTATAACCTTGGCATGTTCGCATTATCTACTGATAAAACTTTGGAATGTCACATCTGCAGTAACACCTCGCCAAATCCTCAATCCCGCGTTTCCAGTGCTTATGCAATTAAGAGTCACTAAAATAGAAGTACTCAAGGGTAATACCAATATAAATATGGTTCATACCAAAAAAGTTTTAATGCAATGCCTGGGTAGATATGGGAAAATTCCAAAGGAGTAACAATTAATACGGCATTATCAGCTTAGTGCCGTTGTGTAAACTATACTTGCCTTCTTAACAATCTTCCTAGACATCTATTGTCTAGGGCTGAAGCAAATTTCTTATGGTAAATGTTGGTGTTAGTCGTAAACCAATGAAATTCAATTTCACTTTGTATTAGCCTCAATATATTAGGTTCGCAGTCTTCCTGAGTTTCAGTGTTTTCCACTTAAAACAAATCGAAGAGAAATCTTCTAGTAATTTATAAAAGTGTCCTGACTATCGTTAAACTTGAATGTAGAGCTTTCACCATGGATGATGGCAAAGCTTTCAGTCCATAGGGTAGCTAGACAAATGTTAGGCATATAGCAATACTGAATACTTAGTTTAGTTTTAGTTTCAATTTTCTGAGTAAAATGTAGAATCATCTTATAACTATTTGCATCTTTCTCTTTGGTGGCGTTACAGCCCATGGAGGACCAGAGCCAAGCTTCTCTCAATCACCCATGTAATGTGTGATTTATTTTTCGCACAGGTGAAAGAGGCCTATAGTTTAATGCCGATTCCGAACGGCGAGGAGGAACGTCGCGAAATAAACATTCGATGGCGTTGGTGTTATCGGGATCTGAATTCGCTCATCGTGCGCCAGAGTCCACGGCGCCACGGCGCCCTCAGCATCAGCAGATATCCATATACATAGACACATTTAAAGAGGGTTTTTCACCAGATTTCACTAAATATTGAATCACGACACGTTTCACGTAATGTGAGTCACTGATTTTTGTGATGCCACAAAAGTTTATTATTTTTTACGTACAGCACACGAGCGAAACGTGCTGTTGCATTCAACCTTGGATGAAAACTAAAAGAAAAAGCATATCCCTCTATAGACGTTGACGAATGACGTAGTGTTGCCCGTTCCCGAGTTATGACTAAATTCCCGGATTTATCGAGTGCCACATTCGATAAGATGGCTGTTGTTGAGATTCGATCTCAAGTCATCGGCGTCAGAGGGCAACATACTACTCACTGCGCCACGGTCCTCGAAAGATTCATCAACTAAATTGGAGACTACCTCAACGTAAGCTCCACTTTGACGAGATCGACAGGACAGACCCCGGCTTCAGCACCCTCAACCAAATCCACTAAATGAAACTATCATCCACAAAATATGTATCTACTATCGACCCGGTCGACAACTTCAATTTGTAATAACCACAGATGACGAAATACCATATATTTCGTTTTGGGTTTTACAAAGTCAAGTGCTATTTGTGGGTTTTGTTTAGTAAAAATATTTTTTTCACATTCAAAATTCAAAACAACACTTACCTGGACAATAGACCAGCAACCAGCAAACTTTCAGGATATCTTATTTGAAAGAACCGAACCGTTCGATGATACCTAACCGAACCGAAAATCGTGAAAAAAGTGCGAACGCCGGGCGAAAAAACACTTTTTTTCTTATTTTTTTTTTTTTTTTTTATCATCACAAAACACAAATTTCTACTAAGCAATTGAGCACGATTGCCTTTTTACACGACACAGCAAACGTTGAACCGAACCGAACTGAACGAACGGCACAACAAACACTCATTTCAATCATCGAACCGAACCGGAATTCGCGATCAAACAAAAGGATCGACCGCCGGGCGAAAAACGCTTTTTTTTTCTTTTTTATTTTCACAAATTGCTACGGAGCAACTGAGCACGATTGCGCTTTTACACGACACAGCAAACACAAATTTCAAGCGTCGAACCGAACCGAACCGAAATCCGCGAAAAACAAAGAATACCGTCGCGTCGTTTTTTTTTTTTTTTTTTTTTTTTTGAGGAGAACGAGGAGAAAAACACTTTTTGCTTAATTACTTTTCATCACTAAACACTAAGAAAACACAAACTGGTTTAACTACTAAGCATGATTCGCTTCAATAGCAATTTTTACACCAATTTTCACTACTGCACTTAAACGATTAAGAACGCTGAAATTTAACGGCACGGCACATTTGAATTTCAAATTTGAAAACTTTCTAACCGATAAAACGGACGAACGATCGAGAAATCAATGCGCGAACCACCTAACTTCCACTGAGACCCGGAAGTAACTGAGTTGAATTCACGGAAAGAAAACTGCAGTATGTGTCAAAGTTAAGCTCACCAGCGGGGTGAGTGATTGAGTGGCGAAGGCTTATGGTGGTAATTGAGTTTCACCTCTGGTGGTGATCTTTTTTTGTGGTCGAAAAATTTTGCAGAATATTTTCGAACAGTTTCCGTGGGAAAATAATTTTTCGCAATTGAATTTAAGTTCCGTGTTTTTCTTGCCATTTGGGTTTTAAATGTTATTTTTTGATAGCACACATACCACTTGTGGCATGGGTCAAAGTCGACCTTACGTAGATAGTATTGCCATTTCTGCGCAAATGAACAAAACTCCAGGTAGCTTTTAGAAATTCTTGAATTTTGTTATCAAAATATGTGCTCTATGAATAATACTTTGCACTTCTATCATTTTACGGTCGTTGTGATCGATCAAGCATATTGACCAAATTTCGCACCAAGCTCACGGTTCTGGACATAACTCCACCTACTCGTTTGTATAAAGCACATACAGAGGACAATCTTGCTGGTGTAACCGCCAGTGTTAATGAACCACAGCAACTGGGTTTGTGTTACTCGATGTTGTGGAGGATTTTATGCAAGGTTCTTGGGTAAAATCTTACAAAACGACAAAACGATCCCGAACGACAAGACACAGCGTAAAATTTTCAGTGAATAGTAGGCAAAACTGCTATATTTTGTCATATGAGCAACGCCAGGCAATATAAGAGCAGCCAATAAACCCGGTAAATTGCACTGTTTGGTGCAGTTTATGGTTCATCAGTAAACGTCGGCTGATATATGTTAGATTAAGGGGTGGGACAAGAACGCCTGATCACTGCGGCCACTAATGGGCCTATTGTGATATCCCCCACTTACAGTTCATTCAAAAATCCTGAGTTCATAATGGAACTTAGTATGCTTTTCAGTGAAGAGTGAGAGCGCCATGGGGCAGTGGGTAGTGTGTTGCCCTCTGACGCTAATGACACGGGATCGAATCCCGACAAAAGTCATGTCATCGAACGTATTTTCACGGTGCTTCTCCTCAGCGGAGTACTAACAAAACCCCCTGTAGTATAATTGTCAAGGAAAGCTTCTCGAAATTCGCCGTTCGGATTCGCCAATAAACTGTGGGTCCCTTTCACCTATGTGAAAATTAAATCACACACAACATGGGTGATCGAGAGAAGCTCGGCTTTGGTCCTTCATGGACTATAACGCCAAAATACATACATACATGTTTTAGAGCTTTGAGCTAAGTGACGAGCTAGATACAGTGGCACAGTATGTGACCTGCTGTTTCTTCGTCCTCACTACACATTCTGTAAGTGTCATCTTGTACAATGCCCATTGTTTTGAGATGTTTGACTGGGCAGTGTCCAGTTAGGAAACTAGTGATTATCCGGATCTGACTCCTCGAAAGCATGAGGAGTTGTTTCGTTCTTTTAAGAGATGAAGTTGGGAGGAACAACTGTGCTTGTCTGCTACCTTCCATTTGTGACCGATAGTGACGTATTCCTTAACCAATTGTTTATGCAGCATTTGATGGTGCTGACGGGTATGCCGCAGAAAGGTCGTGGCATCATGAATGGTAATGCGAAGCCTTTTCTTGCTAGCAGGTGCGCCTTTCCGTTGCCTGTATGGTCGCTGTGTCCAATTACCCAAATGAGGTGAACTCTGTTTGTGCTGGCCAGCTGTTGTAGTAGTTGTAGGCAGTCCCATTCCAGTCTGGAGGTGATTTCATAGCTCTTTAGGGCCAGAAGTGCAGCCCTGCTGTCAGAGAGAATATAAATGTTTTTATTAAGTACATTTCTGTTGATATATTCTCTGAGGCAGAGTTCTATTGTAAACATCTCTACTTGAAAAACGGAGCAATATCTGTCCTTGCTGTAGTAGATGCATGTGGCGGTATTTGCCCCGTATACTCCAGCCCCAACGTCTTCGTTCGTTTTGGAGCTGTCTGTGTACCACATGTAGGATCCGCGATCGAAGAAGGGTCTATCCTGTTCTCAGGTGCGTTGATTGGGGAATGTGACCTCGTAGTTTTGCCTGAAGTTGTATTTGGGGAGACAACTGTGTGTGTGAGATATCCTTAGGATTTCATGCCTGTTTAGTTCAGTGATGACTTCTAGTGCTGCTGTAGGGGTTGTACTCATGACCCCTGTAATACAGATACAAGCTGGTCTTTGCAGTTTGTTTAGCTTGGCTTGCACGGATACTTGTTTTCTTTTCTGCCACCAGATGGGCGCAATGTATGTAATAATTGGTCTGGTGATAGCTGTATATAGCCAGCGGGATATTTTGGGATTTGTGCCCCAGTTTTTGCCGGTGAGAGATCCTGGCTTTCTCAATAGTCTTTATAATGTAAGAGTTCCAAGTGAACTTTTTGTCTAGAGCTACCCCTAGTTCTTTTAAGAACTCTATCGCTTCACCAAAGAGGGTGGGTTTGGTGAGTTTTTCAGTGCTTTTTCTGGGGTTGACATTTAGTGCAACCTTTATGCACCACTTTGCAACAAGGTTAAGTGTCCTTTGGAGGAGTTCCGAGATTCGAATTTGCCTCTGACTAGGATCACTATGTCATCGGCGTAGCCTTGGACATAGAAACCACTGTTGCTGAGTATGTTAATCAGTTCATTGACCACGATGAACCATAGGAGGGGTGAGAGAACCCCGCCTTGAGGGCATCTTTTCGCAGCATTTACACTGTTTTCATCATTGCCTAGTGAAGTGTTTATTTTCCTATTACGAAGCGTGTGTTGGATCCAATTGGATGTGGTGTTGTCTACCCCTATGCTGAGGATGAACTGTTTTATTTGGGGGTAGTCAGTATTGTCGAAAGCAACCTATCGCAATTTCTTTGTCGCTCAGGGATTTGTTGATCCGGCTGTTAGCTCCTGAAGAGCATGCAGGCTGGTAGGCATATTGGTTTTTGTGGAGTGGTGATCTTTTCAGGGCACCGTCCCTTATATGCCTATCCAGAATTTTTTCCATTGTTTTTAGGAAGAAAGAGGTAAGGCTTAGCGGTTTGTAAGACTTGGTCAGGTCTGTAGGTCTACGGCCTGCTTTAGGAATACATTTTACCGTTACCTCTGTCCAACTCGTCGGTATGTATGCCCATGCATAGCTGGTTCTGAAGATGTTGATTAGCATGGGGCTGATTTGCGTACCTCCTTTCTGAAGGAGGGCTGGGAAGATGACATCCTCCCCCGGGGAGTTGAACGGGTCAAATGGGTTAATGGCCCATTCTCTACTGAAATATTGTTCATGCTCTCTTCCAATCCTCCCTGTTGGGTCTAGTTACCTTGATCTGCGGAGATGTATTGAAGAGAGTGGAAGGAATGGTGCTGGAGTCTGGGAAGTGCGTACTGGTTAACATTATTAGCGCCTTCCGCGTAGGTGCCATCTGCTCTCTTCAACAGTCCAATTTGGTTAATGTACTCTTTCGCGAGGATTCTGTAGATACGAGCGCTGATCTAAATGTCTAATAGACTGCTGCAGGACTTTTTCCATGAATGAGTGAGGCGCGGTGCTGTGTCCAGTTACCAGTCCGTTTAGCTTTGTTGAACAGTTTCCTGGTCAGTGCTCTTAGCTTGGCCAGCTTACTGTTCCACCACGGTGTGGTGCGATTGCCTGCCTTGCAGGCAGGTAGGATAGTAGCATTAAGGCTGTCTATGTCTCTGAGGCTATTAGGGCAATTTCCGATCGTTTGTGCGAGTTCTAGGCTATAGGTGTCCCAGTCTGTCGCTCTCGGTTGTCTGTATCTTCTGGTCATTGTTTCTCCAACTTTGATGCCAAAACAGATTTGTGGATGATCTGACATCAATGTTTCTATTGAGATATGCAAGTTTGGGATAGAGTTAAATTAGGGTGAAATCTAGGACCTCTTCTCTAATTCTGTTCACGGTTTAGGATATCGAGGTTACCTCTTTTGTTTATCTCAGAGATTCCCCATGCTTCTTCCACAATAGTAGAGGAGATCTTGCAGTGGTGAGAAGCAGAGATCAGTGGAGTCGCCCGCAAGGTAGGTTGAGCAAATTACAGCAGCTGACCTACCTTCCGTAGTGGATAGCTGGATAATGGCAGCTGCCAGGTCCTCATTCGTGTGCTCTTGCTTTAATGGTGTCGTTAATCATTATGCAAGCTCTATGTCGTCTTTCGTTCGGGAAGTCGAAGAACAGCTTACCTGATAGTCCTTTGATCTGATCTTTAACCGTGTATGGCTCCTGGATGAAGGCTACACCAAGGTGCTCCTTGTTAAATCTATGGCTTAGTACCGCAGACGCTACTTTTGCAAGCTGTAGATTTACTTGAATGCACCTTAATCCCGGCATGGTTGATTCAACGAGGTACTGGCAGGGCTGTTAGTATTTGTGTCCGATACAACCATAGGGCTTACCCCTGAAGTCTGAAGTTTTGGTTGTCCGAGTTGCTTTTTCAGGCAACCTTGATGTTTGGGGTACTTTAGTTGCCTCTATGGCTGATTCACTATCCCCAGATGCATTGGTTGTTGCTTTTTGGTTGGGCTCATGCGCACCGAGTTCCTTACTCTATTTTCTGGGCATGGCGTGTGTAATTTGGGCAGCGCACTTCGGATGGGCTTGCGCACTGTCCTTGGTTTTGGTGTCCACGATTGCATTTGCCTGCTTAGGAATTCCCTTGATCCTGATGAGGATCTTGGAAAAGTTGAGGAAAAGTTTGAACCTCTGCTTTACGATGACGTCTTTAGATGCCTCATCTATGGCAAAGGTTACTTGGTTCCCACAGTTTTTTCCTTGGCGATCCTGAGGACTCTTGCTTCTAATGTTCGCATTTTGCTTCATTATTGCCATGAAGAAGGTGTCCTTGGTAAGGACTTCGGCTTCAGGGACGAACGTTACGCAGGAGTATAACTTGGGAATATCATTACCCTGAGTTGCACGCAGATCTGCGTTCTTATTTGGCTTACTCTTTTCTATCGACGACATGAGCCAGTCTGTGTCGTAACAGTTGATTGATAGCCATCCATTTCTGACCTCCAATCTGAGGGCAGGACAGTTCTTGTCTACTTTGTCCATTTCCTCTAGCATGGTGTACCTCACTAGCTTTATCTCTTGATCGGTTAGGGTCTGTTGCAGGTGCTGAGTGTGCATTCTCTTTCTCAGGTAGCGTTGTCTTTCAAGGTATTATGATCCATGTGGTATCACAATGGGCCGACGTTGGCCTACGTGTGGCATACGCCAACCACCTTTACCTAACCTAACCCAACCTACCCTGTGATAAAGCTGTCAAAAGAGAGATATCATGTAGAGATAAACCATTCAAATCAAATTTGACCCTTCCTATGCACGCATAGCATTCTCCTATCGACGTTAGCGTATTAGGTAAAAATATAGATGACAGTAGTTGAACATGAATGTCCTTCACTGAAAACACAACAACCGTTTAAAGTTAGATCCGTAAACTCGTCTCCTCTCCTCGCAAATCTTACTCAGACCTAACTCGATTCCCCCTATAAAGTCATATTAAATAGAATTAAATAAAAGTTCAGATTTCATGAGGATAATGCAATTTACTGCACTGTACATCGGGTGGTTCCAGAAAACAGGACACACACATTCACATAAAACAATTGACTTTGAAGCCAAGGAGGAACTATAAGCTGCAACTTTAGTGATAACAATGGGTCATGTGGTGCATAGATGTTTGTATCTAAACCATATGTATACTCGTCGCTCGGGAAGGGCTGAGTATAGTTCGAATAAGCTATTTGTATACTTTCCGGTTTCAGTTTCGTTGTACTTTGGAATTTGAACTACCGGAGAATGTCCTGTTTGTTCCTGTAGTGAGGTCTATTTCTGGAAAACTAAAATTAGATTTAGAAGATTAGGTTTGGTTGAGGTTTATCTAGATTTAATCGCCTTCGAATTCAAACTGTTTTTCTTTTCACTAATTGTACGATTTAAAACTTTTTTGAATCTTCTTTCGAAAATCTCAAAGGACTAGCACAGGCCTTGTAGGGGTAGCATCTATCCGACGGATGCTGGCTTGCTAAGAAGAGCCACCGCAGACGAAGTCTTGCGGCACTGTTAGTGAGTTCTATCCCCACCTCCTCGTAGCGCCACCTGGAGATGGAGGATGGGGATTGCCTCCTGAGCCAAAAAAAAAAACTGGATAAATCGGTTGGGCTACGGCCTAGTAAGCCGTAACCGTAAGAAAAACGACAAGCTCAGAAACAGCCACAACCCTCGGAATAAACGGACTGGATTAATGTTGACGACCCTTGCAAAAAACGACAATGATCTTCGGTTCTGTACGTGGAATGTTAGGTCCCTAAACAGACCACGTGCAGCTTAACAACTTGTGGAAGGCTATAAAGCGGACTTAATCGCTATCCAGGAAATGCGAAGGATTGGACCGGGTATAAAGCGGATGAAAAATTGTGACATCTACTTCGGCGAATGGATCAGAACAGGGAGACGGAAAGAGGACAACGATTGTTCGGATGCGGATTTGTTGTTCGAGGTGGACTAAGGCAAAGAGTCCTAAGTTTTCGGCATTTGAGCGAAAGCTTCATAACGATCCGTATCTAAATTTTCTAGCATAAGCCCGATCTGTGCCCACGCCCGCATGGAAGACTCCACTTAAGATGAGTTCTACGATCTCCTAGACAGAACGTATGCCCAATGCCCCAGCTATGACATCAAAATGGTACTAGGAGATTTTAATGCTAATCTGGGTAAGGAAAGTATCTTTAAACGAGTTATCGGCCAAGATAGCCGACACGACACCACATCCGATAACGTACACAAGCTGAGTGATCTTACTACGGGGCGAAATCTCCTTCTATCCAGTACTCGCTTCTCGCACCTCGATATACACAAAGGCACCTAGCAGTCGCCAGATCATTCAATCACTAAGCTCCAACGTCGTCTCGGGCCACTATCTTGTAGTAGCCAAGATGCGCCTACGGATATCCCGAATGCAGCGGAGTAAAGTAAGATTACGAAGTTATGATGTCAGAAAGCTACTATCGCCAAAAGCCGCTCGTGATTTTACCGATCGCGTCTTCCTTAAGCTCTCCAAAACACCTCAACCCTCCACGCAGTCAATAGAACAACAGTGGAAACTTTGCAAGCAAGCCCTGAGAGGCACTGCATCCGAAGTTTTGGGCTTCAAGGCTCCATCACGAAGAAACATCTGGTTCGATGATGAGTGCAGGAAGATTCACACAGCAATGGAGGAGCCTCGCTGCACAGAAGAACAAGAGCAACTCGTTAGCTTTACGAGTTAAAAAGAACGGAGAAGCACAAGCTTCTCAGGAGAAAGAGGATAGAGCATGAGAAGGGCGCGGCTGAGGATTTGGAGAGGTGTTACCGCAGGTCACGCCTGCGTTCGAAAGTTTTAACAACAGATAAAGCGAACATGCCATTGTTATAAAGCCAGAATGGAAGCCTGTAAGAATGAGCCCGACAGCTTACTAGGCTACCATCGGTGGTCGGCAGCTCGACAGCTTATTAGGCCAATATAGGTGGATGGCAGCTCGACATATGTACTACCAAGCAACCATAGGTGGCCGGCAGTCCGACAGCGTTTTAGGCACCATAGGTTGCCGGTATCTCGACAGATTACCAGGTCACTAAAAATGGCCGGCTGCTCGATAGCTTAGGTGACCCGCAGTTCGAAAGCTTAACAGGCCGGCAGCTAGACAGACTACCAGGCCACCATAAGTGGCCGGCAGCTCGAGAGCTTAGCAGGTCACCATAGGTGGCCGCAGCCCGACAGCTCACCACGCCACCATAGGCGGCTGGTGGCTCCACAGCTTACCAGGCCACAAAGGTTGATGGCAGCTAGACAGCTTACCAGGCCGTCATAGGTGACCGGCAACTCGACACTCTACGAGGCCACCATAGGTGGTCGGCAGCTCGACATATGGATTACCAAGCAACCATAGGTGGCCGGCAGTTCGACGGCATTTTAGGCACCATAGGTTGCCGTTAGTTCGACAGATTACCAGGCCACCACTGTTGTTCGGCAGCTTGACAGCTTACAAGGCCACTATAGGCGGATGACAGCTCAACAGCTTACCAGTCTACCATACCGGCAGAACGGCAGCTCGACAACTTGCTTTATCAGGACACCATAGGTGCCCGCAGTACGACAGCTCGCCAAGCCACCATAGGAGGCCGGCGGCTCCATCGCTTACCAGGCGCCAAAGGTGGTCGCCAGCTCGACAGCTTACAAGGCCGCCATAGGTGGCCGGCAGCTCGACAGATTACCAGGCCACCATAGGTGCGCGGCAGTTCGACAGTATACTAGGCACCATAGGTGACCGGTAGCCCTACAGTACAGATTACCAGGACACCATAAGTGGCCGGCAGTTCGACAGGTTACCAGGCCATCATAGGTGACCGGCAACTCGACAGGTTACCAGGTCGCCATAGGTGACCATCAGCTCGACACCTTACCAGGCCACTACAGGTAGGAGGTAACTCGACAGCTTACTGGCCACAATAGGTGCCCGGCAGATCGACAACTTACCAGAACCATATGCCGCGCACCAACTGGGTGTGTGGCGCTGGGAGCAGCTGGCAAATAATTGTGCCAGTGGGACAGCTGGCGAAACTTGTTGATTGTGAGTAAGAAAGTAAGTAATTGACAACATTGTTGAAAATGCAATGGTAGGGACATTGCTTGCTTGCTTATTTTGGTGGCGTTACAGCCCATGAAGGGCCAGAGCCAAGTTTCTCTCAGTCACCCATGCTGTGTGTGATTCCTTTTTTTTTACACAGGTTAAAGGGACCTACACTTTAATGCCGATTCCGAACGGCTTGAATCGAGAAGCTCTTTCTTGGCAAGTATACTACACGGGGTTTTGCCAGTACCCTGCCGAGGAGGGAAGCCGCGAAATAGACATTCGGTGGCGTTGGTGTTATCGGGATCCGAACTCGCTCTTCGTGCGCCAGAGTCCAATACACTAACGACCGCGCCACGATGCCCTCGGTAGGGACATTGCACACAACAAATACTCGTATGCCTAATAGGAAAAAGGGCACGATAACTGCGCCGCTTAGATACATCGCTGAGCTTAGGGCATTAAAATCAACAACTGGTCACCAAAATTACAACCTTAGAACTAACCAATGATTGAATGCAGAAGAACAACCAAAATAAACCTCCAAACTCGGTCTTCACCCAGGAAATGTTGTGATGACAATCTGGTGGATATCGAAAGGACCCATCCACTCAACGATACTGTTGGAAACAAGATGGAGAAAATAATATAACTAGGAACACATCCACATAAGACGAAGTTTATTCACGGAATGAAACAGAATAAAGTTGTTACAAGCGTGTTCGATAAGTGTTCGTTAAAGGTACTGAGTTGCCAATAGAACTCATTACAATTCAATCTCTAATACGACCACTCAAATCATTACCTTTAAATAACTTTAACATTAAATCAAATATTCATTTTAAGAACCCAAGTTTCAAAGATAAATATTCATGCTTAGACTTTTGTAAAATTTTGGTAAGTACATCAGCGATCATATCATTAGTTGGAACAAAGTTTAATTTTATCAAAGACTTAGTATAAATTTCCCGAACGTAATGATACTTAATGTCAATGTGCTTAGATCTTGCATGGAAAACTGGATTTTTCACTAAATGCTGTGCACTTATATTGTCTCCGTTTAATATAGTAGCACCTCTCAGTGAAAAACCGAACCCAATCTCTTCTATTAGGCGCCTCAAGTATACCGCCTCCTTTGTAGCTGCTCCTAATGCCATGTACTCGGCCTCGGTACTGCTGAGCGCCACTGTATGCTGCTTTCGGGACTCCCAGGATATAGCTGCACCAGCAAGTAGAAAGACATATCCAGTATACGACTTTCGATCGTTGACACAATTAGCCCAATCAGCATCTGCAAAACCTTGAAGAGCCTCACCAGTCTTCCTAAACGAGAGTTTATAGTTTACTGTATTAGAAAGATATTTTAAAAGATGTTTAGCAGCTGTGATGTGTTCTTGATACGGTTCTGCATTAAACTGAGCCAATCTGTTCACGGCATGCTGAATATCGGGCCTTGTTGATATTGCTAAATAGATCAAAGATCCGATGAGAGACTGGTATTGCTTTTCATCTACCCGTTGGCTTCTTGGATTTTCTGGGCGTTTCCTAAGAACGTCTCCTGGATCCAACGGAGTACTGCATTTTCTTGTAAAATTCATATTATGCTGTGCTAAAAGATTCCGTATATATTGCTCCTGAGATAAGCTGATAGATCCCGTGGTTTGATCCCTTTCGATGCCAATGCCCAAGAAAAAATCAATTGGGCCTTTATCAACGATGTCAAAAGCCAAACCTATTGCTTGCTTTATATTGATTACGCTGCTTTTCTTTGAACATGCGATGATAAGATCGTCGACATATACAGCGATAATATTTTTATGTCCGTTTTCGTTCTTCGTATACACACACGAATCTGTGGAACAACGTTTGAATCCGAGAGACGTCAGTGTTTCATCTAACTTGTTGTTCCATTCGCGACCGGCTTGCTTCAACCCGTAGATAGCTTTTCTCAGCCTGCAAACCTTTTGGCCACTAGGATCTTCTTCGAAATTCTCAGGTTGTTCCATATATATCTCTTCCGTCACTTCGCCGTTTAAGTACGCTGATGAGACGTCAATATGGTGAACTTCCAGATCATATTCAACGGCTAACGCTAAAATAAGGCGAATGGTGGAGTACCTTACAACTGGCGAGAAAGTTTCCTTATAATCGAGGCCAAAACGTTGGCTGCAACCCTTTGCTACAAATCTTTGCCTTATATCGAATCGGGTTTCCATCCTTATCATATTTAATTGTGAACACCCACTTAGATTTAATGGCATGACGATTCGTTGGCAGCTCAACTAAGTCCCAGGTCTTATTTGATTTCAAGGAATTATACTCACATTTCATCGCCTGTAGCTATTTATGTATGTGCATCTGGTCCGCTTAGAGCTTCTTTTACTGTTAAAGGACTATCGCACAGCTTTAAATTATCCATAAAACAATTGTATTTTATCTTATTTAAACGTGGTCTAAGGTTTCTTGCTTCAACTGCATGCTTCCTATAATCCTTGCTGCCATCATCTCCCATTCCATCGTTCTCAGCATCCATCAAGTCGAGATCGCCAATCTTTACACTTCCTTTGTCATCATGCACACCATGGTTATCTGCACCATTTTTATCGTCATTGGTAATGCAGTCATCATTTCCGATTATTTTGCCGTCATTACCATAGCCCATTAACATGCGGTCGTTAATCTTTGCTTGATCGAAGTTAATTGAATTTTCTATAAATCTGACATCCCTACTTTTACAGATAGTCTTCATCTTAGGGTTGTAGAGTCTATATGCCTTCGACTCACTAGAGTAACCAACCATGACACATTCTATTCCTCTTTCTTGAAATTTTGCTTTCCCTTGCCTTTTGTCTAATCTGAATGCTTTGCATCCGAAGACGCGAAGATGTCCAACGAATGGCTTTCGCCCATACCAGGCTTCGTAGGGTGTCTTAAAGTTGAGTAATTTGGTTGGAGAACGATTTCGCAAATATACCGCTGTATTTACTGCTTCTGCCCACAACGAGTCAGGCAGATCACTATCAAGCAGAAGGCACCTAGCCATTTCTGTCACAGTACTATTCATCCGTTCAGCGATACCATTTTGCTGTGGAGTATACTCTACAGACAACTGCCTCCTTATTCCCTCTGCGGCCAAGTATTTATTAAAATTTACGTTGACGTACTCACGCCCATTATCACTTCTGAGGCATTTGATTTTGCAAGATGTCTCTCGCTCAACCTTGGCTTTAAATATTTTAAACGCATCAAAAATATCGGATTTTGCTTTAAGGAAGTACACAAATACTTTCCGACTAAAATCGTCAATGAATAAAGCAAAGTACCTTGCGCCCCCTAATGAACTAACTCTCATTGGCCCGCATATATCTGTATGCACAATCTCTAGTTTCTGGTTGCTCTGTATCTTATTTAGTGTTGGAAATGCTGAACTACACAACTTGGCTCTGAAGCAAACTTCACACTGAATTTTCTCCGGGACACGACTTAAACGCAATCCTTTTACCATCTCTTGGCCATGCAAATCTCGCAAGCTCTTATAATTTAAATGGCCGAAACGTGCATGCCACAGTAAATAATCATCGAATTTTGTCATACAAAAAACTTTTGAATTGTGTTTGATATTTAACAGATAAAGATCATCATATTTCTCAGCATGCAAAACCAGTTTATTTTTGCTATCGTAAATACCGGCACCAGAGTTGTTGAAACGAACAGAATAGTTTTTCTCAGCGGCTTTGTTAATCGATATGAAATTGGTTTTTAATTGGGGAACAAATAACACCTCTTTTAGCTCAATTGTTCGATGATCTGTTGCAATTAGGACGGACCCAATACCCTTCGATTCGATTGAAAAATCTGCTGCAAGTTGAATTTTTTCAATATGTGACCGAATTGAGTTGAATAAACTTTTATTGCAACACATATGAGAAGTTGAACCGCTGTCAAAAACCCAATGGTTTCTATCCAGGATAGAAGAACTGTGCATATTCAACATACTGAATGAAGATGTTATATTTTTTTGGGAGCTTTTAGGTGCTGCGCATGATGACGCAAAATGTCCTCTTTTATGACAATTATAACACTTACTTTTTATTCGATGTCTTTGTTTCGGTTCATGTGCTTGCTGTATTAGGAATGCAGATCCACTAACATCTTGAGGAATTTCCTCGCGACGTTTACCTTCGTCCAAAAGCTTTGTTTTTAGTACATTTAGAGGAGGTAAAGCATCTCTGGACTCGATCGCAACGACGAAATTCTCGAAGCTTTTCGGGAGACTGGATAGAAGAATGATGGCGAGCTCTTCTTGAAGCTTTATATCTATTTCTATTAATTTATCGGCTGCATTGAAAAAATGTGTCAAATGATCGGAAACTACACCACCTTCATCAAGTTTTAATGATAGCAACTGTTTAAAAAGCGTTACCTTCCTAGCGGGTCCGCTAGGTTGATGAATGTCCGACAATTTCGTCCACGCTTCCCTCGCTGATTTGCAGTTTTTGATGTGGCTCAGCTGAGTTGGCTGCACACACAGCAGAATTGTTGCAAGAGCCTTCTCATCTTTTTTTGTCCAGTTGATAACAGCGTTCTGATTCTCGGCTGTTGGCTCCGGCTTGAGAGATTCCCCGGAAACATGTGACCAGAGTTCGGAGTGTATGAGGACTGACCTCATTTGGATCTTCCAGCAATCAAAATTATCGTTTGATAATTTGTCGATCTGGTACAACGAAGAAGTCATTTTTGCGACGATATTTTCTTTTTACTTTTTTAATAAAAACACACAGTTTTAAATATTAATTACGCGCGGACCTGGGCCCATAACCTTTGTTGGAAACAAGATGGAGAAAATAATATAACTAGGAACACATCCACATAAGACGAAGTTTATTCACGGAATGAAACAGAATAAAGTTGTTACAAGCGTGTTCGATAAGTGTTCGTTAAAGGTACTGAGTTGCCAATAGAACTCATTACAATTCAATCTCTAATAGATACGATAAATGCGCACTCAAGAATGAGGAGGCGACCTACATATTGCATGAGAAATTTGCTGAGCAGCAATCTGCGTTGATCCGCTCTTATTGCATGGCAATGTTAGATAAAATACATCAGCGGACGATTATTTCACTGAACCATAATCTGCACCAAACAGTGCAATTTACCGGGTTTATTAGCTGCTCTTATATTGCCTGGCGTTGCTCATATGACCAAATATAGCAGTTTTGCCTACTATTCACTGAAAATTTTACGCTGTGTCTTGTCGTTCGGGATCGTTTTGTCGTTTTGTAAGATTTTACCCAAGAACCTTGCGTAAAATCCTCCACAACATCGAGTAACACAAGCCCAGTTGCTGTTCTTCATTAACACTGGCGGTTACACCAGCAAGATTGTCCTCTGTATGTGCTTTATACAAACGAGTAGGTGGAGTTATGTCCAGAACCGTGAGCTTGGTGCGAAATTTGGTCAATATGCTTGAAATGCTTGATCAGTAGGTCGATCACAACGACCACAAAATGATCGAAGTGCAAAGTATTATTCATAGAGCACATATTTTGATAACAAAATTCAAGAATTTCTAAAAGCTACCTGGAGTTTTGTTCATTTGCGCAGAAATGGCAATACTATCTACGTAAGGTCGACTTTGACCCATGCCACAAGTGTATGTGTGCTATCAAAAAATAACATTTAAAACCCAAATGGCAAGAAAAGCACGGAACTTAAATTCAATTGCGAAAAATTATTTTCCCACGGAAACTGTTCGAAAATATTCTGCAAAATTTTTCGAGCACAAAAAAAGATCACCACCAGAGGTGAAACTCAATTACCACCATAAACCTTCGCCACTCAATCACTCACCCCGCTGGTGAGCTTAACTTTGACACATACTGCAGTTTTCTTTCCGTGAATTCAACTCAGTTACTTCCGGGTCTCAGTGGAAGTTAGGTAGTTCGCGAGTTGATTTCTCGATCGTTCGTCCGTTTTATCGGTTAGAAAGTTTTCAAATGTGCCGTGCCGTTAAATTTCAGCGTTTTTAATCGTTTAAGTGCAATTGTGAAAATTGGTGTAAAAATGGCTATTTAAGCGAATCATGCTTAGTAGTTCAACCAGCTTGTGTTTTCTTAGTGTTTAGTGATGAAAAGAAATTAAGAAAAAAGTGTTTTTCTCCTCGTTCTCCTCAAAAAAAAAACGACGCGACGGTATTCTTTATTTTTCGCGGATTTCGGTTCGGTTCGGTTCGGTTCAACGTTTGAAATTTGTGGTTGGTGTGTCGTGTAAAAGCGCAATCGTGCTCAGTTGCTCCGTAGCAATTTGTGAAAAAAAAAGAAAAAAAAGCGTTTTTCGCCCGGCGGTCGATCCTTTTGTTTGATCGCGAATTTCGGTTCGGTTCGATGATTGAAATGAGTGTTTGTTGTGCTGTTCGTTCAGTTCGGTTCGGTTCGGTTCAACGTTTGAAATTTGCGTTTGCTGTGTCGTGTAAAAAGGCAATCGTGCTCAGTTGCTTAGTAGAAATTTGTGTTTTGTGATGGTAAAAAAAAAAAAAAGAAAAAAAGTGTTTTTTCGCCCGGCGTTCGATCACTTTTTTCACGATTTTCGGTTCGGTTAGGTATCATCGAACGGTTCGGTTCTTTCAAATAAGATATCCTGAAAGTTTGCTGGTTGCTGGTCTATTGTCCAGGTAAGTGTTGTTTTGAATTTTGAATGTGAAAAAAATATTTTTACTAAACAAAACCCACAAATAGCACTTGACTTTGTAAAACCCAAAACGAAATGTAAGGTATTTCGTCATCTGTAGTTATTACAAATTGTAGTCGTCGACCGGGTCGATAGTAGATATTTATTTATATATTTATATATGTATATGTACATAACGGATAGTACTATTGAATGCTACGTGCAGCTTGCGCTTACTCTCAGAATGAAAATTGCCATAAATCTCACACCCGTACATGAGCACTGGGATAACCAATGCTTTGGCAAGTATAAATCTTGTTTTGAAGGGAGTCAACTTTTGCGTAATCCAAAATGATCGGAGGATACCATATGCCCTCCCGACTGCCAAATTTATGTGGTTATTCCACGTAAGATTTCTATTGAACACGACCCCCAAATGGTTTGAAGAGTTCATGAATTCAATTGCTGAATTGAGCAACATGATAGATGGAAAGCTTGAGCGATCCAGCTTTGCTTTTGAAATCTGGGACAATTTGTTCATGAAAGTTGAGTGGTTAACCATGTCAAAAGCTTTGGGGAAATCTAAAAGCACAAAAAAAGTTACATAGCCACTGTCCAATTTTTCTTTACAACTAAGCCTAATACGAAATCCAGATTGAACTGGAACCGGCAAGTTATTACGTTTGAAATAGTCATTCAGGTCCTTATGCATAATTCGCTCACAGATTTTTTGAGAGAAATGGCAGAATCAATACAGGCCTAAACTCATCACCTATTGAGTTCTCGGGGATTGGTATTATTTTAGCCATTTTCTATTGGTGAGGGAAGATGCTAGTCTTAAATATAGTATTAATTACGTGAGTGATATATGGAAGCAGTAATGGCAAAATCATTTTAACGAAGACCGGACGAACTACCCCCCAGCATTCGATTTCACTGATAAAATACTTTCGACAATATTTGTCATTAGTCCCTGGAAAACTAAAAGATGTATCTGGTTGAGCCACTACTGCATCAGGAGTATTATAGGAGTTTGTTGCTGAAACTTCAGGAGCTAGAATTAATTTCATTGCAGCCGATGTTGGTTGTGCAATCTATTTTGTGTTCGTATTTAGTAGTTGATAGTTTCATTTATAGGATTTGGTTGAGGGTGCTGAAGCTGGGGTCTGTTTTGTCGATCTCGCCAGAGTGGAGATACGTTGGGGTAGTCTCCAATGTAGTTGATGCATCCTTCGGGCGAGTAGTAGGAGTAATGAATGAGCCGGTTTCTAGGTTCGGCCGATCATGTACTTCTTGAAGGGGATCAAGTTACAAAATAGGCATTGAATGATATTACGCTCGATGAATATCAATACCCTCCAACAAAAAGCGTTTATAGTAATAGGGGTTTCCAGTTAAACAGTTTAGTTGCCTTGAATACTGGCCACCCATGGCTGTCTGGCAAGCTGTCGAGCTGCCTGCCATCAACGGTGGCCTGGTAAGCTGCAGAGCTGCTCGCTATCTATGGTGGCCTGGTAAGCTTTCGATCTGCCGGCCACCTAGGGTGGCCTGGTAAGCAGCAGAGTTGCCGGCTTCCTATGGTGTCCTGGCAAGTTGTAGAGTTGCCTGCCACCTATGGTGGCCTGGTAAGCTGTCGAGTTGTCGGCCACCTATGGTGGCCTGGTAAGCTGTCGAACTGCCGACCACCTATGGTGGCCAGTTAAGCTGTCGAGCTGCCGCCAACCTGTGCTGGCTTGGCAAGCTGTCGAGCTGCCTACCACCTATGGTGGCCGAGTAGGCCGCCGAGCTGCCAAGCTGCCGGCTACCTATTGTGGGCTGGTAAGCTGTCCTTGATTGGGGTAAGCAATATCTATATAACCTCGCACAACCCAAGCTTATAAATTGGTATAAATACTTGTTAATTCCTCGTTTTTTTGTCGAGCGGTTTCAGACATTCATACTGTGGTAAGTTTTCTAATGTTTGCACACTTATTACGTTAACACACATACGTGATCTGATTCAGTGAATAGTTGAGATGGTGATGCATCCATGATGTAGGAGTTTCGGGGATAGGTTATAAGATAACGATGTAGCTTTTGATTATCTCTTTACGATGAAATGAAGGGCTACTTATAAGGAAAGTGGCCATAGCATTAGGTGCGATTTTCTCTCAGTTCGCAATAAAAAGCTCTCTAGTAATCTTCTCTAGCAGGAGATTGCCTTTTCAACTTCCCAGTGGGAAGTTATTGTAATGGGACGAATTTTGCGAATCACAAATTTCGACATATCTCCAGGTTTCAAGGTGAGTATGGAGGTTATTGGAACTCTGCTGTTGGTTTCCAAATTGGGCTTAACCGTCAAAAAGTACGGCGGTGTGAGAAAGAAAAAAAAAGAATTGAAAATGTGAAGATCCCTATTGGGAAAAGTAGTAAACATTAAAGGAAGAAATTTTTCAGATCCGGGATTTAACTCAAGGCTGGGTTAGATTCAAGTATTTGTGTCTGATGTATGTAGGAAACGAATTGTCTCGAAAAACGGGAAGGTAACCCGTAACACTTCACTTGATCTAGTGACTGCGAACAGCAAGGACGTACGCGGATAGTGGCTACACCAACAGGAAAAAAAGGAGAGAGAAAAGGGGAAGGAAAGAAGAACACAAAAAGTGCAAGAGGGAAAAATAGGAAAGAAGAAAAAGGAAAACAAACTCCACAAGAGGACGCAGGGGAACCATTCGTCTTTTTTTAGTAGTTTTAATAAAAAACTCCGTGGCACCCTCTATTCCCGACAACTAAAGTTTTGAATCTATTACACAGGATTTAGTCTAGTGCGTAACAGAACGTACGCATTGCAATCTCTTGTATCACTACGTATTGGCGGTTGCTGGGGATATATAGGATACCGCTAAATATCGTACTGGTGCACTATGACTATAAAGTGTCGTTACTTCAACTTGACAGAGTGCAGTTTGTTACTATTCACCCAATATGAATGCATAGGAATCACATTGTCAGCCACTCGTCCAAAGTTCCGAATGTCTCTCCAGGTCCTGTAGCCTTGTTTCTCTTGTCGGTCAGGACCCCTTAAAACTTCTGTATACTTTACACATACTTTTACGAGTATATATATCACTCTCTTGGACCGAAATATAGTGCATAGTAGTAAACCATCAATAGTCACAATGAAAAATGCTGGTGAATTATTAACTCATGACCAGCAGTAAAAAGGAGCAAAAGTCGTAAAGTAATACTCCCAAAGGTATGTTTACAAGGATTTGTCACCAACTATCGAACCCATGAGACTATAAACAATTACTCCACTTGTTTGCGTCTCTGCAGCATTCAACACATCGGCAATAAACAGCCATAAGGGTGGGTAAAATTACATTGAATGATATAATCGCTTCGCAGGATGCCCTAAGGGAGTGTTATCGGTACTCTTTTCACCTTTTTTCATACGCCTCAGCACCGCTAGCAAATTACATTGTGACACTGCTTTGCTCGGCCATTTAACTGAAAGATTTGTTTCAATCAACTAGTCAGGTTGTGGTGATGGAATTGTTGCATACGTTGGAATTATATTTGGCACTACATGAAGCATTCTTCGTACTAAACAGGTCCTGTGTTGTTTAGATGGGGTAAAATATTCAGGGCTTCCGGAGCTGTAAATTTCGGTATCCACTGAGCCGACGGACACTGATTTCAATAGGTTGCGAGAGTTGCTCGCCGTATTCATGGTACGTGTTTAGGGCTTCAGTGTCTGTCCTACTGCTATTTAGTCTTACTGCCTTTATTACGTTCCTAGGGCAGCTTTCTATTAAACTTGATCAGTGTGCACTAGCTTATTTTATCTAAATTTTTTCCTTTTTTTCTTTGTGATTGTCTTCAAGCTTGAGAAATTTGGATCATTATGTTCTAACGAACGTGTAATCGGCAACCACTTTGTGGCGTGCTGCTTTGGATAAGTATACGATTTTGCATACTAAAACCTTTCCTTCGTCGTTAAAAAAGACTGGAGATACATCCCTCTTGCATTTAAAGATTTTTCTGTGGTGCTCACTAGGATTTGAAGCGCGTAATCCCCTGACTTTTCTTTACTTTACAAATATTAGGAGAGTGCTCTATTTAAAAAGTAAGACTTCGGAAGGTTCTCAATATGGTCATCATTGTTGAATATGAACCGTTGGCCACCGAGCCAAATACGGAGAATACTTTGAATACAGCAGGTGTTTTGACGAACCCGTGGGAGTTGTTGAAAAAGGCTCTTTTTTTTTGTTTTAAAATGGGGTCGGTTTTTCGTGATTTCTTCACTTAATTGGTGCTTACGTGAATCTCAAAAAAATCAATGCAATCAATTTGCCCATTGAATTCAAAGTCTTGACCTTTTTCGTTGCTGTCTCATCCTCAAAACACACAGCTTTGACTGGTACACCAATCATCGATCACGCTTAAACGCCGCCTGTGATTTGAGACGAACAGTCGCAAGCATGAGCCGAGAAAAAGAACGGCGACATCACCCTTATAGGCCTGGGCATAGATTCCAGAGACAATGAGAACACCAAACAGAGAGTCGACCTCTATGCACCATAACAGCGGTGGCAGGACGCCACCGTGTTTACGCCGGATTTGATACACTGGTCGAGGCCTGCATCAGCGGTCAATGTTCTGTGCACATGCCCCGCGCGTACTCTTTCCTTTCGATTTTTCCAACTAGGTTTTGAAGCGCAGTCTCGCAGGATTTTCCGCGCTGATAAGCATGTTGCAATCGAAGGGCAATTTTGCGTACGTGCATCTCTACCAGTCTCTCCATGCTTTTCAGCAGGCAAGATGTTAGACTTATTGGTCTTAAACTCATGGCAAGTGAATAATCGTCTTTTCCTATTTTGGGAAAAAAGATTACTTTCACCGTGCGCCAAGGAATAGGTACATATATAGGCAAGTGTTAGACTAGCAGTGAAAATTATTTTTAAAGTAGGAAGCAGTTGCCTTAAACCTTTTTGCAGCACCATCGAAAGATGCCACAGCAAATTCAATAGCTTCAGTCGTTACCACGCGCGACTCAATATACCAGCCACGCCGAGTTGTTTTCATCATTTCAGTAGCCGTTTCCCTTGAAGGAGTGTGCAACGAGTCGATGGCGATCTGATTTCCCGGGAAATGAGTCTGAAGCAGTAAACTAAGAGTTTCCGCTTTAGACTCAGTAAATGTACCCAGGTTTCCTGACTGTATCCAGCTTTGTCGTCACCGATTGAAGACCAACTTCCTAGTCGCACTCAGAGACTTGACCTCATCGCAGAAGGTCTTTCGATTTACGACCGATACTTGTTTCAGTCATCTTCTGAGTTCGTTTTGAGCGATCTATTCAGAAGACTTCGGCTTCACTGCGAAGACTTTGGAGATCGGCATTCCACCAGGGAATCAATTTCCTGCAGGGAGGTTTGCTAACAGGACATGCGAGTTCAAAACAATTGGTGATAACGCAATTCGGGTTATGAACGTTATCTATGATCCAACAGCGTAGCATCAGACAGTTAGTGATGTCCTTCAAACATCTGTTGAATAGGGTAAATCACTCCCTGTTGTCATGCCGGAACAAACGTTGGTTGGGAGCCAACATTGTTGATGGTAAGGTCAGACGGAAGAGTGAAGTCTAAAAGACGGTCCCCTCTTGCATTGCATTTACTTCTGTCCCAAGCAGTGTTTTGGGCATTAGCATCGTAACACAAGATGAGACCTATCTTTCTGGCCTCACAGTACTCTACGAGCTCAGAAACTTCCTTCGGTGATGGAGGTAGTATCAAGTCGTAGAGAAAGTAGGCAGACGTAACGACGAGGTGTTCTATTACTCCGTGCGTTTTGTAGCTTAATCCAGCAGCCACCAGCTCCTGTCCACAAAAGAGTCCAAGTTTGGTTGCCCATAGTGAGTTCAGTGCGATGAGGCAAACCCTAGTCCTTTCAATCGCTCATTATAAAGAATCGTAGCATCACGTATACCACCAAGGCCATATAGGCGTTTATTCCACACCCAAGGTTCTTGTATGAATACAACGTGATGATTTGTACTACTGCATGCAATTCTACTATTTACTATTTAAGAGCAGTAGCAATGCTGTAGATTGATCTGGATAAAAATTATCCTGACCTTTTCAGACGAAATGGCCGCCTCTCTATTAGAGGGCTGCTTTTCTCGACTCCTTACGGTCATTTTGAGTTACTTTTCAGAGGAAGGGGTTTTATGGCGTGAAGTGTCCACCTCCGAGGAGCGTTTTTTGGCAGTCTTCGAATCCTGGCTTTGATCCTTCTGGTTCGGAGAGGGAGGTATCACCATTTTCGGTTTGAGCTCTTGCTTCCTTCCAACGCCGCTCTGGGACAGCCTTGTCAGTCCGCGGACTGCTAGGATCCGTAACGACTTCACCTTCTGCGTTCAGAGTCTGCTTGTCAGCCCCGCCACCTTTTTCGGCGGCAGCGCGGCCATGGCAGAAATCTGAAAGCTTCCGGCCCCTCATTTCGGGAACTGATCACGCTCTTGGTGGTGGTGGTTGAACATCCTCGATGAGAGGAACAGAGTTGGAGGCACATGCCTGACAGCCGGTGCTTTCTGCGCTGCGCACCTCAAATTTCTTTCCCCTTCTTTTTTGGCACTCAGCAGTGCATTCACCCAAATATGGGGTGCGCTCAACCATTGCAGTTTCCCGTGCCACGCTATCCTCAGTGTCGCCTCCGCTAGATGCACCGCCCGCAGGAGTCGGTGTCGGTGTCCTTAACAGGACACAGGGCACGGGGCACGGGGCATGCAATTACCACCTTTACAAATTAGGTCTCAGAAGACCAGATATCTGTAGGCGATGCAACAATGCCAAAGAAATCATGGAGCATATATTAACTATCTGCCCAAGTCTCGCCGCAGAAAGACTCAGAATGACAAACAAAGCAAGAGAAGTTGTCAAATTTTTGATGACAGCAGTAAAATCCTAGACTAAAGAAGGGGTTACAATATACCTTAATCGTCGCGTTACGAGTGTCATAATGTGATACACCCAATTCCTTCAGTTCAATTCAATCAACTGATCCGATTGCCATTGCGTAAAAAAACCCTTTGGAACCTTTTGAATAAGCTTGAATACGAAAGGGAGCTATATGAACATAAGGGAGCTGTATGGATGTATGGACAGTGTTGTATAAACCTCATCATCATATTTTCATCACAACCACAACTAAATGGACCATTTCTTAAATGTAAGTGTGTTACTGCAACACACCAAAAGGTGCGCTTTCGTTCTAGTCATACCCCTTTGTCTGCGCCAATTACCGAGGTATAAGTCTCCTGAACATCGCCTATAAAACCTCATCTACTGCACTATGTAAACGCCTGAAACCGTTCGTAAAATAACTTATTGCTCCATATCAGTGTGGTTTCAGGCCCGGGAAGTCCACTACAGATCAAGTATTCACACTAAGGGAGGTAATGAAAAAATCAACGTGTTCCAGATCGACAGCCATCATCTGTTTGTCGACTTTAAGGCCGCATACGATCGCGTACATAGAGACGAGCTATACAGCGCCACGTCTAGTTTTGACATCCCTATCAAACCCGTCAGATTGTGCAGGATGATATTGGAGAATTCTCGTTGCGCCATCAGGGTCGGAAGCGTCTCAACCGAGACATTTAATTTCAAAAACATCGTCATCGTCATCGTTCTTGAAAAGATTGTGCAAATTTCACTGGTCAATGCGAAGGGCACGATCTTTTCCAGTCCGTACAAATGTTCGCATATGTATGCCGATGATTTACATAATTGGACGAACTCAGCGAGATGATGTTAAGACCTTTACAAGCATTGAAGCTTGAAATTGAACTGGCGGTAAGTGAGAGCAAGACGAAATATACGCTGTCGTTGATAAAGGACACGCACCACCGGCTTCTTGGCCAGGGTGCACATATTGGCAGGTATAATTTCGAGGTAGTCAAGGACTTCACCTACCTTTTTTTTTCGTTTTATAGTTCGCGCAGGTTCAAGAGTTATACTCTTATGATGTTTGTCACATAACCTGAATGGAGTGCAGTGGTTTGGGTCGAAGATGTTCGTTCATTTCTCTCCGGGGGGTGGTTGTCCTAGATAAAATTGGAGAGGAACGGACCGAATTTTCACGTTGGTTGTAGTTCTCAGCAACTTTTCCATGCACTTATGGTGTTATATTAGAATAGCACACACAGAGTATGGGTTTAATGTGACCATATACTGTGAGTGTTATGCTTTCATCAGCATGTTCGGTCACTTCTTAACTTAAGCTCGGGAGGCAACTGAAAGCAGAACCCTCTCTCAGAAAACCGAGGGGATCATAAACAAGACCCTTATCATCACGGTTCTGCTTTATGGCGCAGTAGAGGAGAAGACTTAATAGTAAATTGTACGGGCTGTACAGTGACATGAACGTAGCACGCGTCTGCGGATTCAACGCCTAAGATGGCTAGGTCATATAGAGCGCATCCAAACCACAGGTTCGGCGCGGAAGGTCTTTGAATCCGACCCTGAAGGTCGACGCGGTCGAGAACGGTCAAACTTAAGGTGGTGCACACAAGTGCAAGAGGACCTCAACCAACTAGGCGTGCGTCACTGGAGACGGCTGGCGAAATACTGTGCCAGTTGGAGAGTTTTTTTAAAGGAATCCCAGGTTCACCATGAACTGTAGCGCCAAAGAAGAAGAAGAAGAGTTATTGCTTTTTTTAAATGGAACCGTGGTAGTCGTAGTTGTTGCCATTGTTGTTTTGATTCTCGTTGACGGAACGTACTGATGATAGTTTGTTGGTAGAATGCGATCGCGTCCCGATGGGGACTCTCAAAATCTGATGACTAATTTGTTTCGTACCATTTCATTTCATATTTGGTCGGCTATGATATTTAGAATAAGCCTACCGTCAAGTGAACAGGTTGCATACAAATAACCGTTTCTGTAAAAAGCCGTGATTCTTCTCAAGCATTGATTTCGATAGATGATATAGTATCCAGCATTTGTGACCGTATTGACGATCTCTGCAAGTTGGGAGTTGCACAATCCACTCCAATTTCCTTGTAGCATCTAATTGCAGATCCAGGTCAAGCGTGTTCCCTTGCTTTTCAATTTAGCTGCGTTAACAAATCCTCATTAAAAACTTAAAAGGGGACTCTACTTGTTATGGCTTTTAAATGCTAAATATAATATCTTCTTTGAAAGTACGTACATAGCTCCAAAGATGCGACGTTAAATGGGAGAAATAAATTTGAAGACTTGATGTCATTCATGCGTCTGACGTTTTGACTTTTATTTATAATATTTTCAGACATCGTTAAGGACACTGGTAGTTCCTTCCCATTAAATTATAATTTCCTGCCCTACGGCTATACGCCATGTTCATACTTCTTCAAGAGTTGTACGCTATACACAACTATGAATGGGACGAACGAAAAGTACGCTCGCTATGGCAAGGATCTACAGTTGTCCTACATATCCAACAATGCTCTTAGCATTTGGAAGACCTGACATCGAATGGACAGCAATTTTGTATAGAAGTTGTCGTACAAGCATGGTAGAGTTCTACTTGATCAGAGAAGGAATCTTGAAGGATGTTGTTGTGAAAAAAGAAGTTTCCCTCTAGCTTTTTGAGTGGAAAGAGGGTTTCGTGTTAATGTAGTCTTGCGTTTACAAATATCCTGGACAATAGTTTGTACGTATGGGACAAGTAAAAGCCAAAAACTGTATATACAGAAATGTAGATAAATATGGAATTGTCATGATTGAATGCGTCTCTAGAACGTTATTATTCTGCAACTTTTCATCTTAAAATAGTTTTCTATGCAGAGCTTTACGGCGAAAAATCGAAATCTTGAAAACGATATGGAGTTTGATAAACCAAACCGTACAAGGAATCAATGCGAATTAATTGTGCCAATGTACTCAATATTGATGTCTTGCATCAATAGAGTCGAAGAAACAAACTTGACGCATGTTCACTATATTTGCTTTTATGTTCTTAACCAATAAGTTTGTATTCTTCCAAAATACCAAGAGGAAACAAAACTAGAGTAGCATCAGAACAAGAAAAAACGTCGAAGCAACGCTCTAATAGTCTGTAATGAGTATGAGGATGTGCGCGGTGAAGAAACAAAAGTTATCAAATCATCGATCTCCATTCCATTTCGGTTTGCTTTATGGGGAGCAGTTCCCAACCGGCAACCTCAACATTCATCACCCACAGGATAATCCATTAAAATATTGATTGATCGGTTATACGTGCTGCAGCAATTTAAGAGACTGTGCTTGAATGATGCTGTGCTAAGTGAACAATTTGGTACTATCTAATAACACATATGTACATATATTCATTATTCGTGCTTTGAGGGATAGGAAAGACTATTTCTGGGGACTGTCTAAGCGCGAAGATGGCCAAGAAGCCGCTGTCGGGCAGAACGGACCATTAACGTTAGACGAGAATGAAATAGAATTACGTACACCCGACTTAGACGAGGTTAAGATAGCGATATCAAAACTAAAGTCTAATAAAGCCGCTGGCACAGACGGCCTGCTGCTGAACTATTTAAAGCAGCTAGAGGTGCGTTGGTTGGGAACATGCACTAGCATGTAGATATGGTAGGAGGAAAGCACGCACGATGAATGGAATCTCAACACCCTTTGCCCGTTTCATAAAAAATGAGACTCCTATAACGGCGACAACTATAGGGGATTAACGATTCTCTACCGTACTGTGTGAACACCTGAAACCATTCGTGGACATTTTGATATGTTCCTATCAATGTGGTTTAGACCAGGAAAATCCACGATAGACCAAATGTTCACTCTGCTGTAGATCTTTGAGAAAACCCATGAAATTCAGGTCGACATACACCACCTTTTCGTCGATTTAAAGGCCGCATATGACAATGTCTCTAAAGATGAGCTATATAGAGCCATGTTACGTTTTGACATCCCTGCCAAGCGCCAAACTGAGCAGGATAACATTGGAGAATTCTCACTGCTCCATTAAGCTCAGTGAGGAGTTAACCGAGACATTCGATGTCAAAAAGTATTCAGACGATGCACGGTCATGTGATTTTTTCAACGTCATCTTCGAAAAGATCGTAGGGATTCCCTGGCCAATACAAGAGGCATGATCTACTTCAAGTCTGCACAATTGTTTGCATACGATGATGACACTGACGTGATTGGGAGAACGCAATGAGACGTAAATGAAGCCTTTGTGAGCATTGAAGCAGAAGCTGCTAAAGTGGGTCTGAAGGCAAACGGGGGCAAAACTAAATATATGCTGTCGTCAAAAAAAGACGCACAACACCGACGTCTTGGCCAGAACGTCACTACTACTTTGATGTAGTCAAGGATTTCGTCTACCTTGGCTTATTGGTAACAAGCAGCAACGACACTAATGATTAAAAGTAGAATAACTCTTGCCAACCGCTGTTTCGTTGGGTACAAGAGGTAATTGAGTAGTAGAGCCCTCTCTCGGAAAACTAAGGCGACCCCCTATAAAACCTTAATCATCCCAGTCCTCCTCTACGGCGCAGAGGCTTGAACCTTATCAAAAATGAATGAAGAGGCCCTTGGTCGTTTCGAGTGGAAAATTCTGCGGTCCCGTTTGTGTTGGAGTCGTCGACTCCAACTCGGAAGGACGACATTGCAGAGGAAATGGACCCTAGCCAACTGGCGTGTGACAATGCAAACAGCTCGTGGTAGGTTGGTTGAGGCCCATGTTCACCCCGAACTGTAGCGCCACCTAAGTAAGTAAGTAAGCTCTGAGGGATGTACTACTAATACACTATCCTAAGTATAGTGTAATGAGCATAAGGAAAAAACCGAAAATACCATTTAGGTTTAAACGAAAAGTCAAAATTACCCACAATAAACTCAAATTACACTCGGCTTGCTGTCAAAATTCCACGTCGAATATGTTCTTTTATAAAAACCTATCCCAGGCCCACGTAACTTGTAAGTGGCATATAATTTACATGTAATAATAATCTTTAGTAAGCAGTAGTAAGTGTGTTGGACTCTGGCGCATTATGAGCGGGTGCGGATCCCGATAACACCAACGCAATCGAATGTGTATTTCGCGGTGTTTCTTCTCCGCGGGGTACTGGAAAAAACCCCCCTAGTATACCTCCCATGAAAAAGCTTCTCGACTCACGCCGTTCGGAATTGGCATTCAACTGTAGGTCCCTTTCTCCTATGTAAAAAATAAATCACACGCAACATGGGTGATTGAGAGAAGCTTGGCTCTGGTCCTCCATGGGCTTTAACGCCACCAAAGCAAAGCAAGAAAGGGACCTATAGTTTAACGTCCACTCCGAAGGGCGGGAGTCGAGAGGCATTTTCATGGCAAGTATAGTACATGGGGTTCTGCCAGTATCCCACAGAGGAGGGACATCGCGAAATAAACATTCGATGGTGTTGTTGTTTCCGGGATCCGAACTCTCCGACGCAAAGGCGTCTTCTTCTTCTTTGGTGGCATTACAGCCCATGAAGGACCAGAGCCAAGCTTCCCTTCAATCACCCATGTTGTGCCTGATTCTATTTTTCATACAGGTGAAAGGGACATACAGTTTAATGCTGATTCCGAACGGCGTGAGTCGAAAAGCTTTTTCTAAGCATGTTATACTACGAGGGGTTTTGCCAGTACCCCGCCGAGGAGGGACGCCGCGAAATAAACATTCGATGGTGTTGTTATTTCCGGGATCCGAACTCTCCGACGCAAAGGTTAGCAGCTACAATTCGAGTAACTCATACCGAGTCTTCCGATAATTTCATAAAGGGAAGTAAGCAAAAAGAAGCTCCAATGGGCAGTAACTAGCTTCCTTTCATACAAATGGGCCCACACTGTTAAAGGGGAAATCCGTCTACCAAGTGAGATGCTAAAATATAAAATCTCGAAACAGGCACTGCAACAGGCCAATAAAAGATGGCGTGACCTTGACACATGCAACTACGTGAGGAAAACCAGGCCCATGTGCCGTCAACGTAGAACCACAAGCCTGCCAAAAATACGCAGGCAGTTGTATAAGCTGCCTAAGCGGAGTCCTAGCAGTACATTGCGCTTTAAGAAAACTGCCAAATAATGACTATTGCAGTAGGTATCATGATGAGGAAGAGAAAGATGCTGACCAATAAATACTCGTAAAATTTCGATGACAGTAGAATACTTTAAGTCATTTAGTATGATTGGCATAACAAGCGTGTTTCTTGCCGACAGTTCCCTAATGCAGACTTCATAAACAGCTCTCTGACCTGCAGGCTGTAGGTCAATCATTCAACTACCGTCGTTGAGTTAATGCTGTCACGACACAGCAATGCTGTCTCATTTAGATTCCACTCAAATTTCTTTAAAACCATTCTGCAAAACTTTAAACTTGAGTGAAATCTACCTGAAAGCATTCTAGGACGAAATACATATGTATGTATGCAAATGTTGCTAGACGTTCGCTGTCAACCTATGTATACACATGCGGAACCATTGTGTACAAACATGCTGATGGTAAATTGGTGAATGAACACTTAGACCACGTTCACTGTTCATTTTGACATCCTGCCAGAACGTATGTTGCTGATAGTGACGTGGGTTATAACAGTTATGCGTGTAGAAAAGAAAAGACCACGTGCTTCCCGTGGTGTGTTACTGAAGTGAACGAGAAAAGGTCGCTACCACGCAACTCTCTCGGCACTCTTAGTCGCATTTACCTTTGGTTTTGTCGTAGTCCTTATCCATGAAATTATTTTTATTATCCTTTCAGTGTAAAAGTGATGCTGAAATGGGGTGGAGGTATACATTTTAATTCCGTTTCTGGGAAGTTGGTGTACATGGGTGCATTCTATGCTGTTATGTACTCCTATGATGAAGTCACTTCATTCACGAATACAATCAGTTTCGTTCGTTGCTGCATACTACATATGTTTGTAGTCCTCTTTTTTCCAGAGCAAATGGAGGAGGTAATTGAATGACGTAAATCTAAAAAATTCGGCATCCACGACAAAAGCATGACAATTAAAAAGAAGTTGTCCTACCTCGTTGCCCTCCTCATACCAAGCTATGCAGACAGACGTGATTAATGCTAACCACGTGTAGAGGCGGCCTGTTATAGTGCCTGTAAACCATTTGCACTGAATTTTCGACTAGCAAGTTGGTTAAAGTCCTCAAATGTGGGAACATCGACAAGGCTGGATGTAATTAGGAAATCTGAGGGTACCTTTACTGGGTCTAAAGCGGAAACTCTTAGTTTACTGCTTCAGACTCATTTCCCGGGAAATCGGATCGCCATCGGCTCGTTGCACACTCCTTCAAGGGAAACTGCAACTGAAACGATGAAAACAACTCGGCGTAGCTGGTATATTGCGTCGCGCGTGGTAACGACTGAAGCCATTGAATTTGTTTTGGCATACATTTATGGCTTTAAATCTCCAGGCAACGGCGGGAAAACCCTGTTGTGCTGCAAAAAGGTATAAGGCACCTGCTTCCTACTTTGAAATTAATTTTTACTGCTAGTCTCACACTTGCCTAAATGGCACAGGATGAAAGCAGTCTTTATTCCCAGAATAGGGAAAGAGGATTACTCACTTACCAAGATCTTTAGACCAATTAGTCTAACATCCTTCCTGCTGAAAAGCATGGACTGGCAGAGATGCACGTGCGCAAAGTTGCCCTTCGGATGCATCCTCTTTCGGAGATGCAACGTGCTTATCAGCGCGGAAAACCCTACAAGACTGCGCTTCAAAACCTAGTTGGAAGAATGGAATGCACACCCATAAGGAATCAATGCCCAAGTCTATGCGGATGATGTCGCTACTCTTTCTGTCAGCTCATGCTAACGACTGTCCGTCTCACAGCACAGGCGACGCTAAATGCAATCGATAATTGGTGTACATGAATGGGCTGTAGGTGAATACTTTTAAGACCGTTGTCTTCTCTTCACGAGGAGGAGAAAAAGTACTGACACGACTCAGCTAGTACTAAAAGGCACTCCCATCCCGGTATCCAAGGAAGTTCAGTAACTGGAAGTCATCTTAGATAGCCAGCTTCTTTGGTCAAAGCATGTTGAGTCAAAAACCACCAAAGCGCTGTCAGCTTTCTGGTAATGCAAAGGAGTTTTTGGCAAATAATGGGGCTTATCGCCGGCAAATGTAATCTGGATCTTTATGGTAATGATAAGACATATAATCTCATAGGCATCGGTTGTTTGGTGGAACAGGCTAACACGCAAACATGCCACAGCCTCTTTCACCAAACTCCAAAGAACGGTTTCTCTCAGTTGTACAGGGGCTTTTCCCAGCACGCCGGGCGGTGCTTTAGATGCTATGATGAACCTTCCATCCCTTAATATATTTATCAGAGGGTGTGCTCTGAAAGTCATGTCTCGTTTCAAGAGAAATGGCTTTTGGTACCACTCGCACATGTATAACAGTGTGCTTGCGCAAGGAATGTCCTGCGATCCCTGCCTCATGGACATGCCTTCAGACGCATTGTCACCTGTTATCTTACTGCGCCGTGATTTCGCAGTCGAGTTTCCATGGCGACAGGGCTGGCTGGATACTGAACCTGGAAAAGATAATCTTCGCATTTTCATGGACGGCTCCAGCTCTAGACGGGGATCCGAACCTGGGGTCTTCCTTGAGCGCGAAAACATCCGCATGCACTTCCCGTTAGGAAAATATGTGGCGGTCTTTTAATCAGAGACTTAAGCAATCCTAATGGCCGTGCACTATGTTCTGAGGCACAGGTGGAGGAGAAAAAGCATATGCGTCTGCAGTAATAGCGACTCTGCACTCAAAGCTGTGTTCAACCCTTTAACTAGCTCGAAATTAGTGTATGAACTCAAGACCTTCTTGAACAGAGTCGGTAGACTAAATCCACTAAAGCTTGTATGGGTTTCAAGTCATTCTGGAATCGCAGGAAATAAGAAATCTGATGAACTCGCCATAATGGGTTCGGAGGAGACCCCGCTCTAGGTCTACCTGTGCCCACAGTAAATTCCTACATTAAAGATCGGGTGTTTAATACACACAACCGTAGATGGAGGGATTATCCAGGATGCGAAAATGTCCTGATGTCTGCAAGAAATCCGCACAATTTTTCCTGTCCTTAAGGAGAACTGACCGCAGAAGACTTATGGGAGTCATTACGGGCCATTACAATTTTCCTAAGCATCTCTGTATGCTTAGCGTCAGTGAGATGCCTACTTATTCTGCATGTTGCGAGCAGAACTTTTCTTCTGCGACTGTCCCTTGCTCACGCACTGTGGCGCACCCTTGGGGCGTGTGCCGCATTTCTTAGCTCTACATCACTGAAGCTTCTTTAATTTTTTTCCGGGACACGGAGAAAATACATTAATGTAAGGTATCTGCCTGGGGTACAATGGACCAGTATTTACATCTAAATGCTCCAACAGATAGCAGAAGCCTCTGAGGTTAGTGAAAACAGCTGGCAGAAGACCGTGCCAGCTGGAGAAGTTTGTTGGTTGAGGAATTTGACCGATGGCATGGGCCACTGTGGCCTGTGACTTATTCGCGTAGACCTGCGATTTCAGAAAACCCCACAAGAAAAAGTATAACGGGTTCAAATTGCACGATCTCCTTGACCAGTCCACATCACCTCCACGTGAGCTAACCATGCCTCGAATCTTTTTTGCTTTGGTGGTGTTACAGCCCGTGAACGGCCAGAGCCAAGCTTCTTTCAATCACCAATGTCCTGTGTGATGTTTTTTTTACACACGTGAGAGGTACCTAAAGTTAAAGGCCGATACCGAAAGGCTTGAGTTTGCCAACAACGGGAGGTTTTGCCAGTACCCCGTCGGGAAGGGACGCCGTGAAATAAACATTCGATGGCATTGGTGTAATCGGGATCCGACCTCGTTCATCGTGCGTCAGAATCAAACACACTAACCACTGCGCCCTCATGCCTCGAATCGCTCGTGCATAATTTGCAATGTCGTGTGAGCTAGGTGGTACATAGCGCTGCTCTGTTGAATCCACACGTGGTTGGTATCCATATCATCCAATTCAGAGCAAAAGAACTTTATACTCATCGACCTATAGGGCTCGCTGTTGGCTGTAGTGGCCTGGCCAACGTCGTGCTCAAAGAAATATGGACCGATAACGTCGCCAATCCAAAATCCACACCAACTAGTGCTCTTGGGTCTCACGTGGATTGGTATCGTCACGATTTCGAGAATTTCACCCAGAAATGAGCCCTATCGCTGAAGATGGTTTTTCGGTGAAATTTAGAGTCTCTTTTCATCTTTTCCTGAGCCCATTCAGCGAACACACGTCGCTGTCTATGGTAATTTACCTTCAGCTCCTGAGTCAGTTGAATTTTGTACGGGTGTAGGCAGGAGGCACGACGCAAAATTCGGCAGGTTGTGGTCTTCGAAAGGCCGAGATCTTGTGAACGACGCGAGATCGACTGCGGCAAAGTTTTGTTAGATCTTGTGTTTCGTCGGCGTACGTCTGTTGGTTTATCGTTTACTAGAGCAGTAGACCACACTGCGAATAGTCTTCTCGGCAGGACGTTCCTCGAACAGAAGCCCCATTTTTATAAAACAATTTTAACATTTGCACGCATGGTGATTTGGCGAATCAAGCCGAATAAATGACAGCCAATTTGACAGATGTAGCTTCAACAATATTGCCGCTATCAATTGTCAAAAGTAAGAAGCCCCCATATGAAGACCCTACACAATGCATACTGGTCGTCTGGACTATTAGTACCTTTTGTGACTACACATCCTTTGGCGCAAATCAACAAATCCAATATTTATTTGAGTGATAATCAAAATGGCCGCGATGTTCGAAGAAGTATTCAAAGCTGAAGGCTAGACTTCATGAATTACTTTCGTCTCGGCAAAAAGCAACTTTAGAAAACTCATTTTTAGTGTCCTTTTTTGCCATCGGCAGCACGCGTTCCAACAACAACACAAAGAGTACTTTTAGATTTTATTTAACTCCCCTTGATAGTGTTTTTTTGTTTTTCCGCATTTTCTTGTTTTCAGCTTCACATGACTATGGTTTCCGCAATTTATTGGTGGAGGTGGTGGTTTAAAGTATGCGATTTATGTTAGCTAAAGTGTTTTGAAATGAAACTGAATAGCATCGTGTATTTTCAATAAAAGCAAAAATAAATTCCTAGATTTTACTGGCGTGGCATGCAACGGAGTGTTGTAATCGCTTCTTCCCCATAAAGATGGTTGAATGCGATTTCTCGTCCTTTCTTCCTTCTTCCTCATTACATATAACAGGAGCAGAACTTTCTACCGCGAAAGTGCCCTTTTGCGATTTACTGATTTTGATTTTTTTGCGGCACACAATCCAATGTGTACAACATTTCCTTCCGCATAATTCATAATTGGAGCAATAGAAGGGAAATGTTGATTCGCGTGCGTGATAGAGAAATCCAATTACATAAATGATTTGCTCATTTCACTAGTCATTAGATTAACTCGCTGTCGTGGTCGGGTACTGAGTAGCTTGCTGCTCCTTTCCCAAGTCATTATGCCATTTCGAGCTTCTATCTATGTGGAGTATGTTTACTGCCGCCAATATTTGTTACTTAAAATTCTTGTAAGGAGTAGTGATAGTAGTAGTGGTAGTAGTATAGTAGTCTATGCGGTCACACTAAGTGATCTAATGAAGGGAGCATTACAAACAGTAGTAAACTAGACGCAGTACTGTGAACTTGGGATGAACCCCAAGAAGACTGATCTAGTACTGTTTACTAATAAATTAATATAAAATTCTGCCCTTCAATCCACCGAGGTCAAATACCTTGGCCTAGTCCTTGACAGGTAGCTGAATTGGAAACTCAACATTCTTGTTCGTGTCAAGAAAGCAACCACTGCCTTCTACAGCTGCAAGGAAGTGGTGGGCAAAAAGTGGGATTTCCAACCAAGCATTATGCACTTGCTCTATACAGCAGACATAAGGCCTATTTTTCTGAACGGCATCGTGGTGTGGTGGACTGCTCTGGACAAGGCAGTCTATCGGAACCTTCTGGGGAAAGTGCAAAAAATCGGCCAGCATATGCCTATGTGGTGCGACCAGATCGATCCCCACGGAGGCGCAAAACATTCTACTACATCCCCCATCATTGGACCTCTTCAGCAAATAAGTTGCTGCCTGTGCGGCTCTACGGATTAGGGGCATAAAAAAATGGCTCACATCACACAAAGGCCACACCAGCATTCTTAATCACTTTGAATCGGACTTCACACGGGCTACACCATCTCGCAAAACGTGTTCACTAAGAACTTCGAAGTTATTTTTGCATCCCTTAAGGAATAGGCAGATGGAAAAGTCATACCGAAGGACTCGATGTCCATCTATACCCACGTCTCCAATATGAAGACGGGTGTAGGTAGTGGAGTCTTCTCCAAGGAGCTTAACCTGAACCTATCATTTAGACTCCCAAATCACGGTAGTGTTTACCAAGCGGAAATAACAGTGATAACGGAGGCCCTTACATGGCTTAGTATCAATGTAATATCCGTAAAGGATATTATCATTTGCATGGATAGCCAATCTGCGATAAAATCCCTGGCTGCGGTAATACACAAATTAAAGACATTTCTCAACTACCGCTCATCTCTGGAAGAGATGGCTGAATAGTTCAATATAAACCTACGGTGTGTTCCTGGGCGTAGGGATATTCCAGAAAACTGCGCGGCCGATGAAATCGCAAGGTTAGGGCCAAGCACGCTCAGTTTTCTAACCCTCGGGAATTGAAAAACTCCAATAAGCTAGGTAAAGCACACGATAAAACCTCGAACTATAGAGGCTACCAACCTTCGATGGAAGGAAAGTAACATCGGTTTTATCACTAAACAAATCTGGCCTAAGCTAAACATAGGATGGACCAGGGACCTTGTGGCAACCAAAAGGGAAACCTTAAGCACTTTAATGGGTGTCATTACAGGTCACTGCATCATACCTGCCAATGACTTCTGCCGCGGCTGCATGGATGAGGAGTAAAATGAATTGATTCACCACATCCTCTGCTCATGTCCTTCTTTTGCAAATCGCAGGAGGATCTACCTCGGCTCGCCCGTCTACTATAACTTAATTGAGCTAGCAATGAGCCATGGTAAATATTTACGTTCCACTTAAGTTAAGACTTAAGTGCTTTATTGCCAACAGCTCTGCCTAAAAGACGCTGCAATAGTCTGGTAGTATTAGAGCTTGGCTCAGGTTTTATTGTTTGCAGAATACTCCACTCAGTGAAGAAGTCCTCAGCTCTTGCGAGGTGACGCCTGGTGGGACCAGTTCCGTCTATCCGGGTATGTTATTTTGAATTTCTTCTTAAAGAGTGTGGTGGGTTCAATGTGGTCAGAGTTTTCCGCCAAGGTTATCCTGTTGCCGTGTATGTGGCTATTTGCTTGCCAGGTAAATATATCGAGTGGTGTAAAGTGGAGTATCATGTTGAGGTCTGCCGTTGGGGTGGACCTTAGGGCACCGGTGATATACATGTGCTCCAGCCTTTGTATCTTCTCCAATTGCTTATGGTATCTTGTTTTATCCAGTGCAGTCTAACAACTAACAACATAAGAATAGGTCTAACAACTGTAATATATGGCCATAGGGCGAGCTTAGAGTTGAATCCCCAAACCTAGCCATTTCGCGACATTCTTCTCGAAACTAAATATGTAACTGTTCCTACTGATATACCCAGGATAGAAAGCTTGTCGATTTCAGAGATACATGTACCATGCATGGATAATGGCTTTGGGTCAGTGTTACGCCTTAATGACAGAAGGCAGCATTATGTTTTGGATGCATTCAATTCCACTCTATTGTTTTTACCCCATTGGATGATGCTGTCGATATCGGAATTTAACGAGCTTAACATACGCTACCGCCACTATTTACAGCCGAAGTACAGGGTGCTAAAGAAGTGAACGAACATAAGAAGCTGAGGGTACTGTCGTCGTAAGCGAAGGAGAGAACTGGATTAGAAGTAATAGACAAGAGATCATTTATAAAAGTGGGAAAAAGTGTCGGAGACAAACCTGAGCCCTGGGGAACACCTGCGTTTATAGACTTGAATCTATCCAAGACAACCTTAATTGAGCTATTCTAAAGGTAGCTTCTGATTCCTAGAAGAAGGGAGTTATGGATCCCGAATGTACGCATTTTCGATAAAAGTGCTTCATGCCAAACTCTGTCAGCTTTCGCAATACCAAGTGCAACTATCTTGCTCGCACCCGCCTGGTGGAGGGAACGATTCCACTTCTCGGTCAGATATGCCATCAAATCACCAGTGGATCTGTTGCTGCGGAAACCATAGTGCCGATTGTGAAGTAGTTTCTGCGACTCGAGATATTTTGTTAGCTGACGACTAATAAGCGTTTCCATGACCTTTCAAAGAAAGGACGTAAGTGCAATGGGTCGGTAATTGAAGAGAGAAGAATATTCGCCATTTTTGGGAAGGGGCTGGACAAATGCTGTTTTCCATCTACTCGGATAGGGCTCAGAAGAGTAGGAAAGGTGAGAAAGCTTACGCAAAGGTTTTACTAGCGTAAAAGAACACCTCTTCAGAATTAATGGGGAAATATCATCTGGGCTAGCGGATTGAAATTGTACGAGTATGAAAGTAAATTTGTCCCATGGTGAAATTAACGGTCACCAGAACAGGAGGTGACAAAGATGGGTCTCGGAGCCGCGAGTTTGCTGCAAAGTGGTCAGCAAGCAGACTGGCTTTGTCTGAGGGTTGACAGCTATGTCTTTGTGACTGAGCGTGGGCATAGACGACGAGACGAAGTTGCTGATGTTTTTGATGAAAGACCAATCAAAATTTCTCGTAGGATGTGGGAGTTGCAGTCATTTTTGGCTTTCATATGTATATCTTTCCAGTTTCCTTCGGTGGTGTTTACCTTATAATTCCGAAAACTTATCTTTCTTAATCTGATAACATCTTTGCAGCTCAAGTCAAACCACATGTTATCCTCCGGCTTCAGATGTTTTACCCTGTTGGGCACAAAATTGGATAATGTTTGAGATCTTATCAGCTACGGCGTCCACGCATCAATTAGCTTTCTTATATACCTATATTTTTTTTCGGGAGCTTTTTCTTTAACTGAGAGGAGTGAATATGGGAATTTAGTTGATATGACACAGTTATCAGAGCCTAGAGAAGATATACATCCAAGGTATATTTACCAGATTGAGAGGTAAGAAGTAAACCAGGATGTTGGCGGTATGACAGACAAGATCCGGGATACGGGATGGCTCATTCATAAGCTGAGATAGTTGGTTCAATTCAGCGAAAATTTCGACATATGTACATACCTTCCTTTGGGCGTTGTCTATCCAGATTGATGAAGCCACTGAGAATTGGGAACATTGAAATCGCTTGCTATAACGATTTCAGTGCAAGGAAACAGGGAAACAGTTCTTCGGATGGAGTTGGACAGTGCATCAAACGCGTCGAACGTGACGTCCCTGTCCAAAAGTGTGAGTTTAAGCCATATGAAGTTAAATTCCGAGGTGGATATGTGGCTATTCTGCGAAAGCAGCTGTTAAGCAATATCACTACGAACGTAGATGGCGAGGCCGCGGTGAGAAACAAATAATGGCACTAAGCTATATCCAGGAAGGATAGAATCCGAAGGATCGGACTTTTCATCAATCTGTGTTCCACAAATTCCAAAACAGTCTAGTTGTGGAGAGAGGCATGGGCATGCGTGGCAAAAAGATGTTTTGCAATATTCCTATAAATTACCATATCATTCGCATACCGTAACAGCCTTATTATTAAATCGTCAATACTTAGGCTTCCCCCTAAAATCTCATGGAGGTCGTTTATACGTATATAACGCAGAACGCTTCTTTATCAAATGAACGTTTATTTTCCTGCACCTCACAAGTTACTTATCATCAAGATCATGACATTATCTAAAAACTGTTCGTTGCAGACGTTTTTAATAAAAATAAATCTTGAATTCAAGATGATAACCTTCTATAAAAATTTAAGTCCCCAGAAACAATTTGACCAGATATCGAAACCATGCCAAGGGTTTTCTGTCACTAATTTGAAAGCATGGCTACCTTTGCCAATGACGTGCACTTTGCAACGAAGCGAATCAATCAATGCTTCTTCAAAGTCCCGCTATCAATTATTGATTCGATGCTTTTATGCCAATTGAATGGACTATCACATTTGCGACTGTCTTGTGTAAGGTCTCTACCGCATTTTTCCACTTCGTCGACCCATATTCATTCACTATGTCTACACTTATAGTGCTTTTAATGTCCAGATCCTTCGGACGGAACGGTTAAAAAAAAAAAAAAAACGAAACGTTTTTGTGTCTTCACATCAAGGAATGCCAAAAGCATTGGACCACGGAGGCATCAGATAGCAGCAGCACCAGTTTCAACTGTATGTCCATCAAGCAATTTACAGATTTCCCAACACAGACAGCTCAGCAAAGGCACGATGCTCTCGGTCTGTCCACTGAATTTAAAGTGTCCTGCTAGACGAGTTTCGTTCGTTTCGTTGTTTTTTATAGATAAAGCGGCATGCACGATTGCACAAAGGTATATATGAGTAGTGTATTCATATTTGCGACGTTGTTGGTAGGTCTAGGTATGCTTGAAGCGCTAAGAGTGAGTTACTGATGACATTTATTCACAGTTGGAGTGACACAAGTAGCGACAAATCGAGTAATTTCATCTAACCCTCTTTGCCCGTGTCCTGACGGCAGACCTAAAAAGAGAAACTGGACGTAGACTTGCATGCTATGAAGTGGGAAGCAAAAAGGTCAACAAGTTGTTATTGTCACTTCTTAGTCGCATGCAACAACGCAAAATTGTTTATTGCATTCACGACAATTGAGAAACGACGCGATTGTTGACTAAAGTAGTTAAGAGCCAGATGGCACCATTTGTGGTCTCACCACCAAGGAAATGGGTTCCAATAAATGGAAGATACCACTCCTCTCAGGTTAATAATAGGAATTTAGGAATAGTTTAAATATGGTTCATTGTCGAATTTTCAACAAAAGAAGACAAAAGATTCATACTTAGGCCTTGAGAACTATTGGTCTATTACCCTTTCTCTTTAAGAGTTCTGAATTTGTACTCCTGGTACAGTAGCGACACAAGCAGCTTACAACAATACAAGACCGTGATCGATAAATGGAACGCCCACAATTATGATTGTGTTGGGGCTATTTCTTAAAATGGGTATCAGACAAAAATTGCGTAGATAGCTATTAGCGATCAAATGAACTAGCAGCGATAACTACAATAAAGTTTGCTAGACAGTTTAATAAATTTGTATACGTATGAAAGCATTCATACGCAGAAGTGTGTTAGATGACACATATAAGTGTGTCATTTGACACACTTAACACGTTTGATCTTCGAAAATGAGACACTTATTCGTGTTATAACACGTTCTACTGTGTGTCATGAATGAAGACTCTAATGAAACCCTAAGTGTGTTTAAGCGACACACTTATTAATAATTAACACACTTTTATTCATCAAACAAAATGGACCTTATGCGTTGCCAGAAAGTGATTTGCGAGTCGGATCCGTGGTTTAATGGTTAACACACTAGACTCTAACACCATGGGTCCGGGTCGCAATTTGCTTTCTGGCAAGGTTGCATGTAGTTGGGCATTTCCCTTTTGTGTCTATAGTTGGAAAAATCCTCTATTTTGCGTTGTCGTAATAACACACTTAAACTTGCTTTAAAAATGAATAAAATGAGGACACACCGTTTAGTGTGTAACAGTAACACACTTACCATGTGTCATGTAACACACTTCAACGTGTTTTTTTACACACTAGCATTTGCAGTGTGGTTACTCAAGGAAACTGTGCTGTTGTTGTCCATTAGACTTGATTCTCATTTTAGAGTTTGGTAGTTTTTAGAGCAGAACAAATTACGAGACCTTAAACGGAGTTTAACATGGACACAATGCCATATGGAAGCAGGTTCGTTATCGGCATCATTCAGAGCATGATGCTGGAAGCCCTAGTTTATTTGATCACGACTTTGCAACAGGGGCATGGTGCTTTTTTAACCCTTCCTTCCAAATTATTGCACACTCCTTGGATTATTACAACAAATCCTTCATTCTCGTAAGCACCCATGCTTCGTGAAAACGTCCGCATTCTTCTTCTTTGTCGGTCGGGAAAGACGATTTTACAGGAATTTGTTCAGCTTCCTGAAACCCTGCATCATCAGTTTGCTAAGCTACCTATTATTCATATCCTGAGATGACTCTGCAATCGTCATACTCTCAGCCTGTGGTCTATCGACTTAACATTTTGTTGTTCCGCCAGACATTACTCAAATAAGGACAGTATTTCTAACTCGTGACAGATTACAATTCAGTTTGGTTTAATGTTTCCACGATCAGGGTATGATACCGGCTTATATCACGACATCATGCTTCAAGGAAAGTTCCCGCTTCACAGAACAGCTCGATTTATCATATGCATCTTTACAAAAAAATGAACCATGGACTCCACTAGCCCCAAAACACTCCCATGACTACACTTTTGTGGACGTCAAGATATTTCTGAAACTATTTCAAGAATTTCCCCTAGCGAATATATCTTTTGTTTAAAAAAGCTTAAGTGGAAATCAAAAGTAATTTCACGGCAAATGCCGTTAAACGACACGCAACAAGTGTATCTTTCGACACACTTTAAGATTGAGTGTCTCTTAACACGTTTGATCTTTGAAATTAAATTATAATTAAAATTATAACACGTTCTATTGTGTGTAATAAATAAAAATTCTAATGACACATAAAGTGTGTTACAGCGACACACTTGATCAAGCAATCAAACAAAAGGCAAATTTTCCAACTATTGAAATCTTCCCAGAAAGTAATTTGCGAGTCGGAACCATGGCGTACTGGTTAATATACTGGACTCCCAATCCAATGATCCAAGATCCAATCTTAATGACCGCAGAAATCGAAAAGCAAAGACACTCAACCTCTACTTTCCAATTCTACATTGGTCCTTCGAACCGGACGGCATGATCATTATGATGTTGCTTCACAAGAAAATGAAACAATCAATTCAATCAACCAAAAGAAAAAAAAAGAACAATGTTTCGGGCTTGAGGCGCCCCGAAACGACAAATGCTCGGAGACCGAGGACTAGAAGAGTTTGTTTTTTGTTCGAAAAATGTTCACAGAAACCTTGAGATTTGAACACGGGATCACTAGGTTGGACGTCTAGTGTATTAACCATTACAGCATGGGTCCGGGTCGCAATTTGCTTTCTGGCAAGGATGCATATAGCTCGGAATTCTTTTTTGTGTGTATAGTCGGGACATGCTCCTTTTTGTGTGTTTGCATAATAAGACATTTTAAATTGCATTGAGAGCGCAGTGGGAAGTGTGTTGGCCTCTGACGCCGATGACACGAGAGATCAAATCCCGACAATGGCCGTGTCATCGAACGTGTTTTCACGGTGTTTTTCCTCAATTCCTCCTCGAAATTCGCCGTTCGGAATCGGCAATAAATTCCTTCCTGTGTGAAAGATAAATCACACACAACATGGACGATTGCGAGAAGTTCGGCTTCCGTCCTTCATGGACTGTAACGCTGAATTGCGTTAAAAATGACCACAATGAAAACACACTTTTTGATGTGTTGCAGTAACACACTTACCATTTGCTGTGTTTAGCTTGTTGTAAAGCTTTATGGGTTTGTAAATATACTGTATTGGTTCTTCTTCTTAGCGGGCGCTACAGTTCGGGGTGAACCTGGACCTGTACTGTATTGGTTAAGCGCGGTTTTTTTGGCCTTGACTCAATTCTGGCACTTGGTTGATCGGTTTTTTTCCGAGTCGTAAACATAATACAAATCTTATCCCCTGTAATAAGTACTCAACAATAGATCAAGTGCATCGTATAACTAATAATACGGAAAAAATATTAGAACAAGAAGAAAATGTATTCTTCAGTATTCTTGGACATTGCACAGGTTTTTGATAAAGTTTGGAATAGGGGTTTAGAATATAACCTTCATAGGGACTAACATAGACAGTAAGATGAGATACTAAAGTCTTATATAGCAACTCGATTTTCTAGGGTTTGCTATGGCACGGCGTTTTCTGAACTTAAGGAAATAAAAGCAGGTGTTCCGCAGGGAAGTGTTCTAGGCCCACCTTATATTTATTGTGTGATATACCACAAGCAAATGATATGATGATAGCCACAATTGTGGACGATACTACTCTTCTCTTAACCGATGGATACGTAGTTAAAGTGTATTTAAACTATAGTACCTTCTTAAATGCAATTAAACATTGAAACCATTGTCATTTGTCGATCTTTTATGATCGATCATAATTAAAGAGCTGTTTTTAGTGCGGTTAGAGTCCCACGCAACTGCTGGGTTTCTAGCCCCGGGTGACCGGGCAGCTTCAGCTGACCGGACCGATATTGATGGTGGTCGGGCAGATTTAGCTGGCCGGGTCCATATGGATGGCGGTCGGTCAGCTGCACCTGGCCGGACCCATATTGATTGGTGGTTGTCGGGCAGCTTCAACTGGTTGGACTAATATTGGTGGAGGTCGGGCAGCCTCAGCTGGCTGAACCCATATTGAAAATAGACGGGCAGCTTCACCTGGTTGAAGATGTGTGGTCAACTGAATGCACTCGACCTCTTTTATTCATCATAAAATTCAATTCAAGTATTGGATGCCGGCGAGGTTAACAAAATGTCGAAATTTAAAACAACTAACAGAACTCTTTTCGTATTTCACGTCGTATTTATGGGCTTTATATCAAGGACGTCATCTTACAATTTGATTTTACTTGGCATGCGTACTTTCTCTGTACTTGGGTGTTGATTACGGAAGTGTGCTTCCGTGTCGTTGGTATAAGTTAGATCGTCAATATTTTCGAACCAGCATGCATGCCGTTGACCCGCTTGTCTGTTTGTATAGTTACAAGGTATGTATGTACATGGTTAGGAGTTTGAGTCAATTGAGTCCAAGTCGTTAAACATGATCTAATTTCCTACCAATCGGAACGTAATTAGTTGCTTGATCGATTGCTTTCTCGAGTGTTTGTAAAATGACATATCATTGCATTAATCAGCTGCTAATAGGGCACCTGTAGATATAATAACAATTATCCAAGACTGTTGAGTATCGCCAGACATATTTCGGTACGCCCTCAAGCGTGGCAAAGTAAACCAGATTTATCGAAAACATGCCATATAGCACTAAGTTTCAATTGTAATTCAAAGTTAGCATAATATTGCATTCTGTCATGAAGGTCGAGTTCGCTTCATAAAGCGAAACCACTTCGATCACATGCAATTATTCTTAATAAGGAGATTGACTCCTTTTGTTTGCAAGTTAGCATGACATTATGGATATGGTTAACGCTATCGAAGTCATAATTTACCTGTTCGTTAGTTGGAAACATTAAATGCAAGGATGAATTAACCTTCGTTATTTTGAATTGTGTGTTGTTACGTTTCCTACTTCAATAAAAAAAATCACTTTTGTGGGTTAATGATTGAACGGAGTAGGAGAGGAATATGCTAGAGTAGATCCAGCATGAGCAATTGAATCCAACATTATCAGTTTGGAATGAATATATTGAGTGACTGATTGTTGGATGACGAACCATTGAATTCTTGTTTATTATTATGTTGATGTAAGCTTTGGGACACTACTATTATTCACCCTACGCTTTTGCTAAGGTTTAGGTTTGACTGTAAACAAAAGACGATAGAGTAAAAGATGACCTCCTAGATAGAACATAAACCCAATGTCGCGGCTATGATACCAAGTTTGTTCTAGGAGATTTCAACGTGAACCGGGATAGGAAGATATTTTTAACGAGTCTTAGGAAAAAAGCACAGCCTACACGACACCACGTCTGAAAACGTACTCAGCCTAATAGAATTTTTGACGAGGCGTAGTCTCCTAGTAGCTAGCACACGATTCCCATATCTCTATATTCATAAGGGGACCTGGCGGTCTCCTGATAGGCTAATCAAATCGATCATATTGCAATCGACGCCAGACGTTCCTCCAGAAATTTTGGATGTCCGAACTTTTAAAGGAGCCAATGTGGACTCGGATCATTGCCTTATTGCAGCCAAGGTACGTGTCCGGATATCGCGGACACTGCGAACTGAATAGGCCCGTCAAAATTTGACGTCGGGAAGCTGCAATCGCAAGAGGCCGCAAGAGGAACTTCGCCGATCGTGTCTCCCTTCAACTCTCTCAAGAGCTGATGCAAACTGCACAAGACCATATACCATTGCGCCATCAGGGATGCTGCATCCGATGTATTAGTTTTTCAGCCACCGCCTAGGAGAAACACTTGGTTTGATGACGAGTGCAGACAGATGTATGTATGTATGTTGGCGTTACAGTCCAAGAAGAACCTGAGCCGACCTTCTCTCAATCACCCATGTTGTGTATGATTTCATTTTCACATAGGTGAAAGGGACCTACAGTTTTATTGCCGGTTCCGAACGGCAAATTTCGAGAAACTTTTCATGACAATTATACTACAGGAGGTTTTGTCAGGACCCCGCTGAGGAGAAGCACCGTGAAAACACGTTCGATGACATCGCTATTGTTGGGATTCGATCCCGTGTCATTAGCGTCAGAGGCCAACACACTACCCACTGCTCCACGGCGCTCTCAATTAGTCTAGATACCCTAGATAAAAGAAGATTGTATAGACTTTTAAGTGTCCCGAAATTCTAGAATGCTATTTTCTTTATGCACCGGAAGGAAATATTCGCCAAAGAAATCTCTTCCGCCAACTGGGCCTATGCTAAAAAATTTCTCCAGCTGGCACGATCTTTTGCCAGCTGTTTCCAGCGACACGCTCCCAGTTGGTCAAGGTCTCTTTCCACCTTTCACCTTCGGTCATCCTCTGCTGCGTCATCAGTCGGGGTTGGTCTTGAAGACTCTTCGGGCCGGAGCTGTATTATCCATTCGCTTTACATGACCTAGCCTTATTAGACTTTGGATCCGTAGACGTCTTATTAGGCCGATGTCGCTGTACAGTCTGTATAGTTCATCGTTATATATTCTCCTCCACTGCCCGTTTATACAAACGGAACCATGGATTGATCGCAGAATTTTCCTCTCGAAACGACCAGTGGCTTTTCATCCGCTTTCGTTAAATTACAGGCCTCTGACCATAGAGGAGGACCGGGGGATGATTAAAGTTTTGGTCTTTCGAGAGAGAGGACCCTACTTCTCAATTGCAATGTGAGCCCAAAGAAGCAGCGGTTGGCAAGAGTAATTCTGCGTTTGATCTCAGCGCTGGTGTGGTTGTCGCTGGTAACTAGTTAGCCAAGGTAGAGGAAGTCCTTGAACACTTCGAATCTGTAGCTGCCAATTGTGACTTTCTGGCCGAGACATCGATGCTGCACGTCTTTTTTGGTTGGAAGCATATATGTATTTCGTTTTACGCTAGTTAACCGAAAGACTAATTTTTGCCGCTTCCGCTTGAATGCTTTCGAACGCATCATTGACGTCGCGCTGGTTTTGTCCAATTATGACAATGTTATCCGTGTACGCAGGCAGTTGTGCAGACTCATTATCTGCATCGTATCTCTTGTGTTGGCAAGTGAGTCTCGGATGATGTTTTCAAGCACGATGTTGAAGAAATTACATGACAGTGCGTCACTTGTCTTCATCTTTTTTTAACAACAACGGTTAGATAGTTCTCCATACTCATTCTGCACAATCTGACGAGTTTGGCAGGGATGTCAAAACCAGACATGGCGCTGTATAGCTCGTCTCTATGCACACAGTCACACGCGGCCTTGAAATCGATGAAAAGGTGATGGGTGTCGATTTGGTCTTTTCCAAGATCTACCGCAGTGGATATTTTGTAGGATGTACCTGGCCTAAAACCACACGGATACGAATCTGTCAGATTATCCACAAAGGGTTTCAGGCATTCACACAGTACGGCAGAGAAGATCTTGTATACAGTATTAAGGAGACTTGTTTCCCTGTAGTTTTTGTGGACTGGCAAGAGATGCTGGGATTCCATTTTTCGGGCATGGTTTCTTCCGACCATTTTTACAGATGTGCTGGTGCATGCGCCCTATCAGGTCATCTCCAGCCGCTTTAAAAAGCTCCGCAGACAGCCCGTCTGCGCCCGCGGTTTATTATTCTTGAGCTTTGAAACTATTAGCTTAATTTCATCTAGGTCGGGTGGACGAAATTCTCTTGCATCTTCGTCCGTTGCTGCATGAAAAGCATGAGATCTAATACCCATTATCTCATGCTTTTCATGCAGCTTTTTTTTTTCTTCCTTAAAAGGGTTCATTCCCCTCTCTGTTTCTGCTCGTAATGTTCACGAGTAGCTCTCGCCCGTCAATGTAGCATGGCTTTGTAGGTGTTTGGCTCTGCTGCATAGGCCTGCCCGCATTGCTCTTCAAACCAGGAGATTCCAGTTGCTGATTGTTTGAAACCCAACACATCAGAGGTAGGGCCCCCTGATGGCGCGCTGGCAATGCTCCCACTGTTATTCTGTGGATTATTCCGGTGTCATCGGTGTTTGCGTGAGGTTGAGGGAAACTCCGTCGTGAACCGTCCTAGCGGTATCCTACGATTGTAGCTTTCCCACGTCAAACTTTCGTTGTCCAGCTCGATTCCGTGGCATCCTTGATATCTTCATTCGTACCTTGGCTACAATAAGGCAGTGGTCCGAGTCGATGTTGTCTCCTCGGAAGGTTCGTACATCTAGGATGCTGGATGAGTGTCTGGCGTCACAACGTGATTAATCTGATTGATGGTAGACGTGTATTCGCCAGAAGGAGATTGACCCGTGTAGCAGCTGAGGAGATTGTCGAGTGTAGCAGCTGAGGGTTCGCTCCAATTGATCGCCTGCACCCGCCTTTACCTCACATTCCATGAGCAGACTTTCAAGTCCTTTAGTCATTTGCAGGGGTCAGCTTTGTATCCATCTGTATCCGAGACTTGTGGTTGTTTAGGAACAATTGGTTTATTCCGGGATAGGAATGTCACTCTTTAGCACAACCCCCAACCTGGAGGGCCAGGCTCCTCTTTCTCCAGGAACAAGGGAGCGGGTTGCTGCACACTTTGGTTCACTACCTGGCAGGTGCCAGGGCAGCTATCCAGGGGAGGTCACGCGGCAGCTGTGTGTTAACTTGGATTGAGCAGCGACAGAGATTGAAGCTGGCGTTTGCCATGTTAAACCCGATCAACTTCTTTGCTCTGTTTGGTCGCTCCTCCCGCCCCTTCCGCTAACCTAGTCATGTATATAATTATGCTTCTAATGCACCAATTACGAAATGTACATACATCTTATTGTAATTTAATTTGCACAGAAAGTGAATGGTTTGGTGGTAGATCTCAGCTTAAAATGCAATTATTGTACGTAAACCTTAATTAGACATTAAGTATATATAGCAATTTAATTTTACTCATAATTCTGTAATCTGCGAAAGTGTAAACTCGGTAGATGAAATAAACGAAATGAAATGAAATGGACTGATAGGATAAGAGTCATTTAATCATACGACAGGGTAATTAATGAGATTATCTGTTGTCCTGCGTGCACCATTATACCGCTTACGAAGGGTTGCTTACGTTGTGTCTGTTTGTTGGTTTTTCAAGCTTCTATTGTTGGCACCTCACGTAAGACTTGTATCAAGCGTCAAAGTTAAGCTCATTCACTTGCCATTGCTATTTTATAGTGTATTCAAAAGAGTTCTTAAAAATGACTTAATTTTTTTTTAAATCTGTCCTCTGTTACACGTCCGCTTCGAACATTCGATATTATTCGACTCGAGATGTAAATTGGACAGGACGGTCCATAACTTTTGAACCCTTGTATTTATACTTATACTTTTGAACAACTTGTATTTATACGAACAAACTGCCTCAATATGTACCTTTCAATTGTTAGCAAATGAAATAAAAACATTAAATACGTAACTGTTTACCTTCCCCTTGGGTTCTTCTCCTACTGGGACCATTTATTCTTGTACGAATGAGTACAAATTGAGTGAGTTGAGATTAGACTCATTACCTCGCTTAATGATTAATGAATGTACAATTTAATTCAAGATGAATTTCTTTAGCCCAGGGTGTTTGAACGAATTTATCATGGGTAGGTCAACTTTGTGGTAGAAAATTGAAAGTTTTCTTGTCGCTTGTCATGTTCGTGGTTTAGGTTTGATTCGAAAAGGCTTTTGAGTGGTTGAGCGGTTTTTTAGAATTTAACAATTCCATCTTAGAATTGTAAAAGATAGGAGTTGATAAAAGTATGACCTTTTTTATTTTGCCTTATGCCCCTTTCAAAGGTAAGCTTTCCAAAGTACGCGTTAAATAAGTACGAAGCTCTGACCAGTCACTGAGCAAACCGCAAATTAAGCTCACCTACATACATATGCGAACTAATTGATTATGTCTTTAACTCCATACGGTCGTCGTGTTCAAGTGTTTGAGGTTATTTTTCCGATGCATTTTTCAATTAAATAATAATTGGATTATTATTGATTTCTACTTAATTGATTGTATACGTACCAAGGAATATATCAAATGTAGCCAAGTTCGAGCACATACTACCTCATCACGTCAACGATAGTAATAATATAATTAAAGCTTCTTAAACATCTTTTGGAATTGGAAATAGGCATGAATTTAGTTAAGTTCTGAAACGCTTTAAAACAAAAAGAACATATGTATATTCGCCCACTCCTCAAAAATTTTAAATTTCGAATAGACTTTCTGTGCATCTAAAAGTTGATAGCGGTTGGTAGATATAAATCCATCAATATTATTGTAATCTATTCCGATGGTATTACGCTAATGTTTTCGGCCATGATTCATTCACAAAGCCTTTGCGAAGGATCGAGAGGAATCCTCCACCAAGTGGAATATCTACAATTTGAGGGAGTACACCAGGTACACCGGAAATGCTAGTGTGTTAAGCAACAAACAGAAATGTGTTCAATAACATATACATATGTACATATATGCAAATTTCTCACTTGACACAGAGAAGTGTGTAAATGAGATTATATGTACCACTTAACACGTTTGATCTTTGAAATTATGTAGTACTCGTAATTATGTAATTATTCGTGATGGTGTGTTGCGGCGACACACTAATTAATAACACTTTGGAGCATTACATATTGAACGCACTCGTTGGTGTGTAAATGTGTACGAGTATTATGTATGAATGTTGTTATATACACTACTCTGTATGTGGCATGAAAGTCGCACTAACGCCATTCTGCTCGTTATCGCATGTTACTTCAGCAAAAGGTACGATCGGGTATCATATTGAACACACTCGTTAGTGTGTAAAGGTGTACGAGTTTTATGTATGTATGTCTATGTATATACCCTACTCTGTATGTGGCATGAAAGCCTCACTAGCCCCATTCTGCTCGTTATCGCATGTTACTTCAGCCAAAGGTACGATCGAGTATCAACAAGCTAAATTAGTCATAAACAGTGCAATTAAAATAATGGAGAGCTAAGATAAAAGAATACTGTGTGTGTTGTTTCATAACAAAAAAGAAAAGAAATTAATTAAACAGGTTGCCTCACAACAAGAGCAATCAAATGAAAAAAAAAAAAAAAAAAAAACAAAAAATAAATCAATCAAACAAAAATAACATTTCCCAAAAGTTGTTAATGTAACCTTGCCAGAAAGTACTTTGCGAGCCGGATCTGGACACTGGACTCTAAACCAAGTGACCCGAGTTCAGATCTGAAGTTCCACAGCGGCCAAAAAACAGTGACACTCAACTACTCCCCTTTCCCATTTTACATTGGTTCTTCGAACCGGATGGCATGATCATCATTATGTTGCTTCACAACAAAAAGAAACAATTAATTTAGTCAAATAAAAAACAAAGAACAGTGTTTCGGGGTTGAGGATCCTCGAAGCGACAAATGCTTTTGGAGCGTGGACTACATGAGTGGGTTTTTTTGGTTCGCTGCGTAAAGTGTTCACAAGAACCTGGAGATTAGGATACGGATCACTGGGTTGGGGAGTCCAGTGTGTTAACCATTATACCAAGGGTTCGACTCACAAATTCATTTCCGGCAAGGTTACATAAACAACAGTTGGGAAATGTTAATTTTGCTTGATTGATTTGATTGTTTTGTTGCTTGTAGTTGAACCACTCACCATGTGACGTGTTTATATGTATAATAACACAACTAATATTGCAATTAAAACACGCACTTATGTGTGTTAGAGTAACACATTTATCACTTGCAGTGAGTTAAAAGAAAACGTTCTACGTACGTAGACTAGAAATCCAGTTATAGCTTTCCGAGAATCATTTACTCCAGTCTTTGTAGGACCTTCACAGTGGGGTTAAGCTGGCTTCAAATAAACATCTAATTCAGTTTTTCTACTGTAAACAACAGGGTAGAGAACACTCATATTTGCATGCTCAATTGATGTGGGACACAAGCAATGTTGGCAACAAGTTGTGCGCCAACTAGTCTGAACCTAAGCAGAAGTGTTATAAAGAAAATTTCCCGATGTGTCGTCCTCTTAAACATGAGCAGCACGGGTAAATGTCGAGGCGTTCATCAATTTAAGATTATAAGTCAAGATAACGGGGGCGCCATGGTGCACTGGTTAGTGTGTGGACTCTGACGCACGATGAGCGAGTTCGAATCGCGATAACACCAACTCCATCGAATGTTTATATCGTGACGTCCCTCCTCGGTGGGGTACTGGCAAAACCCTCCTTAGTAAACTCATGTCATTCGGAATCGGCTATAAATTGTAGGTCCCTTTCACCTGTGTGATTGTGAGAAGCTTGGCTCTGGCCCTTCATGGGCTGTAACGCTACCAAAGCAAAGCAAGTCAGGATAGCAGTGAAGAGAAAAAGTCGCAGTTCTCCGACAGAAGTCGAGGCCTATGAGCTATGTCAGCCCGCATTCTAAACTGTTTCTCCATCGGCGACCGACCGACGGCAGGTTTCAAATAGCCAGCCATTGAGCTAAGGCCAGTTCAGATCCTGAAAAGTTCATGGGAGATCTTATTTTTTTGCTTGAAAGACAGATACAGATTTGCCTCATCGTGTTCTACGAAATTCTCCTTTGGCCAAGGCCAGTGCATAGTGACTACGTTCTTTTCAAAAAACGCATTGTTTGAGCTACACAGCACTCACTTTGGAAATAAGTTTTTAATATTTTCCAACGTTGTCAAGCGGACTATGATACGAGCTATTCGGTAATAAAGTGTATCATTTGCAGGTATTGCTCGACACTCTAAGTTGCCATATTGATTTACCTAACTAGAGATAAAACAGTACGGCCGCAATAAACTGTCAAAACTTCCCTGTCCCCATTGTAAGATCCTCATCCTATATATAAACGGAAGCTCACGCTACGAGACCAAACAACTTGGATTGCCGCCAGACGTATTCAGTCAACAATCCTTTAGACGGAATATTTCTAGTAAAAGAGTATCCTTCTCTGACGTCCATTGTTGTGTCGTCAATTTAATGTGAAACAAAGCTTGCGGGTTAATATTTTGATTTATGCGCATACATATTGTGTAATAATAAGATTTCCTGTATGTAGACACGCTCCAATTATCGACGAACGTCTGCCTTATTTATGTAAATAAGTATTCCAGGTCCTTGCTACATTTATTCTCTTTTGATAAGCTCATGAGCTTTAAACATTCATGACATATTTGCTACGTACCATAAGTGGGTCCTCTTAGTGTTTACGGCCATACCTTTAAATATTTACTTAAAAAGTAAATAAAAGTTCTGTTGCAATAAACTATCCATTATATTTCTTGTCTTGGGTGTACAGCTGTTTATAAAGGACAAGTACACTCAAGCGGTGTGTATCCAGGTGGAATGCACAGCCTGAATCTCTAAGGAAACAGGTGAGATCTCGGTTTATCAGAGCCAAACCAAAAATTAGTTTGGCTGTTTATAGACTTGCTCTAACGAAATTCTTGACTCTTGGAAAAAAAACATTGCGAAAGCATGGACTCGCTACCAACTGAGGCCCGACGCCAAAAAGCGCTATCCCAAGAACAACCAAATGGACTCGGGCTACTTTGTAAATCGGACGGTACCTTTACCGTCAATCGTAGGGAAACCTTGGAGACTTTGCTTGAGGTACACTTCCCTGGTTCTACTCCCCAGTCGATGCCTTCTGACGATCAGACGAACGTCATGAATAGTATCGACAGTAGAACGAATAGCCTTTCTGGTAGACTTTTTAGTCCCGATAGAGTTAAATGGGCAATTGGCTATTGGCAATCGTGTAAACCATCTCCCTAATCACTGGATTAGGGCGATGCTTAATAGCCGTATTATATCGGTCTCGGTGACAGTAACGGCGGCTAAGGGATGTCCACGAGGAGGATTCCTTTGAACCCTTCTCGAACGAGGTCATCGGATATGCTGATGACCTAGTAGGTATTGTTACGGGCAGGTGCGAAATTGCTACCTGCGAGCGCATGCAGCTCGCGCTTCAGTTTATCTCTGATTGGTGGGGCAGAGAGGGTTTATCGATTAACCCCAATAAGACAGTCTTGGTCCCGTTTAACCCTAGAAAGTTAACCTTCGTCGATTCGACGAACACCAATTTTATTGTTTTTAGTTTTCTCCTTAGTTCTCTAACTGATTGGACATTCTTTGCGCGTAAATCAAGTCATCTCTAAGCTATTTTTTTTCTTTAATTTAATAAACAACACCTAATAAACATAAATTGTTTAACTTTACGAGAATTACTTAATAAGTTTTCTTTAAAAACGCAGTTGAATATCACTTCGTCGTTTCGACGAATGGTTACCTGTAACGTACTATAAAAATATGGTTACCTTTCTAGGGTTAAAAAAAGAGGAGGCACAAACATAGGATTTTCCAAAGAAGTCAAGTATCTAGGTATTGACCTTGATCGCGGACTTAACTTGAACTCCAATATTAAATACAAACTTACAAAAGCGACTAAGGCTTTGTGGGCCTGTCGACGCACTTACGGTAAAACCTAGGGACTTAAATCTAAGGTAATTCACTGACTATATACCGCGATAGTAAGAACTATCATCACCTATGCGTCCACGGTTTGGTGGACAAAAGTTGAGCAAAAAGCGATAATCGTTAAGCTTCAACGCCTTCAGAGACTAGCGTGTCTCGGCATTAGAGGCGCTATGCCCACCTGCCCCACGGCAGCCCAAGAATAACTGATTGGACTTACTCCACTGCACCTTTTTATTAAATAGGTTGCATTACGCAGTGCAATCAGAATTTTTCGGTCGGGAACAAGTTTGCCATGTAGACCCATGTATCACATGTCCATTTTGCAACATCTCTCCGAGCTGGATGTGATTACCACGGTCTCAGACGCGTTAGATTTGAGATATTGATCCTAAACCGCTCAGCATGGGAAACCAGTGATCCCTTGGTTAATTTCGAAGCCCTTAGATGGTATACTGATGGCTCCATGATGGTTTCTGGCGTTGGCGCCGGCATCTTTGGACTAAATCGAAAGATCTCGAAGGCCCTGGAAATGAGTCCTAGTATCTTTCAGGCAGAACTATATGCCATCCTAACATGCGTCAATCTAAACCTAGAGACTGGCATAAGGGAAGTAACCATCAACATAATCTCTGATAGCCAAACAGCGCTTAAAGTGCTGAGTTCGTACAGCACCAACTCAAAAACCGTTAAGGAATGCCTTGATGCCCGCAAGACCTCGCAAAAAGAAACAAGGTTAAACTCTGCTGAGTGCCAGGGCACCACGGCCAGGAAAGGTTTCAGTGAAAGATACATATGTAGGTCCTGAACCTTTTGCGGCGCTCCCTAGTCTAAGATCAACTTCTTCTTAGACAAGTGGGAAAAATCGCAACAACTGTGCTTTTGGAACAGCGTTCAGGGACTTCGCCAATCGAGACGATTTAGGCACAATATATCTGTAAAGGTCTCAGTACCTCATGCTATCCGTTATATATATGTATGTCTTCCACTGAGTCCTTGTAGGCTAGATATTTGCAGCTACTTGGAACTCTGAACAGTAATAGCGTAATACCCGCATTTTTCCAGAGAAAGGAATGCGTGTAATTAAAATATATTCCAAACCTAATAACCATTAACTATCTTTTCTTGTGTTATAATATGACCACAAAAATCGTTGTCAAAGTTGAAGACGATATATGTATAAGGATATACATACCTACTGAACATCCTTGTATTCCCTTGTTGGTCTCTATGCCCATTGACTATGAAACGATGCAGCATTCCTCGTGGTTAGAGCCTGTTAGTGATTCGGGTCGCGTATATCTGATTTAGAATACGTGCTGTTTTCACAGCGAATGAGTAGACGGTGCCATTAAAATTTCAATGATGTAAATGTGAACATGTGAAAGAGGATTTTATAAACCTCTTAAAGTGTATTAAGGGCGAGAGATTAGAGCACTTATTTAGCTCCTTTCGTCGCTTGTCTTCTCAGTTATTTACAATTTAGTAAAAGATTTTAAAACAAAATATTGTGCAATCGTTCAAAGAAATACAAAAAAATTAATCTTGATCCGCAGTGTGCAGAGATAGGGATAAATAGATAGATAAATGTACGTTTTTATTTTTTATTCACTTAAAGGATCCCTATACGAGGGATACAAGAAATGCGAACAGGGAGGCTACTGCCACCCTCCAACCGTTCGACCTACAATTCAGAATAAAGAAAACTACTTCGCATTTCGTTACTACTTACTTACTTAGATGTCGCTACAGTCCGGTGTGAACCGTGGCCTCAACCAGCGAACTTCTCTAGCTGGTGCGGTCTTTTGCCCTCGAGAGAGGGCCTTACTTCTCAATTACCTCTTGAGCCCAGAGAAGCAGCGATTGGCTAGTGTGATTCTGCGTTTGATCTCAGCGCTGTTGTTGTTGTCGCTGGTCACTAGTGAGAAAGGTACACGACATTCTTGAACACTTTGAATTTGTAGCCGAGACGTCGATGTTGTGCGTCTTTTTTGGATAGCAGCATATATTTGGTTTTACCTCGAAAGACCTACTTTAGCCGCATATGCTTCACCACTTTCGAACGCTTCATTGACGTCCCGCTGTGTTCATCCAATTACGTCAATGTCATCGCATCTCTTGTGCTGGCCAGTGATCTCGTATGATGTTTTCAAGCACGATCCTTTTTAAACATCAAAGGTCTCGGTTAATCCGCTACTAACTGAATTCTTCATCGTCATCCTGCACAATTTGACGAGCTTGGCAGAGATAGAGCCGTGTAGCTAAAGCTCATCCCTATGCACACTGTCATACGACGAAGAGATGGTGGGTGTCGATTTGGTATTCTTGGGTTTCCTCCAAGATCTGCAGCAGTGTGAATATTTGGTCTATTGGGGATTTACCTGGCCTGAAACCTCACTGATACGAATCTATCAGATTATCCACAAAGGGTTTCAGGCGTTCACACAGTACGACAGAGAAGAACTTGTTAATAGTTGGCGCAGTATAGGGGTCCCCATTTTTGTGGACTGGGCAAACAATATTGGGATGCCGTTCGTCGGGCATGCTTTCCCCCGATCGTATTTTACAGATGAGCTGGTGCATGTGCCCTACCAGCTCGCCTACAGCCGCTATAAATAGCTCGGCAGACAAGCCGTCTACGCCCGCGGCTTTATTAGCCTTGTTAGTTGTGAATGGATAATTTTGCATGACAGCGGTAATCGCCGTTAAGCAGTCTACAGAAGTGTTCCTTCCATATTCTCAGCATTGACTGTGGCTCTACTACTAGTTTTCCGTCTTCATTCCTACAGGCTTCCATTCTGGCTTTATAGCCCTGGCATCTCTCCACCTCCTCGATCTCTCGATCTCACGATTTTCATGCTCTCTTTTTTTCTTCCTTAAAAGTGTGTTTTTCTGCTCATAATGTTTACGAGCGGCTCTCGTCCGTTTATCTAGCATGGCTCTGCAGGTGCTTTGCTTTGCAACATGGGCTTGCCCGCATTACTCACCAAACCAGGGGTTTCTAGTTGGCGGTGGTTTGAAACCCAACATCAGAGGCAGTGTCCCTGATGGCGCGCTGACAATTCTCCAATGGTTGTTTTCTTGACACGATCAAGAATGTTGGGTTTCCAATTCAGACTCTTTGTGTTGGGATTGTCATACCAGCTCTATCACTGATCCCATTACATCCAAATCAGTCAGCGCTTTGGTGGCGGCCCATCGTTAAACATTGCTAAAGGTGCCCTCAATATCGAGAAAGGCTACTAGGTTATATTCCTTGTATTTCAATGAGCTGTCTATGGTACTAACTAGTGAGTGGAGTGCTGTTTCCACCGATCTGCCTTTGTTGTATGTTGGTATGTTGGTTCTCCAACAGCCTTCCTAAGCTATAACTGGCCTCAAGTCATTTGCATACGTGTCGGTGCTTTAGCGTTTGCCTGCCTTGGGTTTTAAAATGACTTTGGACACCTTCCACTTACTTGGGTTATAGGATAAGGAGAAGCAGCCTTTAAAGATGATTACAAGCCAGGGAGGGATGAGATCTGCTTCCTGCTGGAGCTCCGCTGATATGGTCCCATCCGATCCTGGGGATTTGTATGGTTCAAAGCTTTTTAGAGCCCTTCCGATTTGTTGTAACTGAGGCTGTTGGCCATTTAAAAGTAAAGAAAACCAATCTATCAATCATCTTTGTACTATCACTCAGATTGCCTCTGGATCATATCAAATAACCATAAATGTCGATGATTGAATATAAATGGGATCATGTGCAACAATGACCATCTGAACCGTATTTTCTCAAAGGAATGGTTCACTTCCAGATCATTTTCCCTTTCATCGGAGACTTTGCAACCAAACTAACCGTAATACAAGTAGTAGTAGTGCTCTTAAATCAACCCTCGACAAGTAGTGCACTTACTACTAGAAGTAAGCGCAAGTGGTGAAGTAAATGAAGGGCTTGTTGATAACGTCAAAAAAGTTCAATGGCGCGGAGGGAATGCTTGTAATTCATTAGCTCTAATTAAAAATATATGTGAAAGCGAGTTAACTGCTGAGTAGAAGAAAGAGGCGAACATTTTACAGAAGGATAATGTGCAAGTAAGAAGGAGTCGTTAAAAACCGTTGATTAAATTTCTCTTTTAATGGTACTTTCGAAGTACTCATTTAGTTTGCTACTTTTATAGAGATGTAGGCATTAATGTAATGTGATGTTGACGAACAAGATATAAGTGGACCAGTTCGAATATGATTTTTTAAATAGCAAACTGTAGCCTTCAAGTCTCGAAAACTGCTCCTTGACATAGTCTTGTGCTTTTAAAGTAAATGGTACTGCAATGCACGTGCAATAAGTGTTGAAATGTGTAGAGCTTCGACACTAGACGAAAAGCGTTTTTGATTTAAAAATAAAAATGTTAGACAGATACTAGATCTAGAGATTGTTGTTATTTCACAGATAAGGGGAAAGCGGATATAGCATGTTCTTCCAAAAATCATTTGATATCAATAAATCAGCAAATATGTATTTAACTACACACCGAATGCCTTGTATCAATGTTTTTTTTTTTTGTTTTTTCAATAAGGGGCTGGTGCTAACATATAGCATGAGGCACTGCGACCTAGCCGATTAGACTAGGAGCTTCTCCACTTCCTTAAGTTGAGAATGCTTCTCGTAGGGGCTGAAATGATCCTCTCTGAAGTCATAATTTCACTGAGAAGGATACGCTTCCTAGGACGGCAAAGGGCACCACTCTCACATAGTATATGCCCTACAGTTTCTTCGTCTTGAAGGCAGAGTCGACACTCAGTTGCAGATGAAACGTTAATTTTATTGAGATGATACGTCAGACCACAGTGTCCCGTAAGGTACACTGATACCGACTCTATTAAGTTTGAGCTTATCAAAAAAGTGTTTGTTCAACGGCCGTAGGAATCTTTCGATTGGCGGACTCGTTAAACGCTAGTCCAAAAGGGCAGGTGTTGCGATTTTTCCCACTTGTCGTTTTCTTCCATTATCGGGCGCTACAGTTCGGGGTAAACCTGGCCTCAACCAACATGCCCCTCCATTAGCAAGATCTTTTGCTAGCCTTTTCCACTGCCGCACACACAGTCCCCTTCCATCTGTGTGCGCCATGTTAAGTGCGGCCGTCCTCTGTTTCTTCGTCGATCGAGGTTAGATTCAAAGACTGTTCAGGCTGGAGCTGTGGTGTCCATTCGTTCTACATGGCCTAGCCATCTTAGGCGTTCAATCCGTAGACGCCTGACTAGACTCATGTGGCTGTACAGCCCGTAAAGCTCGTGGTTGAATCTCTTCCTCCTTCCCCCACCTGCGTTTATAGGACCAAAAATCACACGCGAAATCCTTCTCTTGAACTGATAGTGTTCATGCTTCTGCGCTATGCAGCAGGACCGGATTAATAAGGGTCTAGTATCGAGTCAACTTTGTCGTTCGGGAGAGGGCTCTGTTACTCAATTACATCCTGAGACCAAAGAAACAGCGATTGGCAAGAGTGGTTCTACGTTTGATTTCGGAACTGATAATATTATTCCAAATCAATGCTGAGCCAAGGTAGATGAAGTCCTTAACTACCTCAAACTTATATGTATTTGCCAATACAAACGTTCCGGGCAAGACGTCGGCGGTGAGCGTCCTTTTTTGGTGATAGCATATAGGTACATATTTAGTTTTGTCCTCATTTACTGCCAAGCCAGTTTTCACCACCACCGTCTCAATATTCGCAAGCGCCTCATTGACACCTCGCTGTGTTCTTCCGATTATGTCAATGTCGTCCACATATGCGAGGAGTTGTGAGGATTTGAAATATATTGCGCCTCTGGTGTTGGCCAGTGATTTTTCCACGACAGCGCATCGCCCTGCATAAATCCTTTTTTGACCTAAGATTTGGTGGATGGTTGACTTCCTTAGCTTAAAGCCACACTGATGAGGACCTATCAGTTCTAAGACTCCATTCCTCGAGTATATTTCCTCTGGCCATATCTTACAGATGAGCTGGTGCATGCTCCGAACCAGGTCATCTCCAGCTGTTTTAAAGAGCTCAGTAGACATTTCGTCTGCGCGAACAGCTTTATTCGACTTGAGTTTTGATATGGCGATCTTAACTTTGTCGCGGTCAGGGGGACGCAATTTTCTGTGATCTTCGTCGTTGAGAAATGGATCATTCCGCCTGACAGCGGTATGCTGACCAACGTCACCGTCTGTAGAATTGGTTTTTCCATATTCTCAACATCGACTGCGATTCTACTACTAGGTGTCCGTTCTCATCCCTACAGACTTCTGTTCTTGCCTTATAACCTAGGCATGTTCGCTTTACCTGTTGACAAGACTTTCGAATGTCATGCCTGCAGTGGAACCTCTCCAAATCCTCAACCGCACGCTCCTCGTTCTGTTTTTTCTTTCTCCTAAGAAGCTTATGCTCTTCTATGCAGCGAGGCTTGATATGCTTCCTGCTTCGCTGTATGAATCCTCCTGCACTCGTCAGCGAACTGGGTGTTTCTTCATGGCCTTGACATGAGACTTCAGATGCAGTGCTTTTCAGGGCTTGTTTGCAAAGGTTCCACTGTTATTCTATTGACTGCGTGGAGGGTTGAGGTGCATGAGAGAGCTCAGGGGAGACGCGATGGGTAAAAGCACGAACGGTTTCTGGCGATAGTAGCTTTCTAGTCTATTCCGCCACGTTCGTGGCGGATTTTGGCTGCTACATTATAGTGGTCCGAGACGACGTTAGCTCCTCGGAAAGCTCGAACATCAAGAATAGTGGAGTGTCTGACGTCGATCGAGATGTGGTCAATCTGATTAGTGATTTATTGATCTGATGACCGTCAGGTGAATTTGTATCCAGGTGCGGGAAGCGCGTACTGGCTAGAAGAAGATTTCGCCCCGTAGCAAGATCAATCAGCCTGTGTCCGTTATTAGATGTGGTGTCGTGTAGGCTGTGTTTGCTTATGACGTGTTACCCAGCTTAGCATGGGCTTCTCCTAGTACAATTTTGATGTCATAGTTGTACAGTGAGCATAGGTTCTCTCTAGGAGATCGTAGAACTCATCTCTGGTAAATTCATCCTTATTCCTCGTAGGGACGTAGACGCAGATTAGGCTGATGTTAGATCGGATTTTTATGAGTGTTCAAAAGTGTACATGACTCATATGTGCACACATATGTTATCAGCGCACATAAGGGCAAACACAAAAAGGAGAAATACAGTCCACTTCATCCACTTAGCATACCAATATCACAGTCACCTAAACCAATAAATAAAAGGTACAATAGATAAGACCAACGCACCGAACATTTGGGCTGCACTGGTCCCTTACACATACATATGTACATATAAGATTGAAATAAGAATCTCACCCGAGTACGTTTATTTTATTCTGCCGCAATAAAATAATTGTACAATGAGGCTTATGATGCTTTCGCTCAAATGCTGAAAGCTTAGGACCACCTCCGACAACAAATCCGCATCCGAACAATCGTTGTCCCCTCTCTCTATAGCAGTCGCCGTAGGAGATATCGCAGTTTTTCATCGCATTTCCTGGATGGCGGTTTGGTACGCTTTATAGCGGTCTAGGCCATCTGCAAGTTGTTCGGCTGCACATGATCTTTTCAGGGGACTAACATTCCACGTGACAGAGCCGAAGATCGTTATCCATCATTGCTCGACCATAGCCCGACCGACATGAATCCTGTTTTGTGGCGCAGGACATTTCCAGATGGTAGCACGAGGAGGTGCTGCAGAGACTCTTACCCGTTTTTTTTAGTAGACCAGCACCCATCGGTACGAGGCCTCTGTTAGTCTTTTAGCCAAGACAGTCCTACCAAATTAGAAATAAAAGCATTTACCCAAATACATTTACGCGCGCAATTTAAGTTCAAGTATAGGTACTTTACTCTTTGGACATAATAGCACATCACCCAAGACTCAGTCTTCAGAACCTATTGTGTTAGGACTGTTCAACCAACAACCTTTTAGGTGAAGTCCATACAGACATTTTTAAATTGTTCATATGATGGTGGCGTTGCAGTTTATGTGAACAACAATTGTTCTCACTCCCAAAAAAAAACAGTGCCTAACAGGCTTTCGCGAAAACTTTCCCAACTAACCTTCTCACCAACTTCGTACTTGAATCTTTCAACTTGAACGCCATTTTTCTCTTTATTTATTAGAGCAAGAGTGAGTCATGCACAAATAAGTTATCACATCTGAATATGATAATGCATCGTAAAATGTGGGTACGTGCTTCTAAAATTTTGTTGCACACATAAGTGCGTACAAAATATTAAGATTCTTTTAACCGTAAACGCAAAATTCCACAGGAACTTCTGCATATTGTAACGAAGTCATGAAATGGCTTTATTGCACGATAAAATCGCAAAACTTCCACATTTTCAATGTTAACGTCGAAGAAGCCACGAGCATAGCGAGTTGCTTCAAGAATCCTTTTTGCAAGAAATTTTGAGAGATTGTTGCACACTTTGTCGGCACAGTGGGAATGTTTCCTCTCAACTCGTACATAGTCGTTTTATTGGTGCATGCTATGTGGTGGTCCACAGTTTGGTATTCCATTTCCTAATTGAAATTGTACTTTTCACTTAAAAGAGTTGTTTGAAAGTGCAAGCTTTCGGCATAGTTACATAGGAAAAGTAACCTCAGAATTACGCGGCATTTAGCAAAATGATTGTGGTTTTTGTGTAACGTTGGCTTTTTGAATTTTGATGTAAAGTATCTTAAGAGCATGTTGGTTTGGGCATTTTGATTAACTCATCGTTTTGTGGGAATCTACAACTTTGAGTTCTTATTTGCTTTAATGGTTTCGCTTTTTAAGAATTTAATTGCAGACCGTAATAGCAATATTACGTCCAATAGAAAAAACGTTAATGTCGTGTTTAATGTAAAAAAAGGATATGTAAATGTGAAACTTACTTACATACTTAGGTGGCGCTACAGTCCGGTGTGAACCTGCGCCTCCACCCAAAAGTTCTCCAGCTGGCATGATCTTTTGCCAGCTGTTTTCAGAGACGCACTCCCAGTTGGTTAAGGTCCCCTTCCACCTGTGTGCGCAATCTTAGATTCGGTCAGTCGGGGTTGGATTCGACGACTCTACGTCTTTCGAGAGAGGGCTCTACGCCTCAATTGCCTTTTGAGTCCAAAGAAGCAGAGGTTGGCAAGAGTAATTGCACGTTTGATCTCAGCCCTGATGTTATTGTCGCTGGTCACTAGTGAACCAAGGTAGACGAAGTTCTTGACCACTTCGAATTTGTAGTTGCCAATTGAAGGCACCGTGGTCAGTACGTTGGACTATGACGCACGTTGAGCGAGTTCGGATCCCGATAACAACAACGTCATCGAATGTTTATTTCGCGACGTCCCTCCTCGGCGGACTTCTGGCAAAACCCCTGTCTTTCACCTGTGTAAAGGAATAAATCACACACAACATGGGTGATTGAGAGAAGCTTGCTTCTGGTCCTTCATGGGCTGTAACGCCGCAAAAGAAGAAAGATTGGACACTCTTGGATCTCATGTGGATTGGTATCGCCCCAAATTCGACAAGTTTGTTTGTTGACGCACCCATTCATCCAGAAATGGGCCTCATCGCCCATTCGTCACCGATCACCGATTCGTGTCGGTGAAGCGGAACTTACTATTGTAAGGGCATAACATCTACGGTGGTTCGTTTTTGCATCGCTGACGGTGGATCTTCACTTCACGGCTCTGCTTAGTTGGTGTTGCGTCCGTTAAATGTTTTGCATGTTGTGTTGATGGGGGAATTCGACTTACAATTCTGCAACATTCATGAGTTAAGAAAGAATTTCGTTGCCACTTATGCCCATCTTTCTCTACAAACCGGCTGTTTTGGCTTTTTGGGAAACTTTTATGAAAAGTCCGATCCTCGGATTTTAGTCTTCCCGGATATAGCTTAGTGCCATTATTCGTTTCTCACCGCGGCCTCGCCATCTATGTCCGTAGTGATATCGCTTACCAGCTGCTTCCGCAGTATAAATTCTTTTGGCTCAAATTCACTCTTCGTAAGCACACAATTCACTACTGTTTTCTTCACAGAAGCCCAAACCTGGACAGAGACGTCACCTTTGACTCGTTTGATGCACTGTCCGACTCCATCCAAAGAATTGTTTCCCTGTTTCCTCGCACTGAAATCGTTTTAGCGGGCGATTTCAATGTTGACAATTCTCAGTGGCCTCGACTTTCTGGACAGACAACGTCCGAAGGAAGGTATGTTGAAATTTTCGCTGAGTTGAATCAATCAACCCAGCTTGTGAATGAGTCGTTTCGTATTCCGGATGTTGCCAGTCATATCGCCAACACCCTGGACTTGTTTCTTACCTCTCAACCTGATAAATCCACTTTGAAAGTATTATCTCCTCTAGGCTCGTCCGATCACTGTGTCATATTAGCTAAATTCCCATATTCACTCCACACAGTTAAAGAAAAATCTCCAAAAAGAATAGTATGGATATATAAGAAAGCTAATTGGTGTGGCCTTAACAGCTTCGAAACTTTAACTGGTCGTTGTGCTTCCTCGACGACGACGTGGACGCCGCAGCTGATATGATCAAAAACATTTTCCATACTGTCATAACCATTTTCATCCCCAGCAAGATAAAAAGTATTAAGCCGGAGGATAATGCGTGGTTTGACTTGAGCTGTAAAGAGGTTATTAGGTTGAGAGAGATAAGCTTTCGGAATTATAAGGCAAACACTACTGAGGAAAACCGAAAAAATATATACAAGTCAGAAATGACTGCAACTCCCACATTCGACGAGCTAAATTTTTACACGACCAAAAACTAAGGCGTAAGATCCTACAATATCCCAAAGGTAGCAGAAGTTTTTGGTCTTTCATCAAAAACATCAAAAACATCAAGAACTCCGTCTCGTCGACTATACCCACGCTCATCCACAATGACATTCCAGGTGTCAAACCCTTAGACAAAGCCAATCTGCTTGTTAACCATTTCGCAGCAAACTCGCAGCTTCCCAGATCATCTTTGTCACCGCCTGTTCTGAAGTACGTTAATTCCACCATGGGACAAATTTACTTCCGTACTCGTACAGTTGCAAGGTTCTTAAAGAACTTGACATACACAAATCCGCTGGTTCAGATGGTATTTCCCCAAAAATTCTGAAGAGGTGTCCTTCTACGCTGGCAAAATCACTGCGTAAGCTTTTTCACCTTTCCTACTCTTCTGGACTCTACTCGAATAGGTGGAAAACAGCATTTGTCCAGCCTATTCCCAAAAACGGGGAATCTTCTTCTCTCTCCAATTACCGACCCATTGCACTAACATCCCTTCTTTCCAAGGTCACGAAGACGCTGATAAATCGTCAGCTAATGAAATATCTCGAGTCGCTGAAACTCCTCAATGACCGGCAGTATGGTGTCCGCAGCAACAGATCCACTGGCGATTTGATGGTACATCTCACCGAGAAGTGGAATCGCTCTCTCCACCAGGCAGGTGAGAGCAAAGTAGTTGCACTTGATATTTCGAAAGCATTTGACAGAGTTTGGCATGAAGCTCTTTTGTCGAAAATGCGTGCATTCGGTATCGACGACTCTCTTCTTCTATGGATTAGAAGCCACCTTTCGAATCGTTCAATTCAAGTTGTCTTAGAAGGATTCAAGTCTGACACTCACTTTGTAAATGCTGGTGTTCCCCAGGGCTCCGTTTTGTCTCCGATACTCTTTCTCATTTTTATAAATGGTCTCTTGTCTGTTACTTCTAATCCAATCCACTCCTTCGATGACGACAGTATTCTCAGATTTTCATATTCGCTCATTAAACTCCGATATTGACAGCATCATCCAATGGGGTGAAAACAATAGAGTGGAATTGAATGCTTTCAAAATAAAATGCTGTCTTCTGTCGCTAAAGCGTAACACTGACCCATTGCCATTATCCATGAATGGCACTTGTATCTCTGAAACCGACAAGCTTTCCATCCTGGCTATGTGCCAGGTCGCCTTAATAATTCGCCACCTGCGCTAAAAGCTAGCTTCTTCTTCTTTGATGGCGTTACAGCCCATGAAGGACCAGAGCCAAGCTTCTCTCAATCACCCATGTTGTTTCTGATTTATTTTTCACATAGGTGAAAGGGACCTACAATCTAATGCCGATTCCGACCGGCGTGAGTCGAGAAGCTTTTTCACGGCAAGTATGCTACCGGGGGTTTTGCCAGTACCCCGCCGAGGAGGAATGCCGCGAAATAAACATTCGGTGGCGTCGGTGTTATCGGGATCCGAACTCGCTCATCGTGCGTCAGAGTCCAACACACTAACCACTGCGCCACGGCGTCCTCTTATAAGCACATCATTTTTTTAAAAGTTTCACAAACCCAACCGGACTCTCCAGGCATTTATTTCTACTTAAATATGCGTGTTATTAAAACACACGAGTATGACGACAGAGAAGCGACGAGTGTAAAGGATTCAATTCCGTATACGAGTGGAAACCCTCTGTAATAGCATTTCATTTTCAACACATTTTTCTACTTATGTAGCTCTAAGCTTTATTTAATTCTATAAGTAGATATAAACATGTACGAGACAAACATAGCCCCTTAACATATATGACCTTACGTAAATATGTACATATGTTCCAACCCGGAAAGGCTTGACAATGGTAAACAGATCAGGACTTCAAACTTTCAATAAATAGATTAAGACTTTAAGCAACGTCACATAGTATTACGTATCTGCTTATTGCCTAGTTAAGTGTAATCCAGTTTTTCTTTAAAATGTACAAAAAGGGATAAATGTGTGTTTTTGTAAAGTATTTCGTTTCAATCAAATAAGTAAATTTTCCATTGAAAAATAAGATTAAGGAAGATGTCCTATTCATCTACTCGTATTTGTATATAATTTATGGTTTAACCTCGATGCTGTCTTACTGTTCAATTTCCTGTCTTAATTGGCAAGGGACTAACAAAGGCCTCGTAGGGGTATCCACCTACCCGGTGGATGCTAGCCTGCTAAAAAGCGAGAAGAGCCACCGCAGACGAACATCTTGCGGCACTGTTAGTAAGTCCCATCCCCACCTCCTCGTGGTGCCATCTGGAGAAGCGCAAATGGCGAGCTTCCTGTGCCAAAAACACAGGATTAGTCGTTTGGGCTACGGCCTAGTAAGCTGTAACCGTAAAACAAAAAAATTACAAACTCGGAAACAACTACAAGCCTCGGATAAAACAGATGAAGAACCCTGCAAAAAACGAAAAAAGGACAATGATCTTCGGTTCTGTACGAAGATTGTTAGGTCCCTAAACAGATCACGTGCAGCTGAATAACTTGCGGACGGCCTAGACCGCTATAAGGCAGACTTAACCGCCATCCAGGAAATGCGATGGAATAGACCGGATATAAAGCCGATAAAAAACTGCGACATCTACTACGGCGACTGCTATAGGAAATGAGGACAACGATTGTTCGGATGCGGATTTGTTGTTCGAAGTGGACCAAGGCAAAAAGTCCTAAGCTTTCGGCATGTGAGCGAAAGCCTCATAACTATCAAAATTTGGGAACATCAGCTTGATCTGCTTCCACGCCCCCACGGAAGACAAGGATGTATGTATGTTGGCGTTAAAGTCCATGAAGAACCTGAGCCGAGCTTCTCTCAATCACCCATGTTGTGTGTGATTTCATTTTCACATAGGTGAAAGGGACCTACAGTTTTATTGCCGGTTCCGAACGGCGAATTTCGAGAAGCTTTTCATGACAATTTTACTACAGGGGGTCTTGTCAGAACCCCGCTGAGGAGAAACACCGTGAAAAACAAGTTCGATGACATGGCTGTGTCGGGATTCGATCCCGAGTCATCGGCGTCAGAGGCCAACACACTACCCACTGCGCCAAGGTGCTCTCGGAAGACAAGGATGACTACACCAAAAAAGAGTTCTATGATCTTCTAGATAGAACGTATGCCCAATGTCTCAGCTATGACATTAAAATTGTACTAGGAGACTTCAATGCTAAGCTGGGTAAGGAAAGCATCGAACGAGTCGTCGGAAAACACAGCCTATACAACACCACATCCGATAACGAATACAGGTCTTGTTCTTGCTACGGGGCGAAATCTCCTTTTAGCCAGTACGTGCTTCCCGCAACTCGATATATATGTACAAATGCACCTAGCGGTCGCCAGATCAATCAATCGCTCACACTCCGCCACTATTCAGGATGCTCGAACTTTCCGAGGAGCAAACATCGACCCGGACCGCTATCTTTTAGTAGCCAAGATGCGCCTATGGATATCAGGTATGTAGCGGAGTAGAGTAAGAATAGAAAGTTATGACGTCGGAAAGCTACTGTCGCCAAAAACCGCTCGTGATTTTACCGATCGTGTCTCCCTTAAGCTCTCCAATACACCTCAACCCTTCACGCAGACAATAGAACAGTGGAACCTTCGCAAACAAGCTCTGAAAAGCACTCCATCTGAAGTTTTGGGCTAGAAGGCTCCACCACGAAGAAACACCTGATTCGATGACGAATGCAGAAGGCATCACACACCGAAGCAGGAGGCATAAAAAGCCTCGCTGCATAGAAGAACAGGAGCAGCTCGTGAGCTACACGACTTGAAAAGAAGGGAGGAGCATAAGCTTCTCAGGAGAAAGAAGAAAGGACACGAGAAACGTGACGTTCGAAAGTTTTATCAACAGAAAAAGCGAACGTGCCAAGGTTATAAAGCCAGAACGGAAGCCTGTAGGGAGGAGAACGGGCACCTAGTAGTAGAATCGCAGTCGATGCTGAGAATATGGAAAAGTCAAATTCTGCAGACTGTATACCGGCGATGTTAGTCAATATACCGCTGTCAGGCAGAATGATACATTTCTTAACGACGAAGATCGCAGAGAATTTCGTCCCTCTAACCTCGACGAAGTTGTGATCGTCATATCGAACTAATGACATGACCTGGATAGGAACATACACCAGCTCATCTGTAAGATATGGTAAGAGGAAAGCATACCCGAGGAATGGAGTCTCAGCATCGTACGACCGATCCACAAGAAAGGAGGCCCCTCTGACCGCGCCAACTTCAGATGAATTAGTCTCCTTAATGTCGCCTACAAAATCTTCTCTGCCTTCTTGTGTGAAGGCCTGAGGCCTTTTGTAAATACATAAGCTGATAAGTCCTTATCATTTGGGAAGTCCATCATCGACCAAATCTTCACACTACGGCAGTTCCTGGAAAAAACCAATGAATTCCAAATCGACTTCAAAGTCGCATGAGACAGCGTAATTACAGACGACCCGTGTTCATCTCAGCCAGGGCGAGGTCTGTAGGTTTAAGTTCAATGGTTGGTAGAGGTATATCTGTGCATGCCATGGTTGGTTGTTGCGTCGTTCCCTGTCTGGGGAGCGTGTCGGCTCTTTCATTACCTGGGATGTCGCTGTGTCCCGGTACCCAAGGTTCTATATTAAACTGTTCTACCATCTCGTTAAGAGATAGGCGGCATTCAAGGCTTGCTTTTTAAATAGCGCCTTCTATGTTCGATGAGCCGTTTTCCTGATACAGTTCACACTTTCGGCAAGTTCCCTATACTGATTAACATGTGCAGGTACCTGGGTGGGGAGAAAAGGACAGAACTCTCGACATTTGACAGAGTACTGATCCTGACGCATTCTTTTTCGACAAACCCGACGAGGTAGTGGAAATCAGCAGGGCTCGCGACAGTCGCTGAATGAGAAGTTTTTGTTAGTTTTAAGGCGAGTAGTTCTGAAGGACAATTAGTCATCCACATACCCACCCAGAAAGTTATCTTGTTTCCGAGTACCAGGAGATCATCTGCACTCTAGTAAAGCATACACATCAAAAGAGTATAACTATAACAGCAGGTACAGGTACAGGTATACAATGTCTTCCCTTCACATGAGTTCAATTTGTCAGGAAAGTGCAAAGTTTGCTCCTTCCTCATTTTGAAAAATAAATCCCAGGATATTCAACTGATTGATGTGCTTTACTTTTCTTTATTCCTGTATACTAACCATCCTCCCTTATTCGAAAATGCTAGTATTTCTTTTAGATCAATCATATCTTCCATCTATCCGTGTGTTGTTTTAATGCAAAATATGAAATTGGTTCTAAGACGAAAGTACAAAGAATGATGGGGAGAGAATCAATCGAATTGAGAAATGAAAGGAATCCAACAAATCCGTGTCAAGTGAGGGTCAACGAAAGAACGGGCATGACATCGAATCAATTGCTACGTACAATCAACAATAATAAATGGTGATTATGGAGAACGTCTACTAGGACATGTATCTGTAGCACATTTTTGCTACCGGATTATTGTATGAATACTACAATATTGTTGTAATGATTGAAGCACACGTAGTATACTCACGCAGCCTGTACCGTGCATCATACCTAATATGGGTTTCATATTAAATTTAAAGCGCTTTTTGCTAGGCTTGAAAGTTAATTTCCCGCTTGAATTTAAGTTTCCCTTTACTCTGAATTTCATCATTAGTTTCCTAAGAGTGGACTGTACACATGGCTATGTAACAACAGCATGTAATTGAGGCCTAATTACTAGCCATGAAATAAAAGCAAGCTGTAGCCTCTGTTGTGTGCTTATTTCGAGCAGTTGCCTGCTTCCTAGAGCAAACATGGGGGTAACCATGCACTGGAACTATAGTTTGCAGATATGGTGGATGAGGGAATAGGAGTACATTAAGGCAATGCACAATTAACTCCGGAAGCATGGCAAACACAGTTGTTGCAACAATTTCATCATGTTGCTACGGCTGGGAGGACCCGGGTGCTCTTTAGATAGAAACACAAAGGCTTTGCGCTTATTTTGGTTGGTAAAACAAAGTATGGTACGGCTGCCCATGCTTGGCGCTGTTCTATCAAAGAATAATTGTGTTAAGCGTCCTTAACAAAAAAAAAAAAAAAAACACGTTAATACGTTAATAGCTGTTGAAAGCAGTAGTAGCTCTTTGGAAAAAGGAGCAAAGGAGCAACAAATCCTTATGGAGAATTTTCACAAGGTCAGTCACAGGAGAGACACTTTGAAATTCCTAATCGGTGACGTTGTTGTTGAGAAAATGTAACCAGAAATTAACTTCTAGATGGCGTATGCCCATCTAGGCTAGTAGCTCATTACACATATTGGCAGCCAAGCAGGGAAACTAAAAGAGATTTGCGTAACAAGGGAATAAAGGTATTGAGGTGACAATTCGCAACGAGACAGAGCTCTCCGTAATAGAGGAGCGACAGCTAACAGACCTCGAAGCACCACCAGAAATGCTCACCATCATAGGTCAGTAAGAAAAGACAGAAATAACGTATTGATTAACGCACGAAGCAAATACCCTTGGTTAGGTGGCAAGTATGGTTAGCAGTGTAACCAAGTGCATATGTACTTATTGAAAAACGACGAGGACGGTCGCCGATGCCTAGTGGTGGAATCCCCAAAATGTTTGGGTTTTGAAATATTCTTAATAATAGGAATTAGAGCTAGTAAGCGGGCAAAGGATCTTGGAGAAGGCGAATGGACAACGTGTAGGAAACATTTCTGCAGACATTAAATGGTGAGGAGGACTTAATACCGCTGTCAGGCAGAATGTCCCACTCAACTTGGATGACGATAGACAAGAATTCCGTCGCCCCGACTTTGACGAGGTCAAGATAGCTATACCAAGGTTTAAAGCAGCTGGGGATGATCGGGCAGGACGCATGCACCAGCTCATCTGCCCGAGGACTGCATGCCCGACAAGTGGAATCTCAGTGTCGTTTGCCCGATCTACAAGAAAGGAGACCCTTTGATTGCGCCAATTACTTTAAGGATCAGTCTCCTTAACATCGCATACGAAATCTTCTCTGCTGTTTTGTGTGAACGCCCCTGAAACCGTTCGTCAACACCCCGATGGGTCCTTATCAGTGTGGTTTCAGGCCAGAAATGTCCACAATAGACCAAATTTTCACTCTGCGGCAGATCCTGGAAAATAGCGTGGATAAAGACGAACTATACAGAGCTATGTCTAGTTTTGGCAAATCATGTGACTTTTTTTAACAACACACTTGCGAAGATCGTGCGAAACTCACAAGTCAGCACGATCTTCCAAAAGTCCATCTAACTACTAGCTTACGCCGATGATATTGACGTGATTGGTCGAACGCTGTGGGCCGTCAATGATGCTTTTGCTGGTATTGAAGCGGAGGCGGTCAAAATGGGTCTGGCGGCAACAAAGTGTATGCTGTCATCAAGAAAAGACGCACAACATCGACGCCTCGGACAGAACGTCACAATGGTCAGCAAGAACTTCGAGGCAGTAAAAGACTTCGTCTACCTTGTATCCGCAGTTACAAGAACGAACGGCATCAGTACCAAGATTAAGCGCAGAATAAGTCTTGCCAATTCCTATTTTTTGGGGCGCAAGAGGCAATCGAGTAACAGAGCCATCTCTCGGAAAACCAAACTGGCTTTGTATAGTACCCTAGTCATCCCAGTCCTGCTTTATGGTGCAGAGGTATGGACGCTATTGCAAGCGGATGAGAAAGCTACGAGTTTTTCGTACGATCTTTGGTCCTGTTCGCGTTGATGGCATCTGGAGAAGAAGATTCAACAACGAGCTGTACGGGTTGTACAGTGGCATGCGCCTGGTCAAGCGTCTACGGATACAACTCTCAAGATGGCTAAGCTATATAGAGCGTATGGACGACAGCAGTCCGCCCCGAAGAGTCTTTTAATCCAAGCCGTGGGAACAAAGCAACAGAGGATGCCCTCGACTCAAGTGGCGCATACAAGTGGAGAACGACCAATTTGTTATGCGTGCCGGACGCAAGAGTTCGTGCTGGCTGGAGTCGCTGGTTGGTTGAAGAAGAAGAAGAAGAAATCGATGAATTACTTGAAAATTGAGATTTCACGCCTTTAGACTAGTTTTATGTTGATACGTCTACATCATTTGCAATTTTGGAAGGCACCATTACACGTGGACATAATTCAACATTAGAGTGAAGTAATCCTTGAGAAATAAATGGCAAGCGTTTGGATAATGAAATACATTCTTGCAACTCTGCTGAGCTTATGTTTCCGTTTTGAAAAAAGTATAGGTACAGTAGTGAATATTATATTAAAATAATGGTGAGAGCATGATTTTTAACATGGTTTTCTGACCCCTTAACTTACCTCACTAGCCTAACAATAAAGACAAGATGCCCCTTTCTCAAACGAGTACTCTATTCTGTGTATCAAGTATTAGCACCCTATCTGTTGTAAGGAGCTCTTCGAATCAATTGTAATACGTATTCTCGATCAAAAAATTCTCACAGGACTTTCCAAAATAGAAGAGGTATTGGTATTTGATCCATGTCAAATTGACACGTTATTGAACACTATTCACACATACCACCAGAGTTTGCAAATAATTTTACAAAAGCAATTTTCATTGCCATAAACGTCCTGGAGTGCAGTGTTCATTTGACAAGGATATAAAGTTAAGTGAACGCAAATGGTATGACACTTGAAGCATTATTACGGGAACTTTTTGTCGGGGTTTATCCAATCCACCGAAAAGGCTTTTCATGCAATCATAGGCCTCCTGATTAAGCTAAACCAAAAAAAGGATACAAGTAACTAATTCAATGTCAAAATGTTTCGCATCACATTCAATTAATTTACTAATTTCAACGCAGTTCACGTGTTCTATTTACGTTCAACGGAATGCCACAATCAGCAGAGAATAGACAACAAAAACAAACTAAGTCCACTGTCAGATACATTAACTTTGCTTTTACTGTCCATACCCCGAGCATGCAATATATTTATCTGACGATAGAATGTCTTAATTGGTGTTAAGTCGAGTGGAATTTGCAAAGGTCATAAATCTTTTGGTCAGTAAGCGTCATTTAGGTTACATTCCTTGTTGCTCCCTACATTCGTTTATAGTGACCTGGTTTTTTGCTTGTCAATTGTCTTTAGTTAGTTTCTTAAACTCTACGAATTTTCAACATTGATGCCCTGGTTATGTGTTCTGAGCTGTTGACTTTATATGTACTAATTAACTAAGGAAGAAATAATGCTATGTATCTGAATAACTGGTCCATTTTACTGAACTGTCTCATACATGTACGTTATACGAGTATGTACCTTCCTTTTCGATCTCATGTCTGAAAAGTGTCAACAGTAGCATAGTATGTAAAAATAGCCGTGAGCAATGACTTTCCTAAGGAAAGCATATATGGCAGCATCATTGGAGTCAACGTAATCATACCGAATGCTTCTACGAAATACTTTTTTTTTGCAAACATGTCTCTAAAAAAGATGCATCGTGCCGCAAGAAGAAGCTGGGCGAAGAAGCTCTATTGTTGATCGGGGGACCATAAGAGATACATAGCTCTTAAGCTTACCAGACGACTATAAGTGACAACTCTTCTGATTACCAAGCGAGCATCGGTGGCGAGGCAGTCTATAACCTCGCCAGGTCAAGCCATAAGTGGTGAGGCAGTTCTTCAGATCGCCATGAGAACATAAGCGGCGAGGTTGCCTAGATGGTGAACATGATTAGGTATCCTACTACCTTACTTCCTGAGCCTAAAATTCACCTCTTCCCAGACCAGACATTTTCTCCCCTTATCACATTTGAAAGACGTCTAATCCAGGATACGGATACAGTCCAATACTTAGATGACAAGTTTCTTCATCTGCCGGTCTGTCCTGATTGAAATTTATAACATACTCTGTGATTAGTTAAGGTACGGTGCAAGCTTCTGTTGACACACTCCGCTCCCGGATACCATGTATAGTATGGCAAGCAAACATCACCACCCACCTAATTATCTGGACATGATTAATTGTTACTATTGTTGTTCAAACATTTTTTGGTTTTCGCCTGATTGATGTTGTAATGGACGAATGGCGGGTTTCCTGCGCCACGAAACAGGATAAGTGTCGGTAAGGCTATGGCCCGGCAAGCCATACATGTAAAGAACAGTATGCCGAAAAAATTTAAAAAAGCCTCGAATTAGAAAAAATGGACTGATTTACCAAGGACGACCCAGCAAACAAAAAACAAAAGGGAAAATGTTAGGTCCTTCAACAGACCACGTGCAGCCGAAAAACTTGCGGAGGCCCTAGACTGCTATAAGGCAGATTTTACCCTAATCTAGGAAGTGCGACCGGCCAAAAGGCAGATGAAAAACTGTGTCATCTATTACGGAGAGAGAAGGCAACGCTTATTTGGATGCGGACTTGTTATTAGAGGTAGACTTAGGCTAAATTCGCCAACATCAGCCTAATTTGCGCTTACACCCCAACGAGGACAAGGATGACGCTACAGTTCCTAATTAGAAGATATGCCCAATTTCTCAATTACGATGTTAATATCGTATTGGAAGACTTTAACGCGAAACTGGGCAAGGAAGTCGCTTTTGATAGGGTCATTGGCAAGCATGGCCTAAACAACACCACATTCGAGAATGGATTTAGGCTGATCAATTTCTCAACGCGGCGAAATCTTTTAGTTGCTAGCATGCATTTCCCATACATCAACATCCAAAAGGGGACTGGCGATCTCTGGATCAATAAATTTTTAACCAGATTGACCACATTGCGATTGATGTCAGACACCCATATGATGTTCGAACTTTCCGCGGAGCCACTATCTTGTGTCAGCCAGGTTACGGCTACGAATATGCTTGGCCCAGCAAAATCGAGGAAAGCCAGCGGCCTACAACGTCGTAATGCTAAAATCGCAAGAGACCGCCAGAGCATATGCCAGTCGCTTCTCCCTCAAGCTCTCGGAAAACCCTCCAACACTTGCTCGGACTGTACAACATCAATGGAGCCGTTGCCAACAAGCCTTCTGAGGTACTAGGTTTCAAAACGCCACCAACAGGAAACCTATGGTTTGACGACGAGTGTCGCAGCAAGCGGCGCTGCACAGAAGGACGAGAACTGCTCGTGAGCTATATGAGCAGAAGAGGAGGGAGGAACATAAGCTTCTCAAAAAAAAAAAAAAAAAAAAAAAAAGAGAGTATAAGAAGCTCGCGATCGAAGAAATGGAGAGATGCTATCGCAGGAATGACGTTCGGAGATTTTATCAACGAATAAAACAAACATGCCAAGGATAAAAGCCAGTACGGAAACCTGCAGGGACGAAAATGGAAACCACTGTCGGTACTAAGAATCTGGAAAGACAAGTTTTGCAGACTGTATAATAGCGATGACGAAACGGACTCCGCTGTCAGGCAGCGTCACAATGAAAGACGATAGCAGAGAATTCCGTCCCCCTGACGTGGACGAAGTTAGGGATGCTTTTTCTAAGCTAAAGCCCAACAAAGCTGTTGGATCACGCTGACTACCTGCGAGCTCTTTAAGGCAGATAGAGTTGACCTGATAAGGTCGGAGGAAAGCATGCACGATGAATGGAATCTCAGCATTGTTGGCCCGGTCCGTAAGAAAGGAGACCCCTATAACTGAGCCAATTACAGAGGTATAAGTCTCCCGAACGTCGCTTATAAGACCTTCGCTGCTACAATGTGTGAACACTTGAAACTGTTCGATAAAGCCTGTTTCAGACCTGAGCGGTCCACTAGCGATCAAGTATTCACACAGCGGCAGGTTCTGGAAAAAACCGATGAGTTCCAGATCGACACCCACTATCTGTTTGCCGACTTAAAGGCCGCATACGATGGCATACATAGAGACAAGCTGTATAGCGCCATTTCTAGTTTGGACGTCCTTGCCAAACTCTTCGGATTGTGCAGGGAGACATTGGAGAATGCTCAGTGCTCGATGAGGGTCAGAAGTGACTTAACCAATCCTTTAATGTCAAAAAAGTTTTAGACAGGGTGACTCGCTATCTTGTTGGGACTTTTTCAACATCGTTCTCGAAGGGATCGCGCAAGACTCATTGGCCAATACGAGGGATACGATCTTTTTCAAGTCCGTAATGCCGATGACATTGACACGAGATGTCATTGAGGCCTTTACGAACATTAAGGCGGAGGCGGCTAAAATAGGACGGGCGGTAGATGAGGGCTGTCGTCGAAAAAGGACACGAACCACCGGCGTTTTGGCCAGGGCGCACATATTGGCAAGTACAATTTCGAGATAGATAGAGAGCGCCGTGGCGCTGTGGTCAGTGTGTTGGACTCTGACGCACGATGAGTGAGTTCGGATCGAGATAACACCAACGCCATTGAATGTTTATTTCGCGGCGTCCGTCTTCGGCTGGGTATTGGCAAAACCCCCCGTAGCATACTTGCCATAAAAAAGCTTCTCGACTCAAGCCGTTCGGAACCGGCATTAAACTGTAGGTCCCTTTTAACCAGTGTAAAAAATAAATCACACACAGCATGGGTGATTGAAAGAAGCTTGGCTCTGGTTCTTCACGGGATGGAACGCCACCAAAGTAAAGCAATTTTGAGATAGTCAAGGACTTCATCTACCTAGCGTCCGCAGTGACATGTAGCAATGATACAGTGCTTAAGATGACTAGGCCATGTAGAGCGTATGGACAACATAGTTCCGCCCCGAAGAATCTTCTAATCCGAGCCATTGGGACAATGCAACAGAGAACGCCCTCGACTTAAATGGCGCACACAAGTGAAAAAGGACCTCAACCAATTTGGTGTTCGTGACTGGAGGTGGCCAGCAAGAGACCGTGCTGGCTGGAGTCGCTCGTTTGTTGAGCCCCAAGACCAAACCGGTCTGCAGCGCCACGAAAAAGAAGCAGAAGAAACAGATTATTTACTACAAAAAAGGGTAAAGACGTTGCAAGACTTGCTGAAAAATGTGTCAAGTGTACGGTGAGAATGTTGCGTGTGCATGCTTGCCCCAGGAGTAGTTTTTTTTCGATTCCCTTCCGGAAATTCTGGTGTCACTGGAAAAGTGGATGACATTTTGCAGCTAGTAGATAGCGAAGGCATTAATAGATTGGAACATCTGAAGAGAGAGGGCTACTCAAAGAAACTCTCCACTCAAATTAATGCAGAGAAATTTGATTGACCGAATTACCATCAATGGAATGCTGCTGAAACGCAAAGAAATTGAAATTGTCCATTATACGCTGCTATAACTTAGCAAAACGGACAATTCGGTCCTCTACTGTGCACAACTCGAGCGACATTTGTTGCGTTCTATCCTGGCAATGAAAGGCCACACACATCTTTTATGTCTCGGAACAAATTGCCGGATCTTCAACTGAATGGCAACAAGAATCCGTTTAGCTACATTTACTCATTTCTGTCCGGCTGCTCATCACTCAACTCCAATGTCAGTGAAGTCAATTTACACCTCATTCATATTTCATAAGCCCTGGATTGTCTGTCATCTCTTCCAAAAGTGAATGGCATGGCTGCAGTAATGGTACAAAAGTGTGCAACCATCGAGCCATTCGCGTCAGACGTATTGAACTTTTCCACGGTACACGAGGGATTCATCTTTCACAGGATATGCACACAATAGAGAGCAATTACCGCGTATTTTGCTTGGATCTGGGAATCTTGGACAGTCTGTGCAGCTAGGTATATCATGTTTATGAAGCTGAGCTCAGACACTAAATAGGCAGATAATGAACAGATTATGATTGCGGTTTCTGTTTTCTACACCTATCCAGGTCTCTTTGTAGTTTATTATTTTCAGAAAGTTGCAGATAAATATTTAAATGAAGGTAGACGCTCAGTATTGTTGGTTTTGGTCGAATGTTAACACCAGCGCAAGCAAAGCCCAATAATGAAATCTTGAGTAAGTTCTGAGACGCATGATATAGTCACCTAACCGCTTATGAAGATATACCTTCAGTTATTATATCTTTTTTGTTTTTAGTAGGTGAGAGGAACCTATTGTTTGTGGTCGACTCCGAATGACAAATTTTAAGACGATTTTACTTACAGTCGTATTGTAGGTATATTATACTGCAACAAGGACGAAAATAAAACCCGAATGTGTACGTTCCCATTTCAAATACTCCTTCCTGCGCATTCTTTTCCTGTAATACATACGTATACTTGTTCTTCACTGTCTGCCAAATCAGTTTCAATCTCCTTCCATTTCATTTTGTTGTATGTCGATGTCTAGTTGAAGGAACGACTACGGGTATATTAATAAGCTACAGGCTTACCAAACAAAAGACCATTGTGCATCCTCCTGATGTTTCATTTATTTGCATAAAAAGCATTTCATTGAAGTTTCGTTTAGATCTTTCGAGTACATCGTTGCTGCGAGCTGAATGGGTTGCCCTACATAGCACGCGAACTTAATAGATATTTTTTATGATAAAAAGAAGATTTATCAGTTCGTCGGAAGTAAATTCGAGATTGATGAAAAGTTCCTCGTCCCATTTGATAGACGCTTTTCTACATTTTGTAATTGACAGAAAGAAAATGCATTTTGTATCATCCTGTCTTCCGTCAAGGCCGACAGCTTATACTGGCATGATTTCTAGATTCCCGGAATGAAATTGCAATTCAGTTTTGATTAATTGAGATACATCATACAAGCTGTATAGCGACTGGTGCATAATCGTTTATTAAAAACGGCGGTGGCAGAAAGGACTTATTATGAATTTATATTCGAAGCGTTGTATGACCACGCTGTGTTATCCTCATTCAATTGCTCTTCAGGTGCTAAAATTCTCAACAGTATACATAGGTCCGATACATGAGTTTAACCCCAGGTTAGCGGCTACTAGTAGACCATTCCCTACCAGTCTCATAGCAAAATCTTCTTGAGCGTTAATCCTGGCTCACCGCGATTCGTCCACGCTTTCGTTTGAGGTTGTCACAAGTGATCCCTTTTTTGCCTCCAGTCGCTTTAGAAATGGGCCAATTTTTTGAGATTTAGCAATGATTCGAACTTCGTTTTGTATCCAGTCTTGTTCATATGATTCCAAAAGATATTTAGGGCAATGTTTAGCTCCTGTGGCTAGACTCGACAATTTCCATGAACTTACAAGGGATTTTCGGGGTAGAACGGGAGGAAATACCAAAAAGTCGTCCGGTCCCAGAGCGAAACAAGTTCACCTGGCTGTCGCGTATAACGAACAAGCAAGGGATGTTACGGGTTGGGAGGTGACTGAAAATGCCGATCTGTCATGCCCACTAAGCTGTGTTGCAGTGGTAAAAATCACCGACTGTCAAGCGGAAGGTCTGTAGTTAAAAAACAGTCCATAGCCAAAACAATTTCTACACGAAAAATTGTGCAACTCAGCTGTTGCGAATGGGAGGTAGTCAAAAATACTAATGAAGTCGTAACACTCATAGGACATACATATGCATATGCATGCTCACTTCAAATTCACACTCTGTGTGTAGAGTTCTAATATGAAACATTTGTTGAGAACTATAAATAACGTGAAATGAAAATTTAGTCGAGTTCCTCTCGAATACTATCTAGGACAACCACCCCTGGAGAGAAGTGAATAAATATCTACGACCCAAACCATCTGCGCTCCGCCCAGGTTGTGTGACAAACATAATAAGAGTACGACGCTTGAACCTGCGCGACAAAAAAAAAATCAAATCATATCTTTCAGCTGAGAACATGTTTACCAAATTGCTCGTTCACGAAATCAATCTGCAATCGCTACATGGATGACAACAATTGACGATAGTAGCCCTTAAGCTGGAATTTCGGATACTGAGGCTTAAGTCATAGACGATGAGGTACATCAACAAGTGCTTAAAATATTTCTACACAAATGTAAGAAAAAAGGTCGCCTTTGGAGTGGACCATGTCCGCCAGTACAGTATGCTTCACCGCCCGCCGTGGAATCTGCAACATACTATATAGCGAATGTGTAAAGGCGCTGCTAACGACTAAGACACGGATAAGGGACACATGTCGAAGCAATGGACTGACGACATCAGGGTGCAATCACAACAAGAAGGGACCACGTGGAAATTCAACCCCCATCTCAATTTACGGCACCTCCTCTTTTTCATATTTCCTAGCACGACTACACGGGCAGGAGTACCTATCAACAGTCTCATGTCATCATAATACAGAAGAAGCTGTCACTGATATCAACACACCGGACTGAAAACGAGGACCATACCTCAGCACAGCTGCAGATCAACAACAATGAATGCTGTTCGACGACGTCACAAAGCAGCACATCTTCACTATCAGGCATCAAGATCATATGCGCAGGTGGAGTTCCCTTCCCTAGTCCGGCAGAATGTTGCATTGGCTATTTACAGTATTAGAATCATTAATCTGTTCACATTATCAGCTTATGTTTTCGCCTTTACCGACGAATCATTGTAAAATATCTCTATGCTAGTGTCCATGTTTTACGCGTGTTCAAACAAAACTGGGTCATTTCCTTACCTAGGTGGCGGGACAGTCCGGTATGAACCTGGGCCTCAATCGACCAAGATTCTGCCAGCTGTTTCCGGCGACGCGCTCCCAGTTGGTTAAGGTCCCCTTCCATCTGTGTGCGCCACCTTAGATTCAGTCGTCCCTCGGGGTTGGACTCGAAGACTCCTCGGGCCGGAGCTGTGTTATCCATTCGCTCTACATGGCCTAGCCATTTAAGACCTAGGATCCGTAGACGTCGTACCAATATCCCGCCAGCTGTTTCCAGCGACGCGCTCTCAGTTGGTTAAGGTCCCCTTCCACCTGTGTGCGCCACCTTAGATTCAGTCGTCCCTCGGGGTTGAACTCGAAGACTCCTCGGGCCGGAGCTGTGCTGTCCATTCGCTCTACATGGCCTAGCCATTTAAGACCTTGGATCCGTAGACGTCGTACAAGGCCTATATCGCTGTACAACTCGTATAGTTCGTCGTTAAATCTTCTCCTCCACTGCCTGTTTATATGGGACCATAGATTGAACGCAGAATTTTCCTCTCGAAAAGACCAAGGGTCTTCTCATCAGCCTTCGTTAAAGTCCAGGCGTCTGCGCCATAGAGGAGGACGGGGATGATTAAGGTGATGATGGATGATGATGAGGTTGAGTCCATTCAACGCTTTCTCTGCGCCTGTCCGGTCCTCTGTCATAATAGGAAACAATACATAACGACTTGCCTGACGCTCAGTGGATAAGGATAACTGACCTTCTTAGTTTTGTAAGAAGTACAAAATGGTTCCATGAATAGGGAATCGACCCTCCCTCGTAGCACCACAAAGTGCCTACCTGGCCTATCTTAGAAACCGACTAAAAGCTTTCATCCTGAGTATGCCTATCACTGGCAATCTTAGTTGGAATGAGCGCGTATTCGGTGTCGCCAAAAATGCTGCGAAATGCTTAGGCTTCCTATGCAGATGCAAGAAATATTTCTCACCCTTGGACCTGGCTTAAATTTATAAGGCGTTCATTCACCTTAAGCTAAAGAAAAAAGCTCGTGTATGGTCCGGTGCATGTAAGACCTTCCTGCGCCTGTTAGACACAATTCAAAACCACGCGATGAAACTCACGGGAGAGCCCAGCATAACCTGGTTTTTCCCTGTTTATCGATACAACTACCACAGAAAGTGCTCTGAAGAAATAGCCAGTTGCATTCGACCCGTAAAGTATTTTTCCAAACAGCTATCCTAGTGGATTACAAGCTTTAATAACACTGAACACTTTATTGCTTATACACACCTTTTTTACACACTATGTCTCTATAACTGTTAGGTATTAGTCCACTAGATGGCTTGATTATTTTCACACTGGATTATCGACTGGTCACTGAGTCACTGATACTGCATACAGTGAACGAACACTGAATACTGAATGACGCCGAGGGCGAGTGTTCCCTCTTATAAAGCCCTCAGTCCAATCTCTAGTATGTTCGCCGTCAGACGTTTCCCTTCAGGAGGCTCTGGTATTGACATTCAACAGTATGCCGCTAAAATGTAGCATTATTTTCTTTTCAGTTGCATCAGAGCATTCCAAACTTTGACAGCGAAATTCGAACATAACCGTCGGTTCGTGCCCGCAACTATTTATGTGCTTGCTCAAAAAACAAATCGCATAGCTTAAAAACTATCTCCCAAGTTTGCCAGCAAACCACCTATCACACAATCGGCTAATAGCGTGAAAATTGCATAAAACATGCACGTGTAGCACTCGCACAGCATGATGGTCGGTATTGTTTACATACTTTCCGCGGCTCGCATGTCACAGTTCAGTAGCTATAGGCGACACAGCCCAGTGGTCGACGTAGCACGTAGAATTTTTCAATAAAGCAGTAATTATGTTTGTTTCAAGTGTTTTACACGCCTGCTTTTGGGCTATGATAGTGATACTACTCCGTATGGTTAAGATAATCGCTTGAATGAGCCTAGTGGCACAAACTGTGGTTTTGAGTTTAAATCAACAGCCAAATAATCGTTATTTGGTTTGCCTCAAAAGCGTTGGAGTGTGATAATTGTTCATGAAAGAAGGACGATGACAGTGTTTTAGCTGCAAGATATTGAATTATGGATGAAGAGACGTGTGCATACACATGGGGAATGATATGCTCATTTCAATCACTGCGAATTCAGTTTTGGTTCACTTGGTCCCTGGAGCATCGTCTGTATATATCATACGATGTAGTATTCAAGATGAAATTGAAAAGTTTACAGGTTAGGCACAGATTGGAATACCTGTTGAGGCAACTGGCTGCATGGGGGACTATTGTAGCCGCGATGTGGAAAACTATATAATATGAGGGCGCCGTGGCGCAGTGGTTAGTGTGTTGAAATCTGACGTACGATGAGCGAGTTCGGATCCCGATAACACCAATGCCATCGTATGTATATTTCGCAGTGTTCTTCCTTGGTGGGGTAATGGCTAAACCTCCCATAATATATTCACGCTTCTCGATTAACGCCGTTCGGAATCGGCATTAAAACTGTGGGTCCCTTTCACCTGTGTAAAAAATCAATCACACACAACATGGGTGATTGAGAGAAGCTTGGCTGTGGGGGCAAGGGCTGTAACGCTACCAAAGCAAGCATGTATGTATAAAAATTGTTAACATCCTGGTTGTAAGAGTGGTATAGCCGAACCTTGCTTCTCTTCTTCACACAGGAGAAAAGTTAAATACCAAGTTGGTCTACCTTCCAGGAGGGTTATAGCTTATATGCCTTACTAAGATCGAATTTTGTGGATTATTCCCAATATAAACCATAGGCATATGTCGATGAGTTCACTTTTTGGGCTTCATCTTTGCGTCCAAACAATCAGATAAGCGCGTGAGAAATGGTCATACGATGTAACTCACGCAAAACAGTAAAAAATGTTGTCTGCCATAAGCATGGTTTAAGCTAAACTTGTCTCGCAGTTTCACATGCGGATGACTTTGCCCACCATGAATAATTTTATTGTTCCAACGAGTAGTCTAGCTGATAGAGGCGAGGAGCATTTTGATATTATCAAAGAGCGAAGCGTGGTACCTATTTAAGATCGACACTGGATCGCTCGGTCATCTCGTTTAGAGATACTCGTATGTATATGTATACGATTTGTATGTGAACAAAGCGCGGATTATGTTCGATTGAAATGGTTTGGATGATAGAGTGTGCAGGCAATACCAGGCAAGAGCTGTGGTTTCGATGCGTATTGCAGAGCATATAACCAGCTTACAGAAGATGCTTAGAGGCAGTAAAGTGAGTCCGCTGCCGTTGGGGTTGACCTAAGTGATGTACTTATGAACAGGTCGTTTTCTGTGCACACTAAAAAGGGTTGATGAAGATATATTACTCATATTAAGAATCGTCCATCAGAAAACCATGTTTTGATCGATAACGCGTGAAGTCTGTTGTTTTCCAATCGATAAAATACTTCTCTCTTGTCACTTCTTATGTCAATAAGCGATGGTATCAATTAGATACATGCGCAACAGCAGGTTTAATCGTGGAAATATTCGATTGGCAGTCGGTGCCCTTACTGTGAAGATGCCCAGCACTAGCCCAAAAAGGTCACTTCCTTTTGGGACTAGAAAAGGTAAGTAACGTTGGGCTGAACAGAATACTAGGATTTCTATCTTCGTCTAAGTGGTTCAGCTCAACGGAAAATGTTGAGGTTTCTTCGGCTTAAACGTTAATTTGGCATTAAGTTTGTCGCATAATTTTATTATCGACCTTCATAGTAAACCACGTCTTAATCTACACAATGATTTCAACGTTGCTCCTATGATTCAAATCACTCTTGATAAATCTCCGAAGTTCAGAACCATGGTCACATCTTTTTTTACTTCCCCTACATCACTCTTGAGTTCCCTTAGGGGGTGACTTCAATTTGGTAAATAAAAAAAGTCGCAGGGACCAGGCGACAGGGATGCGGCGGCAAAGCTGGAATATTTTTTTTTTTTTTTTTGCTGTCCAAAATCCAGTCACGTTTTTGCCTCTTCAGGATGCCAGCATAAAACTGTTTTAGATTTTACAAAGCAAAATTTAATCACTGCTTTTAATGTGAACCACTAATTTTTACAACTCCGCTACTATCGACTTTAGCCTAAGATAAAAGCTAAGAGACACGATCTCCCTTCCTAAACAGATATTGATGAACGACAAAGTGTTGGTAGTTCCCAAATTCCCGGAACTTAATTGCCACAGCTCGTACTTTTCACAAATTTTGTTATATTTCCATTAACTTCTTACACAACGTTCAGTATATATTTAACTTTAAAATTATTTAATGGAACCTTCGTTAACACAATGATCTGGTCCATCTTCGGTCGGAAACGATTACATGTCCGAATTGACCTTAAGTTAAGAAAAGGTGTTATGAAGATGTTTTTATGTTTAGCTAGGCGTGAGCTAGCTACACCCTATACATAATAATCCAGGTAATTAAGGTCTGGGGAGCTGGGAGGCCATAACCACGGGAAATTTAGCATCTAAACTTGCCATCTAGCGGTTGACTTTTTTTTCTTGATCAACATTCTCTTTCATAATTTTTTTGTAGTTTCAAGGTACTGTTCAAGGACTGTTCAAAAGATGCGTTGCACGGATAGTTTTCTGTTTCTGAGTTTGCTCCGACATAAACTGTCCTTTGTGCATGTCGTAAGATTTTTAGAGAATATTATCGTGCACATTTTGACGGATTATGGTCTGCGAAACGTTAAGGTCTCTCGCAATGGCACTCATTTTACCTGTACTTGTTGAATGAATTGCGCAGTTCAATTGCATGTTTGTTTATTTTATAAACTATCTTTCTCAGGACCTCCTCTTTATTATCTATGTCAATAATATTTTACATTTGCCGCGAAATAGCGTCGGACTTCATTATGCTGATCATATTGCCTACAATTATGGTAGCAAAGATATAAACTGGGCTACACATACATATGATGCAATCAGAATTTGACATACAAATATGTTCTGTCAGCCTTCTCGGACCATAGAACCATACATATCGATACCTTGGTGTTGATATAGACTGTAATTTTAGGATTACACGTAACTTATCATTGTACGTGCTTGGGCGGTATACGAATATATATGCAATTGATCGCTTACAAATCTTAAACAGGACATTTCTCATTAGGGGAATCGATATTTCAGTGGGGAATATAGTAAAATAGAGCTTCAAGTGCACCAGATTGGGATATTCAACATTCTCTTAAAAGCTAAGTATGGTAACTGGTATGGTGAATATTGTCATAATCCTGATGAACATTTAAATCTCTGCTTAACAACTTTTAGGAACTTTTTCTCAGTTCCTATTAAAGACAACAACTGTCCTTTATGCTGCTAACTATTACTAAACACCAATTTATAAGAAATGTAAACAACGACCTACATACAACCAAATTTCCAATTTAAAACAACTTTTTAGAAAAAATACCTTAGAACTGTGCTAAATACTTTTGAATATTCTCTTGCAGAAAAATTCCGTAGATTCCAAGGAATCCTATGGCCTTTACTGTCGGCGTTGCGACTTAAAGGTCACCTTACACGATCAATCGAATGACATCAAATATTTACTTGTGGTTGTGAAAATGCGTCTGATATTGCATGACCATTATTATGTGTGTAAGGGCTGGATTGACCAAATAAGCTTATTGTGCGTCGTGCAGGTGTGGTGGTGTCGCGAGCGTGGAATGTGATGTCTGTCGGAAGCGGAAAATTTAAATTGAGAAACGGGAGATGCAGATATTTTTAATTCACTTGAAAGATTTTCATAAGTGAACTGATTCCTTTTTTCTAACCACTGTTTCATCCAAATTCTCTTCTTTTTTGCCATTCTATTCTTCTTCTGCTTTACACAAAGTACCAGACAGACATAGAACCACGAGCCTGCTAAAAGTACGCTGGCAATGTTCTTATAACCAGTTTAATTGAAGTCCTAAAAGGACACTGCCCTTAAGGGAAACATGCTGCTAGATTAGGACTACCATATGATGACTATTGCAGTAGATGTCATGGTGAAGGAGGAAGAATCCCCATTTAATCTCCTATCCGATTGCCCTGCCCTAGCTCCACAAGAAGACGATTTTTGGAAGAATATTTCTTTGATGACTGGCGGATCTATCTGCAGCGGGGACGAGCAAACTATCACATGTTATTCAAAGCATAAAAAGGTTCCAGGAGTAACGGTGACCAAGCTCTATGGAGGGAGGCCACCTCTGCGAAAAGATCCCTGGCAGCGGTAACCCACAAATCAAAGACATTTTTCAACTGCCGCCTATTTCTAGACAGTTCAATATAAAGCTGTAAAAGTGGGTTCCCGGGGATAGGGACATCCCGGGAAACTGCGCGGCCGATGAACTCGCAAGGTTAGGGCCAAGAACATTCAGTCTTCCAACCCTCAAGAACTTAAAAACACTTTTAGCTCAGTAAAGCACATGATGAAACTTCGAACCATGGAGGCTACCAACCTTCAATGCAACGAAAGTAACATCGGCTTTATCACTAAATAAATCTGGCCTAAGCTAAACTTAGGACGGACCAGGGACCTTGTGGCAATCAACAGGGGAACCATAAGCACCTTAATGGTTGTCATTACAACTAGGGCTAACTGCCAATGACTTCTGCCACGGCTGCATGGATGAAGTGGACGAGGAATCAATTCACCACCTCCTCTGCTCATGTCTCTCTTTTGCGGATCGCAGGAGGATCTACTTCGGTTTGCCCTTTTACGATAAATTAAGAGAGCTAGCAAATATAAGAATAGCTCAGATCCATCACTTCATCGGAAGCACTGATCGGTTTTCAGGTGGCGGATCTAGGTAATATGATCCATCACAATGGGCCGATATGGGACTAAATGTGGTGTATGCCAACCACCACAACCTAACCTATGCATGTTTGTAAATTTGTTGGTTAACAATAACAACCAACAGCAACTAACCATATGTATATTTCTAAATCTGTGTCTCTTTCATGTAGCCATGATAACGGCATATCTTTCACATCATACGTTAAACCTTCATTGATGATCTAATAGGAAACAGAATCAACAATTCCTGAAATGCGCACCCTGTATTTTTGCGGCCACATAGATTCTTTATAACTATACTGGTAATTGTGGTAGCCAGCAAGGGCATGATGATAGCTGTTCTTTTATTATAATGTCCCCGCCTGACTGTGTGAACGAGGACTAGTCTGACAATACATATGTTTTATAAAAGTATTCCTAGCCACTGCACGTGTTCCTATTGAATTATTATTATTACAAATTAATACGAATTAAGTCAATTGGGTTTACAGCACAAGACCTAATTGGGGTTGTTTAATGCACCCTGACGTGAGTATTGAACGCCAGGATACACCTTTAACAGGATATATTAAGTACTACAAAAGAGATCTGTTGACAAGCAATATTATTGTGGTGGAGGGTCTTTCCTTCCTCATTGATTACCAAAAATCGGACAGTACCATTAATCGATGTCGATGGGGTCAGTAGCAGTGGCTACGATTCGCCTGAGAAAGACGCTAAGTGAATACCCTAGTCGGAGTATTACAAGGTACACAATCACCATCAACCTTTTTGTTTTGACGATTTCGGGAGTAATAAAGAGGCGGAAGGCATGGAATAACCGTAATTAGTGTCATAAAATCTAATACGATGCAAAGGAGAAAGGAGAGGAAAATAGAGAAGCAGAATTCCTTATTGTTGGCTTGTAAATTTAACAATTTTATTGTAATGGAGTGCAAAATTAAACACACTCTAAAACTTAATCCTTCACCAAGAAAACATCCCAACATCATCCTATGATGTTTAGTTCTCTTAGAGGGCATAGGAACGTTTACATGACGCACTCATTTTCTGTTGTTAGAATATGCAAATTTAAAAATAATTGTATATAGAGTGTAAATTTGGTGTAGCGCAGAATACCAAAGCTCATAAACTGGTACATCTTAAAAGGTGTGTCAATTAAAGTCTGGAAATTTAGTCATAACTCGGGAACTGGCAACCCTGCGTTGTTCGGCAATATCTTACTAGAAAGCTGAAGCCGACAGCGTGTTTCCTTTCCTCGGAAAAATTGGTGACCCACATCATTCAATTTGAATTGAAATCTGCTAAAAACCCTCTAAAATCCTCCGAAAATTGCAGGTGGTGTATGAAGGTGAGAACACCGTGGGGCAGTGGTTAGTATGTTGGACTCCGACGGCGATGAGCGAGCGCGGTTCCAGATAACACCAACGTCATAGAATGATAATTGTCGTCCCTCCTCGACGGGGTACTGGCAAACTCTCCACCGTAATATACTTGCCATGAAAAAGCTTCTCAACTCATGCCATTCGGAATCGGCATTAAAAAATAGATCACATACAATATGGGTGATTGAGAGAAGTTTGGTCAAGTCCTAATCGGTTCGCAGCTGGGGGCAATGGACAAGGCTAGCAAAAGATTGTGCTAATTGGAGGGGCGTGTTGGTTGAGGGCCAGGTTCACCCAGAAGTTTAGCGCCCCGTAAGAAGATTTTTTTTATTCCCTAAAATGAGGTTTCAGTTGAAGGGCGGTGTGGAGATGGTCGAATAGGCTGCAATCATGGTTCTGAAGGAAATAATTTAGGAAGATTATTAAGGGTGTTTCGAATCGTGGGAGCAACTTTGGAATTGTTGTGTAGAGTTAGAGCATCATGCGATCGTGAAGGTCGATAATAAAACTTTGCGAACATTTTATTTGCTTGCTTTTTCTTTAGAAATTTTTGGAGCTCCATTGTTAAACCTCGTGTAACCATGTGATGCATGTTGTGCCTTAAGTTTTTTAATTGCAAAGAGTTTAAAATATGGGACCATCAGTCTTGGATCGATGGGCCGTCTCGAGATTCAGAAACGAAACGGACTATATCACCCGTCTTCCTTCCTGCGAGAGGAGATGGTCTATTAGAATTCCCTTCAGGGAGGAGTGAACTGGTGATACAGTACCCACGGAAAATGCACTGGCAATCTACACTGAAGGATCCAAAATGGATGCCGGCACAGGGCCGGGGTCTATTTTGAATCTCGGTATATACATCGCTCCTATTGACTTGATGATGGCTGCATCGCTTTTCAAGCTCTCAGGAAAAACAATCAACATGTATGTTGACAGCCATTAAGGCTCTGCAGGCAGCATGGATAAGATCTAAACTCGTCAAACTTTGTAAAGAGAGGCTGGAAGAAATATCGGATATAAATATGGTGACCCTCTGGTACCAAGTCATGTGAATATCTCTGGAAATGAGAGCGCGGACGAGCTAACTAAGGCACTAAGTACGCTCTACAGAGAGATAGAGACGTAGCTATTAGTGAAGACCAATGAGCGATGGTATCAATTAGATACGTGCCCAACGGCAAGATCAACTTGGCCCGTCTATGATAAGAAAAGGACAAAAATCTGCTAAAGTTCAGTCGTGAAAATATTCGACTGTCAGTCGGTGCCTTCACTGGGCACTGCATGATATCTTACCATGCAGCCAGATAAGGCCAACCCCACAATGACTTATGCGGAAGCTGTAGGGACGAATAGGAAAATGAGTCCATTCGTCGCCTGCTCTGTAAATGCCCAGCACTATCCCAAAAAAGAAACTTATTCCTTGGAAGTCACTTCATTTCTGGACTAGAGGAGGTAAGTAACATTGAACTGAACAGAATACTAGGATTCTTATCCTCCTCTAGGTGATTCAGCTCAACGGAAAATGTTTAGGTTTCTACGGGTTAAAAGCAGACTGGCCACAATGGACTGCTCGTAGTCTAAGTAAGCCTTGACCTTTCGTCACTTACTAAAGTAACCTTAAAATTTACTTAGATATTTTTAAATATTATTGTTGGAAGAAATTAATCAAATTAGTATGACAAACTTCAACTCGTGGTTGAAGTAATATTTCTCTTCATGAGTCCCAAAGTGCAAATGCTCACTGGGGGGAAACAAAAGATTGCTCCTTCAGCTGTTGAAATATATAATAGTTTTCGTGTCACTGTCTCTTCTCCAAGGCTCCTTGAATCGTACCGCATTTCCTTTTATTAATCCTTTTCATAACAAGCCTTTATTCGAAACATAATAGAACGGAAAATCCTTTGTTTCCTTTGGCAAAAGACACAACACAATGCATTTGAATGTGCTTATGTGGCTACACGCGTACTTGTAGCGTATAAACGCCAATCAATACAGTGGCGTATAGTTCAAGTCGTGTTAAGTGGTTCCCGTAGAATAGGTCACAGGAAAACAGATACATATGTATATGCATATACGTATATATCTTGGCATACAAAACGGCTGGAGATCTGTCGACGAAACGAATGGATTGCTTTTATTGTTGGGCCAAACTAGGCCAAGAATCTCTGAATTCAGAAACAAGAAAAATACATACTCGTAGTCGGAGTATTTCTTTAAGACCACCGGCAAGTGTTTACTAGCCAAAGATGCTGCACCTATCTACGTAAGTCAATGTATTATGGATCCAACTAAGAGGCATGATGGCAAAGGACTAACAATGGCCTCGTAGGGGTAGCATCTATCCGACGATTGCTGGCCTGCTAAAAAGCGAGAAGACACCTTGTAGCACTGTTAGTAAGTCACATCCCCACCTTCTCGTGGTGCCTTCTGGAAATTTCCTCTGGAAATTACAGACGGAGAAGGGCGAATGGCGAGTTTCCTGCGCCAAAAAACAGGTTCAGTCGGTTGGGCTACAGCCTAGTGAGCCGTAACCGTAAAAAAATGTAAAAACTCAGAGACACCCACAAGCCTCGAATATGGTGGATGGACTACATGTTGACGACCCTCGCAAACGTACAAGAAGACAGGAGTATCGGTTCTGAATGCGATCCAGGAGATGGAGAGATGTTTTACCAAAGAGTAAAACGAACATGCCAAATTTATAAAGCCAGAGTGGAAGCCTGCAGGGATGAACACGGACGCCTCGTAGTTGAATCACAGTCGATGCTGAAAATGTAGAAAGACTATTCCTGTGGACTGTATAATGGCGAAGATGGCCAAGACACCGCGGTCAGGCACACTGGACGAAAATGAGAGAGAATTCCCTCCACCCGACTTATACGAGGTTAGGATGGTAATATCAAAATTGAAGTCTAGTAAAGATTCTGGTGCACAGGGCCTGCCTGCTGAGCTATTCAAAGCAGCTGGAAATGAGTTGGTTGCGAACATGCACCAGCTCATCTGTAAGATATGGTCACAGGAAAGCATCTTAGCATCGTTTGCCCGGTTTATAAATAAGGAGACCCGTATAAGTGCGCCAACTATAGGGGAATGGGTCTCCTTATTATGGCGTATACGATCTCTTCTGCCGTGCTGTGTGAAGGCCTGAAACCATTCGTGAACAATTTTATAGGTTCCTATCAATGCGGCTTCAGGCTACAAAAATCCACGATAAACCAGATCTTGGAGAAAACCTACGAATTTCAGGTCGGCACACACCACCATTTCGTCGATTTTAAGGTCGCATTTGACAGTTTCTATAGGGACGAGCGGTATAGAGCCATGATATGTTCCGCCAAACTCGGCAGGTTGACATTGGATGAATTCTGGCTGCTCCGTTGAGTTCGCTGCTTCTGTCAACCGACAGGGCGACGCACTGTCGGGTCAAGCTAACATACAGCCTTCCGAGTATGCTCCTGGAATGTCAGAACTTTGTACGCTCTTGGAGTTGCTCATAAAGTGGAAAGAATCATCATGCAGTATAAGGCGGATATTACTGCGAACCAGGAAATACGCTGGATAGAAAACGGTATGATGAGGAAAAAAGATTGTGACATCTACCACAGCTTTCACAAAAGATTGCGCATGCTTAGGTGCGGATTTGTCATGGGAAAGCGGTTATGGTCGAAGGCCATTGACTTTTAGCCTATAAGCGATCGGCCGACTTTGATCCATATCAGAAGTAGAATTTACTACATCAGTCTCATATGCGCACACGCCCCTACCGAAGAGGCTGAAGACCCCATCAAAGAGGACTTCTATGATCTTTTGGACAATGCCTACGGAGCTTGTCCCAAGTACGATGATAAAATCGTACTCAGGGACTACAATGCCCAAAACGGCAAGGAGAACACCTTTGGTAGAGTGATCGGAAAACACAGCCTCCACGACACAAAACCAAAAAACAGTTTCCGACTCACGGAGTTTGCGACACACAGCAACCTGGTGACCTCCAGATGGTCGAACCGCCAACCAAGTCGACAATGTGCTTATTAACCCAAGACACTCGTTAAACATCCTGGATGTGCGAACATTCAGGCGGCCAAACGTTGACTCTGACCATTTCCTCGTAGCAGCAAGATCCAGAGCTCGACTCTCCAATGCCAGAAAGCTGCCCCAGCCTACCATGAGGAGGTACGACATTGGACGCCTGAGCACACCGGAGGTTACCAGAGTCTACATGGAGCAACTGAGCGAAAGGCTCTCTGATATGTCTACGTCGACAATATGTGGCTGCATTGCCGCTCAGCCATTCAGGAAGTAGCCAACAATACCTTAGGCTACCTACCACCCCTGATAAAAAACCCGTTGTATGACGATTAATGTGAGCAGCAACCAACGAAAACGGAAAAACCGGGGCAGCGCGAGAGGAGTGCCGAGCCAGGTACTGGTACCGAGAGAAAATTACTGCGACTAAAGAAAAGAATCTTCGCAACCTCCCAGCTCAAAGATATTGAGGAGCCTAAAGACAGACATTAAATACGGGCCTTTTAAAAGAAAGTCTTGCAGGGGGCTACGAGAAAGGCATCCAGGCCCTTTGAAATCGCGATGGTAATCTTGTCACCGACCTGCAGGGAATGTATGTATGTATGTTGGCGTTACAGCCCATGAAGGACCAGAGCCAATCACCCATGTTGTGTGTGATTTATTTTTTGACACAGGTGAAAGGGACCTACGGTTTATTGCCGATTCCGAACGGCGTGAGTCGATAAGCTTTCTCAAGGCAAGTATAGTACGGGGGGTTTTGCCAGTGCCCCGCCGAAGAGGGACGCCGCGAAATAAACATTAAATGGCGTCAGAGTCCAATACACTAACCACTGCGCCACGGCGCCCTGCAGGGAATAGTGGATGCATTTCCAGTCTTTCTTTTTATATAGAACGTGAATTACGCTGGCAGTTCTCAGTTCTGTTTTGGCACCTATAAATCAACATACGGGTTTTCCCGTGCCTTTAATACTCGTATCAAATGTTTTGTTCTGGTTTCTGCAACTTAACAAATACTCCAGTGTAACGCAGTTAGTATCAATCATACACACAACACGGAGCCATACACAAAGCATTAGTGAAAATATGTCCTTCTCCTTGGTAGTATATAATTCACCTTGCCAAGCACATCCTTGCAACAGTGAAGATGTGATTCTGGCATATACGTTTGCTTTTCATCCTGGCCAAATACGAAAAAAGGTGAAAAGGTTAAAATGAATGAATCATCCAAATTGAAAGATCTCAGTTGCACCATTGTCGTATGATTGCCTCAAAAATTTCATACGAGGCGGTATCGTTGACTAAACCTACGTTGTCCCATCTATTTACGTAAACACATTTCAGATTAATTAATTTCCTCATCTGGCCCAGGTAAGTTAATTATTTACGTACGTACATGTATTTACTAGCGATAAATATTACCTTGTCCTCACGGTGTTGTTGGCATATTTTCCAGGCTGCCTCACTGGTCCTTGTTCGTTTTATGTACCCAGCGCGGAGGCACTTAAAGCTGTCTGCTTAATTTCTCTTTTTCTACTCCTCATACTACTTGTTTCTGTTTTAGTCCTTAATGATAGGTGAGTGCTTGAATAAGGTTTCCATCCGTCCTTGAATTCGAATCCATACGACGTGTTTCTGTGTTTCTTGGTATTATCTGGTGGTGGTGTTTAGTTATCCAGCCAGGACGAAAAGAAGGACAAGTACTTATGTGTATTCCCTTTAGGTTTCTTTAACTTTGTTTCTATTAAAAAGAAAAACCAAGACGGGCGAGATTTAATGGAATAACATGTCTGGTGCAAGGTAGATAGTTGATTGGATGCCAAAGTTACTTAAATGAGAATGACGACGCCAACGATGAGGTTGGAATGAATTACAGAAGTGGATGTCATTTGAGATAAGTGATTCGGTTGTCTGGAGTTTTTATTCTTTGTTGCTGCGAGTAGCATTAAATGGTCGTATGTGGATTAGGAAAAATGCTGGCAGACCCCTGAACACATCTTACCTTAATGAAGACGCATAGTTTTAAGCTCAGTTTTATAGCTGATTTTGATGAGTCGTCTTAATGCTTAAAGCTAAGTTATTGTTAATGGGCACCTTCAATAATTTAGTGAACTACCTGGGAGCTTATTTGACTAGTTACCGACCAAGTGTCTTTTTATCACATTCCTAGTTAATGTTAGTGTTTGTGAAATGAAATATACTGAAGGGACGGAGAGAGGAGGTAACATGAGAAGCACAAACAAAAATTTGATGGCATGTTCCCTGTTTCATTGTTTTTTTCCTATCATTGACCTAATTGCATGTTAAGGATGAAGTATAACGTATATGCTTACTTACTATCAGGCCAGCAATCCATGGAGGATCTGAGCCTGAGCTATAGCTGCCTTCCATTCTCGACGGTCCCGGACATCCTGCTTCCAGATATCAAGACCAAGTTGTCATACATCCGCGATTACTTGGTCTTTATACCGGTCTTCCTCTTCTTCTCGAACCAGGAGACTGGGCCCCTTTTAGCTGGCCTGGCCAATGTAATCGACGGATCTTTGCCTTTCGAACTATATCCACATTTTTGTACAACTTATAGAGTTTGCGGTTATGTCTTCTCCTCCATTCACCTTCCTCGCAGACAAGACCAAATATCCGGCGCAGAATTTTCTCTCGAAAAAACCCAAAATCAGCTCCGCCGTCCTGCTTATCGTTCAACTTGCGGCTCTGTATTGCAAGACTGGCAGAACTGCTCGTTGTATGGCGTATTTTTTAGCGTGGCGCGAGACAGCCCGATTAGTGTTCCTCGGATCCTGAATTTGGCCATCGCATCAAACATTTCTATTGTATGCGGCTTTAGAATCGATAAAGAGATAGTGTGTATCGATTTGAAGCTCGTTGGTCTTTGCCATGATTTGTCGGTGTGTGAATATGCCTATAGTCGATTTGCCAGCCAGCCAGCCCAAAAGCTGGATTAGTGCAGTGCAAAAGGGTCTTAGACGTTGACACAGTACGCTGGACAGAATCTTGTATGCGACATTGAGCAGGGATATACCTCTACGCATTGCAGGACGTAGGATCCCCTTTTTTGTGAATGGGACAAATAGAGATGATATTCCACTCGTCAGGTATGCTTTCATCTAACCAAATTCTACAGATGATCTGGTGTATGCTCCCTACCAGAATATCGCTGCCAACCTTGAAGAGCTTTGATGGCAAGCCATCTGAGCCTGCAGCCTTGTTGTTCTTCAGCTTTTGAATAGCCGACTTCTTCGATGCTGGGTGAGAGGACTACTTCCGCGGCTGGACTTGGGATTTCCTCAGTCCCTACTACTCTATCTTGGTCGTGCTCGTTAAGCAGATGCTAGAAATGCTACTTAAATACATCCATTATTCCTTGCAGGTCGGTGAGAAGATGGCCTTCTCAATTTCGAAGAGCCTTGATGCCTCCTGCAAATCTTTTAGCTTTCCCGTATTTTTTGCTTGTCCCTCCTCGACTCCTCGATATCCTTGAGCGGCCTCCCAGTGAAGATTCTTTTCTTTAGTAACAGCAGTTTTTTCTCCTCCCTTCTTTTTACTCTGTACTCCTTTCGCGCTGCCCTGGCTTTTCGCTGCAGCGCCTTTTGGTAAGCCTCGTCGGTGACTGCCTTTTTCTGCTCACACTCGCCATCATATAACGGGTTTCTTGTGGGGGGTGGTATGTAGACTAATGTGTTCTCGGCTACTTTCTGAATGGCTGAGCGGCAATGCAGCCACATATTGTTGATATTTGTGCTCGACGTAGGCATACCGGCGGTTGGTTGGTATAAGGTATATACATATGTGTCTTAATTTTAAATCGTCATAGTGGTCGGCGCTTTATCACTTGAAGGGCATATCTGCTCTTTCAATCAATATTTAATACAGGATCTGTTTTCTCACGTTCTTGGCTTTGCTTTGTGCCCAACATAGCAAAAATCGGGATCAACGGATTAAGGTTTTCAACATTATTTAGACAGTGCCTTGGCCTCTAACGCCGATGACATCAAGATAACAGCCTTTTAGCCTCATCGGGCCACAAAAATTTATAGTAATATTAGCACGAAAAGCTTCTTTCCATTCTCGTTCGAAATCGTCAATAAGCTTTCATTTATGGGTAAATAAATCATTCAATATATAAGTGAAGCCATGTTCTGGTCCTTAATGTACTGCAAATGCTACTGTTAAACAACACGCGGAAGTGTGTTAGATGATACATATAAAAGTGGCATTTGGCGAACCTTAAGATTAAGGTGTCACTTGACACCTTTGATCTCTGAAATTGAGAGACTTATTCGTGTTAAAACTATAACACGTTCTATTGCGTGTCATGAATAGACACACAATAGAACGTGTCTGCAGCGACACACTTATTAATTATTAGCAGACTTTGGGTCAATCAATCAAAAAAGGGAAATGTTCCAACTATATGCAACCTTGCCTGAATGAAACTTGCGAGTCCGATCTATGGTGCAGTTGTTAATACATTGGACTATCAGCCCACTGGTCCGATTTAAATCTCAAGGACCGCAGCCATCAGAAAAAAAAAAAGACACTCAACTACTCCCCTTCTCCATTCAACATTGGTGGGGGTAGCCGTGGTGCAGTGGTAAACATCACCGACCCTCGAGCGGAAGGTTTGTAGTTCAAAGTCGTTCCATAGCCAAGAAAAAACAATTCCTATACGTAAAAAAATATGCAACACAGCTGTTGTGAATGAGAGTGATCCAACATACTGATAAAGGCATAACACTCACAGTACATACATATATTGTCACTCTGTGTGTGCAATTCTAATATAACACCATAAGTGCATGAAACAGTTGCTGAGAACTACAACCAAAGTGAAATTTCGGTCGGTTCCTCTTGAATCCTATCTAGGACAACCACCCTTGGAGAGTAGTGAACGAACATCTACGATCCAAAACACTGCACTCCGTGGTCCTACATCCTCAATGGCTGGGTCATGATGATGATTCTTTACAACAAAAATAAATACTCAATCCAATCGAACCAAGAATGGCCAAGCTTCTCTCAATCACCCATGTTGTGTGTGATTTATTTTTTAGAAAGGTCAAATTAAACTCCATTTTATTTCCATTCCAAACGGCGTACGCTGAGAAACCTTTTCATGGCAAGTATACTACGGGGGGTTTTGCCAGTACCTCGCCGAGGAGGGACGCCGCGAAATAAATCTTCGTTGGCGTTGGTGTAATCAGGGTTCAAACTCGCTCATCGTGCTTCGGAGTCCAACAAACTAACCACTGCGCTCTCAAAGTACTGGGCACTACAGCTTAACAAAAAATACGCAAAAACACACATTTTACGTGCGGGCAACTACTCGTCAGTGTCTGTTGGAATATTTTACTACATTTGTCCGAGTACGGTGAATTAAATCGTTAATTTGTAGGTCACTCTAAAACCCGAAAAGCTTTGAGCTTTTCATCGATATCAATTGTAAATGGTTGTTATGTCCATTCCCATTGTTATATCAATGGTTGTGGAAAACATCGTGAAATCGGGAATAAAGGGGCCTCCACGACGCTCTTTGGCATTACAGTACGGAGGTACACTACCGCCTACTGATAGCCAAATCGTTACACTTCCTGCTTAGAAGCAACAATAGAACTTGTTGGGTACTCGCCTTCAACAGGTGCTGAGAATCGCATACTAGTGGGGAGGGTGCTCACCAAGTCATAACGTTTTTAAGAAGCGGGGTTAACAAGCCCTTTATCTTTTTGAAGAGTTTCTGAACTCAGTTTACACCACCAAGTTATTTAGTATTAAGATTATAAAAACAAAAGCCTTGTGCTAAATCTAAAACTAAAGCCTTGTGCTAAATCTGGCGTCCAACGTGGGGCCGTGTGCTAAATTCTTAGTTTTGCTTAAATTAATTCTAGAATTCAAACAGTAGTTTTCCCACTAGCACCGTGGGCCTTGGAAGAATTCGAGATCCGATTGTTTTGCAAACCTCTCCAAATGGGTTCAAGGGTATTTTATGATATCTTTGATACTGAGACTGCAACTATTGCTATTTTTTTGGGGTAGGTTCTAGTTCACCATAAAATTTAGAAAAAGAAGGGGAAGCAATTCAGTTGGTTACTTCAATAATTTTGTAAACGTACTCCGTAACATAATTTTTTTAGGGTGCCAAGAGGATGGAGTACATATACAATAGGAGAACATATGTAATTGTTGAACATGCAAGATAGTTATTCCATCACTATTGTTGTGTCCGAATACAACTATCGTGCCAAGCGGCTAACAATTCAACCAACGGGGAACAACTTCACTCTTTTGCGGTGTCACGATCTCTCTTTTTCCTCTGCCACCGCCATCATCGGTCGAACCTATCAATTCCTCTGCACTTTCTTTTATTATTTTAACTTTGTAAGTTATGTGATACATTAAAATCATATTAAGGTCGGAACTGAAGTACCTTTCACAACTGAGTAAAATTACTTCACTGGCGACGAGGATGGGATCATTCAACTAGGATCAGATTCCGGCACAGATCAAATTATTAAAAGGAAGTGGACGAGGAAGTTGTACAAGCGCAGAGACCCAAAATGGCTGCCACAGGTTCTATTGAACATTTCGACATAACTAACCCTGCAGCTTGGAGTTCGTATAAACGCCGGTTCGAGAAGGCAGCAAGTTCAATCACTGACAATGTGCTAGAAAAGGCAACATTCTTGACAGTGTGCGGCCCAGCGTGCTTCGGCTTGATCGAGGCACTTCCAAGGAAAGTGGAAGACGTGGCGTACGTGAATTACGTCGTGGAGCCTTCCAAACATTTCACATCGACACCTTCTGAAATTGCCGTTTTTTCCAAGTTTTTCAAGAGAGATCAGCAGACCAATGAGATGGTCGCCGAATATATTGCAGAACTTCGTCGATTAATCATTGACTGCAACTTTGACAGTGACGTTATCGACCGCACGCTCCGAGATAGATTAGTCTGTGGACTGAAGAATACCCACTTACAGCGGAGTCTATTGGCAGAAAACAAAATCACACTACAGCTAGTGCAAGAGAAGGCAGTGACAGCAGAGACAGCAGCTAAAAATCAACAAGAGGTCCAAGGGAATTTACAGATTTTGTCACCCACACAACAAATACATGCAAGTCATATGAAGAAAATGACGGACGCAGGAGGCGGCGGGAAATTCTCGAGCAGTTCACCAAAATGTAAGGGGTGTGGCACCAACCATACCCGAGTTGATTGTCCATTCAAAGCCGCAAAATGTAATAAGTGCGGAAAAGTAGGACATATAAAGAGAGTATGTCAAACGAAGCAGAGTTCAATCAGTGTAAATGTCAAAGCGAAATTCATCAAGTGAATTCCATTCAGCCAAACAGGATTGCGAAGAAGGTAGCCACAGTAAACATCAACAGCGTTGATTGTCAGTTCGAAGTTAACAGCGGGTCGAGTTACACCTTTATGGCCGAAACAGATGCAATCAGAGTCTGGAAACAAAACCCACCGAAAATCGTTGAAATTGGGTGGGCGTTTCTGAACGCCGCTGGGCGTTTCTGATCATGGCGTTCACATTATTCGTTCACCGCTAGCTGCACAACTGGAAAAATATTCATCACTTTTCTCGGAGGAACTGGGTACGTATGTGGGGGAGGAGATTAGACTCACGCTCAACCCAACCGTGCGCCCGATCAAACTTCCAGCCAGGAAGGTTCCTTATGCACAACGGCAAGCGTTCCTTATGATCAACAAGCAAGTCAAACAGGGAATTTTAGAGCCGACCGATTACAGTGACTGGCTGACACCTATAGTGACGGTTGCTAAGTCTGACGGTTCCGTTCGCATCTGTGGGGATTACAGGTGCACAGGCAACAAGGCACTAACACCCCACTGTTATCGAATTTTGGCATCCATGCCAACAGGCAACATGTTTACTAAAATTGATTTAGACCAGGCGTACGAGCAAATGGTCATGGATGAAGAATCATCAAAAGTCCTCACATGGGTGCATACAAGGTAAAAAGAATGCCATTTGGAATCTCCACCACCCCAGGGATTTTCCAGAAGCGCATGGAGTAGTGGGTACCATGGGGTAACAGTCTATTTTGGTCAAGACTCAACGAAACTGCTGAAGAGATTAGAGGTAGTTTTCCGACACTTGCGTTGCGCGGGGCTGTGTATAAGGAAGGACAAGTGCAAGTTTGATTTGTCCTCTACAACCTTCTTGGGCTACGACATCGATCATCGTGGGGTCCGGCCGTCAGACGACAAGGCTCGGGCAATTCAGGAAACACCGTTCGGGCAATTTACTTTGTAAATTACTTGATACATTAAAATCATATTACGGTCGGTATCTTTCACAACTGAGATCTTTCACATCCTTCAACTGTACTTATGATACACTCAATTAAGGTGGTGAGGTGATATAATTCTGACCATCAATTGTGGGAATAATAATACATGAGTACATGTTTAAACGAATTTCAAGTGAACGCAAATGTTTAAAACTACTTGAAGTCCATAAAGGACTAATATGTATATACTAAAGCGCAAATTCTACAATTTCAACATTCAGTTTAAACTATAGAGCAATGAAGGGCGTCGCACAAGGATCCAAAGGCCCCCGTAAAGCAAAATGTCGAAACCATTCGCCTGTCCAATAAATGTCAATTATTCTCAATTTGTAGGATACGAAGGATTAAACTCGTAGACACAAACCGAGCGTGTGGAGTAAAATATAAATACAGTCACTAACCGGGACAAAAGACTTTATTGTCTGAAGGTAATGATTACACTGAATGTGGAACTATCTATTCTGCTTACAGTTGAGACAAAGATACAGTATTTTCATGAGAGTTCTATCAGATGCGTTGTCTCTTCATCACAAAGCTGTGAAATTGTAAGGGAACTCTGCGCTTTGCTTAGTCATCTACCATTATTGAATAACCATTATTGTGGAAAGTATGACGAAAGGTGGTATTACCTTACAATGTAAACAGCTGATGAAGCGCTGTAAATTCGGTGGATAGAAGTGATTATGGAAATCAGTGCGTATCAACGTCATAACGTAGCATAAATTACTACCATAATGGCACTATCTACTAGACCTACTATACATTCCCTCGCTATTATTTATTAAAGGGCGGACTTCGTGCAATCTTGTGGTCTAAATGGTCCAAAAAGAAAATATTTACTCGTTCAAATGTCCTTTCACTAGATGTAGCTTTCTCAACATGGTACACAAAATGTTTGGCACAAAACATGATGAGATATCCTCTTACCTCAGGTCAGAGTAAGCAAATAAAAACGTGCACTCCTCTGTGTTCTTAGACTCGTCCACAAAGTGAAAGTCAACAAGGACACCCAGGAAACAAAAACATTTACTAAACGCTACAATATTCCTTCTTAGACTCGTGTCCCCAGGACTTGGAGGCTTATACAAGCAATAACGACTTGCTTCAGCGCGACTTATGTTGTGAGTGGGACTGAGCTTATAGCTCATCAAGTTCGCCGAGATTGTTTCTGCACCCAATTTCGTTTCCGTTTTCTCCACGGTCAGTAGGGAGAGAAAGCTAATTCCGGACGACTGGTTCGTCATTTTATTTTATTGCTTTTAGTCAATTAGTGGCTTGTTAATTGCTCTCGACTTGTAAATAAATATTAAATGAGAGGCCGATTGTGGACACTTAAAGAAAAACGTCCATTATATATGTATGTATCTAATGACGTGTCATTAATGACAGGGACATTTGACACTGAGTGTAAAAATACAATTTTGGGGGTTAAAGATGTTTGTACTCGTACATTAGGGCAACTGAAGGGAAAGAGAATATATTGGTATCATGCGTATTGGGAACACATCCTTCGGGTGGCTTCTATGTACATACATGGATTGATTTGTATAGATACAGGCAAGGATTTTTTTCAATTGAATGAAATTAAAAAGTCGATCGGCCGGGGTGGCCATGGTGCGGTGGTAAACATCACTGACTGTCGAGCGGAAGGCCAGTAGTTCAAAGTATGTCCGTAGCCGAGAGATAAAATTCCTATACGGAAGAATTGTGCAACAGAGCTGTTGTGAATGGGAAGTGATTAAAAATACACTCGCAGTATATGGTCACTTCAAATTCATACTCTGTGTGTGCAGTTCTAATATAATACTTTAATGGCAATGAACATCTGCTGGGAACTACAACCAACTTGAAAATTCAGCTGAGTTCCTCTCGTCCTATTTAGGACAACCACCCCTGGATAGTAGTGAACGAACATCTACGACCCAAACCATCTGCACTCCGTCCAGGTTGTGTGACAAACATCGAACTGTAAAAACGTCTTAGTGAAACTCCGTCGAATGAATAAATGCCTAAGACGGAATTAAAAATTCTTCTTAATAAGTTGAAAACACGGAATACTTGCGGTATAGATAAAATTTTGCAGATGCGTGGAAAATTGCAAAAGTAATCCTTAGCTATAGTCCAATAAGTTTGCAGGGTACAAATTATAGTAAACCCGAAAACATATCCTAATGAGCAGTTTAGGTTGAGGAGTGACCAAGGTACCGCCCATCAGGTACTAAGGATTTGTAATAGCATTAAGAAAACACATTCTGCACCTGGAATGTGAAGTCCCTTAACAGACTAGGTGCCGGCGATCAATTGGAGCGAACCCTCAGCTACAATAAAGCGATGGGATGAACCAGGAGACTGCTACAAGGAGAACAAACAACGCTTATTCGGACGCGGATTCGTTATTCGAGGAAGTCGTAAGCGAACGCCTCATAACAATCCGCATCAAAGCTAATTTTGATATGCACTCACGCCCCAACCGAAGAAAAAGACAATCGACTCAAAGAAGAATTATTAGAATGTCCCAGCTAGGACCCAAAATTAGTTCTAGGAGATTTTGAGTCAATAACGGCGGAATTTTAGCCTACACGACACCACGTACGGAAACGGACATCGGCTATTCGATTTCCTGGCGGGCGCCAGGCCTTTTGGCTAGCACACGATTCCCGCCTCTTGATATTCGCAAAGGGACCTGGCGATCACCTGATCAGTCTATCACTAATGAAATTGATCACGCTGCGATCGACGCCAGCATCCTAGATGTACGAACTTTCCCAACAGCCGACTCGGATCACTACCTTGTTGTAGCCAAGGTATGAATGAAGATATCAAGGATGGCACGGAGTCGAGCTGGACAACGAAAGTTTGACGTCGGAAAGCTATAATCGCAGGAGACCGCATGGACCTTTGCCGATCGAGTTTCTCTCAGCATCTCGTAAACGAATTTCAAAGCTCAAGAATAATAAAGGCGCGGGCGCAGTTGGGCTATCTACCGAGCTATTTAAAGCGGCTGGAGGTGATCGGGTAGGGCGCATGCACCAGCTCATCTGTAAAATATGGTTAGAGGAAAGCATGCCTGAGAAATGGAGTCTCAGCATCGTGTGCCCGATCCACAAGAAAGGAGACCCCTCTGACTGCGTCAACTACAGAGGAATAAGTCTTCTTAACATCGCCTATAAAACGTTTTTTGCCGCTTTGTGTGAACGCCTGAAGTCTTTTGTAAATAAGCGGATAGGTCCCTATCAGTGCGAATTCAGGCCAGGGAAGTCCACCTTCGACCAAATCTTCACACTACGGCAGATCCTGGAAAAAAACAATCAATTTCAAGTCGACACTCACCACCAATTTATCGACTTCAGAACCGCTTACGATAGCGTAATTAGAGAAGATCTATGCAACGCTATGCCTACCTTTGACTTACCTGCTAAACTCGTCAGACTATGCAGGATGACCTTGGAGAATGCTCGCTGCTCCATCCGAATCGGTGAACACCTTACCGATAGTTTTGATGTCAAAAAAGGATTTAAGCAGGGCGATACGCTGTCGTGTGATATCTTCAACATCATATTAGAAAAATTACTGGCCAATACAAGAGGCGAAATCTACTTCAAATCCTCGCAACTCCTTGCATACGCCGACGATATTGTCATAATAGGTAGATCACAACGAGATATCAATGAGGCGTTTGCGAGTATTGAGATGGCTCAGAAGGCAGTTGAGTAATAGAGCCCTCTCCCGAACGACAAAGTTGACTCTACATAAGACCCTTATCATCCCGGTCCTGCTGTACGGCGCAGAAGCATTGACACTATCAAAAGCGGATGAGGAGGGCCTTGGTCCGTTCGAGAGAATGATTTTGCGCATGATTTTCGGGCCTATAAACGCAGACGGGGGATGGAAGAAAAGATTCAACCACGACATTTACGGGCTGTCGGGCGTTTACGGAATCAACGCCTAAGATGGCTAGGCCATGTAGAGCGAATGGGCACCACAGGTCCAGCCCGGCCGCACTTAAGATGGCGCACACAGGTGGAAGGTGACCTCAGCCAACTGGGTGTGCGGCAATGGAAAAGGCTAGCAAAAGATCGTGCTTGTTGGCGGGGGATGTTGGTTGAGGCCCAGGTTCACCCCGAATTGTAGCGCACGTTAAAAAGTAGAAGGAGAAGTATGATATTTCGGTAGAAAGATATGAATATTTCACAGTTCTCTTAAGTGACTATGCAAATTTTGCAATAACATATTTCGTAAATTTAAAATTAAATAAATGATCACCCTATCACCGTACCACAAGTAAGGAAATTACACCTTTTCGCAATTTTCCGGCGTTTTTCGACAATTAAAGAACAAACTTTTGAAAAATCACTATATTTATTTAAAAGCATAATAGGTTACCTCGAAACTCCCACCTACAGTGGATTGCACATACATACACACAATAACCTGAATATTGGGTAGCAGGATGGTAAGGGCCCACAAATGTTAATAGGTTATTACCTCTTGATGTACACGTAAAAAAGGAAGTAAGTTATCAACGTTTGAAAATGGGGCTTATTTGGTTATCCCTTACGACAGGTTTGGAATAATAAACTGTTCGAAGTCTCGCCCCATCGTTATTATAGACCACGTCTTATCATAAAAAGTAAAGTAAAAAAGGAACTATGTACATACAATAATCTCTTGGAAAATAAGTAGTATGCATAGTCGATAGAGACTCACATTGAAAGTAATTTAAAAAACACCTCGTTTTCGATACTTAGACGAAACGTGACACAAATCGATCAGGGGATCAAAGTGCGTCACACTCTCGCAAGATATCCAGTGCAAATCCAAAAAAGTAGAACTAAGAAATCCACGAGTGGTGGTCTCTAATTTATTCAGAAATTAATTTATTACGTCAAGATACCCACAATCTAATCCCTTTATTTCACTTCTGCATAATATTGCCAATATCTGCCTCTATACCAAATACTTGCTCTTATTATCGTGGCTCTGAAGGCGTTTGTCAAAGTGAACGGAAGGTCCCCTGTGGTCTTTAATTATCGATCAAAAAGATTTCATTAATTTTAATTAGAGACCCGATCTTTTTGTCACCGGAATGTCTAATGAAAGCCTTTCTAATGCCATCCCGAATACAGTTCCTTTGACAGCGCCTTTAGGGTGTGCAATCAATTTTTAATTTATTCCCCATTTCACGAAAAGCATTCAAATTTTACCTGGAGCAGGTGACATCAAAGTGATTTGATGAATACTGGTGCAAGGTAGTAGTACGTGTGGCTGCAATGAGCACTTTCAAAGCGAACGAAACGAATAAGTATTCATTAAATTGAAACTTATCTCATTGTTAAAGTTTGATTGATTATAAATCCAAACGCTGGCTGTGGACAAAGTGAATCAGTTTAATGAGAAAAGATATCCTGTCGATGAAGAACCAGTGGAAAACTGTTCGATGGTGAAGTGATTTGGGAATGCATGTAAGGAGTCATCGTTATGAAAAAGATTATAAATCAGGAAAAGCAGAAAGCTGTAGTCAAAGTCTAATGTAGCTCTTGATACAGTCCAGGGTAACTCTGGGCCAAAAATGCTACATCACACATAACATGGGTGATTTAGAGAAGCTTGACTCTGGTCCTTCATGGACTGTAACGCCACCAATTAGAAAACCCTGACATGTGCGTTACAGAAGGAATTCTCAGGTTGCATGTCGTCGGCTGAAATTCATTTGTCACTTAAGACCCGCCGCAAGAAGCCTACTGAGTCATTGCCGGACTACTTACATTATCTGATGGAAATCGCGAAACCAATCGCGCTCGATCAAGAGAGTCTGATCAAACATTTGACTGAGGGCATTTCGGATTCCCGTCACAATTAATCAACCCGGCTAGATCGTTGGACTGATCGACGAAGTGCTTGAGCGGTTGCAGAGAAATAAAGTGTTCATAACGCTGGCCTTGAAGAACGGGTTTTTCCGTGTCCCGATGGATCCAGATTCCCGTAAGTACACTGCGGGGAACCGAGTGGCCTGGTGATCCCGCGTGCGCGCATTACCCTCGCGACCCTTTTAGTGGAACATGCGGGCCACTGAAAATGTATGTATGTATACCATCACCTCACTCGAAAGACCAAAATCATGCTTTACAAAACGCTCATTCTGCCAGTCTTGCTGTACGGAGCCGAAAGCTGGACGATAAGCAGGACAGCGGAGCTGATTTTGGGTTCTTTCGAAAGAAAAATTCTGCGCCGGATATTTGGTCCTGTCTGTGAGGAAGGTGATTGGAGAAAATGACACAACCGCGAACTCTACGACCTGTACCAAGATGTGGATGTAGTCCGGAAGGCAAGGATCCGTCGACTACACTGGCTCGGCCACATCGAGCGCATGGACATCAACGCTAAGAGGGTCTTCGACTCCGAGCCTCCTGGTTCGAGAAGAAGAGGAAGACCGAACCTCCGGTATAAAGACCAAGTAATCGCGGATGTAAGACATCTTGGTCTTGACAACTGGAAGCAGCGTGCCCGGGACCGTCAAGGATGGAAGGCAGCTATAGTTCAGGCTCAGATCCTCCATGGATCGCTGGCCTGATAAGTAGTATACCATCACCTACCCGCTTTCTCTATTAGATTGTTTTTCATGAGCCGCATAAATGCACAAACATGGTTAGTGGAATTAGGTACTCGTACCTTGCAAGAGTACACTGAGTACCGCGAGTACCGACCGAAAACTATTGTCTGCCAAAAACCCACAACTACTAACCAAGCCATGAGCTAGACAAAAGCAAATTTTTGAAATCATGTTTAGTGTGAGCTGATATGATACCCCTCATTGTTTATACATTCATACGTACACAGCAAAAGCAAGACCATTAGTCAGACGTTTACGTATATCCACCGGTGTGCTAACATAATCCTCGTATCAGTACTTGTATCTACTTGCATCCTTTCAGCAAACTATGAATTACCTACCATTTTAGAAACAGCAATATACGGCGGATAACTTACAGAATGTGGAGGTCTATGCCGTGCACCACGGAAAACTCCGAATCCAGTTGGTTTTCACTTAGGCGGCTGTCTTGAAGCACCCAATAAACAGGCAACAAATTGTTGCTTGTATGAAGCTGCCTGCAAGAGATATACAGCATGTTGTGGTATCCCCAGGATTGTATTCTTTATTCACTATACGGTAAGCTAATTCAGAAACTTTTCATCTGGTAAGCCTTTAGTAAAGGATGCGAGTTTCCGGATGAACTAGATACAAGCCAATAAACGTATGAGAAAGGATATAGGGGTTTTCCATTAACCGTGTCCTTACTTTGAAATACATATAATATAAAGAGTTGTGTGAGATATGACAGAAATCTTCATTGCGGATTAAGTACGTTGTCATGCATATTAAAATACGCTTCACGGTTTAACATATCATATTATGATATATTATCAATTATCATTTTGAAAACATCTAGTGTAACGCTCGATGTGTACATTGCGCTGTATTATTGTGCATGCCATTCAATTGAAGCCACAAAAGTGATTTTTCATAGCCCGATACCAATGGTGATTTTCGTTTTGGAACAATATACCATGATACCACCTAGCCGAGATACACAAAAACAGTAGGTTTACCAGGATAACTTGAAATGGATTATCCTTACTTACTTCTTACCTGATAACCATCCGTGGACGATCTGAGCCTTCCATCCTTGACGGTCCCGGGCACTTACTTACTTACTTAGATGGCGCTATAGTTTGGGGTGTCCCAATCAACAAGCCTCTCCAGCCGGCACGATCTTTGGCCAGCCGCCTCCAGTGCCGCACGCCCAGTTGGTTGAGGTTCTTTTCCACCTGTGCGCGCCAACCTTAAATGCGGCCGTCCTCTGCTGCGTCGTCCCTCGGGGTTGGAGTCGAAGACTCTTCGGGCCGGAGCGTTGATGTCCATTCGCTCTACATGGCATAGCCATCTTAGACGTTGGATCCGAAGACGTCTAACTAGGCCGATGTCGCTGTACAGCCCGTAGAGTTCTTGGTTGAATCTCCTCATCCACTCTCCGTTTACACAAGCGGGACCAAGGATTGCACGCAGAATTTTCCTCTCGAAACGCCCACGAGCCTCTTCATTCGCTTTTGATAACGTTCAAGCCTCAGCGCAATAGAGGAAGACCGAGATGGATAAGGTTTTGTAGAGGGATACCTTAGTGTTTCGAGAGAGGGCTCTACTACTCAATTGCCTCTTGAGCCCGAAAAAGCAGCGGTTGGCAAGAGTTATTCTGCGCTTTATCTCAGCGCTGGTGTCGTTGCTGCTTGTCACTATCGATCCAAGGTAAACGAAGTCCTTAACTACTTCAAAAATATATTCGTTCTGACCAAGACGTAGGTGTTGCGCGTCTTTCTTGGATGACAGCATATATTTGGTCTTGTCCCCATTTACCCTTAGACCCTCTTTAGCCGCTTCTGTTTCAATTCTTGCGAAAGCCTTATTGACGTTTTGCTTTGTCCGTCCAATAACGCCAATGTCATCTGCGTAGCCAAGCAATTGTGTGGACTTGAAGTAGATCGTAGCTCTTGTATTGGCCGCAGAGTCCCGTATGATATTTTCAAGAATAGTGTTAAAGAAATCACATGAGAGTGCGTCACCCTGTCTAAAACCTTTTTTAACATCAAAGGGGTTAGTTCACCTTTATGGAGCAGCGAGCGTTCTCCATAGTCATCCTGCACAGTATGACGAGCTTGGCAGGAATGTTAAAACATGACATGGCTCTGTAAAGCTCGTCTCTATAAACACTGTCATACGCGGCTTTAAAGTCGACAACAAGATGGTGCGTGTCGACCTGGAGTTCATGGGTCTTCTCCAAGATCTGCCGTAGTGTAAATATTTGGTCCATCGTGGATTTTCCTGGCTTGAATCCACACTGGTAGGAACCAAGAACGGTTTCAGACGCTTACACAGTACGGCAGAAAGGATCTTGTACGCAATGTTCAGGAGACTTATCCCTCTGTAATTGACGCAGTCATAGGGGTCTCCTTTCTTATGGATAGGGCAGAGATTCCATTCATCGGGCATGCATTCTTCCGACCATATCTTGTTGATGAGTTTATGCATGTTCCTGACCAGATCATAGCCAGCTGCTTTAAACAGTACCGCAGGGAGTCCGTCTGCTCCAGTAGCTTTATAAGACTTAAGTTTCGATGTCGATATCTTAACATCATCTAGGTCGGGTGAATGGTTCGTTCGTTCTGCCTGACTATCATCGCCGTTATACAGTATGCAGAAGCGGTCCTTTCACAATCTGCAGGCTTCTGCTCTGGCTTTATAGCCTAGGCATGTTCGTTTTACTTTTTGGCAAAATCTTCGAACGGCGTTCCTGCAATAACATCTCTCCATTTCCTCGATCTCGCAGTGTATGCCATGTATGTCATCAAACCAGGCAGTGTATGTCATCAAACCAGGGGTTTCTCAAAGGTGGTGGCTTGAGACCGAGTACATCTGAGGCGGCCTCTCTAATGGCGTTCTGATAACGACTCCATTGCTGTTCTATGGCTTGTGCAGATTGCATCGGGACTTGAGAGAGCTTGAGGGAGACTTGATCGGCGAAGGTCCTGGCGGTCTCCTGCGATTGCAGCTTTCCGATGTTAAATTTAGGTGTTCTTACTCGTCTCCGTTGATTCCGAGAAATTCGCATCCGTACCTTGGTTGGCGCCAGGATGCTGGAAGAGTGTCTGCCGTCGATCGCAATGTGATCAATTCGATTGATTGTCGATTGATCGCAAGACCGCCAGGTCACCTTATGGATGTTGAGGTGTGGGAATCGTGTACTTGCTACTACCAGATTATGTCCCGGCATAAAGTCCACTAGCCTTAGTCCGTTTTCTGATGTGGTGTTGTGTAAGCTGAGCTTTCCAATGACCCGTTCAAAGATAGCTTCCTTACCCAGCTTCGCATTGAAATCTCCTAGAACGATTTTGGTGTTATAGCTGGGGCATTGGGCATATGTTCTGCCTAGGAGATCATAGAAGTCGTCTTTATATCGGTCATCTTTTTCCTCTGTGGGGGCGTGGACACATATTAAGCACGCTGCTTCCAATTATCAAGACCAGTCTGTCTTACATCCGCGAATACTTGGTCTTTATATCGGAGGTTCGGTCTTCCTCTTTTTCTCGAACCAGCAGGCTCGGAGTCGAAGACATTGGCCGAGCCAATGTAGTCGACTGATCTTTGCCTTCCGGACTATTGACACATCCTTGCACATCTCGTAGAGTTCGCGGTTATGTCTTCTCCTCCATTCACCTTCCTCACAGACGAGACCAAAAAATATCTGGCGCAGATGTCAATGGTGTTCGCTCCGTACAGCAAAACTGGCAGTATAAGCGTTTTGTAAAGTATAACTTTGGTTTATCGAGTAAAGAGTTTTGAACCAAGTTTTTTGGACAAACCAAAGCCGGATCTCCATTGTGGTGTCATTTCTGTAGTTTACGTTTGTAATGGGTTATACATTCTGCAAATACGACAATTTTGCTTAACCACGAGGCTGTTCAGACAAAAATGTGCTTCTTCAATGAAGACGACCTTTACGTCAAAAGTTGGACCTATTTTCAAAACCTGTAAGACCAAAGGTGCTAACGTCCGACGAGTGTAGAAATTCCGGGGCGAACAGTAGACAAGACCGAGCTTGGTGTCAAAGCCAAGTTAATTCAGCATTTGTTCCAACTCTCACCTATGCTGCTGTTGGAGTCGATGACGGAGGATCGAGTGGCCTGGAGATCCCGCGGGCACGCATTACCCCCGCGACCCATTTAGTTGATCATGCGGGCCACTGAAAATGTATGTATGTATGTAAGCCTTCAACAAAAACATGTAAGTAGATATAAATTAAAGGTGATACTCATACAGCAAAGATTACAGATATGGTAATCTTCAAATAATGATTAAGAAATCAAGTGAAAAATTGGTTAAGATACAAGCAAACTGTTGGACAGAGCTTCTGCTGTTGTCCTAACGAGCACGACATGCTGATTCACTTTACCACTAAATAAGTTGTTCCTTTATTTACCGGGCACCCAATATACAAATGTCCACAAAACCCCATCTCCAAACAAAAAGGCAAATGACCAACTCTGACATTGTCATACCTTTCATGGTACAAATATTGCTCTTCATTACTTTCTATAGAAAAACTTGCAACCGAAAAGGAAAACTTTTACTTTCCCTCCATTTTGAACATTAATTGCCATCCGGTAGTGTAATTTCATAATATGGCTCGTTATGAATGCAAATACGGTTTAAGTACCAACGCCGGCATGCGGCTATTAACAAGAAATTTAACATCAGGACGGAGTTACAGGAAACGAGGAGCAGGTGTGAAAATTCGGGGAACTTTCTTGGGAACTTACTTTGTGGCCAATTAATGGTTGCTAATGTCTTACAGGCTTATGGTGGGTAATTCAATCTAATGAAGTGTTTAATCAACAGTTCAGTGGGATCAGGAAATGTGCCTTAAATATTGTACATGAGTTTTCAGGGGAGACAAGCACGGCATCCATACACATTTAATCTCATTCATATCTTCCATGATTGTCGGCTACTTCTCAACTTTTTTTCTGTTACCTGTTGGTAGGTAGGTAGGAAGAAGTGGCCGCCTGGTATCAGAGCGACCAAGAACCAATAAACGCGTGTGAGCCATTTTGATGCCACTACTCAAGTGTCTTAATAATTTTGCAGAAATCTACGTTACTGAAATTTGTAACTCGTCAGAGAAGGCTTTGCTGACTGTGCGCTGTATGGCTCTAGCTAGAGTCGGGCGTTCGCATAGGAAATGGTTAAGGGATTCCTTTTCCAGCGGGTTCTTGCAACTTTGGCTGTTTGTGTTAAATGGGATGCCTAATAGCGTGAGTGCCGACAGGCCAATGGCCAGTACTGATAGCTGCAATTCTGGCATCTCATGTCGAGTTCTGTCAGTTAGGTTGTGAGTCCTTTTTGTTTTTATCTTTCTTGATGGGACACAGTTACTCAGGGTGTTTCATCTGGAGTTCGCGTTTTGAAGGAAGTGTTAAAGCATTTGTCCCTTCACCAGTCCTATGGGAGAACATGCTACCTGCGCGGCCCTACGGATTAGGGGCATAGGAAATGACCCAATGCTATACTAGCATTCTTAACCACTTCAAAGTACTCGATATACCTCTGTACCGATGGCTCTAAGATGGAGAGACTGGTAGTGGATTCTTCTCCAACCTATGATTTAGACTCCCAAATCCTTGCAGTTTGTACCATGTGGAATAGAGGCTCTTGCATGGCCTAGGATCAAGGTTAATGATATTAGACATAACTTGCACCGATAGCAATAAAATCCCTGGCAGCGGTAGCCAACAAATCAAAGACTGGAGGTTCCCGGGCATAGGGATATTCCAGGAAACTGCGCGGCCGATGAACTCGCAAGGTTAGGGTCAAGCACAATCAGTCTTCCAAAAGCTCATGATAAACCATCGAACTATAGAGGCTACCAACCTCCTATGGAACGAAAGTAACATCGGCTTTATCACTAAACAATTCTGGCCTAAGCTAAACTTAGGACGCACCAGGGACACTGTGGCAACCAAAAGGCAAACCTAAAGCACTATAATGGGTATCATTACAGGTCACTGCGTCATTGGAAAACATGCCGTCAAACTAGGGCTACCTGCCAGTGACTTCTGCCGCGGCTGCATAGATGAGTAGGGAGAGGAATCAATTTACCACCTCCTCCGCTCATGCCCCTTTTTTGCGAATCGCAGGAGGATCTTCCTCGGCGCGCCCTTTTACGATAACTTAAGTGAGCTGATATAAAAATAGCTCAAATCCATGGCTTCATCAGAAGCACTGATTGGTTTTGAGGTGGCGGATCTAGGTAATGTGTGTGTAATGGACCGACTTCGACCTACATGTTGCATATGCCAACCACTAAAGCCTTACCTAACCTAACATATGGATACACACAAAAAAAAAACCAAGGCGAGGGTTCGAGTAAGGAGGCAGTCAAGGATAATACCGAAACCTTATACTAGGGCCAGGGTTATACGGATTTCACAATATGTACATCTTTTTCATTCCATTAAAAATTACATCGTTCAAACTAAAGGATTTAAAGGAACAAATGTTTTGTTGTACGCCACCAAACTGAATTACATATAAGCGCTTGTGTCAAGTTCAACGCCACCCTGTCTGTATGCCAACAGCAGACGAAAGTTTTTATGCGAACTGTCATCCATCCCAATAATCCCACAGCACATATTATTCAAAAAAAACTCACCCTAAGCGTTGTTAACTACCTCCCTGTCTGCCTGCCTATAAAGTTGGCGCTTATTTGGCTTCTATAGCTCCTGCAGTAGTGTTTCTGGGGACATTGGTTCCCGCCACAGGCTGGGGCTTTTTGTGGAGTAACATTCCCTTCTTTCTTCATTTGTCTTTCACTACATTTTCCACTTTACTGTCGCACTTGTTCATCAAACCAAAAGACAAGTTTAATTGTTCGGCTTCCTTCTCACGATTACTCCAATGTGCCTTTAAGCTATATACATAGAAGGTTCAATAGGTGCAGAGTTGACTATCGCTGTACCCCGTTAGAATAATTCCATTTCCTTGACACGAGAAGAGATAAGCCAAACAATCTCTAATATGATAATTCGATTAGTACCTATTTCGTTAACTCTCGCCATGAATAAATCACTTCATCAATATTCCACGCCTATTTCAGCTTAACGCCTTTCGCCACAGACTCACCCGCTTACATTACATTAAAAGCTGAAACTGAGGGAACATTGGCTTAAGGGTAACATCCTGTCATGAGGAAAATCGGTAATTGCTTGATGGACATCCAGCCAATTCTGATGTTGCTTGGTGCTGCTGCAACGTTTGCTCTCTTTTTTTGTAACCAAGAAATTCGAACGTGAAAAAATGAACGAATACCGCGAATGGAGGTCATAAAAAGTACGAATAGGTCGCTGGGGTCAAGAAGTCTGATGAGACTTGACACAAAGTAGTTACACACGACATGTGGCAATTAAGTTCCGAAAATTTGTAAACAAATTAAGTTAGTGGCAAAATGTTATTATCGACCTTCACAAAAACCCCCTCTTGCTGTATTCCACACAATGATTTCAACGTGAAATCGATTCGAAGCACCTTTGATAATCCTTCGAAGTTAACTCATTCAGAGCAATGACTACGACTTACTTACTTAGGTGGCGCTACAGTACAGTGTGAACCTGGGCGTCAACCAACAAACTTTTCCAGCGACGCACTCCCACTTCTTTAAGGTCCCCTTCACCTCACCTGTATGCGCCACCTTAGCTTCGGTCGTCATAGGTCATCTTTATGCACGCTTTGAAATCGACGGCTTTGAAATCGACGAGAAGGTGATGGGTGTCAATTTGGTATCCTCGGGTCTTCTCCAAGATCTGACGCAGTGTGAATATTTGGTCTATTGTGAACCAATGTGTGCAGCGACCCGACCCCTTGTTCCTGAGGAAAGAGGAACTTGGACTTCCAGGTTGGCGGCTGTGCTTAGGGGCAACATCCCTATCACGGTAAAAAATGATTTCTTACGAAACAACCACAAGCCTCGGATATGGACGGATACAAAGCTGACGACCCCTGCAAACGATTAAATGACTTGCGAGTCTGCCCCTGGAATGTGAGGTCTCTTAACAGACCGAGTGCAGGCAAAGCAATTATAACCGCACTCTAAGAAGTGCGATGGGATGGGCCAGGCAAAAGATAGAGGAAAAACTGTACTATGGGAATTGCTACAAGGAGAACAAACAGCGCTTATAAGGCGGTATTCGCGGAAGATTCCAAAAAAGGTCATAAGATTTCGGGATTTAACCGAACGCCTCATAACAATCCGCATAAAAGCTAATTTCCGAAACATTAGCTTAATATGCGCTCACGCCCCAACCGAAGAAAAGGTCGATCGACTCAAAGAGCAATCTTACGATCTTCTATACCGAACCTAGGCCCAATGTCCCAGCTACGATACAAAAATAGTTCTAAGAGATTTTAATGCGAAACTGGGCAAAGAGGACATATTTGAGTCGATCACGGGGAAATATAACCTACACGATACCACGTCCGAAAACGGACATCGGCTCCTCGACTTCCTGGCGGGGTGTAATCTCCTTCTGATTACCACACGATTGCCGCATCTCAACATTCACAAAGGAACCTGGTGATCATCTGATCAGTCTACCATCAATCAAATTAATCAAGTTACGATCGGTGTCAGATAATCCTCCAGCATTCTAGATGTACGAAACTTCCGAGGACCCAACATCGACTCGGATCACTACCTTGTTGGAGCCAAGGTACGAATGACGGTATCACGGATGCCACGGAGTCGTTGACGGTTTGACTTCGAAAAGCTACAATCACACGATCCCGCTAGGACCTTTGCCGATCGAATATCCCACAACCTCTCGCAAACTCCAATGACACCGGAACAATCCACAAAATAATAGTGGGAGCATTGCTCACGTGCCATTAGAGACGCTGCCTCTGATGTGTTGGGCTTCAAACAACTAAACCCCTGGTTTGATGAGCAATGCGGCCATGTCGCAAAGCAAACCGCCTACAAAGCTATGGTAAATAGACGGGCAGGAGCCGCTCGTGAACACTACGAGCAGTAAAGGAGGGAGGAACACACGGCTTTAAGGAAGAAAAGAAGAGAGTATGGAAAGGAATGATGTTCGCAAATTTTACGAAAAAGTAAAACGAACATGGGCTACCCATGGGATGAAGACGGATAGATCGTGAGTATTGGTTTTACGTGAGCACCTGCCTTTACGGCCTAATCCCACGGTGGGCCTACCCACGATCGGGACCAAGACAAGTATTGGTCGCTGCCCCAAAGTAGTAAACTACTGCTGGTTCAATTAGCGAACATGTTTGTGGCATGTTCACCGTCTTTGATGAAGACCGAGGCCTACCAACACCTCTTGCATCTGACGCTTTGGAAAAGCCTACGTCAGATGCCTCTTGCAACTGACGCATTGGAAAAGCCTACGGCAGATACCATTTGTTCCCGCATATGGAATAACCACAGCCCCCACGAATCCTTCCTCATCCGACAGGGCCGGAACATCCGGCGAATGACTTAATACTAAATAGTTACCGAAATGTTCCGGGGGTACCCTGTCCCCGTGGTACCAATTTTGTTCAAAGTACATTGGTTTTTACTACGCAACCGAGGTCACTTACAGATAAGCTTCCACAAAAACTCAGCTTACCTCCTTTCAATTCTGAGTGTGCTTCGATTTTAGAACACTCCTACCGGGATATATCTACTAACTTTTCGGCGAGCATAGGAGACTAGCTCCTTTCTCACCTTACGTTACTTGTAGATACTTAGTACTCCGGCGACGGATTTTAGTCGCCTTTTACGACAGGCATACCTACCCCGGGTATATTTTGCCCCCTACCCGGTAGGGGTTGAAGACGGACAACAAGTAGTAAAAGCACAGTCGATGCTGAGAATATGGAAGGAACACTTCTTTTAACTGTTTAACGGCAATGAAAGATCTAACACCGCTGTCAGGCAGAACGATCTATTCGCAACGGATGAAGATGCAAGAGAATTTCGTCTACCCGACCTAGATGAAATTAAGCTGGTAATTTGAAAGCTCAAGAATAATAAAGACGCGGGCTCAGACGGGCTGTCTGCCAAGCTGTTTAATGCGACTGGAGCTGATCTGGTCGGGGGCATGCACCAGCTCATCTGTAAAATATGGTCGGAGGAAAACATGCCCGACGAAAGGAGACTTCTATAACTGCGCCAACTACAGGGGAATGAGTCCCCTTAATATCGCATACAAGATCTTCTCTGCTGTCTGAACGCAATATCTGCATTGTAGCAATCCAAGACTTCCACTAGGTGTTCAGTTTTACATGTTCTGTTTGTATGTATGTTGATGTTACAGTCCACGTAGGACCGGAGCTAAGCTTCTCTCAATCACCCATGTTGTGTGGGATTCTATTTTGCCAAAGGTGGAAGGGACCTACAGTTCCGGTTCCGAACGATGAACTTCGAGAAGCTTTTCATGACAAGGGGGTTTTGTCTGATCTCCGCTGAGGAGAAGAAGCACCGTGAAAACACGTTCGATGACATGGCTGTTGTCAGGGTTCGATCCCGGACCATCGGCGTCAGAGGCCATTTTTAGGTTTGCTCTATATCAAAAGAAGCTCCGTAAAAGAAAACTTAACTGGACACAAAATGAAAAATCCAGTTTCGTACATCAACACCTTTACTCCTGTGCGATGCTACCCACCCATTTCATTTAAGAAAGGAAAATATTGCGTAGGGCTACGTATTACATTCATAATTCACTTATAGATGAATGAATATTAAAGTACAAGCAAAGATTCATTCAGTTACATTCCACCAAAACAATTAATTACACGAACCGAGCCAAGAAGATCATAAATATAAGAAATAACTCAACTACCTGATACAAAAAGCGTACTAGGAAATGAAGTTTGTGCACAAACTTAATTGAAAAACTTTACTTCGCCGGTTATCGTTCCAATCCTTAAAACTCGCTCTCCTCCGGCTTTCATTCGATAAACAGTTAAAGATTTTTAAATTCGATCCCTTTAAACCCTTTACTGCTGCTACAACAGCTATCATTTCAGACTGCCAAAGGATAAAAATCGACTTGGAAATGACAAAGATGCAGAAGATGCAGCAAATGACCATATCCTTGCATGCAAACTCTAATGGGTATCATGGAAGAGATTTGGTTTTCTGTTTTCCTCCCTACAACCTTTGAGCCTTTGTATTTGCTTGTGATGATAGTATAACCAGGAAATGCCGACTCTGCATTCGAAATGATATCTCGGAAAAGGAAGCCACAGGAGCATGTTACACGTGACACTGAAGTGTCAATGTATTCGTATACATACCTCCACATCTAAATGGCAAGGTTTATTTTGCGGATGTGCAAAACGTGACTAAAAGCCCTATTGTGACCGGAGATTTTGGTTATTTTTGTATGTTTTATATGGTCTATAAATATGCTCAATTGTATATAAAGGTCTAGAAAGGTATATAGGAAATTAAGGAGTAGGATACCTCAAGGGTTTAAAGTCATCACTACCAGTGCGAACGTTTCCGCAAAAAGTTCATGGCACCACCGTCATGAATTTAAGTACTTCTAGATATTATGTCTTTTCCTTAAAGTTATAACATTGGCGTGTCCCCCATTCTATTGCACACATAATTCCATGTTAATTGCCCTCCTTATTTGTTGTTTGTTATCCCATACAATCTATGGAAACAAACCAACCAAACATACTCCTACGTAAATCGTCATCGTCACCAAATATCCCTCCCTTCATCACTGTTTCAAGAGCCGCCGTTGGCGTAGACTTCATAGATACCGTCGCTACTAGACAACCTGCCCTCTGAACTTTTGAAGGACTTTGAAGATGGCATTTTTTCTCAAGTGCCCTCCACCAGACAATCGAACCATAGACCAGAATTGGTTTTACCGCCGCAGTGTATAACCAATATTTCATTTTCGGTTTAAGGCCCAACGTCTTTCCAAAAGCTTCTCCGCACGAATAGTGCCACGTAGGCTTTTTTGGTCCTTTCATCAATTTTGTCCTTCCAGCTAAGCTTGGAGTCTAGAATTATGCCAAGTTGTTTGGCAAATTTGCCGGGGATCAGATCGATATCATTCGTATGGGGTATCACTGAGGACTTGAGGAAACTTCCGTGAGGACCTGAAGAAACTTCCGTGAAGTTTAAGCTATCTGCCTCTATAATTTGAACCAATCTTTCGGCCACAAGGAGCCATAGGAGGGGTGATATAACGCCACCTTGTGATGTACCAAGATTTATCTTCACCCTTCAGCTTATTCCAGCTATCGCCGAGTTTATTATACGAGTATTCAGTATTTGCTCAATCAAATTGCAAATTCCCGAGTTTATTTGGGCCATATGAAGGCTGGACACTATTGCCTCAGTATTGAGTTTTAGAAAGGCACCTTACTCTAGGTAAATTTTCTATCGTATAGACTACCCTGTGAAGAGAAGTTCTACCGATTTTCATAAGGAAGGAAGTTACCCAACTTGGGAATGAAAACCATCCTAACTTTCCTTCACACTTATGGAACATAACCCATCCTGGGGCATCAGGAGTAAATGCGCTTTAGCCATGGCAAAATAGCTTCACATGGTTCCTGCAGAATTATCGGATACATGTCATCCATTCCTGGCGCCTTATAGGGCGTATTAACCGCCCATATGATCTTTTTCTCGGTGACAATCTTGTCGGTTGTTTCAGTTTCGTTACATTCCTTTGGCAGCGTGTCCGCCGAACTGAAAGTTCCTGCGTTCTCACGGCCAGGGAAATGACATTTTAATAAGAGATCGAGCATGCTCTCATTTGAGTCTGTCTGTCATCAGACCTCCTAATAGAGGACATCTGTAAGGTAGTTTTGGCAAGGACTTTCCTCAGATGAGCCGCACCCGAGATTTTCAGCATGAATTTTGTTCTATGTATAGATAGATCTAAGAAGAGTAGCTTTTATTGTTGGCGAACTTAACACTAATGCCAATCTTACAGCAAAAATTCTCACCACCAACCGTCTGGGAGTAGTGAGGCCCGTTGAGGCCTTGGGTTGACAATTTCTAAATAGAGGGCTATACTGGAGTCACCATCATCAGACCGTTAAATAGAGGCACACCACAAGATCAGGTTCTGTCCCATATCCTTTCGAACACAAAGAAGCAGCTGTACTCCGAGCGCATATGTAAATAACATTGCAATAGCAATGCAAATACTCCAACACCTTAAGCGACCCAGGCTGGGTACTTTATGTATACTTTCTAAGGCCTTTGTGTTAATCCCAAGAGAACAGAACTAGTACCTTTCATTAAGTAGAACAAAATTCCGACGGCGTGCTCTGTCCTGGAGTCTTGCAAACTCTAATCACTACAATCAAGGAGCCCTAGCATGATTTTTACTCAAGGTAGAATCCAAAACCAAAATGGGGAACTAGTAGTAGAGTCGCAGTCGATGCTGAAGATTGGGAAAGACCACTTCGATGTAGGAGAATTCCATCCACCCGACCTAGACGAAATCAAAACAGCGATATCAAGACTTAAGTCTAATAAAGCCGCGAGCGCAGACGGCCTGTCTGCTGAGCTTCTTAAGGCGACTGGAGATGAACTAGTAAGGTGCATGCACCATCTTATTTGCAAGGTATGGTCGGAGGAAAGCATGCTCGACGAATGGAATCTCAGCATCGTTTGCCCGGTCCATAAGAAAGGAGACCCCTATAACTGCGCCAACTATAGGGGAATAAGCCGGAAGGAAGGCTCGGCAGAGGACGACCGCATCTACTGTGGCGCGCGCAGGTGATAGGGGACCTTAACCAACTAGGCGTGCTGCGCTGGAATCAGCTGGCCAAAGACCGTGCCAGCTGGAGAGGTTCACCACGGACTGTAGCGCCACTTAAGTAAGTAAGTAAGAATGAACGTGTTCTTCTCGGTTGCGTACTTTTAGCTATCCAGTCCTAAACCACATCCGCATCTTCAGTCAGGTACATAAATCATAAACTCCGTCAACAAATGGTGGACAAACGGTGCCATCTGTCAGACAAATAAGTTCCTTGCTCAACCACAAACGAACAAAAGACCTTCTCCTGACCAACAGAGGCATTATATACTCTCATAGGTGACATGTCGCAATGACGTCTATCACAGCTGTATAAATATGGAGGATGAAGAAACGATCCTTCTGTCCCCTGTACATACTCCTCTCTTTTGCGGAAGGATTTATCAAGGTGCACTCTTCTTTGCCAATATAATACGCTTCATCAGAATCCACCTAATGTGGTCCACATAGCCAGCTACCTGACTTATTGACCTAACATAACCCAACGTAACCTATTCTTACTACAAATCCATGCTTCTAAATGGTAAAGCTCAGAGCTTTTGCAATAATAGAACAAATGCGACTGCAGAGCTAACCCATCAAGTACAATATTTTTGGAGGCAGCTATTCTCGCCAGTGGTTGCCGTACGTGCCAACATACTTCGAAAACAGCCGTTTGGATGATGTATGCGGTACTATGATCCTGATTTTCACGACTGATAATTGACCATACCGCGGTTGTTGTCTTTTAGCTGAAGTATGTGACTCCTGTACGTGCTCACAGATAAAACTATATAATAAGTTGCTTAGCAACAAGTTCGAAAAATGTTGAGTATCCTACTCCTAGTGGATATTCGACCACTTTTTCATTAGTGATTTGTGTAACCACCAAAGCAAAGTTGTGTAACTTGAGAAGTTAATGGCCGTCAGCAGTTTCAGGCGTCCTTTAAGCACTGACATGAGAGTAGCCGACTCAAAAAGTATCTTCCAGTTTCTTTGTTGGAGCCAGACTTTTCGGCAACATCGAGACAACCGCATAATAAAATTGGCGCCGGATGAGTATTCATTTACTGATTTCTTTTATAGGTTTCAAACGTCTTTGAACTTCTTTCATCCCTTAGTTCCACCCGAAGGACGTTTGAAGTGCAATGTCTTTTAAAGTGGTTATATTACTTTCTCGCAAAGTTCTCTTGCTTTTATTTTGATTTTGAGAAGACTACGAATTAGGGTTTCAGTTCATCCCTTCGGTATTGAATCGTTAAAGTTTAGTCGTTATGTTGGCTATAAAAATTTGAATAGGGTGCATGTTAAAGTTCAGATACAGGGCATTGACGTTCCTATGCTTAGTACAACGTTAGTATTGATTACCGATAAGTACTCGGAAGTTCAAAGCCACACTGGCAACTTTATGACCGGCCTCTCTCAATAATGTGTGTCAAAGCATACAACGTCTTCAAATCAACAGATAAGGTTAGTAGATGGGACGAAGAAAAAACAACAGGTTTCCACCTTCTATTTTATTATATACAGGGTCGGCCAAACACAAATTTCTTTTTAAAAATGCAATAGAATGAAAAAAATTACATTTTTTCCACGTATTATGGCTTTATTGGTAAGACCAAGCATTCCCAGAGAAAATGAACAACGCTTATTCGGATGCGGATTTTTTATTCGAGGCAGACTCGGGAAAGCTTCCAACATGTAAGCGAACGCCTTATAACTATCCGCATCAAGGCCAATCTCGGCAATATAAGTTTAATACATTTGTGTCCACGCCCACACAGAGGAGAAAGACAACCGACATAAAGTCGACTTCTATGATCTCCTAGGCAGAGCATATGCCCAATGTCCCAGCTATGACATACTAGGAAATTTCAATGTGGTGCTGGGTAAGGAAGCTATCTTTGAACGAGTCATAGGAAAGCACAGCCTACACAACACCACGTCAGAAAGCGGACTAAGGCGGACTTTATGGCGGGACATAATCTCGTGGTAGCAAGCACACCACCTCTCACCTCCTCTCTGGAATGTAGTTGTAAACGAACTACTTATCAAACTGGAGAAAGAAGGCCTGGACGTTGTTGCTTACGCCGATGACGTTGCCATCACAATCTCAGGTAAATACCTATCTACACTGAATGACCGCATGCAAACGGCATTCTCACTTCTATGCAAATGGGCGCATAGTAACGGGCTCAGGATAAACCCAAAGAAAACGGAGCTCGTGCTTTTTACCAAAAAGCACAAAATCCCAGAAAACTGCCCTATCACTCTGCTCGATACCAGGTTAATCTACTCCCCTAGTGCCAAATTCCTTGGCATTATACTCGATAGGAAACTAACTTGGAAGAGCAACACAACTGAAAGCAAAAAAAGCAACAATAGCTCTCTACACATGTAAGAAAGCCCTAGGCAAAAAATGGGGATTCAACCCCAAGATTACCCTATGGCTCTATATCACGGTCGTTAGACCCATACTAATGTATGGAGTGATAGTCTCGAGAAGGTACAAAGGATGGCATGTATGTGCATTACCGGGGTCCTCAGGTCCACACCAACGGCTGCGCTTAACATGATACTAGACCTTACACCACTCGACATTTTCGGCATGCAAATTGACACACACTCGGCCATAAGACTAAAAGCCAACTCGAAATGGGCGAGCTATGTCACTGGCCAATCCTCCATCCTGCAAAACAGGATAACCATGACAGAAAACCTAGACCACACAGAACCCACCATAGTCTTGAACAATAACTTTACGATGATTTATCCCGACAGGAAGAACTGGACCCGCCAAACTCAACTTGATTTCTACCCTGACGGGTCTAAAACCAAAGACGGGGTGGGCAGTGGAGTTTTCTGCAAACAACTCAAGCTACATAAAGCTCTAAAATTACCAGATCACTGCAGCGTTTTCCAGGCGGAACTGTTGGCAATAAAAGAGGCTTTGTCTTGGCTGAAGTGGAACGTAATATCCACCACGGATATTCGCATTCTCACAGACAGTCAAGCAGCCTTACAGTCGTTGGAGTCCTATGTGTACACATCAAAATCTAGTCTCGACTGTCGCAGATCTCTTAATGAGATGGCAGAACAGTTCAACATACAGCTTATCTGGGTACCAGGACACAGCGACATTACAGGTAATGAAAAAGCCGACAAGCTCGCTAAACTAGGAACGACGCTACAATCAATCGTGGCTTGTGAGGGAGTACCCCTTACAACCATTAAACATAATCTGACCAATCTCGCCAGGGCCGAGACGAACCTGAGATGGACACATGGGCATACCTGCGTCATAACCAGGCAAATCTGGCCTCGGCTGGACAGTCAACGCACAAGGAGTATAATCTCCCTAAAAAGAACTGACTTCTACATCGGTGTCATCACAGGACACTGCCTCATTGGCAGTCACGCACAAAAACTAGGAATAGTTCCAAATGATTTCTGCAGAAGCTGTCAGGTCGAGGAGGAGGTTGAATCCATCCACCACCTTCTCTGCACCTGTCCAGCTTTCTGCAAGTTCAGGAAACGTTACCTAGGCTCTTACTTCCTTAACGATCTGACAGATGTTCAGAAAGTAGGGATACTTGATCTTCTTAACTTCTTAAGAAGCACAAAATGGTTCCACGAATAGGGGGGTAAAACCCCCTCGTAGCTGCACAACGGGCCTCCCTGGCCTATGTGCATTCTTCTCAACTCTGGGAAGGCTACGACCCTACCTACCTACCTACCTAAGCACACGATTCCCACACCTCAACATACATAAGGGACCTGGCGGTCTTTCGATCAATCAACAATCAATCAAATTGATCCTATTGCGATCGACGGCATACACTCCTCCAGCATCTTAGATGCTCCTTTCGAGGAGCCAACATCGGCTCGGATCATTACCTTGTTGCAGTCAAGGTACGGATGCGAATCTCTCGAAATCAACGGAGTCGAGTAAGAACACCAAAATTTAACGTCGGAAAGTTGCAATCGCAGGAGACCGCCAGGACCTTCGCCAATCAAGCTTCTCTCAAGCTCTCTCAAGTCCCGATGCAATTTATACAAACCATAGAACAGCAATGTGAGCGCCGTGGCACAGTAGGTAGTGTGTTGGCCTCTGACGCCGATGACACGGGATCGAATCCCGACAACAGCCATGTCATCGAACGTGTTTTTCACGGTGCTTCTCCTCAGCGGGGTTCTGACAAAACCTCGTGTAGTATGATTTATTGTCAAGAAAAGCTTCTCGAATTTCGCAGTTCGGAACAGGCAATAAACTGTAGGTCCTTTTCACCCACGGGAAAATGAAATCACACACAACATGGGTGATTGAGAGAAGCTCGGCTTTGGTCCTTCATGAACTGTAACGCCAACATACATACATTCACGATGAATGATGCTGCGGTACGAGAGTTATCGGGAGCTCATTCACGTGAATCCTGATTCACGACCCTTCTTGAATAGCTTTGCTCATTTAAACATACGTGTTTCTCTATACACCACCTGCAATTTTCAGAAGATTTCCGAGGATTTTTTGTATCACAACATGTTGCTTTTAATGTGAGCCACTCAATATTTTTAAAAGGTCAGCGCCCCCGTTTAAAATGTCCTAGACCTTGCTTATTAGCAGTGGTCTTACTAACTGTTTCTAACTAACTCTTACTAACTGGCTCTAAATAACTGGCCGGATTAGCTGGCTGATGGCCAGGTTGGCTGGGTGGTGGCCCGGTTGGTCCGTTGGATGCCAGGTTGGCTGGGTGGTGTCCAGGTCGGCTGGATGGTGGCCAGGTTGACTGACTGGTGGCCAGGTCGGCTGGCTGGTGGTCGGTGGTCAGGTTGACTGCCGATGGTCAGGTTGGCTGGCTGGTTCCCAGGTTGGCCGGCTGGTGCTCAGGTCGGCTGACTGGCGACCAGGATGGCTGGGTGGTGGCCAGATGGTCTGACTGGTGGCCAGGTTGGCTACTTGGTGGCCACGTTGGCTGGCTGGTGGTCAGGTTAGACCGTTGGTTGCCAGGTTGGCTGTTTGGTGGCCAGGTTGGCTGGGTGGTGATCAGGTGGGCTGACTGGTGGCCAGGAGGGCTGACTGGTGGCCAGGTTAGCTAGCTGCTGGCTAGGTTTGCCCGTTGTTTGCCAGGTTGGCTGGCTGATGGCCAGGTTATCTGGCTGGTGGCCATATTGGCTGGCAGGTAGGCAGCGATCGTTGTGTTGTGTAGCGTGGTCTTCTCGCTTCCGTGAAATGACGAACGTTGTGTTGTGTGTAGCTTGGTCTTCGCGCTTCCGCGAAGTGACGAACGTTGTGTTGTGTAGTACGTTGATCTTCGCGCATCCGCGAAGTGACGATCGTTGTGTTATGTGGCTTGTTGGTGCTGAAACACCCAACATGTTCCCGCTCTCTCGGTTCATGTGGCTTGTTGGCGCTGGAACGTACCGTGTTTTTAGTTAACATAAAACCGTCACTGATATTGGATAAGATTTGCCTCGACCAGGTCCATGGACAGAATCTGTCTGAGTAGGATCCATATGACTGTATTGTAAGAAGTGAGTCAACAGTTTTTGAAAGTTATCGATAAATCAAGCACGACTTTTGCGAAGTAAGTGTTGATTTTTATGGGTGAGTAAAGCTAGCGACCACAAGATTCTTCATGAGATTCTCGATGATTTCTTAAAGAACAAGTTGGTCAATGTTTGAAATCTCTTTTTGGATGTTTTATTTGAGATCCTGGACTATCGCTAAGATATGGGCATGGACCCTATTCCTTAAATAAGCTCACAGAAAGAAGTCTAAAAGCACCAAATTGCTTGTCCTCGGGCGCTTATCAACTTCTTGGGCATCCGAAATCGGAACCATTGTTTGTAATGTAACTTTTATAAATTGGCGAAATTTGTAATAAGATTGAACAACCAAAGGTTTTCTTATTTGATGAATGATTTCCTAAATTTAATGTCAAAACCACCAGTCATCTTTGAGCTTCGATCTTTCTACCGAAGTTGCTTAACTACTTTTATTCTGCAACCACAAAAGTAACTACAGATTTGTGTAAAACCCTTTTATTGCTTTTCATGTTTTTTTTTTTATCCTCCAGCATAATTTTGATGTGTCCATCCAATTTCACATGGAGGACTTGGAAAACCTAGCGGATATGGTCTGTGGTTTCGGAAGGTATTCACAAATAAAAATATGTTGCCGTTGGCAATTCTACCCAAGATATGAGTATATCCTATTACCACATGTTCTGCCCTTATTTTCACACAAACCCAACAATGGAGGGCGAATACAACCGTCTTCTGCCTTTTATCATCATCGTATCCATTGCTATTAAAAAAGGTCTCCAATTGTGTCCTTTTTATTGTGTTCTTAACCCCAAAGCCCTGTTAAGAGGTAATGTTTGTCGTTCCCTCTTGACCTTTCCTTCGATATGTATTATGATATTTAAATTTTGTTTGCTCCTTTTTTTAATAGTATTTTGATGTTGAAATGGGATTTTTACTTCCTGGTTCGTGGTGGTCATACATACATATGTGGAACCTTGAAATAGCTTATTTGCTAAGGTTGGGGTTTAAAGTACGTATGATAGAGTACTCGTTAAAAGTCCTTTGCTCTTACGGTTTAACCATCCACAGTAGCGTATATGTTGATAGTTAATAATAAAAAGCTGAAACTCCAAAGCTGTCGTGCATCATACCCACCTTGCAAGCACCTTTAATCCAAATGACAAACAAATGATCTAGTCAACGGCCTAATCCTTAAATTCCTCACAACCCATTCATGTTTACATGATTGAAATCGACTTCTGTACGACGGCACGTAAACGTGGCGCAGTGAAGCACCTTACAAGGAAAACATCACGTAAGCCCGATCAGATACATGCGACTTGAATCGTTAATGGCAGCCCTTGTACCCCAAAGGATTGTATTGCATCATTCCTAAACCAACAAACAAACGTCAAACGTAAAATACCAAGAAATATCAAAAAGGAGGAAGCAAGCTCATCGTTCATCTCATCATTTACTTTCCCTCGCCGTTTATCATGCCGTCAGTATTGGTATGATGCACTTTGTTCGCCTGTCGTTTGTAGACTTATTTCCGTCCTCCGATATCCGTAGATGTGTTTCCACTCATTCGCATGATGTATCTATTGTCGGTTTCTTTCTTTTTTAAGTACGTATGTAGTTTGTTATGCAAAATCTTGAGAGGAATAAAATGGATTGATCAATGAGTGGAATTTGTTCGCCGAGAATGAAGAGGAAACGCAATCAAAAGCGACAAAGTAAGACGTCTACGTCTCTGAATACCCGGTAGGTGTATTTATAAATTGGTTCCAATCGAGTGTACCCACAAGCGAGACACGAAGATGTAAATTTCATTGTTAAAGATTTAAAATCAGAAGATTTCAACTTTCATAGTTTAGGTCACAATGGAATAGTGGCAGGAGGTGTCAACATGAAGAAATGTAAGGTTTGCCATCTCACTTGTGGTGTCATTACAAACTCAAGGCATTAAAAGAGGCTATGATCTGGATGTTGCGGCTTAAAATAGCTGTCATACCCTCAACTGGCCATATCGATAAACTCTACATCAGACAGGCCTAACCAAATTATCTTCATTCAATCTGAAAAACTTGGCCTTTTTACGGCTTAAGGTACAGAGTAGTTCTTTATGTTTTCAATCCTGAAGACTGTCGGTTAAACATGCTTATATGTATCTTGCTCATGTACATATGTACATACATACATATGTACTACACAAATGATTATATCGGCGACAAGTAGGAAGAAAGGAAGAAGGATAGAGGAGATGCCGATGGACATTGATCTTAAATACCGGGCCGAATCCGGTTAAACAAAGATTCTCTATAGTGGACGGTTCGTCCGAAAGCGGGCTTCAGGGTATATTGTTGACTATTTCTAGAGAGAAGTGTGTTGTGGGAAAAATATCGAAGGGGCGGAACACAACTGGCATCAGAGCATTTTTTGTGGAAGTAACGATAAAATGCCTACGCGACAACACGTACGAAAACGGATTCAGGTTAATAGACCTTGTGACGGGGCGTAATACTATAGTAGCTAGCACACGTATCCCACATCTCAATATCCATAAGGGAACCTTGCGGGCTCCTGCTCAATTATGAAATCGACCATATTGCGATCGATGCCAGACATTCTTCCAGCAACTTGGATGTCCGAACTTTCCGAGGAGCCAACGAGGACTCGGATCATTACCTTGTTGAAGCCAAGGTACGTATGTGGATATCGCGAACACTGCGGAGTTGAGTAGGACCATCAAAATTTGACGTCAGGAAGCTGCAATCGCAAGAGACCGACAGGAACTTCTCCAATCGTGTCTCCCTCCAGCTCTCTCCAGAACCGATGAAAACTGCACAAATCATAGAACAGCAATGCTGCCTCTGATGTATTAGGTTTCCAGCCACCACTTAGGAGAAACCCTTGGTTTGATGATGAGTGCAGAAAGGTACATGCAGAAAAACAGAATGCATAGGTATGCTAGGTTGGGTAGCCTCGTTGCATCGACGTGCTATGTAGAGCTGCTTGGGAGAAAAGAAGGGAAGGACGGCGCTTTTCAGAAGGTACAAGAAAAAGCATGAGAAGCGCGCGATCGAAGAGATGGAGAGACATTATCACAGGAAATACGTTCGAAAGTTTTACCAAATAGTTAAACGAACATGCCAAGATTATAATGCCAGAGAGGAAGCCCACAGGGATGAACACGGACACCTCGTAGTTCAATCACAGTCGGTGCTGAGAATGTGGAAGGACTATTTAACGGACTGTATAACGGCGATGATAGCCAAGATGCCGCTGTCAGGCGGAACGCACCATTCACATTCGACGAAGATTAGAGAGAATTCCGTCCACCCAATTTAGAAGAAGTTAAGATGGCGATATTAAAACTCAAGTCTAATAATGCTAGTGGCGCAGACGGCCTGCCTGCTGAGCTTTTTAATGCAGCTGGAGATGAGTTGGGTGGGATCATGCACCAGCTCATCTGCAAGAAGAAAGCATGCCCGATGAATGGATCGTTTGCCCGGTTTTTTAAAAATGAGGTTTTTTAAAAAGTCGCCTTATCATCGTGTATCAGATCTCCTCCGCCGTACTGTGTGAACGCCTGAAACCATTCGTAGACAATTTGATAGCTTCCTATAAATGTGGTTTCATGCCAGGAAAATCCACGATAGACCAAATATTTACAGATCTTGGAGAAGACCCAAGAATTTCAGGTCGACACACACCACACCAGTGTCTATAGGGACGAGCTATATAAAGCTATGTTATGTATTGACGTCCCTGCCAAACCCGTCAAGCTGTACAGAATGACAATGGAGAATTCTCGCTTCTCCGTTAAGGTCTGTAAGGGGTTAACCGAGACCTTCGTCGTCAAAAAGGGATTCAGACAGGGCGACGCACTGTGGTGTGATTTTTTTAACGTCATCGTTTAAAATACGTGCGGGATTCACTAGCCAATACAAGAGGCACGATCTACTTCAAGTCTGCACAACTGCATGCATACGCTCATGACATTGACGTAATTGAGAGAACGCAGCGAGACGTCAGTTAAGTTTTTGTGAACATTGAATCAGAAGCGGCTAAAGTGAGTCCGAACATAAACGAGGGCAAAACTAAATATATGCTGTCGTCAAAGAAAGACGCACAATACAGACGTCTTAAAACGTCACTATGGGCAGCTATAACTTTGATGTATTCGGGGATTCCGTCGACCTTAGCTCACTAGTAACAAATGGCAACGACACCAGCACTGAGAATAACTCTTACCAACAGCTTTTTCTTCGGGCTCAAATAGGACTCTCTCTCGGAAATCTGCGCTGACCTCCCGATCCTCCTCTATGGCGCAGAGGCTTGGACCTTATCAAAAATGGATCGAAATACCATTGGTCGTTTCGAGAGGAAAATTCTGCGTACAATCTTTGGTCCCGTTTGTGTTGACGGGAGAGTGGAGGCGAAGATTCAGTCACGTTCAGCAACATCGGCCTAGTACGACGTCTACGGACCCCAACGTCTTAGTTGGCTAACTTATGTAGAGTGAATGTACAGCACAGCTCCGTCCCGAAGAGTCTTTGACTCCAAACCGGAAGGACCACGTTGCAGAGGACGGCTGCCCCTAAGGTGGCTCGCACAAACGGAAAGGGACTTTAACCAACTGAGCATGCGACACTGGAAACAGCTAGCAAAAGATCGTTCTAGCTGGAAAGGCTTGTTGGTTGAAGCCCAGGTTAACCCCAACAAAGTAGGTAAGTAAGAATGCTGCTCTTGTACCATACATCACAGAGTTTAGTTAATAAAAGCGTATTGTTTCGGATTCGTTCCTTCTTCAATGTTATTGCCGGTCCGCTGGATTTTCTGAATATCCGTGCCAAATAATTCACTTTGTATTGTTGGCTCAGCTAATCGACAGAAAACTTTTTGGTTTTGACCGGAGATCTATATGTGAAATATAGTGATAGTGACACTAAAGGAAGAATACTAAGCCATTAGTGGGCCCTGCGTAGCATTGAATATAATATCAAGTTGCTCGTAACAGATAGTCTGTCGTTTCCTATCGACAACGGCTTCTATCTGCTAGGCTCGCGAATGAGAGTGGCTGATGCGAACGAATGGTGCACGAACTGCTTCCCACCATCCAATACGATAGTGACCATTGCAATGCTGTAATCCAAATACTGGACTAGTTTATAGAAATGGCAGAGTACGTCCAAACTATCCCAGATGATTATAGTAGAGTACGCCTCCTTCTCACCAATTAATAAGATCCTGACCTTTTCCCTTTTTCTTCGCCCATTGGGCTCCAATAATTGAAATTGGTGTTCCAAAAGATTACGAATTCATTAATGAATAGCACCTCCTTCGGTTTCTTGAACCACTCTTCGTGCATAATCCTGGTGCCGTAATCTAATATTACTTAGGGCCATTCGGCATTCCTGAGTGGTATCTTGGAATTCCTTTTGTTATTACATATATCTCTCATGATGATTGGTGCATGCAGTTAGGTTAGGTTAGGTTAGGTGAATAGATGCCCCATTGTCGAAAGGCCAAGGCTCACTTAGACTACGAGGTGTCTATTGTGCCCAGTTAACGTTTAAGAAACCTAAAAGTTGCCCGTTGAGCTGAACCACTTAGATGCAGGTAGAAATTTCAGTAGTCTGTTCAGCCCAATGTTACTAACCTCTTCTAGTCCTAAAAGGAAATTACTTTCGAGGAATATGTTCCTTTTTTGGGCTAGTGCCGGGCATTTGCACAGTAGGTGACCAATGGATTCAATTTCCTCTTCGTACCTGCAACTTCTGCATAAATCATTGTGGGGTTGGCATAGTCTATATTATCATGCAGTGCTCAGTGAGGGCACGACAGCCAATCAAATATTCCCCCGACTGAACTTTAGCATGTATCTAAATGACACCATTCGCTATTAGCTCCGCCTCTATTTTTCTAAAGTGTACTGAGTGGTGTTCTAGCTTCATATGACCCGGTCCCCAGCAGAGGGTCACCTTATTGACATATGATATTTCCTCCAGCCTTTCTTTGCAGAGTTCTACGAGCTTGACTCCTCTTTGGTTAGAGGTTTTCTCTAAGAATCAGGTCCGCAGCCTGTTTGATTGCGAAGACCTTAGCTTGGAAAACGCTACAGTCATCATCAAGCCTATAGGAACGATTTAGACTGCCTTCTGCCTACCTCCTACTGTTGATATCGCAATTAGGGTTCTTTGGACTCCATTTTTTGATTTCATTACCTTTAACATTACTGGATGGGCTCGACATCTTCCCAAGACAATTTGGCGATAATTCATCTTAATGAACATATGAGTGCTCTTTGCCGCCGGATTGTGCCAATGATTTTTGATAGGTGCTACTACTGGATCGACGTTTGATCCCGTACCACGATGTGCTATTTCCGTTTTGCTTTCACCCTCTAGATAATTCTTATAACGTTGGGCCAGACTAGAAATTTCGAGTACTCATGACGGTAAAGTCGCTCTTGTGGGTAGGCTCTTCTAGTCTTTCTGGATTCGAAGTCCTGCATAAAGTTGGACATGGCTCTCTAGATTGATAGTAGGATTCTCAAACGTTGAATTCGATAAGAGCTTCACATGTCTGCACTTGATCGATATCCAGCTAGTTAAGTATCCATGGTGAGTTGTCGTTAGTGATGTATCAGTATGATTAGGTATTCCGTAAACTGGAACTCGATAATGCTTCGACTCAGCACAATTGTTGAAGCCGTATAACGAGGAGCTTTAAAACAGTTTTAAAATTTCGGATTAAGGACTCACAAAACAGAGATTTCCTCACAGCGAAACAACATTTCAGTCTTAATTCGGAATAAATTGTACTTCACACATGGATGCAATATCATTGTTCATCTATAAAACCCAACATATCCCATCGTGCGGTCACTTTACGATGTCACATATTCCTCCAACCGTACCGCCGTGGTTGTATACAAGCCCACCTACCAGCTAGCCCCGAAGCATAATGATACAATCACCACAACGCTTTCGAGATAAGCCGACTTTAGCCAATCTCATTTTTATTGGATCTGTAGCTGTCGGGGATGCCGGTTATGTGCGTATAGAGATATGAATACTCGTATAATATGAATGCATATAAATTGGTAAACCATGTTTTTTAGGGCGGAGTTCAGTGGCGTTATGCGAAAATGATCTTTGAGAGGGCCATAAAGAGATTTTGTTTGGACGCTCTAGGCAAGGAAGCTTGTGAGGAGAGTACGATACAATGGTTACAGTCTTGTAGCTACTTGAACGAGAAAAGGGAAGTAGAATGGGGGCTTTTTTTGTTAGGGAATAGAATGGTTTGTTACGGGGACGCATATAATGTTGAGTGTCCATGCAATTAGCCATAAAACTTTCGTTGATTTTGATGTGAAAGTTACCCCTGCGGTCTGATTCCGTTTCATATAACTATTATGTATTATTTGGGTTGTAAGTCTGTGCAACTTACATACACGAAATTGTCATGGAAGTGGAGACTGACACTATTTTTTCCACCCTGCTTGAGATGAATGTGCTCCTTGGGGGCTTCTTGTGATGGCAAAAAATACATATTGACTAAAGAAAAGGGCAGCTTTGTAGTTAAGGTTAAAACGGTTTCCAATTCTATATATTCTGCCCAAAGAATTCTGTCATATCCCTATGATTACTTACAATTACGTAGAATTGGCTTTTGCACCCCAGCATATAATGAAGAACACTACTTTAAAGCATTGAACTGTACAAAATGAGCAAACAAACTCTCTTTAAAACTAAGACGACTTTGCGACATGAATAATTGAAGTAAGAAAATTGGCTGGAACCAACCCCATATAAACAAACTTTTCGGGCGGTATAATTCGTGGTGAACCAACATGCCCTTCTAACTAGCACGATGTTTGCTAGCCTTTTTCATTGCCGCACACCCAGTTGGCAGAGGTACCCTTCCACCTTTGTGAACCATCTTATGTGCGGCTGTCTTCTGTTTCTCCGTCCCTCGGGGTTGAATTCAAAGACTCTCCAGGCTGGAGCTGTGGCGTCCATTCGGTCTACATGGCCTAGCCATCCTAGGCGTTGAATCCGTAGACGCGTGACTAGATCCATGTTACTGTGTAGCCCGTAAAGCTCGTGCTTGAGTCTTTTCCTCCAACTCCTGTCTGCGTTTATATGACCAAAAATCACACCCAAAACGTGTCCTCTGATAGTGTCCATGCTTCTGCGCCGTACAGCAGGACCGGGATGGTTTTTGTATAGTCTTGTATAGAATCAGCTTGATCATTCGGAAGAGGGTTCTAATATCCAGTTACCTCCTGAGCCCAAAGAAACAGCGATTGACAAGACTGATTTATTTTTTGCTTTTTAGAACTGATGTCGTTCTTCCAGGTCACTGCGAAGCCAAGGTAGACGAAGTCCTTAACTACCTCAAACCTTCTTGTGGATCGGGCAAACGACACTAAGACACCATTCCTCGGGCATGATTTCCCCTGACCATATATTACGGATGCGCTCCTAACCAGGTCATCTCCAGCTGCTTTGAACGGATCAGCTCCCCCTGCGCCAACAGCTTTATTCGGCTTGAGTTTCGATATGGCGACCTTCGTCGAGGGAACGGAATTCTCTGAGATCATAGTCCTTAAGAAATTGATAATTTTGCCTGATAGCGGTATATTGACAAACATCACCGTTATACAGTCTGCAAAAGTGGTACCAGGTGCCCGTTCTCATCCCTAGAGGCTTCCGTTCTGGCTTTATAACCTTGGCATGTTCGCTTTATCTGTTGATAAAACTTTCGAACGTCACGCCCGCAGTAACGTCTCTCCAAATCCTCAATCGCGCGACATAAGATTCTTGTCGTGTAGGTCTTAAAAAAAAATGTATTTTACAACCGCCAGCTTGAAAGCTCACAATGATCTGATTTTTATTGATACAAAAATGGGACCTTTGCATAGGTGAAATCTAAGAACCCGAACCTGCGGCGGAAGTTCTCCAGACGCATAGTTGCATTTCTTCGATTCACCTGTGCAATTAAAATGTATGGGAAACAAAGTATAGAAAATTGGGACGATATATGACGATGAAGGGGTTCGTGTGTAGGTGCCGGTGCAGGGGGTCCGTGCGCAAGGCAGTTTCAGTAGTTGGGTAACTTCAGGTCAGGTGTTGCTGTGGAGTTGACGATCGAGGGGTATCTAGTGTCGGTGATGTGTGGAAAGGGTGGCTGGTGGTGTACTGATTGTAGGTCATTGGGCGGATATAGCTGCGGATGTAACTCGCGCTTCTCGTGATCTTGTTTGCAAAGGTTCCACTGCTGTTCTATTGACATCGTAATGAGCGATTTCTGGCGATAGTAGTTTTCCGACGTCATAACCTTGTATCCTTAGTCTACTCCGCTGCGTTCGTGATACCCGTAGGCGCAACTTGGCTGCTACAAGATAGTGGTGCGAGTCGATGTTAGCCCCTCGGAAAGTTCGAGCATCAAGAATGGTGGAAGAGTGTCTGACGTCGATCGCGATGTGATCAATCTGGTTGGTGATTGATTGATCTTGCGACCGCCAGGTGCCTTTGTGTATATCGAGGAGCGGGAAGCGCGTACTGGCTAGAAGGAGATTTCGTCCGTTATGTGATGTGGTGTCATTGCCGATGACTCGTTCCAAGATGCTTTCCTTACCCAGCTTACCCTTAGAAGTGGCCTATGCAATTTTGATGTCATAACTCGGACATTGGGCATACATTTTGTCTAGTAGATCGTAGAAATCATTTTTGGTCGAGTCATCTTTGTCTTCCTTAGGGGCGTGGCAGACTGATCCGTCTTGATACGGGTCGTTATAAGGCGTTCAGTCACATGCCGATAGCTTAGGACTTTTTGCCTTATTCCACCTCGAACAACAAATCCGTATCCGAACAACCATTTTCTTCCTCTCTCTTTTCTCTCTGTCGCAGTTTGTCATCCGCGTTATACCCGGTCCATTCCATCGCATTTCCTGAATGGCGGTTAAGTCTGCTTTATAGCGGTCTAGGGCGTCCGCATGTTATTCGGCTGGTCTGTTTGGGGACCTAGAATTTCACGTACAGACCCGAAGATCATTGTCGTCGTCGACAACATTAATCCGGTTCGTCTTGTCCGAGGCTTGTGGTTGCTTCTGAACAATTATGGGGCGATTTTCGGGTTACGGTTTGCTAGACCATAGTCCAAACGACATAAATCCTGTTTTGTGACGTAGGATGCTCGCCGTTCGTCCTCTTCCGTTAGTAATTTCCATGGTCAGGAAATTTCCAGATGGTCCACAAGGAGGTGGAGTAGGACCCGGCTAACAGAGCTGCAAGGTGTTCGGCTGCAGAGGCTCTTACTCGCATTTTCTTTAGCGGACCAGCACCCGTTGGCAGATGCTACTCCTACAAGGCCTTTGCTAGTCTTTTACCATCCAAAGATGTCTGATTGCTGAGAAAAGTAGTTATTGCTGCGGCTACGAAGCAGCATTTAACTTTACACAAAATTTACTGGCAACAAGCATAGACTGTTGCCAAAATAGTAATTCGCTTTTTTGAACAGGAAGACAAGTACTGAAAAAAAAAAGTGGAATGGAAAGTAAAAGTAGGATCTTTAGCATATTTTAGTGTTTTACTATCAGAAAGATTAAATACTGTTCAAGCAAGAAGAGATTTATCATATGCATATGGCAAAACTGAATTGTCAGAACACCAGTGCTAAAATGTGAAGGGGTTCGTCTGTAGGTGCCTTGGTAGCAATCTGGAAGCTAGCGAGTAGACAACGAAGCTATTAATTGATGCCAACCGGCGTATAACAACTCGTCAAATTGCTCAAACTATGATTATGGAAAGACGTTTTTACCACTGAGTTGACTTATGTGGCTTGTGCTTCTCAAACTTGAAGAAATTTATCCATTTTTAAGGAGCATCATAACTATGGCACCGTGGCGCAGTGGGTAGTGTGTTGGCCTCTGACGCCGATGACACGGGATCGAATCCCGACACAGCCATGTCATCGAACGTGTTTTTCACGGTGTTTCTCCTCAGCGGGGTTCTGACAAAACCCCCTGTAGTAAAATTGTCATGAAAAGCTTCTCGAAATTCGCCGTTCGGAACCGGCAATAGACTGTAGGTCCCTTTCACCTATGGGAAAATGAAATCACACACAGAATGGGTGATTGAGAGAAGCTCGGCTTAGGTTCTTCATGGACTGTAACGCCAACATACATACACATACATCACAACTATGGCTGAGAAAAGGGGTGCTTACAACAATGTCAAACTCATGGGGTAAAAAGGGTGAACCAGCTCAAAGGATTTATTGTTTTTTGAGCTTCTAATGGATAATACGACGATCAATTCTGAATTGTACTGTAATCCGGGCAAATTGATTAATTGACTTAAACAGAAAATACCTGAATTGATCAGTAGAATGGGCGTATTGCTCTATCAAAATAATGCAAGACTTCCACGCTCGGTGACTCGTCAATTGCCATACTCACTATATCCTTCAGATGTGGCACCTTCCCAGAATTATTTGTTCTAGAATTTACACATGTTTGTTTAAAGCGCAAATCCTTTTCTTTAAGTTATGGGGAAACCTGGATCACCTTGATCAGTTTTTTGACAGCAAAACACATATAATGAACGCGGGCGCATTGTCATAGTGTAAGATACAGTCGATTATGTAGACCACGTGGGTATTCTGGTATCGGGATGATCCCCTCGGTAATAAGTGAAAGCTAAGTTAGATGCCTAATGCTGTTTACCACTAAGTATCAGGTACGGAAAACATGTGTCGCTTTCTTCGCCTGTAGCAGGACTTTTGACAAACGATGGGGAATCTGGCCGAAAATGGTGCACAGCCGTTGGACGCCCCATCCCCACCTACGGGACGCTTATATGGTGGTCTGCCTTATGTCGAACGGCATATAACATTACCAAACTAAGCCGGGTCCAGAAGTCGGCCGGCATTCGGCCCAGCCCTGACCGTGGCGCTCAGCGTACTCCTAAACCTCCTCCCGTGGACCACCACATTAGATATACCGCATCTTGGCTTTTACTCTGATTACCGAGCACGTGGCTATTTACTTGCCAAGTATGTCGAATGGTGTAAGGTGGAGTATCAAGTCGAGCGCTGCCGTTGGAATGGACCTTTTGGCCCCGTAGATACATATGCATGCCAGCCTTTGTACCTTCTTGAATTGCTTATGGTATGTTGCCTTGTCCAGTGCAGTCCACCAGACTACCACACCCACTTAGATTAGGTCTAACAATTATAATGTATAGCCATAGGGAAAGCTTAGTGGTGAATCCCCATTTTTTCCTTATGGCTTTCTTACAGGTGTAGAGAGATTTAGTTGCTTTTTTTCCACGCTCGATTGTTTTGTCCTTCCAAATTAATTTCCTACCTATGTACTACAATGCCAAGGTATTTGGCACTGGAGGAATAAGTTAACCTGGTGCCAAGTAGAGTGATTGGGCAAGTTTCCTGGATCTTATGCTACCTGCTGAGCCCAATGTGTTGTGTCCATATGGAGATTTCCGTACGCATACGGTTATTCAGTGTAAGTAAAGATTTGCCCGAGATGGTAATAGCAACGTCGTCTGTGTAAGCAATAACATCGAGGCCTTCTTTCGCCAGTTTGGTCAATAGTTTATTTGCATCTACATTCCATAGAAGAGGAGAGAGGACCCCCCTTGTGGAGTGCCGGTTACTTGGCTTCCCCATTTAGAGTAGATTTTGGGTGTTGAGAGTAACTCTCTAATTAACTCTATAAGAGTCCTTTTTGCTTTTTAATTTTCTAGCCCTTCCATTATTGTTTTCGAAGTGATGTTGTTGGAAGCGCCCTCTATGTCTAGGAGGGCTATTAAAGTGTATTCTATAAGATGGATTGATCTCTCAATTTTCCTCACCAGTGTACGCAAGGCTGGTTCGACAGATCTATCCTTGCAGTAGGCGTGCTGTGCCGTAGAGATTAGGAATGGCTCGAAGTTATGGTGTTTATGTAAGCCTATTAGACTTTCTACGGAGGTGTGGGAGCTTCTGCCGGCCATGGGGATGAAGAGTACCCTTTCGCACTTCACCTTTTCTGGAATGTGTCCCCAAGATAGGTTTAAAGATAGTGTTAACTATGGTATTATCCATTCTATGGTTTGCGCAAGTTCGATGGGGTAGATTCCATCCGGTCCTGGCGGTTTGAAGAGGTTACTTTTAAGTCGATGAAACGTATCTATACATTGGAACATTCCAAGAGCAATCAAGTCCTGTGTTCATGATCCAAAGGTAATGAAAACCGAAGTAAGTACATACCATACAAATTACTGTGTATCTTAAACTTAATGTGTAAGAAGCATGCCAGAATCAATAAACCACCTTTACACTCTCACTGCATTAGGGTTGTAACTAAAAATAAACTTTTCCGCTCTGCATCGCGTGCATCCTTACGCCAAATGCCAGCCATTAGAAGCACACAACTGACATGTAATAGTTAGTAATTAAGTCTACTGTTAAAGTGTTTCTCTTAATGGGCATGCCAACGCACTACTGCTTGTTGAACAGACACGATTTCAATGTTTCCAGCTCCCACTCAGGCACTCCTTTTCTTAGACAACCAACTAGGGTAACCTAGACTTAAAAAAGTCTTGACTCGCCGTACTGAATCAGACGGTAATTAAAATAAACAAACGCAATTAAAACCAATCCGCATATCAGAACTATATTGCGAAGTCCTTTTATGAACTCGCCACGCTTCATTCAACCAGTGACCCAGTTTCGCCTTTGCTGAAAGAATCTCATTGTGTGGCGGTTTCCTGGTATTTCTGATTTGTCTTCTGAATTGTGTTATTCATTTAAATATGAATTGGGATCAGTCCTTTATGTCATTGTTTTCACAATTGCGGCTTTTATGGCAGCAAAGTGAATGTGTTGCCACCAGATAAAGGACAATATGGAATTCGATACGACCAATGGAGGCCTGTGTGAGGGTAGGTCGAGTATTCGATTTTTGCGCGCTTTATACGAGTACAGAGTGGTTAATTAGTGTCGTACATTTATTGACCCCTAACTTAATCTGCTGGTGGCGAAAATGTTACTTTACGGATAATAGCTGTTATAACGACGACTTTTCGTACCAGCGTTATTGATGTTCTCCTCATCTACCAATCTGGTTGTGATCAACAAGGATTTTATTGCCAGAAAAATACAATAATGAACAGGTTGTACGCCGCTAATAAAATGTAAAACCCCTGTCACTTCTGGAGAGCGGGGCAAAATAAGAACACCTTTTTACGTTGAGGAGTTGATTTAAATTTAATCAACATAGAATTGGATTTTGTGAGGGCACCGTGGCGCAGTGGTAAGTGTGTTGGACTGTGACGCACGATGAGCGAGTTCGGATCCCGATACCACCAACGCTATCGAATGTTTGTTTTGCGGCGTCCCTCCTGGGCGTACTGGCAAAACCCCCGTAGTATACTTGCCATGAAAAAGCTTCTCGACCCACGCCATTCGAAATCGGCATTCAACTTTGGGTGCCCATCTTCCTCTTCTTATTGGGGGCTACTTTTCGGGGTGAACCTCTTCCTCAACCAACATACCCCTCCAACTACCACGATCTTTTGCTAGATTTTCCAATACCGCACACCCAGTTGGCTGAGGTCCCCGTCCACCTGTGTGCGCCATTTTAAGTGCGGCCGTCCTCTGTTTCTTCGTCCCTCAGGGTTGGATTCAAAGACTCTTCGGGTTGGAGCTGTCGTGTCCATTCGCTCTACACGGCCTAGCCCTCTTAGGCGTTGAATCCGTAGACGCCTGACTAGACGCATGTCACTGCAGAGCCCTAAAATTCGTGGTTGAATATTTTCCTTCATCCACCGTCTGCTTTTATGGGACCAAAAATCACACGCAAAATCGTTCTGTCGAACCGACCAAGGGCCTCCTCATTCGCTTTTGATAGTTTCCATGCTTCTGCGCCGTACAGCAGGACCGGGATGATAAGGGTGTTATATAGAGCCTACTTTCTCATTCGGGAGCCCAAAGAAACAGCTTTTGGAAAGAGTGATTCAGCGTTTGATTTCGGAACTGATGTCGTTGTTCAGGTCACTGCGGAGCCAAGGAAGATGAAGTCCTTAATTATTTCAAAATTATTATTGCCAATACAAACGTTCTGACCAAGACGTCGGTAGTAAGTGTCCTTTTTTGATAACAGCATGTATTTAGTATGGACTAGCAAAGGCCTCGTAGGGGTAGCATCTGCCGACGGATGCTAGCCCAACAAAAAGCGAGTAAGAGCCTCTGCAGCCAACACCTTGCAGATCTGCTAGTCAGGTCCTACTTCCACCTTCTCGTGGTACCATCTGTAAATTCCTCACAAGGAAAATTACTGACGGAAGAGGCCGAATCGCCTGTGCCACCAAACAGGATTAGTGTCGGTTGGGCTACGGTCTAGCAAACCATAACCGTAAAACCACAGATTGCTCAGAAACAAAAACAGCCTCGTATTTTCAAATGGAACGGATCTACGTTGACGACCATTCTGTACGTGGAATGAAAGGTCCCTAGACAGACCACGTGCGACCGAAAAACTTGCGGACGCCCTAGACCGCTATAAAGCGGACATAACCGCCATCCAGAAAATGCGATGCAATGGACCGGGTAAAAAGCGGATGAAAAACTGCGACATCTACTACGGTGACTGCTATAGGGATAGAGGACAGGAACTATTTGGATGTGGATTTGTTGTTATAGGTGGACTAACACATAAAGTCCTAAGTTTCCAGTATGTGAGTGAACCCCTCATAACGATCCGCACTAAGGCAAATGTCTGTAACATCAGCATCATATGTGTCCATGTCCCCACGAAAGACAAGAATGACTCCATCAAAGACGATTTTTTTGATCTCTGTTGTCGCTACAACAGCAAATACCTCAGACGAGGTAATGACCGACGCTGAGTGTCAAGTTTCTTGGCCGCATCGTCGGTAGGCGCAAACGGATCGATGTACAGGTTATTCTTCTTTCGGAATATTTCGAGCTCATCGCACGGTTTTTGGGCAGCGTTTTTCAACCACAAGAATGTAGTTGTACTGCCCGCTACTGAAGGTCTTTTCGTAGTCTTCGTAAGGTTGTGCGAAAGATGGTGAGCTGCGAGATTCTTCGACCTTCTGCAGCTTGGCGACGTGGACCTTGGTTCCATTGTCGATCCTTTTATTGCTGGTCTTAGCTGTCATACGCCGGACTTCGCGGTTCATTTCGCGCTTTTCTCACGCAGTCTTAGTCACGGGTTTCTTCAGCCTAGGCAGCTTCAGCAGGATAAGAACCGACATATTTCTAAGTGGTTGCACGCGCTATTTCGGACAATTGCGTGATCGCGGCAATCACTTGTATTAAGCGCTTCGCGCCCTAAACCTAACCCAACCTAACAAACCGGCAATCACTTGTATTAGGCGCTTCGCGCCCTAAACCTAACCCAACCTAACAAACCTAACTCTGAATAGTTCGCGTGATCACGAAAATCAGCCGGTCAATTCAAGGGTTACCAACCTAACCTGTTATTCAGTTATCTGAGCACAGCGTTTAAAGTTGTCGCCTAGACTTGTCTTACTTAGTACGCCGCGGCCTTGCTAATACGAGACAACATTTTCTTAGTAGTTACTGATTTTATTACATTCCTTTGGTGGCGTTGCAGCCCATGAAGGATATTATTTATGTAATTGTATATATATAATAAAATTGGGAAATTAGTTAACAGCAAAGCAAGCCTATCCATTTCTTCGTTGCGTTTGTGAATTTTCTGATTTCTGTTTACTGATTTAAGGATGCGATCATTGGAGAATGGCCGAATAAGCAGGCCTTGCAGCGTCTTGACATGTGACATTGCGACGTACGTGAGGCCTGGGGAAAACTCGCTCGTACCAATGTCGATCACAGCTTTGTCCAATGTGACGTCTTGGCTGCGATGCACTGTGATTGCGTGCGCCAAGAGAAGAAGGATCTGCTTTCTCGTGCACGCTTGACCATTATGAAAGAACGACGTCACTTGCGGCATAATCGCAACGCAGCCGCTTGCACAAGTGGGACCAGTCTGTGATAATTATAACCGAGTCGGACTTCGGTTTTGCTTTAAAAATTCGGTGAAAAGAAACTGGTTGGCAGTTTAAAGCAACACAGAGTTTTTCAAATGTTTTTGTGAAGTCGAAAAGGGAAAAGGGACTGCAACCAGAACAGAATCGGAGGCAAAATTATTTGCCTCCAGTACTATCTCTATTTGCTGCTTCATTCGTGAAAGTTCTGCATCTATATTTTGTTCAGTTGTTTATTGATGTAATCAACTTCCATTTGAAAATTGCTGCTGTTACCCAGTTATCCTCCATATCTTTTAGTGAAGATTTCAATGACTCACCTTGTTCTGTAATTTTGTTGTACAGCTGGTGATGGACATGGTGGGCTTGTTAGTGCAGTTGATATATTTTGAATATTTTTTAGGCACTTTTAGTACTTTAGAACTTATGATAGTTTGTTTACAACATTCAAAACAATAGAGAATCGGTTAAAAATGTATTCAAAGCTTAAAAGATAGAGCCGCTAGGATTTACACGTCTACTCCATACGCTTATCTCTCAAAGTGTTGACTTAATTTAGCATCCAAAAAAGCTATTCGAAATGTCAAAAGAACGGTGTTAATTACATATTTCATTGCTATTATGAAATTGTGGGAAAGTCATTTCACAAACTTCACCTCCATCATCGTTATTACCAGCATCCTCTGTGTCACTCCCGACAGAACGAGAGTAAACTGCTAGACATTGTACATTGAAATTCAAAACAGCGAAAAATTGCTTGCATTATGACGACGTCACGCTCACTGGTTCCAGGCGGTTGGGAGCAAGCAACAAGGCTGACCGAAGTACCAAGGAATATGCAAAGGACTATGTACAACCTCTTATACGAGAAAAAACAATTTCGACTTATCATAACGTCATAACCTGCTTTTGTTTAGACAAGCAGCCTCGTTGTTGTTTCTGTTCTTTGGGAAGTGCCCTTACCTCAACCACACTATTAAATTAGAATCTACTCAGAGTCCTTTAAGTTGTTCCATTTGAATTTGACTTTCTGGTGGAGCCTGGTTTCGTTTGGGGGCACAGGTCTGCATACAATTTGGTTGGTATGTCACGACACAGCGACTTTTTTACATTAATGTTTCTGTTGCGATTGTAGACTTTAATTGAAGAGTATGTAAATTATGATTTTTGTATCCAACAGAACCTCCTACTCTCCTTTGAGGATAAAATAATGGATGACCGTCAATCGATTTTCATGAAAATTTGGGGATTCTTTATACTTTTGTTTTTTTTGATAAAGTGCAAACAAATAGCATGAGGTACTGCGACCCTTATAGATTTATTGTGTCTACTAGACGACCAGACGAGGAGCTTCTACCCTTCCTTAATGAAGTTGAGAATGTCTCTCGTAGGACCTGTGATGATTCCCCCAGGAGTCCTTATTTCACTGAGAAGGATGCGCTACCTAAGATGGCAAGGAGAAACACACTCACATAGAATGTGGCCTGCAGTTTCTTCGTCCTCACGACATAGTCGACACTTAGTTTCAGGAGAGGTTAATTTTATTGAGATGATATCTTAGACCCCAGTGTTCTCTAAGGTAATCTTCTGATATCTACTCTTTTCAGTTTGAGTCTATTAATAGAGTGTTTGTTCAGGGGCCGTATAAATCTTTTCATTTGGCGAAGTCCTTGAACGCTATTCCAATAAGACAGGTGTTTAGACTTTTCAAACTTGTCTAAGGAGAAGTTAATCTTAGACTTGCAAATGCCGCAGAAAGGTTTGGCACATATGTACCTTTCGCTGAAATCTTTCCTGGCGAGCTGATTGGCGAGTTGATTTCCCTTAATACTTTTGTGCCCTGGCACCCACTAGAGTTTGACTTTATTTCTTTGGCAAGGTCTTGTAGGACATCATGGCATTTATTAACAGATTTTAAGCTCGTGTTGTACGAAGCTGTGCTGTTTGGGATCAATACCTCAAATCCCTTGTCAAAAATGAAATTGTGTGGTAATGCGTCTGAGACCGTGGTAATCATATCCAGCTCAGGAAGATGTTGTAGGAAGGACATGTGACATGTGTCTATACGGTAGATCTGTTCCCGAGCGAAGAATTCTGATTGCACTACGTGATGCAACCACTTTAACAGAAAGGTGCAGTGGAGTAAGTCTGATCAGTGCTTCTTGAGCTGCCATATGGCAGGTCGGCATAGCGCCTGTAATGCCGAGACGCGCTAGTCTCTGAAGGCGTTGAAATTTAACGATTATCGTTTCTTGCTCAACTTTTATCCAACATAACATGTGATGATAGGTCTCATTTCTACGGTATATAGCCAGCGGATTATCTTAGGCTTCGATTCTCCAGGTTTTACTGTAAGTGCGTCGACAGGCCCACAAGGCCTTAGTCGCTTTCGTAAGTTTGGTTTTAAAGTTGGAGTTCCAGTTAGGTTTGCGATCGAGGTCAATACAAATATACTTAACTTCTTTTGAAAATCCTATATTTTTCCCATTTAGAAAGACGAAGCAGGGCTGCAACCTTCTCCTCTTTGTTAACGGGACTAAGATTGTTTTATTTTAGTTTATCGAAGATGAGAGGGTTCACAAGGAGCTACATCCTATCCTGTGTCGAGTGCGCGTACGTAAAGAGGAGAGGAAGTAGAGTCAAGGGCACATTATCGAACGCGTCCCGCTGCCATTCCACACGGTGAACTTGGACCACTTCGGACCATTCACATGGATTAAGGGACATGGACCAGGTACGTTTTGGCCTTGGTGAACGATTTCACCGAGTATACCGTCCTACAAGCCGTCAAGATGGCCAATAGCAGAGGCGTTCTCGCAGTCCTGAACAAAGTGGCTGGTTATTTTGAGTTTCCACGAAGGGTGGTCACCCGCCGAGGAACAGCCTTCACATCGGGGATGTTTTAGCAGTTTTGTAAGAGGAACGGCGTGCAACATATCAAGACAGCAATTAGGACACCTAGGGCAAACGGTCAAGCAGAGAGGTGCAACCGGACTATCATGTCGTAACTCTAATGTATGCATTCCGATGAAAGAGGAGACGACTGGGCCTCACACCTTCTGACAGTCCAATGGTGGGCCCAATACTGTCCGAAACTGCACCACAAAGGCAAGTCTACACGAGCTTCTGTTCGCCTATACACCCCGAGGAATTTCTGGGGACAAACTGCTGATGCAGTTGGGAGAGAAAACGCGAGTAGACACAGCCTACGGCATACTAGCCGGGGGACCTTGTGCTGATCGAAAAGGATCTAGCTACCATCGGTGAATCGCGGAAGCTGGAACCAAGATACCGGGGGCCATACGACGTCACGAAGGTACTGCCCAACGATCGGTACGTGGTGGAGGACATCCCTCACATGCAGCGAAATCAACGGAAGCTAAACACCATAATGGCATCAGATAGGATGAAGCATTTGTGCGAGCTCCAGGACGAAGGGATCGACCAGGACGCCAGCGACGAAGAAGATTCCGATCTCGAGGGCGAAATTGTGAACAGGATGGCCGAGTTGTAGCATCCGTTGCACGCGGGTATATAAACCCGCGCCGCAGACATCTTGGGTACAGTCTCTCAGTCATCGTCCGCATAAGCGAAAGTCAAATAATTTAGATCAAGGGTCTAAACCCGTGTTTGCTTCCCCTTTCCTTCTTAGAAGAGAATCACCCTGCAAGTTGCTGCGTATGACAATGTGACGTGTGCAGGAAGATGGAAGCCTTTTCAACGAACTCAGGCATGATGGATTTTCATCCTAATTTTCTTTTTCCGAAATATCATACCATACAAATATCTGACTTGATGCGCGGGTATCAATTTGTTACACCACAGTTCAGGTGGGATGCTTCTTAGTTTTCTAAGTTTTAGTTTTGCCTAATGAATTTTATTCCAAATCCACAGGCTACTTCCTGTAACAGGTTACTACAAACATCAATATCAGTGGCATGTACCGCGCCAGTTAAGCTATTCTCATTGATTTCATTGTGTCGTTTCTGTGTTTAGAAAGTTAGTGGCAGCTTCGTCGGATTTGAATCAGTCAGAATCTTGACCGCCCGCGATTCGGTATTGTACATAAGCGTTCTTTCAGAAGTACTTACTAGTAATTGGAATGGGATTTCTACTGACTTCCCTTTGTCGAAAGCATGTTCTGAGAATTTTCATCTGTTCTTGGTATAAAGTATACGTTCATTTCCATCCACTGATTCGGAATGTGGGACATACGTATGGTTTGAATTCGGTCCTGAGATTTGTACAAGTTTCTGCTTCGAATGGCTCATAATCTATTGTTCCTGATAATGTCAATGACAGTGCGAGTTCAGGAGATGGTCCAGGGACTTTGCACTTCATAGGTGTTTTTGATGTCTTCAACACTTAAGATTACTGACAGTTTTGACTATTATCAGAAGTGCGAATGGAACGATAGAAGCAAAGTGTTTCTGTCACCTTCTCCTGGAAAAAAAATCCATTCGTCTCTACTGTATAGCCATTGCGCATACATTTCAATCGAATAAATCTTTCCGTTTTTAGTTTTAGATTCAAATAAGGTGCTCGCAAGGGTGAAATGAAAATCATATTTCCACATTTCAACACCAGGCCTTAATCAGGTGTCATACAAACTAAAGCGAATTTGACGTTTGCTTACCGTCTTGTGTGGCGGAGAGAAATTGGATGTCAGGACCAGAGGCACATTGCTTTAGTACCTTCACAGAGATCAGTGTCAATATGTACATATATTCGGCAATCAATTTGATAAAGCAACATCCGATAAACGTATACGTGTGCCGTACGCCATTGCGTCAACACGTTCGATATAGTAATCTTCAGGACTTAGCTCATGCCACAGAAAGGAGCGCATGACAGTACTTCTATCCAATGGTCTAAAGTGTACCATTTTTTATCTTGCGGAGCTCTCTTCAACACTTGAAATAAGACTGTACAATTTTTCTGACGAAATTAGCATCAGTCAGTGTATCCTTTTAGAAATCATTCGCACATTTAAGAAACTCGTCCCTTCTATAATGAATACCAGTTGGAAGCACTTGATCAGTGTGGTCCAACAACACTGCCTTCAATACGCGAGCTTCCATGAGTTTTTGATATGTCAATTTTTTAAAACGAATTTTGCTCGTAGTAAGGTTTTACCATGTAAACAGCAATATTGTCCTTTGGGCTCTAAAAAGCTTTGCACCTTACAAGTTCCCAGGACCAGATGGGATCATACTAGCATAGCTCCAGCAGGTAGCAGATCTCATCCTTCCCTGGCTTGTAGTAACATATAAGAGTTGCCTCTCCTTATCCTACATCCCTAGCAAGTGGAAGGCAGCCAAGGTCATTTTCTTACTCAAGGCAAACAAAAGCTCCCACACGTATGCAAATGACTTGAGCCCAATTAGTGCCACTTCTTTTCTACTAAAACCTCTAGAGATGATTTTAGACGCACACATTCGATACAGCTATGTATATCTCAGGAAGGCTGTCGGATAACCAACATGCCTTACAACATAGGCAAATTGGTGGAAACAGCACTCCATTCACTGGTTAGCACCATAGAAATGTCACTGGTACACGAGGAATATACCCTAGTGGCCTTTCTCGATATTGAGGGCGCCTTTAACAATGCTGAACCATGGGCCGTCACTAAAGCGCTGTCTGATCTGGGTGAACTGATACGACAACTGCTAACACAAAGTGTCGTTAAAGCCAACTTCGCTTGTGCCGTCTCAACTAGAATGGTCAGCAGAAGTACACCACAAGGAATACTCTCCCCTCTCCTCTGGAACGTAGTGGTCAATGAACTACTACCGCTGCTAGAACAGGAATGGAACGCTGTGACCGCCTATGTAGATGACATTGCTATTGCCGTCACAGGAAAATTCCCAACAATCTAAGCGATCTAATGCAGGGTGCATTGCATACAGATTTCGTCTGGGGTTTTACGTGGACACCTGCCATGTTGGCTTAATTCCACGGTGGGCCATCCCACATGGGGTGAATATAATGCGTCCACCAACGCCCCTTCCTTAGATGACCAAGTCTGGTCTCAATTTGGAGTCATGCTTGGGGACATGAACTCCACCCTTGATAAAGGCCGAGGTCTACCTAACACCTCTTGCATCTGATTTAGATCTCGAAGACGAAGTCTTCATTGATCCTGTCAGATACCATGCGTTCCCGCGATGTTGGGATAACCACAGCCACCACGATGCTCCCACAAGGGGGCCTACCTCTAACAGACAGGACCGGAGCGAATTTCGGCTACTGAGTGTGCATATTATTTGCTACTATCACAATTAATTTTCATCATTGGCACAAAGTGCCTCTTGGCTGTGTTTCGTTTAATCATTCACACACTCACTCACCTAGTTCACTCCGGGGGCTTCCTGTCCCCGTGGTACCAAGTTTTTAAGTGCCTTGGTTTTCACTACGCCACTGAATGAAACCAGTCACTTTCAGATGAGTCCACCCAAAACTCAAGCCTGACAGCTTGGATTTTAGTCGCCTTTTACGACAGGCATGCCTTACCTCGGGACTATTCTAACCCCGTACCCGCAGGGGGATGCATTGCATACAGTAGTAACCTGACGCAGTACTGCGGACTTGGGGTCAACCCCAAGAAGACTGACCGAGTACTGTTTACAAATAAATATGAAATTCCGCCCTTCAACCCACCGAGTCTGGGTGAAACCCACCAGTCCAGTCTGGTGGACTGCTTCGAAACCTTCTGGGGAAAGTACAAAAATCGGCCAGCTTATACGTAAACGGCGCGATCAGATCAACCCCCACGGAGGCCCTAAATATTTTACTACATTTTCCACCATTGGACCTCTTCAGCAAACAAGTTGCATAGGACAATGGCCCACAACACACAAAGGCTACACTAGCATTTTTAACCACTTCGAAGTACCCATGAACACAGACTACATCATCGCGGTTCACTTAGAATTTTATCTTTCCATTCAGGGAGGGATGGGCTGAAAGGAAAGTCATACCGAAGTCTCGATTTCCCTCTATACCGATGGCTCGAAGATGGAGACGGGTGTAGGAAGTGGAGTCTTCTCCAAGGAGCTTAATCTCATTTAGACAGTGTGTGTGGTATTAGCGTACAAGTTAAAGACGAGTGTTAACTAACAAGAGGCTATATTGTTAACTCTATGATGGTTGGTCTGACTGACTGTAAGCTTAGAGAATGCACCGTCATCAGAAAGAGAGATAGGTCTATTCCGAAAATGGTGTGATCGTAAGATGTTACATACATATGTATGTATGTATGTTAATACTTACTTACACATATACATGTAAAACAGTGTGTACCAAGAAGAAATAGCAGCGATAAAGGAGGCCCTTGCACGGCTTATCATCAATGTAGTATCCGCTAAGGATTTTATCATTTGCACCAATTGAGAGCGCCGTGGCGCAGTAGGTAGTGTGTTGGCCTCTGGCGCCGATGGCACTGGATCGAATCCCGACAACAGCTATGTCATCGAACATGTTTTTCGTGGTGCTTCTCCTCAGCGGGGTACTGACAAACCCCCCTATAATATAATTGTCAAGAAAAGCTTCTCGAATCTCGCCGTGCGGAACCGGCAATAAATTGTAGGTCCCAATCACACACAACATGGGTGATTGAGAGAAGCTCGGCTTTGGTCCTTCATGGGCTGTAACGCTAACATACATACATAAAAGGACAGCCAATCTGCGATCAAATCAAATAACAATACTGTGGGTTCCTGGGCATAGGAATATTCCAGGAAACTGCGCGGCCGACGAACTCGCAAAGTTATGGTCAAGCACACTCATTCTTCCAACCATCGGGTATCTAGAAGCACCAATAAGTACGGTAATGCATATGATAAAATTTCGAACCATAGAGGCTACCAACCTCCAATGGAATGAAAGTAGTATCGGCTTTATCATTAAACAAATCTGGCCTAAGCTAAACCTAGTACGAACCAGACCCCTGGTGGCTGCAGGAATTATGTGAAGCTATTTTCGCATGGCTGACAGTATTTACTCCAGGTCTCTCAGAATGGGTTATGTTCCACAGGCGTGGAGGGAAGTTAGGGTGCTTTTCATACCCAAGTCAGGTCGTCACGTCCTATGCTGATCACATTGCCATTCTGGTATCTGGGAAGCTTTCTCAGGTCCTCAGCGAAAATGTAAGTAGTTATGCACTGCTATTAGTTATCAACTGGGCCAAGGCGCGAGGCCTGGGAGTAAACCTGACGAAAACCGAGATAGTTCTCTTAACGAGGAGAAGATCTATCCAAAATTCACTTAGCTCCGTATGAATGGTATCGATCTGATCCCCGGAAAATATGCCAAATACGTTGGCATAATTCTAGACTCCAAGTTTAGCTGGAAGGATAACATTGAAGAAAGGACCGAAAAAGCCTACGTCGCACTATATTGGTGCAGAGTAGCTTTTTGGAAAGACATGGGGCCTTAGACCGAAAGTGGTATAATTGGTTATACACTGCGGCGGTAAGGCCGATTCTGGTCTATGGTTCGATTGCCTGGTGGAGGGTACTTGAAAAGAAATGCTATCTTCATAGTGTTTTAAAAGTGCAGAGGGCAGGTTGTCTAGCAGTAACGGAATTTGTAAAGTCTACGCCAACGGCGGCGCTTGAAACAATGCTGAACCCTCGACCCTTGGACATATACTGCGAGAGCATCGCAGCCAGGACTGGGATAAGACTACAGGAATCCGGTCTCTCGGCGTCATGGGCCTTCTCCAGGGAAGAATGGACCAGTAGTTTGGTGCGCACGGGAGTCCACGTATCGCTGGAACAATCTATGCCAACGAACTCAAAACGGATACCGGCACAGGGGTCGGGGCCTATTTTGAATCTCGTCAAATATATCGCTTCTATAGACTTGATGATGGCTGCAGCGCCTTCTAAACTGAGGATTTGAATTAAGGAGGCGGAAGACCTGATTTTTAGAGAGAAAAAAGGATCAACATCTATGTTGACAGCCTGGTAGCCAGTAAGACTCTGCAGGCGGCATGGATAAGATCCAAACTCGTCAAACTTTGCAAAGAGAGGCTATAGGAGGTGTCAGATGTCGACTAGTTGCTTGGTAATAGGTCATGTAAATTTCTCCGGAAATGAGAAGGCGAACAAGCCAGACTTCTGCAGAAGCTGCAGGGATGAAGAAGAAATCGAATCCATTCGTCATCTACTGTGCAAATGTGCACTAACCCAAAAAAGGAACATATTTCTTGGATGTCATTTCCTTTCGAGACTAGGGGAGGTAAGTAACGTTGAGCTGAAAGACTACTAGGATTTTTATCTTCATCTAGGTGGTTCAGCTCAACGGAAAATGTTTAGGTTTCTACGGGTTAAACGTTTAACAGGCCACGATGGACCCCTCGTAGTATAAGCGAGCCTTGACATTTCGTCAATAGGGCACCCACTTACCTAACCTAACCTATCTTTTCTGTTCTATGTTTACGAATTCATAAAAAGCTTTATTTTCGAAGGCTGCTGCAAAAGTGCAAACAACGTATCGTTATCTCATTTGCGTTACATACGGAAAAGACCGAATATTTTATTGCCAAGCGAATGTGGAGGGCCTGTTTCCTCACAACTACTGTACACTACAGTGTGCTTTGTTAGTGACCTGCTTAGGAAAAACGCGTGAAATACGCATTCAACAACATTATTGTTACCGAGCCTTCATCCTGTATTCATCCACTTTAGACTACCCAATACAAAACCCATTCAGTAACTTTGATTTTATTTTTATTACAAAGTGCACATCCTTTTTCCAGTTGTGCTCCTTCGATATCTTTACTGCCGCGCCACCTTCTACACTTCTATTTGTATCCATCTCAGTGAGGAATGTCTACAAATTTATCTGTTGTCGTATAGCCAAGCATTTCTTTGGCTTCGATTTAATACGACATTTATTTCAGTCGACGAAGTAATGGTGAACAGAAACACAACATAACCCAAAAAAAAAATAAAATAAAAGAAAAATAAGTAAGAACGAAAGCAGGAAGGGAAGGAGGCGAATAAGGATGTCAGAAGTTTGGATTAGAAACCTTAAATAGATATAAAGTTCCTCTTTGCACACAATTCGTCATGTCTTGTTAGGGGAAGAGAGAAGCGTGTCCCAAACTGCAGTAAGTTTCTTGTGCTTGTTATCGGAAACAATTAATTGTGTCATCCCTTTGCTGCTGTAACAGTTTGGTATTATACGGGTAGATACGCAAGATGAAACCAATCGAAGAAGTTTATCGATATCAGATACAAATGTCTGTAATCTGTCCTCTCGAATCAAGGTAGAGAATGGATTCTAATTCAATATTTCTACGTGTCAGAAATCAAGTTCTGTCATATGTACTTGATTGGTTTTTGATTCCTAGCAGCTTGTGTACCTGTTAATGTAGCTCAATGGCCATCGATTGAACATGATGAATTTAACATTGCCATAAAGAGAGCTTTATGAGGTTAAAACTCACTTAAGGGTTTTTACAAATAAATGTTAGTCTCTTCTTATCCTATAAGGCCAAGGCCTTATAATGTCAGACGTTCTGCGAGCAGAACATAACAGGGAGAGGTAGAGGAGATACCTACTGACATTGTTCTTAAACATGCATGTTGCACTTGGGGGGGAAGACCGAACGAGGTAGCGCATTCCACATTCGTGTGGTTGGGTTGAAGAAATAATCTCTATATCTGACAGTACGACCGAACACTTGAGGGTCGTGTATCGGGGGAGAAGTTATGAAGGGGCGGAATGCAACTGGCTATTTCATCAGAGCACTTATGATGAAAGTATTGATAAAACAATTAAAGGCAGGACACATTCCTGCGATGATACAGCGAGTGTCATGAGTTTGTGATGCTAGAATCTCCTATGAGTTTTATCGCGCGATTTTGTATTCTGTCCATAAGTGCAGTGAGGTCTTAGATGCGCCAGACCAGACACGAGGGTTTTTTTTTATTTTGTGTATGGGGCTAGTGCTACTATTAGCAATACGGCACTGCGACCTTTGCAGATCTATTGTGCCTGCTAGCCGATAAGCGAGTAGCCTCTCCACCTCTATAATGAAGTTGAGAATGCTTCTCGTAGGAGCCTGGGTGATCCCCTCAGGAGTCATAACTTCACTGAGAAGGATACGATTCTTAAGATGGCAGAGAGCAGCACACTCACATAGTGTGTGTTCTGCCGTCTCATCGTCCTCTAGACAGAGCCGACACTCAGACGAGAGACTAAATTTGTTTAAATGATATCTCAGACCGCAGTGTCCCGTTAGATAGCTGACTAGTCTTCTGGTATCCCCTCTATTGAGTTTGAGTATGTCAATAGGGTGTTTGTTCAGGGCTCGTATAAGTCGTTTAGATTGACGGAGACTCAGAACACTGTTCCAGAAGGACAGGTGTTGCGATTTTTCCCACTTGTCTAAGAAGTAATTTATCTTTGACCCGGGAATGTCGCCGAAAGGTTCCGGACCTACGTATTTGTCGCTGGAACCTTTTCTGGCAAGTTGGTCGGCAATTTCATTGCCCTTGATACCTTTATGTCCTGGCACCCACCAAAGCTTAACAGTGTTTCTTTTGGCGAGGTCTTGTAGGGCGTCATGGCATTCCTTGACGGTTTTTGAGTTCTTGCTGTACGAACCCAGTGCTTTAAGCGCTGCTTGGCTATCAGAGAGTATGTTGATAGTTACTCCTCTGATGCCAGTCTCGAGATTTAGATTGACGCATGTTAGGATGGCATGCAGCTCTGCTTGGACGATGCTGGGGCTTGTTCCCAGGGCCTTCGAGATCATGCGTTTTGGTCGAAAGATGCCGGCGTCAACGCCAGAAGCGATCTTGGAGCCACCCGTGTACCACCTGAGGCCTTTGACTTTTAGCAGGGGATCACTGTTTTCCCACACTGAGCGGTTTGGGATCAGTATTTCAAATCTCTTGTCAAAGGTGAAGGTGTATGGCAATGCGTACGAGACTGTAGTAATCAATTCCAGCTCGGGAAAGTGTTGTAATATGGACATGTGGCCTGCAGGTCTACATGGCGTATTTGTTCCCGAGCAGAGGATTCTGATTGCACTGCGCAATGCCACCTTTTTGATAAAAAGGTGCAGTGGAGCGAGTCCAATGAGTGCTTCTTGTGCTGCCGTAGGGCAGGATAGCATAGCGCCTGTGATGCCGAGACACGCTAGTCTCTGAAGGCGTTGAAGCATGATAATAGTAGTCTTATGCTCAACTTTTGTCCACCATACGGTGGACCCGTAAGTGACGATAGGTCTTACTATCGCGGTGTATAACCAGTATACTACCTTAGGTTTAAGTCCCCAGATTTCACCGTAGGTGCGTCGGCAGGCCCACATGGCCTTAGTCGCTTTCATGAGTTTATTTTTAATGTTGGAGTTCCAGTTGAGTCTGCGGTCTAGGTCAATACCTAGATACTTTACCTCCTCTGAAAATCCCATGTGTGTGCCATTTAGAAAGATTGACTAAGATTGTCAGACACGAGCGTTAAACTCCTACTTAGGGCGAATGAACGCCTTATAAATTATATTAGGGTCGTAAGGAAGTGAACGAATATGAAAAGTTGAGGGTACTGTCGTCAGCGAAAGAGTGCATTGGATTAGAAGTAACTGAAAAGAGATAATTTATAAAAGTGGAAAAAAGTGTCGGAGACAAAACGGAGCCCTGGGGACATTTACAAAGTGAGTAACAGACTTGATTCCGTCCAAGAAAACTTGAGTTGAAGGATTCGAAAGGTAGCTTCTAGTCCATAGAAGAAGAGAGTCATCGACCCCGAATGCACGCATTTTCGAGAAAAGAGCTTCATGACAAACACTGGCAAATACTTTCGAAATAACAAGTGCAGCTACTTTGACTCACCTGGTTGAGCGAACGATTCTACTTCTCGGTGAGAGTATAACTCGTCACCATAAACGCTGTCATATGCGGCTTTTAAAGTAAAGTAAAGTGAGTAAATATTTGGTCTATTGTGGATTTTCTTGGCCTGAATCCACGAACGGTTTCAGGCGCTTGCACAGTATGTCAGAGAGGTTCTTGTACGCAATGTTCAGGAGACTTATCCCTCTGTAATTGGCGCAGTCAAAGGATCTCCTTTCTTATGCTCTTCTCTCCTTTTCTGTTCATATATCTCGCGGGCAGCTCTCGTCCGTCGATGCAGTGTAGCCATGTATACATTCTGTTTCTCTACATGGGCCTGTCTGCATTCGTCATCAAACCAGGGGTTACTAGAAGGAGGTGGTTTGAAACCGAATACCTCTGAGGCGGCCTCTCTGATGGCGTTCTGACAACGACTCCATTGCTGTTCTATGGTTTCTGCAGATTGCATCGGGACCTGAGAGAGCTTGAGGGAGACTTGATCGGCGAAGGTCCTTGCGGTCTCCTGCGATTCCAACTTTCGGACGTTAAATTTTGGTGTTCTTACTCGACTCCGTTGATTCCGAAAAATTCGCATCTGTACCTTGGCTGGAACAAGGTAATGATCCGAGTCGATGTTGGCTCTTCGAAAGGTTCGGACATCTAGGATGCTGGAGGACTATCTGCCTTCGATCGCAATCTGATCAATTTGATTAATTTGATCGAAAGACTGCTAGGTCCCCATATGGATGTTGAGGTGTGGGAATCGTGTACTTGCTACTACCAGATTATGTCCCGGCATAAAGTCCACTAGCCTTAGTCCGTTTTCTGATGTGGTATTGTGTAAGCTGCGCTTTCCAATGACCCGTTCAAAGATAGCTTTCTTACCCAGCTTAGCATTGAAATCTCCTAGAACGATTTTGGTGTATATGTTCTGCCTAGGAGATCATAGAAGTCGTCTTTATGTCGATCATCTTTCTCTTCTGTGGGGGCGTGGATACATATTAAACTTATATTGCCGAGATTGGCCTTTATGCGGATAGTTATGAGGCGTTCGCTTACTTGTTGGAAGCTTAAGACTTTTTTCTGAGTCTGCCTCGAATAACAAATCCGAATATACTATTCTGTAGTATATATCACAGTTTTTCATCCGCTTTTTGCCTGGCCCATTCCATCGCACTTCTTGGAGCGCGGTAATATCTGCCTTATAGCAGTGCAAAGAGTTGACCGGTTGTCCCGCTGCGCCTGGTCTGTTGAGGGACCTTACGTTCCAGGTGCAGATCCGGAATTCGTTTACTTTTAGATGTATCCGAGGCTGTTGGTTAACACCGGTGGCTGTAGAAAAAGTAGGTAACATTCAGAAGTCGTTGAAGGAAACGGACTTACACCATTGATTTCTGTGCTCCGTCGATCCGATAGTAAGCAGCATTTTCGGAAGTATCTAAATACCCGTATTAAAATGTGTCTTGTGACCCAAAAAGGAGTAAACATTGCTCCTCATGTAGCCGTTCGAATCTGATTGCGGTCGTTATTAAAGATACGAAAAAGAAAAAAAAAGTAAATAAATAAAATAGTTTGATGCACAATATTCTGTATTTTGGTATATTTTCGAAAATATTCATAAACAAACTACGAGCTCGTAGCAGCGCCTCACTTCCCGACAAACAGCGAAATAAAATGGGGAATACCGTCATGCGACCCATCCATCGCAGTTAAGTTGGATTGTTCTATGTATCCTTGAATCGTAGTGATTCAAAGCAAAGGACGATCGTAATGTAGCTTCTCTGGTACACATAAAAATTGCGTTTCCGGACAGAGTTGAATAACTTTATGTGAACATGAGCTTTGAGTGAATCATGAAAAAATGTTTGTGCAACCCGCAGGCAAACTATAATATAATACGAATTCGCCTTCCCTTTACTAGCTCCCATTGGGTCGTGTATTTGTTTTCCTTTTTTATGCCGGAAGAAACTGGATGGTTTTCTAGATACATAAGTAATAAAGCATAGAATTCGTTAGGCCAAGTAACTATGTATGCCGGGCGCCTTGGTGTCGACAGCTGGGGAGGTAATTTAGTTGTTTGCTTAACATTAAAGTGAAGTTGTACATACTTAACGAACTTAACATTATTGCCGCATCGATTTGAGGATTAAGTCATCTTTGCTCAATCCAATCAAACAAGAGGGAAGTTTCCCAACTATATGCACAAGCTTGCTAGAAAGCAAGTTGCGATCCGGATCCGTGGTGTAATGATTAACACACTGGATTCTCAAAATTTCAATGTCCACAGCGGCCAAAAACTTACTTACTTAGGTGGCGCTACAGTCCGTGGTGAACCTGGGCCTCAACGAACAAGCGTCTTCAGCTGGCACGGTCTTTGGCCAGTTGTTTCCAGCACCGCACGCCAAGTTGGAGAAGGTCCCCTTCTACCTGTGTGCGCCACCGTAGATGCGGCCGTCCTCTGCCGCACCTTCCTTCCGGGGTGGATTCGAAGACTCTTCGGGTCGGAGCTGAATTTTTCATGCGCTCTACATGGCCTAACCATCTTAGACGCTGTATCCGTAGTTCTTCGTGCAGTTCTTCGTTACATCTTCTCCTCCATACCCCATTTGAACAAACGGGACCGTAGATAGTGCGTAGAATTTTCCTCTCGAAACGACCAAGGGCATCTTCATCCGCTTTTGTTAAGGTCCAAGCCTCTGCGTCGTAAAGGAGGGCTGGGATGATCAAGGTCTTATATAGTGTCACCTTGGTTTTCCGAGAGAGGGCTCTGCTTCTCAATTGCCTCTTAAGCCCAAAGAAAGAGCGGTTGGCAAGAGTGATTCTGCGTTTTATCTCAGCGCTGGTGTTGTTATCGCTGGTGGGATCACGTAGAGATCTTCTGAAAAATACTCTATAATGGTAATTCTCGAGGGACGATTTTAGCCATATGATGATTTGGGGCGGGAAGCTTAAAGCCTCTAATGTTTTGCTGAAGTCGGTAGTAATAACATCTACCTCGTAGCCTTGCTTCTATGTTAGAAGTGTTTTGGAGACGAATTCGATAAGGTTGGTTGTGGTTGATCTACCTTTGAGGAAATCATGCTGCCGGGGAAAAAAAATGGATTTGCAGTGGAGGAATATTAAGTCATGCACAATGGACTCGAAGGGATATGGGATAGTTTGGGAATCGGTCTGTAGATAGAGATATCACTCTTGTAGCCCTTTTATATGACGAATGTAAGATTTTTTCCAAATAGTTGGTAGGAAGCTTGACGAAGTGAAAGGCGATAGAGATTTACAAAGAAAATTGATAAATTTCTTGAAGATTATGGCTGGAAGACCATCGGGACCCGGACGGAAGTCGTCTTTTAGATGGTTTAGCTTGTAAGGTACCATGCCCTCGTTAATATCAATTGCAGAGAGGGATGTCTCAGGGCAGTTGTTTTTATAAATGGAGCACTAAGAGGGACAAAAGAACACTCATCTTCAGAAGGGGTCCATTGCAGGAAAGCAAGATTAAAATCCCCAACAATGATGAAGTCGTCGCTGGGATAGCCATCTGAGAAAAGAGAGCAGATTGCGTCAACAGCTAGCTGGTAGACTTGGCTAGGTTGTGAGGGACGGATGTAACAGCAAAGGACATAGATAAAACTTTTGGAGACTGGTATCTTAGCGCAGGCAAGTTGGAAAGAGGAAGAGTTCGAAATTGCAACGAACGTTGCATTGAGGCGGCTGTGGATGGACAAAAAAACGCCCCGACGGAAGTGCATTATTGTGCTCGCCGTCAGTGCAAAAGACGACGATGTCGTAAGAGAAGACTTCGGAGTCCGGAATACTTGGATAGAGGTTGGTTTCAATTAAGGCGAAGCTATCATAGGGAAGCATAAGGGAGTTAACGCAGACAGTTGAGGTTTTAGAACGGATGCCTAGGGTGAGAAAATCTTCAAAAGCAAGTTGTGGCGAGACATTTAGGGACGATAATAGATTTTGGCGTCCCTGGGAGCTCTTTGGAGAGAGGCCAGGTGCTAAGTGCTAATATGAGTGGCGAAACTAGGAAGGTTGCATATTGCTGTTAAAGCTCTCGTGGAAGCGGTTGTAAATCTTTCTCAGTGATGAGGGATCGGTAGATAGACTTTTTTGCTGGATTTTAACCATAACATTGGTCTCTGTGTTGCCGTTACCGTAGGCTAGATGTAGTCTAGTATTTTCATAAGGACGATGATCACGTACTTTAGATATCACATAGCGGCCTTCGATATAATTAAGCGGCTAGGAGTTTTCTATAAGCTTGGGGTGAGTTTGACAGGAGGTAGGTGTGGATCCATTATAGGTTGGGGGCTATTATGTGAAGGATAAGTGGAAATGAGAAGGAATAATAGAGGTAGACGAGTTAGAAGGACTAGATAAGGAAGGTCCGCTGGTTGTAACTGGGGGTTTTGGAGGGTTTGATTGTCTGAATGAAATTAGGATATTTAGCGGAAGGGAAGAGTGGTTTGTTGGAGTATATGGCTGAGTAAAGGGGTTAAAGGAAATTCGATTATATGGTTTCCCTTTCTTTCTTCTTCTTTTGGTCGCGTAACACCCCATGAAGGACCAGGCTCCTCACAATCACCCATGTTGTTCGCATAGGTGAAAGGGAGCTACAGATTTAATGCCGATTGCGAACGGCGTGAGCTGAGAAGCTTTTTCAAGGCAAATTACAACTCCGCCAAATAATTTTTTTTTTTTGAAAATGCTATAAAAAAAAATTACTGAATATTTTCTCAAATTCCTTATTTTATTTGAAAGCACAATCCTTCCGGTTAATAATAAAATAGTACAATCCTTCCAATTTTTAAGCACATTATCGACTGTGTGCAGCTGTATTTCACCAATGGCTTCACGAATATTGTCCTTTAAAGCGTCAATTGTCTCTGGCTTGTCGGCGTAATACTCATCTTTGACGGCATCCCACAAATAATAGTCCAACGGTGTCAAATCGCAGCTCCGAGGTGGCCAAACAACATTAGCTCTGCGGCCGATAATGCGATCTTCAAAAACAGGGCGCAAAACATCGAGTGTAGCCTCGGCTGTGTAGCACGTAGCGCCGTCCTGTTGAAACCAAATGTTGCCAATATGCTCCTCTTCAATTTTTGTGAACAAAAATTTCGTTCTACATGACCCGATAACGATCGCCATTGACTGTAACGGCCACTCCTTGCTCATTTTCGAAGAAAAATGGCCAAATTATGCCTCTGGACCAAAATCCGCACCAAATAGTGGCTCGTTTTGGGTGCACCGGCTTTTCAATGTATGCGTGCGGATTTTTTGTGCCTCAAATGCGACTATTTTGCTAGTTTACGTACCCGACAAGATCAAAATGAGCTTCATATGAAAAGATGATATTTTTGGCAAAATCGGGATTTTCTGTAAGTCGATCGCAGGCCCACTTAGCGAAGCGAAAATGCATTGGATGGTCAGTTGGCTTCAACTCCTGAACCAATTGGACTATGTATGGCGTCATACCAAGGTCTTTATGCAAAATTCGTCTCAATGATATCTCCGAAATGTTCAATTGTTGAGAACGACGGTGAATTGATGTTGATGGCGCTTCACGCACACTTTCTGCCGCAGCAGCAATATTCTCGGATGTACGCACTGTTTTTGGCTTTTCACGCTTTGGTTTATCGATGAGGATGCCAGTTTCTTTCACTTTTTTCACAAGATAACGAACATACGGAGCTGACGGTGCTTCTCTTCTTCCAAAATCCATACGCAATTTTCGCACACATTCTGCAACATTACCATGATTTTCAAAGTAATGTCGCAATATTTCCCAGCGTTGTTCAAGCGTATACACAACCATATTCGTTCAGCGGAAGGATAAAACTAATTATCTGTCAAATCAGACATGAGCTAAGTCTTACCATTCACGAAATAAGCACTACTTGAGAAAAAAAAACGTTAGATGGCGGACCCTTTACTACGGGAATTTTGCTAGTACCCCGCTGAGGAGGGACAATGCGAAATAAACATTCGTTGGCGTTGGTGTTATCGGGATCCGAACTCGCTCATCGGGCGTCAGAGTCCAACATACTAACCACTGCGCCATGGCCATTGTCAGCAAAAGCAGTAATGTTGCCTTTAAAATTTTTCTTGAAAAGAGATTACAAGGAAAAGGATAGGCCTGAGGACTGAACCGTGGGGCATGCCTATAATTATAATGACTGAAAGCCTCAGATACTCTAATAAGATTCAAGCCATTTAAAAATAAATGCAATTTGGAATTGAAATATTATACAAGTATGTAAAAAGAGAGTATGTAGGTTGAGCGGATGGTAAAGTATAGATCGTCTTTTTCAAAATTCTACTCAAAGAGTATATGTCATCACTAAAGCATACACCTAATTGAATTGGGAAACTCGAAAACCCAATAACCCTCCAAGCTTTTACGATAGTAGTGACGAAATTGAATTATTCATAAAAGGATTTTAATTTACATCTATCAAGTTACCTGAATACAATTCACTTTCATCTATCATACATTGAACCGCACATTATTCAAAGTAAGTCAATAATGCCAATTTAAGCTGGTTCTGCAAGACCACAGGAAGCCTGCCGTAAGGGGTTGCCTAAAAGCATTTTGTAGTAAGACGGTCCTCTTCAATCTGAAAATATTCGAGCTTTTACGTAGCTGATTCGTGCATTTAATGTGATTCGCGGCTTTCCGCCACATAAGAAATCCAATTTACCATTAAATGTGATTTTGATTGAACTTTCCGTGTGGAGGACTTGCACTTAAAGTTGGCTTTTTGTGTGCTCCACCTTTTGTACAATGGAGTCTAAGTTTTGTTTGTATTATACTCTCACACTTTCGATATACTTTTGTTTATCATGTATATTTACATTTGGGCTTTTTTAGGACGAAGGCATGTCTTAGCCTTAGGTGAAAAAAATGTAAACAAAGCGGTGCCATGAACAAACTCAATCAAATACAAAGGCTAGCGAGTATTTGCACAACTGGAGCAATGGGAACTACTCGGAGAGCAGTGATGGAAGCAATGCTGGACACTTCACTGCCATACAGGCTGAAGCTGCAAAACAAGCCCTAGCTTTACAGAAAATCTACAAATACAAAGAAGGAGACCTTGTTGGGCGCCTAGAAATTCCTAACAGGGTAGACGAAATGTAGGAGCTGACGCGAGTGAGTGATCTGATGTCGTTGAAGTACTCATACTCATTAGTAGAACTTTGAAGTACACTACGAAGTATGTACTCATACCAAGCACAGAAGAATGAAACAACAACCCCACGTTGATGAACGATGGAGACCAGATGGGTCGAAGCAAGCTAGTAGTTGAAGTGATAGGACCAAGATGCAGCCTACACATTAGTCTCTTCAATGAGGCAACAATATTTCAAGCTGAGCTGTTCGCAACCAATGAAGCAGCACACCTCATTAGCCACAAGAGAACTACTAACACAAAGATTTTATCTATTTTCTTAGATAGTCAAGCGGTTCTTAAGGCGCTAAAGTGGTACACCTTGCACTAAGGCTGTCTGGGAATACCACAAAATACTATACACACTGGCAGAACATAACAGACTAAAGCTGATTTGGGGTAGAACGGACTAACAAAGGGCTCGTAGGGGTAGCGTATCCGACGTGTGCTGGCCCGTCAAATAGCGAGTAGAGCCACTGCAGTCGAACATCAACCAAAATTTGTTAGTAAGTGTTATTTTCACCTTCTCTTGGTGTAACCTGTGGATTTCTATATGAAATCGCCAACAGGAAAGGACGAATGGCGAGTTTCCTGCACCATAAACAGGATAAGTTTCGGTTGGGTTATGGCCCGGCAAACCTTTCCTTGGTGGCGTTACACCCCATGTGGATCAGCGCCAAGCTTGTCCTAACCACCCGTGTTGCGTGTGATTTATTTTTCACACAGATGAAAGGGACCTATAGTTTAATACCCTCAATGTACCAATTACTGGGAAATTAGGCGAAATCTCCTAGTTATTAGGACGTTTTTCCCACATCTCAACATTCACAAAGGAACTTGCCTACTTGATGGTAGGCACGTATCCGATATTCTGGATGTACGAACTTTCCGAGGACCCAACATCCATGTGGCAGCCAGATTAGGACTACGAAAACGCCTGGCCCAGTGAAGTCGAGTAACGCCAGCAGCATACAAATTCACAATACTACTTTCGCAAGAGACCGCCAGAGCCCAAACAAATCGCGTCTCCTCAATCTCTCAGAAAACCCTCCAACACCAGCTCAGACTATACAATACTGAGGTCCTGGGTTTCAAAACGCCACCAACAAGAAACCCATGGTTTGACGACGACTATGGGAGGGCAGCGACACAGCCAAGCAGCAAGCCTATCAAGCGGCGCTGCACAGAAGGACGAGAGCTGCTCGTGAGCATTATGAGTAGAAGAGAAAGGGGCAATATAAGCTTCTCAAAACAAAAACAAAAAAAAAAAAAAAGAGATCACGAGGAGCCCGCGATCGAAGAGATGGAGAGATGCTATCGCAGGAATGAGGTTTGCTCGATCAAGAAAGAAGAACTCCTTTGCCTGCGCCAATTACAGAGGTATAAGTCTCCTGAACATCGCCTGTAAAATCTTCTCTGCTGCACTGTGTGAGCATCTGAAACCGTTCGTTGATAAACTGATTGGTCCATATCAGTGTGATTTCAGGTCCGGGAAGTCCTCTATCGATCAAGTATTCACACTGCGGCAGATCGAGGAAAAAACCATCGAGTTCCAGATCGACATCCACCTTCTGTTTTTTGACTTTAAGGCCACATACGATAGCATACATAGAGAGTTTTGACATCCCTGCCAAACTTGTCAGATTGTGCAGGATGACACTCTCGCGAGCGACGTGACCGATACCTTTTATGTCAAAGAAGGCTTTAGACGGGGTGGCACGCTATCGTGTGACTTTTTCAATATCGTCCTTAAAAGGATCGCGCAAAACTCACTGGTCAATACGAGGAGCACCATATTTTTCAAGTCCGTACAACTGCTCGCATATGCCGAAGACATTGACATAATTGGACGAATTCAGCGAGATGTCAATGAAGCCTTTACGAGCATTTAGGTGGAAGCGGCTAAAATGGGATTGGCGGTAAATGAGGGCAAGACGAAATACATATATGCTGGCGTCGAAAAAGGACACGAAAACCAAGGATACTGTATACAAGACCCTTATCATCCCGCCTCTACTTTATGGTATCGTGTTGAGAAAAAAATTCTGCGTACAATTTTTGGCCCGACCTGCATAAATGAAGAGTGGAGTAGAAGACGTAGTAACGAATTCCTCGGGCTGCACAGTGACATGAACATAACACGGCGTGTATCAGGCAGAAATAACAGCGAGCCCTGGCATGGCTCAGGATCAATGTAATATCCACAAATGATAGTATCAGTTGCACGGATAGCCAACCTGCGATAAAATCCCTGGCAGCAGTAACTCACACATCAAAGGCATCTCTTATCTGTCGCCTATCTCTAGATGAGATGGCTGAATAGTTCAACATTAAAATACGGTGGGTTCCCGGGCATAGGGATATTCCAGGAAACTGCGCGGCCGACGAACTCGCAAAGTTAGGGTCAAGCACACTCAGCCTACCTACCCCCGAGTACCTAGAAACACCAATAAGTACGGTAAAGAACATGATAAAGCTTCAAACCATAGAGGAGACCAACCTCCAATGGAATGAGAGCAATATCGGCTTTATCACCAAACAATTGTGGTCTAAGTTAAACTTAGGGCGCACCAGGGACCTGGTGGCAACCAAAAGGCAACCTTAAGTACTCTAGTGGGTGTCATTACAGGTCACTGCACTATTGGAAAACACGCCGCCAGACTGGGGCTACCCTACAATGACTTCTGTCGCGGCTGCGTGGACGAGGAGGAGGAGGAATCAATACACCACCTCCTCTGCTCATGTCCCTCTTTTGAGAATCGCAGGAGGATTTACCTCGTCGCGCCCTTCTTCGACAATCTAAGTGAGCTAGCAAACCAAAAAATAGCTCAACTCCACCGCTTTATTTGAAGCACCGGTTGGTCCCCAGGTAGCGGATCAGGGTAACCTGATTCAGCTGGTATCACAATGGGCCGGCTTCGGCCTAAGTGTGGCTTATGCCTACCACGTCAACCTAACCTAACCTAATACGGCGTGTGCGGATCCAACGCTTAAGATGGCCAGGTTCTGTAGAGCGTATGGAAATCACAGCTCCGGCCCAGAAGGTATTTGTATCCAATCCTGAGGGCGACGTGGTCGAGGACGGCCAAATTTAAGGTGGCACACGCAAGTGGAAGAGGACCTCAACCAACTAGGCGTGCGGCAATGGAGACTGCTTTCAAAAGACCACGCCAGTTGGAGAGGTTTTTTAAAGGAGGCCCAGATTCACCATGAATTGTAGCTCCGAAGAAGAAGAAGAATGCTGATTTGGATGCCAGGCGCTGAAAACCATGGCAATGAAAAGGCTGACATACAAGCGAAGCAAGGTGGATGGGTACCTTTCAAAGGGCCTCTTTCTCTCTCTTAATAGATATAAATGGCCATCTCGAGCTAAAAACCACTTGTCCAGGTTTTTCACCAATAAAACATCGGAATTCTACACTGAACGGCAAAGGGTTGTCTATGAGCCAATATGTACTGGATATTGGCTCCCAGACAACGAAAGATAAAGAAAATCTCTTCTTCAATATCCGAACGATAGATTTTGAAATATCTCACGAACTTGTTTAAATCCTCCCGATTAGAGGCTCAATTATTTGTTCTTCAAACAATTCTTTATCTTTTTTCTATTAGTACGTGTATCTCCCTAATGATAGCAATTTCGTTAAACACATTGTAACATAACTTCAAGTAAGTAATTACGGAAACTTCTTGTAAAAGTTTTACCTCGACGCGGTTTTATCCTGTTCCTTCTACTCAACTCTGTCGCTACGTTATTTCGACTCTTGTTCTGAATTGAGCTCAGTTCTTGTCGGCAGCTACTACATCCACTTTAATAACCATTTACATTAATGACACGCCATGAAAATAATTCGCGCATTAATGAAGGAAACATTGCTGTAACGCTTGTATAGTCCTGATGTATACCTAAGTGTTTATAAACCTTCTAAATTGTGGATGTTCAAATACAAGCTTTAATGATTAAGAAAGCTAATTTTCTTTTAATTGATGACTCAATTAGCAATGCTATAATGACTCCCTGACGATGGCACATACATATGTACATTTCGGGGTGGACCTGGCCTTCAACCAACAAGCCTTTTCAGCTAGCGTGGTCTTTTACTAGCTGTTTCCAGTGTCGCACGGCTAGTTCGTTAAGGTCCCTTTCCACCTGTGTGCGCCGTGCCCGGCAACATGGGAGAAGCGAGATATTTCCATTGTCATCCTGCACAACCTGACGAGCTTGGCAGGGATGTCAAAACATAACAGGGCTCTATATGGTGTCCCTATAGACACTGTCATATGCGGCCTTAAAATCAACGAAAAGGTGGTGTGTGTCGACCTGAAATACTTCTCCAAGATCTGCCGCAGTGTGAATAATTGCTCTGTCGTGGATTTTCCTGGCCTGAAGCTACATTGATGGGAACCTATCAAATTGTCCACGAATGGTTTCAGGCGTTCGCACAACATGGCAGAAAAGATCTTATACGCGATGTTAAGGAGACTTATTTCCCTATAGTTGGCGCAGTTATAGGGGTCTCCTTTTTTATGGACCGGCTGAGATTCCATTCATCGGGCATGGTTTCTTCCGACCATATCTTACAGATTAGCTGTTGCATGTTCCCAACCAAATCATCTCAAGCTGTTTTAAATAACTTAGTAGACTACGCCAGCAGCTTTATTAGACTTCAGTTTTGATATCGCTATCTTAACCTCGTCTAAGTCAGGCGGATGGAATTCTCTCTCATCTTCGTCCAGTGCGAATGGTGCATTCTGCCTGGCAGCGGCATCTTAACCTGCCATCTATCGACTGCCGTAATGCAGTCCGCATCGACTGTGATTCAACTACGAGGTGTCTGTGTTTATCCCTGTAGGCTTCCGCTCTGGCGTTATAATCTGGGCATGTTGGTTTAACTTTTTGGTAAAACTTTCGAACGTCGTTCCTGTGATAACATCTCTCCATCCTCGATCGCGAGCTTCCCGTGCTCTTTCTTTTTCTTTCTGTAAAGCGCGTGCTCTTCTCCTCATTGCAATGAGTCAAAATCGTAAGGGAATTATTTCCCTTACAGGGTTTACCCTGTTCGCCGATTGCGAAGAACGAAGCCGCTCAATCTCGCGCAATAAGGGAACCACGAATTTTCTGTAGGTAGGTTAAATTAGGTTAGGTTAAAGTGGTTGGCAATCGCCACCTTCTGATGATGCTTCTGATGAAGCAATATCTGCTCACTTAAGTTATCGTAGAAGGGCGCACCTAGCAACCGCGGCAGAATTCATTGGAGGGTAGCCCTAGTCTGGCGGCGTGTTTACCAAAGGTGCAGTGACCTGTGATGACACCCACTAAAGAGCTTAGGGTTTCCCTTTTGGTTGCCACAAACTCCCTGGTCCGTCCAAAGTTTAGCTTAGGCCAAATTTGTTTAGTGATAAAGCCGATATTACTTTCACTCTATTGGAGGTTGGGAGCCTCTATGGTTCGAAGTTGTGTCATGCGCTTTATCAAGCTTATTGTTGTTTTTAAATTCCCGGGGGTTGGAAGACTGAGTGTGCTTGACCCTAACTTTGCGAGTTCGTCCGCTTCGCAGTTTCCTGAGATATCCCTATGTCCGGGAAACCACAGTAGTATTATATTGAACTGTTCAGCCATCTCGTCTAGAGATAGGCGGCAGTTAAGGCATGTTTTTGATTTGTGGGTTACCGCGGCCAGGGATTTTATCGCAGATTGGCTGTCCGAGCAAATGATAATATCCGTAGCGGATATTACACTGATTCTGAGCCATGCAAGGACCTCCTTTATCGCTTTTATTTCTGCTTGGTACACACTGCAGTGATTTGGGAGTCTAAACGATAGCTTGAGGTTAAGCTCCTTGGAGAAAACTCCACTACCTACACCTGTCTGCATCTTGGAGCCATCGGTTAAGAGGGAAATCGAGTCCTTCGGTATGACTTTCCTTTCAGCCCATTCCTCCCTGGATGGAAAGATTACTTCGAAGTTCTAGAGAGCACATTCTGCGGGATGATGTAGTCTGTGTCCATGGGTACTTCGAAGTGATTAAGAATGCTAGTATGGCCTTTATGTAATGTGGGCCATTTTCCTATGGCCCTAATGCCTTCGGTATGAACATGATTTTTGTTACCCTAAACTTGCTAGGGATGTAGAATAAGGTGAGGCAACTCTTATATATTCCTACAAGCCAGGGAAGGATGAGATCTGCTACCTGCTGGAGCTCCGCTGGTATTATCCCATCCGGTTTTGGAGACTTGTAAGGTTCAAAGCTGTTTACAGCCCAGAGGACAATATTTTTTGTTGGTGTTTTTAGTTTGGTCCTGTCTGTGAGGAAGGTGAATGGAGAAGAAGACACAACCGCGAACTCTACGAGCTGTACCAAGATGTGGATGTAGTCCGGAAGGCAAGGATCCGTCGACTACACTGGCTCGGCCACATCGAGCGCATGGACATCAACGCTCCAGCTAAGAGGGTCTTCGACTCCGAGCCTCCTGGTTCGAGAAGAAGAGGAAGACCAAACCTCCGGTATAAAGACCAAGTAATCGCGGATGTAAGACATCTTGGTCTTGACGTGCCCGGGACCGTCAAGGATGGAAGGCAGCTATAGATAAGGCTCAGATCCTCCTTGGATCGCAGGCCTGATAAGTAATTAAGTTTTTAGTGGAAAATTGCCTACCAAACGTGAATTTTATTTTGAAATTAAAACTGCTAGACAAGATAAAACTTAGTTGCAGTAAGAGTGAATACTGAGAAGTATTTAGTGAGTTAGAATCTCACACTACTACATAAGACCATGCTTAGCCCGTCCTTGAAGATTTTCTATGGAGATTTTCATCTACCCTCGTAGATGCTACACATCCGTCTTCAACTCAATTCCCGAAGACGATGCAACAAAGGACTACCACATCTAAGGTCGTGCTTACCGGCATTGGGAGCAACTGACAAGAGACGGCTTATTGCCGACGTTTCCTGTTTAACTAATTAGTGTCGCAATGTGATCTGTGCAGGCTGGATATATTCAATATTGCCTTTGAGTCCGCGGTGATGATCCAGTTTGAAACCATGTTAGTTAATAGCTTTTCCGATTAATCATTTTTAATTGTCTGGACATATATATAAGTGAATGTATGCAAACATAAAATGCCAACGAATCACATAATTGAAAAGCCTAAACTCACAGCGATTGGGTTATGGTGTCCACTCGAACGTATCTATACGTAGCTATGTCTACAGACGAAATAAAATCATAACACAAGTGATAATCCCCAAAGTGTAATTAATTTGTAATTTGCATGGTTTTGTGAAAACCGATATCGACAAGTGGAGGTGTAGCAGGCTATACATAACGCCGAGCCTCTTAAGTAGGATGCACTCAATGAACTTTGACTCATGGTCTTATGCATCGATATGCATATGTACATATCTATGTATGTATGTACATACTTATAAGAGATGTGCTTATTACCTCATCCACTACGTAACTTATAATTAACACAAAAGACTCATAATTCTATGTTTAGTGGAGGTAGACATAACGACATAAATGTGAACATAGAAACATTGTTTTAAGCACCGATTCTTGAGCGTTAAAGACAAGGGCACTGTGCACTGTGGGTAGTGTGTTGGCCTCTGACGTCGATGACACGGGATCGAATCCCGACACAGCCATGTCATCCATCGAACGTGTTTTTCACGGTGTATCTCCTCAGCGGGGTTCTGACCAAACCCCCTGTAGTATAATTGTCAAGGAAAGCTTCTCGAAATTCGCCATTCGGATTCGCCAATAAACTGTAGGTCCCTTTCACCTATGGGAAAATGAAATCACACTCAACATGGGTGATTGAGAGAAGCTCGACTCAGGTCCTTCATGGACTGTAATGCCAACATACATACAGACATACAAAGACAAGGGTGTTCTTCCGACGAGCACCTTGTCGACAGTTGAAATGATTTATCTACGACCCCATTAACGTAAAAGTTAGATGCGAAGTGCTTCCCGCAGTTTTTCCACCGTCGACGTTCCATGACCTTAACTTACCAGTGGTTTCAAGGTCACCAGAATCCAAATTCAAGGTTTTTATAGAGATGTCTGTGTGTGTGTGTATGTACGCATGTGCGTATGTGCGTTCGGACTTTTGTTCTCGATTATCACGAGAACCGATTATGATATTGACATGGGACTCGACTTTGACGCGTAATTTCGTAGGTTAGAAGTTTAGCAACCCGGTCCAGCCGTTTTTTTGTTAGAAACTAAGTTACTTAAAAAATGGAAAACTAGTTTTGTATATGCATCTTCTAAGTCATTGAAAACCGCATACTGTTTGGAGCTACAAAACCTCTGGGTAAATAATTTGATTATTTAAAACTTGTTGCACAGTTCCAGGCAAAACTATGATTGAACACACCAAATATGTTTTTTGTATGGGCAATTCAAAAGCGTACATATGTATGAAACTAGGAAGTCCGACCTAAAATATATATTGCAGCATTGTCAGGACAAAGCCTATTTCAACATATTCGCCTTTTTCCAAATAATTATCGAAATGTTAATTCAGCATTCTTAGTTAATGAATGGTATTGATGAGATATCTCCAAATTGATGGTTTCTTGATAACTTGAAGAAAAAAAAAAGTTCCCACTGGGAAGATATTCGTGTGAGCCTTGCGAGCCGCACCTACTTACTTACTTAGATGTCGCTACAGCTCGGGGTGAACCAGGGCCTCAACCAACAAGTTTTTCCAGCTAGCACACTCCAGCTCATTCCAGCACCAAGAGAACCGAGATGATTAAGGTTTTTTAGAGGGTCACCTTAGTTTTCCTTCGGGCCTCTTGAGCCCGAGGAATGGCAAGAGCTATTCTGCGTTTAATCTCAGTGTTGGTGTCGTTGCCGCTTGTTACCAGTGAGCCAAGATAGGCAAAATGTTTGAGTACATCAAAATTATAGTTGCCAATAGTGACGTTCTGGCCAATACGTCGGTGCTGCGCGTCTTCCTTTGACGACAGCATATATTTGGTTTTTCCCTACGTACATTTTGATCCGCATATGCGAGCAATTGTGCAGACCTGAAGCACGTCCTGCCTATTGTATTGGCCAGTGAATCCCGCACGATATTTTCAAGGGTAATGTTGAAAAAACACATGACAGTGCGTCGCCCTGTCTGAATCGTTTTTTGTCATCGAAGGTCTCAGTTAACTCTTTACCGGCGTTAATGGAGCAGCGAGAATTTTCTATAGTCATCCTGCACAACCTGACGAGTTTGGCAATGATGTCGAAACATAACATGGCTCTATATAGCGCGTCCCTATAGACACTGTCATAAGCGGCCTTAAAATCGACGAAAAGGTGGTGTGTGTCGATCTGAAATTCTTTTCCAAGATCTGTCGCAGTGTGCATATTTTGTCTGCTGTGGATTTACGTGCCCTGAATCCACATTGATGAGAACCTATCAATTTGTCCACGAATGGTTTAAAGCGTTCACACAGCACGGCGGAAAATATCTTATTCGCAATGTATACGTATAGTTGGCGCAGTTATAGACCGTTTTCATGGGAAACGATGCTGAGATTCCATTCATCGGGCATGCTTTCTTCCGATCATATCTTACAGATGAGCTGGTGCATGTTCCCAACCAACTAACCTCTAGCCGCTTTAAACAACTCATTAGGCAGGCCTTCTGCACCAGCAGGTTTACTAGACTTCAGTTTTGAGGTCGCTATCTTAACCACGTCTAGATCGGGTCTCTCTCATCTTCTCATCTCATCTTGTTGCGTTCTGCCTGACAGCGGCATCTTGGCCATCTTCGCCGTTATACAGTCCGTAGAAATAGTCTTTCCACATTCCGAAGTCCTCCCTTCTTTTCCGCTCATAGAGCTTAGAAGAAACTCTCGTACGTTGATGCAACATGGCCATGCATGCATTCTGTTTTTCTACGTGGACCTGTCTGCACTCGTCATCAAACCAAGGGTTTCTCTTAGGTGATGACAGGAAATGTAATACATCAGAGGCAGTATCCCTGATGGGACTTTGACAATGTCTCCATGCAGGGAGACAGGATCGACGAAGTTCCTGGCAGTCTCTTGCGATTCCAACTTCCCGACGTCAAATCTTGATGGCCCTACTCGACTCCGCAGTCTTCGTGATCCGAATACGTACGCGCAACAAGGTAATAATCCGAGTCCACATTGGCTCCTCGAAAAGTTCGGACATCCAATTGCGTCGATCGCAATATGATCGATCGATCGTAGACCCCCAAGTTCCCTTATGGATATTGAGATGTGGGAATCGTGTGCTAGCTACTACAAGATTACGCTCCGTCACGATGTCTGCTGGCCAAGATAGTTGGAGTAATATTCACCTATAATCGTCCTGCCCTTTGCAAGGTAATCAAATTAAGGATCACTTTCGTAACCCAAAACACCTTTCCGGCAGTTGCAATCGACTCTGGTTTTGTGGCGCTGAACTACCCGATTCCATCCACTGCTTGGACTGCTGTTTCTTTTCTGGTATATAGTGGTGGCCTCATGTCTCATCCATAGTAACAGCTGCATTAAATCAGTCGGATCCACATTTGTTTTTAATCTGTATTGCAAATGCAGATGTAAAATCACGTTTAAATTTAGCTGCCCACTTTGCAACGGCTGGCAGCGAAGGAGCAGAGTTCCCGCATACTTTTGTCAACGTTGGATGAATTTCATTAGGGTCTAATCCATCCAAAAAGAGTTTTATGGTGCACGATAAACATACAGACGTTTGCTTCAAAAAATCGTGTAAACCAACTACTTGAGATAACAAGTATGAAACCTGCCATACGAACTAATGACACGTGCATCCAGGCAGGAAACATATGTATCTTTTGCTTTTACCCTCGTACCTACTTCGCAAGTGGCACCTGTTCTATCGGAACAGTGATTCTGTCATGTTCTAAAACTATCAACGATTTGAATGACAACTGCATCTGCGGACACAATATAGAGTCGCGAGTGTAAGACTTTGCCCCACAGTCGCGCTTATATCAATCAAATCTAGGGGTGGCACATTGATGTCAAATAAAGGAAAACTTTACAATGAATACAGCACGTAAGGTAGATCAAGCGTACGCGGTATGAATCCTTAACATCTCACATCGTAGCTGGAAGGAAAATGTGTCAATTCATTCACAAGAAAGATACCGATACTGTGGTTCGGCTTCACGTTGCCAAGTATAGAATAACAGTCTAGCGCAGAATATCAATAAGGAAGTCGCAAGTCATCCTGTTTTGTTTTCTTTTGCTTTTGACTCTCTTAGTCTTCCCAGGGACGTATTTGTTTTAAATAAATGGGTCCAGCCAGTAAGGACTGTTTCAGTGCTTCTGTGTCGTTTTTTCCTTAGAGTCATTGACTGTTTTCAATTTGCTGTTGTACTTTGGAGTCTGTCGTTTGTGTTATGCTGACGATACCTTTGGACACTGTTAATTGCACTGACCTCATTTGGGCTATTGTGTCTCTTGCTATCTAGTATTTCTTTCGAAATTATTCTCCCAAAATCAGACAAGGAATTACGTTGCCAACAACGTACATGTGCTTGTCTCCTTGGAGCAAGAAGATGAGAAATTCGAGTTAAATGAGTTTATTTCACAAGTTACATGTGCTTATCGCCTCACAGATTGTTTGTCTCCGCAATTACTATTTGCATCTTTTCACTAAATCTCATGGTTACAGATTCATCTTTCCGACCGGCAAAACCTACGACTTAGTCTTGTAATTTATGCGCATGCATATTGCGTAATAATATTGCCTTGTTTGCATGGGCATATAGTGGTGATAGGAGTAGTAGCGGATGTAGCGTCAGGACGAAAGGCGCCTAACGTTATACTGAATGATGCATGACGAGCACATATTTTCATTCCGCGTTTTCACATATAATGGTGTACAGATGCATTTGTTGTTAGGAGGAAATTGTCATTTTGTCAGCCAAAGTGAGCAGATTTGTTCAAATAAAGGCAGTTTCAATGCCTCTTTCGATTCGACTATTTTATTTTGGTGGAGGAACTTCCAGAAAGTTTAGCTGAAACGTGCTCCTTTTTAAGATTATGTTAAATTTAGAATGAAAGATCTGTGGTGCTTCTAGGATGCCAGCCACATACATATGGCAACTAAGTGCCCAGAATTTAGTCATAACTTGGGAACTGGCAACCTTGCGTCCTTTGTCAACATCTCCTTCGGCTTCCATCCAAGGCTGAAGTAGATAGCAAGTATTGTTTGCCTAAATGAGTTACTCACATTACAAGCAACGTGTTGTGATTACATTTTTAGTGAAACTAATATGGTAAAAACCACTAAAAATCCTCCGAAAATTACAGGTGGCGTATTTTAGACGGTGAGCGAATTCGGATTCCGATAACACGAATGACATCGGATGTTTATTTCGCAATGTCGCTCCTCGGTGGGGTACTGGTAAAACCCCCCTTGTTGTATACTTGCAATGAAAAAGCTTCTCGACCTACGTCGTTCGGTATCGGCATTATATTATAAGTCCCTTTCCTACTTACTTACTTAGGTGGCGCTACAGTCCCTCGGGGTTGGACTCGAATACACTTCGGGCCGGAGCTGTGTTATCCATTCGGTCTACATAGCCTAGTCATCTTAGTCGTTGCATCAGTAGACATCGTACTCCCATGTCGCTGTACAGCCCGTATAGTTCGTCGTTGTATCTTCCCCTCCACTCCCCGTTTATACAAACGGGACCATGGATTGAACGCAGAATTTTCCTCTCGAAACGACCAATGGCCTCCTCATTCGATTTCATTAAAGTCCAGGCTTCTGTGCTATTGAAGAGGACCAAGATGATCAATGATTTGTACAGCGCAACTTTGGACTTTCGAGAAAGGGCTTTACTTCTCAACTGCCACTTGAGCTCAAAGAAGTAGTGGTTGCCAATACTAATTCTGCGTTTAATCTCTGCGCTGGTGTTGTTTTCGCTGGCACTAGTGAGCCAAAGTAGACGAAGCCTTCGACTACCTCAAAATTGTAGCTGCCAGCTCTGACGTTCTGGTCAAGACGCTGGTGTTGTGCGTCTTTTTTGGATGACAGTATATACATGTTTGGTTTTTATAATTCGCACCGGCTCAAGAGTCATACTCATATTATGTTTGTCATATAACGTGGACGGAGTGCACGAGTCGAAGATATTCGTTCACTACTCTCCAGGGGTGGTTGTCCTAGATAGGATTCGAGAGGAACTCATCTGAATTTTCACCTTAGATGTAGTCCCCAGCAAATGTTCCATGTTATTATGGTGTTATAGTAGATCTACATACAGAGTATGAATTTGAAGTGACCATATTTTGAAAGTGTTTAGCCTTCATCAGTATTTTGATCACTTCCCATCCCATTCATGACGGCTGTGATGTAATTTTTTTCCGTATAGGAATTGTATTTCTTGGTTATAGACAGACCTTGAACTGCAGCCCTCTGTTCGACAGTTGGTCTTTTTACCACTGATCCATTTTAGCCGCTTCTGCTTCAATGATTTCGATTGCCTCATTGCCACCTCGCTGTAGGCAAGCGGTTGCGCAGACTTAAAATAGATCGCACCTCTTGTCTTGGCCAGTGAGTCTCGTATGATCTTTTGAAGCACGATGTCGAAGAAATAACATGACAGTGCGTCACCTTGTCTAAATCCTCTTTTAACATTAAAGGTCTCGGTTAATTCGCTACGGACATTAATGGAGCAGCGAGAATTCTCAATGCCATCCTGCGCAATCTGGCGAATTTCGACAGGGATGTTAAAAATAGACATGGTTTCGTATAGCTCGTCTCTATGCACGCCGATTGGTATTCTTGGGTCTTCTCCGAGATCTGCAGCAGCGTGAATACGAACACTACTTGATCAAAAAACAAGCCAATCTTATCAACAATCCTAAGTCCTTCTTTCAATTCGTCAGCTACAAAATGAAATCTGATGGCTACCCAACCCCACTCTCTTTCAATGGCGAAACCTCGAATGATCCCAACATTATAGTCAACTTTTTTGTCAACCTTTTCGAACAATCTTTCGCCGATGACTCCTTTGTACCGGATACTTCTTATTTCGACTACCTACCAAATTTCTCCCTTGGTCCATTTCTCTCACGTACTGTTGAACACCATATCATTGAAATTAAACTGAGTCAACTTAATGATGAATTCACTCCTGGACCCGATGGCCTACGCGCCATATTATTAAAAAAATGTTCCTTCATTTTCTCTGTCCCGCTCTTAAAAATACTCAACTTTTCCCTGTCTGTTGGAGAATTTCCCCAGAAAGCCGCTTTCATAACTCCTATTCACAACAAAGTTCCAAAAAGTGATGTTAACAACTACCGCCCCACCGCAAAACTGTCACACATACCCAAACTCTTCAAAAAGATTTTGTATGACACTCCTCAAATCAACATGGATTCCTCAAATCCAGGTCTACAACCACAAAGCTTGTCGAATTCATGTCCTTCACCCTCTCAGCATTAGAGAATGGGAACGAAGTTGACGTCATTACACCCGACTTCAATAAAGCCTCCGACAAAATATCCCACAATCTAATACTCTTCAAATTCTCTTCCCTTGGCTTGAACCCACTGCATTGAAGTGGATATCTTCTTATTTAAAAAACCGTTACTATAGTGTTCGCTTTAGATCTGCCTTTCTTAGGTAACCACCTAGGTCCACTTCTTTTCATTCGTACCATTAACGACATTGAGATAATCATCAAACATTCCCATTTCTCTCTGTACGCCGACGACACTAAGTTCTTTAAGACCATTTCCTCGCAACAAGACTCTTCCCTTATTCAATTCGATCTCAATAGCATTTCTACCTGGTGTTCCTAAAATTGCTTGGAGCTTTACATTTCCAAATGCCAATCTATCACCTTCTCACGTAAAAATCAAATGCTCTCCTCGCTTCTACTTTCTCCACAACCAATCCATTTCCACCGTTCAGGTTATCCGCAATCTTGGCATCCTATGTGACCAAGAGCTCAATTTTAGCGCACATAGCGACGATATAATTCTTAAAGCAAATTCTGCACTTGGTTTCGTGTAGCGCTGGTCTAAAGAATTCTCTAATCCCTACGTGATTCGATCCCTCTATACTACCTTCGTTCGCCTCCTTCTTGAATACGCATCTCAAGCGTGGTCCCCTTATCAACAAACCCACATTTCTAGAATCGAGAGCATCCAGCGTCGATTCCTACACTTCGCTCTTCGAGGTCTGTGTTGGCAAAATCCTCTATTCTTACCGCCTTATTAAGCCGACGCAAACTAATAAATCTGAGTACGTTGGAGGAAAGAAGAAGGGTAGCTGACATCCTCTTCAGTCATAACAGGTACCATTGACTGCGCCAACCTCTACAACACTATATTCCTTAACACTAACCCTCGTAATACTCGCAATCCTTGTCTCTTCTAAAAAATTAAAATTGAAATTTGATTCTCAGCATTGACTGTGACTCTACTACTACAAAGATGGCTGTCTTCATCCGCTCTGGCTTTATAGCCCTGGCATTTTCGTTTTACTCTCTCGATCTCCTTGATCTCACGCTTTTCATGTTTTCTTTTTTTCTTCCTTAAAAGCTTGTGTTCTTAGTTCCTTTTCTGCTCGTAATGTTCACGAGCGGTTCTCGTCCGTCTATGTAGCATGGCTTTATAGGCGACTTGATTTGCTATATGGACTTGTCCGCATTGCTCATCAAACCAGGGGCTTCTAGCTGGCGGTGGTTTTGAAATCCGACTTATCAGAAAGCAGCGTTTCTGATGGCGCTCTGGCAACGTTCACACTGTTGTTCTGTCGTTAATGTTCGTTCGCTACTCTCAGGGGTGGTTGTCCTAGATAGGATGAGAGCCGACCAAGTTCCGCGTTGGTTATAGTCCGTAATAATTCGTTCGAGCACCACTGCCACCACGGCGAGAGGTTGAGGGAAGCTCAACATAGCGGTCTCTTCAATCAATCAGTAGCAGAAAATTCATTCCGCAAGAAAAAGAAAACTTACGAGTAATGCAAATTCTTTGCTCAACTAATTAGACATTAATTACTTAATTACTTATTACTTAATAGCCACCATTCCAAAACGTAAAGCTGTGAGTCACTGTTTGGTAAACTTTCAAATTTGATTGAATTAATTAAAAAATTACAAAGAAAAACAAAAAATCAACAACCAAATGCACGGCGGTCAACCACAAATTGAATATCCATCATCGATAAACGTGCTTAATAACGTATTGATTGATTTGGTTTCGATAACTTATCTAATTGGTTACATTCCCCGGAGCGTAAGGGCTCTTTTTTAAAGTTTCGATTTTCAACCAAAGTAGATGTAAACCGATTTAATTGGCTAACTAAGTGGAGTAAGCTTAATCCACTCCTTCGCCCATAATTCGGCGATATATGTACTTATGTAACCAACGTTATTCTTCTTCTTCTTAATGGGCGCTACAGTTCGGGGTGAACCTGGGTCTCAACCAACATGCCCATCCAACTAGCACGATCTTTTGCTAGCCTTTTCCATTGCCGTACACCCAGTTGGCTGCGGTCCCCTTCCACCTGTGTGCGCTATCTTAAGTGCGGCCTCCTCTGCTTCTTCGTCCCTCGGGGTTGAATTCAAATACTCTCCGTGCTGGAGCTGTACATGGCCCAGCCATCTTAGGCGTTGAATTCGTAGACGCCTGACTAGGCTCATGTCGCTGTACAGCCCGTAAAGTTCGTGGTTGAATCTTCTCCTCCATCCCCCGTCTGCGTTTATAGGCCCGAAAATCACGCGCGAAATCTTTCTCTCGAACCGACCAAGGGCCTCCTCATCCGCTTTTGATAGTGTCCATGCTTCTGCGCCGTACAACAGGACCGGGATGATTAGGGTCTTATATAGAGTCAACGCTGTCGTTCGGGAGAGGGCTCTATTACTCAGTTGCCTCCTGAGCCCAAAGAAACAGCGATTGGCAAGAGTGATTCTGCGTTTGATTTCGGAACTGATGTCGTTGTTCCAGGTTCCTATTTCAACGTTGTTCCAAGGTAGACGAAGTCCTTAACTACCTCGAACTTATATCTGCCAATAAAAACGTTCTGGCCAAGGCGTCGGTGGTGAGCGTCCTTTTTTGATGACAGCATATATTTAGTTTTGCCCTCAATTTTCGCCGCCTCCATCTCAATACTCGCAAATGCCTCATTGACATCTCGAGGATTTGAAATAGATTGTGCCTCTTGTATTGGCCACTGATTTTTGCACTATCACTTCCAATATGATGTTGAATAAATCACCCGACAGCGCATCGCCCTGCCTAAATCCTTTTTTGACATCAAAATGATCGGTAAGGTATTCACCGATGCGGATGGAGCAGCGAGCATTCTCCAAATTCATCCTGCATAGTCTGACGAGTTTAGCAGGTATGTCAAAGGTAGACATAGCGTTGTATAGCTCGTAATTACGCTGTCGTATGCGGCTTTGAAGTCGACAAATAGGTGGTGAGTGCCGACTTGAAATTCATTGGTTTGTTCCAGGATCTGCCGTAATGTGAAGATTAGGTCGATGGTGGACTTCCTGGCCTGAATCCGCACTGATAAGGACCTATCAGCTCAGAGAAGATTTTGTAGGCGATCTTAAGGAGACTTATTCCTCTATAGTTGGCGCAATCAGAGGGGTCTCCTTTCTTGTGGATCGGGCTGAGACTCCATTCCTCGGGCATGCTTTCCTCTGACCATATCTTACAGATGAGCTGGTGCATGCTCCTAACCAGGTCATCCCCAGCTTCCTTGAAGAGCTTAGCAGACAGCCCGTCTGTGCCAACAGCTTTATCCGACTTGAGCTTCGATATGGCAATCTTAACTTTGTCGAGGTCAGGGGGACAGGATTCTCTGCGGTCTCCGTCGACTAGAAATGGATCATTCTGCCTGACAGCGGTATATTGACTAACATCGCCGTTATACAGTCTGCAGTTTTTCCATATTCTCAGCATCGACTGCGATTTTACTACTAGGTGTCCGTTCTCATCCCTGCAGGCTTCTGTTCTGGCTTTATAACTTTATAATCGCGCGCATCTCGTGCTCTTACTTCTTTCTTCTAAGAAGCTTATGCTCCTCCCTTCTTTTTAGCTTATAGAGCTCGCGAGCTGCTCTTGTTCTTTTATGCAGCCAGGCTTTAAATGCATCCTGCTTCGCTGTGTGAATCCTCCTGCACTGGTCATCGAACCAGGTGTTTCTTCGTGGTGGAGCCTCGAAACCCAAAACTTCGGATGCAGAGCTTTCCAGGGCTTGTTTGCAAAGGCTACTCTGCTGTTCAATTAACAGCGTGGAGGATTGAGGTGTATTGGAAAGCTTAAGGGAGATGCGATCGGTAAAAGCACGAGCGGTTTCTGGCGATAGTAGCTTTCCGACGTCATAACTTTGTATTTTTACTCTACTCCGCTGCGTTCGTGATATCCGTAAGCGCATCTTGGCTACTACAAGATAGTTGCCCAAGGCGATGTTAGCCCCTCGGAAAGTTCGAGCATCAAGAATAGTGGAGGAGTGTCTGACGTCGATCGCGATGTAATCAACCTGGTTGGTAGTCGATTGATCAAAAGACCGCCAGGTGCCTTTGTGTATATCGATTTGCGGGAAGCGCGTACTGGCTAGAATGAGATTTCGTCCCGTAGCAAGATCAATCAGCCTGTGTCCGTTATCGGATGTGGTGTCGTGTAGGCTATGTTTGCCGATGACTCGTTCAAAGATGTTTTCCTTAACCAGCGTAGCATTGAAGTCTCCTAGTACAATTTTGATGTCATAGCTGGGACATTGGGTATACGTTCTGTCTAGGAGATCGTAGAACTCATCTTTGGCTGAGTCATCCTTGTCTTCCGTGGGGGCGTGGACGCAGATCAGGCTGATGTTAAACAATTTAGCCTTGATACGGATTGTTATGCCGAAAGCTTAGGACTTTTTGCCTTAGTCCACCTCGAACAACAAATCCGCATCCGAACAATTATTGCCCTCTCTCCCTATAGCAGTCGCCGTAGTAAATATCGCAGTTTTTCATTCGTTGTATACCCGGTCCATTCCATCGCACCGACGTTAATGTGACGTGTAAAGCAGGGGGAGTTCGGATGAAACATTCCAGATACATCGTCTTACAGAATGTGTGAGAAGGGGTCAAGGCAATTAAAAAGTCGCATACAAGCTCCGCATTGAAAAAGAAACAACCAGCAGAATAGTAAAAGTGCATCAGTCTTCCTTTCACTATCATCGTCCTAGTCAACATCGTCAGTCATCATGGACTCTGCTCACCTCTGCACCTTTTCCCAACTCCAGATTCTAGTGATTAAACATTATTCAGCAGAAAATTATAGCAGGATTTGAACATTTTTTTACCCGCCAACAAAGCTGAATGAACGAAAACTTACCGCTGAGAAGCATTTGCCGTCAAGGGCAGTTATGAGCAAGGTGGATTCAAAAATCTGAGGCACAAAAAGCGAAAGTCGCTTTACCGAATTGGAAGGTTTCTAAGGCTCCCTATCCTTGTGTACGCTTTCTTTCACATTATATTTCATGGGAAACTTTTGTTCGTTTTGGTGAACGGATTAATAGAGCGGATAGTGTTTAAATGGGAACATTCGTGATTTACCAATCAGCTTAATTCAGGAGGCAAGTGCCGGTAATCGGAGATTTGGTTCTCCGCATAAAAAGGTAGTTTAAAGTCAATTAAACCAATCTTGTGGTTTATGTAAGTGGATATCTATACCATAAGGATGAGAAAATGAATGTCGCTTTCAGATTAGGGAGGTACGTAGGTAGGTTCGTAGCCTCCTCAGAATGGGAAGAATACACTTAGGCTAGAGAGACTTGTAGTGTCGCTACGAAGGGGGGTTAGTCCCCCTATTTATGGAACCACTTAGTGCTTCTTAAACAATGAAGAAGGTCATTTATTCTTCGTATACGAAGTAGGTGGATGGATTCGACCTCTTCTTCGTCTAGGCAGCTTCTGAAGAACTCATTCGGAACTTGTCCTAGTTTTTGCGCGTGAATGCCAATGACGCAGTGACCTGTGATGACACCAATGATTTTATAGATGTCAGTTCTTTTTAGGGAAATTATTCTCCTAGTCCGTTGACTATCGAGCCGGGGCCAGATTTACCTGGTGATGAGGCAGATATGTTCCTGGGTCCATCTCAGGTTCGTCTCAGCCTTGGCGAAATTTATGAGATTATGTTGAATGGTTGCACGGGGTATTCCCTCACATGCCATGAATTTGTTGCGTTATTCCTTGTCTGGCGAGTGTGTCGGCCCCTTCGTTACCTGGGATGTCGCTATGTCCTAGTACCCATAGAAGTTATACGTTAAACTGTTTGACCATCTCGTTAAGAGATAGGCGACACTCAAGGCTTGTTTTTGAGGTGTACACATAGGGCTCTAGTGATTTCAAGGCTGCTGGACTGTCCGTGAGAATTCGAATATCTGTAGTAAATATTACGTTCCACTTAAGCCAAGACAGAGCCTCCTTTATTGCCAACAATTCTGCCTGAAAGACGCTGCAGTAGTCTTGTAGTTTTAGAGATTGGCTCAGGTTTAATTGCTTGTAGAATAGCCCACTACCCACTTCGCCGTTGGTTTTTGACCCCGTCAGTGTAGAAGTCCACCCAGCTTCTGCGGGGTTGCGTTTGGCGGGACCAGTTGAATTTCTTCTCAAAGACTGTGGTGGGCTCTATGTGGTCCGAGTTTTCTGCCATTCTGCCTGTTGTTCAGGATGGAGGATATAGCTCGTCCATTTGGAGTTGGCTTTTAGTCTTATTGCCGTATATGTGGCAATTTGCTTGCTAAGTACATCAAGTGGTGTAAGGTGAAGTATCATGTTTAGCGCTGCCGTTGGGATGCCTTCGTCTCTTCTCGACTTGTTTATGGTATGTTGTTTTGTCCAGCGCAGTCCACCAGACTATCACTTCATACATTAGAATAGGTCTAACGACTGTAATGTAGAGCCATAGGGTGAGCTTGGGGTTGAATCCCCATTTTTTTCCTAAGGCTTTCTTGCAAGTTTATAGAGCTATAGTTCCTTTCTGTGCTCTCTCGGTTATGTTTTTCTTCCAAGTTTTCAGATTAGCTTTGTTTGTACCCAAAGATCCCTTGTTAATCAACGGATCAAACGTTTCAGTCATAATTAAGCACTTGCTTTCGTCAAACACTTACCTTTATGTAGCCTATGTAGGCAAACACCTGGAATGATTGTTTTGAAATGTGGCACTCCGATATATTAGAATTAAGTTAAGCATAACATTCTTTTTGCGAAGACTGCTTTAAAGTGGTTTTGCTCCCCAATATATAAAGTGTACAAATGAATGTTGATCGGAGCCTTATTTAGAGTAAAATTTTGAGGGTTTAACCGTTTTTTAGAGTAATTGCCCACCGCTTTCTACTACCTTTGACCATCATTCAGAAAGCGTACGGACACCGCGTTCAAAACATTCCCCATCTAAGACCTAAGAATCGTCCCAATCTTTGGCTTCTTCGTAAGAAGTGCTGCCTGACATGTAGTAGTAGGAAGCAGCAATGTCTGGATGATATAGCGGATGGGGATGAACAACCTCGTTAAGTGCCTCCAAAGTTTCCTTGACCACCTTAGCAGCATGTCGCCTAGCGTTGTCGTGCTGAAACATCACTTTGTCATGTGTTTTGGCATATTAAAGGCGTTTAAACTTCGGCAATCGGATTATTTGCATCAATTGTTTTTGATAACGAACCGTTAGTACATTACTCTGAGCTGATCCAAGCAGGTGCATAGCACTAGCTTTTTGCCAAGAATATTCGGTTTGGCCATTGAAGTCGACGCATGGCCGGGCTTACCCCACGATATTCTGCGCCTTGGATTATGGTAGGGGATTCCATCCAGTTTTTTCTTTGGAACATTTGTTCGCACCTTCAAAACGGCGTACGACTTCTCTTGGCAGAGAAAATGCTCTGATGTGTCATCCTTCTCGCCACATGCAGCACAAGTAGGCGCCTCATTGATGCCAAGCACGCAGAGCTGCTTAGATGTAATACTCCAGTAATGACTTCCACAAGTCTTGTGCAATCAATTCTCCTTAAGGACTGGAGGAATGCTCCGGATTTTTTACAGACATCAGGGCATACCCGCTTTGTCATCCTGCATCCGTGGACGCAGGTAGACTTAGAGCGGGTTCAGGTCCTGAGAAACTCTTCTCTGAACACATTCTCGTGGGTTTATTAGAAATCTCATTTCCTGTAATCCCGGAATGACCGAGAACCCATATGTACCCATATGCCTTAGTGAATTTAGTCTACCGACTCTCTTAAATAAGGTCTTGAGTTCATGCACTAATTTGGAACTAATCGAGGGGTTGGATACAGCTTTGAGTGCAGCTTGGCTGTCACTGCAGAGGCAGACGCATTTGCTTTTTTTGTCTCTGATCTATCTATCTCTGATTGAAAGACAGACGCACATTTCCCCAACTAGAAGTACAGTCGGATGTTTTCGCGGTCAAAGAAGACGCCAGGATCAGTATCTAGCCAGTGTCAGTCCCGACGCCATTGAAACTCGACTGTGATATTACAGGATAACGCGTGTCAATGCGTCAGAAGACTAGTCCATGAGACAGGGGTCGCAGGACAATTTTTGAGCAAGCACACTGTTATTCCTGTGCGAATTGTACCAAACGCCATTTCTCTTGAGACGAGACACGGCATTCAGAGCACACCCTCTGGTGTATATATCAAGCGTTAGAAGGTTCTTCATAGCATCTAGAGCAGCGCGCAGGGGAAGGTCCCTGTACAGCTGAGAAAAAACGTTGTTTGGAGTTTGGTGAAAGAGTGTACAATGTGCTTGCGCTTTAGCCTGTTCCAACAGACAACCGATGCATATGAGATTATAGGTCTTTTCATTGGCATGTAGATCCAGAGAACCTTTGCCGGCGACAAACGTCTTGTCATGGAGTTGGTGGTTTTTGACTCAATATGCTTAGACCAAAGATGACCTCCAGGTACTTAGCTTCCTTGGATACCGGGATGCCTTTAATTACCGAGATGGGAGTGCCTTTAATTACCAGCGGTCGGTATTTTTCTTGCGTCTCGTGAAGACAACGACATTGGTCTCAAGAGTATTAACCGAAAGCCCATTTCACGTTAAGCATGAGCCGACAGAAAGAACAGCAGAATTTTAGAAAGAATTTGTTCGTTGCTCTTTAAATGTTCGTCGCATTACATTACGTTAGACATTTAACGTTATGCGACATAGGGTAACTTAATTGAGCGGGGTTAAAGGTGCCTTTAAGGATAGCATGGCAAATGTGATAGAAAGGATATGATGGACGAGTTTCGTAGAATTTATTTTCTATATTGTATTCAAGTCACTTGCGTAATCCCAGATAAAATAACATATTCACGGTTTGGTATTCAACCAATCAAGAGAGAGATGACCAAATACCATCCAGCCATGTTCATTGCTGATGCAGTGTTGAAAACAAGAAGTCGCTAAGGCAGTTTGCAAAGACTTGCCTACTAACACTGTTTATCACAACAATTAGCTCTCGAGGTTGTTGCCCATTATACTGATGTGTTCCGTTGCAATAAATGATATAACAATGGTTAAGCGCACCATAAGCCCGGGTCTTGTACACACATATGAGGCAGTTATGCATACCATTGGATCGTTCAAATAATTAATTAATTCCGAAACGTGTATACACTGGGGGCACGTATCTACTGACATTTGTTAGTCGTGTTCGATTGATTATCTGAGGACTCGTCTCGCCAATGACTCCTTTCGCTGCAAGTCCTATTAACGCACAGATACATTCAATCTAAATTTGAAACAACAAAGCTAATTTTATTTGTTGCTCTATAAGTACAAACAACATTTTGAATATTTGTTTCCTTTTTACACTCAGTCCTTACTATTGCAGACTAGACGTATAATAGGAAATGTACATAAGTCAGGTACTGGATTTTTAATCCTTTTTCCGTACGGAACCAATTAGCCGCTAAGAAGACCGTTTTACATCCATATATGCATCCATGATCACAGTCAATATTCAATTCGTGGAGAAATGGCAATGGTTCGAGGACATGCTGCTCATGCTTCTGACATTCAATTTCTTCCTTCTTGTGCAGAGCAGACAGCCAACTGTCAATATTATGCTTCGCGGAAAGGTAACAGGCAATAAAACGCGTTTATTTTTTTGGCTCCAACAACGAAAAGAGATGAAGTTCAAGATTGAAATCTAAATATGACATCTTTGTATCTTCGCGCACTTTGGTTCCTGAGATATTTGCGTTTCGTGCTGCTTTTCAATTTGATCTTTTTTGAATAAGAATACAGAAGAGTATTATTCGAGACATTTACATGAATGTATGTATGCAAATGCGATTTGCAAGCTTTGCAAAGTGCCACTAAAATACTGACACTGACATTTGATAATGGGGGTAGAAATCTGTACAATCTCATCCAAAAAGTCCCTAATAATCCTCTAGAAAATGAGAGTACAGCAACAGAACTTTTTAGGTTTAACAGCGAACCATATGTTGGTTTAAAAAAAAAATACTATAAGGTTGGGCAAAAGTAATGTCTTACCTACAGCCAGTCAGGCGACTTTAGCCTGCCACACGGCTATAGCCGGCCAAGCGAATATAGCCAGCCAGGCAACTTGACCGGCCATACGGCTATAGCCAGCCAGGCGACTATAGGCGGTCATACGGCTAAAGCCAGCCAGGCGACTATAGCCGGCCATACGGCTATAGCCAGCCAGACGACTATAGCCGGCCATACGGCTATAACCAGCCAGGCGACTATAGCCTGCCATACGGCTATAGCCAGCCAGGCGACTATAGCCGGCCATACGGCTATAGCCAGCCCAGCGACTATAGCCGGCCATACGGCTATAGCCAGCCCAGCGACTATAGCCGGCCATACGGCTATAGCCAGCCAGGCGACTATAGCCGGCCATACGGCTATAGCCAGCCAGGCGACTATTGCCGGCCATACGGCTTTAGCCAGCCAGGCGACTATAGCCTGCCATACGGCTATAGCCAGCCAGGCGACTATAGCCGGCCATACGGCTATAGCCAGCCAGGCGACTATAGCCGGCCATACGGCTATAGCCAGCCAGGCGACTATAGAAGGCCATACGGCTATAGCCAGCCAGGCGACTATAGCCGGCCATACGGCTATAGCCAGCCAGGCGACTATAGCCGGCCATACGGCTATAGCCAGCCAGGCGACTATAGCCGGCCATACGGCTATAGCCAGCCAGGCGACTATAGCCGGCCATACGGCTATAGCCAGCCAGGCGACTATAGCCGGCCATACGGCTATAGCCAGCCAGGCGACTATAGCCGGCCATACGGCTATAGCCAGCCAGGCGACTATAGCCGGCCATACGGCTATAGCCAGCCAGGCGACTATAGCCGGCCATACGGCTATAGCCAGCCAGGCGACTATAGCCGGCCATACGGCTATAGCCAGCCAGGCGACTATAGCCGGCCATACGGCTATAGCCAGCCAGGCGACTATAGCCGGCCATACGGCTATAGCTAGCCAGGCGACTATAGCCGGCCATACGGCTATAGCCAGCCAGGCGACTATAGCCGGCCATACGGCTATAGCCAGCCAGGCGACTATAGCCGGCCATACGGCTATAGCCAGCCAGGCGACTATAGCCGGCCATACGGCTATAGCCAGCCAGGCGACTATAGCCGGCCATACGGCTATAGCCAGCCAGGCGACTATAGCCGGCCATACGGCTATAGCCAGCCAGGCGACTATAGCCGGCCATACGGCTATAGCCAGCCAGGCGACTATAGCCGGCCATACGGCTATAGCCAGCCAGGCGACTATAGCCGGCCATACGGCTATAGCCAGCCAGGCGACTATAGCCGGCCATACGGCTATAGCCAGCCAGGCGACTATAGCCGGCCATACGGCTATAGCCAGCCAGGCGACTATAGCCGGCCATACGGCTATAGCCAGCCAGGCGACTATAGCCGGCCATACGGCTATAGCCAGCCAGGCGACTATAGCCGGCCATACGGCTATAGCCAGCCAGGCGACTATAGCCGGCCATACGGCTATAGCCAGCCAGGCGACTATAGCCGGCCATACGGCTATAGCCAGCCAGGCGACTATAGCCGGCCATACGGCTATAGCCAGCCAGGCGACTATAGCCGGCCATACGGCTATAGCCAGCCAGGCGACTATAGCCGGCCATACGGCTATAGCCAGCCAGGCGACTATAGCCGGCCATACGGCTATAGCCAGCCAGGCGACTATAGCCGGCCATACGGCTATAGCCAGCCAGGCGACTATAGCCGGCCATACGGCTAAAGCCAGCCAGGCGACTATAGCCGGCCATACGGCTATAGCCAGCCAGGCGACTATAGCCGGCCATACGGCTATAGCCAGCCAGGCGACTATAGCCGGCCATACGGCTATAGCCAGCCAGGCGACTATAGCCGGCCATACGGCTATAGCCAGCCAGGCGACTATAGCCGGCCATACGGCTATAGCCAGCCAGGCGACTATAGCCGGCCATACGGCTATAGCCAGCCAGGCGACTATAGCCGGCCATACGGCTATAGCCAGCCAGGCGACTATAGCCGGCCATACGGCTATAGCCAGCCAGGCGACTATAGCCGGCCATACGGCTATAGCCAGCCAGGCGACTATAGCCGGCCATACGGCTATAGCCAGCCAGGCGACTATAGCCGGCCATACGGCTATAGCCAGCCAGGCGACTATAGCCGGCCATACGGCTATAGCCAGCCAGGCGACTATAGCCGGCCATACGGCTATAGCCAGCCAGGCGACTATAGCCGGCCATACGGCTATAGCCAGCCAGGCGACTATAGCCGGCCATACGGCTATAGCCAGCCAGGCGACTATAGCCGGCCATACGGCTATAGCCAGCCAGGCGACTATAGCCGGCCATACGGCTATAGCCAGCCAGGCGACTATAGCCGGCCATACGGCTATAGCCAGCCAGGCGACTATAGCCGGCCATACGGCTATAGCCAGCCAGGCGACTATAGCCGGCCATACGGCTATAGCCAGCCAGGCGACTATAGCCGGCCATACGGCTATAGCCAGCCAGGCGACTATAGCCGGCCATACGGCTATAGCCAGCCAGGCGACTATAGCCGGCCATACGGCTATAGCCAGCCAGGCGACTATAGCCGGCCATACGGCTATAGCCAGCCAGGCGACTATAGCCGGCCATACGGCTATAGCCAGCCAGGCGACTATAGCCGGCCATACGGCTATAGCCAGCCAGGCGACTATAGCCGGCCATACGGCTATAGCCAGCCAGGCGACTATAGCCGGCCATACGGCTATAGCCAGCCAGGCGACTATAGCCGGCCATACGGCTATAGCCAGCCAGGCGACTATAGCCGGCCATACGGCTATAGCCAGCCAGGCGACTATAGCCGGCCATACGGCTATAGCCAGCCAGGCGACTATAGCCGGCCATACGGCTATAGCCAGCCAGGCGACTATAGCCGGCCATACGGCTATAGCCAGCCAGGCGACTATAGCCGGCCATACGGCTATAGCCAGCCAGGCGACTATAGCCGGCCATACGGCTATAGCCAGCCAGGCGACTATAGCCGGCCATACGGCTATAGCCAGCCAGGCGACTATAGCCGGCCATACGGCTATAGCCAGCCAGGCGACTATAGCCGGCCATACGGCTATAGCCAGCCAGGCGACTATAGCCGGCCATACGGCTATAGCCAGCCAGGCGACTATAGCCGGCCATACGGCTATAGCCAGCCAGGCGACTATAGCCGGCCATACGGCTATAGCCAGCCAGGCGACTATAGCCGGCCATACGGCTATAGCCAGCCAGGCGACTATAGCCGGCCATACGGCTATAGCCAGCCAGGCGACTATAGCCGGCCATACGGCTATAGCCAGCCAGGCGACTATAGCCGGCCATACGGCTATAGCCAGCCAGGCGACTATAGCCGGCCATACGGCTATAGCCAGCCAGGCGACTATAGCCGGCCATACGGCTATAGCCAGCCAGGCGACTATAGCCGGCCATACGGCTATAGCCAGCCAGGCGACTATAGCCGGCCATACGGCTATAGCCAGCCAGGCGACTATAGCCGGCCATACGGCTATAGCCAGCCAGGCGACTATAGCCGGCCATACGGCTATAGCCAGCCAGGCGACTATAGCCGGCCATACGGCTATAGCCAGCCAGGCGACTATAGCCGGCCATACGGCTATAGCCAGCCAGGCGACTATAGCCGGCCATACGGCTATAGCCAGCCAGGCGACTATAGCCGGCCATACGGCTATAGCCAGCCAGGCGACTATAGCCGGCCATACGGCTATAGCCAGCCAGGCGACTATAGCCGGCCATACGGCTATAGCCAGCCAGGCGACTATAGCCGGCCATACGGCTATAGCCAGCCAGGCGACTATAGCCGGCCATACGGCTATAGCCAGCCAGGCGACTATAGCCGGCCATACGGCTATAGCCAGCCAGGCGACTATAGCCGGCCATACGGCTATAGCCAGCCAGGCGACTATAGCCGGCCATACGGCTATAGCCAGCCAGGCGACTATAGCCGGCCATACGGCTATAGCCAGCCAGGCGACTATAGCCGGCCATACGGCTATAGCCAGCCAGGCGACTATAGCCGGCCATACGGCTATAGCCAGCCAGGCGACTATAGCCGGCCATTCGGCTATAGCCAGCCAGGCGACTATAGACGGCCATACGCTTATAGCCAGCCAGGCGACTATAAAGGAGGATAAAATGTATGCTAAAGAATCCGACTTAAATCAAGTGTTTTCTTCGCGTCCAAACTAGGGAAGCTAGGGCGAACTTGCTCAACCGATATTCCTAAGCTGACTATTCAGACATCACAAAAAAAAAATAAGCTTATGACCTTCATGGCAGTGTTCTGGTGGAATCAGTTCTTTTGGACCTACAGCATTGCTGCCTGGATTGGGGTAAGAACCCTACATTTTGAAGGGGGGCCAACCTCAAACCTAGTAAGTTTTCTGCGTCATATGGCCTTATCCGTCTGTGATAGGGCTACAAAGAACCATCGAAATGGATAAATAAATAAATAAAACGGGAAAAGACTTTCAAGAAATCCTAATCCTATCTAAAGATGTTGTCAAATTTCTGAGAATAGCACTTAGGTGTTACGCGACCTTAATGGTCGCGTTACGAGTGTCATAATGTGAAAGACTTTCTTTCATCCAATTCAATTTAAAAGGCCGTTTGCATCGATAATATCTCACCGGCTTTTTTGTCAGGGCATCCTCAAATACCCTTTCTACCTCTCCGATGATTTCGATTTATGGCATCATTGCTGATGAGATCAACTGGGCATTCACTGAAAAGTTCAAACCAAAGAGTCGAATATGTCGTTTTATTTCAGGGAGCCAAACCTCAACACTTCCTTCAAACTTTATTATCACTTACACCGCTTATGCACCCTTCGTGCGTATCGCTGGAGTACCTGTATCCCTGTAGTCAGCTACCGAACCTAACCTAGCACAGACCACTCCTATATGGCTGCTATACAGTAATGACAGAAAAGGTATCAAAATGCGCAGGAAAAATCGAATCCAACCAGTTATTTTTACTTGCACGTTTCAATGCAATATCAACTCTATACCGAGGCCTAGGATGCCGGTGCCCCCGATGAAAGGTCTCTGCGCTACCAAAGAAGAAGGCATCTAAGCACAGTGAAAGGAATCAGATAAAATTGCATTAACAAAATTGATGCATACAAAGTGGATGCGAAAGAATTTATATGCAGCATCAGATTGGTGATTGCATCAACGTCAAGCTCACACTGATTCTCAAAGGAATCATGAAATATGTCAGACTTCACGGACGATAACGTCAAAAATAGAGTGAGCTTCGCTTCCTTCTACACATGCATAAAGCAGGCGATCGGCCGTTGAGTCCTTTTTCTTTCATCTCTGCCTTGATTATTCTCGTGTTTTCAGCTTCGATTGAATAGTGTTTTAGATACAAAATTATATTTTTTGGAGATACGTATGTAAAAGAGACAAATTAAGTTTGTAAACAACCTCGAAATCATTACTCGAATTATCTTCCTAAAAACACACAACAAGTCCTTGTCTGTGCTTCCATCAATCACTTTTTTTTCGTAGACGAAATACACGCAAGGACCTTCTTAAAGTTTCTTTGAGAGAGATTTCTTTTCAGCAGTGATACGGACGACTTTTGTCTACTGGATGTTGGTCCTGTGTTACGCCTTTAATTAGGGCTAATGAATCATTTTCACATTGAGTCAATGGAACAGATGTTTGCGATTTTTTCGCTGCAAAGTTAATTCACTTAGTTTTCAGGAACAGGTGCGTTCTATACGATCATTTAATCAAATTATCTAATTACTAATTGGAATGAAAAGAGTTCTATGTATGAGGACACAAACGTGGACGTCCGGGCTTCTGCCTTCGACTTTCACTTTTACTCCTCGCAGTGACTTCTAGGCGGACTAGAAAAACTAGCAGCAAACGAGGAATAGAATGGAGTGTTTGTGAGCTGCTTACAAGGCTCGATTTTTTCTATTTTCTTTAGGATACTATCATGTGGTTACGAAATTCCAACGCTGCGTTAATGCTAATGTAATGGACACCTTAATGCCGGCAACGCCTGGCTCTCTCATCCCGCCCTTATGTCATTTTATGTTGGTCAATTTTTGATATCTCTCTCGACCTATGAGTTTTTTGGCGAGATTGGATAGCGTGAATATTGACATCCAGTTTTTAGATGCTCGGTGCTTTTTTGAAATGCAAGTTCATATTTCCTACCGCGCACGTAACAACTGGTTTCAGATGTGGGGTCTCGGTCAACTCCACAACAGAGTTTTCAATTGATTTCCACGTGACCATGGACGCAGAGCAGATAAGATTGGTGCTAGACAAATTGGATGTCCAGTCTGACCTTCTGACTACTCAGGCCGCAAAAATTGAGAAATTTATCTGATGACCAGCACATCAGATTCAACATCTCCAGTGAGGTTAGGGAGGCTGATCCTGGATATCAGCCCAAACGAACAAATTGGGCTCCTTTTCAAGCGCAGCTCGCCGTTAAAGACGATATGCTTCTCAAGTCGTTTGAATCGATAGATGATATCAATGAAGTGGCTTACCAGCTCAATGCAGCATTTATCTCGTCCTATAGAAACAGCTGTTCACCCAGGACACAAAAGCTGTGTGTACCCTGATGGAATGCACAGCTTGAATCTCCAAGGAAACAGGTGAGATATCTGTTTAACAGAGCCAAACGGAATAATAGTCGGACTGATTATAGATTAGCTCTACCGAAATACAATCTCGAATTGAGGAAGTCCAAGAGAATGTCTTGGAAAAAACAATGCGAGAACATAGACTCGCTTCCAACTGCGGCCCGACTTCATAAAGCGCTATCCCAAGAGCACACAAATTGACTCCGCAAATCAGACGGCACCTTTACCGTCAATCTCAGGGAACCCTGGAGAGCTTGTTTGAGGTGCTTTTCCCTGGTTTTACTCCCCAGTCGATGCCCTCTGACGATCAGACGAACGTCATAAATACCATCGACAGTAGAATGAACAGTCTCTATGGCAGACGTTTTAGCCCTGAGAGGGCTAAATAGACAATTGGTTAATTTAAGCCCTATAAGGCCCCAGACAAAGCGGTGTCTTTCCTGCTATCCTACAGAAAGGCCTGAACACCATTTTATCACTATTTATAGTTCTTTTTAAGTCTTGTTCCAACCTGGGATACATACGCCAAATCTGAAGGGTAATCAATCTTGTCTTCATCCCCAAGATTGCAAAGCCAAGTGAACAACCTAAATCCCATCGCCTTATCAGTTTGACATAGTTCCTTCTAAAACCAAAGGAGAAATTGATACGTAAAGCTCCATATTAGAGGTACCCTGGAGAACCGATCGCATATCGCAAAGAACGATAAACTGAATGTGCGCTACTCCACCCGGAAGGAGATCGCAATTCACGTCTTCCTCTTTTTTAATACTGGCTATGATTCGATCACCCCTGCACTATCCTGCAGGGGTGTGGACCATCCCACTAATCACTGGATTAGGGCGATGCTAAATAGCCGTATTGTATCAGCCACATGCGGAGAGGTGTCAGTGACAGTTTCGGTGGCTAGAGGATGTCCATAAGGAGGAGTCCTTTCACCCCTTCTCTGGTCGATAGTCATCGATGACCTACTACGCAAGCTAATCACTCGGGGCTACGAGGTCATGGGATATGCTGATGACCTAGCAGTCATTGTTATGGGCAATGACTGCATATGAGCGCATGCAGCTCGGGCTTCAGTTTATCTCTGACTGTTGTGCCAGAGAGGGTCTATCGATTAAACCAAATAGGACGATCTTAGTCCCGTTTACAAAGAGGTGAAAGGTACAGCCGTGCTCCGTCTTTCTAAATGGCACAAATATAGGATTTTCAGAGGAAGTCAAGTATCTAGGTATTGACCTAGATCGCATACTCAACTGGAACTCCAATATTAAAACCAAACTCACAAAAGCGACTAAGGCCATGTGGGACGCACTTACGGTAAAACCTGGGGACTTAAACCTGAGTGCGCGCAAATTTAAAAAAAAAAAAGTCCACTGGTTATACACCGCGATAGTAACACCTATCGTCACCTATGCGTTCACCGTATGGTGGACAAAAGTTGAGCAAAATACGATAATTGTTAAGCTTCAATGCCTTCAGAGATTAGCGACCTGCCCCACGGCAGCCCAAGAAGCACTCATTGGATTCACTCCACTACACGTCTCTATCAAAAAGGTGGCATTACGCAGTGCAATCGGAATTCTTTGGTCGGGAACAAACCTGCCATGTACCCGAGGGTCACATGTATATCTTACAACACCTTTCCCGAGCTGGACATGATTACCACGGATTCGGACGCATTGCTACACACCCTCACTTTTAACACGAGGTTTGAGATATTAATCCCAAATCGCTCAACAAGGGAAACCAGTGATCCCTTGCTTAATGTCAAAGGCCTTAGGTGGTATACTGATATACAAGATGGCTTCTGACATTGGCGCCGGCATGTTTGGACCAAATCGTAAGATCACGAAAGCCCTGGGATAAGTCCTAGCATCTTTCTAGCAGAATTGCATGCCATCCAAACATGCGTCAATCTGATATAACTGATATAAGAGGAGTAACCATCACCATGCGCTTTGATAGCTAAGCACTGCTTAAAGCGCTGAGTTCGTACAGCACGAACTCAAAAACCGTCAAGGAATGCCATGATACCCTACAAGACCTCGCCAAAAGAAACAATGTCAAAATTTGGTGGGCCAGGGCACAGAGGTATTAAGGGCAATGAAATTGCCGACCAACTTGCCAGGTAAGGTTCCAGCGTAAAATATACATATATGTAGGCTCAGAACAATTCTGGGGCACTTCCAAGTCTAAGATCAATTTCTTCTTAGACAAGTGGGGAAAATCCTGCCCTGCCCTTTTGGAAAAGCGTTCGGGGACTTCGCCAATCGAAACGACTTAAAGGGTCCCTGAACAAACGGAAGATTATCAGAAGACTAATCAGCTACCTGACGGGACACTGCGGTCTGAGATATCATCTTAACGAAATCAACCTTTCCTCAGAAACTGAGTACCGACTCTGTCTTGAGGACGAAGAGACGGCAGAGCACATACTTTGTGAGTGTGCTGCTCTTTGCCATCTTAAGGGCTCGTCCGATAGAATCCGTCCGTCCGTCTGTCCGTTGACAGCCAAGTAGAATACACACGTTCTTATGGGAAAGGGCACATAGCCGACGGACGCACGCATTTCGACGGACAGAGTAGAGCTACTTTCTAGTTTTTGATCCGCTGACAGTTCATACATTCACATATTGGAGCTTACACATTTACAACTGTAAATTCACATATAGACAAATTGAGGGTAAGCACGTTCATTGGGGGATGAATTGAGAGAATGTTTAGGAACTCCTTCGCATCTCAACGTACTATTCGATTTGATGTCACAAGAACGAGTGGTTAGATGGTCAGCAGAAAAAAAATGTTCGGGGAAAACTTGATACAGGCAATAAAAGACCATCCTTGCCTTTATAATAAAGGTTAAAATGCTATAGAGACAAATTCGCGATTGCACATTCATTTCTGACAGACGGACGGACGGATTCTATGTGCCGATGCTTGCCTGCAATACGTTAGCTGTCAACCAAAATTAACGGACGGATGGACGGACGGATTCCAGGTGACTGGCCCTTTAGGAAGCGTATCCTCCTCAGTGAAGGTATGACTCCTGAGGGGATCACCTCGGATCCTACGGGAAGCATTCTCAACTTCACTAGGGAAGCCGAAGCTTATTGGCTAATCGGCTAGTAGACACAATGTATGTTTGTATGTATGTTGGTGTTACAGTCCATGAAGGACCAAAGCCGCGTTTCTCTCAATCACCCATGTTGTGTGAGATTTAAAGGACCTACAGTTTATTGCCGGTTCCGAACGGCGAGATTCGAGAAGCTTTTCTTGACAATTATACTACAGGGGGTCTCGTCAGTACCCCCCTGGGAGAAGCACCATAACAAACACCTTCGATGACATGGTTGTTATCGGGATTAGATCCCGTGCCATCAGCGTCAGAGGACAACACACTACCTACTGCGCCACGGTGCTGTAGGCACAATAGATCTGTAAAAGTCGCAGTGCCAAATGCTATTTTATGGCACTAGGCCCACATTAAAAACGAACAAGAAAATGTTGTTTTTTGTTGGTCATCTCTCTCGATCTATGGTTTCTTTAGCGAGCTTCAGTTTGGATAGCGTGCAGAAAAAAAATCAATTTTTTTTAAACATCAATCGGTGCTTTTTTTAGGGTTCCGTACCCAAAGGTAAAACGGAACCCTATTACTAAGACTTCGCTGTTCGTCCGTCCGTCTGTCACCAGGCTGTATCTCATAAACCGTGATAGTTAGAAAGTTGAAATTTTCACAGATGATGTATTTCTGTTGCCGCTACCACGACAAAGACTAGAAAGAGAACAAAATTAATATTTAAGGGGGGCTCCCATACAACAGACATGATTTTCATCCGAAAATTCCCCTTGATCACATACTGAACTAAGGTTAGTCGACAATATCCCACAGCCAGTAGGAAACTTCCCAGTTTTAATTTCTTTATCTCATCATGAAGATTTTTGATTATCAAAGTAATATGCTGATAACCTGCCTGCAACCAAGATCTGTCATCATACAAAAAATGTGATTTAATGTGATGACTGATGAGGTAACATGCATAGTCTCTTTCATATTTATATATACAGATGGTACGGAACCCTTCGTGCCCGAATCCGACTCGCACTTGGCCGGTTTTTTTTTAATTCAACTTTCCCTGCCGAACACGTAACAGTATATAATAGTGTTCATAGACAGGAGCAGAATTTGACAATTAGCAAATGTTCGCCGCTCTGAGGATATGACTCTGCTAATTGAGAATCTCAATGTCAAACAATGTTGTTCTGACCATGGATCGTCTTACCATTTCTCTAACATCTTTCTTCAAAGCACTGTACTCGTACATCATACGTTTCCCTACTAATCATGTTCAGTGTGTACTTACCATTTCTCTTACTTCAACTATGGGCTCACGTTCCTCTGTTTACCTTCAGCCCTCTTACATCTTATGTTCTGGTTTTAGATAATTGCTGCATGAAATTTCATCCGGATGTTCTGAGGTAAATACTTCATTGGCCAAGAATCTTTACACAATTGCATTAACAAAGCTCACATTCAACGTGCTCCCAGCAAAGCTTTCAAGAAAAACATAAAAGAAGGCATAAGGACTACAGCGTTTATGGTTTTGCTTTAATTATTCATTCCTCTTTTGATTGGTCAAAGTAGTTCTCGAGTACGTACTATAAAATGCAAGCTATCATATGTCAGGTCTGTGGCCCGGCAGCTTCCTTCTCGCTTTGTTTATTTTTTTTTTGCTTCCTGTTCGCTAATGGCTTCATGGGAAGAGCAAACATGGAACACAATAGGACTAAGGACCATTTCAGTTGCCTGAAGTACGTCCACTAGTTTCTATCCTACGCTCGAGCAGCTCTCCACATTGCTTCCTCCAATGGTAATAATGTAAATCTAAAAGTTGATAAGCACGGAACAAAGAAGAGCGTATGAAATATAAATGAGATGAAATTAACTCTGCCGGCGTCTGGAGCATTTCCTCGGTTTGTGTTTATTTTCTCTTCATATGTAAGCAGATGCTTGGATTTGTATAAATAGTGGAAGTATGTAAGACTGTACACTGCTACACAAATCCGTTTTAAATTATACGGAAATGGTGATTTTATATTTTAGTAGTTCTCGTGGACTGGCAGTCAGAAATATGCATCTGCATGAACGTTTTTCAAGCCATGGATACCTTTTGGTTCCCATTAGTGTAGTAAATCTAGCCAGTACATCTGATAGTCACTCCTCACTTCCCGGGTGATTTTTTGGTGATGTACATCAAATTGATTAAAACAGAGAGATGCAGCAACCTAATGTTGTCTGCAGTGTTATGACTTCCGAGGAAGAGAATAGTTTATGTGTAGCAATGAGAAGTGGGAGTCGCCGTTGTGCAATGGTAAATATCACCGACTGTCGAGCGAAAGGTTTGCAGTTCAAAGTCTGTCCATAACCAAGAAATGCAATTCCGATGGAAAAACGATGCATCACAGCTGGTGTGAGTGTAAAGTGATCAAAAATACTGATGAGGGCATAGCACCCACAGTATATGGTCACTTGACGTTCATACTCTGTGTGTGCAGTTTTAATATAATACCGTAATGGCATGGAACATTTGCTGGGAACTACAACCAACGTGAAAATTCAGTCGAGTTCCTCTCGAATCCTATCTAGGACAACCACCCCAGAGTAGTGAACAAACATCTACGACCCAAACCACCTGCACTCCGCTCAGGTAGTGTGACAAACATAATATGTTTGCCGCAAGGTAGTCACCTGGGCCCACTACTTTTCATTATATTTATCAATGATATAACAACCGTGCTGCGCCACAGTCAATGCCTAATGTATGCAGATGATCTGAAGCTGTTCTTAAGAATTTCAAGCTTAAATGATTGCCTAAAGCTCCATAGTGATATTATAGCTCTCTCAACCTGGTGCGAAAACAATCATCTCTCTCTAAATATAAAGAAATGCAACGTTACAACTTTCTTCAGATGCTCAAACCCAATTATACACCGTTACTCCATTAACTCAGTAAAGTTAACTCGAGTAAACGTGGTAAAGGATCTTGGGATCCTCTTTGATCAGACATTAACTTTTTGTGATCATGTTGATTATATAACATCCAAAGCTAATTCCATGCTCGGCTTCATCAAAAGAAACACAGTTGAGTTCTCTAACCCTCACTCACTGATTACCCTCTTTACAACCCTTAGTCGATCTCTTCTAGAATATTGTGATATTGTATGGTGTCCTTTTTACCAAGTGCACATAAATCGGGTGGAAAGAATTCAAAGAAGTTTTACTAAATTCGTTTTTTTCAAAATGCGCTGGAACTTTACGCCAGAATACGATGTTAGATGACGTAATATTTATGAGAGACCTCCTTTGTTATCATATAAAAAGCCCCTGCTTATTAGCCTTAATCCCTATTTACGTTCCAGAAAAGCCATTGAGACAAAGAGAGTTTCTTTTTCGCAAAATACATAGGACAAACTACGGGTCGAACGAGCCTATATCTCGAGCTATTTCGAATTTCAACTCAGTTTGGTCTGTTGTGGATCTCTGTTCATCCCGAAGTATGTTCAAAAATATGTTATTTAGTTTTATTGATTAAGTGCTATTGTAAGATATTATATACACACATACATACACATGTACAAATCTGTTAAGTTATATTACTTGTAGATGAAATAAATAAATATGTGTATGACTCTTGAATCTGTGCGAACTTCAAAAAAAAAAAAAAAAAGCAATCCACACAACAACAGTAGGAGCATTGCCAGCTCTATAATTGCGCCAAATACAGGGGAATAAGTCTCCTTAACACCGCATAAAACTCTAAAACTCTTTGTGCATAATCTGATAGGTTCTTATCAGTGTGGTCTCAGGCCAGGAAAATCACCTATAGACCAAATATTCACACTTCGGCAGATCTTGGAGAAGACCCAAAGATACCAAATCGGCTCCCATCACCTTTTCGTCGATTTCAAAGCTATATGGATCCAAGTTTAGTCTTAACATCGCTGCCAAACTCATATTGATTATGCAGAATGACGCCGTTAAAAAAGGATTTAGACAAGGAGGCACTGTCATGTAATTTTTTCAACATCGTGCTTGAAAAGATCATACGAGACTCACTGACCAGCTCAAGAATTACGATATATTTCAAGTCTGTACAACTGCTTGCGTAAGCGGACGACATTGACGTAATTAATCGAACATAGCGGGACGTCAATGATGCGTTCGAAAGCATTAAAGCAGAAACGGCTAAAATGGGCCTTTCGGTTAACGAGGGTAAAACGAAATGTATGCTTTCAACCAAAAAAGACACGCAACACCGACGCTACAGATTCGAAGTGGTCAAGAACTTCGTCTACCTTCTCACACTAGTGACCAGCGACAACAACATCAGCGCTGAGGCCAAACGCAGAATTACTCTTACCAACCGCTGCTTCTTTGAGCTCAAGAGGCAATTGAGAAGTAGAACCCTCTCTCGAAAGACCACAGTTGCGTTGTATAAAACCTTAATCATCCCAGCTCTCCTCTAGGGCGCAGAGGCCTGGACTTTAACGAAGGCAGATTAAGGGAGCCTTTGGTCGCTTCGAGAGGAAAATTCTACGTTCAATCTATGGTCCTGATTGTATAACCAGGGAGTGAAGGAGAAGATACAACGACGAACTACATCGGTATAGTACGACGTTTACAGATCCACCATCTAAGATGCCTAGGCCATGTAGAGCGAATGGATAATACAGCTCCGGCCCGATGAGTATTCGAGTCCAACTCCGAGGGACGACGCAGCAGAGGACGACCGTATCTAGGTGGTGCACACGGGAAGGGGACTTTATACAACTGGGAGTGCATCGCTGGAAACAGCTGGCAAAAGAACGTGCCAGCTGAAGAAGTGTGTTGGTTGACGCACAGGTCCACACCGGACTGTAGCGCCATCTAAGTAAGCAAGTAATTTGCTAAGTGCATAATTTTGCATAATTTTGGCCTCCACGATCCTGTGGTCTCACATCTTTAGATTACTTTCTTTGAACTTGTGTGAATTCACTTGTCTATGCTGATAAGCCAGATGCCTCTCAGTTGATCTTACTTTTTTGGAAATAAAATTCCTGGGCATTGGTTCGGACATACTGGGAGAGTTGTTAATTGTTGTCAACCTGGCGAGATGCCAGCAACGATCCCTATTTCAATGGCCTGGTCAAGTTGACATACAGCCTCCTCGCGGCGCCCACTGGATAGCCTCTACAATAACCGTCGAGAGCTGAACAAATGTATGGAGCTATCGCTCTAGGCAAGGGGAAGTTACAATAGCCCGACCAGACTAGCGGTTGGGAGCGGGCCAACAACCTGCTACTTTAAAACAAAAAAAGTTATCAAATAGCAAAATGCCTCAGATAAGCGGACGGATTCTCGAAGACCACATCGAAGGAACACGATTTGCGAGTATGCTCCCGGAATGACAGAACTCTCTATACTTCTGGAGCTGCTCATAAACTGGATAGAATCCGCAAGCAGACAAGGCGGATATCACTGCGATTAAGGAAATACGCTGGATAGAAAACTGTATGATGAGGAAAAAATAGTGTGACATCTATTACAGATGTCAGAAAAGATTGCACATGTCGGGGTCCGTATTTGTCGTGGGAAAGCGGTTAAAGTCGAAGGTCATCGACTTTAAGCCTACAAGTGATCCCCTGGCTGTGATCCGCATCAAAGGAAGCTTTTACAACATCAGCTTCATATGTACACATGCCCCCACCGAAGAGACTCAGGACCCCATCAAAGAGGACTTAAATGTATGATCTCTTGGATAACGCCTACGCAGCACACCGGAGGTTACCAGAACCCACAGGGAGCAACGGAGCGAAAGGTTCTCCGATATGCCTACATCGAGCACAAATATCAACAATATGTTGTTGCATTGCCTCTCAGCCATTTAGGACGTAGATGAGAACACCTCAGACCGCCTACGACACGAAACCCGCGGTATGATGGCGGATATGAGCAGAAAAAGGTAGTAACCAAAAGGCGCTGCAGTGAAAAAAACAGGACAGCGCAAGAGGAGTACCGAGCCAGAAGAAGGGAAGAAAAAAAAATTGCTAAACAAAAGAATATTCGCTGCTTCCCAGCTCAAGGATATCGAGGAGTCTAGGGACAAGACTGAGATACGGGCCTTTTATAAGAAAGCAAAAAGCCTTGCAGGAGGCATCAAGGAAAGCACCCAGGCTCTTCGAAATTGCGAAGGCAATCTTATCACCGACCCGCAGGTAATAGTGGATATATTCAAGCAGCATTTCCAGCAGCTGTTTAATGAGTATGACCACGATAGAGTGGTAGGGACTGAGGAAATCCCAACTCGAGTCGCTGAAGTAGTCCTTTCACCCAGCATCGAGGAAGTCGGGACAGCTATTGAAGAGCTGTAGAACAACAAGACTGCAGGCTCAGATGCCTTGCTCTTTAAAGCTGGCGGTGATGTTCTGGTAGGGAGTGTGCATCAGATCATCTGTAGAATTTAGGAACATGAAAGTATGCCCGACGACTGGAATTTTTATTTGCCCCATTCACTACAAAGGCGATCCTACATCCTGCAAGAGTTATAGAGATATATCCCTGCTCAATGCCGCATACAAGATCCTGGCCAGTGTGTGAACGTCTAAAGCCATTTTGCACCGCACTAATCGGCAGCTACCAGTACGGCTCCCGGGCCAGCAATTCGACTATAGACCAAATATTCACACGTCGACTAATGCTGAAAATGACCAGCGAATTTCAAATCGATACACACCATCTCTTCTTCGATTTTAAAGCCGCATACGACAGCATTAATCGCAAAGAAATGTTTGATGCGATGGCCGAATTAGTGATCCCAGGAAAACTGACACGGCTGTGCCAAGCCACGCTAAAAAATACCTCTGAACCGTTTGAAACATGCACCGAATTTCGGCAAAAAGATGTGCTGTCGTGCGACTTCTAAAATTGAATGCTGGAGCAGATAGTGCAACGGGCAGGCGTCAACAGGGAAGGCACTATCTTCTGTCTGCCTAGCTGCTTGGATATGCGCATGATATTGACATCATCGCGCGGTCCCGGCGCAACGTTGTAAAAGCCTTCACGGCAATTGAGGAATAAGCGAAACGAGGATAAGACAAAATACATGCTGTCAAGCAAAAACCGATCCGTCGATCACCACCTTGGACAAAATGTAACGATTGACAGCTATCATTTCGAGGTAGTTAAAGAGTTTGTCTACCTCTGGGCAAACGTAAACTCCACAAACGACACCACAATGGAGATCCGGCACAGATTCGCCGTTGGCAACCGCTGCTACTTCGGTTTGTCCAAACAACTTGTGTCAAAACATCTCCGAAGAACCAAAGTCATGCTTTATAAAGCGCTTATACTGCCACTCTTGCTGTACGGAGCTGAAAGCAGGACAGGGGAGCTGAGTTTGGGTCATTTCGAAAGAAAAATTCTGCGCCGGATATTTGGTCTTGTATGTGAGGAAGGTGAATGGAGGAGAAGACACATCTGCGAACTCTACGAACTGTACAAAGATGTGAATATAGCCCGGAAGGCAAAGATCCGTCGACCGCATCGGCTCGGGCACATCGAGCGCGCGAACGCCAACGCTCCAACTAAGAGGGTTTTCGACTCCGAGCCTCCTGGTTCGAGAAGAAGAGGAACACCGAACCTTCGGTATAAAGTCAAAGTAATCGCGGGTGTAAGACAACTTAGACTTGATAACTGGAAGCAGCGTGACCATCAAGGATGGAAGGCAGCTATAGCTCAGTCTAGGATCCTCCATGGATTGCCGGCCTGATAGGTAAGTAAGTCAGTTATGAGAGAACGTCTTGTTTCTTTATCTGTCTGTCTTTATCTGTCTGCGTACAAATGTTTATCATATCACAAATGAAAGCGTTACATACCTCAGTGCCAAAACCAAATGCAATTATGCTAAAGAGCTAAGTAATTGCGACATAATCCACCAATTCAGTCGGTGTCGGTGGTGCCACAAATCCTTTCGCTTCAAATGCCAACCACCGTGGACCGTCTCCTAGGCAATGCTCCCTGGCAAGTTCGAACCAATATATCTTTTCCGTAATGGCATCAGACGAATACAAGCGAATGAAAGCATCGCTGATGCCAAGTTGGCAAGTTCCTTCGAATGAGTTTATAACGAACGCAGAACAAACTACTGGGTTTAATACTCATGAATGTCTAAGTGGATGTTTTTTGATTATGCGAAGGATACAATCCTGGATACGGAGTTGAGGAATAAATTAAAAATATTATGTCCTAAGGCGACAAGTATTGAGAGATGGTGCCTTGGCAAAAAATGGAAAAGAAAACTACAAACGTAAAGTTGTGGGCCATAGAAAGAGACTGTGCTTCGATGTCATTTATTGCTCGAGACAAATGGACACAATTCATCCTCAATCAGGCGAACAATGAATGTCCTTGTCGTTAGTTGACAGACAGTCAGTTATTGAATTCTGCAATTATCTGCGAAAGTCGGAAGGTTGGGCCGATGGCTTAAAGGATTTCCTAGAGCGTCGAGCGTATAAAAAGCATAGAAGTTCAGAAATTACGGCGTTCGTTTTTTAGGGTTCCGTACCCAAAGGTAAAACGGAACCCTATTACTAAGACTTCGCTGTCCGTCCGTCCGACCGTCCGTCCGTCCGTCCGTCCGTCCGTCTGTCACCAGGCTGTAACTCATGAACCGTGATAGCTAGACAGTTGAAATTTTCACAGATGATGTATTTCTGTTGCCGCTACCACGACAAATACTAAAAACAGAACAAAATGCATATTTAAGGGGGGCTCCCATACAACAGACATGATTTTCATCCAAAAAATCCCCTTGGTCACATACTGAACTAAGGTTAGTCGACAATATCCCACAACCAGTAGGAAACTTCCCACTTTTGATCTCTTTTGTGTCTTTGATGAATTAATCCTAGCTGCAAACCTTTTTCCGATATTTCCCATTATTGTTATTCACCTTCTCACATCGTTGCTGTCAAGTAAGATAGTTGATTTGAATTAAATGGACACTTTGATGATCAACTATATCTCATCATGAAGATTTTTGATTATCAAAGTAATATGCGGATAACCTGCCTGCAACCAAGATCTGTCATCATACAAAAAATGTGATTTAATGTGATGACTGATGAGGTAACATACATAGTCTCTTTCATATTTATATATACAGATGGTACGCGCGCGAGTCCGACTCGCACTTGGCCGGTTTTCTTTACTATCGGTACTATGCGTACATATGCTGAAACAACGCCCCCTTAAGCAGAAGAACTATACAACTACTCTAGCTATATTAAAGGCTATAAATTGCAATAAAATATTCGAAGAAAGGAAAAACTAAAAGGTTGAATCTAACATAGCACAGCTTCACTATGAGACATATGTACGGCACTTCCTCGCTTCAACGCAGTGAATTCACAAGCCATGCTCCCCATTTATCTACATTATGACCCCTATCAATCGTTGTTCTATATGATCATCCTCAGTCATTGGTTTCGAAAAAATAAGAAGCGAATGGGTTTTGTCAGGCTCGTATGCCGATACAGTGGTGTATAGAATGCCCGTAACAGTCGAGAAAATTCATTCGAGATCGTAATGTCGTTGGAACACCATTAGAGGCAGACATATTCTGAAATTAATAAGTTGTCGAGTGACTGCCAGGCTCGTAAGGACTAAGTTGAAGCCGATTCGTAATATCGGTCCACAAACCAAGAACTACTGACAACAACTTTTCCACAAACAATCCTGTACCCCACTGTATTCGGAACTCCTCGTCCCAACGATACCTCCAGTGGGACGTCTTGCAAATTTTTAGTACCATCAACGGGAAAGCAGCTGAAATCGATTGGATTTTTGGACATTTAGACAGTTTGCTTTGTGTTCCTGTCTATCATCGTTCAGTTCGTCCATTCCTCTCATTGTTCATTTTTTATTCATTCATAGAAACGATATTCCTCCATCCCCTGAGTTCGTCGTAATTTTCCTTTTCATCCTTGTCACTAGCACTTCCAGTCAATGTCCTCGTCGTCCTCGTCGTCCCTGCCATCGCTTTCCTATGACAAAATAAAAAAAAAAACAACATTGAATAAATAATATGGCGTGACATAAGGACATATTTGCTTTAGGTCAAGAGGGATGGAAGAGGCAGGTCGAAGCAATGGTTCAGATTCTGCTCCTGCTTCTGTTTCTGCTGGTTGCTTGGTTGCTATCCAAATGCAAATGGTCAATCGTGACAATCCCTCGGATGGTTTAGCTTGTTCATATTTACAAAAGAATTCATGAGGTTTAGTCAGTCATGTTCGCTGAGAAGTTATATAATTTGTTCGTGTCCTTATAGCTAATATGTGATATGGTCATGGGATATACGTTCACATTGGTATTGGAAGAATCTGAGAGCTATCTTGTACACGTTTCATCGAAGTGGTGTTATTTAAATAGGAGGGAGGGACGATTTATTGGCTTTATGTCTTTTCGATTTAACGTTATTTGAGGTGTGAACCACTGACTTTCTAAGGAATATTTAAGTCCGCCATGAGTCCGTACCTTTTTGCAGCTATTTTATTGGAGTCAGTGAGTTAAGAACTGGCGATCAATAAATAGTTATGAAAACATAATGACCTATCGCCAATGACCTTACGCTTTAGAACAGTCGGAAGGTGCTCCATCTTCATCAGTATGTATGTATGTTGGCGTTACAGCCCATGAAGGACCAGAGCCGAGCTTCTCTCAATCACCCATGTTGTGTGTGATTTAATTTTCCCATAGGTGAAAGGGACCTACAGTTTATTGCCAGTTCCGAACGGCAAATTTCGAGAAGCTTTTCATGACAATTCTTACTACAGGGGGTTTTGTCAGAACCCCGCTGAGGAGAAACACCGCGAAAACACGTTCCATCAGTATTACATTACATTTGATGGCGCTACAGATCGGGGTGAACCAGGGCCTCAACCAACAAGCCTCTCCAGCCGGCCCGATCTTCGGCGGCTGCGCTTCCAGTGCAGCACGCCCAGTTGGTTGAGGTCCCCTTCCACCTGTGCGCGCCACCTTAAATGCGGTCGTCCTCTGCTGCGTCGTCCCTCGGGGTTGGAGTCGAAGACTCTTCGGCCCGGAGCGTTGATGTCCATTCGCTCTACATGGCCTAGCCATCTTAGACGTTGGATCCGAAGACGTCTAACCAGGCCGATGTCGCTGTATAGCCCGTACAGCTCTTGGTTGAATCCCCTCCTCCATTCTCCGTTTAGACAAACGGGACCAAAGATTGCACGCAGAATTTTCCTCTCGAAACGTCTAAGAGCCTCTTCATCCGCTTTTGACAACGTCCAAGCCTCAGCGCCGTAGAGGAGGACCGGGATGATTAAGGTTTTGTTCGAGAGAGGGCTCTACTACTCAATTGCCTCTTGAGCCCGAAGAAGCAGCGATTGGCAAGAGTTATTCTGCGTTGTATTTCAGCGCTGGTGTCGTTGCTGCTTGTCACTACCGAGCCAAGGTAGACGAAGTCCTTGACTACTTCAAAAATATAGCTGCCGAAGGTGACGTTCTGACCAAGACGTCGGTGTTGTGCGTTTTTCTTGGATGGCAGCATATGTATATTTGGTCTTGTCCCCATTTACCCTTAGACCCACTTTCGCCGCTTCTGCTTCAATGCTTGTGAACGCTTTGTTCGTCCCATAACGTCAATGTCATCTGCGTAGGCAAGCAATTGTGTGGACTTGAAGTAGATCGTACCTCTTGTATTGGCCGCAGACAGTGCGTCACCCTGTCTAAAACTTTTTTAACATCAAAGGGGTCGGTTAGTTCACCTCCGACCTTAATGGAGCAGCGAGAGTTCTCCATAGTCATCCTGCATAGTCTGACGAGTTTGGCAGAAATGTTAAAACATGACATGGCTCTGTATAGCTCGTCTCTATAAACACTGTCATACGCGGCTTTAAAGTCGACGAAAAGATGGTGCGTGTCGACCTGGAATTCATGGGTCTTCTCCAAGATCTGCCGTAGTGTAAATATTTGGTCTATCGTGGATTTTCCTGGCCTGAAACCACACTGGTAGGAACCTATCAGATTGTCCACGAACGGTTTCAGGTACTTACACAGTACGGCAGAGAGGATCTTGTATGCGATGTTCAGGAGGCTTATCCCTCTGTAATTGGCGCAGTCATAGGGGTCTCCTTTCTTATGGACCGGGCAAACGATACTGAGATTCCATTCATCGGGCACGCGTTCTTCCGACCATATCTTGCAGATGAGTTGGTGCATGTTCCTAACCAGCTCGTCGCCAGCTGCTTTAAACAGCTCCGCGGGGAGACCATCTGCTGCAGCAGCTTTATAAGACTTAAGTTTCGATATCGCTATCTTAACATCGTCTAGGTCGGGTGGACGGGATTCCCCTTCGTCTTCATCCATTGTGAATGGTTCGCTCTGCCTGACGGCGGCATTTTGACTATCATCGCCGTTATACAGTCTGCAGAAGTGGTCCTTCCACAATCTCAGCATCGGCTGTGACTCCACTACTAGTTGTCCGTGCTCATCCCTGCAGGCTTCCGCTCTGGCTTTATAGCCTTGGCATGTTCGTTTTACTTTCTGGTAAAATTTTCGAACGTCGTTCCTGCAGTAACATCTCTCCATCTCCTCGATCTCGCGCTTTTCGTGCTCCTTCTTTTTCCTTCTCAGAAGCGCATGCTCCTCCCTCCTTTTCTGTTCATAGAGCTCGCGGGCAGCTCTCGTCCGTCTATGCAATGTGGCCATGTATGCATTCAGTTTCTCTACATGGGCCTGTCTGCACTCATCATCAAACCAGGGGTTTCTCGACGGTGGTGGCTCGAAACCGAGTATATCTGAGGCGGCCTCTCTAATGGCTTTCTGACAACGACTCCATAGCTGTTCTATGGTTTCTGCAGATTGCATCGGGACTTGAGAGAGCTTGAGGGAGACTTTATCGGCGAAGGTCCTGGCGGTCTCCTGCGACTGCAGCTTTCCGACGTTAAATTATGGTTCGGCTGCACCTGGTCTGTTGAGGGACCTAACGTTCCAGGTGCAGAACCGAAATTCGTTTCCTTTTTGACGTTTGCGGGGGTCGTCAACATGTAATCCATCCGTATCCGAGGCTATTGGTTGATTCTGAACAAAATTTTTGTTTTAAGCGATAGGGATGTTAGCCCTAAGCGCAACCCCCAACCTGGAGGGCCAGTTTCCTCTTTCCCCAAGAACAAGGGATCGGGTCGCTGCACACATTCGTTCACTACCTGGTGGGTGCCTGTATAGCTATCCAGGGGAGGCCACGCGGAGGCTGTGTGTCAACTTGGATTGAGCAGGGACAGAGATCGAAGCTGGCGTTTGCCAAGTTAATCGCGATCAACTTCTTTGCTCTGTTTGTTCGCTCCCTTCTCCCCCGTTCGATCAGTATATTAGTTGAAAATAGGAAAAGAGCATTACTCACTTGCCAAGTGTTTTGGACCAATCAGTCTCACATCGTTCCTGCTGAAAATCATGGAGAGACTGGTAGAGACACACGTGCGCAGTGTTGCCCTTCCAATGCATTCCCCCTTGGAGATGCAACATGCTTATCAGCGCGGAAAATCCTGCGAGACTGCGCTTCAGAACCTATTTGGGGGAATTAAATGCGCGCTCGAAATAAAAGAGTACGCGCTGGGCATTTTCATCGACATTGAGGGAGCTTTTGATAACGCAACTTTTGACAGCATGTGCAACGCTGCCAGACATCACGACGTAGATGAAGCACTGGTCCAGTCGATCAAAACAATGCTCGTGCACAGGACATTGACCGCTGATGCAGGCCTAGACCAATGTGTCAAATCCGGCGTATACAAGGGCTGTTCGTAAGGCGGCGTCCCGTCTCCGCTATTTTGGTGCATGGTGGTCGACTCTGTGCTTGATGTTCTCAATGCTTTTTGAATCTATGCCCAGGCCTATGCGGATGATGTCACCGTTCTTTCTGTCGGCTCATACTTAGCGACTGTCTGCCTCAAAGCACGGTGGGCGCTAAATGTGATCGATGAGTGGTGTCCGAGAAACGGGCTGTCAGTTAATCCTCTCAAGACTGATGTTGTCCTCTAAGCTACATAAGTACATGGGTGTTATCTTAAAAAGCAAGCTTCTGTGGTCAAAGCATATTGAATCAAAAACCACCAAAGCGCTTTCAGCGTTCTGGTGATGCAAAGGAGCTTTTTGCGAAACATAGGGTTTGTCGGCAGCAAAGGTCCTCTGGTTCTACACAGCAGTGATAAGACCTATAATCTCATACATATGCATCACTTGTCTGGTGGACAGCCAAACTACACCCAAAGCTTTGTGCAGCCCCCTTACTAGCTCCAAACTAGTGCATGAACTCAAGTTATTCTTGAACAGGGTCTGTAGACTAAACTCACTAAGGCTTGTATGGGTTCCAGGTCATTCTGGGATCCCAGGAAATGAGATCTCTGATGAACTCGCCAGAATGGGTTCAGGATGTTTAATACAGGACTCGGAGTCGCAGACCCTCATTGCTGGAGCGTTGGTGTTCATGCGCTCGATGTGGCCGAGCCAATGTGGTCGATGGATTTTTGCCTTCCGGACTATATTCACATCTTTGTAAAGCTCGTACAGTTCGCGGTTCTGCCTTCTCCTCCATTCACCTTCCTCTCAGGTAGGACCAAATATCCAGCGCAGAACTTTTCTTTCGAACCCAAAATCAACTCCGCCGTCCTGCTTATCGTCCAGCTTTCGGCTCCGTACAGCAAGACTGGCAGTATAAACGTAGCATGACTTTGGTTCTTCGACTGAGAAGTTTTGACCCAAGTTGTGTGGTTGCCAAGGGTGAATCTATGCCGGATTTCCACTGTGGTGTCGAATGTGAAGTTTACGTGTGCCCCAAGGTAGATAAACTCTTTAACTACCTCGAAATGATAGCTGTCAATCGTTACCTTTTTTCCAAGGTGGTGAGCGACGGATCGGTTTTTTGGTTGATGGCATGTACTTTGTCTTATCCTCGTTTTGCTTGTTCCTCAATCGCCGTGAAAGCCTCTACAACGTCACGCCGAGACCGCGCGATGATGCCAATACCATCCGCGTATCCTAGTAGCTGGACAGACTTGTCGAAGATATTGCCTTCCTTGTCGACGCCTGCCCGTCGCACCATCTGCGCCAGCACTTAAATGAAGAAGTTGCGTGACAGCGCATCTCCTTGCCGAAATCCGGTGCATGTTTCAAACGGTGCAGATGCCCTAGAACCGAACTGCATGGTGCATCGCGTATTTTTTAGCGTGGCGCTACATAGCCGGATCAGTCCTACTGGGATCTCGAATACGATAAAGCGATGGTGTGTATCGATTTTGAAATTCACTGGTCATTTCCAGGATTTGTCGACGTGTGAGTATTTGGTCTATAGTCGGAAGCCGCTGTCCAATAGCGCGGTGCAAAAGGGCCTTAGACGTTCACACAGTACGCTGGACAGGATCTTGTATGCGACATTGAGCAGATATGTATATACCTCTACGGTTCTTGCCACTCTTTCTTGGTTATAAGCACATCCACCATTCCTTACGGGTCGGTGGCAAGATTGCCTTCGCAGTTCCGAAGAGCGTAGGTGCCTTTCTTAAAGCCCCGTATATTATGTTTGTCCCTAGAATCCTCGTAATCATTGAGCTGAGAGGCTGCGAAGATATTTTTTTATTTAGTCGCAGCAGTTTTTTCTCCTCCCTTCTTCTGGCTCGGTACTCCTCTCGCGCTGACTTGGCTTTTCGCTGCAGGGCCTTTTGGTACGCCTCGTCAGTTGCTGCCTTTTTCTGCTCACACGTGCCATCATACCCCGGGTTTCTTGTCGGGGAAGGTTGGTAACCTAAGATGTTCTTGGCTACTTTCCAAATGATTGAGCGGCAATGCAGCCACATATTGTTGACATTTGTGCTCGACGTAGGCACACCGGAGAGCCTTTCACTTAGTTGCTCCCTGTAGACTCTGGTAACCTTCAGTGTGCTCAGGCGTTCGAAGTCGAACCTCTTCATGGCGGGCTGGTGCAGGTTTCTGGCATTGACCAGTTCTGCTGCTACGAGGAAATGGTTAAAGTCGACGTTTGCCCCTCTGAATATTCGCACATCCAGTTCGCGGTTCGACCATCAGGAGATCTCCAGGTAGCTGGATTCCCTTGCGGGGAAATCTTGTGCTACTTATTTTTGCATTGCGAGCTGTCGCAAAGTCAGTGCGTCGAAAGCTGTTATCTGTTATTGATTCGTGAAAGCTGTGCTTTCCGATCACTCCGCCAAAGGTGTTCTCCTTACTGATTTTGACATGGAAGTATTCGAGAAAGATTTTGACATCGTACTCCGAACAAGCTCCGTAGGCGTTGTCTAAGAGATCATAGAAGTCCACTTTGATGGGGTCTTCTCGGTGGTGGCGTGTGGACATATGAGGCTGATGTTGTAAAATCTGCCTTTGTTGCGGATCATAGCCAGGCGATCACTTATAGGTTTCAAGTCGATGACCTTCGTCCTTAACCGCTTTCCCACGACAAATCCCCACCCCAGCATGCATCTTTTGTGACAGCAAGCATCTTTTGTGACAGGTGCGATAGATGTCATATTCTTGTTTTTCTCATCATACCGTTTCCTATCCCGCGTATTTTCTGGATCGCAGTCATATCCGCAGCAGCAGCTCCAGGAGTGTACAGTGGTTCTAACATTGCAAATCGTGTTCCTTTTTCGTGCCATGTCGTCTTTGAGAATCCTTGTGTTCATCCGAGGCATTTCGTTCTTCCATAACTTGTTGTTTTTTACGTGGACGGGTTGTTGGCCCGCCGCACAACCGCCAGTCTGGTCGGGGTATTGTAGCGCCCTCTAGCCTAGGGCGATCGCTGCATACTTGTGTTCACCTCTCAACGGTTGTTGTAGAGGCTATCCAGAGGACCCTGCGTGGAGGTTGTATGTTAACTTGACGCGGACATTGAAACAGGGATCGTTGCTGGCATCTGGTCAGGTTGAGAGCAATCAACAACTTTACCCTGTATGTCCGAGCTCATGCCCTCCTACGGTTGTGAAAATGCGATTGGAAAAGAAGTGCCAATACCTGCCAATATGACCGCTCATAAGCAGAACCTAGAAAGTATTTTAAATTGGTGGGGTTCCCCTGAAGACACTATTCATTCAATGTACCAATAGCAGTAGAATATTTGCTTCAAAGCGAAATATGAAATATTCTGTTGCACGTCTCAATATAGATTCCCAAGAAATCTGAATTAATTCCCTAATTTAAAAGACATCACACCAAAAACCATTTTGTACATATCTCAAATGATGTATACAATTTATTTAACGGAATATTTAAACGATTGAATTAAATCATTAGCAAAACCGTTTTTGCAATTATTCTACTCATCCGCTTTGTGTGAATAATTTTTCACGAGAAAGGAAAATGCCATTAGTCATCCTCATAAAAGGAAGTGGCGGTAAGGAAATTGCACAGACAAATTTCTAAAAATTATTTTCTCTTTATTGCCTCTTCTTCGCTAGCCATACCATAGTGCGGTCTACTTAATTAGCGACAAATTAATAATAACGTCACTTACGCTCTGCAGAATACAACATTTTGCTGCCCCAATCCCACGAGTCTCCTCATTTGATAATAAAATAACGCGAATATGCTTCCATATACATATGTACAATGAAATAAGATTTGTATCTACATCCATAACCCATGTAGGTATCCATAAGGATTGTAAAATTGAGTATTGCCAAGCCTTGGGCGATTCTGTAGGTATATGTATATGCCACATCTCCTGCATCACTGGCTCCAGACATTTTGACAACATCCAGACGACCAGGATATAAAGACGGCGCCAGGCAAAATATTTTCCATTGATTTGCTCCATGCTTTTTTGTATCTTCCGGGCACATAGCTTGCCATCAGTTTAGTTTTTCTTTTTCTCTCATAATACAAGAACATTTGTAGATTCTGACATCTGAAACGAACGTAATTTATTAGGTTGGTCTACTACAGGACGGGTCATGTATAAGTGATATTTTTGATCGGGTAGGGGATGTCAATACGCGCCACCTTACTGTTTTGAAACCATTATCATGGTTCTAGGACGCTAACTAAAATTCCACTTCGAATTTGTGTCGGGACATTAAACTAACCAAACGGAGCGCAGAGCGCGACATCATATTTGCAAGAGCTTCGGCCTTCCATGGACAGTAATGCATAAATGTGGGAAAAAATTTGTCTCCCAGAAATTTATTTATTTTGTTTTAAGTTAATCCAAAGTAAAGAGGGAAAAGAAGGAATAAAAAAAAACAGCCCATCACGGGCTTAGCAAAACCAATGTATACGCAAAGCAAAACTTGAGGCCATACTGCGACGTGTGCGATCTCAACCACGTCCTTTCACTGACTGATTATTAAATCAGTATGCGCCTGGAGATATGAGAGACAGAGGGAAATACTTGACAGATCAGTAGGTTAAGTGCTACCGGATCGCAGTTGAGTTCTCGATCCCACATTCGGCCGTCCTGACTCAGCATCTACCTTGAATGTTCGCCTCCAGGGCTTCATTCCGTCTCCTGCAGTTTTTGTTCTTCTCGATCATTGGTGCTTCCCTAGTTTCTCTTCTTCTTAGCCGTCATTCTTATTTATCCTTGACAAAATATACGGCCCGAGAAACTTCGTCTTTAATTTATGGCCAGGGCCGAATTGTCCTCTTTAACGCTACCACTTCTCCAAATTGCCGGCTCGCGGGGCTTTGCTCCTCCGATTTCATTCCATTATGTTTTCTTTTTGCTGGTCCAATATATTGTCTCTCGCTCATGATGGAGAAAATCTCGAATTCGTTGATCCTCTCTCGATTTCATCTGTAATCCTCTGAGTAACCCGAAAGGCGAGTACTTCGTGTTTCGCGGTGAAGTCAAGTTGATAACCTGCTGCACCCGTTCTACGTGTTTGTACCAGCTTTGCGGATTCTCCAGCGACAGCTTGGTTGGCAGTGGTATCAATACCCTAGTGATGCGTTCCATCTTCCCTTTCCCACGCGGTACCCAATCGTTATAACCAAGTGAATGATGCCTTATTCATCGTAATATTTTTTAAAGACGTTCGACGTAAAAGCCGTTTCTCTTGCTATAATAATTTGTCTAGGGTTGCCAAACGTCTCCGATTGTTTAGTCAGCCGGTCAACTACCTCTTCGCGGGTGGTACCTTTAGTGGGGTATAAACAGACAAATTTCGCAAATGCATCTACAACCACCAGGATGTAGTTATACAGATTCTTCGTTGCCTGCATTGGGCCTACATGATCGATATGGTATGCCTGCAATGGACGATATTTCGTATCAATCGGCGTGAGGAGCCCCTCTTATTTACCTTTCTTCTCTTCAGCTAGTATGCAGACTATGCATTGGTCAAGGACAGTTTTCACCTTTTTTGTCACATTCAGAATTAAGTAATTTTTGCACACGTCTGCCCTTGTCGGAGTACCAACCCAATAATCTCCTTCTCCATGGTGGCAGGTATAGCAGTCAACTCCTTGTCAGGGACTTTCTATACTAAACCGTTTTGAAAATAGTAATCTTCATATGTCGTATGCTCCAAAATCTTGCATACCGCCTTCAGATGGCGACCCATGGCCTGTTTTTCCTTGATACGATGAGTTAGAGTGGGCAATCAGTGGGCAAACTAGTAGCGAAGTCATTTAAAAAGGTTGCCCAACGTTGACTCGATCTGACATATCTTTCTTCTCGATGGTCTTCGCAAAGGCATTACAGTCCGTTGCGATTGTAATCGGTCTTCCCACTAGGTATATACTCCACTTCTTGAGGGCTCCGATGATTGCTAGGACTTCCAATCCATATGAACAGTATTTCTCTTCAGGCGGTGTCATTTTCCTGCTCATATATTCGACTGGATAAAATTTTTTGATCTTCGCTGTCCTTTTGAAGAAGCACGGCTCCGTAACCGTACTTACTAGCATCAGCATATGCACCTCCGTTGGAGCGTTCGTTCAAACAACTTCTATTCTACTAGTAGAGCTCGGCGATCTTTCCTTCAATGACAGAGCCTCGTGCTAGAACTGTCTAAGCGGATTGTTGGCGGATCGAAGAAATTAAGGGGCGTCGTCCATAGCCTCGCGGCCTTCTTCAATAGTTTCCATTTTCGTTTGATTCCGACATTTCTGCTATGTGACCAATAGAGCGCCCCCATCATTTTTCGCCATGATTTCACACACACTTTTGTTATGTCGTATCTAAACAGCTACGTTAGTTAAAAATGTTTGAACATTTGAACTCAATTTCAGCTACAAATTGTCCTCCTGTCCACTTCGTCCAGCGCAAATATAAATTTTCTTGTTCCTATAGCTGATTGGTAGCATAACGCACCATTGCCTCTGAAAAGCAGAAAAGTTCCCCTCAAGTGCTTGCTTTCACTGACATCGGTTAACCCAATATTCAAAGTTTGAAAGATCACCTCCGCTCTCGGGTAACCTATAAAAGCATTGATTGATTGATTCTGCATGGCATGTAGAAAGACTCAATTTACTGAGTGTGTTCACACCATTTGAATTTTATCTATGGAAAAATGAGTTGAACGGATTTCGCGTCACTTGCTCTGTTGGTTTCGCCGTAAGGACATGACGGGATGGCAACTGGCATGTGTGGAATGATTAATGCATTTTTTCATTTAGCTTTTAAATACATTTCATGATTTTGTTCTGAGTATGCAGGATAATGCCTTACTTACATGTTGCCTCTCAATTTAAGAATATACGACCTTTTCGTCCTGAATATATAGCAACGACAAACAGACACACCCTCTGATTGAGGAAATAATCGAAAGACCCTTCAACATTTAAAATAGTGGGCCGCTAACTGACTAGAGAAAAAATGGGGATGAGCTGGGGAAAATGCTGTCGAACCCAGGAATGGCCTGCTCGATTCCGTTCCTGAAATTCCGGTGTCAAAGGGGCAGCTCACTGTGGTCGGCCAATTACCGAGAAATTTGCACCTGGTGCAATAGGAGCGGCACACCAGCTGGCAGAAGATAGCGGAGGCGCTAAATATCAACAACATGACATGTTCAAATCATTTAAAAAGAGCAGGCTAGTTAAGTCTTAAATTGGCAGGCCAACTAGCTGTTAAGAGTCACTTGGCCAAGTTTTTTCCGATAAATCCCAGAAGTTGTACAGCGGTTCAGTTATGAAGCCAGCCGAAAAATTGCAAGATTCATAGGTTCATTTTACCTTGGGTTTGTCTGTTAAATTTACACTGATGGGTTAACAACCAAGGACGGAGTGGGAGTGCAAACCATTAAGCCTATACAATACAGGCTCTAATGCTGCCGAACTATTGCAACTATTGGCTGAAGTGAACGTGATGTCTCTTATTGACATTCGTGTCCTCTCTGATGGTCAAGCTGCCCTGAAATCCCTGGAGCCAATTCTAAAGCAAGCCTCGACCGCCACGTATCTCTTAACGAGATGGCCGAACAGTTGAACATACATCTCTTATGGGTAATGGGACACAGCGATATTTCAGGAACATGACATATCGACATGTTCGCCAGACAACGAACGACGCAACATACAAACATGGCACGCGAAGGTATACCACTTGCAGCCATTAACCTAAAACTCACGAATCAAATCACGCCTGAGACGAACCTGGAATGAACTCAAGGGCATACCTGGCTAACCAGCCGGCAAATCTGACCTCGACTCTATCGTCAGCCGACGTAAACAACATTTTTGGTGTCATCACTGGTCACTACCTTATTGGCAGTCATGCACAAAGACTACGGCAAATTTCGAATGACTTCTGCAGAAGATGCGAAAACGAAGAGAAAGATGAATCCATTCAACATTTGCTCTGCGCCTGTCCGGCCCTTGCCAAAGCAAGAAATGATACATAGGCTCCTATGTCCTTAACGACCTGATAAAGATAATGATAACTGACCTCCTTAACTACGTAAAAAGCGCAAAGTAGCTTCATGAATAAGGGTCGACCCTCCTCGTGGCAACGCAAAGGTTATCTCTGGCCTAAATGTATACTCCCTGTGGAGGCTACAGATAACAGATACTCTCTGTGGAGGCTATCCGGCTGTCCAGCCAATTTCATCGTAAACTTTCCTTTGACTTCAAAACCCCTCTGCTACATTATATTTACACACCAAAAGGTGTGTTTCATTATAGTAATTTTATTGCAATTTAAAGTGTGTTATTATGAAAGCACACACAAAAGGAAAATTTCCCTTGCTATAAGGCAAGCGAACTAAAAACAAAAAGGTCGCATCTAGTCCTCGTTCTCCGAGCATTTGTCGCTTCGGGTCTCATCAAGCCCGAAACATTGTTCTTTGTTTCTTTTTGTTATGAAACAACATCATGATGAAGGACCAATGTAAAATGGAAAAGGAGAGGTTGAGTGTCTTAAGGTTTTGGTGGCTGCGTACATTGAACTCGGATGTTGAGAGTCCAGTGTGTTAACCATTACGCCATGGATCCGACTCGCAAATTACTATCTGACACGGCTGCACATAGTCGGGAAATTTACCTTTCGTTTGACTGATTGATCCAAAGTGTGTCAATTATTAATAAGCTAGTCGCTGCAGCACACTTAAACTGTCATTGGAATTTTTATTCATGCCACGCAATAGAACGTGGTGTATAAGTAGTTTTAACACGAAGTGTCTCAATTTCAAAGACCAAACATGTCAAGTGACACACTTAATCCTAAAACATGTCAAATGACACACTTTCTGCGTATAGTTTAACACACTAGCATTTGCAGTGTATCGATTAACACTCATTCCAAACCTAGTTTCCTTGATAATGTTTTGGCTGATTTGACTGCGCTTTGATTGCTTTGATAGTTCTCTAGTCTCTTTGCTATTGACTTTCCTTGTGGCAAGGGATTCCGCTCAAGCTAATTTAATATTTAAAACTACAGTTTTTCGACCTCCGGTTTCTTCATATTCGTGTTTAGCTTTTTTTCTTGTTTTAAAGCTCGCGCAGGCTATAACGTTTATCACACAACTTGAATGGGGCGCAGTGGTTTGGATCGTAGATGTTCGTTTACTACTCTCCAGGGGTGATTGTCCTAGATAGAAGGAGAGGAACCGATCGAATTTTCACGTTGGTTGTAGTTCTCAGCAGTTGTTCCATGCACTTATGGTGTTATATCAGAAGTGCACACACAGTGGTAACTTAAAGTTACCATATACTATGAGTGGTTTGCCTTCATCAGTATGTTTGATCACTTCTTATTCATGGAACAACTTTGAAGTACAAACTTTCCGCTCAACGGGAGGTGATGTTTACCACTCCATCGGGATCCATCCGCAAAAGGATCTGGCGTCAAACTCAAAAAAACGGTGAGAAATTGAAGGAAAATGGCAAGACGGATAGACTCATTTTCTATACCCAACATACCTCACATACTCACCCAAGTTTCTAGTTGACTGTACTGAAAATGTTGCCGACAAAATGAGTCCAAAGGAAAAATGTTGCCAGACTTTAGAGTGTTGCCTTCATATTGTTGCCAGTGAGGTAGGCTATCCCCTAGGTCTCCACTCGGGGTAGGAACCGTATTCGTTCCTCTACAGAGTACGTATTTCTGTGGATATACATAAGTGCGTTGTTAAGAGCCGAGCGTGATGTATCTGATGTTTTTGACTACTGGAAAACGTATCTGTGGTGAACATCTTTGAATGTAGCAAACTTTGAAAGTGAGAATTTTCTCTTCTAAATCGCGTAAATTCAAGCGTCGTGATCGTTTTCCATTGCCTACGAAGTCAACGTTGGAATCATAAGTACGTGATGCCAGTATGAATCTGACGCTATTGTCGGATACTGGTTTCTTACTCATATAAATGACTTCTTCGGCATTAAATATGTTATGTTATGTGTACGGCTAGCTTAAGAAGAGGCAGTTAATTGTGGTCAGTTCTTTTGACGCATACAGCGTTCCAAATGAACCAGGCGCTGTCAGGTCTTAACCCCGTGAATACGTCAGAGTAGATTGTATACTGGCTGAGAGGCGTATGCTCTTCCACGCAATCGTTTCAATAACGCTCATTCCTTAAAATACTCCATTTCTGGAATAGTAATAGCATAGTGTGGTAAAACACCAGAACCTATTCAATGCCTATCGGGCTAACGAACAAACTTCCGTTGGACAAACTCAAATAAAATTTTCAATTAACTGCATGCCGGCAGGTTGGAAATACTCATGAGAATCCAATAAACCATGAACTCTATGAACGGCTACGAACCATAAACTGCATTCTACGCCACATCAGCATGTAACCCTATTTGAACGAATGGCTATGTGTTCCAGTAAGCGGAACCATAAGCGAAGTTTTACATCGAAAAGGAAGGAAGAGTATGGTAAGCCGTAGAGGCTTTTCATTCTCCGCCTATGACAAAACTTTCTGGTCATGTTTACACTCTAAGAAGATAAACTTTGCCATCGACATCCACATAACGAAGTAAACCGCAAACAGCCTAAGGTTGACTGCACCGGCAAGGTACTGGCACATGAGCATATGATGTATTTGAGAGCTCTTTCTACCTCGCAATATAAAACTTTCTTATTGTATTCAGGAAGACTATTTTCAAAGAAGCACACATCTCGAATCGGATGAAGGATGTTTACTAGACTTGGGCTGAGGCAGTTGCATCCTTGTCATAAAATCGATCTTTCCTCGAGGCAGGCATTGATAATATCACTGTTTTCTGTTCCTGCTCCTCCTCGGACTTCCCTTGTTGTTATGCAGGTAAATTTTATTTCTGCTGGAGTTTGCGGATGCAACAACTTTTAAATTTTTCGTTGCTTTTTTTCTTTTCTTTTTCTTCCAATGTAAAATATGCAAAGAAGGTTTTGGTCCACAAACTACTGTGCAAAGTTTTTCAATTAAATTTGTACAGAAATTCCATTAACCGGGACGAGCATACTCATAGAATCTAACATTTGGTGTATTCAGCACACATTGGCTTGTGGTATGGTAGTTTTTCGAATTCGATTTTTCGTTGGTCAGGATCATTTAAAATCTACCTCCAACGGAATGAAAAGGCGACACAGGACCTCCTTTTCAATCCTCCGTGCATTTTTTTTTGTCAGGACCCAGGGATAAGATTAAACTGCTTTGAATATACCCAAAATTGTCATTTTTGAGCACTCAAAAATTGGTCGAAAAACACCTTTCAGTTTTTTAAGACGGTCTTGTGCACCAAATGACATTTGGTTCAAATCTAATATTGATATTAGGTGTGCGTTGAACTAACTTGAATCCCAATCTGGTTAGCTGCCCTCAAGGTATTTAAGAGGAAAACCAGTTAACACTAATTTGGTGTTATGGCCAAAAACAAACTGTTAGCCGGACTTCCTTGCAAATTTTACTCGCTATTGAGCATGTAACAACGCTTAGAAGGAGAGTTATCCCAAGTCTATCTAGTTGCCTGTTCCCAAAATATATGAGTCGTAGACGTAATGATGTAATACAACTCTAATCGGGTTTGGAACATTTTGGTCTTTCTTTCTTGAATGCTTCGTTCACACGGTCAAATTGTGGACAGGAGAGGATCAATTTGACCATTTCACCAGGTTGTAGTAGCTTATAACCCTATAATGCATAGTGGTTCGAACTCCACCTTGTAGGGGCCACCCTACAAGCCCTATCCGGGTCGGACATAAGGTATTAACCGAATCGTGCCGAGGTGTCGACACGACTGGGAGCACAGATCAAAAATTTTATCCAAATGTATCCGGAAACCAGACGCCATACGGATCAAGAAGACTTACCTGCGCATTGCGGATCTCTGCGCAGGTGTACCTCTATTTCTCCGCAACTCTTGGGAGTACACTGTGGTTAATGATAAAGACGAAAAAAACAATAAAAATTAGGCCGGAAGGGGCTGCAAACTCCTCAAAAGCTGTTAAGGCCCCAACGATGTGGGGTCTCAAACAGGCCATCCTCTAAGCATCACTCAAGGATAGCGACACGAAAACCAAAAAAGGTGAATGCGCCTACCCAGGCCTGTGGAAACCGTAAGGCGGCCTTTAGAATATTGAAGATATAGGAACAAAAGGGTGATCTGTCTGAAAAGAAAAAATAGTCAGTTGCCTGGGCCACTAAAATCATCCCTCAAGAAAAAGACCAAGTGTTAAAGACACCAAGATCGTCACCCGATGAACCGAATAGAGAGGATAAGAATGCGAGGCTAAGAACACCGGACAAGGTAACAAAGTCTTTTCAGAAGGTTGCGAAGGAGTGCTTGATGGCCGCTCTCATAGATGCTTGCTTGCTTTGGCGGCGTTACAGCCCATGAAGGGCCAGAGCCAAGCCTCTCTTAATCACCCATGTTGTGTGTGATTTTTTTTTTACACAGTTTAAAGCGACCTACAGTTTAATGCCGATTCTGAACGGCTTGAGTCGAGAAGCTTTTCCTTGGCAAGTATACTACGGGTGGTTTTGCCAGTATGGAAGAAGGTAGGATTTAGACAAGGTAGCGCGTCATGCAACTTTTTCAACATCGTGCTTGAAAAGATTGTGCAAGAGTCACCGACCAACACAAGAGGTACGATTTTTTTCAAGTCTACGCAGTTGCTTGCGTACGCCGACGACATTGACGTGATTGGACGGATACAGCGAGGTGTCAATGAGGCCTTTGTAAGCATTGAGGTAGAGGCGGCTAAGGTGGGTCTCAAGGTTAATGGGGGTAAGATCAAATATCGTATTGGCCAGAACGTCACCATGGGCGGATATAACTTTAAAGTGGAATTCGTCTACCTTGGCTCACTGATGACCAGCGACAACAACACCAGCGCTGAGATAAAACGCAGAATCACTCTTGCCAACCACTGTTTCTATGGGCTTAAGAGGCAATTGAGAAGTAGAGCCCTCTCTCGGAAAACAAGGTGACAAAGTGAGCTTAACAAAAGCGGATGAAGATGCTCCTGGTCGTTTCGAGAGGATAATTCTGCGCACTATCTACGGTCCCGTTTGTTCAAACGGTGTATGGAGGAGAAGATATAACGAAGAACTGTACGGGTTGTATAGCGACATCGGCCTTTTACGACGTCTACGGATACAGCGTATAAGGTGGCTAGGCCATATAGAGCACATGGAAAATACAGCTCCGACCCGGAGAGTCTTCGAATCCACCCAGGAAGGAAGGCGCGGCAGAAGACGGCCGCATCAACGGTGGCGCACCCAGGTGGAAGGGGACCTTAACCAACTGGGCGTGCGGCGCTGGAAACAGCTAGCCAAAGACCGTGCTCGCTGGAGGCGCTTTTTAGTTGATGCCCTGGTTCCCCACGGACTGTAGCGCCACCTAAGTAGGTAGGGTACCATATGGCGTAAAAAAACTCTGCACCCACCTTGCTTCAGTGTTGAGGGAAGATCGCAATTCAATGAGATGTCGGTATTCTGCGGAAAACTTGTTCTTCCCAATACTAACGAGGGTGTGATAGCGCTCTCAGATGCTCCCGATGGATTCGTTAGGAGGATGGTTCTTTCTTCGCCCAACGGTTCTTAGCTTTGCATCTTGCATCCGCATTTCAGTGTCGAAGACATTAGTATGACAGGGGCTGTGGATAAGCCTGTCTTTCGTCGAATTCGCATAGTGTCTTATAGGTGTGGGATGAGTAGAAGCATTGTTTTGGCAATGCTGGCTGCCTAAGAGGACAGTGCTTCGTGTGAAAATTCTGGGAATTGTTTGTGATTTTGTTTGAGCTCCAAGTGTAAATACTGCTTCAGCACCATCCGTGTTTAACATAAAAGGGTCTACCGCCGAAAGTTCGATAGTTGTTCGGCGGAAACTTGTCTCAGTTTATGTCCCAAACCTTCGTGCCACACATTGCCCAAGACTTGGGAGACGTCAAGAAATACACTCCAACATACGTATTAGCCAAACACATTTTTCTTCGACAATCGGCTTTAAGCGATTGATAAGAATTCCTTCGAAGACTTTCGAAATAATTGGACCGTAGGACTTGTTATCCGTCGGTGGCTTTTCGGGCTTTAGAGCCTTAATAACTGCGGCGACCTTCCTTTGGCTCAGTAAATGTTGTAACCTATGCGTTGTAAAAGTTTGAGCAGAGCCTTTCTTGCCAAATTTATAGCACATCCCCTGTAATCCTGTAATTTAGTCGTAGCCTGTTGCTTCATTTGGCTTGAGGTATTGTATGATATTTTTATTCTGTATGCCGCGGTTATTTTCAAAGTATTGCTATTTACAGGTAGTGGTTGTCCTCTGAATGGCTTAAGTGTTCGGCACTTTTTTCCGGAAAGAAATATCAGTCCACGCTGCGTGCTTGAATAAATTGACCCTTCAAATTCTAGTTCTTATGGCGTCCTAAGTGGTACCGTTAGTCTAATACCTTCCTAAAACCTTCCCAGTTGGTCCTTCTATTCGTAGGTTCAGGATTTTTCATAAGAGTTACACTAATCTTCAATATAACTTGGGAAAAGTCTGAGGAGAGATCAAAGTACACAGTTTTGTCATTCATCATTGGCACGTTAAAGTCATTATATTAAGACTAAATGAAAAAAAAAAGGTAAAAGCGTTGCGAAAACATGCCATGTATGGTGCGCATGCTGTGTGTGAACGCTAGGCTCAAGAGTTGTTTTTTCCATTCCGATCCGGAAATGTCGGTGTCAATAATGCACCTCGCTGTTGTCGGTCAATCAATAAAATAGCCAAGGAAATTTTGCAGCTGGAGGAGTAGGAATGGAACGCAACCTATTGGGAGATAGTGACTTGATTGACGTATTTATCATCAGTGAAATGCTTCTGAAAGGTCACAAAATCGAACCGTTTTCCAGGGAAATTATTACCAATAATAAAAAATGGTTTAAATCAGAAAGTCTCGAACTAAAGCGATTATGGTTAAAGGCTAGTAACTCTCTACAGACGACCTAAGCCTAGATTGACAGGAAAGGTTTGCTGATTGTTTGGTGAGATTGGAGGCGAATAGCATACTATGAGCTGCTACAACCTTACGAAGCGGTCAATTTAGACCTGACCTGAATACAACTCGGTCATATCAACCAAGCAATTACGATGTACTTCAGCCAAAGGTATAAAACGTATAGCTGTATCTTAATCAATTTAAATTATATAGACATGAGAAAGTAATAGATCATACTCCGTTTTAGTAAGTGCAAGTGTACAGTTTAGTTAACTGACAGAGAGATGGTGCTACATCAGACCAATCCAGGACTTAGATTCAGTGCAACCATATTGCCCAAATAAATACAATTTTGTTGGTTTTCTTCTTTTTGAACACTTAACCTAGGTACTTGTGACGGTTTAAGATTTCTTTGTGCAGTTGGCAGTTCTGCTATCTCGGTGCACAAAAGTCGTCATCCCCATCTTGTTCTCTTGTCGCCAGTTTCCATGTGTAGTGCTTGGAAATTACACGCAAAATGTTGTTTCCTTTCCTTGCTTCAAATTGGATTTTTATTTAGAACATTTCTACTCAGAAGCCTCGAAATTCGCCTAAGGATCTTTACGTTTGTGACATTCTCTGACCGGATATATCACATTCAGTGAACAAAGGTAATGCCCTGCCGCTGTCCTCCATGAATGCAGTGATTACAATGCTTGTGTTTAAAAGGAAATGTATCCATTAGGGGACTTTGTTTTTCGATTTGTATCGCACCAAACCGTTAAGCTACATGCTCGCAATTTACTGTCAAAACAATTGCCTAGGCACTCTCATAGAATATGTTACGAACATAATTAGTCTCATTTTTGCAGCTGTGCAAGTACCTACTCTAACCCTTTTTTATGGCCGATGACATCCTTAAGATTGTGTTTGCACAATCTCAAGAGACCGCCAGGAACTTCGCCGATCAGGTCTCCTTCCAGCTTTCTCATGAGCCTATGCAAACTGCAGAAACCATAGAACCGCAATCGAGACGTTGTCAAAGCGGCATCAGGGATGCTGCCTCTGTTATATTAGGTTTCCAGCCACCATCTAGGAGAAACCTTTGGGTAGATGACGAGTGCAGACAGGTCCATGTAGAAAAACAGATTGCAATATGGCCACGTTACATCGACGAACGGCGCTCACGAGCTCTATAAGCTCTATGAGCTCTATAAGAAGGAAGAAGGCAGAGCATGTGATGCGCGCGATTGAGGAGATGGAGAGATGTTATCGCAGGAACGACGTTTGACCAAAGAGTAAAACTAACATGCCAAGGTTATAAAGCCAGAGCGGAAGCCTGCAGGGATGAACACAGGCACTTCGTCGTTGAATCGCAGTCGCTGCTGAGAATGTGGAAAGACTATTTCTGTGGACTGTATTCCAGTGGGGTGAAGAAGGCCAAGTTGCCGCTGTCAGGCAGAACGCATCATTCACAATAGACGAAGACGAGAGGGACCCGACCTAGGTGAGCGATATCAAAACTGAAGTCTAATAAAGCTCCTTGTGCAGACGATCTGCCTGCGGAGCTATTTAAGGCAGCTGGAGATTAGTTGGTTGGCAACATGCACCAGCTCATCTGTAAGATATGGGTGGAAAAAAGCATGCCCGATGAATGGAATCTCAGCATCGTTTGCGCGGTCTATAAAAAAAGAGTTGAACTGCGCCAACTATAGGGAAATAAGTCTCCTTAACATCGCGTATAAGGTCTTGTCTGCCGTATTGTATGAACGCCTGAAATCATTCGTCGACAATCTTATAGGATCCTTGGAGAAGATCCATGGATTTCAGATCGACACACATCATCTTTTCGTCGATTTTAAAGCCGCATATGATAGTGCCTATAGGGACGAGCTATGCTGAGCCATGCTATGTTTTGACATCCCTGCCAAGCGCGTCAGGCTGTGCAGGATGACAATGGAGAATTCTCCCTGCTCCATTAAGGTCGATAGAGAGTTAATCGAGACCTTTGAAGTCAAAAAGCCATGCTATGTTTTGACATCCCTGCCAAGCGCGTCAGGCTGTGCAGGATGACAATGGAGAATTCTCCCTGCTCCATTAAGGTCGATAGAGAGTTAATCGAGACCTTTGAAGTCAAAAAGGGCTTCAAGCCCTTCATCCTCTGCGTATGCAATACTATAAAGTGCTTGAACGAATTACTACGAACTATAACCAACGCGGAATTTGGTCGGCTCTCGTCCTATCTAGGCCTAGGACAACCACCCCTTAGAGTAGTGAACGAACATCAACGACCCCAACCACTGCACTCCGTTCAGGTTGTGTGTGTCAACCCATCATAAGAGAATATGAAAAACTCTTGAACCTGCGCGAGTCTCTAAAAAAAAAAAAAAAAAAAAGCAGGGCGACGCACTGTCGTGTGTTTTTTTTTTTTCAACATCGTCCTTGAAAAGATCATGCGGGATTCACAAGGGGCACTTCAAGTCTCCACAATTGCTCGCATACGCTGATCACATTGACGTTATTGAGAGAACGCAGTGGTTGTCAGAAAGTAAGCGAGGGAAAAACCAAATATATGTATGTTATCATCACAGAAAGGAGCTAAAAACCGACGTCTTGGCCAAAGCGTCAATATTAGCAGTTATGTCTTTGATGTGGTCAAGTATTTCGTCTACCTTGGCTCACTCGTAAGAAGCGGCAACGACACTAGTGCTGAGATTAGACGCAGAATAACTCTGGCCAACGGCTGCTTCTTCGGGCTCAAGAGGCAATTGGGTAATGTAGCGCTCTCTCGGAAAACTAAGGTGACCCTCTATAAAACCTTAATCATCCCGGTTCTCCTCTACGGCGCAGAGGCTTGGACCTTGTCAAAAGTGGATGAAGAGGACCTTGGTCGTTTTGAGCAGTAAATTGTGCGTACAATCTTCGGTTCCGTTTGTGTTGACGAGAAATAGAGGAGAAGATTCAACCATGAACTATACGGGCTGTACAGCGACATCGGCCTAGTACGTATCCAACGTAATTACGTATCCAACGTCTTAGATGGCTAGGCTATGTAGAGCGAATGGACAGCAGGGCTCCAGCCCTAAGAGTCTTTGACTTCAACCCGGAAGGACGACGTTGCAGAGGACGGGCGCATTTAAAGTGGCGCACGCAGGTGGAACGGGACCTTAACCAACTGGGCGTGCGACACTGGGAACAGCTAGCAAAAGATCGTGCTAGCTGGAAAGGCTAATTGGTTAAGGCCCAGGTTCACCCCGAACTGTAGCGCCACCTAATTAAGTAAGTAAGTTTGCACTTTCATCAAGGTCATTGAAAGGTGGGTAGGAATATATGATATTTTATCTAAAGACACGTGGTAGGCTCAATAAATACCTCGTGTCAGGCTAACAGGTCTCCACACATTGTTTCCGATTCGTATTTACTTTGGGCCGTAATGAGCTCTGAAGAAGGGCACAATTACAGATGACGAGGTTGTCCTGGACACAGGAGAGCGAAAGGCCCTGATAGACGAAACCTATTGTCACAACCGGCCAACATTATTTTATTCAACACTGGATGGAATTTGTGCGGCGCGGTGCTTCAAAGTGGAAACTTATATAGATGAACTGATAGTAAAGTCATAATAATTGTCATCAGCTAGGTATTCAAAGCCTTGAAATCAAAAACACCCTTGACGGTAAGTATTTATAAAAGACGAGAACAGCCAACGAGAACACCAACGAATTGTATGGCGCGATTGAGAGCATGTTGAGCTGGGTTATGGAACACTGCAGGTATAACCCAGCCAGGTGAATTGGTGGCTAAAGCGCTCTTGGGGGACGCTGTGCAATTTCTTTCACTGCTCAATAAATTGTGAAGAAACTTAGCAGCTTATTTTGTATTATACCACTTAAGAGACTGAAAACTCCAGCTAAGATGGACACCTTACATCCAAACATTGCAATCCAATATCTCACACTCTTGCCCTTTCGTTAATTTGTGTTCTGAATTTCATGTTGAGTGCTATCATCCACCCAATCAATACTACAGGTAGCTTTATGTTGGCAATGAAAACGGAGGGTGGATAAGTAGAATCAGGGTTAGTTGAACTCACTGATAATTGATAAAAGATGAACACCCTTCCGGGTGGTGTAGCAGCATGCGATGACTGACACTTTAGGGTTCATCCCTGCGAAGTCCCACAAACCTTGAGAGGGCTTCGACAACGATACATGAAGGGAAATGTTTGCTACAAAAGCGTTTTGCACTTCGTATTACATAGAATAACGACAAAATACGAGTAATGTCAGATACGTTTTTATCTACCATCTAAGATGCGGTGCCCGGATATATGTTTTCGTAGTTTTTCCTTTTAGGGGAACCAAAAGGGTGGCACAGAGATAGAGTGTGTTAATCTTCGAGCTTTCTTCTTGAAGGTGAATTATTGAAACGGTTTCGTCTAATAAATAAATTATTAAGATCACGTGTACAATTCTGTGGACAAGAGTTGGTGGCTGCCAGAGAAAGCGGCGCCCTCTGGATAGCCTCTTCAACAACCGTTGGGAGATGAACAAACGTATGCAGCGAAAAAAAAAACCCGACCAGAATGGCGGTTGTGCGGCGGGCTAAAAATCCGCCCACGTAAAAAAAACCTAAAGTTATGAATGAGCAAGATGCCTCGGATACACGGACGGATACTCGACGACGACAACGCACGAAAAAGGAACACGATTTGCGAGTATGCTCCTGGAATGTCAGAACCCTGTACACTCCCGGAGCTGCCCATAAACTAGAAGGAATCCTCACGCAGTACAAGGCGGATATTACTGCGGTCCAGGAAATACGCTGGATAGGAAACGGAAAGAAAAATTGCGACATTTATTACAGCTGTCACAAAAGGTTGCACTTACTGGGATGCGGATTTGTCGTGGGAAAGCGGTTAAGGTCGAAGGTCATCGACTTTAAACCTATAAGTGATCGCCTGGCTGTGATCCGCATCAGAGGCAGATTTTATAACATCAGCCTTATATGTGCACACGCCCCTACCGACGAGGCTGAAGACCCTGTCAAGGAGGACTTCTATGACCTCCTGGACAACGCCTACGGAGCTTGTCCGGAGTACGATGTAAAAATCGTGCTCGGGGACTTCAATGCCAAAATCGGAAAGGAAAACACCCTTGGCGGAGTGATCGGAAAGCACAGCCTCCACGATACAACAACAGATAACGGCTTCCGACTCGCTGACTTTGCGACAGCTCGTAATGCGGTGATAAGTAGCACAAGATTCCCTCGCAAACGAAACCACACAGCAACCTGGCGATCTCCGGACGGTCGAACCGCCAACCAAATCGACCATGTGCTCATTAACGCAAGGCACGCGTCAAACATCCTGGATGTGCGAACATTCAGAGGGGCAAATGTCGACTCTGACCACTTCCTCGTAGCAGCAAGATTCAGAGCTCGACTGTCCAATGTCAGAAAGCTGCACCAGCCCATCAGGAGGAGGTTCGACATTGGGCGCCTGAGCACACCGGAGGTTGGCAGAGTCTACAGGGAGCAGCTGAGCGAAAGACTGTACGGTATGCCTACGTCGAACACAAATGCCAATAATATGTGGCTGCATTGCCGCTCAGCCATTCAGGAAGTAGCCGAAACCACAGTAGGATACCTACCACCCCCGACAAGAAACCCGTGGTATGATGGCGAGTGTGAGCAGAAAAAGGCAGCAACCGACGAGGCGTACCAAAAGGCGCTGCAGAGGAAAACCAGGGCAGCGCGAGATGAGTACCGAGCCAGAAGAAGGGAGGAGAAGAAACTACTGCGACAAAAGAAAAGAATCTTCGCAGCCTCCCAGCTCAAGGATATCGAGGAGTCTAGGGATAAACATAAAATACGAGCCTTTTACAAGAAAGCCAAAGGCCTTGCAGGAGGCTTCAAAAAGGGCACCCTGGCTCTTCGAAACTGCGAGGGTAATCTTGTCACCGACCCGCAGGGAATAGTGGATGTATTTAAGAAGCACTTCCAGCAGCTGCTTAACGAGCATGACCAAGAGAGAGTAGTAGGGACCGAGGAAATCCCAACTCCGGCCGCTGAAGTAGTCCTCCCACCCAACATAGAAGAAGTCGGCACGGCTATTCAGAAGCTGAAGAACAACAAGGCCGCAGGCTCAGATCGCTTGCCATCAGAGCTCTTCAAGGCTGGCGGCGATGTTCTGGTAGGGAGCATGCACCAGATCATCTGCAGAATTTGGGAAGATGAGAGCATGCCCGACGACTGGAATACCAGCTCTATATGCCCCATCCACAAAAAAGGTGATCCTACCTCTTGCAAGAACTATAGAGGTATATCCCTGCTCAATGTCGCATACAAGATCCTGTCCAGCGTATTGTGTGAACGTCTAAAACCATTTTGCACCGCACTAATCGGCAGCTACCAGTGCGGCTTCCGGCCCGGCAAATCAACTGTAGACCAAATCTTCACACTTCGACAAATCCTGGAAAAGACCAACGAGTTTCGAATCGATATACACCATCTTTTCATCGATTTCAAAGCCGCATACGACATCGTGAAGCACTGTTTGGGACGATGGCCGAATTTGGGATTCCGGTAAAACTGATCCAGTTGTGTCGCGCCACGCTAAAAAACACGCGATGCACCGTGCAACTCGGTTCTAGGACCTCGGAACCATTCGAAACATGCACCGGATTTCGGCAAGGAGATGCGCTGTCATGCGACTTCTTCAACCTGGTGCTGGGGCAGATAGTGCGACGGGCAGGCGTCAACAGGGAAGGCACTATCTTTTACAAGTCCATCCAGCTGCTAGGATACGCGGATGATATCGACATCATCGCGTGTTCTCGCCGTGGCATTGTGGAAGCATTCACGGCGATTGAAGAACAGGCGAAACGAATTGGTCTTAAGATCAATGAGGACAAAACGAAATACATGCTGTCAAGCAAAAACCAATCCGTCGCTCACCACCTGGGACAAAACATAACAATTGACAGCTACAATTTCGAGGTAGTTAAGGAGTTTGTCTACCTCGGGGCAAACGTAAATTCCACAAATGACACCACAGTGGAGATCCGGCGTAGAATCGCCCTTGGCAACCGCTGCTACTTCGGCTTGTCCAAACAACTGGGGTCAAAACTCCTCACTCGAAAGACCAAAGTCATGCTTTACAAAACGCTCATTCTGCCAGTCTTGCTGTACGGAGCCGAAAGCTGGACGATAAGCAGGAGAGCGGAGCTGATTTTGGGTTCTTTCGAAAGAAAAATTCTTCGCCGGATATTTGGTCCTGTCTGTGAGGAAGGTGAATGGAGGAGAAGACACAACCGCGAACGCTATGAGCTGTACAAAGATGTGGATATAGTCCGGAAGGCAAGGATCCGTCGACTACACTGGCTCGGCCACATCGAGCGCATGGACATCAACGCTCCAGCTAAAAGGATCTTCGACTCCGAGCCTCCTGGTTCGAGAAGAAGAGGAAGACCGAACCTCCGGTATAAAGACCAAGTAATCGCGGATGTAGGACATCTTGGTCTTGACAACTGGAAGCAGCGTGCCCGGGACCGTCAAGGATGGAAGGCAGCTATAGCTCAGGCTCAGATCCTCCATGGATCGCAGGCCTGATAAGTAAGTAAGTAAGAGAAAGCATCCGCTTACTTCTCCTACTTCTCAGTACTATCTCCAGCACCGAAGGCAGTCTCTGAACTCGTAGAGTACTCTGAAGTTAGAAAGATTGGTCTTATCTTATGTTACGATGCTAACGCTCAAAACACTGCGTGGGGCAGCAGCAAATGCTTTCTAAGAGGGGACCGTCTTTTAGACTCCAATCTTTCAACTGACCTCACCATCAACAATGTTGTCTCTCGGCATCGTTTGCCACGGCGAGACGACAACAGGTGACTGAACTAACCTTATCTAACAGATATATAAAGGAGAGCCTTACCAGACGCTACGCTGTCAGATCACAGATATATCAAATTCCAATTGAGTTGTGGAGTCTCCTCCTCGAAACCCAACCGGAAACCGACAAAGACGGACTAGTTACAGTTTAGAGGAGCTTGAGAAATCCACTTAAACCTAACCTAAACTCAACAATTGGTAGAGGATGCTATTCATAACCTGCGTAGCGTCACCAACTGTTGTCCACTGAACTGACTTGTCCTGTCAGCAAACCTCCCTGCAGGAAATTGGTTCCCTGGTGGAATGCCGAGCAGGGTAGCCAGAAGTGTCTTGAACAGATTACTCAAATCGAATTCGGAAGACGACTGGAATAAGTATCGGTCGAAGCAAAAGGAGTATAAGAAGCTCATTAGAAAATCGAAGAATGATACTTATAAGGCCTTCTGTGAAAAGATAAATTTTCTGAGCCCAACTAGCACGTCGGCTAAAGTCCTCAAACAGTAGACGGTGAAAGTAGTCGTTACTCCGAAAACGGGGAAAGAGGATTACTCACTCGCCAAGAGTTTTAACCCAATCAGTCTAAAATCTTGGCATGGAGAGAATGGTAGAGCTGCACATACGCAAAGTTGCCCTCGCGTGCTTCGGAGATGCATTATATTTACCAGCGCGGAAAAACCTGGGAAACTGCGATAAAAGGCCTATTTGGGCTATTTGGGAGGATAGAATGCGCACTCAAAAGGAAAGAGTACACGCTGCGCATTTTCGTCGACATTGAGGGAGCTTTCGATAACGCAACTTTCGACAGCATGTGTAATGCTGCCAGACGGCATGGCGTTGATGAAGCACCTGTTTTGTGGACCAAAGCTGATGCAGGTCTCGGACATTGTGATAAATCTGGGCCTGCCCGTAAGGTGGCGTTCTGCCTCTGCTCTTATGGGGCGTGGTGGTCGACTCTCTGTATATCTCTGAAATCTATGCCTAGGCCTATGCGGATGATGCTGCCGTTCTCTCTGTCGGCTCATATTTAGGGACTGTTGTCTCAAAGCACAAGCGCTAGATGTGATCGGTGAGTGGCGCCCGAGAACTGGGCTGTCAGTTTCCTCTGCAGATTTTTCATGGCGTCAGAATTGGCTCTGGCCACCTGGAATTGTTTGTCTTTGTCTTGCGTCTGTCTTTCAGTCAGAGATATACGCAATCCTGACGGCCATGCACTATGTGGTGCAGCATAGGGGGAAGGTGAAAACATATGCGTCTACTTTGTTAGCCAACCTGCTCTTAAATCTGTGCCCAAACCTTTAACAAGCCGCAAGTTAGCCTTTGTGATCAAGGTCGGTAGAATAAACTCACTAAGGTTTTTTTTGGGTTCCACGGCATTCTGGGATCCCAGGAAATGAGATCTCGCCAGAATGCGCTCAGAGGAGAGTTTCTCAGTATCTTAATCCGCCTTTGGTCCACTTGCTTCCATGGTCAATACACACATCAACGATTGCCTCTTTAACGCACACAATCGCAGATTGAGGGAATATCCAGGATCCAGGCTGACTAAGCGCGTACGCCTTGATGTCTGCGAGAAAACTTATGGGCGTCATTACGGCCCATTACACTTTTGCGAAAGGCGACACAGCAGAATACTTTCTCTGTGACTGTCCCTCTCTTAGCTCTACATCAGTGAATCCACTTTTAATTTTTCTCCGGAAAACGAGGAAAACACAGTAGGGGTAGGTGTCTGTCTGGCAGTACAATGGACCAGTATTCGCGTCTGAGTGCAGAATCTCTAGCCTTGTATCTCGATTGCAAAGAAGCCGCGATGTAGATCTATTCTCCTCGAATAGCAAATGGCCAACAGTGATTATATACAACGAAGAGTGTGTAATAGGATGAATAGAAGCAAGCCAGGCTCAAGGAATCCGAGGAGGAAAGAAACGTATAATTCCATCATTTTCCAGGAATATCCGTGCATAATATACGCTCATTCATCGCATCTATCCGTCCTACCTTACCTTTGGTTAGTTTTAGTCACATACCCAACATTTCGGGTAATATGAAGTACAATGCCTACTTACGTTAATACTACCTAGCCTGCGGCTCGCCTCCACTTGTAATACACCCGACGACAATGCAAACGGAAGGCATTAACTGACGTGAAACATTTAGCGTTACGACACTGTGACATGACAGGGAGAACTACAAGTCCCATACAGATGCGGTTAGTTATTGAATGGAGTGAAATATAAGCAGGGATTAGGGCCCAGCGGTTTATTTTGCTCCACTTGCCTTCATATTGTCCAGCGCCCTTTTTCGGTACTTTGTACATACATATGTACGTGTTTCATTTAAGGATAAGTCTTCTCCTTGGTTCATACTGAAACGGACAGGAGTATGTACACATGGTTCCATGGTTCTGCCTGAAGGCTATAAGAGGATTTTATCTACTCTGCAAGTCCATTCCCCAGAAACCGTATGACTATCAATGGGCCAGGAATAACATTCATATTGCTTCTTCCGATGGTCTTAAATCCAAATACCGGCTGATTGCGCTGATAGCTGTCGGCAATCGGTCGAACGGTGACAGTTTAAGACGTAACTTTGTTGTAAAGCTATTAGTGTCTGAAACGGCAAAAAATAATCAGACATTTGCCAACACTAGGGCATCTTCAGCTGCCTGGACCCATATTAGTGGCGGTCGGGCAGCTCCAGCTGGACGGAGTCATATTGGTGACTGTCTAGCAACTTAAGCTGGCCGGACGAGTGTAAAATGGAGGAACGAAACACAGGAACTAAGATTGTAACGACGGAGATGATATTCTCGGCTATTTGTTACCTCACAAAAGTTACGCAAGTCGCTTTGCAGAGGAGATTTAGTCGCCACTGACAAACTCAGTGATGCACAGTGAATCGAATGAGCGACGACATTTCAATGAACAAATCTTGTAAATAGGTGTCAAGGTAACTTAACCGCCAGACAGACGCCCAGACATACTCTCCTTGACTTATCTCGTAAGTCCTATTTCTAACTCGCCAATGTAGGATAGAAATCACCCCCCCTTGCCATTAAGAACATAAGAGGACGAAAAAAGGAAGATGGGAATCTCCGGAAAAGTCTTTGAGTTGAGTTGGCGGTTAAGCTAAATCCTCGGGGAAAATATTCATTTCAGTTGCTTTACATAATTTGCTTGACATTTTCTTCCTTTGGTACTATCCTATGCCGCCTTTTCTTTCTAATGTCCTTGGGAATAGTAGATAACGTACTCTTGCGGGCACTTAAGAAACAAATCGTAAGTAGACGATAATGAGTTATTCTATCGGTTTCTGGATACTTATTCCATTAAGGACGATTTACTTAATTGCGCTACATTGTTCGAATATTTGAACAAGTTTAGTCGTACAAGTATAATCATTCATTAGTCCTCCTAAGTCCTAATAGTCCTAATAGTTTCCAGAATTCGCGTGCTTATTCGAAACCATGGTAAAAGACTAACAATGGCCTCGTAGGAGTAGCATCTGCCGACGGGTGCTGGCGAGCTCTGTTAGCCAGGTCTTACTTCTCCTCCTCGTTGCACTATCTGCAAAATAACGGAGGTGGGCGACTGACAAGGGTCCTGCGCCACAAAATTGGATTAATGTCGGTTAGGCTATGGTCTAGCAAACCGTACCCGGAAAACCCCACAGAAACAACCGCAATCTTCGGATAAAACGGACCGGACCCTTGCGGTGACCCTTGTTGGTGACCCTTACGAAAAGGTTAGGTACCTAAACACACGTGCAGTCGAACAACTTGCGGGTGCCCTAGACCGCTATGAAGCGGACTTAATCGTCATACCGCGACTGCTATAGGGAAGGAGGACAACGATTGTTGGGATGTGGATTTGTTGTTCGAGGTAGACCAAGGTATAAAGTTCTTTCATCCTTTCGGTATGTAGGCGATTTCCTCATAACGATCCGTTTCAAAGCTAACTTTTCTAATATCAGCCTGATCTGCATCCACGACTCTACGGAAGACAAGGATGATTCCACCGAAGATGGGTTGTATGATCTTCTAGACAGAACGTATGTCCAATATCCCAGCGATGACATCAAAGTTGTACTAGGAAGCTTCAATGCTAAGCTGGGTAAGGACAGCATCTTTGAACGAGTCATTGGCAAACACAGTCTACACGACAACACGTCCGATAACGAACACTGGCTGATTTAACTTGTTATGGGACGAAATCTCCTTTTAGCCAGTGCGATCATCCTGTATCTCGATATACACAAGGGCATTTGACGGTCGCCAGATCAATCAATTATTAACCAGATTAATCGAACCCGATCGAGGTCAGACACTCCTCCGCTATTCTTGATGTTCTGACTTTCCGAGGAGCTACCATCGCCTCGGACCACTACCTTGTAGTAGCCAAGATGCGCCCACGGATATCACGAACGCAGCGAAGTAGAGTAAGAATACAAAGTTAAGACGGCAGAAACTGCTCGTACTTTTACCGATCGCGTCCCACTTAAGCTCCCCAATACAGCTCAACCCTCCACTATATCAATAAAACAATAGTGGAACCTTTGCCAAAAAGCCATGAAAAGCATTGCATCCGAAGTTTTGGGCTTCAAGGCTCCACCACGAAAAAAACACCTGGTTCGATGTCGAGTGCAGGAGGACTCACACAACAAAGCAGGAGGCATATAAAGCCTCGCGGCATAGGAGAACAAGAGCAGATAGAGCTTACTATGAGTTAAAAGGAAGGGGGAGCATACGCTTCCAAGGAGAAAGAAGAAAGAGCATGAGAAGCATGGGTTTGAGGGTTTGGAGAGGTGTTACTTCAAGCATGAGGTTCGAAAGTTTTATTAGCAGATAAAGCGAATATGCCAAGGTTATAAAGCCAGAACGGAAGCTTGTAAGGATGTGAACGGATGCCTTGTTGAAGAATCGCAGTTGATGCTGAGAATATAAAAAAAAAAAAAAAAAAACACTTCTGCAGTCTGTATAACGGCTGTGTTAGTCGATATACCGCTGTCAGGCTGAGCTCGTCAAAGCAACTGGAGGTGACCTGATTAGGAGTGTGCACAAGCTCATCTGTAAGATATGGTTAAAGGAAGGCATGCCCGAGCTTCGTTTGCCGATCCAAGGGAAAGAAGACCCGTTTACGTGAACGAATAAGGCGTTTTTCAAATAAGCTGATATGTCCTTAGCAGTAAGGCTTCAGGCCAGGGAAGTCCACCATCGACAAAATCTTCACACTACGGCAGATCCTGGAAAACAATTATGAATTTCAGGTCGACACTTACCACCTATTTTGCGACTTCAAAGCCGCATACGATAGCGTAATTAGAGACGAGCTATACAACGCTATGTCTACCTTTAACATACCTGCTAAACTCGGCAGACTATGCAGAATGACTTTGGAGAATGCTCGCTGCTCCATCCGAATCGGCGAACATCTTACCGATAGTTTTGATGCAAGCGTTATTAGAGGCCTGCTGTACAAAGCCATGTTTTTCGCGCCGCGTTTTGACATTCCTGGCGAATTCGTCAGGCTGTGCAGGATGACAATAGAGAACTCCCGCTCAAAAAGGGATTCAGGCAGAACGGCGCATTGTCATATGACCTCTTCGACATCATTCTGGGAAAGATTTTGCGGAACTCACTGGCTAACACAATAGACACGAGCCATTGCAAGTGTGCACAAGTACTTTCTTCTGCTGATGACATTGACGTAATTGAGAGTAAAGCTTTTGTGAGCATTGAAGCAGAAGCGTTAAAAGTTGATCTGAAGACAAACGAAGGCGAAACCAAATATAACCAAATATATGTGGTCAAAATGAAACAGACGCTAAACACTGACGTTTTGGCCACGTTTTGCTATGGGCAGCTGCAAACTTGAGGTGGCTAAGAACTACATCCATCCTGGCTTACTTGTCACAATTGTGTAAATTTTCACGTGAGATAGGAATGGAGATCGAAACAATGTGAACCATTAAGAAGACTAAGATCGTATCTACCTCAATTACTTCGAGTCCTCGAATAGGGTTCCATCACTGGATTGCGATAAACTACAACTGTTTGTTTGTTTGTTCAATACACACACTTTCTTTATTATTACAATTTGAGATCAATTACCTAGGTCACCTTTACAGACTTCATTCTTCCATCTCAGGTCAATTACCTGGGCACTTCACCTTTATTACAAAGTTCGCTTCTCCATCTCGCTAGATGGCTTGATTACTTTCACACTTGACTTCTGAAAACCGAATGCCCCCAAGGGCGAATGCTCCCGCTTATATAGCCCTCGGCCCACTTTCTCGAATGTTCGCCTTCAGACGTTACCCTTTAGAAGTCTCTAGAATGCTCTGACATTCAGCAGTCCAGTATGCCACTGAGAGTTACGATCATTTCCATTTCAGCTTCACCAGAGCATTCCAAACTTCGACAGCAAAATTCGAACTTAACCATCGGTTAGTGTCCGTAACATTGTATATAAATGGTGGCTTTACAACCAAAGGACCAGCTAATCTCAATTACTTAAGCTCTTATAGGAGCAGGGGATCTTATTATTTACAAATTCGAATGTCGAGACGCTATTTTGCTGAGTTTCGTGGCCGTGATGCGATCTCCGTACTCTATGTAATTACTAACTTACTTAGGTGGCGCTTGTGTTCGGGTTGAACCTGGGCCTCAACCAACAGGCCTTTCCAGCTAACACGATGTTTTGCTAGCTGTTTCCAGTGTCGCATGCCCAGTTGCCTAAGCTCCTTTTCCGCCTGTGTGCGCCACCTCAGAAGCGGCCGTCCTCTGCAACATCGTCTTTCCGGGCTGGAGTCAAAGACTCTTCGGGCTGGAGGTGTGCTCTCTATTCGCTCTACATTGCCTAGACATTTCAGACGTTGGATCCATAGATGTAGTACTAGGCCGATGTGACTGTACAGCCTGAGTAGTTCGTCGTTGTATTTTCTCCTCCACTCCTCGTTTATACAAACGGGGCCATCGATTGAACGCAGAATTTTCCTCTCGAAACGACCAAGGGCCTCTTCATCAATTTTGGGTAAGGTCCAAGCCTCTGGGCCGTAGAGGGGGAACCGGGTTGATCAAGATTTTATAGGGGGTCACCTTAGTTTTCCGTGAGTGGGCTCTACTGCTCAATTGCCTCTTGAGCCCGAAGAAACAGCGATTGGCAAGAGTCTTCTGCGTCTAATCTCCAGCACTGGTATTGTTGCCGCTTGCTACCAATGAGCCAAGGTAGACGAAATCCTTGACTACATCAAAGTTGTATCTGCCAATAGTGACGCTCTGGCCAAGAAGTCGGTGTTGTGTGTCTTTCCTTGACGACAGCATATATTTTGTTTTGTCCTCGTCCACCTTCAGACTCACTTTAGCCGCTTCCGCTTTAATGATCGCTGCGTTCGCCCAATCACGTCAATGTCATCAGCGAATGCGAGCAATTGTGCGGACTTGAATTAGATCGTTCATCTTGTACTGGCGAGTGAATCCCGAACGATATTTTCGCCCGCCATTATTATTCTTATTCTCCATTATCATCCTGCACAACCTGACGATTTTGGCAGGGATAACATGGCTCTCTATAGCTCGTCTCTATAAACACTGTCATATGCGGCCTTAAAATAGACGAAAAGGTGGTGTGTGTCCTTCTAAAATTCATGGGTCTTTTCTAAGATCTACTGCATTGTGATTATTTGGTCTGTCGTGCATTTTCCTGGCCTGAAACAACATCGATAGGACCCTGTTAAATTGTCCACAAATTGTTTCAGACGTTCACGAAGCACGGCAGAAAAGGTCTTATACGCGATGTCAAGGAAACTTATTCCCGTATAGTTGGCGCAGCTTACTTTTTTTATGAACCGGCAAACGATGCTGCGATTCCATTCATCGGGCATGCTTTCTCTCGGCCATATTTGACAGATGAGCTGGTGCATGTTCCCAACCAACTCATCTCCAGCTGCCTTAAATAGCTCAACAGAAAGGCCGTCGGCACCAGCAGTTTCATTAGACTTTAGTTTTGGCAACGTTATATTAACCTCGTTGTAGTTCTCTCTCATCTTCGTCCAATGTGAATGGTGACCATCTTCGCTATTATACAGTCCGCAGGAATAGTCTTTCCCGCTCTGGCTGTATGACCTTGGCATGTTCGTTTTACTCTTCGGTATAACTTTCGAACGTCCTTCCTGCGATAACATCTCTCCATCTTTCGATCGCGCGCTTCTAATGCTCTTTCTTTTTGCTTCTGAAAAGCGCGTGCTTCTTCTTTCTTTTCCCCTCATAGAGCCCATGAGTAGCTCTCATACGTCGATGCAACGTGGCCATGTATGCATTCTGTTTCTCGTCATCAAATCAAGGATTTCTCCTAGGTGGTGGCTGGAAACCTGGTACATCAGAGGCAGTATCCTTGATAGCGCTTTGATAACGTCTCTATTGCTGTTCTATGGTTTATGCAGCTTCCATCAGCTCTTGAGAGAGTTCGAGGGGGACACGATCGGCGAACTCCCTGACGTTCTCTTGCGATTGCTCCTTCCGGACGTCAAGTGTTGATGATCCTACTTGACTCCGCACTGTTCGCGATATCCGCATACGTTCCTTGGATGCAACAAGGTAATGATCCGTGTTGACATTGTCTCCTCGGAAAGTTCGGACCTCCAAGATGCTGGAGGAGTGTCTGGCTTCGATTGCAATATTATTGATTTGATTAACAGATAACTGATTAGGTGACTGCCAGCTCCCCTTGTTTATATTGAGATGTGGGAATCGCGTGCTAGCTACTAGGAGATTACACCCCGTCATAAAATCTATTGGGGTGAATCCATTTTCGGACGTGTTGTCGTGTAGGCTGAGCGAATCGCTCGAAGATATCCTCCTTAGCCAGCTTCGCGTTAGAATCTCCTAGAACAATCTTGGTGTCATAGCTGGGACATTGAGCGTGTGTTCTATCTAGGAGATCATAGAAGTCATCTTTGACTCTATCGTCTTTTTCTTTTGTGGGTGCATGAACGCATATCAAGCTGATGTTCCCGAAAGAGGCTTTGATGCGGATTGTTACGAAGCGTTCGCTCACATGCCTTAAGCTTATTACTTTTAGCCTAAGTCCACCTCGAACAACAAATCCGCATCCAAACAGGCGTTGTGTGTTCTCCTTGTAGCAGTTTCCGTAGTAAATGTCACAGTTATTCATAGATAGATGCTACCCCTACGAGGCCTTTGTTAGTCCCTTGCCATCTCAGTACTCTATGTATCAGATGGTATTACACTACCTATCGGATCACAGTGGTCCCTATCATTACATCATCAGACGCATCTTTTAAGCTACCAGACTACATCATACCGGAGAGGATATGGTGGCATTTATGCTTTTATGATTACCATTCAAATGCGTTGCTCATTAAAGTTAATTTTCATTCCGGCCATAGGGAATCGGAACGGAAAATGTAATGATTGTAACATCATTGTCCAGGCTATTACAAAATGAAAACTCTTCCTCCATCAAATGTTATAGCGCGTCATGTACTCAATTGGGACAGGACGAATATTGTAATATTTGTAGCTGCTGTCGTACAAAGTCACATACGAACTAGCAGCAGAGATATTTAATATAAACTATCGAGGTCAACAGAGCATGTCATTGGAACGGATGTGAAGTTCACTACCCTTGCATATGGCCATCCTTCTGTATTGTTGTGTGGCATCATCAAAAATATATCGAATAGAAAGCTCCAATTAAGCGAAAATACATTTCAAATTTTATTCAATCTGCAGCATTAACATATGTATATGACGCCGTACAGCAGATTGCATCAAATTGTTTAAAGCCATTTCCGATAAGTAAAGGCTTCAAGTCCAGTGAATGAGAACGTGCAAATCTATTAACACATGACAACGAACTGGATTATCAGTATGCGGCTACACCTGATACATTCAAGTATCTGTGGCACATGTTATGCGATGACATTTCTAGTTGTGTCAATTGAATATCGTCCGATAACAATTACAACTAGTCACAAAAAAAGCAGCATATTTTGTTGATACATCATATTGTTGCCTCCGGTTGGTTATAGCATTTTATATATGAACGTTTTGCGAGGACTTACCTAAGAGCTTTTACACTTTAATGCCGAAGGGAAATGGGCAAAGGCACTTGATTAAAACATACAGCTGAAAAAACTGACCTATGTGGACCGTAGGCTCATATCCAACTGCCTTTTTAGGCTATAAACTTTCCATCCCAACGTAGTGAGCCCAATCTATGATAGTAATAAACCATAGAAAATCGCATGCCTCTGAAATGCTAATACTTTGACACTTTTAATGCGATGACTGAAGTTGACAGTTTTGTATTCTGACAGGCATGCTAAATAGTAGATGACAAAAAGCATGCAACAGATAGGGTCTTCCAGTAGGGACTTCCAACATTTGATAGTTAATAGCAGCCATATTGTTGAAGATACATCTGTCAAGTTGGCTGTCGTTTATTCAGACTGTTTTGCCCATACCACGGGTGGTCAGATTATTCAACAACTCGTACCATCGATAAAATGTTTTATCAAAATAGGTTTTCTGTTCGAGCAACATTCCGCGGGCTTCCCCCATTTTACGGTCGCCAAAATCGTCCTACCGAGAGGACTATTCGCAATGCGGTGGACAAATTCGAGTCCACGGGTTCAGTAAACAATAAACCAACACCCATACGTCGACGGATTCCTCTGGAATCTATGCCCAGGCCTATGCGCATGATGTCGCCATTCTGTCATGTTTAGCGACTGTCCGTCTCAAAGCACAGGCGGCGCTAAATGTGATCGATGATTGGTGTACTAGAAATGGGCTGTCAGTCAATCTTCTTAAGACCGATGTCGTTCTCTTTACGAGAAGGAGGAAAAATACTGACATGACTCAGCTGGTACTAGAAGGCACTTCCATTGCGATATCCAAGGAGGCTAAGTATCTAGGAGTCATCTCAGATAGCAAGTTTCCTTGGTCAAAGCATGTTAAGTCAAAAACCACCAAAGCGCTTGTCAGTTTTCTGGCAATGCAAAGGAGCTTTTGGCAAAAGATGGGGTTTATCACCGGCAAAGGTCCTCTGGATCTACACGGCAATGATAAGACCTATAATCTCATATGCATCGGTTGTCTGGTGGAACAGACTGAAACGCAAACACGTCGTAGCCTCTTTCACCAAATTCCAAAGAACGGTTTGTCTCAGCGGCACGGGGGCCTTCCCCAGCTCTAGATGCTCTAGATGCTATGATGAATTTTCCACCTCTTGATATAATTAACAGAGGGTGTGCTCTGAAAGCCATGTCTCGTCTGAAGAGAAATGGCTTTTGGTAAAACTCGCATAGGAATAGCGGCGTGCTTGCGCAAAAATTGTCCTGCGACCCCTGTCTCATGGACATGCCTTCTGACGCACTGACGCCCGTTATTCTACTGCGCCGTAATTTCGCTATCCTGAACCTGGAAAGGACAATCTTGGCATTCTCACGGATGGCTCCAGGTCTGGGCGGGGGTCCGGTGCAAGGGTCTTCTTTGAGCGCGAAAACATCCGACTGCACTTCTCCTTAGGAAAATATGCGTCTGTCTTCCAATCAGAGATATACGCAATCCTAATGGCCATGCACTACGTTGTGAAGCACAGGTGGAAGGTGGAAAGCTAGTGACAGCTAAGCTGCACTAAAAGCTGTGTGTAACCCCTTAACTAGCTCCAAATTAGTGCTTGAACTCAAGTCCTTCCTTAACAAAGTCGGAAGACTAAATTCATTAAGGCTTGTATGGGTTCCAGGCCACTCTGGGATCCCAGGGAATGAGATCTCTGATGAACTCGCCAGAATGGGTTCAGAAGAGAGCTTCTTAGGACCTGGACCCGCTCTAGGTCTACCTGCGTCCACGGTAAATTCCTACATTAACGATTGTGTATTTAATACACACAATCCCACATGGAGGGATTGTTCAGGTTGCAGGATGACGGCGTATGCCCTGCTGTCTGCAAAAAATCTGCAGCATTCCTCCTGTCTTTAAGGACAGTCGACTGCAGAAGGCTTGTGGGAGTTATCACGGGCTATTGTACTTTTGCCAAGCATCTCTACGTGCTCGGCATCAGTAAGACGCCTACCTGTGCTGCATGTGGAGAAGAGGAGGATGGCACTGCAGAGCTTTCCTCTGTGATTGTCCCGCCTTTGCTCGCGCACGGTGGCGCACCCCTGGAGCTGATGTGGTGTGTGCCGAATCCCTTAGCTCTACATCACTGAAGCTCCTTCAAATTTTTCTCCGGAAAACGGGGAAAAAACAGTAATGTAAGGTGTCTGTCTGGAGTACAATGGACCAGTGTTTGCGTCTGAGTGCTCCAGCGGATAGTAGAAAAAAAAAAAATACTTCGACGGGACGCCAGATCTGTCGAAAACACCGCCGCTGTCCGTGAGGGTGTGCAGAACAATCCGAGGCAGTCAATTTCGCGTCACTTACAAGACCTCGGTCTTTCGCAGACAACAACTTCGCGAATTTCCCGTCGTGACTTGGGCCTGCACCCGTACAAAATTCGAATGACCCAGAAGCGGAAGTTGAGCGATCATATACAATGACGTGTGTTCGTGGATTGGGCTTTGGAGTAGATGGAAACTGGATGAAACAATAAAATTGTCGAATTCGAGACGATACTAATCCATATGCGATCCAAGAGCGTTCAGTGCATCCCGACGCACGTTGGTCAGGCCTTCACCGTCGATAGCGAGCGCTATAGGTCGATGATTATCACCTTCTTTGTCGTACCATTATGATATTTGTCACACAACGTGTATGGATGGTTCGGTTCTTAGATGTTCGTTCTCTGCTCTTCCGGGGTGGATATCCGAGATAGGATTCGAGAGAAATTTGACTGAATTTTCACGTTGGTTATAGTTCTCAGCAAATGTTCAATGCCATTATGGTGTTATATTAGAGTACACGGAGTATGAATTTGAAGTGACCATACATATGTATACTCTGAGTGTTATGTCTTTATCAGTATTTTTGATCACTTCCCATTCACAACAGCTGTGTTGTACAAGTTTTCCGTATAGGAATTGTAATTCTTGGATGTGGACAGTCTTTGAACTACAGGCCTTCCGCTCGACAGTCGATGATGTTTAACACTACACCGTGGTCACCCCACAAATACAATAGGCCTTAAAGTCGACAAACACAATAGATGGCGAGTGTCGATCTGGAACTCGTGGATTTTTTCCAGGATCTACCGAAACGTGAATAATTGATCGATATTGGACTTCCCGGGCGTGACACCACACTCATATGGACCAACCAGTTTATTAACGAAAGGTTTCAGGCGTTCACACAGTACAGCAGAAAATACCTTGTAAACGATGTTCTGGATACTTACACCTCTGTAAAGATACTGATATTCCATTCATCGGGCATGCAGCAGCTTTAAAGAGCTCCAGTAACTTTGTTGTTTAGAAAAAGCGTATCCAAGTTCCTCCAGAAGAAGTCTTTCCCGTAGTTTTTTCTCAGTACCGACTAAGCAGATCTAACTATGCCAAACTTCTAAGCGGTGTACAAGAGATGACATTCATGGTTATAACCGGGGCACGGCGATCAACCCCCACTACAGCCCTCGACACGATGCTTCATCCACTCCCCTTGGATTTTTTTGTCAAGGAAAAGGCAAAGAATCGGCATTGTGACTTAAGGAATAAGCTCATTGAAAATTCATCGGAATATGGCACGTTGGTATTCTACGCCAAAAGAGTGATCTAAGTGAAGTCACGGACTACCTAATTTCGACCTTTGAATTCTTCACAAAACAACAATTCCCAACCAACGACAATGGGAGGGGGATGCATTTATACGTAAAGGCCCTGTACTGAAAATATACACGGACGGGTCCAGTATAGGCAATGGTGTTGGTACTGGTGTCTATGCACCAACTCTAAAAATCAGTAAGTCCTTTATACTACCGAACTACGGCAGTATATATCAAGCTGAATTAACGGTAATTCGTGAGACTAGTAACACTAGTAATATCCAAGCGGCAACAAAAGCACTCGAATCACCAATAATAAGACCAAAGCCGATTAGGCACTGCCGTAATTTTGGAGCAGGGAAACTAGTCAAAATAGGGACCACACTGGAGCAAAAATGTAAAATCTCGAAACAGACACTGCAAGAGGAAAATGAGAGATGGCATGAATTTGAAACATGCAACTACGCGAGACAAACTTGGCCCGGGTACTGTCAGCGTAGAACCGCAAGCCTGCTAAAGATAGAAAGGAAATATGTGGGCAGCCTAATCGGAGTCCTAACAGGACCTTGCGTTTTAGGAAAATATGCCGCAAGATTAGGATTGCCATATTACGACTATAGCAGTTGGTGTCATGGAGAGGAAGAGGAAGAACCTCCATTCTATCTCCTCCACCCCTGCCTCCTCAAGAAGAGGATTTCTGGGAGAATACTTATTTGATGAACTAGCGTACCTATCCGGACCGGAGTTCGACAAACTATCGAATTTTATTCGAACCTCAAAATGGTTTCAAGAATAACATTGATCGAGCCGGTAGCACAAGCCTGGTAGCACAATGGACCCATCTTGGTATAACAGATCCCCGTCATTTTTACGGAGGGAAGCCAGCTAACCTAACCTAGTACCTATTGTAAATCTACTCCTATGCTCCCATTTTTGTCCCTGCAGGTTAGTTTTTTCGTTGATAAATCCTCCCTCATCTCTTCAGTCGCATGCTCTTCGCCCCTCTTTTTTTCATAATGCTCACGAGCATCTTTCATCCTTCTACGCAACGCCGCTTGATAGGCTTGCTGCTTGGCTGCGTGTGTCCTCCTACACATCGCCAAACCATGGGATTCTTGGTGGCCGTGTTTTGAAACCCATTACCTCAGAAGAAGCGCTCCCTTAGACTTGTTGACAAACTGGAACTCTGGTGGGGCCAGGGCACAAAGGTAATAAGTGTAGTGAAGTCACCGATTGACTCGCCAGGAATGGTTTCAGCGAAAGGTCCTGAACTTTTCTGCAGCACTCCCAAGTCTAGGATTAACTTCTTCTTAAACAAGTGGGAAAAATCGCAACACCTGTCCTTTTGGAACAGCGTTCATGGACTTCGCCAATAGTAACAACTTATACGGCCCCTTAACAAACACCCTTTGTATACCCAAACTAAATAGAGTAGATATCAGAAGACTAGTCAGTTACCTTACGGGGCACTGTGGTCTGAAATATCATCTGAATAACATGAACCTCTCGTCCGGAACTGAGTGTCGACTCTGTCTTGAGGACAAAGAGACTGCGGGTCACATACTGTGTAGGTGTGCTGCTCGTTGCCATCTCAGGAAGCGTAGCTCGTACGAGGGACATTCTCAACTTCATTAAGGAAGCTCCTCGTCTAACCGGCTAGTAGACACAATAGATCTATAAAGGTCACTGGCCTTCATACTATTTGTTAGCACTAACCCCTTAACTACAACAAAAAAAAAAAATAGAAAGCTTGTCGACAACGGGTCCAATTGGTTTTATATGGACTGAGCAAGTGTTGGAGGGTTTTCCGGGAACTTGAGGGAGACATGATCTGCGACTGTAGCCCTGCGACATTACGTATATGCCGCTGGCCTTACTCGATTTTTTTCTTCTTAACTTGGCTGCGACAAGATAGTGGTCGGAGTCGATATTGGCTCCTTGAAAAGCTCGTACATCTAGAATATCCGATGCGTGCCTGCCATCAATCACAATGTGGACAATCTTGTCGATGGTTGATTGATCCGGAGACCACCAGGTCCTCTTGTGGATATTGAGATACGAGAAACGCGTGCTAGCAATTAAAAGGTTTCTCCCCGTTGCGAAGTCTACCAGCCGAAACCCATTTTCAGATGTGGTGTTGTGTGGGCTGTGCTTGCCAACGACTCTATCAAAACTTTCTTTCTTGCCCAGCAGCATGATTTTGACATTCTCATATTCTGTGGAGGAGGTCGTAGAAGTCGTCTTTTGTGGTGTCATCCTTTTCCTTGGTGGGGGCGTGAACGCCAGGCTGATGTTGGCGAATTTAGTCTTGATGAGGATTATTCGCTTACATGCCAGAAACCCAAGACGTTGCCTATGTGGAGAAATTGGCATCACTCCTCACCTAACTCAATGCGTGGCGTTGCTTTCACACATGGTCCTGTCAAGATGGAGATTTGGAGGTTAAAAATGAATTGTAAATCAAAAACGTGGTTTTGGCAGATAAACCTCGTGTTCTTTCTTGCAAGTCCTTTTTTTTTATTATTTAAGTTTAGGTCGTAACAGCGTGGGTCTACCTCTAATAACAAACCCGCATCCAAATAAGTGTTGTCTTTTGTTCTAGTAGCAGTCGTTTTTCGCCCGGCCCATTCCATCGCAGTTCCCGGATTGCGATAATAGCTGCCTGATATTACTCTAGAGCTTCCGCCTGTTGTTCGGCTACACGTGGTCTGTTGATGGTTATTTTCTTTTCGTTGTTTTTGCTAGCCAAATGGCCAAACCAAATCCACAAAGAAATCTCCAGGTGGCACGTGGAGGTGAACATAAGACTTACTAACAGAGTTGCCAGATTTTCGGCTACATTGGCTTCTACTCGCTATTTTGCGGGCCAACGCACGTCTGTAACGCTACCCCTGTGAGGCCTTTGTTAGTCGTTTACCACCTAAATGGTGGTACAAACCACATCCATCGATTCTTCTTATCCTTCCCTGTAATGAGAACTCTTCTTTTATATTTATCACAAATAAATGAGCTTTAAAAACTACCACCTCCTCAATTTCATTGGCAAACGATTTTGCATCATCGGGAAAAAAACGACATCGTACTTGTGAAATCGACCAGAAGTTGTGCATCCATCGCCTGTAAAGTGCACTCGTAGCGAGTAATTAATCAATTTATTTCCATCGGTTTTTTTCTGATCACATTCAAGCACATCCATCGAAGTCATTCAAAGTGCTTTCATTGGCAATAATAAAAGCGTTATCTTCCAACCAGTTAATTAAAAATAAATTCGAGTAGATCATCACATAATACGGAGTCCTTAATGTTCCGCTTCGTTGTTTTGTGTGTCTGTACTACACACTTTATATGTATTACATTAGTGTGTATAACTAGAAGCACAACCCTTAAATCGGACGGGTATTACTGGAGTGGAATTTAAAGTTTGGAGTTTTGGGACTCACATTAACTGACTTGTGTGGAGGATAGATGTATTTTTCTCACATAATAATTGGTACTGCTCTTCTTACATACGTTTGACTGACAGCCTTGTTAATTATTACGAAGATTAGGTTAGGTTGTAGAGGTTGGCATATGCCACACGTGGGCCAAAGTCGGATTGTGATACCACATGGATCATATTATCTAGATCCGCCACCTGAAAACCAATCATTGCTTCTGATGTAGAGATGGAGTTGAGCTATTTTTGTATCTTCTTCTTCTTCGTTGGTGGCGTTACAGCCCATGAAGGACCAGAGCCAAGCTTCTCTCAATCACCCATATTGTGTGTGATTTATTTTTCACACAGGTGAAAGGTGCCTACAGTTTAATGCCGATTCCGACCGGTGTGAGTCGAGAAGCTTTTTCCAGGCAAGTTATACTGCTTGTATCTGCTGGCTCACTTAAGTTATCGTAGAAGGGCGGGCCGAGGTAAATCCTCCTGAGAATCGCAAAAGAGGGGCGTCCACACCCCCACGGAAGACAAGGATGACTCCGCCAAAGACGAGTTCTTCGATCTCCTAGACAGAACGTATGCCCAATGTCCCAGCTATGATATCAAAATTGTACTAGGAGAGTTCAATGCTAAGCTGGGTAAACAAAGCATCTTTGCACGAGTCATCGGCAAACATAGCCTACACGATACCACCTCCGACAACGGACACAGGCTGATTGATCTTGCTACGGGGCGAAATCTCCTTCTAGCCAGTACGTGCTTCCCACACCTCGATATACACAGAGGCACCTGGCGGTCTTTTGATCAATCGACTACCAACCAGATTGATCACATCGCGATCGACGTCAGACTCCTCCACTATTCTTGATGTTCGAACTTTCCGAGGGACTAACATCGACTCGGACCACTATCTTGTAGTAGCCAAGATGCGCTTACGGATATCACGAACGCAACGGAGTAGAGTAAGAATACAAAGTTATGACGTCGGAAAACTACTATCGCCAGAAAACGCTCGTGCTTTTACCGATCGAGTCTCCATTAAGCTCTCCAATACACCACAATCCTCCACGCTATCAATAGAACAGCAGTGGAGCTGTTCTAACAAGCCCTGAAAAGCCTTGGGTTTCAAGGCTTTACCACAAAGAAACACCTGGTTCGATGATGAGTGCAAGAGGATTCATACAGCGAGGCAGGATGCATATAAGGCCTCGCTGCATAAAAGAACAAGAGCAGCTCGTGAGCCCTCCAAGTTAAAAAGAAGGGAAGAGCATACGCTTCTCAGGAGAAAGAAGAAAGAGCACGAGAAGCGCGCGATTGAGGATTTGGAGAGGTGTTACTGCAGGCGTGACGTTCGAAAGTTTTATCAACAGATAAAGCGGACATGCCAAGGTTATAAAGCCAGAACGGAAGCATGCAGAGATGAGAACGGACACCTAGTAGTAGAATCGCAGTCGGTGCTGAGAATATGGAAAAACCACTTCTGCTGACTGTATAACGGCGATGTTAGTCAATATAGTCGGCAGAGAACTCCGTCCCCCTGACCTCGACCGATTCAGCCTTTTGCCAGCTCCAACTGCAATTTGTTTCCCAGGATGTCTATCGGTGTGTGCATAAACAATAGCTCGTGTGGAATTGCTTTCGTCGTCGAACTCCTTGCGGTATAAAGCCCCCATTGAATGGTCCTTAGGTAGCCAGCCCAGTCTCTTTCCGCCGAGTGGGCACACTACAAGGCCGCTAGAATCGTTCTATTGGTCCGTTCCACCTGAACATTCGCTCTCGGTGTCCTCAGAGCGGTTTTGATATGCTGCACTCCATGGTCTTCACAGTACTGCTCGAATGCCTTTGCAGTAAACGCCTTTGCAGTAAACGCTGTTCCTCGATCCGTCACCAACCGCCTCGGTACGCCGAAATATCCCGATATGTCCATCAATGCGTTGAGCATCCCCTTCGTATTCGCTGCCTTCACTGCTCGTAAGACGACGTACTTCATGAAGTTATCGACAATTGCCAGAACGTACCTAGTTCCTCCCTTTCCTAAAGTAAATGGACCCAGGTGATCCATATGTATGGTGTCAAATGGCAACGCTATATACAACTCCCCTTCTGGCATCCCCCCTTCCTTTTCGAGTACGCGCAGTTCAAGCATGCTTTTATATGTATACTTCTGAGTGAAGCTGGGCATTCTCGGGAACCAATATGCTTCTCGCACTCGGTTCAACGTTTTCTCGTCCGCTATGTGGGCCACCATCATCATGACAAAACTTCTGCAGTCTTTCTGCAGCTGTTTCTTCATAGACGTTGATTCGGTAAACTTTAGCTCTTTGATGATTGTACGCAGCTTGTCGTCCTGGTTGCCATGCCACCTTCGGTTCTTCCACGGGCTGTCGGCTTAGCGCGTCTACATAAGCTGCCTTCCTACCAGGTTGATGCACCGTCTCGAATGAGCATTCTTGTAGCTTGAGCCACCACCTGCTCATCCGTGGGATGATCTTCGGCTAATTCTTCGTAGCTACAATCGCCTCAAAGTCGGTGACTACCATAAATTCTCTGTCTAATAGATAGACTCGGAATCGATAGAGACTGTCTACGATGGCCAATACCTCAACCTCGTAGGAATGGTACTTCCTCTCGTCGTCTGAAAGTGTGCGGCTGTAGAACATCACGGGACGCAGGACCGAGTCTCCTCTCCCTCGCTGAAATAGGATTCCGGCCAATCCCACAGATGAAGCGTCAGTGTGTACCTCATGTTCACACTCATGATCGAACAACACCAACACCGGTGGGTTGCTCAGAATCTCCTTAAACCTCCGTACTGCCTCTTCCTGCTTAGCTGACCACACGAACTCCCCGTCCTACTTCATCAGATTCGTAAGGGGTGCTGGCAGCTGTGAGTATTTCCTGACTTTCTAAAGAAGCCAGTAAGTCCCCGAAATTGTCGCACTTCGTGTATATTTCGCGGTGTCAATTTCACTGCCTTCTAGGAAGGAAACTAGAAGCAAACAATTCTTATCTGATATTCTCTAATTGCAATATGACCCAGTTCAATTTCCAGAGCTGCAGCGTTCTGAGGGGGGAAATAAATTCACGAAACCATGGCATTCATACAACTGGCTTTTGGCTCTTATCTACATTTTTTTAGGCCTCCTCAAGGACATTGCTGTTCCTTCCCATTGTACGAGTATTATAGTTTTCACCCTCAGGCTATATGTAAATTTCATATTTCGAAATTCGTTCTGACAATGGGACGATGCTATAGCGATGGCAATGAATTTGCTGTTATCCTAGTGACTTAACAATGCCGTAGGCGTTTGTAGATGTGATATTTGATGAGAAGCAATTCTGTACAGCAATTCTCTGTTCAAGTGTCCTTGGAGTATTCCAATTTGATCAAAAAAAGAAAAAAAGAAATAAAATGATTTCTAAAATGCAAATCTTTCCCTAAAGTCACCTGAGAGATGACATCTATCTATATTCTTACTTATATTTGTGCATATTTGAATACTTCCGATAATATTGTATCTTAAAGCGATAAGGTAGGGCGCCGTTCAGCAGCGGTTAGTGTTTTGGACTCTGGCGCACGATGAGCGAGTTCGGATCCCGATAATACCAACGCCATCGAACACTTATTTGGCTGCGTCCCTCTTTGGCGGGGTACTGGCAAGAACCCCCGTGGTATACTTGCCATGAAAAAGTTTCTCGACTCATGCCGTTCGGAATGTAGGCGCCTTTCAACTGTGTGAAAATTAAATCACACACAACTTGGGTGATTGAGAGAAGCTTGGCTATATGGTCCTTCATGAACTGTAACGCCAGCATACATATATACATAATCGCCCTACCTGGCGAAAGTATGGCCGCTGTACGTGAGCTCGTCCTTTCGCAGACCACAAGGTGGTGAATAAGTCGATGATTACCAACTTCTTTTGGCCTGAATTGGATGATGTAGATACCAACGATCTGTAGTTTCATCAGGCCCTTTTTCTCAAAAGTTATTGTTAGACATACTTACTTACTTAACGGGCGCTACCGTTCGGGGTGAACCTGGGCCTCAACCAACATGCCTCTCCACCTAGCACGATCTTTTGCTAGTGTTTTCCAATGCCGCACGCCCAGTTGGTTGAGGTCCCCTTCAACCTGTGCGCGCCACCACAGGTGCGGCCGTCCTCTATTTCTTCGTCCCTCGGGGTTGGATTCAAAGACTCTACGGGCTGGAGCTGTGGTGTCCATTCGCTCTACATGGCCTAGCCATCTTAGGCGTTGGATCCGTAGACGCCTGACCAGACTCATGTCGCTGTACAACCCGTACAGTTCGTGATTGAATCTTCTCCTCCAACCCTCCTCTGTGTTTATGGGACCGAAAATCGAACGCAGAATCTTTCTCTCGAAACGACCAAGGATTTCCTCATCCGCTTTAGATAAAGTCCATGTTTCTGCGCCGTACAACAGGACCGGGATAATTAAGGTCTTATATAAGGTCAACTTGGTCGTACGAGAGAGGGCTCTACTTCTCAGTTGCCTCTTGAGCCCAAAGAAGCAGCGGTTGGCAAGAGTAATTCTGCGCTTGATTTCGAAACTGGTGTCGTTGTTCCAAGTCACCGCGGAGCCGAGGTATATGAAGTCCTTAACTACCTCGAACTTATATCTGCCAATATGCACGTTCTGTCCAAGACGTCGGTGGTAAATGTCCTTTTTCGATGACAGCAGATATTTAGTCTTGCCTTCATTAACTGCCAAACCAATTTTTGCCGCCCCCATCTCAATACTCGCAAACGCCTCATTGACATCTCGCTGCGATTTACCTATTATGTCAATGTCGTCGGCGTATGCAAGGAGTTGCGAGGATTTGAAAAAGATTGTGCCTCTTGTATTGGCCTGTGATTTTTGCACAATCATTTCTAATATGAAGTTAAAAAAATCACACGACAACGCATCGCCCTGTCTAAATCCTTTCTTGACTTCGAAACTATCGGTCAGTTCTGCACCGATTCGGATGGAGCAGCGAGCATTTTCCAGGGTCATCCTGCATAGTCTGATGAGCTTAGCAGGGATGTCAAAAGTAAACATGGCATTATATAGCTCGTCTCTAATTACGCTGTCGTATGCGGCCTTGAAGTCGACGAATAGATGGTGTGTATCGACTTGAAATTCATAGGTTTACTCCAGGATCTGCCGTAGTGTGAAGATTTGATCGATGGTGGACTTCCCTTGCCTGAAGCCACACTGATAAGGACCTATCAGCTTGTTTACGAATGGCTTCAGGCGTTCACACAAAACGGCAGCGAAGATCTTGTATGCGACATTAAGGAGACTTATTCCTCTGTAGTTGGCGCAGTCCAAGGGATCTCCTTTTTTGTGGATCGGGCAAACAATGCTGAGACTCCATTCCTCGGGCATGCTTTCCTCTGACCATATCTTACAGATGAGCCGGTGCATGCTCCTAACCAGCTCACCGCCAGCCGCTTTGAAGAGCTCAGCAGACAGTCCATCTGCGCCAGCAGCTTTATTCGAATTGAGTTTCGACATGGCAATCTCAACTTCGTCGAGGTCAGGGAGACGGAATTCTCTGCGATCTTCGTCGTTAAAAAATGGATCATTCTGCCTGACGGCGGTATGTTGGTTGTCATCGCCGTTATGCAGTCTGCAGAAGTGGTTTTTCCAAATTCTCAGCATCGACTGCGATTCTACTACTAGGTGTCCGTTCTCATCCTTACAGGCCTCCGTTCGGGCTTTATAGCCTTGAGACATTCGTTTTATCCGCTGATAAAATCTTCGAACGTCGTGCCTGCAATAGCACCTCTCCAAGTTTTCAATCGCCCGCTTCTCGTGCTCTTTCTTTTTTCTCTTGAGAAGCTTATGTTCCTCCCTTCTCTTAAGCTCGTAGAGCTCACGAGCCGCTCTTGTTATTTTGTGTAGTGAGGCTTTGTGTGCCTCCTGCTTTTCCGCATGAATCCTTCTACACTCGTCATCGAACCAGGTGTTTCGTCGTGGTGGAGCTTTAAGGCCCAGCACTCCCGTTGCTGTGCTCTTCAGGGCTTGTTTGCACAGGCTCCATTGTTGCTCTACTGACTGAGTGGAGGATTGAGGTGTATCGGAGAGCTTAAGAGAGACGAGGTTGGCAAAAGCACTGGCGATCTCCGGCGATAGTAGCTTTCCGACGTCATAGCTTGGTGTTCTAACTCTACTCCGCGGTGTTCGTGTTATGCGCTGCCGTATCTTGGCTACTACAAGATAGTGGTCTGAATCGATGTTCGCTCCTCGGAAAGTGCGAACATCAAGAATAGTGGAGGAGTGTCTGACGTCAATCGCGATGTGGTCAATCTGGTTGGTGACTGATTGATCTGGCGACCGCCAGGTGCCTTTGTGTATATCGAGGTGGGAAAATCGTGTGCTGGCTACAAGAAGATTTCGCCCCGTTGCAAGGTCGATCAGCCTATGTCCGTTATCGGATGTGGTGTCATGTAGGCTGTGTTTGCCGATGACCCGCTCAAAGATGCTTTCTTTACCCAGCTTAGCGTTAAAATCCCCTAGTATGATTTTGGTATCATAGCTGGGGCATTTGGTATATGTTCTGTCTAGGAGATCAAAGAAATCATCTTTGATTGAGTCATCCTTGTCTTCCGTGGGGCGTGGAGGCTGATGTTACAGAAATTTGCCTTAATGCGGATCGTTATGAGGCGTTCACTCACATACTGGAAACTTAGGACTTTTAGGACTTTATGTCTTAGTCCACCTCTAACAACAAATCCGCATCCAAATAGTCTCTGTCCTCTCTCCCTATAACAGTCACCGTAGTAAATGTCGCAGTTTTTCATCCGCTTTTTACCCGGTCCATTCCATCGCATTTCCTGGATGGCGGTTATGTCCGCTTTATAGCGGTCTAGGGCGTCCGCAAGTTGTTCGGCCGCACGTGGTCTGTTTAGGGACCTAACATTCTACGTACAGAACCGAAGGTCCTTGTTTGTTTTTTGTTTTCTTATAGGGTCGTCAACATAGATCCGTTGCGTTTTATTATCCGAGGCTGTTTTTTGTTTCTGAGCAATTAGGGGTTTTACGGTTATGGTTCGCTAGACCATAGCCCAACCGACACTAATCCTGTTTGGTGGCGCAGGATACTCGCCGTTCGGCCTCTTCAGTCAGTAATTTCCCTTTTAAGGAAATTTCCAGATGGCATCACGAGGAGTTGGAAGTAGGACCTGACTAGCAGAGCTGCAAGATGTTCGGCTGCAGAGGCTCTTACTCGCTTTTTGTCGGGCCAGCATCCGTCGGCAGATGCTACCCCTACGAGGCCTTTGCTAGTCCTTCACCATCCATTGTTAGACATAAGAGAAAAAATATTTCTGAAAAGTTGTGAAGGCAGTTTTACAAATGAAATGGTTTAATCATTTTTTGCAGAGCGGTACCTAATATTCGCGGCAAAAAAAAAAACTCTGGTTCGTGATTGTTTGTTCTAAAAGCTGCATCTCACACAACGACACCTTGTATCCCCTTGGACTGGCAAGAGGTTTAATCGACTAGTTTCCCTTGGTCTTTGTCCTAGCTTCGATCACCTTCAAAACGGGGCAGTTTTAAACCACCTTTTATGAGGACCTCTGCCAATGTCACTAAATGTGTTTTTAGCAGAGACCTTTTTCGATTGAGGTCAGTATCTTAGACCCATGAGCCGACAGCCGCCATGTTTTCTTGCACCACTTATCGGATTTTCCGCCGTATTCATAAGGACCACACATCTGGTCTGCTAAATCGACCCCACTCATTAATTCCCTATAAAATTTGATCTCTTCTGGGTGTGCACATTAACTCTTTCACCAGTCCTGAGTTTAATTACTTCCTTGAGTCTTCTCCTATACTCACCGTCAACGCAAATGGAAGATTGTTCGCAGAATCGGGACGACCAAGGGCCTCCTTATCCATTTTTGACAAGCTCCAAGCCCCTGCGCGGTAGAGGATGATCGGAATGATTAAGGTTTAATAGAGGATCACCCTAGTTTTCCGAGAGAGGGTTCTATTACTCAATTGTTTCTTGAGCCCGAAGAAACAGAGGTTGGCAAGAGTTATTCTGCGTCTAATCTCTGCGCCGACGACGTTGCGGCTTGTTAACAGCCGCTATTGGCAGCTATAACAGCACTATTGGCAGCTATAACATCAAAGTTATAGCTGCCAATAGTGGATGTTCAGGCCGAGATGTCGGTGTTGTGCGTCTCTCTTTCACGATAGCATATATTTAGTTTTGAACTCTCGTTCACCTTCAGATCCACTTTAGCCGCTTCTGTTTCAATGCTCACAAAAGCCTCATTAACGCCTCGCTGCCTTCTTCCAGTCACGTTAATGTCATCAGCGTATGCAAGCAATTGTGCAGAGTTGAACTAGATCGTGCCTCTGTATTGACCAGTGAATCCGGCACGATCTGTGCGAAGATGATGTTGAAAAAATTACATGAGAGTGCGTCCCCTGTCTGAATCAACGAGAATTCTCCACTGCATACACTGTCATATGTATGTACGTATGTTGGCGTTTTCCAGACCTGAAACCACGTTGAGAGGAGACTATTAAATTGTCCACTTGCGTTCACATAGCACGAAAAGATCTTATACGCGCCCCTATAGTTGGCGCAGTTAGAGGGGTCTGCTCATCTGAAGCTGTCTTAAATAGCACAGCAGGCAAGCAGTCTGCCCCAGCCTCTTTATTAGACTTCAGTTTTGATATTGCCATCCTAACCTCTTCTAAGTCGGGTTGACGGAATTCCCTCTCATCTTCGTCCAGTGTAAATGGTGTGTTCTGTGTGACAGCTGCATCTTGGCCATCTTCGCCGTTACACAGCTCGCAGAAATAATCTTTCCACATCCTCAGCATCCACTGTTTGCACTCGTCATCAAACCAAGGGTATATCTTAGGTAGTGGCTGGAAACCTTATACATCAGAGGCAGCATCCCTGATGGCGCTTTGACAACGTCTCCATTGCTGTTCTATGGTTTGTGCAGCTTGCATCGGCTCTTGAGAGAGCTTGAAGGAAACACGATCGGCGAAGTCCCTGGCGGTCTTTTGCGATTACATCTTCCCGACGTCAAATTTTGATGGTCCTACTTGACTCCGAAGTGCTCGCGGTATCCGTACACGTACCTTGGCTGCAACAAGGTGATGATCCGAGTCCACATTGGCTCCTCGGAAAGTTCGGACATCAAAGATGATGGAGGAATGTCTGGCGTCGATCGCAATATGATCGATTTGATTAACAGATCATTGATCAGGAGACCGCCAGGTCCCCTTACGGATATTGAGATGCGAGAATCGTGTACTGGCTACTAGGAAATTATGCCCCATCACAAAGTCGATTAGCCTGAATCCGTTTTGGACGTGGTGTTGTATAGGCTGTACTATCCTACTTACCCAGGTTCGCGTTGAAATCTCCTAAAAAAGTCATAAAAGTCGCCTGACTTCGTAGTATTTTTCTTCTATGTAGCTTTCATGCAGATTGTTATGAGCCGTTCGCTCACATGCCGGGAGCTTAGGACTTTTTGTCCAAGTCCACCTCGAACAACAAATCCTCATCCAAATAGGCGTTGTTTGTCCTCCTTGTAGCAGTTTCCGTAGAATGTCACAGTTTTTCATCCTCTTTTTATCTGGTGCGTCCATCTCATCGCATTTCTTGGAGTGCAGTAGTGTCTGCTTTTTAGCAGTTTAGGATGTTTTCTAACTGTTCGGCCGCACCCGTTCTTTTATGGAACCTAACATTCCAGGTGCAGGACCGATACCGTTTGCGGGAGTCGTCAACACGTAGTCCGTCAATTAAATGCGAGGCTTGTGGTTGTCTCTAAGTCTCTGAGTTGGACGAAACCTATCTTTTTGAAACTGGAAACTCGCCATTCGCCCTTCACCGTCTGTAACTTCCAGAGGGAATCTCCAGATGGCACCACGAGGGGGTGGGGATGGGTCTTACTAAAAGTACTGCAAGCTGTTCGTCTGCGGTGGCTCTTCTCGTATTTTAGCGGGCCAACAACCCTCGGATAGATGCTATCCTACGAGGTCTTTGTCAGTCCTTTGCCATACGTATTCGTCGCACCCAGATTAAAATACCTCATCCCTGTAGTCGCTAAACAAAAAAGTGTCTCCTGTCTCCTTTTCTTCCAAAGGCTTACCTTATAATTTGTAGTTTATGCTCATAACTTCTTTCTGGAGTATTAAGCTTATTTTAGTGGCTGATGAATTAAACAGCTAATATCGTTTTATACAATCTACAGCCAAACTACGCATGCAAACTTGCAAATCTAGATACGTGAATTCATGGATCGAATGTCGCTGAACTATGTGGTACATTTTTAAACCAAAAAGGATTTAGAATGTATGCCACTAAGGATGTTTAAACATTTTGTGGTACTTTAATGTACCAGGCGTGGCGAATGGGTTAAAAACCGCAGTTTAGATTCTTTTCGCTGGTGTATCACGAAAGCCATGTAAGGTAGAGATTAAAAGTTTTCAAACCATCGATCTCCTCACCACTCAATTCGGTTTACCCCGATTGCGTACATTTCCCAACAGGCAACGTCGAATATCATCACCCACGAGATAATCCATTAAAGTATTGATTGATCGGTTGTACGTGCCACAGCACTTTATCAAAATTCGAAATTTACTCGCACGAATTCGACTCACGATTCTATTTATTAGTCTCCTTGTGTAGGGTTAGGGTGTGCTTCTAAGCTGACTGTCGTGTTTATAAAGACATATCGGAAGGGATTTTGCGTTCCTCTTTAGCCTGAGCTTTGCTTTCAAGAACGACGTTTTTCACAAATGTTTTAAATGTTATAAATGTACAGCATTACTAATAGCAATACTCGGATATAGGACTTTACGTTTAAATGTTTGGCATACACATTTGAATAAAAATAACAAAGAGAATGAATATACAAATAAAGTTCAGGTCAGAATAGAGTAAGGGGTAGAGTAGGGTCCTTTTGAGTCATCGTAGCTTAATAAGCCCGATTCAAAATAGCAACAGAAAATATTGTTTGAGCAAGAAAGCTAACGCAGAACACCTCAAATTAGAGTTAGGAGAGAAATCCCGAATTGAGTATTTTAACGAAGATGCCGAACTTCGAGCCGCCTTTTCATCACGGTGTCGAAACAGTCTTCCTGGACTTTCTAGAACGCTCTCACCATTTGCTTCAAAATTGTACATTAAACTTTTGGGGAAGGTGTTGTGGTGTACCCACCAAAACAAAACATTTCCCACATACCCAAACAAAACACTTATCCAAAACAAAACACTTCCCACACATTGCATAATGCACACCACATAATAGCGTCATGTGACACCAAAAAGATATACGTACACTGGACGGCACTCGCCAAAGTGCCGACACTGTATGAAGAAAGGCAAAAAGGAACGTAAACCTTACTGCGTTCACTGCACTGTGTATCACCAGTGATATTCAATGCGACAAGGCATAACTGGATCGGGCTGCTTCGCAAATCAGACGGCACCTTCACCGTCAATCGCAGAGAAACTCTGGAGACTTTGCTCGAGGTACACTTCCCTGGTTCTACTCCTTACTCGATGTCCTCTAACGTTCAAATTAACGTCATAGATAACATCAACAGTAGAACAAATAGCCTCTCTGGTAGACTCTTCAGCCCGGACAGGGTCAAATGGGCAATTGGTTCATTTAAACCCTACAGGGGCGGTGTCTTTCCTGCGATCTTACAGAAAGGCTTGAATACAATTTTATCACCACTGATAGTTCTCTTTAGATCTTGCTTCAACCTGGGATACATACCCCAAATATAGAGAGAGGTCAATCTTGTCTTCATCCTCAAGATTGGGAAGCCAAGTGAGCAACCTAAATCCTATCGCCCTATCAGTCTGACTTCGTTTTTCTAAAAACAATGGAGAAGCTGATAGATACCTCTCCATCCCAACCAGTATGCATATCGCAAGGAGCGATCTACCGAGAATGCACTACACCACTTGGTGACGCGCATTGAAAATAGTTTCACACAAAAGGAGATCGCAATCTGCGCCCTCCTCGATATAGAGGGAGCCTTTGATAATACTGGCTATGATTCGATCACCACTGCACTATCTTCCAGGGGTGTGGACCATCCCACTAATCACTGGATTAGGGCGATGCTATATAGCCGTATTATATCAGCCACATGCGGAGAGGTCTCAATGACAGTATCGGCGGTTAGAGGATGCCCACAAGGGGGAGTCCTCTCACCACTGCTTTGGTCGATAGTCATCGACGATCTACTACGCGAGCTAACCACTTGGCGCTACGAGGTCATCGGATATGCTGATGACCTAGTAGTCATTGTTACGGGCAAGTGCGAGATCACTGCCTGTGAGCGCATGGAGCTTGCGCTCCAACTTATCTCTGACTGGTGTGTAAAAGAGGGCTGACGCACTTACGGTAAAACCTGTGAACCTAAACCTATGTACACCGCGATAATAAGACCTATCGTCACCTACGGTACCGTATGGTGGACAAAAGTTGAGCAAAAAACTACAATTGTTAAGCTTCAACGCCTTCGGAGACGGCATCACAGGCGCTATGCCAACCTGCCCCACGGGAGCCCAAGAAGCACTCATTGGACTCACTCCACTGCACCTTTTTATCAAAAAAGTTAGCATTACAGAGTGCAATTAGAATCCTCTGCTCGGGAACAAATATGCCATGTAGACCCGTAGGCCACATGTCCATATTACAACACCTTCCCGAGCTGGATATGATTACGGTCTCGGACGCATTGCCGCACACCTTCACCTTTGACAAGAGATTTGAGATACTGATCGCAAACCGCTCTAGCATGGGAAAACAGTGATCCCCTGCTGAATGTCAAGGGCCTTAGGTGGTACACGGATGGATCCACGATGGCTTCCGGCGTTGGCGCCAGCATCTTACGACCAAAACGCAAGATCTCGAAGGCCCTGGGAATAAGTCCCAGCATCTCCCAAGCAGAGCTGCATGCCATCCTAACATGCGTCAATCTAAATCTCGAGACTGGCATTAGAGGAGTAACCATCAACATACTCTCTGATAGCCAAGCAGCGCTTAAAGCGCTGGGTTCGTACAGTACGAACTCAAAAACCGTCAAGGAATGCCATGACGCACTACAAGACCTCGCCAAAAGTAACAATGTTAAACGTTGGTGTGTGCCCGGACATAAAGGTATCAAGGCATTCCCGGGTCTAAGATACATTTCTTCCTAGACAAGTGGGAAAAATTGCAACACCTGTCCTTTTGGAACAGCGTTCGGGGTCATACGACCCCTGAACAAACACTCTAATGACATACTCAAACTCAATAGGGTGGATATCAGAAGACTAGTCAGCTACCTAACAGGACACTGCGGCCTGAGATATCATTTAAACAAAATTAGCCTCTTGTCCGAATCTGAGTGTCGGCTCTGTCTCGAGGACGAAGAGACGGCGGAACACATATCGATCTCGAAGAGGAGAAAAAGCTATGGCTAAAGTCCTTCCCCCCATGACGAATCGCTTACGGCGGTACTGTGGGGCTCCAGGGACCAGAAGCAGGATTTTGGGTTTTGTGGGTTAAAGTCCCACAGGAAGGCTTTCCAACACGAGATTGAAGAAGTCGCATGACAGCGCATCTCCTTGCCAAAATCCGGTGCAGGTTTCAAAAGGCTCGGAGCTTCTGGAGGTGAACTGCATGGTGCATCGATTGTTTGTTAGCGTGGTTCGACACATCTGGGCCAGTTTTCCCGGGATCCCTAATTCGGCGAACGCATCGATAAAGAGGTGGTAGCTATCGATTTGAAACTCACTGGTCTTCTCCACGGATTGTCGTAGCTTGAATATGAAATATTTGTCCTATAATCGATTTACCTGGCCGAGAGCCCCACTGGTATGTGCAAAACGGCTTTAGACGTTCATTTAATACATTGGATAGGATCTTGTAAGCGACATTGAACGACATTCTGCAGTTTTTGCAAGAGGGCACCTTGGCACAGAGGTTAGTGTGTTGGACTCTGTTGCACGATCAGTGAGTTCGAATACTGATAACACCAACGCTATCGATTGTTTATTTCGCGGTGTCCTTCCTCAGTGGAGTACTGACAAAACCCCTGTAGTATACATGCCAAGAAAAACTTCTCGACTCAAGCCGCTCGGAATCGGCATTAAACTGTAGGTCCCTTTCACTTGTGTAAAAAAAATGAATCACACACAACATGGGTGATTGAGAGAAGCTCGGCTCTGGTTCTTCCAGAGAAGAAGAAGGAATTCTCCCTAATTCTATGGATTAACTGGTACATGCTCCCTACCAGCACATCGCTTCCAATTGATGATAATTTGTGCGAACATGCAACCTTTTTGTTCTTCAGCTTTTTAATAGCCATGCCTACTTCCTCAATACTGGGAGTCGTCGACTGGAGGCGGCATCTCTTCTTGCACTACCATTCTCTCTTTTCCATGCTCGTTAAGAAGCCGCTCGGAGTGCTGTTTACATACATCCGCCATTCCATGCGGGTAGTTTACAATATTGTTCTCGCCATTTCGCGGAGCTGGGGTGCCGTTTTTTAAAGGCCGCTGCGGGGTTTTTGGATTTTTTGTAAAAAGTTCTTGACGGATTTTTGTCCCTGGACTCTTCGATATTCTTGATCAGGGAGGCTGCAAAGATTCTCTTTTTTCACGGCTGCATATTTTTATTCCTCCCTCCTTCTGACACGGTATTCTTCGCGCGCCTCTTGGGTTGAACAAGAATATGCTTCTGTAGTTTTTGCAAGAGGTAGGATCGAGGGCACCTTGGTACAGAGGTTAGTGTCAGTTAACCATCCTTTGCAGTATTCATTGATACGGCTAGTCGGCCGCTTTATTTTTCTCCTTACACGTGCCATCCTTCCACGGATATCTTGTCGTCGGAGGCCCCTTCCTTAATCGCTGAGTGGCAATGGAGCCACATATTGTTGGCGTCCGACGTAGACGTACTTGTGAGTCATCCGCTTAGTTGCTCTCTGTAGTCTCTGGTGATCTCTGAGGTGCTCAGGCTTCAAATGTCTAACTTCCTCTTGGTAGGCTGATGTAGCTTTCTAACATTGGAAAGTCGGCCTCTGAGTCTTGCTACCACTAGGAAATGGTCAGAGCCGACGTTTGCTGAACATTCTAACATCCAGTATGTTTGACGCATGTCGTGTGTCTATGAGCACATGGTCAATTTGGTAAGCAGTTCGACCGTCTGGAGAATGCCAAATAGCTGTGTGGATCTTCCTACGAGGAGATCTTGTGCTACTTATTACCGTATTATTAGTTGCCCCACAGCTCGTAGCTCGGCAGCCTTTGTCTGTTGCTGTATCGTGAATTCCGTGCTTTCCGACTACTTCGACAAAGACGTTCTCCTTACTGATTTTGGCGTTGAAGTCCCCAAGTACGATTTTAATGTCGTAATCCGGACAAGCCATGAGGTCGTAATAATCCTGTGCTTCAGCCTCGTCGGTGTGTGTACAGTGAGTCTGATGTTGTAGAATATACCTTGGATGCGGATCACATGAATCCACATACAAAGATATAATTTGTAAAGGTAATTGCAAGCCCAGTGTCCTGTTAGTGCTTCAGATAGGACCTTTAGCTTTGTATAGTTTTTAGACTTCCTTAAGCCCTTCTTGTTTAATACCCTCCAGAACTGGTTCATTTGTTTTAGGAAATATTTGTGTAGGTGTAGTATTGTATCCACATTGTTGAAAGCATAAAGGGGGAAAGGCCATGTGAAAGTTCTCTGTTGCTGATACAGTGTGTGCTGCTTCAATGGCTCACCGCAGAGAGGAATGTGCCCAATCACCGAGCCCCTATTTTGCTTCCGGATTTCGACCCATCAGTTAACCATTTCTGGGTTCCATCAATTATTCACTATATGTTGTTATTCCATTCCCCTCTACTTGGTGTGAGTACTTCGTAGTATTTTGTAAAGTTCAGCTCAGGGGACATCAAATCACCTACTCGGGTCAGCCCCTAAATATTGACCTTCTAAGAATCTCTAAATGCCCAACCTGGTCCACTTCTTTGTAATTATAGGTTTTCTGTAAAGATAAGGCTTCTTTTGCAGCTTTAGACTGTATGGCAGTGTGCAATTGGGGAATGTTTAATATTGCTTCCAGCCCAGCACTTGGAGTAATTTTCATTGTTCCAGCTGTGCAGCTACGCGCTAACCTTTGTATTTTGTTCAATTGGTTCATGGCACTTTTTCGTCACATTTTATCCACCATCCGATGAAATGGTGGGTTATGGACCAGCCTTCTCTGCAGGCAACTCATACCAGGCATTGGGTAGGCATCAATATGCAGCCATCCACTTACAAATATAAGCTTCCGTTCCGTTTGATTATCCGAGGCTGTTTTTTGTATCTGAGCAATCAGTGGTTTTATGGTTATGGTTTGCTAGACCATAGCCCAACCGACAATAATCCTGTTTGGTGGCGCAGGATACTCGCCTTTCAGCTTCTTCCGTCAGTAGTTTCCCATGTAAGGAAATTTCCAGATGGCACCACGAGGAGGTGGAAGTAGGACCTGACTAGCAGAGCTGCAAGATGTTCGGCTGCAGAGGCTCTTACTGGAAAAACCACTTCTGCAGACTGTATAACGGCGATGACAGCCAACATAACGCCATTAGGCAGAATGATCCTTTTCTGACGAAGATCGCAGAGAATTCCGTTTTCCTGACCTCGACGAAGTTGAGATTGCCATGTCGAAACTCAAGTCAAAAAAAGCTGCTGGCGCAGATGGACTGTCTGCTGAGCACTTCAAAACGGCTGGGGGTGAGCTGGTTAGGAGCATGCACCGGCTCATCTGTAAGATCTGGTCAGAGGAAAGCATGCCCGAGGATTGGAGTCTCAGCATTGTTTGCCCGATCCACAAAAAAGGAGACCCCTTGGACTGCGCCCCAACTATAGAGGAATAAGTCTCATTAATGTCGCATAAACGATCTTCGCTGCCGTTCTGTGTGAACGCCTGAAGCCATTCGTTAATAGGCTGATAAGTCCTTATCAGTGTGGCTTCAGGCCAGGGAAGTCCAACATCGATCAAATCTTTACACTACGGCAGATCCTGGAGAAAACCAATGAATTTCAAGTTGACACTCACCATCTTATCGTCGACTTCAAGGCCGCAACGTAATTAGAGACGAGCTATATAACGCCATAACGCTATATAACGCCATGCTAACTTTGGACTTCCCTGCTAAGCTCGTCAGACTATGCAGGATGACTCTGGAAAATGCTCGCTGCTCCATCCGAATCGGTGCAGAACTGACCGATAGCTTCGAAGTCAAAAAAGGATTTAGACAGGGCGATGAGCTGTCGTGTCATTTGTTCAACAACGTATTAGAAATGATTGTGCAAAAATCACAGGCCGATACAAGAGGCACAATCTCTTTCAAATCCTCGCATCTCCTTGCATACGCCGACGACATTGTCATAATAGGTAGATCACAGCGCGATGTCAATGAGGCGTTTGCGAGTATTGAGATGGAGGCGGCAAAAATTGTTTTATCAGTTAATGAGGGCAAGACTTAATATCTGCTGTCATCGAAAAAGGACATTTACCACCAACGTCTTGGACAGAACGTGCATATTGGCAGATATAAGTTTGAGGTAGTTAAGGATTTCATAGACCTCGGCTCCGCAGTGACTTGGAACAACGACACCACTTTCGAAATCAAGCGCAGAATTACTCTTGCCAACCGCTGCTTCTTTGGGCTCAAGAGGCAACTGAGACCAAACGACCAAGTTGACCTTATATAAGACCTTAATTATCCCGGTCCTGTTATACGGCGCGAAAACATGGACTTTATCTAAAGCGGATGAGGAAATCCTTGGTCGTTTCGGGAGAAAGATTCTGCGTGCGATTTTCGGTCCCATAAACACAGAGGGGGGTTGGAGGAGAAGATTCAATCACGAACAGTACGGGTTGTACAGCGACATGAGTCTAGTCAGGCATCTACGGATGCAAAGCCTAAGATGGCTAGGCCATGTAGAGCGAATGGACATCACAGCTCCAGCCCGTAGAGTCTTTGAATCCAACCCCGAGGGACTAAGAGATAGAGGACGGCCGCACCTAAGGTGGCGCGCACAGGTGGAAAGGGACCTCAACCAACTGGGCGTGCGGCATTCGAAAAGACTAGCGAAAGATCGTGCTAGGTGGAGAGGCATGTTGGTTGAGGCCCAGGTTCACCCCAAAGTGTAGCGCCCGTTAAGTTAGTAAGTAAGTAAGTTTGTACCCTTCCACTTAACTGAATATGCCTAGGGTCTATATTCCATATACATATGTGTTGGCTACGTTTTGGCTAACATGTAGCATTTTTTTTGAAATCTACAAATCGTCCTTTATTTTGTTTATACGAATTTACCCATTAGGGATAGATAAGGCAAAATACTTTCGCATGCAAAATCCTCGAAATAAATAATAATCCCTTCTCTCGAGTTGATGGCAAATGTCCTTACCAACAACTTCACAACATGTACACACACAGATATAAAAAGATATGCACACACACTTCTTTCTGTCAACTAACGTCCACCGGAAACAAAAACGTTTGCTTACTGCTGGAGTATTTGCATTTTTCTTCATTGGATCCCATGTCCTTATGCTCTTAACAGTCAGTAAGTATGGACAAGTAATTCATCCTTCAGTAGGGCACATGAATTAATAAGAAGTGAAAATAACGAGTTTTTAGGTTCGGTACAGCTTGTCTACACATAACATAAAAACAAAGTGTGTCGGTAATATTTGTGCATGGTCTCGTGATGTGATGATCTGGTAAGGCGCATGTACATACTTACTCCTCTGTTAAATATGGTCGGAGGAAAGCATGCTCGACGAATGGAATCTTAGCATCGTTTGTTCAGTCCACAAGAAAGGAGACCCCTTTAACTGCGCCAATTATAGGGGAATAACTCTCCTTAACATCGCATACAAGATCTACTCTGCCATACTGGGTGAACGCTTGAAACCCTTTGTGAATTATCTGATAGGTTCTTATTAGTGTGGTTTCAGGCTAGGTAAATCCACAAAAGACCACACTTAGGCAGATCTTGGAGAAGACCCAAGATTACCAAATGGCCACCTATCATCCTAATAAAGGACGACAATGGAGAATTCTCGATGCTCCATTAAGGTCGGTATCGTACTAACCATGACCTTTGACGTTCAAAAAGGATTTAGACAAGGTGACGCACTGCCATGTAATTTTTTCAACATCGTGCTTGAAAATATCATAGGAGACACACTGGCCAATACAAGAGGCACGATCTATTTCAAGTCTACACAACTGCTTACGTACGCGGGTAACATTGACGTAATTGGACGAACACAGCGGGACGTCAATGATGCTTACGAAAGCTTTGAAGCAGAAGCCGTTAAAATGGGTCTTTCGGTTATCGAGGGTAAAACGAAATAGATGTAGGATGCGATATCGACGTGACCACAAATTAGCCTACAAACAGTACATACAAATCACGAGACAGCAGACGCCCGTTTACGATCAGGCGACCCAACAGTTCACTCTACGAACGACACCGTGTCGCCAGGCAATCGAACGACGACGTAACCAACGGACCAACACAAACATACGCACATGGCGACGACGGCACACAGGGATGGTTTCGCTTGAGTAGGACTAGATTGTATGTACATACATATACAGCACAGATAAATACATAGAGATGGCAATCTGATGGCTTTGACAGGCACTTTGACAGATAGCCCCTACAAACGCATTGCTGTTTGACGGCGTCTTGACTCTACACATTGACATTTTGGGGCTATCATTCTTTTTGTCAAAAGCGTCGTTTTTAAACGGAGAATAACACGTATAGTATCGGTGTGTATTACAAAAGCAACAACCAACCGCTGTCAGGATCACAGGGCAGACGTACCAAGGTTTTCCATCTTATTCATATATCTATAGTTAATTGTGAAACGCCAAGGAGTAAACACGCAGCTACCAACAGCTGCTATTATTGTGTCCGTATTTTAGTGAAATAAATTGAACAATTGATTGTGAACTTCCTGTTTTTAATTTGCGATCGCCAAATCGCTATCCTTCATATACATATGCTGTCAACCAAAAAAGACGCGCAACCCCCACGTCTCGAACAGAACGTCACAATTGGCAGCTACAGATGCAAAGTGGTCAAGTAGTCTGTTTTGGCTCACTAGTAACCAGGAATAACAACGCCAGCGCTGAGATCAAACGCAGAATTACTCTTGCCAACCGCTGCTTCTTTGGGCTCAGGAGGCAATTGAGAAGTAAAGCCTTCTCTCAATAGACGCTGTACAAAACCTTAATCATCCCGGTCCTCTTCTCTGGCGCAGAGGCCTGAATTTTAACGAAAGCGAATGAGGAGGCCCTTGAGGTGCCGTTTGTATAAACGGGGAGTGGAGGACAAGGTACAACGTCGAACTACACCGACTGTTCAGCGTCATCGGCCTAGTACGACGTCTACGGATCCAACGTCTAAGATGGCTAGGTCATGTAGAACGAATGGACAATACAGATCCGGCCCGACGAGTTTTCGAGTCTCACCCTGTCGGACGACACGGGTGGTTAAGGTCCAACCAACTGGGAGTGCGTCGGATGTCGACCCTGTGTCATATATACATACATATATAAAAATTCGAGGTTAGGGTTTTGTGGGGTATGGCAAAGGACTAAAAAATGCCTCGTAGGGGTAGCATCTATCTGACGGGTGCTGGCCTGCTTAAAAGCGAGTAAAGCCACCGTAGACGAACTTCGTACGGCACTTTTAGTAAGTCCCATCCCCACTTTCTCGTGGTGGCATCTGGAGACTTTATCTGGAAATTACAGATGGAAAAGTGCGAATATCGAGTTTCAAGCATTAAAAAAACAGGTTTGGCCCAGACGTTGGGAAGGTGCAATCGCAAGAGACCGCCAGGCACTTCGCCGATCATGTCTGCCTCCGCTCCGCATACACGGCCACGCTGCATCGACGAACGAGGGAGGAGCACTTGATTTCCAGAAGGAAAAAAAAAGAGCACGAGAAGCACACGATCGAGGAGATGGAGAGATGCTATTACAGGAACGACGTTGGAAAGTTTTACAAAAGAGTGAAACGAACATGCCGTGGTTATTAAGCTGAGAATGTGGGAGGACAATTTCTGCGAACTATATAACGGCTAAGATGGCCAAGATGCTGCTGTCAAGCAGAACGCACCATTCGCACGGGACGAAGATGAGAGAGAATTTCGTCCACTCGACTTAGACGAGGTTAAGATAGCGATATCAAAACTGAGTCTAATAAAACCGCTGGCTATTTAAATACCTGGAGATGAGTTGGGTGGGCGCATGCACTAGCTCATATGTAAGATATGGTCGGGAAAAAGCATACCCGATGAATGGAATCTCAGCATTGCTTGCTCGGTCCACAAGAAAATCGACACCTATAACTACACCATCATATGCATCAGTTGCCTCTTGCACCAAATTCCAAAGAACGGTTTGGCTCAGCTGTACGGGGGCTTACCCCACCATGTCGCGCGCTACTCTAGATGCTATGATGAACCTTCCACATCTGGATATAATAATCAGAGGGTGTACTCTGACAGCCATTTCTCGTCTCGCACAGGAATGACGGTGTGCTTGTGCAAGAGTCGTCCTGCGACCCCATTCTCATGGTCATGCCTTTTGGCGCATTGACACTCGTTATCCTACTGCGCTGTCATCTCGCATTCGAATTTCCCTGGCGTCAGAATTGGCTCTAGCTGGATACTGAGCCTGGAAAGGCTCATGGTCCGGGTGGGGGTCAGATACTGGGGTCTTCTTCGAGCGCAAAATCATCCGATTGCACTTTCATTAGGAAAATATGCGTCTGTCTTTCAATCAGAGATCTACGCAATCCTAATGGTAGAAACACAATGTGGCGTGCGCGCGCGCGTGCTTTTGATCGGCTTTGTACCGATTTACGGGATAATGTGTCAGACGCACGCAACCACAATTCGCAACACACAATCTGGCTTCAAGTCAGCTGCGCGTAGAGAGCTTAGGAATATGACAATACTATGTTCTGTTTCCTCAAAATGTACACATATGAATTTAGTGCAGAAAGAAGAGTAGATTTGTGTTCTGTTCTATTTATATGATTTAATTGAAACATAAATATAAGAAAATTTCATCTCAAATAAAGGTATATGCTTATAAAAAAATATGCGTTTAGTTCTGTAATACCCATCATCATTAGTTTGCATCCAAAAAATCCAATAATAAGCTACGAAAATGTACATATGCATGTTGAAAGCGAACAACTCGGAACACTACATGATAGAACACGTTACACTATTCTGCTACAATCGAACAACACAATGAAATACATCTGTCAAATGCACGCCTTGAGTAGAGAGTAGCTCTACTCCGGCGCTTTGCTCGACTTTACGATATTTACGATATGAGGTCGAGCAAAAGTTGAGGTAACATTATGTGTTGCTTCATAAGATATCGTTGTTCCTACTCATGCTGTCAAAAGCACGCGCGCGCGCACGCCACATTGTGTTTCTACTTTAATGGCCAAGCACTATGTTGTGGAGAGGAAAACGCGTATGCGTCTGCAGTGATTCCCAAGCTGCACTCAAAGCTGTATTCAATCTCCTAACTAGCTCCAAAATAGTGCATGAACTTAAGTCCTTCGGTAGACTAAATTCACTAAGGCTTCTATGGGTTCCAGGTCACTCGAGAATTCCAGGAAATGAGATCTCCGATGAACTCGCTTAGAGGTACGCTCAGAGGAGAGTTTCTCGGGGCCTGAACCTGAAATATTTGTAATGTTAATTCGTATTTAACTTACTTTGTCTTATTTGGATTGATATATATGAACTATTCAAACTTTTTTCCTCTACAAAAAGTAATAAGCCTTCAATAGACTTGCACCGTAGCGCAGTGGTTAGTGTGTTGGACTCTGACGCACGATGAGTGAGTTCGGATCCCGATAACACCAACGCCATGAAAAAGTTTCTCGACTCCCGCCGTTCGGAATCGGCATTAAATGTTGGTCCCTTTCACCAGTGTAAACAATTTTTAACACCCAACATGGGTGATTGAGGGAAGCGTGGCTCTGCTGCTTCCATGGGTTGTAACGCCATGGAAGCACCAGAAGAAGAAGAAGTACTTCAATTTTTATTTTAAAGGAACCACCCAACATGGGTGATTAAGGAAGCGTGGCTCTGCTGCTTCCATGGGTTGTAACGCCATGGAAGCACCAGAAGAAGAAGAAGTACTTCAATTTTTATTTTAAAGGAACCACCCAACATGGGTGATTAAGGAAGCGTGGCTCTGCTGCTTCCATGGGTTGTAACGCCATGGAAGCACCAGAAGAAGAAGAAGTACTTCAATTTTTTTTTTTAAAGGAACCACCCAACATGGGTGATTGAGGGAAGCGTGGCTCTGCTGCTTCCATGGGTTGTAACGCCATGGAAGCACCAGAAGAAGAAGAAGTACTTCAATTTTTTTTTTTAAAGGAACCACCCAACATGGGTGATTGAGGGAAGCGTGGCTCTGCTGCTTCCATGGGTTGTAACGCCATGGAAGCACCAGAAGAAGAAGTACTTCAATTTTTATTTTAAAGGAACCAATTATCACTATAAAGCTGCCTCTACCTACTCGGCAAAAAACGAAAATAACCCCGTCTAGTCATTAGCTATTGTCCATTTTCTGGACTCTTTCAAAAGTATATACTCGTATATCCTGTCCGCCTGGAAAGTGAATGGAGGAGACGAAATTAATCTGATCCCGCCTCATTACACTGGTCAATGATTAATGAATCCACAAGTTCATTCAAGACGAACTTCTTTAACCCGATGAGTTCCAACTAACTTTTTGAATGAGTCGAAAAGGGTCTTTTGCGGTGGAGTTTTTGTTTTCTATTGCCTGTGGCACTTGAAATTTCTTTTCAATTGATTAATTGGTTTTTTGGAAGAGCTTTTGGTTTGTAATAAGTAAAATATTATAAGGGAAGGAAACATATACTAGCTAATGGCTTCTAATTGATTAACTTATACAGCAACGTTGTGAAGTGTACTAGACATAGCTCTTAATGACATCCGTTGGTTCCTTGAAGCGCAATAAGGATTTTGTCCAGGGAACGAATTTACACTTTTTCCTAGAAACTTTTTAAAAATACAAGGATATCAAAAAAAAAGAATTATCCTTAAGTAGTCAGTTGAAGCCCAGCTTCAGCCCGCACTGTAGCGCCCGATAAGGAGATGAAGTCAGTTAAATAAGGCAGCCACGTCAATGGGGTACGTCCATAAATGTTTATAAATTTGTTGATTTTAGCTCAACTAATTGGATGGTTACCATGGAATAAGGCAAATGAATTTGTCTCATCATATGTTCAATCACTTACTTACTTACTTATCAGGCCAGCGATCCATGAAGGATCTGAGCCTGAGCTATAGTTGCCTTCCATCCTTGACGGCACACTGCTTCCAGTTGTCAAGACCAAGATGTCTTATATCCGCGATTACTTGATCTTTATAACGCAGGTTCGGTCTTCCTCTTCTTCTCGAACCAGGAGGCTCTGAGTCGAAGAACCTCTTAGCTGGAGCGTTGATGTCCATGCGCTTGATGTGGCCGAGCCAGTGTAGTCGACGGATCTTTGCCTTCCGGACTACATCCACATCTTTGTACAGCTCGTAGAATACGCGGTTGTGTCTTCTTCTTCATTCACCTTCCTCACAGACAGGACCAAATATCCGGCGCAGAGTTTTTCTCTCGAAAGAACCCAAAATCAGCTCCGCTGTCCTGCTTATCGTCCAGCTTTCGGCTCCGTACTGCATGACTGGCAGTATGAGCGTATTGTAAAGCATGACTTTGGTCTTTCGAGTGAGGAGTTTTGACCCCAGTTGTTTGGACAAGCCGAAGTAGCAGCGGTTGCCAAGGGCGATTTCCACTGTGGTGTCATTTGTGGAATTTTCGTCTGCCCCGAGGTAGACAAACTCCTTAACTACCTCGAAATTGTAGCTATCAATTGTTATATTTTGTCCCAGGTGGCTCACCACCTGGGACGGATTGGTTTTTGCTTGACAGCATGTATTTCGTTTTGTCCTCATTGACCTTAAGACCAACTCGTTTCGCCTGTTCTTCAATCACGGGGAATGCTTCCACAATGCCACGGCGAGAACACGCGATGATGTCGACCTCATCCGCGTATCCTAGCAGCTGGACGGACTATCTGCTACAGCACCAGGTTGAAGAAGTCACATGACAGCGCATCTCCTTGCTGAAATCCGGTGCATGTTTCAAACGGTTCCGAATTCCTAGAACCGAGTTGCACGGTGCATCGCTTATTTTTTAGCGTGGCGCGACACAACTGGTTCAGTTTTCCCGGGATCCCAAATTCGGCCATCACACCAAACAGTCCTTCACGATGAATGCTGTCATATGCGGCTTTGAAATCGGTGAAAAGATGGTGTGTATCGATTCGAACCACGTTAATCTCTTCCAGGATTTGTCGAAGTCTGAAGATTTGGTCTATAGTCGATTTGCCGGACCGGAAGCCGCACTAGTAGCTGCCGATTAGTGCGGTGCAAAATGGCTTTAGACGTTTACACAATACGCTGGACAGGATCTTGTATGCGACATTGAGCAGAGATATACCTCTATAGTTCTTGCAAGAGGTAGGATCGCCTTTTTTGTGGATGGGGCAAATAGAGCTGGTATTCCAGTCCTCGGGCATGCTTTCAACTTCCCAAATTCTGCAGATGATCTGGTGCATGCTCCCTACCAGAACATCGCCGCCAGCCTTGAAGAGCTCTGATGGCAAGCCATCTCAGCATGCGGCCTTGTTATTATTCAGCTTCTTAGTAGCTGTGCCGACTCCTTCGATGCTAGGTGGGACGACTACTTCAGCGGCTGGAGTTGGGATTTCCTCGGTCTCTACCACTCTCTCTTGGTCATGCTCGTTAAGCAGCTGCTGGAAATGCTGCTTTTATACATCCACTATTCCCCGCGGGTCGCTGACAAGATTACCCTCGCAGTTTCGAAGAGCCTGGGTGGCCTTTTTGAAGCCTCCTGCAAGGCCTTTGGCTTTCTTGTAAAAGGCTCGTGTCTTATGCTTATCCCTAGACTCCCCGATATCCCTAAGCAGGGAGGCTCATTTTCCATTTTCGATGTACAGAGTCTCTTTCATGTATTAGTTGAAGAATATCACCTTTTAACCAAGGGGGTGAGAGAGGTTTGTATGTTTCAGTTCTTAAGGGAATATGCTTATCGCATAGAAAATATATTTGCTGTTGAAAGAAAGCTACTTGCTCGTCGACAGACTGCATAAAATAAATTTGATCCCAAAAGATTTGGTTAACATCAGATACTAAATCTTCGTAGCACAAGTTTCTAAAATCTCTGTATTGGTAGCTGTCATTGCCACAAACATTGTTAAATTTAAATGTAAGGTAAACTAAGTCATGCTTAGAAAAGCCAACTGCAGACAACTGGTCACAGAATAACATTTTTGAGGTATCCCCTATAAAAATGATATCCAGAAGTATAGAAAAATCACCAGAGAAATGAGTAGGAGTAGTAGTAGTAGTAGTAGTTTTAAAATAAAAGAGCAGCCAATTCTGGAAGAGGGATAGTATGAAACAAAAGACATCTCGTTTTGTAAGGTGGTCTAGTTATGTATATTCCAATTAAGTTTATAGAACATAAATCTAGTGAAACTGCCTTGAATTCTCTCGATCCTTTCAACAGAATTGGTATAAAAGGGGTTCCAAACGACAGAGCAATACCCAAGAGTCAATCTAACTAGAGCAAAGTATAGGCATTTGAGAATATCTTAATTCCTCTGTGTTACGTTTTATAAACCTAGTCAACGTGGATAGCAAAATTCAATCTAAGATCTAAAATATCGCCTATATCCCTTATTTGGGTGACTGTTTTCAGATTAACACCGTTCAAGTCGTATGGGAATGGTTTGTATATGACTTCTGCTTTTACAACAGAATGCATTTGAAGATATTTAGATGCATCCAATTTAACTGACACCAGTAGGATAGACGAGATCGTCTTGTAAATGCAGACAGTCTGCTTTAGATGAAATTGTTTCATAGATCTTGGGGTCATCAGCATATAGCAAGCAATCTGAAGACTTGGACGTTGAAGGGATATCATTTATAAATAAAATAAATAACAGTGGACCTAAATGACTACCTTGTGGGACACCTGACGGTACGGAAATACTTTCAGACAAATAATTATTAATTTTTTACTCTAATCAGAATCAGAATCTGAATCAGAATTTCGTGGTTTACCGTATCAAGGGTTTGACAAAGTCCTATAATGTCGGTTTGACAAGTTTTCTCCAGGTTGAAGTTAAGTTAATTTACAATGATCAACAATAGCTTTCTACACATGCAAGAAAGCCCTAGGCAAAAAATGGGGATTCAACTCCAAGATCACCCTTTGGCTCTACATCACGGTCGTTAGACCCATACTAATGTATGGAGTGATAGTCTAGTGGACTGCACTGGACAAGACAACATACCACAAACAACTCCAGAAGGTACAAAGGATGGCACGTATGTGCATTACCGGGGCCCTCAGGTCTACACCAACGGCTGCGCTTAACATGATACTAGACCTTACACCACTTGATATTTTTGGCAAGCAGATTGCCACACACACGGCCATAAGACTAAAAGCCAACTCGAAATGGTCGAGCTATGTCACTGGCACTCCTCCATCCTGCAAAACAGGATAACTATGGCAGAAAACTTGGACCACACAGAACCCACCATAGTCTTGGACAAAAACTTTACGACGATATACCCAGACAGACAAAACTGGACTCGCCAAACTCAACCCCGCAGAAAATGCGTGGATTTTTACACTGACGGGTTTAAAACCAAAGATGGGGTGGAGTATTCTGCAAACAACTTAAGCTGTATAAAGCTCTAAAATTACCAGATCACTGCAGCGTTTTCCAGGCGGAACTGTTGGCAATAAAAGAGGCCTTGTATTGGCTGAAGTGGAACGGATATTCGTATTCTCACAGACAGTCAAGCAGCCTTAAAGTCGTTGGAGTCCTATGTGTACACATCAAAATCTAGTCTCGACTGTCACCTATCTCTTAACGAGATGGCAGAACAATTCAACATACAGCTTATCTGGGTACCGGGATACAGCGACATTACAGGAAATGAAAAAGCCGACACACTCGCCAAACAAGAAACGACGCTGCAGTCAGTCGTGGCTTGTGAGGGAGTACCCCTTACAGCCATTAAACAAAATCTGACCAATCTCGCCAGGGCCGAGATGAACCTGAGATGGACCCAGGGACATATGTACCCGCGTCATCACCAGGCAAATCTGGCCTCGGCTTGACGGTCAACGAACAAGGAGTATAATCTCCCTAAAAAGAACTGACATCTACAAAGTCATCTGTGTCATCACAGGACACTGCCTCATTGGCAGTCACGCACAAAAACTAGGAATAGTTCCGAATGATTTCTGCAGAAGCTGTCAGGGCGAGGAGGAGGTCGAATCCATTCACCACCTTCTCTGTGCCTGTCCAGCATTTTGCAATATCAGGAAACGTTACATAGGCTCTTGCTTCCTTAACGGTCTGACAGATGTTCAGAAAGTAGGGATATCTGATCTTCTTAACTCCTTAAGAAGCACAAAATGGTTCCACGAATAGGAGGGCAATACCCCCTCGTAGCTGCACAACGGGCCTCCCTGGCCTATGTGCATTGTTCTCAATTCTGGGAAGGCTACGATCCTACCTACCTACCTACCTACCTAATTGACAATGATAGACAAAATTGTGGTAGTAGACTTTGCTTGCTTGGTGACGTTACAGCCCGTGAAGGGCCGAAATCCCCTTTTTGTGCACAGGTAAAAAGGACCTACGGTTTTTATTGCCGATTTCGAACGGCTTGAGTCGAGAAGCTTTTTCTTGGCAAATGTACTACGGAGGGTTTTGCCAGTGCCCCGCCGAGGAAGGACGCCGCGTAATAAACATAACCACTGGGCTAACACTGGGCCACGACGCCCTCAGTACTTCTAGTATAGAAACGTAATCGAGTATTCCGTAGGTCCCATTCCTTTTCCAATGGTACATTTCTGGTTCCATGCTGGTCTTCAGTGTCATGTTAGGCTCTTTCCTCTTCAGTAACCTGGTCGATTTCGTATGCATTTGTAATTATAGCCAAGGAAATTCAAACGTCCGTGAATGCTACTGAACTCGCTCAATGCTATCGTAAAAGCTCTTCGGTTTGCATCCGTGCTTGTATCTACCTACGCTATTGTTCGAGAGGAGTAAGTAGTTTGAGCAGTTCAGCTTTTTGTGAATGTCCTATTAAGTAGAACTTGAAATCAAATTACTTAAGTGCTTAGTCGTGGCAATGATTCTAGTCAAGCATTTGATTTCAAAAACCAGTAAATGTACGAGTATTCCAAAATGCTTCCTGCAGCATCCTTTATGGTTTTCATATCGCCAGCCTCTCAATTTGAAATCCATTATTCCTCTCTCCTGTTAATGGCAAAAAGTGAACCATTAAAATATAATTTATCACATCTGAAGATGACGATGCATCATAAAATGTAAGTGAGGGTTTCTTGGATTTGTTGCACACATAAACACGTACGAAATATTAAGACTCTTATAACCATAAGCGCAAAGTTATGCAGCAAACTTTTGCATACTGTAATGTAGTCATGAAATGGCTTTACTGCACGATAAAGTTGCAAAACTTCCTTATATAGAATGTTAATGTCGATGTAACCGCGGGTATAGCGGGTTGGCCCAAAGATCCTTTTTGTATCGTAAGGAAATTTGAAACATTGGCGCACACTTTGTCGACGACAGTGAAGATGTTCCTTGTGCACAGTCATTTTATTGATGCTTACTATGTGGTTTTCCAACCTTTGGCATTTAACTTCTCAATTGAGTTCGACCATTCTAGAATCACTTTTTTTTATGGGCAAGAGTAGTTAGCAAAAAACAGATTGACGCTAGTTGAACTAGACGACTACTTCCAGCAAACTCTTAAAAGTTCTATAACATACATACACATGTAGATAATAAGGATGAAATAAAAAACTGTACCGATAAGCCTACCTTTCTTTGATACATGGCTTAGACTTGAGCATATTCTGTTGCAACTTACTGAATTCAAGTTGCCTAAGGGCATGGGCTCGGACATACAGGGTAAAGTTGTTGATTGCTCTCAACCTGGCGAGATGCCAGCAACGATCCCTGTTTAAATGCCCGGGTCAAGTTGACATACGGCCTCCTCGCAGCGCCCTCTGGATAGCCACTTCACCAACCGTTGGGAGGTAAACAAACGTATGAAACGACAAAACCCCGACCAGAATGGCGGTTGTGCGGCGGGCTAACAATCCGCCCACGTAAAAAAAACCTAAAGTTATGAATGAGTAAGATGCCTCGGATACACGGACGGATACTCGACGACGACAACGCACGAAAAAGGAACACGATTTGCGAGTATGCTCCTGGAATGTCAGAACCCTGTACACTCCCGGAGCTGCTCATAAACTAGAAGGATTTCTCACGCAGTACAAGGCGGATATTACTGCGGTCCAGGAAATACGCTGGATAGGAAACAATATGATAAGGAAGAAAAATCGCGACATTTATTACAGCTGTCACAAAAGGTTGCACTTACTGGGATGCGTATTTGTCATGGGAAAGCGGTTAAGGTCGAAGGTCATCGACTTTAAACCTATAAGTGATCGCCTGGCTGTGATCCGCATCAAAGGCAGATTTTAAAACATCAGCCTTATATGTGCACACGCCCCTACCGACGAGGCTGAAGACGCTATCAAGGAAGATTTCTATGACCTCCTGGACAACGCCTACGGAGCTTGTCCGGAGTACGATGTAAAAATCGTGCTTGGGGACTTCAACGCCAAAATCGGAAAGGAGAACACCCTTGGCGGAGTGATCGGAAAGCACAGCATCCACGATACAACAACGCCTGTCAGCAACAACAACAAACAAAAAAAACACACAAACGGCCATAACAATAACACCAGAAGTCATACATCAGCGGCGCTTCAGAATACACAAGTGCCTGTCGGATCCGAGCCTGAATGTACTCTTCAAATGGTTTATTTGAAGCTTACCAAATTGGAGGAAATAAATAATAATTTCCTAGCTTCTATTAATGAACTAAGAACTGAGAATGCTGAGTTAAAAAAAAAGGTTAATATACTGGAGAGCAGACTCAACTGGCAACAACAACAGCAACTTAGCAATTGCATCGAACTTGTTGGTGTGTCAAACGTTAACAACCACAATGCAATTAACAAAGTGCAGCAGATCGTGCGCGATGCTTTGTCAATTGACATTCCCACTGACTGTATTGAGAAATGCTACATGAAGAGAGTGCCAAACAAAGAAGACACCAACAGCACCTCAAACAAATCCATCATCCGTGTGAAGTTTTCCGACCCGTCGCTGAAGCGGACCATCATGAGCGCTAAGAGGAAGAAGAAAAACATCCAAATTTCTAGCGAGAAAGATGATAACGATAGAGAACAAAACGGAAACAATGGCGGCTGTAGGAAAACCAGGATTTACATCAATGATGCATTTACTCCATACACTCGGGCTCTGTTCGTGCAGACCAAAGAAGTAAGGAAGCGAAAAAATTATAAATATGTATGGTTTAATAACAATCAGATACTTATTAGAAAACAAGAGGGTGGAAAAGTCATTTCAGTGAGATCATTCCATGATCTTGCTGTCATTTAAATATATTTCACCAATTTTAATTACTTAATATACATAAATGAACGTTAACATAAAAAACCAAAAAGATGACTTTCACACCCTCAATGACAATTGCAAAAACCTTGAAAATGTATTTGCAAACAGCGCTTACTGCAAAAATAAGTTATTTGTTATACACCAGAATATTAGAAGCTTGAGAGAAAATTTTTCATCTCTTGTGGCACATCTTGAGTCATTCTCTTGCAGACCGGATATTGTTTTTGTTTCCGAAATTTGGATTTTTGGGTTTGAGTTACATGACTATTATTTGCCTGGTTTTGTGTTCTTAGCAAATCCAAATGAAAATTATGCTGCAGGCGGTGTCGGCTGCTTTATTAAAGAAACTTATAAGATTAATGAAGTGAGTTGTGTGGACTTTATGACAGCAGACATTTTGAAAGTTTCTGTTAGTATAAATCATACAAATTATCTGTTTCTGTGTGTTTATAGATTACATTCGTTCAGTGTTAAAGCTTTTATTAAAGAATTCTCTTGCCTTTTAGATAACCTCAAATCAAATAATTTAGTTATCTTAGGTGATTTTAATATAAACTTATTGGAAAAGTCTGAAACAATTTCTAATTACTTAGCCCTATTAGCTTCGCATGGTCTAACCAGCGTCATTAACGAACCTACTAGATTGGTCTCGAATACATGTTTGGACCACATTTATGCTCGGTCTTCGCATTGTGATCTAATTTTTGAAAAATGTATCCTGGATTTAAAAATTACGGATCATTCTATGACAGGGCTGTTACTAGATACTTGCTCCAACTTAAACAAAACCCCAAGTGTAAATGTCGCTCAGAAAAGGTCAAAAATCGATTTTGTAAAACTTAAGCACCTTCTTTTCCATGAGTCTTGGGATGATGTGTACAATGAAAACAATGCTTCTGTTGCTTATGATATGTTTATTTCTTCTTTAAATAGGCTTATATCAAACTGTTCCTTCTCTTTGAGTCTGAAAAAAGGTAATCAACTTATCTTATTAAAAAAATTAAAAGGGAACATAAAATAAGGGTAAGGTGCTCGAAAAACCCTTCAAATCTAAGATTGAAAAAAAGCTATCAAAAGATCTGTCATGAGCTTAAAATTGAAATTCCTACCTGCCGTGATAACTATTACCGCAATAAATTTATTTCAGTAAAAGGCAATTTAAAATCGGAATGGAAACTGATAAATAATATTTTGAACAAGTCTTCCACTACCGCAAAAACTTTTCGTGGGAATAACCATGAGTATTCTAGCAAATCTGACATTGCTAATGCCTTCAATGCATATTTTACATCTGTTGCCGATAGTACTTCATTGCAATATATAGGAAACAGTTGCATTCATTGTACCGATGTATTCATTCTGGCCGATCCGCGGCAGAATAATAGTTTTGCCTTCGAGTCTATCACTGCACTTGAAATTTTAAAGGCGATCGGGTCATTAAAAAACTCGCATGCTTGTAGTTTCGACGGCATTTCGAATGTAATGCTAAAACGTATTGCTTGCTATCTGGTCGATGTTCTAGCCGTAATCTTTAACCGTAGTGTGACCACAGGAGTCTTTCCAGATGCTCTCAAATGTGCTGATGTTTTACCTTTATTTAAAAAAGGTTCTGCAGATGAAATGAAGAACTATAGACCTATTTCTCTACTCCCTACTTTGAGCAAAGTCTTTGAAAAGGTCGTCAAAGTTAGGATAGTGTCTTTTCTGAAAAAAGTGAAATTTTTCAGTCCATTGCAATGGGGTTTTCAGAAGGGCAAGTCTACTGAGGATGCTCTTCTTAAATTTTGTTCAAATATTTTTTCGTCCCTTGATAACAAAAAGTTCACTGCAGGTCTATTTGTTGATATCACCAAGGCCTTCGATATGGTTAACCATTCCATTTTATTAGAAAAAATCGAAAGGATCGGGTTTAGAGGTTTCATGTTGGACTGGCTTAGATCTTACCTGTCAAACCGGTCTCAAAGAGTTAAGTTTGATGGGACTAGAAGTGAGATCAAAATTTTCAATGTCGGAGTTCCTCAAGGATCTGTGCTGGGACCAATTTTATTTCTTGTTTACATTAACTCACTGTTTGAACAGAATTTTAGAGGAAAAGTGACAGCTTTTGCGGATGATGTAGGTTACTCATATACCTCCAACAGTCCTTTAGATTTAATCTGCGATATTTATTTTGATCTCAGTCTCCTAAGAAGCTGGTTTTCTGAACACAGATTAGAAATCAGCTCAAAAACTAAATTAATGCATTTTACTTTGTCTAACTCATCGTGCACTTTTCCTGAGATTTATTTCCACGCTCCGGATTGTAATAGATTCGGATTGGAATGGTTCAATTGTGACTTTTGCCCTCCGCGGCAAATGTTTTGTTACAGCAATAATTGCAGTGATAAATGTTTTCAGATTGAAGCAGTGCATGAGTATAAATACCTGGGACTTATAATTGACTCGAAGATGTCTTTTAGAATACACACAGAGTCTTTAAAAAGATATTTATTTAACACACTTCGTCATTTTTACTTTCTGAAAAAGTTATGCTCCAAGAAACTGCTAACTATTATTTATTACGGAATTGTTCATTCTAAACTTCAATACGGTATTGTATGCTGGGGAGGTACATATATGAACAAGATCTATCCCTTACTAATTTTACAAAAAAGTGTACTAAGGAAAATATGCAATAAAAGCCGTCTTCACTCTAGCCTTCCATTGTTTCGTGACTTGAGAATTCTTCCAGTTCGCCATTTATATTGTTACAAGGTATTAAAGATCTTTTTTATGCGTTCAGGAAACCTTAGCTGCAGATTAATTCCGGACTATAATTTACGTAGAAACTTTGCAAATGTTGTGACCGTTCCCCCTTTCCGTACAACCGCGTATCGTAATTTCTACGAGATTTCATCCTGTCGTTTATTTAACAATCTTCCCCAATCTTTGAGATCAACTACAAACCCAAAAAAATTCCTTAAATGCGTAAAATATTGGCTGCTTGATCTAGACTTTAATTGTATAGAATCCATCTTATCTAATAATCTGGTGTAAAATAAGATTTTTCATCTAAATTAGGATATCCATTCAATTTTTTCTGTTCTTTACTTTTGTTTTTTTTTTTCTTCTTTTTTTTTTGGAACTTTTGTATCTTAACTTTTGTTTTTTTTAGATACATATATGTATACTGAATTTTCCTTGCAATTATTTTATACATTTTTTGGCAAAAATCTTTTTCTCTTTTTTTCGCTTGTTACAAGTTATAGGGTCACCCCACCCATAAATTGTATTATTTATAATCTTATAGTTCCACGAAGTGGCATTGAAACTATTTTATTACTTAATGTAAAAAAATAAAAATGTCACCTAATTATTTCTTTATTATTAACTCAATGAATTATTGTAATGCTATAATGCTTTCTGTGCGAAATTTAACTGAAATAATAATGAAATAAATACAAAATACAATACAAAAAAAATAACGGTTTCCGACTCACGGACTTTACGACAGTTGTAATGCGGTGATAAGTAGCACAAGAGTCGAACCACCAACCAAATCGACCATGTGCTCATTGACGCAAGGCACTCGTCAAACATCCTGGATGTGCGAACATTCAGAGGGGCAAATGTCGACTCTGACCACTTCCTCGTAGCAGCAGGATTCAGAGCTCGACTGTCCAAAGTGGAGCAGCTGAGCGAAAGACTCTACGGTATGCCTAAGTCGAACACAAAAGCCAATAATATGTGGCTGCATTGCCGCTCAGCCATTCAGGATGTAGCCGAAACCACCTTAGGGTACCTACCACCCCCGACAAGAAACCCGTGGTATGATGGCGAGTGTGAGCAGAAAACGGCAGCAACCGACGAGGCGTACCAAAAGGCGCTGCAGAGGAAAACCAGGGCAGTGCAAGAAGAGTACCGAGCCAGAAGAAGGGAGGAGAAAAAACTACTGCGACAAAAGAAGAGAATCTTCGCAGCCTCCCAGCTCAGGGATATCGAGGAGTCTAGGGATAAACATAAAATACGAGCCTGCTACAAGAAAGCCAAAGGCCTTGCAGAAGGCTTCAAAAAGGGCACCCTGGCTCTTCAAAACTGCGAGGGTAATCTTGTCACCGACCCGCAGGGAATAGTGGATGTATTTAAGCAGCACTTCCAGCAGCTGCTTAACGAGCATGACCAAGAGAGAGTGGTAGGGACCGAGGAAATCCCAACTCCAGCCGCTGAAGTAGTCCTCCCACCCAGCATAGAAGAAGTCGGCACAGCTATTCAGAAGCTGAAGAACAACAAGGCCACAGGCTCAGATGGCTTGCCATCAGAGCTCTTCAAGGCTGGCGGCGATGTTCTGGTAGGGAGCATGCGCCAGATCATCTGCAGAATTTGGGAAGATGAAAGCATGCCCGACGACTGGAATAGCAGCTATATTTGCCCCATCCACAAAAAAGGCAATCCTACCTCTTGCAAAGACTATAGAGGTATATCCCTGCTCAATGTCGCATACAAGATCCTGTCCAGCGTATTGTGTGAACGTCTAAAGCCATTTTGCATCGCACTAATCGGCAGCTACTAGTGCGGCTTCCGGTCCGGCAAATCGACTATAGACCAAATCTTCAGACTTCGACAAATCCTGGAAGAGATTAACGTGGTTCGAATCGATACACACCATCTTTTCACCGATTTCAAAGCCGCATATGACAGCATTCATCGTGAAGCCGTATTCGGGATCCCGGGAAAACTGAACCAGTTGTGTCGCGCCACGCTAAAAAATACGCGATGCACCGTGCAACTCGGTTCTAGGACTCCGGAATTGTTTGGAACATGCACCGGATTTCGGCAAGGAGATGCGCTGTCATGTGACTTCTTCAACCTGGTGCTGGAGCAGATATTCCGTCCAGCTGCTAGGATACGCGGATGATATCGACATCGTCGCGTGTTATCGCCGTGGCATTGTGGAAGCATTCACCGCGATTGAAGAACAGGCGAAACGAGTTGGTCTTCAGGTCAATGAGGACAAAACGAAATACATGCTGTCAAGCAAAAACCAATCCGTCGCTCACCACATGGGACAAAATATAGCAATTGACAGCTACAATTTCGAGGTAGTTAAGGAGTTTGTCTACCGCGGGGCAAACGTAAATTCCACAAATGACACCACATGGGGATCCGGCATAGAATCGCCCTTGGCAACCGCTGCTGCTTCGGCTTGTCCAAACAACTGGGGTCAAAACTCCTCACTCGAAAGACCAAAGTCATGCTTTACAAAACGCTCATACTCCCAGTCTTGCTGTACGAAGTCGAAAGCTGGACGATAAGCTAGACAGCGGCTCTGTTTTTTGGTTCTTTCGAGAGAAAAATTCTGCGCCGGATATTTGGTCCTGTCTGTGAGGAAGGTACATGGAAAAGAAGACACAACCGCGAACTCTACGAGCTGTACAAAGATGTGGAAGTAGTCCGGAAGGCAAAGATCCGTCGACTACACTGGCTCGGCCACATCGAGCGCATGGACATCAACGCTCCAGCTAAAAGGATCTTCGACTCCGAGCCTCCTGGTTCGAGAAGAAGAGGAAGACCGAACCTCCGGTATAAAGGCCAAGTAATCGCGGATGTAAGACATCTTGGTCTTGATAACTGGAAGCAGCGTGCCCGGGACCGTCAAGGATGGAAGTCAGCTATAGCTCAGGCTCAGATCCTCCATGGATCGCTGGCCTGATAAATAAGTAAGTAAGTAACATCCTTATAGCTGTTTTATAGTTTTGTGAAAGCCTAAACTTGAGGGATTCCTTAAGTGGAAGGGAGTTTGTGGACATAATTTCAAACCGATTTCAATGAGCACACTATGAGACCATTAGATATACCTACATTTTCAGTAGTCCTGGTCATAGGTAACTTTTATTCTTACAGTGTGTCTGGCAGAATCAGGAGGAAACAACACAGTGAATGGAAGTCCCAGGGAATACGAATTGAATAGCATCAGCTTAGTCTGCTTCATCTGTAAACTGTGCTTTATCCTTTCTAGTACAGGTCGTCCGTTCAAATGGCCTTTTTTGCATTATTCATGAGTTTTCAAACAACCTGAATAGACCCGGCTTGATTTCGTCATTCAGATTGTGTAAGCAATCAGGATAATATGAAATAAACACCAGCAGCAGTATTGTAATTTAGTGATAAGGGAACTCCAACTCATACATTGCTTCCGGTCACCATTGTGTTCAGTTGTTTGTAGGCCAATTGTAGTTTCCATTTATTTAGGTAGTAACGAATAACAGCAGGCGAGGAGGAGAGTGTGATTTCATATTTATTGTTGACGGAATACCACACTTCTTGCTGTTGGGAGTCAACAATACTTTCGCAGTCATGGCCACGAGCAAGGAGCATAGAAACAGGAACTTTTGAAAATGTAGCAAATGAATGAAACCTGTTAAATGAATAGTGGGAGTATAGTGAGTTGGGCTGCAAATCTCTGGTTTACACAAATGTCAACATTTCCTTTAAAGCGGTGAGTGAAAGGTTCGCTCCATTTGAAAAGTTCACAATTAATGTGGGATTTATTGGCTATTGATTTCTTATGGTCGATGGTCCTATCGACGAAAGGCCAAGGCTCACTTAGACTACGAGGAGTCCATTGTGCCAAGTTAAACGTTTAACCCGTAGAAACCTAAACATTTTCCGTCGAGCTGAACCACTTAGATGAAGAAAAAAATCCTAGTATTCTATTCAAACCAATGTTACTTACCTCCTCTAGTCCCGAAAAGAAGTGACTTCAAAGGAATATGTTCCTTTTATGGGCTAGTGCTGGACATCCACACAGCAGGTGACGAATGGACTCAATTTCCTGCAGCTTCTGCAGAAGTCATTGTGAGGCTGAGCTAGTCTGGCTGCATGGTAGTTGCGATCTGCGCGAAGTTTGCGCCTGATCCTAATCTAGCTAGCCCGCGCGCCTTCTCATTTCCGGAGATATTCAGATAACCTGGTACCCAGCAGAGGGTCACTTTGTTGACATCTGATATCTCTTCCAGCCCCTCATTACAGAGTTTGACGAGTTTGGATCTCATCCAAGCTGACTGCAGAGCCTTAATGGATGCCTGGCTGTCCACATAAATGTTGATACTTTTTCCTGAGAGATTCTCTCTGAGAATCAGGTCTGCCGCCTGCTTGGTTGCAAAACCAGAGCCTTGAAGACGCTGAAGCCATCATCAAGTTAATAGGAGTGACTTCACGAGATTCAAAATAGACCCCGGTCCCTTTGCCGGTATCCCTTTTTGGATATATAGATTGCCGGTTCATTTCCCGTGCATACCATAGCACTGGTCCATTCTTCGCTCGAGGGAATTTTGGTAGAGAATCTCCCCTGGCAGGAAGGAAGTCGGGTGATATATATAGTCCGTTTCGGTTCTGAATCTTCAGAGGAGTCCATGAGGACTCCTTACCCTGAGACCTGATTCTTGTAGTTTTAGCACAGTCCTGGCAACGATGCTCTCGTACTACTTCCAAGAGTGGAAGGTTCAGGATTGTTTCAAGAGCCTCAGTTTTATTGGACTTCATAGATCTTGTATGCTGGAATATGCCATCTGAGTATGCTTGAAAATGACACATTTCACAAGACATCATCTATCAAAAAGGGAACACTCAAAAACCAAAAAGCAAATAATCCACCGAAGAGATACTAAAGTTGGGATCTCTGACGACCTTTCTATTGTCAAAGTCTGATACCAAAACCGATAGCTTTGATGGCCAACACAGAGAGAACAAATTTAATAGGGACCAACTATTCCATAAAGCTAAATTCGGTCAAGGATAAGGCTTTTAACAATATCCAAATTCAAGTATTGTACATGAACACGAATAGTCACTATCCACTCTAAGTGACATAGCCTCATATGGCACACTTTCAAATCCATCAATATGAGTTCAATTTTTCGATAAAGTTGGTTTCCTTACTTTGAGGAATAAATCCCCGGATACTCGGCTGATTGATGTGTTTCGGTTGTCATCTGAGCGTGCCATCTTCTATTATAAGTACGCTAGTATGTATTTCTTTTCAATCAATCATATCTCAGTATTGGTCGTTCTTGGAAAAAGTTGATATAAAATGTGAAATCACCTGAAGCATGGAAATCGTAATTCAAAGCCATTGAAAACCAACAAGCAACCGATATGACATAGAAGAGATAGGGAACATCTACCGAAAAGTACATCTTCTGGGCGTCTGTAGAACCTGATCTCTGGGCACAGCTTTAAACAGAACTCTCTCTCACACCTCTAATATGACTTGGTCCTTGTGGCGCTAGAGCCACTGCAAGAGCAAAAGGTAGCTACATTTTCGTAAAGTTCCTAAATTGCTTTGCATCCTGACGCTTATTGTCCATTAATTCCGTTAATTACCTTGAAAACCCCTCAGTTGAGAATGACCTTAAGGGTAGTGTCGGAATTAGGCATGTCTGCCATTAATTTGAGCTTCTTTCGACTCTCAGACTGATCTTTGGCGTTTGGTTACAGGGCTGCTGAGGAGTGGATATTTGAACGAGCTACTGACGAACACCGTCAGTCAGCTGTGCAATTCTTTTCTGGTCTTAGGCAATTACTCGTATGGTGTACCGCAGTATTTGATTGTCAATTTGTATCACGTTCGATACTATTTGTATAGTGCTTTCCTATTTCTGACGAGAGTTTCGTCTTTTCGGCTTATTGCTACTTACGGGAGTTCTCAAGCTATTTACTGGTAATGTAAGTAACATAGGGTCTTCTAATAGGCACTTCCAGTCTTTGACAGTTGATAGCGGCCATATTGTTGGAGCTACATCTGTCAAATTGGCTGTCATTTATTCAGTCTGTCTTACCAAATTACCATGGACGGACATAGCGTTCAACAACGCGTGCAAATGATAAAACTGTTTAATCAAATGGGTGTTCACCCAGTTAGCTAAGGTCCCCTTCGACCTGTGTGCGCCATCTTAAAAGCGGTCATCCTCTGTTTCTTCATCCCTCGGGGTCAAAGTCAAAGACCCTTCGGGCTGGAGCTGTGGTGTCCATCTTAGGCGTTGAATTCGTAGACGTCCGACTAGACTTATGTTCCTGTACAGCCCGTAATGCTCGTGGTTGAATCTTTTCCTGCATTCCCCGTTTACGTTTACAGGACCGAAAATCACACGCAAAATCTTTCTCTCGAACGACCACGGACCTCCTCATCTATTTTTGATAGTGTACATGCTTCTGCGCCGTAAAGCATTGCCGGGATGATAAGGGTCTTATATAGAGTCAAGTTTGTCGTTCTGGAGAGGGCTCTATTATTCAATTGCCTCCTCGGTCCTAAGAAACAGCGATTGGCAAGAGTGAGTCTGCGTTTGATTTCAGAACTGATGTCGTTGTTCCAGGTCACTGCGTAGCCAAGGTACGGAGTCCTTAACTACCTTAAGCTTATAACTGCTGATACACACGTTCCCGCCAAGACGTCGCTGGTAAGCGTTCTTTTTTGTTGAGAGCACATATTTAGTTTCGCCCTCGTTTACTGCCAAACCAATTATCGCCACCTCAGCCTGAATACTCGTTAACGTCTCATTGACATCGACATTATGTCAATGTCGTCGGCGTATGCAAGGAGTTGTGAGGATTTGAAATAGGTTGTGCCTCTTGTATTGGCCAGGGATTTTTGCACAACCATTTCTAATATGATGTTGAAGAAACTTGATTCAGTGGTTTCTTCCGGATTTGGTCGATGGCGGACTTCCCTAGCCTGAATTCGCACTGATTAGGATCTATCAGCTTATTTAAAAAGGCTTCATGCTTTCACACAAAACGGCAGAGAAGATTTTGTAGGCGATGATAAGGAGACTTATTCCTCTATAGTTGGCGCAATTAGCGGGGTCTCCTTTCTTGCGGATCGGGCATACAATGCTGAGACTCCATTCCTCGGGCTTGCTTTCCTTTGGCGATATCTCACAGATGAGCTGGTGTATGCTCCTAACCAGGCCATCTCTAGCTGCTTTGAAGAGCCCAGCAGACAGTCCGTTTGCTCCAACAGCTTTATTCGGCTTGAGTTTCGATAGGGCGATCTTAACTTCGTCGGGGTCAGGGGAACGGAATTCTCTGTGATCTTTGTCGCTAAGAAATGGATCATTCTGCCGACAGCGGTATTTTGACTATAATCGCCGTTATACAGTCTGCGGTTCTACTACTAGGTGTCGGTTGGTAAAACGGACTCATCTGTTGGTAAAACTTTTGATGGCCACGCCTGCGGTAACAAATCTTACAATCCTCAATCGCGCGCTTCTCGTGCTCTTTCTTTTTTGTCCTTCTTGACTCGTTGAGCTCACGAGCTGCTCTTGTTCTTCTATGCAGCGAGGCTTTTGCGCCACCTGCTTTTCTGTGCGAATCCTCCTGCACTCGTCATCGAACCATGTGTTTCTTCGTGGTGGAGCCTCGAAGCCCAAAACTTCAAAAACAGTGCTTCTCAGAGCTTGTTTGCAGAGGTCCCACTGTTGTTCTGTGGACTGTGCGGAGGCTTGAGTTGTATGCGAGCGCTTAAGGGAGACGCGATCGGTTAAATCGCGAGCGGTTTCTGGCGATAGTAGCTTTCCGACGTCATAACTTTGTATTCTTACTCTAATCCGCTGCGTTCTTGATATCCGTGGGCGCATCTTGGCTATTACAAGATGGTGGTCCGAGTCGAAGTTAGCTCCTCCGAAAGTTCGGACATCAATAATAGTGGAGGAGTGTTTGACATTGATTGTGTTGCGATCATTCTGGTTAGTGAGTGACTTATCTGGCGACCGGCAAGTACGTATTTTGGCGGATCAGTCCATGAAGGTCCAAAGCCGAGCTTCTGTCAATCACCCTTGTTGTGTGTGATTTTATTTTCCCATAGGTGAAAGGGACCTACAGAAGCTTTTTTTGACAATTATACTACAGAGGGTCTTGTCAGCACCCGCTGAGGAGAAGCAACGTGAAAAACACGTTCGATGACATGGCTTTTGTCGGGATTCGATCCCGTGTCATCGCCGTCAGAGACCAACACACTATCCACTGCACCACAGCACTTTCCGGCAAGTACCCGTGTGTATATCGAGGTGCGGGAAGGGCGTACTGGCTACATGAAAATTTCGCCCTGTAGCAAGATAAACCACCTGTGTCCATTATCGGATGTGGTGTCGTGTAGGCCGTGCTTGCTGTTGACGTCCTTACCGAGCTTAGCATTGAAATCTCCTTGTATAATTTTGATGTCATAGCTGGGACATTAGGCATACGTGCTGTCTATGCCATCGTAGAATTCTTCTTTGGTGGAGTCATTATTGTCCTCCACGGGGCACAGTTTATGGTCAACTGAAATGCATCCTCTGCATATGCAATACTAAAGTGCTCGAACATATTAGTACGGACTATAACCAACTCGAAATTTGGTCGGCTCTCGTCCTATCTACGACAACCACCCCTGAGAGTAACTGTGAACGAACATCAACTACCCAAACCACTGCACTCCGTTCAGGTGGTGCGTCTAAAAAACACATCATAAGAGAATATAAAAAAAACTTTTGAACCTGCGCGAGTCTCTAAAAAAAAAATGAAAAATTGAGCAGCTTTCCTGGTAAGATTTGTCTTAGTTTAGACATTAGACCTTCGTGCCACACTTTGCCCAAGGCTTGAAACACGCCACGGAATACACGCAATCTTGTCCGTTTGTGTTCGAGTGCTTTTTCTATTACATCAATCATTCGTTGTAGTTGGTCAATAGTTGAATGCTTGCTTCTGATACCAAACTGATCATCTGGTAAGAGATGCTCTTCTTCGATCGGTTGTAAGCAATCGTTCGAACATTTTTGAAATGATCGGCAACAGTGAAATCGGACGAAACAGTTTCTTTTCTATTCCCGGTTCCCGGCTTTGGAACCGTTATAGCTTCTGCGACTTTCCACTAGTCCGGCGCGTACTCTAACCTAATTGCGGCATTAAAAAGAAACAGGAGTTTTAGTAAAGCCTTTCTTGGTAGAACCTTGGGAACTTCTCCCATAGTTGGATCATGGCAAGGAGCCTTGTTTGCATTAAACGGATCAAAAATAGCTTTTAGTTCAGCGGACATATAACGTGTTATGGTATATTCTGGTTTATCATCCGTCCGATTAACGAATTCTGTGAGCCGTTGACCTATGGACGGCTTGAAAGTTTCCTGGAGATATTCAGCGAACATTTCCGCCTTTTCTTTATCCGACTTCGCCCACTCATTTCGATTTTGTTTTTTAGGTGGTGCTTGAATTTGGGGCTTTTTGAGAACTTTCACAGCTTTCCATAGAGACTAGTTTGATTCTCTTCCCGACGTTAAATTTTCTAAATACGAGCCTAGAATTTGGTTTTTAAAATCTCTGATAAATTTTTTGAATACATAGCATGAGGGCGCCGTAGCGCAGTGGTTATTGTGTTGGACTCTGGCGCACGATGAGCGAGTTCGGATCCCGATAACACCAACGCCATCGAACGTTTATTTCGCGACGTTCCTTCTCGGCGGGGTACTGGCAAAACCCCCCGTAGTAAACTTGCCATGAGAAAGCTTCGCATTAAACTGTAGGTCCCTTTCACCTGTGTGAAAAATAAATCACACACAACAGGGGTGATTGAGAGAAGCTTGGCTTTGGTCCTTCATGGGCTGTAACGCCATCAAAGAAGAAAGCATTATCGATTTAGATGAGTTTATGCTGCTGCACTCGACATTCTTGTCAACGTTTCAGAGCTTTCCGCTTCTTCTTAACTAGGTCTCGAATTTCTGGTGGATCATTTACTGCGAAATCAGTCAGCGACCACAATTTGGCGAATTTTGCGTAGTGACTTAGACCTGCACCCGCACAAAATTCAACTGACCCAGGAACTGCATGTAAACGACCATACAAAACGGACGTGTGTTCGCTGAATGGAATCTGGGGCAGTTGGATACTGACCCTAGTTTTTATCGAAAAGTCATCTTCACCAGTGAGGTCCATTTCTGGATGATTTGTAATGTCAACAAACAAAATTGTCGAATTCGGGACGATACCAGTCCACAAGAGATCCAAGAGCGTCCGTTGCACCCCGAAAAGTCACTGTTTGGTGTCGATTGTGGGATGGTGGCTACATCGGTCTATATGCCTTTGAGAACGACGCCATTACCGTCAACGGCGAGCGCTATGGATCGTTGATTACCAACTTCTTTTGGCCTGACTTTAATGATGTGGACACCAACGATCTGTGGTCTTAACAGGACGGCTCTACGCGTCCCACACCTCACGCCAATTTGGAAATTCTGCACGATCAATTCGAGAGCCGATATCTCAAGTGGAGGTGATGTGAATTGGCCATTCGATCCTGTTGGACTTTTTCTTGTGAGGTTTTCTGAAGTCGCAGGTCTATGAAATAAAGCCACGAACTACAGCGGCCCTCAAAGCGAACATAAACCATGCCATTGGTCAATTTCAGACTGATGTATGCGCCAGAGTCATGAAATTGGACTTTTGGGATGCGCGCACTCCATATGTAATGGCATCGGTAGGCATTTCGAACAAATAAAAAAAATTGAAGATGTCTCACACACAGTCAGCTTGTCTTATCCAAATTCAAAGATAAGGCGCCCTGACGCAGTGGGTAGTGTGTTGGCCTCTGACGCGACCCCCTCGACAACAGCCATATAATCGAAGGTTTTTTTCACTGTGTTTCTCCTCAGCGGGGTACTGACAAAACCCAAGAAAAGTTTCCCGAATTTCGGCAATAAACTGTAGGTCCCTTTCACCTATGGGAAAATAAAATCACACACAACATGGGTGTGAAGCTCGGCTTTGGTCCTTCGTGGACTGTAACGCCAACAACAATTAGTCCCTCACACTAAGTCTTAAAGCCTTTCCCCAAATTGAAAGGGCAGTATGTCCTAATACATATACGGACATATATACATACGTAGATATCCAAGAAGATAGATGATGGAGAGAAGATGAATAGATTTCAAAGCGTCTGTTGGTATATGACATCTAATGTGGGTATGGGAATTAATGGTTGGGAAGCTCTTCCCTAATTCAAGTAAACCTCAAACGCACTCAGTCACTTCTCCAAATGAGAAGTAGTTTCCCCATTTGACACATGTCAAAATAACGCACTTATTAAACACTTATCACTTGTGTCCCTTAAGTGTCCGAGACGTTGACACTTCATATCACACAGTCATGTGCATGTTATGTTTGCAAATCATTTGATAATGGCAACTTTCAAGGCAATAAACAACCTGAAGTGCAGTGTGCGTTTGACGAAGAGGCTGTAACAGATATCTTCATCAATTCAGTCTCGGCTAACCCATGACACCCCAAGCATTGTTATTCGAAACCCCGTATAACTTTATGCTCTATCTATTGCGACAGTATGTATTTCACTCAAGTGTAGCAATTTTGTCCATATCTTAGCAAAAACGTTGGCAACCGGACAATGTCAACTGTCAGGATTCTCCACATTACAGTCAATTAATTAATTAGTTTCAACTGAGTTCACCTAATTAATGCACGCCCGTGGCGTACCAGAGTCAGTAAGGAAAGCCAACCAGGAGTACAATAACTTCGTTTTTATCGTTTGTAACTGAAAGATACTTGAGATGTTTTTACTTCCAAATGGATTTATCTGTCAATGGAAGGTGGGCAAAAAATGTTTCAATTTGTGTTAGGTCAAGTGGAATTTGCGAAGGTTATAAATCCTCTTGTATATGTAGTTGGCTTGGCACAGAAGAGTCGTAGTTTACGGTAATAAACTCTTTTGGTTAGGACTTTGTTGGGCCGCAACTATTTGTTCATATCACTTACAATTAGGAATACAATCACTAATTAGCTGAGGAAGAAGCATTGTTACTAATTCAGGATAATGAATGTTTGCTTCTGTAATCAGAGAGAGGGAGCACCGCGGCGCAGTGGGTAGTGTGTTGGCCTCTGACGCCGATGACACGGGATTGAATCCCGACACAGCCATGTCATCGAACGTGTTTTTCACAGTGTTTCTCCTCAGCGGGGCTCTGACAAGACCCCCTGTAGTAAAATTGTTATGTAAAGCTTCTCGAAATTCGCCGTTCGGAACCGGCAATAAACTGTAAGTCCCTTTCACCTATGGGAAAATGAAACCACACACAACATGGGTGATTGAAAGAGAAGCTCGGCTCAGGTCCTTCATGGACTGTAACGCCAACATACGTACATACATTTTGTAATCAGTGTTGGTCCTTCCTCCTTATTGGTACCACCGTCGTACAAAATTAAGCACCAAATATGTAATTATGGGTATTTGCTTTTTAACCCTGTAAACTATCATATGAGGGCGCCGTGGCGCAGTGGTTAGTGTGTTAGACTCGGGCGCACGATGAGCGAGTTCGGATCCCGATAACACCAACGCCATCGATTGTTTATTTCGCGACGTTCCTCCTCGGCGGGGTACTGGCAAAACCCCCCGTAGTAAACTTGCCATGAAAAAGCTTCTCGACTCACACCGTTCGGAATCGGCATTAAAACTGTAGGTCCCTTTCACCTGTGCGAAAAATAAATCACACACAACATGGGTGATTGAGAGAAGCCTGGCTCTGGTTCCTCATGGGCTGTAACGCCACCAAAGAAGAAGAAGGTGAAGTGGATAATACCATGGTTGGAAGTCATCTTCGAAGGATGTCAAGTCTTCGGACACATACCAGAAAAGTGTAAATCCGCAAGTGAGCTTTTCAGCCCCATGACTGGCAGAAGTTCCCACATCATACCCAAGGATCATAGGCTTATCTGTCTATCTTTCTTTGGACCATGGCTGATAGACGTGCACATACGACACAACTTTGATCCATCGTTAGTTTCAAAGGCACAACATGCCTATTCCAAAGGTAAATCGGTTGTAACGGCCTTGCACACATTGATGGAGAAAATGGAAAGATCAATCCACCTCAAAGGCTACACCTTAGCAGCTTTCTTGGTCATAGAGGGGACCTTCAACGACGTTACATCGAATGCAATTAAAGAAGGGTTAGAAAACTTGAAAATGGAAAGGACTTTAGTAGAGTTAATGGCGAGTTACTTTCAATACGCAAGATCTTCTCCAAATGGGGAAGCCAAGTAACCACTAGATCGGTGACGAGATGGCTGAACAGTTTAACATACACCTCTCATGGGTACCGATGAGCATGGGCTCGGACGCACAGGATAAAGTTGTTGATTGCTCTCAACCTGGCGGATTGCCAGCAACGATCCCTGTTTCAATGCCAGGCTCAAGTTGATATACAGTCTCCTCGCGGCGCCCTCTGGATATCCTGTACAACAACCGTTGAGAGGTGAACAAATGTATGCAGCGATCACCCTAGGCAAGACGGCGACACAATACCTCGACCAGACTGGCGGTTGTTCGGCGGGCCAACAACCCGCCCACGTAAAATACAACAAGTTATGAAAGAGAAAAATGCATCGGATAAACGATGCGAGCGAGTACGCTCCTAAAATGTCAGAACCCTGTACACTCCTGGAGCTGCTCATATATTGGAAAGAACCCTCACGCAGTATAAGGCGGATATTACTGCGAATCGGTATGATTAGGAAAATAGATTGCGACATATAATGCAACTATCACAAAAGATTGCACATGTTGGGGTGCGAATTTGTCATGGGAAAGCGGTTAAGGTCGACGGTCATCGACTTTAAACGTATAAGTGGCTGTGATCCGCATCAAAGGCAGATCTTACAACATCAGCCTCATATGTGCACAAGCCCCTACCGAAGAGGCTGAAGACCCATCGAAGAGGACTTCTATGATCTCTTGGACAACGCTTACGGAGCTTGTCCGGAGTACGATGTCAAAATCGTACTCGGGGACTTCAATGCCAAAATCGGTAAGGAGAACACCCTTGGCGGAGTGATCGGAAAGCACAGCCTCTACGACATAACAACAGATAACGGCTTCTGACTCAGGGACTTTGCGGTAGCTCGTAATGCGGTTATAAGTAGCACAAGATTTCCCCGCAAGCGAATGCATACGGCAATCTGGCGATCTCCGGATGATCGAACTGCCAACCAAATCGACCATTAACGCAAGACACTCGTCAAACATTCTGGATGTGCGAATATTCAGGGGGGCAAACGTCGACCCTGACGACTGTCCAATGTCAGAAGCTACACCAGCCCACCATGAGTTCGACATCGGAGCACACCGGAAGTTACCAGAGCCTACAGGGAGCAACTAAGCGAAAGGCTCGCCGGTATGCACGTCGAGCTCAAATGTCAACAGTACGTGGCTGCATTGCCACTCCGAAACTAGGCGAGAACACCTAAGGTTACCTACCAGCCCCGACAAGAAACCCGTGGTGTGTTGATGAATGTGAACAGAAAAAAGCAACAACCAACAAGGCGTACCAAAAAGCGCTGCAGCGAAAAACCAGGACAGCGCGAAAGAAGTACCGACCCAGAAGAAGGGAGGAGAAAAAACTGCTGCGATTAAAGGAAAGAATCTTAGCAGCCTCCCAGCTCAAGGATATCAAGGAGTCAAGAGAAAAACATAAAACACGGGACTTTTATCTATAAGAAAACTAAAAGCCTTGCAGGAGGCTTTAAAAAAGGCACCCAGGCTCTTCGAAATTGCGAAAGAAATATTGTCACCGTCCCGCGGTAAATAGTGGATGTATTTATGCAGCGTTTCCAGCAGCTGCTTAACGAGCATGACCAAGAGAGAGTGGTAGAGACTGAGGAAATCTCAACTCCAGCCGCTGAAGTAGTTCTCTCACCCAGCATTGAAGAATACGGCAAAGCTATTCAAAAGCTGCAGAACGACAAGGCTGCGGGCTCAGATAGCTTGCCATCAGAGCTCTTCAAGGCTGGCGGCGATGTTCTGGTAGGGAGCATGCACCAGATCATCTGTAGAATTTAGGAAGAGAAAAGCATGCCCGACGACTGGAATATCAGCTCTATTTGCCCCATCAAAAAAAAAAAGGTGATCCTACCCCCTACAAGAACTATAGAGGTATTACCTGCCCAATGTCGCATACAAGATTCTGTACAGCGTACTGTGTGAACGTTTAAGGCCCTTTTGCACCGCACTAATCGGCAGCTGCCAGTGCGGCTTTCGGCCCGGCAAACCGACCATAGACCAAATTTTCCCACTTCGACAAATCCTGGAAAAGACCAACGAGTTTCGAATCGATACACACCATCACTTCATCGATTTTAAAGCCGCATACGATAGCATTCATCGCAAAGACTTGTTTGTTGCGATGGCCGAATTCGGGATCCCAGGAAAACTGATCCAGCTGTGCCGCGCCACGCAAAGAAATACGCGATGCACCGTGCAGTTCGGTTCCAGGACCTCTGGACCGTTTGAAACAATCACCGGATTTTGGCAAGGAGAAGTGCTGTCGTGTGACTTCTTCAATTGAGTACTGGAGCAGATAGTGCGACGGGCAGGCGTCAACTTCTACTAGTCTGTCCAGTTGCTAGGATACGCGGATGATAATGACATCATCGCGCGGTCTCGGCGTGACGTTGTAGAAGTTTTCATGGCGATTGAGGAACAACTTGTGTCTTCGAACAACCAAAGTCATGCTTAACAAAACGCTTATACTGCCAGTCTTGCCATACGGAGCCGAAAGCTAGGCAATAAGCAGGACGGTGGAGCTGTTGGGTTCTTTCGAAAGAAAAGTTCTGCGCCGGATATTTGGTCCTGTCTGTGAGGAAGGTGAATGGATGGTGGATGGTGAATGGGTGAATGGAAGACAGAACCGCGAACTCTACGAGTTGTACAAAGATGTGGATATAGTCCGGAAGGCAAAGATCCGTCGACTACATTGGCTCAGTCACATCGAGCGCATGAACACCAACCCTCCAGCTTAAAGTGTTTTCCACTAAGAGCGTCCTGGTTCGAGTAGGGAGGAAGACCGAGCATTCGCGGATGCAGACAACTTAGTCTTGATAACTGGAAGCAGCGTGCCCGGGACCATCAGGGATGGAAGGCAGCTATAGCTTAGGCTCAGATCCTCCATGGATTACCGGCCTGATAAGTAAGTAAGTCGCATGGGTACCAGGACACAGCGATATTTCAGGAAACGAAAGAGGTATCAGCCTCGCCAGATAAGGAAAGACGCAACGAACAAACATGGCATACGCTGGTACACTTCTTCTACAATTTAATGCCGATTCCGAGCGGCGTGAGTCGAGAAGCTTTTTCATGGCTACAACGGAGGTTTTTGCCCTCCGATAGCGTTGATGTTATCGGGATCCAAACTCGCTCATCGTGTGTCAGAGTGCATCACCTTAACCTTCAACACCTAACTCTTCAACAATTTTTCCGCGACAAACGTTTCTCTGGGAATGATCATTGACGTACCGTCAAATATGAAGATTATTTCTTTAACCGCCCTTTATACACTCTATTCTATCTCGTCTTTACCTTTGGCCCGCACTATGTCGTAAGCGTGCGGTCTTCGATATTAGATCATTAGAAGTCTGCTGATAGTGCCATATTGGGAGTGAGTTAAACGCTATATAAAGCTTCTGACATAAAGTTCTCACTTCTTCTGTGGGAATGGTTTTCAGCATCCTTAAAACCTAGTGTGAATGCTGTACAGAGGGAAACACATACGAAGTTAGAATAGCATCGATTTAATTCCTCTTATTAGGCAACCGGAAATGTCGAAATCATGCTTTACTACATAGCTTTCAATGTCCCCCGGTTTCCTGGTCCAACATTCGAAAATATGTGTGTCGACTTTGCTTCCACAGTCAGACTTGCCGACTGCATTAAACTCATCACTAGACTATATCTAGTTCTATAACGAGGGCATGTAGTCTTCTGAAAACATAACCTAACCGCATTCAAGTGCAAAGATAGTCTGTACACTCGCGTCCGTAATTAATATGGGGTTGAATATAAAGGAACGTCATTCAGGTAGTTCCAGGCGAGCATTCATCCGAAGCAATTAGGTAGATAGAAGCTGGAAATGAAACCGCTTATTTGACTTGAAAGTTGAAAGGATTAAAAAAGAAATGAATGCACACATTGCTTTAATGAACTTTTTTCAATTTCTATGAAAGACCAATGTATACGGCATACATATAGTGTTTTAGCATTTGTAGGTAGTGTATGGGGCTTAACAAGAAACCAAGAAAACCAATCGTATCCATGGTGGTGGTTTGAGAGAACTAAATCTTTTACTGGCGGAAAATCGTAAACGTTTTTCCGAGTCCACTGGTTCGATCTACATACATTAATTGCCTCACAGTGGCTAAGCGACCTTGGTAGCGAAAAGAACTGAAATAGTAATTAGAGCAGATTGAAAAATTGCAGGTTATGTCAGGTTAGGTCGTAGTGGCTGGCATATGCCACACGTGGGCCTTAGTCGGCCCATTGTGATACCGTGTGGCCAATCAGTGCTTCTGTTGAAGCGATGAATTTGAGTTATTTTTATATCTACTGGAGTTAAAGTTAGACTGCATTAGGGGGTGGGACAAATCCGCCTGACACTGCGGCCACTAAGGACCCTATTGTGGTATCCCCCACTTACAGTTCACTCAAAAATCCTGAGTTCATAATAAAACTTAGTATTCTTTTGAACGAGCTAGCAGTCATTTCTCTTGCTTCAAGATAATACTAAGTGACGATGCCCATGCAAGGACATTGACCGCTATGCTGGCCTCGACCAGTGTGTCAAGTCCGGCGTAAACAGGGGCTGCCCGCAAGGTGGCGTCCTGTCTCCGCTGTTATGGTGCATGGGGGTCGATTCTCTGCTTGATGCTGTCAATGTCTCTGGATTCTATGCCCAGGCCTATGGTGTCGCCATTCTTTCTGTCGGCTCATGCTTAGCGACCGTCTGTCTCAAAGCACAGGCGGCGCTAAATGTGATCGATGATTGGTATACCAGAAATAGGCTGTAAAAGGTCCTCTGGATCTACACGGCAATAATAAGACCTGTAATCTCATATGCATCGGTTGTCTGGTGGAACAGACTAAAACACAAACATGTCGAAGCCTCTTTCACCAAACTCCAAAGAACGGTTTGCCTCAGTTGCACGAGGGTTTTCTCCAGCACGCCAGGCGCTGCTCTAGATGCTACGATGAACCTTCCATCTCTTGACATATTTAACAGAGGGTGTGCTCTGAAAGCCATGTCTCGTCTGACGCAAATGGCTTTTGGCATAATTCGCATAGGACTAACACTGTGCTTGTGCAAGAATTGTCCTGCGAACCCTGTCTCATGGGCATGCCTTCTGAAGTGCTTGAGGTTTCCTTTATGCTTACCACAAGGTCCTTGGTCCGTCCCAAGCTTAGCTTAGGCCTGATCTGTTTATTGATAAAGCCGATGTTACTTTTGTTCCACTGAAGGTTGGTAGCCTCTACGGTTGGAAGTTTTATCATAGCCTTCACACAGTACAGTAGAGGAGATCTTGAAAGCGATGTTCAGGAGACTTATACCTCTGTAATTGACGCAGAAAAAAGGATCTCCTTTCCTCCACAAGATAGTGCATTGGGTAAATGATCTAAGATTCTATTCATCATGCATGCATCACCTCCGAATATACAGATGAGCTGGTACACACTTCCAACTAGGTCACCTCCAGCTGCCTTTAAAGAGCTTGTTGGACTTAGGTTTAGAAAAAGCATTCATAAGTTCGTAAAGGACAGGGGCAAGATTTCAATCCCATTATCGTCTCGCTTTAAATGGATCATTCTATCTGACAGCGGAATCTATTTCGTCATCGCCGTTCTACAGTTTGCCGAAGTAGTCTTTCCTAGTACTTAGTATCGACTGTGAATCTACTACTTGGTTCCCGCTTTCGTCCCTGCAAGCTTCTGTTCTGGCTTTATATCCCTGGCATGTTTGTTGTATGTATGTATGTATGTTGGCGTTAGAGTCCATGAAGGACCAAAGTCGAGCTTCTCTCAATCACCCATGTTGTGTGTACCTTTATTTTCCCATAGGTGAAAGGGACCTACAGTTTATTACCGGTTCCGAACGGCGAAATTCGAGAAGCTTTTCTTGACAATTATACTAGAGGGGATTTTATCAGTACCCCGCTGGGGAGAAGCACCGTGAAAAACACGTTCGATGGCATGGCTGTTGTCGGGATTCGATCCCGTGTCATCGGCGTCAGAGGCCAACATACTACCCACTGCGCGACGGCGCTCTCATGCATGTTTGTTGTATCCGTTGATAAAACTTGCAAACATCATTCCTGCGATAACATCTATCCATCTTCGATCCCAGGTTTCTTATGTTGCCTTTTTTTTTTTTTGTTTTGAGAAGCCTATGCCCTGCCCTCTTCTTCCGTTCAAAAGGCTCACGAGCAGCTCTCGTCCGTCTGTCTGATAGGTTTGCTGCTTGGCCTCGTGTGCCCTCCTATACTCGTCGCCCAACCATGGGTTTTTCGTTGGTGGCGTCTTGAAACCCAGCACCGCAGAAGACTCTCTCTCTAAGGCTTGATTACAGCGGGTCCATTGGTGTTTTACTGTCAGAGCAGGTGTTTGAGAGTTTTCCGAGAGCTTGAAGGAGACGCGATTGTAATAGGCTCTGGCGGTCTTTTGCGATTGTAGCATTCGACGTTGTATGTCGCTGGCCTTACTCTATGTTTTGGTCCAGACATATTCCTAGTAGTAATCTGGCTGCCACAAGATAGTGGATAGTGGATTTGTGGATGTTAAGATATGGGAAACGGGTGCTAGCAACTAGAAGATTTCGCCCCGTTGCGTAGTTTATCAGACTAAATCCATTTTCGGATGTGGTGTCGTGTAGGCTGTACTTGCCAATGACCCTATCAAAAGCGACTTCCTTGCCCAGTTTCGTTTTAAAATCTCCCAGTACAATTTTAACATCGTAATTAGGTCAAGGGAAGATCGTAGAAGTCGTCTTGTATAGCGTCATCCTTGTCCTCGGAAGGGGCCTGAGCGCAAATTAGGCTGATGCTTGCGAATCTAGTCTTGGTGCGGATTGTTAAGAGGCTTTCGCTAAAATGCCGAAAGCTCGAGACTTCTTGCCTTACATACTCTACCTCTGACAACAAATGCACATCCGAAGGAGCCTTGCCTTTTCTTTGTAGCAGTCGCCGTAATAGATGTCACAGTTTCTCATTCGATTTTTGCCCGGCCCATCCCATCGAACTTCCTGGATTCCGGTAATATCAGCCTCATAGCAGTCTACGGCCTCCACAAATTGTTCGGCTGCACGTGGTCTGTTGAGAGATCTAACATTTCACGTACAAACCCGAATACCATTTTTCCTTTTCCTTTTGTTTACTGGGTCGTCATCCGTCCGTTTTTTTTCAACCCGAGGCTTTTTTCGGTTTTATGGCGTGTCGGTTTTTTTCCTGGTATAGCATGCCGGGCCATAGCCTAACCTGATCCTAACTGATCCTGTTTCGTGGCGCAGGAATCTCGCCATTCGCCCTTTTCAGTTCGCGATTTCATGTAGAAATCCCCAGGTGGCATACGAGGAGGTGTAAATAGGACTAAGTATCAGATCTGCTAGATGTTCAGCTGCAGTGGCTTCTACTCGCTATTTTACTGGTCAGGCCATGTTGGATACGCTACCCCTACCAGTCATTTAGTAAGCTCTGTCCCAAAAAAAAAAAAAAAAATCAGTTTTGTTCTTATCAACGATGCGTCATACCAAAACAATGGACCTCAACAACCGGGAGTTAATTTGTTTTACAACTCAACTTAAGGATCAAATGAGCCATGCATTTTGAGTCAAACATTGCAAGGGTTGCAGCAACCCTCAAGGGCATTTTCCATAGTAAACCAATTCTCGCCTTAGCACAAGCCAATTTTACTTTTAAGGGAAAATTGACAGTCACTCACTGTAGCCGCTTTTAAAGCTGCGTTTTACACGAAGGCCCCATGTAATTTCACATGTGTCGTAAATACAGCACCACAAGATGATTACATTATGTCATCTCTTTTATGATGCGCGAGCTCACGAAAAAGGAGGCATGGAGGAACCCTCCGCCGTAGCTTATGCATACATTTAATACTTCTTTTGCCATGAAGCGGGAAATTAAATTCGTTTTTATGTTTGATTCTTTACGAGGGACTATGCCAAAGAGATAGACAAGGAAGGGCCTGTAATGCAGGCTTATTCCGCATGGCTGGTTCGGGTAGGTATGAATTTGGTATGAATATCTAAGGAGGCCTTTGGTGAGTTACTAATTCGGTTGTGTTACGTGCGTAATTCGTATGCTACAAGATTGTGTTATGCAAATTAAAAGAGAATTTTCTATCGTGTGTAAATCGGGCGTTAAGGCAGCACGTTGTGCTTAACTGCCAACAGGCATTTTCAAAAGCTGTACTGTACTGGTATTATTTCTGCTATATATAGCCGCATGCTCGGATATAGCCCATAAGCTTTCGTTGGTTCAATATCTATCTGCGGTCGCCAAACTACACTATGGTCTATCCAAAGTCGACATGATGAAATCGGCTTCTTAGTATGGGCAAGGTAACAACAAAGCTATTCCCCCATCGTGGGTGAAAAATGACGCAGCATGGATTAGATGAATGGATTTTTTTAGCGTCATCTTAGCGTTGAGAAGACCAGAAGTGACCAGTCTTTCAAGGTTAACCAGCTTCACAAGACAAATGTTGAATCCTTTTTCAAAAAGCTGGAAGACTGCATGCCTCGTTTCAAAATTTGTTCCGATAAAATATTTAACCTTGATTGGACTGGAAACTCAACTGTGCATGTTCCACCAAAAGTGCTGGCGACTAGAGGTGAAAAAGAGATTGGAAGCATGACATCAGGAGAGCGTGGGATTAATGTTACCATGATAGCAGCTGTGAGCGCCATAGGCAATCACGTATCACCCATGCTGATACTTCCATGGGTTCACTTCAAAGAACATGTGTTAAGCGAAGCTCCAACAGGTTCTATTGGTGGCGCAAATCCATCGCGCTGGTCGAAAGAAAAAGTTTTTGTTGAATACTCAAAGTACTTCATTGCTCATGCAAAACCGACTAGAGAGGAAAAAGTATTATTGATTATGGATAACCATGATACGCATATATCAGTCTCTGCTATTAGGTTAGGTTAGGTTAGGTTGACGTGGTAGGCATAAGCCACACTTAGGCCGAAGTGGGCCCATTGTGATACCACTTGAATCAGGTTACCCTGATCCGCTACCTGGGAACCAACCGGTGCTTTTAATAAAGCGGTGGAGTTGAGCTATTTTTTGGTTTGCTAGCTCACTTAGATTGTCGATGAAGGGCGCGCCGAGGTTAATCTTCCTGCGATTCGCAAAAGAGGGACATGAGCAGAGGAGGTGGTGTATTGATTCCTCCTCCTCCCCGTCCATTCAGCCGCGACAGAAGTCATTATAGGGTGGCCCCAGTCTGGTGGCGTGTTTTCCAATGGTGCAGTGACCTGTAATGACACCCACTAGAGTACTTAAGGTTGCCCTTTTGGTTGCCACCAGGTCCCTGGTTCGTCCTAAGATTAACATAGGCCACAATTGTTTGATGATAAAGCCGATATTGCTCTCATTCCATTGGAGGTTGGTCTCCTCTATGGTTTGAAGCTTTATCATGTGCTTTACCGTACTTATTGGAGTTTTTAGGTACCCGAGGGTAGGTAGGCTGAGTGTGCTTGATCCTAACTTTGCGAGTTCGTCGGCCGCGCAGTTTCCTGGAATATTCCTATGCCCGGGAACCCACAGTATTTTAATGTTGAACTGTTCAGCCATCTCATCTAGAGATAGGTGACAGTTAAGAGATGCCTTTGATTTGTGGGTTACCGCTGCCAGGGATTTCATCGCAGATGCAAATGATAATATCCTTTGTGGATATTACATTGATCCTGAGCCATACCAGGGCCTCCGTTATCGCTGTTATTTCTGCCTGATACACACTACAGTAATTTGGGAGTCTAAATGATAGGTTGAGGTTAAGTTCCTTCGAGAAGACTCCACTGCCTACACCCGATACCATGTTAGAACCATCGGTATAGAGTGAGATCGAGTCCTTTAGTATAACTTTCCCTTCAGCCCATTCCTCCCTGGATGGAAAGACAACTTCGAAGTTCCTGGTGAACACATTCTGCGGGGTGATGTAGTCAGTGTCCATGGGTACTTTGAAGTGTTTTAGAGTAGTGGTGCGGCCTTTTTGAGTAGTGGGCCATTTTATTATGCTCCTCATCATTAGGGCCACGCATGCAGCAACTTGGTTGCTGAAAAGGTTTAATAGTGGAAGATGTAGTAGAACGAACGTTTAAGGCCTCCGTGGGGGTTGATCTGATCGCTTCGCTTATATATAAGCTGGCCGATCTTTGTACCTTCTCCAGAAAGTTTCGATTGACTGCTTTGTCCAGAGCAGTCCACCAGACTACGACGCCATACATAATGCTTGGTTGGAGACCCCACCTCCTGCCCACTACCTTCTTACAGCTGTAGAGGGCATCAGCGGCTTTCTTCACCCGATAAAGAATGTTGTGTTTCCCATTCAGCCTCTTGTCAAGGTCTAGGGCTAGATATTTAGCCTGTTCTTTGATTGTTAATTGGGTTCCACCCAGCCTAGGTGGGTTGAGGGGCAGTACCGTGTCCAGGTTCCTGCTGTATATAGTGCACTCTGCATAAGGTCACAGCGTACCCTTCCTGTTCAAGCAACAGGAGTAGTTCGTAGACCACCACGTTCCAGAGGAGAGAGGAGTGTACTCCACCCTGTGGTGTACCTTTGCTGACCATTCTGGTTGAGACGGCACCAGCGAAGTTGGCTTTGACAACTCTTTGTATTAGCAGCTGTCGTACCAGTCCTATCACTGATCCTGTGACATCCAGATCAGACAGCGCCCATGGTTCAACATTGTTAAAGGCGCCCTCAGTGTCGAGAAAGGCGACTACAGTGTATTGCTTACTTTCCAGTGATCTTTCCAATGAGTGGAGTGCTGTTTCCACCGATTTGCCGTTGTTGTAGGCATGTTGGTTATCCGACAGCCTTCCTGAGATGCAGCTGTACTGGAGGTGTGCGTCTAAAATCTTCTCTAGAGTTTTTAATAGAAAAGAAGTGAGACTTATAGGCTTTAGGTCATTTGCATACGTGTGGGAGCTTTTGCCTGCCTTAGGTATGAAAATGACTTTGGCTACCTTCCACTTTCTGGGGATGTAGAAAAGGGAGAGGCAACTATTGTATATAACCACAAGCCAGGGGAGGATAATATCTGCTACCTGCTGGAGCTCAGCTGGTATGATCCCATCCGGTCCCGGAGACTTGTAGGGTTCAAAGCTCTTTATGGCCCAAAGGGCGTTGTTGTAGTTGGCCAGGTCAGGAGCATGCTCGAAGGAGGGTGTCGTCGGCTGGTTGACCCGAGGAGGTGTCATACCCGAGTCACTACTGCCTGGGAAGTATGCGCTTAGGAGAAGTTCCAGGGCTTCCTTTCTAGAGGTTGTCCAGGAGCCGTCATTACGCATCAGGTGGCTTGGATTATGCGGCACCGAGGCCAGAATATTCCTAATTCTTGAGGCTTCGGGAACCGCCCTTATATTATCGCAGTAGTCCCTCCAGGATTGTCTCTTTGCCTTCCTGGTCGCTGCTTTGAAAGATTTGAGTGCCTCCTTGTAGAGGTCCCAATCCTCTTGCAAGCGGGTATATTCAGCTTTGTTCCAGAGCTTTCTGCTCTCTCCTTAGGGAGACTATCTCTTTATTCCACCAGGGGGGTTTGGGTTTGCCTCTGGGGGTGCTAACTGCACGAGATCGAGACAGTGCTCTACTGAGGGTTTCTGTCAGGTTATTTACTAAGCTGTCTAATTCCGCTGAGTTTAGCGGATAGGTAGGGTGTCTTTTCCCTAGGTGGGGTTCAACATAGGTTCTATATTTTTGCCAGTCAGTTTTGCTGTAGTTCCTGAAAGGAGCTGGGGCACTGACGCGGTTGACTATGCTTAAGTGAATATAACGATGGTCAGAGAGGGAGTGTTCTTTTAGGAGTTTCCAGTCTCAGCTATAACCTGGCAAGAGAATTTGGAGTTGTTCTTTCAACTTTACCGCCACCTTGCTCGCATAAATTGCAGCCGCTAGACAGGACAGTTTTTGGTCTATATAAAATATATTTGAACATATTGCTCCAATAGTCGGGAAAGCTTATTCTAAAGCTTTCAACCAACACAAAATTACGAAAGGACTTAAGGTCACTGGAATATGGCCTGTGGATGAACACATATGTATACTGTTGAATTACCTGCAAAAGTTGACTCACTAAATATATCAAAAATATCCTACCTACCATAATGTTGAAGGACTTACAAATGCCTCGTAGGGTAACATCTATCCGACAGTTGCCTAAAGAGAGAAGAGAAGAGCCACCGCAGACGAACACCTTGCGGCACTGTTAGTAAGTCCCATTCCCACTTCGTCGTGGTGCCATCCGGAGACTACAGACAGGTATGGGCGAATGGTCAGTTTCCTACGGCAAAAAACAGGTTCAGTCAGTTGGGCTACGTACTAGGCCATAACCATAAAAAATCTATAAACTCAGAGACGCCCACTAGTCTCGGATTTAACTGACGGACTACATTTTAACCACCCCGCAAACATATAAAAGGACACGAGTATCGGTTCTGCACCTGGAATGTCGAACAATTAGAACATGCCCTAAACTGCTATAAAGACATCACCGCACTCCAAGAAGTGCGATGGGATGGACCGGATAAAAAGAGGATTAAAAACTGTGACATATACAACGGAAACTGCTAAAAGGAGAACACACGATCCCTATTTGGATGCGTACTTGTTGTCCGAGGTGGACTTAGGCAAAAAATCCTAAGCTTCCGGCATGTGAGCGAACTCCTCATAATAATCCGCATCAAAGCTATCTTCGGGAACGTCAGTTTGATATGCATTCACGCAATAGTCAAAGGTGACTTCTATGACCTACTAAATAGAACACACGCTCAATGTCCCAGCTATGACACAAAGATTGTTCTATGAGATTTCAACGCGAAGCTAGGTAAGGAGGATCTCTTCGCACGATAGGCCATAAGGGAACCTGGCGGTCTCCTGATTAATTATCTCCAAAATCTTGTATGCCCGAACTTTCCGAGGAGCCAATGTGGACTCGGATCATTACTTTGTTGCAGTCAAGGTACATATGCGGACATCGCGAACACTGCGGAGTAGGACCATCAAAATTTGGCGTTGTGAAGCTGCAATCGCAGGAAGTTCGCCGATCGTGTCTCCATCAGAGATGCTGCCCCTGATGTATAAGATTTCCAGCCACCACATAGGAGAAACATTTGGCATGGTGGCGAGTGCAGAAATGTACATTCAGAAAAACAGAATGCATACTCTGCCACGTTACATCGACGAACGAGAGCTGCTCGTGAGCTCTGTGAGCGTAAAAAAAGGGAAGAGCACGCGCTTTTTCGGAAAAAAGAAGAAAATTACAAGCGCGCGATCGAGGAGATGGGGGGAAAGTTTTACCCCGTAGCTGAATCACAGTCGATGCTGAGAATATGGAAAGACTATTTCTGCGGACTGTATAACGGCGAAGATGGCCAAGATGCCGCCGTCAGCCCACCCGACTTAGACGAGGTTAAGATAGCGATATCAAAATTGAAGTCTAATAAAGCTGCTGGCGCAGACGGCTTGCCTACTGAGCTATTTAAAGCGGCTGGAGATGAGTTAGTTGGGAACATGCACCAGCTCATCTGGAAGATGTCGGAAGAAAGCATGCCCGATGAATGGGCATCGTTAAGCCGGCCCATAAAAATGGAGACCACTATAACTCCACCATCAAGTGCATCGCTTGTCTGGTGGAACAGGCTAACACGCAAACGTGTCGTAGCCTCTTTCGCCAAAATCCAAAGAACGGTTTGTCGTAGCTGTACGGGGGCTTTCCGGGGGCACGCCGTGTGGTACAACTCGCACAGGAATAATGGTGGGCTTGCACAAAAAAAAGTCCTGCGACCCGTCTCTCATGGATAAGTCTTCTGACGCTTTGACACGCTTTACCCTATTGCGCTGTAGTTTCGCAGTTAAGTTTCCATGGCCTTAGGGTTACCTCTGGCTGGATGCTGAACCTGGAAGGGATAATCTTCGCATTTTCACTGATAGTTCCAGATCCGGGGGTTGGTTCGGTGCTGGGGTCTTCTTTGAGCGCAAGAACATCCGACTGCACTTCTCGATAGGAAAATATCCATCTGTCTTTCAACCAGAGATATACCCAATCATAATGGCCATGTACTATTTTGTGAAGCCCAGGTGGAAGTAAAAAAGAATATGCGTCTTCAGTGACATCCTAGCTGTACTCAAAACTGTATCCATTCCTTCAACTGGCTCCAAATAAGTGCAGGAGCTTAATGACTTCTTGAGCTGAGTCGGTAGACTAGGGCTTCTATGGGTTGCAGGCCAGTTCGGGTTCCCAGGAAATGAGATATTTGATGAACTCGCCAGAATCGGTTCAGAGGAGAGTTTCTCAGGACCTGAGAGGGTATATGGAGTATATGAGTATATGGAGGGATTATCCCGGATGCGGAGTGACTAAGCGCGTATACCCTGATGCCTGCAAGAAATCCACAGCATTTTCGATTTTGCGCGCTCAGGGTGGCGCACTCTTGGGGCCGAATTGATGTGTGTCGAATATCTCAGCTCTACATCACTCCTTTTCATTTTCCTCTGGAAAACGGGAAGCTACATATATTAATGTAAGGTGTCTGACTGGAGTCAGAAAGGAGAGAAAGGATACCCCCCTGATTGCGCCAACTATAGAGGAATAAGTCTCCTTAACATCGCCTACAAAATTTTCTCTGCCATTTTATGTGAACATCTGAAGCCTTTTGTAAATAAGCTGATAGGTCCTTATCAGTGCGGATTCAGGCCAGAGAAGTTCACTATCGACCAAATCTTCACACTACGGCAGATCCTGGAAAAAACCAATGAATTTCAAGTCGACGTTCACCACCTATTTGTCGACTTCAAAGCCGCATACGACAGTGTAATTAGAGACGAGCTATACAACGCTATGTCTACCTTTGCCATACCTGCTAAACTCATCAGACTAAGCAGGATGACTTTGGAGAATGCTCGTTGCTCCATCCGAATCGGTGAACACCTTACCTATAGTTTTGATGTCAAAAAAGGATTTAGGCAGGGCGATGCGCTGTCGTGTGATTTCTTCAACATCATATTGGAAATGATTGTGCAAAAATCACTGGCCAATACAAGAGGCACAATCTATTTCGAATCCTCGCAACTCCTTGCATACGCCGACGATATTGACATATTAAGTAGATCACAGCGAGATGTCAATGAGGCGTTTGCGAGTATTGAGTTCGAGGCGGCGAAAGTTGGTCTGGCGGTAAACGAAGGCAAAATTAAATATGTTTTATGACAAAAAAGGACGCTTACCACTGACGTCTTGGCCAGAACGTTCGTATTGGCAGTTAAAGGTTCTAGGTAGTTAAGGACTTCGTCTACCTTGGCTCCGCAGTGACCTGGAACAACGACATCAGTTCCGAAATCAAACGCAGAATCACTCTTGCTAATCACTGTTTCTTTGGGCTCAGGAGGCAATTGAGTAATAGAACCCTCTCCCGAACGACAAAGTTGACTCTATATAAGACTCTTATCATCCCGGTCCTGTTGTACGGCGCAGAAACTAGGACACTATCAAAAGCGGATGAGGAGGCCCTTGGTCGATTCGGGAGAAAGATTTTGCGCGTGATTTTCGGGCCTATAAACGCAGACGGGGGATGGAGGAAAAGAAGCAACCACGATTTTTACGGGCTGTACAGCGACATGAGCCTAGTAAGGCGTCTACGGATTCAACGCCTAAGATGGCTGGGCCATGTAGAACGAATGGGCATCACAGCTCCAGCCCGGAGAGTCTTTGAATCCAACCCCGAGGGACGAAGAAGCAGAGGACGGCCGCACTTAAGATGGCGCACACAGGTGGAAGGGGACCTCAGCCAACTGGGTGTGCGGCAATGGAAAAGGCTAGCAAAAGATCGTGCTAGTTGGAGGGGCAGGTTGGTTGAGGCCCAGGTTCACCCCGAAATGTAGCGCCCATTAAGAAGAAGAAGAAGAAGTCTGACTGGAGTACAATGGGCCAGTATTTATGTCTAAGTGCTTCTCCAATAGATAGCAGATTCCCCCGACAAAAAACAAGGACTACGAGCATAGCACCTTTTTCAAATTGATACTTATTCCTCTGTACCTTATTTAGACAACCCCTTATTATTGTCAAAAAAAGTTTCCCGAAATTCGCCGTTCAAAATCGTCAGTAAGTAAGTCCCTCTTACCTAATCATATCATAAATCGCACCAACTTCTGTGATTGCGAGAAGCTAGGCCATCCCTCATGGGCAATCTTGTCACCATAGCATACTAATGATGAGTAGAAGACAACAGCGCCATTAAAAAAAAATTTAATTCATTTTTCTGTTTTTTTTCGTATTCTGATTCATTCACACCCTCGGTATGCTACGAGGTCATTTATCATTAGCCTTGTTTTTTGAGAAGATAATCCTAAAATAAATATTGAGCGTGGAGCCACACGGAGCCGCGGTTGTAAGGGGATACATTTGACGAGATATATGGTAATATATGACATTCATTTGTCTTCTGGAAGCCTAAGGGAAGCCTTTAAATTGATTTAAATTTGCTATATGTAGGCGCACATTTAAATAAGGTGTACTATATACACTTCCTATTCCGAAAGGACTATTGCAAAACACACACAGGAATTCATTTAAACTTGTAGATCGTTCGATATGCACGTTTTAGCCACATGGTCAATAGACACACTTCACAGACAGACAAAAGTCAACTCCTGTCAAGACTCAAACTCTTGTACAGGCAATTGACTGACATACAAAACTCAGAGGTCGAGGCACTGAAGTCACTCGTTAAGATCCTCCAATTAGAACTACTGACTTTGTGCTCTTAAATTCAGCAACGATAATATGTTCCACAAATAAATATAATAATTTGGAGACAAAGTCAGAATGATATTCTGGATCTGAGGCTTCCGCGGACGTCATATAACGAACGACTAGAGCGGAGAAAATGGCGACAGCTGTCTTCCAGGAAGTGTACAAGATGAATAATAGCATTCACTCGAACCACGACCTTCCTCACCGCTTCATATTTTAGATCAGAAAATCATGGTTTAACCAGGTTCAAAGACGGCTTTACGGCAAATAAATAATGGTGCTAAGCCTGTTAATTGGATAGAGGATCTCCAGTTGATCTTCGAGTCACGGAAAAAGAAGAAAAATGCGGAGAATGACTGATTATCCAATTTGTACTTAGGCATCTTCCACCAGATGCTATGGCGGGCACACCATCCTGGAAATATATGAGTGCAGGTGGTTTGGGTCGTAGATGTTCCTTCACTACTCGCAGGAGGTGGTTGTCCAACATAGGATTCGAGAGAAACTTGACTGAATTTTCAAGTTGGTTGTAGTTCTCAGCAAATGTTCTATGCCATTATGGTGTTATATTAGAACTGCACGCACAAAGTATGAATTTGAAGTGACCATAAACAGAGGGTAGTGTGTTGGCCTCTGACACGATGACACGGGATCGAATCCCGACAACAGCCATGTCATCGAACGTATTTTTCACGGTGCTTCTCCTCAGCGGGGTACTGACAAAACCCTCCGTAGTATAATTGTCAAGAAAAGCTTCTCGAATTTCACCGCTCGGAACCGACAATAAACTGTAGGTCCCTTTCACTTATTCTGTTGGTGGCGTTACAGCCCATGAAGGACCAGAGCCAAGCTTCCCTCAATCACTAATGTTGTGTGTGATTTATTTTTCACACAGACGAAAGGGACCTACAGTTTAATGCCGGTTCCGAACGGCGTGAGTCGAGAAGCTTTTTCATGGCAAGTTTACTACGGGGGGTTTTGCCAGTACCCCGCCGAGAAGGAATGTCGCGAAATAAACATTCGATGGCGTTGGTGTTATCGGGATCCAAACTCGCTCATCGTGCGCCAGAGTCCAACACAATAACCACTGCCCCACGACGCCCTCACCCTTTCGCCTATGGGAAAATAAAATCACAAACGACATGGGTGATTGACAGAATCTCGGCTTTGGTCCTTCATGGACTGTAACGCCATACTTACATACTAATTTTTTTTGTTTTTTTAGAGACTCGCGCAGGTTCAAGATTTTTTTTTTTTTTTTTATATTCTCTTATGATGTGTTGACACACACAACCTGAACGGAGTACAGTGGTTGGGGTCGTTGATGTTCGTTCACTACTCTCTAATACTGAGAGTGTTATGTCTTCAGTATGTTTTGATCAAGAGCTGTGTTGCAATTTTTTTTCTGTGTAGGAATCGTTTTTCTCTTGACCTTCGGGTCAACAAAAAAGAAGAAATAAGCGGAGAGTGACCGATTATCCAATTTGTACTTAGGCATCTTCCACCAGATGCTATAGAGAGGTACACGATTCTGCATATTATCTGGTACATTGAAAAACGGCAAAGGTGAAACCAATCCATATGTGGCCAAAGACTCCTCTATCTTGGCAGATCTCCGGTCGATAAGTCTCCTCCAGAGTATCAGCAAGGTCTTCGATACGGTGGTCCACAGAGCCCTGTCTAAATGAGCTGAGGACAAAAACATCAGCCTGATTGACTTCGAAAAAGCCTCGGACACCGCATGGTTCGAAGGACTCCAATGCTAAGCAAACCAATGACTGATTCATGATATTGTTGCGGAAACGAACCGACGACAGTTGTATTCGAATATCGCTGTCAAAGTTTGGAATGCTCTGTGGCAGCTAAAAAGAAATGATGGTAACATTCAGCGACACTCTACTGAATGCACGGAGCATTCTAGAGACTTCTGACGTAAGGATAGCGAATATTTGAGCTCTTGGACCGAAGGCTTTATAAGCGGGAACTCTCGCCCTCGGGGGCATTCAGTATTCCGTATTCAGTATCAGTGATTCAGTATTCAGTGATCAGCCTTCCAGCGAATTAGTGGACAATTACCTAACAGTTGTAGAGAAGTGTGTACAAAACAGCTGTGTGTAAGCAATAAAGCGTTAAGTGTTTAAAAGGTTTTAATAAAGGTTTAGCGACCAGATAATTGATCTGAGGTGGGATAACAAAGTGTGAGTATCGAATAAACACGTAAACAGTTGTAGTTTATCGCAATCTAGTGGTCGGACCCTGTTCTGGACCATTCATTTCCGTAACAATATGTGAACGAAAAGAAAGTGCGTTGTAGAAATTTCCAAAATGACTTCTACTCGAACCTTTGACATTAAAAATCAATTGCAACAAGGCCAATAAGGTCAATAATTACATCAGTGATTTGACAGTTTCTCCTCACCATTCAATAGCGAACTCGGATGACTTAATTACTTACAGATCGGCTCCAACGATCGACATCATTGTTATCTTATTGCAACGTAACTTCGGAATAAATCAGAAGTTCTGTGATGACTGGAAGTTGAACACCAATTTCCAGAAATCAGAAACTACATTATTCAGAATGCCTTTGTCTAGGGCCTTTATTGAGCCGGATGCACCAGCAAATAAGAGTGTAGTCAGGCACCTCGGGATCTGGCTAGATCAGTATCAAGATGTGATCAAAATGTAGCTGCGGCTCTAGAAAGAGCCTGAGTCGCTTTCGCCCTGACAAGATAGCGGTTTCATAGCAACCAATATGATTCCAGGGTGAAGGTAATCTGCTACATTGCCTTAATCAGGTACAAGATCGCTTATATGTAGATGTCCCGTTTGGTTTAATATGCGCGCAAGCTTAATGAAAAAGATTCAGGTGCTTGAGAGGCTAAGGACCTGTCTGGGAATACACGGAGCACCAGAGTCCCAATAGTTAAAGTTCTATTCCAATGAGGTCCTATACAATAGGGCAAGGATTTCGGGGATAGACAACTTCCTAATAAGGCTCAAGGGCATTGACTTCGGTCAGTAATTTGATTAATGGGGCTTGGTACCCCAAAAATATGTATCACGAGAACGTACGGCTGAACGGCTTTGTCCCAGAGGCATTCCTCTCTTTAGATCAATGTGGGCTATAGGGTAGGGCAAGCTAAACTAGGGTTAGATTTAAAACAAAAAATTTATCTGAAGGATACATTTTATTGATAGAACGCCAACGCCAAGAGTTGTTTGCAAAATTTCGATCCTTAAATTACTATCCCCCACGTTCTAGAAGAGTTGAAGCTGATGATGACATAATAAAGTTATTGAATGACATAGACCGTTTTGAGATAAAATTTGTCGAATTCGGCTGTTCAAAAGCATGATACCGACGGATACCGTATTTGCTGCATACATGGCATCGAATAAGCTTTAAAATTAAGGACATGCATTAGCCTTATTTGGTCAATACTATACTTCAGGGAATTAAGTTAAGCGCACACTTGCTGTGATCGATCTTAATATCATCGGCGTTGGCATATGGTAAGCAAACCGTTTTGACACACTAGCGATTAAGTTTTGGCTCATATACTTCCAGTTGTGTGAAAATGTGTGATTTGGTGCCAATTTTTTTCTTCATTCGAAGAAAACGGCGGCTGAAGCTCCCGAGAGCTCCAGATATTTACGTAGATGCGGCTCTGCGTGAAACAATGTGTCGTAAGTCAAAGACGGTGATTTCGATTCTGACGACCGTCCACTTGAAGGAAGGCCAAAATCGCTGAACTGGGGATATTGCTGGATGAAGATCCATGTCAAATGCAAGCACAGTTTGCTTTAGCATTAGGAGTTACCCGTCAAGCCATTTTCGAGCGATTGTATGCAATGCGAATGATTCAATAATAAGGAACTAGGGTTGCATGTGATTTGAAGCCAAGGGACGCTGCGCGTCGTTTTGTCGCCCATGAGCAAATGCTCTTCGTCGCATCGTGACGGCTGATGAAAAATGGATTCATTACAGCGACCCAAGGAAAAGGACGTGTGATTCGGCCGAATATTTAAGCTGTGAAGGTCATGCTGTGTACCTTTTTTTATCGACTTTAATTAACACAGTCGAACCGAGCACTACACGATTAGCGCCCACAATACGAGCAGACGAACGAAAAAGTGATGCTGCAACATGACAACGCTCGGCCTCACGTTTGGCAAACTTGTTAAAACCTATCTGGAAAAGCCCAAATGAGAAGTTCTGTCTACTCGACATATTCGGCTCGGTTTAGGTTCTCCACGAGCTATAGCGTCGGATACCATACAATCTATTTTTCTAAAGTTGGCCGATACAGTCATCTTGGAGTCGTACTTAAGCATGATTAACGAACTGATAAACTAGCTAAATTCACGTTTTGACTGGATCCATTACCTTTTTCTTTAACCCCCAATGCCACGTAAGACAGGCCCACAGGTAAGCAGACGATTCACTGGTAAAACAGTCGTAATCGTTTACTTAAAAAGGTAGTTTATCCTCATGTATTTGATTCGAGTTTTTGCGATATCGTTAAGTACAGTGCAGGTGATAGTGCTTTAACTCGAATGTATTGCACAATTTATGCTTGTTGATGGAACGATGCATAAAGGTCGATAAATTACACACGCAATTAAGCACCATTGCTATGTGAGTTAACAAGCCAGAAAGCTCACACATCTGCTCAAATGTTGCTGCCGCAACAGCATACGCATACTTCGGACAATAATTCGTTTCCCATTCCACAAGCATTAAATATAGAATTCCACTTGGCCGAATTGGGCAATTCGAGCACTCACATGTCGGAGGTTACCAATTCCATAAGAGGTATGTGCAGCAACTAGAAAAAGAATCAAATGGAACGAGCTTTCAGTAAAAAGTTATCGGCTTTGGTAGTAACATGAGCCTCGGATACATGATGAGCAGGAGTACTCCTTTACGAATCGAAATGTGTAAATACTCGCAGGATTAGGTTATGTGGTTCTCTCATTTGCATCCCAACGTGGTTTGTTCTATTATTCTGATCTCTGAGTGCTACCATACACTTAACAAAATTCGTGATAATCAGTTTTGAAAATACACCAATTTTGTTTAGGTAAAAACGATGGCAAAGGGAAACATAGGCCTCGTAGGGGTAGCATCTATCCGACTGATGCTGGCCTGCTAAAAAGCGAGACGAACCACAGCAGACGAACATCTTGTATCACTGTTAGTAAGTCCCATCCCCACCTCCTCGTGGTGCCTTGGATTTCCTATGAAAATTGCAGACGGGGAAGGACAAATGGCGAACCTTCTGCGCCAAAAAAAGGATTACTCGGTTGAGCTACGGCCTAGTAAACCGTAACCGTAAAAAAAAACACAGACTCCGAAACAACCACAGGCCTCGGGTAAAACGAACCGGATTAATGTTGACGACCCTTGCAAAAAACGGAAAAAAGGACAATGATCTTCGGCTCTGTACATGGACTGTTAGGTCCCTAAACCGCCATTCAGGAATTGCGATGGAATGGGCTGGGCATAAAGTGGATGAAAAGCTGCGATATCTACTACGGCGACTGCTATAGGGAGAGAGGACAACGATTGTTCGGATGCGGATTTGTTGTTCGAGGTCGACTAAGGTAAAAAGTCCTAAGCTTTCGGCATGTGAGCGAACGCCTCATAACGATGCGTATCAAGGCTAAATTTTCTAACATTATGCGCAGTGTCCCAGCTATGACATCGAAATGAATGATCCATTTCTTAACGACGAAAACCGCAGAGAATTTCGTCTTCCTGACCTCGACGAAGTTAGGATCGCCATATGGAAACTCAAGTCGGATAAAGCTGCTGGCACAGACGGACTGTCTGCTGAGCTCTTCAAGGCAGCTTGAGATGACCTGATTAGAAGCATGCCCTAACCCATCTGTAAGAGATGGTAAGAGAAAACCATGCCCGAGGAATGGAGTCTCAGCATCGTTTGCCCGATCCACAAGAAAGAAGACCCCTCTGACTGCCGCGTTTTGTGTGAACGCCTGAAGCCTTTTGTAAATAGGTTGAGAGAGAGTTAGTTAGAGAGGGTACAGGGGGTGGGACAAAGTCGCCTGATCACTGCGGCCACGAGTGGGCCTATTGTGATGTCCCCCACTTACAGTTCACTCAAGAATCCTGAGTTTGTGATGAAACTTAGTATGCTTTTGAGTGAGCTAGCAGCGATTTCTTCTGCTTCAAGATAATACTTGCCTAAGTGACGATGACGTGTACTGACAAGGCAGTTACAGTGGCATAGTATGTGCTCTGCTGTTTCTTCGTCTTCATTACACATTCTGCAAGTGTCATCTTGTATGATGCCCATCGTCTTGAGATGTTTGTTGACTGGGCAGTGTCCAGTAAGGAAACCTGTGATTAAGCGAATCTGACTCCTCGAGAGCATGAGGAGTTGTTTCGTTCTGTTGAGAGATGTAGTTGGGAGGAACAACTTGGCTTGTCTGCTACCTTTCGTTTGTAACCAGTAGTGATCCGTCGTGTTCCTTAACCAATTGTTTATGCAGCATTTGGTGGTGCTGATGGGTATGCCGCAGAAGGGCCGTGGCATCATGAATGGTGATGCGGAGCCTTTCCTAGCTAGTAGGTCCGCCTTTTCGTTGCCTGAATGGCCGCTGTGTCCAGGTATCCAAATGAGATGAACTCTGTTTGTGCTGGCCAGCTGGTGAAGTAAATGTAGGCAGTCCCATACCAGTTTGGAGGTGACTTCATAGCTCTTTAGGGCTAGAAGTGCAGCCTTGCTATCAGAGAGAATGTAAATGTTTTTGTTAAGTATGTTTCTGTTTAAATTTTCTCTGAGGCAGAGTTCTATAGCAAATATCTCTGCTTGAAAAACGGAGTTATATCTGTCCATGCTGACGTAGATGGATGTGCCAGTATTTGCTCCGTAAACTCCAGCCCCAACTCCTTCGTTCGTTTTGGAGCCATCTGTGTACCACACATAGGATCCACGATTGAAGGGGGGTCTATCCTGTTCCCAGTTTTGTCGGTTGGGGAATGTGACCTTGTAGTTTTGGCTGAAGTTGTATCTGGGGAGACAGTTGTCTGAGAGAGATATCATTAGGATTTCATGCCTGTTTATCTCCGTAAGGATATCAGGGTGAAAGAGCCTACGGTTAGAGTCATCCTCCACGATCAATCTATGGGCGAAGACCATTGCTTCTTTCTTCAGTTGGAGGTGAAGAGGTGGCAGGTCTGTGATGACTTCTAGTGCTGCTGTGGGGGTTGTTCTCATGGCCCCGGTGATACAGATGCAAGCTAGTCTTTGCAATTTGTTGAGCTTGGCTTGCACTGTTGCTTGTTTTGTTTTGTGCCACCAGACGGGCGCAGCATATGTGAGGATTGGTCTGGTGATTGCTGTGTATAGCCAGCGGGTCATTTTGGGGTTTGTGCCCCAGTTTTTGCCAGTGAGACTTTTGCTGGTCCATAAAGAGATCCTGGCTTTCTCAATGGTTTTTGCAATGTGAGAGTTCCAAGTGAGCTTTTCGTCTAGAGTTATCCCTAGATATTTGACTTCTTTTGAGAACTCTACCGCTTCACCAAAGAGGGTAGGTTTGGTGAGTTTGTGCCTATTCCTCCTTTTGGTGAAGGCGACTATAGTGCTTTTCCTAGGGTTGACCTTTAGTGCAACCTTTGTGCACCAGTTTGCAACAAGATTTAGTGCCCGTTGGAGGAGTTCCGAAACCGTGTTTTCGAATTTGCCTCTAACCAGGATCACTATGTCGTCGGCATAGCCTTGGACATAGAAACCACTGTTGCTGAGTATGTTAATCAGTTCATTTACCACGATGGACCACAAGAGAGGTGAGAGAACCCCACCTTGAGGGCATCCTTTCGCGGCATTAACACTGATTTTATCATTGCCTAGTGAGGTGTTTATTTTCCTATTACTAAGCATGTGTTGGATCCAATTGCATGTGGTGTTATCCACCCCTGTGCTGAGGATGCAACGTTTTATTTGGGTGTAGTCGGTGTTGTCGAAAGCACCCTCAATATCAAGAAAGCAACCTATCGCAATTTCTTTGTCGCTCAGGGATTTGTTGATCCGGGCTGTTAGCTCCTGAAGAGCATGCGTGGTCGATTTCCCAGGCTGGTAGGCATATTGGTTTTTGTGAAGTGGTGATCTTTTCAGGGCACCGTTCCTGATATGCCTATCCAGAATTTTTTCCATTGTTTTTAGGAAAAAAGAGGTAAGGCTTATCGGTCTGTAGGACTTAGGTAGGTCTGTGGGTCTACGGCCTACTTTGGGAATGAATTTTACCTTTACCTCTGTCCAGCTTGTTGGTATGTATCCCCATGCATAGCTGGTTCTAAAGATGTTGATCAGCATGGGGCTAATTATCGCACTTCCTTTCTGAAGGAGGGCTGGGAAGATGCCATCCTCCCCCGGGGATTTGTACGGGTCAAAAGAGTTAATGGCCCATTTTATGCTTCCCTCGTGGAAAATTTTTTGTGCTCTCTTCCATACCTCCCTGTTGGGTCTAGTTGCCCTGATCTGCGGAGGTATGTTAGAGAGATTAGAGGGAATGATTGTGGAGTCTGGGAAGTGCGTACTGGTTAGAATTTTCAGTACTTCTGTACCATTCTCCGCGTAAGTGCCATCTGCTCTCCTCAACAGTCCAATTTGGTTAGTGTGCTCTTTGGCGAGAACTCTGTGGATGCGAGCGCTGCTCTGTATGTCTGATAGACTACTGCAGAACTTTTTCCATGAGTCTCTTTTGGCTCTTCTAATCTCTTGGTTGTAGTTGGTGAGTGAGGCACGGTACTGTGTCCAGTCACCAGTCCGTTTAGCTCTGTTGAACAGTTTTCTGGTCAGTGCTCTTAGCTTGGCCAGATTGCTGTTCCACCACGGAGTGGTACGATTGCCTGAATTAACTTTCTCTGGGCAAGCGTTGTGAAAGGCAGATAAGATGGTAGCATTGAGGCTGTCACAGCTGAGTTCGAGGCTGTCTATGTCTCTGATGCTATTGGGACAGTTTCCGATCGATTGTGCGATTTCCAGGCTATATGTGTCCCAGTCTGTCGCTCTCGGTTGTCTGTATGTTCTGGTAATTCTATCTCCTACTTTTATGTCAAAACAGATCTGTCGATGATCTGACATCGATGTTTCTGTTGAGACATGCCAGTTTTGGATAGAGTTGCCTATGAACGGTGTGGTTAGGGTGAGGTCTAGTACCTCTTCTCTAATTCTATTCATAAAGGTGGGACTATTTCCGCGGTTTATGATATTGAGGTTGTTCTTGCAAATAAATTCTAACAAGTACTCACCTCTTTTGTTAATGCCCGAGCTTCCCCATGCTGTGTGGTGGGCGTTTGCGTCACAGCATATGATGATCTGTGAGCCTCTTCTTCCACAGTAGTCTAGGAGATCCTGCAGTGGTGTAAAGCTGAGATCGGTGGAGTCGCCCGGTAGGTAGGCTGAGCAAACTACGACATCTGACCTACCTTCCGCAGTGGATAGCTGAATAATGGCAGCTGCCAGGTCCTTATTCGTATATTCTGAAATGAGAATGGCTTTAATGGTGTTATTAATCATTATGCAAGCCCTAGGTCGTCCATCATTTGTGGAGTCGTAGAGCAGCTCACCTGATATTCCTTTGATCTGGTCTTTGACCGTATAGGGTTCCTGGATAAAGGCTATATCAAAGTGCTCCTTATTAAATCTATGGCTCAGTACCGCAGACGCGGCCTTTGCATGCTGTAGATTTATTTGGATGCACTTTAATCCCGACATGGTGGATTAAGCGAGATACTGGCAGGGCCGCCAGTGTTAGTGACTGGTACAACCATAGGGCTGACCCCTGAAGTCCTGGTTGCCCGAGTAGTTTCTTCAGGCAGCCTTGACGTTTGGGGTACTTTCGTTGCCTCTGTGGTTGATTCACTATCACCAGATGCAGTAGTTGTTGCTCTCTGGCTTGGCTTATGCACGCCGAGTTCCTCACTTTCTTTCCTGGGCATGGCCAGTGTACTTTGGGCATCGCACTTCGGATGGGCTTGTGCCCTGTCCTTGGTTTTGTTGTCCGCAGTTATCTTTGCCTGCTTGGGAATTCCCTTGATCCTGATTAGGATCTGGGAGAAGTTGAGGAACAGTTTAAACCTTTGCTTCACGATGGCGTCTTTGGATGTCTCATCAATGGCAAAGGTTACTTGGTCCCCACCGCTTTTTTCCTTGGCGATCCTGAGGACTCTCCATCCTTTAGTGCTAATGTTCGCATTTTGCTTCATTATGCGCATAAGGAAGGTGTCCTTGGTTAGGTCATCGGCTTCGGGGACGAAAGTTACGCAGGTGTATAACTTGGGGATGTCATTGCCCTGAGTTGCACACAGATCTGCGTTTTTCCATGGCTTAATCTTCTTTATCGACGACATGAGCCAATTTTTGGTCTCTGTATCGTGACAGGTGATAGATAGCCATCCGTTTCTGGCTGAGGTGGCCTCGAATCTGAGGGCAGGACAATTCTTATCTGCCTTGTCCATTTCCTCTAGCAGGCTCTTCCTCACTAACTTTATTTGTTGATCAGTTAGGGTCTCTTGCGGGTGTAGCGAGTGCATGATAGCGACTTTGCACCGAGCAATAGCATCTCGATAAGATGGCTCGGGTGCTTCCGTACGCTCTCGTGCACCTCCACTAGTTCCTTTAGTGGGTTTAGTTTTGGCTTCACCAGCGGATCCAGGGCGATCATTTAGTTTACCGGCACATGAGCTACTTGGTGTCTCTGTGTGTGGTCGACTCTTCTTCGAAGTGTTCTCCACGAGGGAGTTGTCGTTTGATCGGTTGCGTTTGGGATTTGGCAAGTCTGGGTTTTTGTTAGCTTCCCTTTCCGCAAGCACGAGAGCATATCTTGCTTTTTCTTTTCACCTCGCCTCTTCGGGCTCTATTCCCTCCCGGATTAGTGCGGCGATTCGTCGCCTTTGGGCCCCGGTGAAATAGTCATATTTCTGCCGAGGTTTTTTGGCGTCGCTGACCACAGCAACCTCCGTGCTTGGACCATTTGGTGCCTGAGCAGTTTGATTGTCCGTCTTATTAGACAGGAGCGTGGTAGCAGGATTTGGAGATGGTACTGTGTCTTCTGTCTCCATTTTGTGTACTGGTGAGCGGAGGAGGTATTCTTCCTCCGACTCCGTTAGTGTTCTGTTTTCTGTAGTGTTATGTTTTTGTTTTTGTTTTTGTTGTTTGTGCATAGATTGGACCCACGAGTATGGCGAGAATTGTTGGTCAACATCTACAGAGCTCCCATGTAGATGCAAGGCTAATTACTATGTGAGGGCGCCTGGTATCACATAGGGATCGTACGTTAGCGATGCACATTTTTGTATTCCCTGCACCATTCAGTCCTCGGCACGTATTCCAAACCACCTTGACTTGGGAATGTAATTGCTCTTGGTCCGCGGGGGTACAATGACCCCTACCACATTACGTGGCCTTCCCCTATCCGCCACCTGGGGACGCGCCGGGTCGCCTGAGAAGCTCGAGTTTACCCGGTAAATAGGTTGATAGGTCCTTTCAGTATTGATTCAGGCCAGAGAAGTCCAACGTCGACAAAATGTTCACATTACGGCAGATCCTAGAAAAAAACCAATTAATTTCCGGTCGACACTGACGCCTGAAGCCTTTTGTAAATAGGTTAATAGGTCCTTATCAGTATTGATTCAGGCCAGGGAAGTCCAACATCGACAAAATGTTCACATTACGGCAGATCCTGGAAAAAAACCAATGAATTTCCGGTCGACACTGACTGTCGACTTTAAAGCCGCATACGACAGTATAGTTAGAGATGACCTATACAATGCCTTGTCAACCTTTAACATCCCTACTAAACTCGTCAGACTATGCAGTATGACCTTGGTAATTGCCAGCTGCTCCATCCGAATCGGTGGGGACCTGACCGATAGGCAGGGCGATGCGGTGTCGTGAGATTTCTTCAGCATCATATTAGAAATAATTGTGCAAAAATCACTGGCCACCATATATTTCAAATGCTCACAGCTCCTCGCATACGCGGATGACATAGACATAATGGGAAGAACACAGCGAGATGTCAATGAGGCGTTTGCGAGTATGGAGGCGGCGAAAAATGATTTGGCAGTAAACCAGGTCACAACTAAACATATGCTATTATATAAAAGGAGGCTCACCATCGACGTCTTGGGCAGTACATTTTTTTTGGCAGATATAAGTTTGAGGTAGTTTAGGACTTCATCTACCTTGGCTTCGCAGTGACCTGGAACATAGACATCAGTTCCAAAATCAAACGCAGAATCACTCTTGCCAAACGCTCTATCTTTGGGCTCAGGAGGCAATTGAGTAATAGAGCCCTCTCCCGAACGTCTACAGATTCAACGTCTAAGTTGGCTAGGCCATGTAGAGCGAATGGACGCCACAGCTCCAGCCCGGAGAGTCTTTGAATCCAAACAAGAGGGACGAAGAAACAAGGGACGGTCGCACTTAAAATGGCGTACACAGGTGGAAGGGGACCTCAGCCCACTCAGGGTATGTCGCACTCAGGGTATGCGACAATGAAAACGGCTAGCGAAATATCGTGCTAGTTGGAGCGGCTTGTTGGCTGAGGCCCAGATACGTTATGTGAAGCAAAAACATACCGAAGTATTTGGGAAGTGTAAGGTGAGAGTGCTGAAAACCTACGACGGTGTAAAGGGTGCATCTCCATCCGCTTGGCCAATCGCTGGAAAAGTTAATGAAATTTTACAGCTAGAGGAGCAGGAACGGCCCGCAAACTGTCAAGTGATAATGAAGGTAGTAAACATTAATCAAATGTCAGTTTGTACTGTTTGAAATCATTCAAACAGAGCAGGCTACTCCAGCAAGCTTGATATATAGGTGCCACATAGGTGATACATAGATTCAGCTAAGAATTCAGTTTGTTCAGCTTAATGTCCCTTGTCTTCTCTAAACCCGAAAAGAAGGGACTCCCAAGGAACGCATATCTTTTTCGGGCCAGTGCCGGACATTCGCACAGTAGGGTCCGAAGGGTTTTTACTTCCTCTTCGTCCCTGCAAAAGTCGTTGTAGAGCTGGCCTAGTCTAGCTGCATGATAAGATATCATGCAGTGCGCAGTAAGGGCACCGACTACCAGTCGTATATTCCTTCTACTAAAATTTAGCAGACTTTCCGTCTTCTTCTTGTCATAGACGGGCCATGTTAACCTTGTCGTGGTGTATGTGTCTAACTGATACCATCACTTGTTGGCTTTTTCTAGTAGTCCCGCCTCCATTTCTCTGAATAGTGTGGTATGTGGCATTTGAGCTTCAGTTTTGATCTGCGTGAAGTCTGCGCCTGATCCCAATCTAGCCAGTTCGTTCGCCATCTCATTTCTGGGGATATTCACATGCCCTGGTACCCAGCGCCTTGGCGCAGTAAGCTAGTGTGTTGGACTCTGACGCCGATCCCGATGAATGTTTATTTCGCGGCGTCCCTCCTCGGCGGGGTACGGACAAAACCCCCCGTAGTAGAACTTGCCTTGAAAAAGCTTCTCGCACGTCGTGCGGAATCGGCATTAAACAGTAGGTCTCTTTCACCCGTGTGAAAAATAAATCACACACAACATGGGTGATTGAACTGAAGCTTGGCTCTGGTCCCTTCATGGGCTGTAACGCCACCAAAATATCCAATATCTCTTCTAATCTCTCTTTACAGAGTTTATTCCTGTTGCTTGTAGAGATTTAATGGCTGCCTGGCTGTCAACATATATTTCGATTCTTTTCCCTGAGAGATTCTCCCTGAGAATCAGATCCACAGCTTCTTTAATTGCTTAGATCTCAACCTGGAAGACCTATAGCCATCACAAGTCTGTAGGAGTGATATGTTTCCCGAGGTTCAGAATAGACTCCGGCTCCTGTACCGGTATCCATACACCAATAAGTACGGTAAAGCACATGATAAAGCTTCAAACCATAGAGAGGACCAATCTCCAATGGAATGAGAGCAATATCGGCTTTATCACCAAACAATTGTGGCCTAAGTTAAACTTAGGACGAACCAGGGACCTTTTGGCAACCAAAAGGGCAACCTTAAGCACCCTAGTGGGGGTCATTACAGGTCACTGCACCATTGGAAAACACGCCGCCAGACTGGGGCTACCCTACAATGACTTCTGTCGCGGGTGCATGGACGAGGAGGAGGAGGAATCAATACACCATCTCCTCTGCTCATGTCCCTCTTTTGCGAATCGCAGGAGGATTTACCTCGGCGCGCCCTTCTTCGACAATCTGAGTGAGCTAGCAAACCAAAAAATAGCTCAACTCCACCGCTTTATTAGAAGCACCGGTTGGTTCCCGGGTAGCGGATCAGGGTAACCTGATCCAGGTGGTATCACAATGGGCCGGTTTCGGCCTAAGTGTGGCTTACGCCTACCACGTCAACCTAACCTAACCTAACCGGTATCCATTTTGGATCCGTCGATATAGATTACCATTTCCTTTCCCGTGCTTACCATACCACTGGCCCATTCATCCCTGGAGTGAATCCTGATAGGGAATCTCCTCTCGCAGCAAGAAAATGGGGTGGTATAGTCTGTTTCGGTTGTGGACCTCAAGATAGCCCATCGATCCAGAATTGATGGGTGGCCATGAGGACACCTTTTCCAAAGACTGGATTCCTGCATATGTCTATATGTCTAGTGGTGGAAGGTGCAGCATCGCTTCAAGCGCTGCCGTTGGTCTGGATTTCATACGTCCCGTCGGCCACCGCCAGACAACCAGCCCTCTGAATCCTTGTTAGACTTTGTAGGTTGCATTTCTTTCCAAGTGCTTTCCACCGGACAGTTGTTCCATAGACTAAAATAGGTCTATCCAGCGCAGTGTATAACCAGTATATCACCTTTGGTTTATGTCTTTCCAAAAGCTACTCTACACGAATACAGTGGTACGTAAGCTTTTCTGATTCTTTCATTTATGCTGTTTTCCCAGTTAAGCTTGGAATCTAAGAATTTGCCAAGATATTTAGCGGACTTCTTCGGAATCAGATCGATACCATGTGCTTAACTTGGCCGGTTGAATGAAGCAGCTAAAAAAGAATGATCAAAATTGGCCAATAGTTGTGCTCTCAGATCATATTGCCGGTACTTGACTGGGAAGTCCGGACCTGACTACCACTTGCTTCAGTCTTAGCAAGACTCTCTTGAGATGTTAAAAAGTTGGCTGGCCGAACAACTGCTGCGAAGAAGTCGATAATTAAATTGGCTTTCAATAAATAGAGTTGTTTGTTCAAAAATTTATAGAAAAAATCAAGATGAAAGAAAGAAAAGGTTTTAGGTGGGTATCTCTTCCAAATCTTTTGAATATTAAAGCACCTAGATGCTTTTCTCATCGTACTTCCCAAATTACCTTTCATGCTCTTAAAAATGTGCACGATTTTCCTATCTAACGTCGGCGGGAGGGAGTCAGAGTATTTTATAAAGTACGTCTTTTTATAGCTTGAAAACAAGGACAAATGTCTCGCGATACCAGGTCGAAACGTGACATAAATTTGTTAGGGGATCAACCTTAGAGCACTCCTCCACGGGAAGCAGTACAAAGTTCGAGTGTTGATTTCTAATTTATGCAAAATTTGTTTTCTTATCACAACACTTACCCTTAATACCTTCGTTTCAGAGCAGCCAAGAAGGGGAGGCTGGCATTTTTAAAATAACAACCTTAATCCGTATTTTATTTGGACACGACATTTGGAATTTTTCAGGAAAACATTCAAAGCTTACCTACAGAGTACAGAGTACAGAGTAATATGCGTTGCTGAACTCAAGTCCTTAAAAGGAAACAAAATGAGTAATTGTTCTCTAGAATGAATATATTATACCTCGACGTATAACTTTGATTGATTATAAATCCAATGCGAATCGTCGGAAGCGGATAAATAAATCATTGTAAAGAAAAACAAATGTTCGTCGGTGAAGCTCGAGTGGACGGAGTCATTATTCCTCTACGTTCAATGGGGCAAGAAAAAACCAAATAAATAAAGACCATAACGGCCTCGAAAAAAGTTTAACTACAAACAGAAAGATGTATCTGCATATATTAACTGAGGCAGGAACAGCCATTCTGGAGGTCCGTACAATCAATGCAGATTGCTGTGACTCGTTGGCCCACAATTTGATCAGTCTTGGTATGAGATGTGCGTCTTCGAAAAATGGCTCCAAACAGGAAAGGAGGAAAAGAAAAATGAACGAATCGAAACCGGAAGGGGAGAAAAAGTTGGAAATTGACACTGACCAGGCATCAGTTAACATGTAGTTCGTAAATACAGGAACCCACGGCCACTTCCGGTGCGCACTTCTGATTAGTGAGCCCATGTTGACTTGGAAGTTGATTTCCCATTTCTATCATGCACTGAATGCAATGTGCTTGGTCTACCTAACCGGTGTTAAGTACAGTCTTTGGCAGTTTCAATAATGGAATCGTAAGTCAGGCAGTAGTAGCAGTCGGCGATCTTTAATATTTGCTTAGTAAGCCCAAGGTAACTATACCTTTTGAAGAAGTCCCTAAAGTCCCTAAAAAATCATGTTTTAAATTGTTCTTCGTTTTTGTCCCCCAAAAAAGTTGTAAAAAGGCTAAAACCGTGGATTTATAATCAGTTATTATACAAAGTAAAAGCGAAGAACAAGTAAGAGTCACATGTACATCCAATATCCAAATGATTGCAATCTTCAGAGAAGATATAAAAAGTTATGTTTCGAGGTTAAAAAAGAAATCCCAAAATGCCGCCATGCCTTTTACCCTTCTCGGTTTACTACATCTAAAGGAAATTTAAAGAATGAATTGCGTATTGTAAACAACATTCCCGGTAAATCATCCCTAACCAAAAAAAAAAACAGCTGTTATCCATATAAACCAGTGTGAAGTGTTTGATAAACTTGTCATTGCTAATGAATTTAATTACTACTTCACCAATGTAGCGAAAAACGTACTTTCATCTCCGTTTCTATCCACGTGTGATCGATGTAGGTCTGAGTCCATTTCTGTTGATCAGCGTCAAAGAAATAGTTTTGTTTTCAAGCAAATAACGTCTTGTGAAGTCGAAGTCATTGGCACCCTAAAAAATTCTAACTCTTGTGGGGTGGATTGCATTACCAGTTCCGCACTAAAGAAAATTGCATGTTTTGTGTCAGATGTCTTGACATTTATTTTCAATAACTGCATACTTGAAGGCGTCTCCCCGGAAACCCTCAAATGTGCAGACGTTATACCGCTGCTCAAAAAAGGTACTGCTACAGAAATCTACCAACTACAGTCCAATTTCACTTCTTCCTGTCCTTAGTAAGCTGTTTGAAAAACTAATAAAAAATAGAATAGTACGTTTTCTCAATTCGATGCACTTTTACAATTTTTCTCCCAAGTAATGTCAGACCTTGATCAAAAAAAGCATACTACAGGGCTATTTATCGATAAAGCAGGCTTTCGTGGCTTTATGTTTGAGTGGCTTAAGTCTTATCTTAAAAATCGTTCACAAAGAGTGAAATTAGACGAGACTAGGAGTCAAGTCATGTTTTACAATATAGGTGTACCACAGGGTTCCGTATTGGGACCAATCTTGTTCTTAGTCTATAGTAACTCCCTATTCCAACTTGACTTTAAAGGTAAACCAACTGCTTTTGCTGACGACGTAGGTTTTCCTTATGGTTGTAATAGTCCATTAGACCTGATCTCATACATAAATTGGGACCTTAGTTTACTGAGAAACTGGTTCGCTGAACACAACCTGGTAATAAGTAAAAAAACTAAAATATTGTACTTAAGCTTATCCGCATCTAATTTCAATGCGAATGTTTATTATCATGCACCGGAATGCCAGAGATATGTTCTGTCTTGCTGTATTTGTACACCCATTCAGTCTGATCCCCCTTTCTGTTCTGTTATTAGCTATAGCGATATGTATGTATGTATGTTGGCATTACAGTCCATGAAGGACCTAGGCCGAGCTTCTCTCAATCACCCATGTTGTGTGTGATTTCATTTTCCCATAGGTGAAAGGGACCTACAGTTCATTGCCGGTTCCGAACGGCGAATTTCGAGAAGCTTTTCATGACAATTTTACTACAGGGGCTTTTGTCAGAACCCCGCTGAGGAGAAACACCGTGAAAAACACGTTCGATGACATGGCTGTGTCGGGATTCGATCCCGAGTCATCGGCGTCAGAGGCCAACACACTACCCACTGCGCCACGGTAAGGAGAACTAAGACTTAAGCAATCGCTGGTCTGTTATTAGCACTCCAAACTCACGAGGAAAAGAGTCCAAAATCGGAGTTGTGGCATTCCGATTTTAATTTGTTATAAATTGTAGCTCGCACTTTTATGAATTATTATTGTTACGCCGTGAAAACCCAGACATTCCAGCGTGCGGTCACTTTAAGATATCACACTCCTTCTCCATGTTTTCCAAAAATGTAGTAAACGCCACGCGAACTCATAAACTGACCTTACCACCACACCATACAATCGTACACGGAAACGAAAGTTCGAGATAAGCCAACTTTGGTCAATCTTGTTTTTATTATTTTTATTGCCTGTCGGTCATGCGAGTAGGGAGATACACAGGGACGACTCATAAAAATTGGCAACTTTCAAAAGGAGGGTGATTTTAGAGCAGAGTTTTGTAGCATAAAGGGATACTTGTGTGGAACGGACCATACCATAATGTGGTACACCCTTGTGGTTATTAACGAGGCGAAGCTAAATGGGTGCTAAATTTTTCGTGGCGAAAAAATATCTTTTTTGTCAGGACGACTATTATGAAAAGTATCCATGGCGTGGTAAGTAACTTTTGCTAACCTTGAAGCGTAAACTACCTTCTTCTTCTTCTTTTTCGACATCCCAGCTCCTGGCGAGCCTGGATTTTCTTCAAAAAGCTACTCCAACCGACACGCTCTTTTGTCCGCAGTCTCCAGTGCTGGAGGGGGCTTAAGGTCTCCTTCCACCTGCGTGCACCACCTTAAATTTGGCTGTTCCCGACCGCGTCTTCCAACAGACATGGATTCAAAGTCTCTTCGGGCCGAAGCTGTGTTCTTGGGCTCTACATGACCCAGCCGCCTTAGGAGTTTGATCCGTAGAGGCCGTGCTACGATTATGTTTATGTACAGCCTGCACTCTGTTAAGTCTTCTCCTCCATTCCCCATTCATGCACATCGGGCCAAAAATTTTACGCAAAATTAAGGTCTCCTCATCAGCTTTTGATAAGGTCCATGACACTGCACCATAAAGCAGGACCAGGATGATAAGGGTCTTGTATATGGTCACCTTGGTTTCCGATTGAGGGCTCTGCTTCCCAGTTGCCTCCGGAGTCCAAAGAAACAATGGTTGGCAAGAGTTATTCTGCGTTTGATTTCGGGACTGGTGTCATTGCTGCATGCACTCTAGCCTATGGTTGGTGTCTTTTTTCGATTACAGCAATATGCGTTTCGCCTTAGCATATAAATGTCTCATTGACATTTCGCTGAGTTCGCCAAATTATGTCATGTCAATGTCGTCGGCAAATGCATGCAGTTGTACGGACTTAAAAAAGGTCGTGCCCTCGAATTGACCAGTCAATTTTTCACGATCCTTTCAAGGAAGATAATGAAAGTCGATAGTGTGTTACCCTATCTACAACCTTTCTTGATATTCAGGGTCTCGGTTAAGTCGCTTTCGACCCTGATGGAACAGCGATAATACTCCATTGTCATCCTGCACATTCCGACAAGTTTGGCAGAGATGTCAGAACTAGGCATGGCGATATATAAATCGTCTTACGCGGCCTTAAAGTCGACAACACCAACACCTCCCATCCAAGTGTTTCAAAGAGAACACCTGACAGCTTTGGTGTCGATCTTCATCCACCAGTTGCAAAATTTCTCCGAGTTGCGACGAGGTGCATCTTTGACACAGAAATTTCCGAAACGGAATCGAGCAACCCACTCTTGGATCTGTCGTTCACTCTCGACGTTCTGAGGGCTTGCCATCACAGCTCTTCAAGGCTGGCGGCAATGTTCTGGTAGGGAGCGTGCACCAGATCATCAGTAGAATTTGGCAAGAGGAAAGAATGCCCGACGACTCGAATATCAGCTCTGTTTACCCCATTCACAAAAAGGCGATCCTATCTCTTGTAAGAACTATAGAGGTACATCCTGCTCCCTGCCGCATACAAGATCCTCCAGCGTATTGTGTGAACGTATAAAGCCCTTTTGTACCGCACTACGGCAAGGAGATGCGCCGCCGTGTGACTTTTTCAATTTGATGCTAGCGGGCAGATGCCAACACGGAAGGCACTATCTTTTACAAGTCCGTCCAGCTGTTAGGATACGCAGATTATATTGATATCATTGCGCGGCCTCAGCGTGAAGTTGTATAAGCTTTTACAGGCGAAACGAGTTGGTCCGGTCCGGTATAAGGACCAAGTAATTGCGGATCTAAGACAAATTGATCTCTTCCGTCAAGGATGGAAGGTAGCTATAGCTGAGGCCCAGATCCGCCCTGGATTGCTGGCCTGATCATCAAGTATAGGGGCTTTGACAGTTGATAGCGGCCATACTGTTAAAGCCAAGTCTGTTAAATTTACTGTCGTTTATTTAGTCTACTTTGCCAAATCATCGGGCGCGCTTTGCCCATTTTACGGTCGCCAAGATCGTCCAACCGAGAGAACTATTCGCAGTGTGGTGGTTTGTGTCCACTGGTTCAGTAAACGATAAATTAACACCCGTAGGTCGAAGAAAAGCAAGATCTGCCGAAAACAGCTGAAGATAGACGACCATAGAAAACGACGTGTGTTCGCTGAATGCCTTCTGGAGCAGTTGCGTCAACAAACAAAATTGTCGAATTTGGGACGATACCAATTTACATGAGATCCGAGATCGTCCAATGCATCTCCAAAAGTCACTGTTTGGTGTGGATTGTGAGCTGGCGGCGTCATCGTTCCATTTTTCTTTGAGAACGACATTGGCCAGGCCATCACCGTCAACGGCGGGCGCTATCGGTCGATGATAACCAATTTTTTGCCTAAATCGGATGATATGGTTTCAACAGAACGGCGCTACGTGCCACCCAGCTCACACCACATTTGAAATTTTGCACGAGCGATTCGGGGGCATGGTCATCTCACGTGAAGGTGATGTGAACGGGCCATCGAGACCGTGCGAATTGACCCCGTCAGGCTTTTTGTTGTCGAGTTTTCAGAAGTCGCAGGTCTATGCGAATAAGCCACGAACGCCAGTGACCCTCAAAGCCAACATAACCCATTATATTCCATATATAATGGCATCTCAGATAGGCAGGGCTCAATGAAAGTAAACACTGAACGAGTACCATTAGAAATATATGATGATCCGAAATATGTTTCCACTCGGTTTCTCGGCGCTACCTACGACTAGTCTCAATGTCCAATGCCCAACAAAGCATTGCAATTATCCCTCATTTCACAAGATTGTTTACATCTCGAAGGCAATTAACAATCCGGTAATTGACCACAACACATACAACAAAATAAGAAAAGGAACCATCTGGTCACAATAAGCTTACCCTTATCTACCGAAATTGGAAGAGAAAGCAATTTCCACGAACCATCAACCAAAGTCGTGTCCTTCCACTCATTTGCCCAACTAGCCGTTATTGCTTGCACAGTCTCCAAGCCTTATGGACACTTGTCTTATGAAGAAAAAAATCAAATAATGTCGCATTTAGTAAATGATTTTGTTTCTGGGGAGTCCTTGTTGACTTTCGCTCTGTGGGCAAACAATGAGGATGAGGAGTAGAGCACTCTTGTATTTGCACAGTTCTCTACTCTGTGTGGAGCCGTATGAGTGCAACTTATCCTGTTTCATTGTCAGATCTCTGGTATGAGCTTTGTTGTTTGACACGAGTTGAGGGAACAACATTTTGCGGATGTGGATTGTTATTTTTCCTCGTGCCATTCCTTCTCTAAAATGCAATACATGGGGCGTGTGACGTACAAGGAGTAAGACAAGATGAAGAGTTCATAAGGAACGAACTCAAAATCCTTGTGAAATGTCGATTGAAGTTTGAGTTTTAAGGTTATACTCGACAAGCTCCTTAATCCTGTCTATATGCTTGACGAATGTCAGCACCCTGCTCTTTCATTCACTGGCTTTAACGAGGCGCTTGAACAAGAGCTCAGTGTTGTTTTAGAAGAAGGTACCGAGGTGTGTTAGACATTTCTCTTCGCTTGATAGAAGAAGTCGTTGGTAGGTAAACGTAATTTAGGGCTCAAACATGAACACTGAGAGCCTCACTTTTTGCTTGATTAATGCTAGAGTGTGGGGTTTCCAGTGAAGCTTATAAGCTAGAATGTTGGCTGGGTGATACAATTTTTTGGGTTATTGTGAAAAGTGCCAGTACTCCTATCTTGGAGGAGTACTTAATAAGTATAGGTATATCAAGGTCACTTAGCGTCCCAGCATGGAAATTGCCATGTTATCCGTGTAAGCTTACTTTCAAGTAATATTAATCTTCTTCTTCCTGTCGGTCCTCTGGTCCTTCGTCCCTTAGGGTTGGTTTCAAAGACTCTCCGGGCTGGAACTGTGGTGTCCATTTTCTCTGCATGTCCTAGCCATCTTAGGCGTTGAATCCGTAGACGGCTGACTAGAATTATGTTGCTGTACAGCCCGTAAAGCTCGTGGTTAAATCTCTTCCTCCACGTCTACGTTTACAGGACCGAAAATCACAAGTTAAGCCTTTCTCTCGCAACGACCTCCTCATCCGATTTTGATAGAGTCCTCTTTGTCGTTCGGGAGAGGGCTCTATTACTCAATTGCCTACTGAGCCCAAAGAAACAGCGATTGGCAAGAGTGATTCCGCGTTTGATTTTGAAACAGGCGTCGTTGTTCCAGGTCAATGCGGAGCCAACGTAGAAGAAGTCATTAACTACCTCAAACTTATGTCTGCCAATATGTACAAACACTCTGGCCAAGACGTCGCTGGCGAGCGTCCTGATAACAACATATGTTTAGTTTCACCGTCATTTACTGCCAAAGCAATTATGGCCGCCTCCTCCTCAATACTCGTAAACGGCTCATTGACAACTCACTGTGCTCTTCCGATTGTGTCAATGTCATCCGCGTATGCGAGGAGTTGCCAGGATTTGAAATAAAGTGTAACTCTTGTGTTGGCCTGTGATTTGGGCACAATCATTTCTAATACGATGTTGAAGAAATCACCCGACAGCGCATGGTTCTGCCTATATCCTATCGGTCACCGATCCGGATGTCTTATGACTTTAGCAGGGATGTCAAAAGTAGACATCGCGTTCTAAGCTCGTCTCTAATTACGCTGTTGCCACTACCTATTTGTCGTAAGTCGTATGTCATCAAATAGGCGGTGGCTGTCGATTTTAATTTCATTGGTGTTTCCCAGGATCTGCCGTAGTGCGACGATTTGGTCGATTGTGGACTTCTCTGGTCTGAAGCCGCACTGGTAATGACCTATCAGCTAATGTACAAACGGCTTCATGCGTTCACATAAAACGGCAGAGAAAGTTTTGAAGGCGATGTTGAGCCTGCTCTGTAGTTGGCGCAGTCAAAGGGGTCTCCTTTCTTGTGGATCGGGCAAACGATGCTGAGACTCTATTCCTCGGCCATGCTTTCCTCTGAGCATTTATTACAGATGAGCTGGTGCATGATCCTAACCAGGTTATCTCTAGCTGTTTTGAAGCGCTCAGCAGGTAGCCCGTCTGCGCCAGGAGCTTTACACGACTTGAGTTTCGATTTGGCGATCTCGACTTCGTCGAGGTCAGGGTGACGGAATTCTCTGCGATCTGCGTCATGAAGAAATGCACCATTTTACCTGACAGCGGTATATTGATTAACATTGCCGTTATATAGTCTGCAGAAGTGGTTTTTCCATATTCTCAGCATCGACTACGATTCTACTACAAGGCGTCCGTTCTCACCCCCGCAGGGTTCTGTCCTGACTTTATAACCTTGGCATGTAACAGCTCTCTGAATCCCCAATCGCGCTTCTCCTGAGAAGCTTATGCTCTTCCCTTCTTCTTAGCTCGTAGAGCTCACGAGCGACTCTTGTTCTTCTATGCAGCGAGGCTTTATATGCTTCGATGTGCACTCGTCATCGAATCGAGAGTTTCTTCGTGGTGGAGCCTGGAAGCTCAAAACTTCAGATGCGGTGCTTTTCAGAGCTTGCTTGCAAAGGTTCCACTGTTGTTCTATTGTCTGCGTGGAGGGTTGAGGTATATAAGAGAGCTTTATAGAAGTAGATCTCCGACGATGTAACTTTGCATTCTTACTCTACTCCGCTGCGTGGTTTCTACAAAGTAGTGGTCCGAGTCGATGTTAGCTCCTCGGAAAATTCGAACATCAAGAATAGTGGACAAGTGTCTGGCGTCGATCGCGATGGGATCAGTCTGGCGACCGCCAGGTGTCTTTGTGTATATTGAGGTGCGGAAAGTGCTTAATGGCTAGAAGGGGATTTTGAACCCGTCAATAAGCCTGTATCCTTTATCGGATGTGGTGCCGCAAGAGACCCTAACGGACGAACAGATGAAGTTAGTGAGGAAGAGCCTGTTAGTGGAAATGGACAAGGCAGACAAAGATTGTCCTGCACTCCGATTCGAGGCCACCTCAGCCAGAAATGGATGGCTTTCCATCACCTGTCACGACATAGAAACAAAAAATTGGCTCATGTCGTCGATAGAGAAGATCAAGCCATGGAAGAACGCAGATTTGTGTGCAACTCAGGGTAATGACATACCCAAGTTATACACCTGCGTAACATTCGTCCCCGAAGCCGATGACCTTACCAAGGACACCTTCCTTGTGCGCATAATGAGGCAGAATGCGAACATTAGCACAAAAGGATGGAGAGTCCTCAGGATTGCTAAGGAAAAAAGCGGTGGGGATCAAGTAACCTTTGCCATCGATGAGGCTTCTAAAGACGCCATTGTGAAGCAAAGGTTTAAACTATTCCTCAACTTCTCCCAGATCCTTATTAGGATCAAGGGAGTTCCCAAGCAGGCAAAGGTAACTGCGGACAACAAAACTAAGGACAGGGCACTAGCCCATCCGAAGTGCGATGCCCAAGGTATACCGGCCATGCCTAAGAAAGCGAGTGAGGAACTCGGCGCGCATAAGCCAAACCAGAGAGCAACAACCATTGCATCTGCCGTTGGTGCACCAACCATAGAAACAACGAAAGTACCCCAAACGTCAGGGCTACCTGAAGAAACTACTCGGGCAGCCAAGACTTCAGGGGTCAGTCCTATGGTTGGGACAATTACTAACACTGGCAGCCCTGCCAGTACCTCACTGAATCCATCATGTCGGGATTAAGGTGCATCCAAGTAAATCTACAGCATGCAAAGGCCGCGTCCGCGGTACTGAGCCATAGATTTAACAAGGAGCACCTCGATATAGCCTTTATCCAGGAACCGTACACCATTAAAGACCAGATCAAAGGACTATCAGGTGAGCTGCTCTACGACTCCACAAATGAAGGACGACCTAGAGCCTGCTTAATGTTCAATAACAATATTAAAGCCATTCCCATTCCAAAATTCACGAATAAGGACATGGCAGCTGCCATCATCCAGCTATCCACTGCGGAAGGTAGGTCAGAAGCTGTAATCTGCTCAGCCTACCTTGCGGGCGACTCCACGGACCTGGGCTTCACACCACTGCAGGATCTTCTCGACCACTTTGGAAGAAGAGGCTCACACACCATCATATGCTGTGATGCAAACGCACACCACACAGCATGGGGAAGCTCGGACATCAACAAAAGAGGTGAGTACCTATTTGAATTCATATTTAGGAACAACCTCAATATCATAAACCGTGGAAATAATCCCACCTTTATGAATAGAATTAGAGAAGAGGTATTAGACCTCACCCTAACTACCCCGTTCATAGGTAACTCGATTCAAAACTGGCATGTCTCAACAGAAACATCGATGTCAGACCATCGACAGATCTGTTTTGACATAAAAGCGGGAGATAGAATTACTAGAATATATAGACAACCGAGAGCGACAGACTGGGACACTTATAGCCTAGAAATCGCACAAACGATCGGAAACTGTCCAAACAGCATCAGAGACATAGACAGCCTCGAACTCTGCTGCGACAGTCTCAATGCTACCATCTTATCTGCTTTTCACAACGCTTGCCCGGAGAAAGTTAAGCCAGGCAACCGTACCACTCCGTGGTGGAACAACAATCTGGCCAAGCTAAGAGCACTGACCAGAAAACTGTTCAACAGGGCTAAACGGACTGGTGACTGGACGCAGTATCGTGCCTCACTCACCAACTACAACCAAGAGATTAGAAGAGCCAAAAGAGACTCATGGAAAAAGTTCTGCAGCAGTCTTTCAGACATTCAGAGCAGCGCTCGCATCCACAGAGTTCTCGCTAAAGAGCACACTAACCAAATTGGTTTGTTGAGGAGAGCAGATGGCACCTACGCGGAAAATGGTACGGAAGTACTCAAAATTCTGACCAGTACGCACTTCCCGGACTCTAACATCATTCCCTCTGATCTCTCTAACATACCTCCGCAGATCAGGGCAGCTAGACCAAACAGGGAGGATTGGAAGAGAGCACGAACGATATTTCACGAGGGAAGCATAAAATGGGCCATCAATTCTTTTGACCCATACAAATCCCCGGGGGAGGATGGCATCTTCCCAGCACTTCTTCAGAAGGGGAGTGCGCAAATTAGCCCCATGCTCATTAACATCTTTAGAACCAGCTATGCATGGGGACACATACCAACAAGCTGGACAGAGGTAAAGGTAAAATTCATTCCCAAAGTAGGCCGTAGACCCACAGACCTGCCTAAGTCCTACAGACCGATAAGCCTTACCTCTTTCTTCCTAAAAACAATGGAAAAAATCTTGGATAGGCATATCAGGGACGGTGCCCTGAGAAGATCACCACTTCACAAAAACCAATATGCCTACCAGCCTGGGAAATCGACCACGCATGCTCTTCAGGAACTAACGGCCCGGATTAATAAATCCCTGAGCGACAAAGAAATTGCGATAGGTTGCTTTCTCGATATTGAGGGTGCCTTCGATAACACCGAATACACCCAAATAAAACGTTGCATCCTCAGCACAGGGGTGGACAACACCACATGCAATTGGATCCAACATATGCTTAGCAACAGGAAAATAAACACCTCGCTAGGCAATGACAAAATCAGCGTTAACGCCGCGAAAGGATGCCCTCAAGGCGGGGTTCTCTCACCACTCCTGTGGTCCATCGTGGTCAACGAACTGATAAGCATACTCAGCAACAATGGCTTCTATGTCCAAGGCTACGCTGACGACATAGTGATCCTGATCAGAGGCAAATTCGAAGACACAGTCTCGGAACTCCTCCAACGGGCACTAAACCTTGTTGCTAACTGGTGCATAAAGGTTGCACTAAATGTAAATCCTAGAAAAAGCACCATAGTCGCCTTCACCAAAAGAAGGAACAGGCACAAACTTACTAAGCCTACCCTCTTTGGTGAAGAGATAGAGTTCTCAAAAGAAGTCAAATATCTAGGGATAACTCTAGACGAAAAGCTCACTTGGAACTCTCACATTACAAAGACCATTGAGAAAGCCAGGATCTCCTTATGGACCAGCAAAAGTCTCACTGGCAAATACTGGGGCACAAACCCCAAAATGTCCCGCTGGCTATATACAGCAATCACCAGACCAATCCTTACATATGCTGCGCCCAAAACAAAACAAGTATCAGTGCAAGCCAAGCTCAACAAATTGCAAAGACTAGCTTGCATCTGTACCACTGGGGCCATGAGAACAACCCCCACAGCAGCACTAGAAGTCATCACAGACCTGCCACCTCTTCATCTCCAACTGAAGAAAGAAGCAATGGTCTTCGCCCACAGGACGATCATGGAGGATGACTCTAACCGTAGGCTCTTTCACCCTGACATCCTTACAGAAATAAACAGGCATGAAATCCTAAATATATCTCTTACAGACAACTGTCTCCCCAGATATAACTTCAGCCAAAACTACAAGGTCACATTCCCTAACCGACAAAACTGGGAACAGGATAGACCCTCCTTCAACCGTGGATCCTACGTGTGGTACACAGATGGCTCCAAAACGGACGAAGGCGTTGGGGCTGGAGTATACGGAGCAAATACAGGCACATGCATTTACGTCAGCATGGACAGTTATAACTCCGTTTTTCAAGCAGAGATATTTGCTATAGAACTCTGCCTCAGAGAAAATATAAACAGAAATATACTTAACAAAAACATTTATATTCTCTCTGACAGCAAAGCTGCACTTCAAGCCCTAAAGAGCTTTGAAATAACCTCCAAGCTGGTATGGGACTGCCTACAGCTACTTCATCAGCTGGCCAGTACAAACAGAGTTCATCTCATTTGGATACCTGGACACAGCGGCCATACAGGCAACGAAAAGGCGGACCTACTAGCAAGGAAAGGCTCTGCATCACCATTTATGATGCCACGGCCTTTCTGCGGCATACCTACTAGCACCACCAAATGCTGCATAAAAAATTGGTTAAGGAACACGACGGATCACTACTGGTCACAAACGAAAGGTAGCAGACAAGCCAAGCTGTTCCTCCCAACTACATCCCTCAAAAGAACGAAACAACTTCTCATGCTTTCGAGGAGTCAGATTCGTTTAATCACAGGTTTCCTTACTGGACACTGCCCAGTTAATAAACACCTCAAAACAATGGGCATCATACAAGATGATACTTGCCGTATGTGTAATGAAGACGAAGAAACAGCAGAGCACATACTATGCCACTGTAACTGCCTGGTCAGTACACGTCTTCGTCACCTAGGCAAGCATTATCTTGAAGCAGATGAAATTGCTGCCAGTTCACTCAAAAGCATACTAAGCTTTATTACGAACTCAGGTTTTCTGAGTGAACTGTAAGTGGGGGACATCACAATAGGCCCAATCGTGGCCGCAGTGATCAGGCGACTCTGTCCCACCCCCCAAGCCCTATCTATCTATCTATCTAGGGTGTATTTGCCGATGACCCGTTCAAAGATGCTTTCCTGGCCCAGCTTAGCAATGAACTCTCCTAGTATAATGTTGATGTTCTAGCTGGGATATTGGGCACACGTTCAATCTAGGAGATCATACAACTGATCCTTGAAGCAGTCTCCTTGTCCTTCGTGGGGCCGTGGACAAAGATAAGGCTGATGTTAGAAAATTTAGCCTTGATCAGATCGTTTTGTGGCGTTCGCTCATATGCCGAAAGCTTTTTGCCTTAGTCCGCCTCGAACAGGACCGCTTTATACCCGGTCCATTCCATCACACTTCCCGGATGGCGGTCTATTCATGGACCTAACATTCCACGTACAGAGCCGAAGATCATTATCCTTTTTTCGTTTTTTGCAACATTAGTCCGATCCGTTTTATCCGTTGAGGGGTTTTCCGGTTACAGTTTGCTAGACCATAGCCCAACCGACATTAATCCTGTTTAGTGGCGCAGGATGCTCGCCATTCGTTCTCTTCCGTTAGTAATTTCCATCCTCAGGAAATTTCCAAGGTGTATGGCTGCAGAGGCTCTTACTCGCACCCATGAATACAGGCTACTTCTTCGAGGCCCTTTTTAGTCATTAAATTCCGTGCTCCAGTGAGCACCATAGTGAGGATAGAATGTCCCAGCGCATTTTCGGTGAACAAAAACCGTTATGAATATTTTTTGTTAACTGTTTACAGCCCAAGAAGGACCGGAGCCAAGCTTCAGTCAATCATCCACGTTATGTGTGATTGACTTTCACACAAGTCAAAGGTACCTGCCGTTTAGTGCCGATTCCGAACGCAGTACCCCGTCGATGGATGTAGCAATCTTGAGAAAAACAATATGGCAAGCAAGTAGCATGATAGGCAGATATGTTTTGACCTTTGGCATTAAGGACGAAGCTACGTTCGTTTCCATCCACACATTTAGTGAACATTGGGGGAATTACAGTCAACCACGTATACTGAAGCTGGAATGATTCCATCCAGATCTGAAGAACAGTTCAGAGTCTACCTGCTGGGAAGAGACTTCAAAAAGGTAACAGATTGTACAGCAACCACCAAAGAATAAGCCGACGATCATTCCGCGAGTGGATAGGTGGTGGCCTAAGCTAGAGGATTTCACATTCGAGATCGTGCATCAACCGGTAAGAAAAGCAGCTTATGTGGACGCTTTAAGTCGGCAACCGGCGAACGAGAGGAAGACGATGGAAGAAGCATCGTTTTTCGTGCTTAATCTACACATCATGGATGACGATTGGTTAGCGGCTATGTAGTGGTAGGATACTAAGTTGAGAATTTTGGTACGTGAAGCTGTTTGGTTCCCAGGGTTGCGGAGCTTCATCCGGGAATACATCAGGGCCCGCGTGGACTACACATACTCCAAAAGGAAGGGCGGGATGACTGAAGGAGCGTAAACCGGGTACCATTACCGTTCGACTGCGTCCATTTCGATCGCCTTGGATCGTTTACTCGAGGGAACGGAGGGTCCAGATATGTACTAGCGATGGTTGACAATTTCACGAAATATTTCACAGTATTGCGAGCGGTAAAGACTGCAAACGTGCTGATATTTTGGTGTACCGAGACGAATGGTCACCAATCGTGGGACAATCCTTACGTCCGACATGTTTGGGCAGTATTGCGAAAGCAACATAAGAACGGCCGTGAGGATTCCTCGAGCGAATGACCTGATGAATCGCTGTAATAGGACCATCCTTTCGGCACTAAAATGTGCACAATCTGCTAGTATGGACTGGGCGAGTCAGCTGCGAACGATTCAGTGGGGGTTGAATACTCCGAGGAACTCCACAACAAGAACAATTCCACACGAGCTAATGGTTGCGTATCCACCGATCAAGGCTAAATTTTTTAACATCAGCCTAATCTGTGTCTACGATCTCCTAGACAAAACGTATGCCCAATGTCCAAGCTATGCTAAGCTCGGTAAGGAAAGCATCTTTGAACGAGTCATCAGCAAACATAGCCTACATGACACCACAGCCAATAACAGACCTAGGCTGATTGATCTTGCTACGGGCGGAAACCTCCTTCTAGCCAGTATGCACTTCCCGCACCTGGCACCTGGGGGTCGCCATATGAATCAATCACTGACTAGATTAATCACGTCGCGATCGACGTCAGACACTCCTCCACTATTCTTGATGTTCGAACTTTTCGAGGAGCTAACATCTTGTAGTAGCCAAGATGCGCATACGTAAGAATACAAAGCTATGACATCGGAAAGCTACTTTCACCTCAACATTCGCTGTCAATAGAACAGCAGTGGAACCTTTCCAAATAAGCCCTGAAAAGCTCTGCATCTGAAGTTTTGGGCTTCAAGGCTTCATCAAGAAGAAACACTTGAATCGACGATGAGTGCAGGAGGATTCACACAGCGTAGCAGGATGCATATAAAGCCTCGCTGCATAGAAGAACAGGAGCAGTTCGCGAGCTCTATGGTTTAAAAAGAACGGAAGAGCATGAGCTTCTCAGGAGAAGAAGGAAGAGCATAAGAAGCGCGCAATTGAGGATTTGGAGAGTTGTTCCTGAAGACGTGACGTTCGAAAGTTTTTTCAACAGATAAAGCAAACACGTCAAGTTTATAAAACCAGAACGGAGGCCTACAGAGATGAGAACGGACACCTAGTAGCAGAATCGCAGTCGATGCTGGGAATATGGAAACACCAATTCTACAGACTGTATAACGGCGATGTTTGCCAATATGCCGCTGTCAGGGAGAATCATCCATTTTTTAACGACGAAGACCGCAGAGAATTCCGTCCCCCTGGCCTCGACGAAGTTAAGATCGCCATATCAAAACTCAAGTCGAATAAAGCTCCTGGCGCAGGCGAACTATCAGCAGAGCTCTACAAGGCATCTGGGGATGACCTGGTTAGGAGCATGCACCAGCTCATCCGCAAAACATGGTCAGAGGAAAACATGCCTGAGGAAGGGAGTCTCAGCATAGTATGCTCGATCCACAAGAAAGGAGGCCCCTCTGATTGCGCCAACTACAGTGGAATAGGTCTTCTTAACATCGCCAAGAAAATCTTCCCTGCCGTTTTGTGTGAACGGTTGAAGCCTTTTGTAAATAAGCTGAGAGGTGCGAAATCATGCCAGGGAAGTCCAAAATTGACCAAATCTTCACACTCACTACAAATTTGTCGACTTCAAGGCCGCATACGACAGCGTAATTAGAGACGAGCTATAAAACGCGTGGCGCAGTGGTTAGTGTGTTGGACACTGGCGCACGATCAGCGAGTTCGGATCCCGATAACACCAACGCCATCGAATGTTTATTTTGCGGCGTCCTTCCTCGACGGGGTACTGGCAGAACCCCGCGTAGTATACTTGCCAAGAAAAAGCTTCTCGTCTCAAGGCCTTCGGAATCGGCATTAAATTGTACGTCCCTTTCACCTGTGTCAAAAAAAAAAAAAATCACACACAACATGGGTGATTAAGAGAGGCTTGGCTCTGGCCTTTCATGAGTTGTAACGCCACCAAAGCAAGCATACAACGCTATGTCTATCCTTAACATCCCTGCTAAACTCATCAGACTATGAAGGATGGGTTTGGAGAATGCGCCAATGCGGTAGTTAAGGACTTTGTCTAGCTTGGCTCCGCAGTGACCTGGAACAACGACATCAGTTCCGAATTCAAACACAGAACCACTCCTGCCAATCGCAATTTCTTTGGGCTCAGGAGGCAACTGAGTAACAAAGCCCACTCCCGAACTACAAAGTTGACTCTATACATATGACACCATTATCATCACGGTCTTGCTGTGTGACGCAGAATCATGGACAATACCAGAAGGGGATAAGCAGACCCTTGATCGTTTCGAAAGAAAGATTTTGCGCGTGATTGCCGGGCCTATAAACGCAGACGGGGGATGGAGGAAAAGACTCAACCACGAACTTTACGAGCTGTACAGCGACACGAGGAGGCCCAGGGTCAAGCGACCTTGAGGACGCTGATCGTGAGGACACGTACGATGATGGGATGGCCGAACTGTTTCATCGCAAGGCGAGCGGTATACAAGCCGGCTGCAGAGACTGTGTAGGATCATTCATTGTAGAGAAGTAGCCGAATAAAGTACCAATCCGACGGTAAACGATGCTTTTCTCATCAGTGGTTTCGATTTGCTAGGTTGTCGTTCCACTCGGTCGCATTGTATGTATAATAACAAGTTAATTGCATACATTATGAAAACCTAGTTTTCACTTTCACTCTGTTTTTTTCAAAGTGCGAATTTTCTCTCCCATATACTGTATGGTGTGTGTCGCCCTGATATCCTTACCGAAATAAACAGGCATGAAATCCTAAAGATACCACTTACAGACAACTGTCTCCCCAGATTCAACTTCAGCCAAAACTACAAGGTCACATTCCCCATCCGACAAAACTGGGAACAGGATAGACCCTCTTTCAATCGTGGATCCTACGTATGGTACACAGATGGCTCCAAAACGGACGAAGGCGTTGGGGCTGGATTATACGGAGCGAATACAGGCACATGCATCTACGTCAGCATGGACAGATATAACTCCGTTTTTCAAGCAGAGATATTTGCTATAGGACTCAGCCTCAGAGAAAATATAAACAGAAATATACTTAACAAAAAAATGTACATTCTCTCTGACAGCAAGGCTGCACTTCTAGCCCTAGAGAGCTTTGAAATCACCTCCAAACTGGTATGGGACTGCTTACAGCTACTTCACCAGCTGGCGAGTACAAACAGAGTTCATCTCATTTGGATACCTGGACACAGCGGCCATACGGCAACGAAAAGGCGGACCTACTAGCAAGGAGAGGCTCTGCATCACCATTTATGATGCCACGGCCTTTCTGCGGCATACCCATTAGCACGATTGGTTAAGGAACACGACGGATCACTACTGGTTACAAACGAAAGGTAGCAGACAAGTCAAGCTGTTCCTCCCACCTACATCCCTCAAGAGAATGAAACAACTTCTCCTGCTTTCGAGGAGTCAGATTCGTTTAATCACAGGTTTCCTTACTGGACACTGCCCACAATGGGCATCATACAAGATGACACTTGCCGAATGTGTAATGAGGACGAAGAAACAGCAGAGCACATACTATGCCACTGTAACTGCCTGGTCAGTACACGTCATCGTCACTTAGGCAAGTATTATCTTGAGGCAGAAGAAATCGCTGCTAGCTCACTCAAAGGCATACTAGGTTTAATCACGAACTCAGGTTTTCTGAGTGAACTGTAAGTGGGGGACATCACAATAGGCCCAAACGTGGCCGCTCTGATCAGGCGACTCTGTCCCACCTCCTTATCCTATCTATTTATTTATATAGTGTATTATATATCATCGTCAATATAACCAAGATCCGAATGAATCAATCAACATTTACCATCTGCTCTTCCATTAACGACAACTTTCATTCCGCTCGAACACTACTTGATCAAAGTAGCCCTGATAAGAGTCCCTTTGATTGTGGGATTCTGATTACAGTCCCTCGCCGTGCCGTCGTTCATGTTTCACTCGAGTAGCTTGATCTCTTCTGGCATGTCAAAAGGTGGAAATATAATAGTACCCTCCCTCCCCTTATGCTCGCCAGGCAATCAACATTCTTTTCAATTTCCTGTGGGGAAACACCGTCAGTGCTTAATGACCTATTCTCATGCAAGTAGGTATATTTGGGTAGAATGGATCTAACGACTATCCAAGGTAAAGTTATCTGAAATCTATTTAGTGGTATTAAGAGGATAATAAGGTGTTCAGTTCATTGGAGAAGATTGTTAATTGGAGTGTTAGAGGCGGGTTATCTGAGTCATTGGATGTCTATTGTCGGGATGGAAATTGGAATGTTAACAAACAGTGAGTCAATATTTACACAGACGACCCCACGCGTCCTTGTAAAGAAAGTCAGGTTTCTAGTCATTGTATTCATACATGTTTGATTTTTGTATTCAACAGAAGCGCTTTTGCCCCTGTTTGTCTGGATATCTTCGTTTGGTTCGCATATGAATACTCAGCACACCTAAACGAACAACGAGTCTAAATGGACACTTGCAGCACATTACCACATTTCGGCACTTAACACCTTTTCTTTTTAGCGGTAACATCTTGCATTTTGGCAAGATAAAGGCTGACTACCATCTGTACCACATACAATGGCTCGCCATGCACTACATGCGATATGAAATTATTTTCTTTCGTTTTGTAAGAGGACCCCGTAAAGGAGGACTGTAATGATCAGGGTCTTATGTAGTGCCACCTTGGTTTTCCGAGAGAGAGCTCTAGTTATCAATTGCGTCTTGAGCCTAAAGAAACAGCGGTTGGCAAGAGTGATTCTGCGTTTTATCTCAGCGCTGGTGTTGTTGTCGCCGGTCATCAGTGAGCCGAGGTAGACGGATTCCTTGACCACTTCAAAGTTATATCTGCCATCGTGTTGCCCGTCTCTTTTTGATGCAAGCAGATATTTGGTTTTACCCGCATTAACCCTTACCCGCATCTACCTCAATGCTTACAAAGGCCTCATTGACATCTCGCTGTGTCCGTCAAATCACATCAATGTCGTTGGCGTACGCAAGAAATTGCGTAGACTTCGAATAAACCGTACCAGCGACTTCAAATAAACCGGCCAGCGAATTTTGCACGATCTTTTCAAGCACCATGTTGAAAAAGTTGCATGACAGCGCGTCACCTTGTCTAAATCCTTTTTTAACATCAATGTTCTCGGTTTGTTCATTACCTACCTTAATGAAGCAGCGAAAGTTCTCCATTGTCATCCTGCACAATCGGACGAGTTTGGCAGGGATGTTAAAATTGGACATGGCTTTGTATAGCTCGTCTCTATACACGCTGTCATACGCGGCCTTGAAACAGACGAAAAGGTGATGAGTGTCCATTCCTGGGTCTTCTCCAAGACTGCCGTAGCGTAAATATTTGGTCTATTGTGGATTGCTTTTTCTTCTTTTGGTGGCGTTACAGCCCATGAAGGACCAGAGCCAAGATTCTCTCAATCACCTATGTTGCGTGTGATTTATTTTTCACATAGGTGAGATGGACTTACAGTTTTACTGCCGTTTCCGAACGGCGGGAGTCGAGAAGCTTTTTCAAGGCAAGTTATACTACGGGGGGTCTTGCCAGTATCCCGCCGAGGAACGCCGTGAAATAAACATTCGAAGGCGATGGTGTTATGGGGATCCGATCTCGCTCTTCGTGCGTCCAACACACTCACCATTGCGCCACGGCGCCCGGTTATTGTGGATTGACCTGGCCTGAAACCACACTGATAAGAGCGGATCTGCCGATACGGCAGAGAAGATCTTATATGCGATGTTAAGGAGACTTTCTTATGGACCGGGCATACGATGCTGAGATTCCATCCTGTCTGTCATCGTCGTTCTACCGTCCGCAGAAGTGGTCTTGCCAAATCCTCAGCAACGACTGTGATTCCACTATCAGTTCTCCATTTTCATCTCAACAGATCTCCGCTCTGCCTTTGTAGCCATGACATGTTCGCTCTATCCTATTGTAAAACTTCCGGCCGTCATTCCTGCGGAAGCACCTCTCCATCTCCTCGCTCCCACGCTTTCCGTATTCTCTTTTCTTTCGCTTCTTTCTGAGAAGTGTGTGTTCCTCTCTTCTCTTCTGCTCATAGATTTCGCGAGGGGGTCTCGTACGTCATTGCAGCGTGGCTATATATGCCTCTTGTTTTGCTGCATAGGCTTGTTCGCATTGTTCATCGAATCAGGGGCTTCTAGGTGGTGGCGGTTTGAAACCCAGCACCTCTGAGGCAGAATCTCTGACAGTGCTCTCGCGATGCGCCCATTCCTGCTCTATTGTTTGCGCTGCTGTGGGCGGATTTTGAGAGAGCTTGATGAAGACATGATCGGCAAAGATTCTGACAGTCTTTTGCGATTGTAACTTTCCGACGCCAAGCTTACATAGCCTACTCGACTCCTAAGCATTTTTGGTATCCTCATTCGTACCTTGGATACATGACGGGATCTATGAAGTCCACACCAACGGCGGCCCTTGAAGTCATGCTGAACCTCCCACCCCTGGACTTGTACTGCGAGAGCGCCGCAACCAGAACTGCGCTAAGATTACAGGAATCGGGTCTCTGGAAAAGGAGTCCTCACGGACATGCATCAGTCTTGGATCGATGGGCCATCTCGAGATTCAGAACCGTAACGGACTATGTCACCCGACTTCCTTCCTGGGAGAGGAGATTCTCTATTAGAATTCCCTCCAGGGAGGAATGGACCGGTGATTTGGTACGCACGGAAAGTGAACTGGCACTCTACACCGACGGATCCAAAATGGATGTTGGCACAGGTGCCGGAGTCTACTTTGAGTCTCGGGATATGCATCGCTCCTACAGGCTCGATGATGGATGCAGTGTCTTCCAAGCTGAGGTCTTCGCTATCAAGCAGGCGGCGGACCTGATCAGCAAAGAGAATATTACAGGAAAAAGGATCAGCACCTATGTTGACAGCCAGGCAGCCATTAAGGCTCTGCAGGCAGCATGGATAAGATCCAAACTCGTCAAACTCTGCAAAGAGAAGTTAGAAGAGATATCCAATGTAAATGAGGCGACCCTTTGCTGGGTACCTGGTCACATGAGTATCTCCGGAAACGAGAGGGCGGACGAGTTGGCTAGGGTGGGATCAGGTGCTAACATTGCGCAGATCTCAGCTGAGGCCAAAGCACCACTCAGTGCGCTCTACAGGGAGATACAGACGGAGCTATTGGTGAAAGCCAATAAGCGCTGGTGTCGCTTAGATACATGCGCAACGGCGAAATCGACATGGCCCGTCTATGATAAGAAAAGAACGAAAAATCTGCTGAAGTTTAATCGTGGGAACATTCGACTGGCAGTCGGTGCCCTCACCGGGCACTGCGTGCTATCCTATTATGCAGCTCGACTAGGCCAGCCCTACAATGACTTCTGCAGAAGCTGCAGGGACGAAGAGGAAATTGAGTCCGTTCGTCACCTGCTGTGCGAATGCCCGGTGCTAGCCCAAAAAAGGAATATTTTCCTGGGAAGATACTTCCTTTCGGGACTAGAAGAGGTAGGTAATATCGGGCTGAACAGAATACTGGGATTTTTATCCTCGTCTGGTTGGTTCAGCTCGACGGTAAATGAATAGGTATCAACGGGTTAAAAAAAACAGGTGGGCACAATGGACTCAACGTAGTCTGCGTGAGCCTTGACTTTACGTCAATAGGGCACTCATATACCTAACCTAATCTTGGATACAACAAGGTACTAGTCCGAGTCATTGTTGGCTCCTCGAAAGGTTCGTACGTCGAAAATGCTGGAGGAGTGCCTGGCGTCGATCGCATGTGATCAATCTGGTTGGTGTTCGATTGATAAGAAGACCGCCAGGTACCCTTGTGGATGTTGGGATGGGGGAATCGTGTGCTTGCTATGAACAAGGAGGTTACGCCCCGTTAGGAAATCGATTAGCCTAAGTCCGTTGTCGGATGGGGTGTTATGGAGGCTATGATTTCCTATTGTCGATCTATATATGTCTTATCTGCCCAGCTTTGCGTTGAAATTTCCTTGTACGATTTTGGTGTAATAACTGGGGCATTGGGCGTATGTTCGTTCTAGGAGATCATAAAAGTCATCCTTGAGTCGATCTTCTTTTTCTTCCGTGAGGGCGTGCACGCATATCAGGGTGATATTCCCCAGTGATGCGGATTGTTTTGAGACGAAAGCTTAAGACTTTTTGTCTAAGTCTCCCGCCAATAACGAATCCGCACCCAAATAAGTGTTTCTTGGTTTCCTTGTAGCAATTACGGTAATAGATATCACAGTTTTTCATCCGCTTTTTTGCCTGGTCCATCCCATTGCACTTCTTAGAGCGCGGTAGTGTCTGCATTGCAGCAGTCGAGGGTTTCTTTGAAATTGATTGCCCGCATCTGGCCTGTTGAGGGACCTCACATTCAAGGTGCAGACTCGTATATCCTTATTGCGTTTGCAGGGGTCGTCAATGTGTGTCAAATTGGATTGAGCAGGGATGGTATTTGATGTGTTAGACACGATTAGCTTCTTTGCTCTGTTTGCTCGCTCCCTCCCTCTCCAGTATTAGCATCCCATACTGACAAATTTCTATGTTTTGCACGTCCTTGTAGGCCAGCATCAATTTTTCGTGCCTTGACGCTCATCGTGTGCTCGCCTTCAACCATGTGGGGTTTCCAGCCTCAGTCCTTTGGCTTGCCTTCACTTTTTTATCGACTGCTTCCTCGACCCTGTGTCTTCTCTTGAAGGCTACTTAGTTCGCAGCTATTTCTACGTCTACCTCATTAAGGATTTCATTTCCAATCACCGCTGAATATTGTAGATCCCATTGCCTGACCACGCGGAACACTAACGAGAGCCCCGCCCCATCAATCTCTACTTATGTCTCATAGCAACCTAGAGTAATAACCTTGTTCTTGTCCTGTGGCTCAATTGTAGGATTTTGGTTGAGCTCCCAATTGTAGAGTTCTTCCCTAGGGACTTCTAAGGAGCTCATTGCTCAGCGGCAATAGAACTTAAGGTAGTGGTCAACAACTCGTAGTGTTGGTCCAATTTGCAACTAAAGCATTCAATACATGCCGTTAGATTAGGACTGCAATATAATAACTATTGCAATAGGTGTCATGGTGAGGAAGAGGAAGAAGCTCCATCCTATCTCCTATGTAATTGCCCTTCCCTAGCCTCCTCATAAAGACGATTTGTGGAAGAATACTTCTTTGATGATCCATTAGTTAATGGATCTATGCGAAACTATGATCAGCAAACTATCGAATTTCATCGAGTAGTCGCACAATAGATATATCTTGGTCTAAGTGATCCCCACCGCTTTTAGGAGGGAAGCAGCCACCTAACCAACCAACCACCTAAAGCATTCAATTATCAAATAATTCTGCAATGAGATTTAATCGCAAGGGGAATTTCAACTAATAGGATGCGATTTAGATAGAGTGATAGGGTCCTATCAGCCTAGTGTCGTTCCAATTGAAAACAATGGAACAACTGATAGAGCTCTATATTAGGGGTAGATTGGTATCTAGCAGTGGTCTGCATCCTAATTAATATGCATACCGAAAAGAACGATATATTGTGAAAGCGCTATATCACTTAGTGGTGCGTGTTGATAATAGTTTCAGGCGCTAGGTGATAGTGATTTGCGCCTTCAACGATATTGAGGGAGCTTTTGACAATACTGGCTATGACTCGATCACCACTACTTAAGGTAGTAGTGCACAGGTGTAGATCATCAGACTAATCACTTGATTAGAGCGATGCTAAATAGCCGTATTATTCCGGCGACATCTGGACAGGCCTCGGTGACAGTATCGGCGGCTAAGGGGTGTCCATAAGGAGGAGTCCTTTCACAATTTCTCAGGTCGATAGTTATCGACGACCTACTCTGCAAGCTAACCAATCTCGGCTGCGATGTCATCGGATATGCCGATGAGTGCAAGCTACTTGCGCTTCAATTCATTTTTGGCTGGTGTGGCAGAGAAGGTTTATAAATTAACCCAATTAAGGCAGTCTTAGTTCCGTTTACAAAGAGGAGAATGTTGCAGCTCTGCTCCGTCTTTCTAAATTTTACAAACATAGGATTTTCAGAAGATGATAAGTATCTACATAGGTATTGACCTTTGATCACAGACTTAACTGGAACTCCAACATTAAAAACAAAGGCCCTAGGTGGTACAACGATGGCTCCAAGATTGTTTCTGGCATTGGCGCCGGCATCCTACAAATAAATCCGAAGATTTCGAAGGCCCTAGGAAAGAGCTTAGGAGGAGGAACCACCAATATACCCTCTGATAGTCAAGCAGCGTTTAAAGCACTGATATCGTACTGCACGAACTCTGAAACCGCTAAGGAATGCCTAGTGCCCTACGGGACCTTGCTTAAAGAAATAAGGTCAAACTCTGGTGGGTGTCAGGGCAAAAAAAGGCAACAAGGGTAATGAAATTGCTGATTACTTCGCTAAGAAAGGTTCCAGCGAAAGGTACATAGATTCCGAACTTTTCTGCGGTATTTCCAAGTCTAAGATGAACTTCCTGTTAGACAAGAGGAAAAATTGGCAACACCTGTCCTCTCGAAACGGCTTCCGAGGACTTCGCCATTCGAAAAGATTTACATATACGACCCCTGAATATACCTGAACTTAATAGAGTTCACGGGACACTGTGGTCTGAGGTATCGTCTCAATAAAATTAACCTCTCATCTGAAACTGAGTGTCGACTCGGTCTTGACGACGAAGAAACTGCAGGCTACGTACTATGAGTGTGCTGCTCTTAGCAATCAATGAAATTATAACTCTTGAGTGGATCATCTCAGCTCAGAAACATTCTCAACTTCATTAAGGAAGTAGAGAAGCACCTCGTCCAATCGGCTAGCAAGCACATTTATACACGTCGCAGTGTCTCATGCTATTTGTAAGCACGAGATCCTTATACAAATAATGAAAGCGATTCCCATTCCGATCCAATAACGTTTTCTCCAACATAGCTTTGCTCTTCAATTCTTTATCACCTAAACCAAAATCAAAATAGATGTCACCAATCTTAGACACGAAGTGCAAGCACTTCAGTTTCAGTTTACTTTATTCCTGTGAAGACTGCCTTAGTCCTCAATATGCTACGAATAACAGACCATCATATCGACTTCACTACAGGTTGTTCACATTTCACCATCACTTTTCAAGGCGTCCATGGGAAATGTACCCCATTCTGCGTTTTGTTGCTCCCAAATACCAACTTCCTTTCTCTGTCTAATCGTTGGATTGCAGATAATGGCCCAGGAAATTTTAAACTAAGGTACAAGTGCACTACGAGTGCAATGCCACATGGGCATCCGTAATAGCTTATTCGGATACAGCTCGAAACACAACACGACATAAAGGTTGTCTGAAGTAATTTCGAGAAAAGGAAACGGACTGGTTCACTGTACGTAACTATTGCTTTCAATGCAAGTTATTAATATTCATTCCGATTGGAAGACAAAAAGGGCATGGTAAGTGCAGATACATATCTTAAATGCACTTAAAACGAATGTGTGCATTTTGCTTATTTTTTATTAAAAGCTAAACTTACGGCCACTTATAGTACAATAAAATCAATTAAATAAGATATCGATCGGAATGCACTGCACATTGCTTCAATATTGACATTCGAATTTAGTTACGTTTCCCTCTGTGGCGTGCTCTCTCTGGTAACGACGAACAGCAGCATACTAACCAAAAGTCACATTCGGTCCTGAGAATATGGAAGGAACACTTCTGTGTAGTGCTTAACGGCGCTGAAAGATCAATTACCGCTGTCAGGCAGAAAGGTGGCGCGCTGTCATGTACATTTTTCAAAATCGTGCTTGAAAAGGTCATACGCGACTCACTAGCCATCACAAGAGGTACGATCTATTTCAAGTCTGCGCAACTGCTTGCATACGCGGATGACATTGGCGTAATTGGACGAACACTGCGGGACGTCAAAGAAGCGTTCGAAAGCATTGAATTAGAAGCGGCTAAAATGGGCCTTTCGGTTAATGAGGGTAAAACGAAATAAACGCTATTAATCAAAAAACGCACAACACTGACGTCTCGGCTAGAATGTAGCAATTGGCAGCTACAAATTCGAAGTGGTCAAGGACTTCGTTCACCTTGGCTTACCAGCAACACAAAAGGTGAGATCAAACGAAGAATTACGCTTGCCAACCGCTGGTTCTTTGGGCTCAAGAGGCAATTGAGAAGTAGAACCCTCTCTCGAAAGAACAAGGTTGGTCCTCCTCTATGGCGTAGATGACTGGACTTTAACGAAAGCGGATGAGGAGGCCCTTGGTCGTTTCGAGAGGAAAATTCTGCGTTCAATGGAGAAGATACAACGACGAACTATACGGGCTGTACAGCGAATACGGCCTAGTTCGTCGTCTACGGATCCAACGTCTTAGACGGCTATACCATGTAGAGGACGCATTTCAAAAAGCTCGATGTTTGGATGCCACTTGAATTAACGCCAAAAAATTTGTTACGAAAATTGAATTATTCCTGAATAAGGTTCGATCACTGCATTGTAGTTTATCGCAACACTTTTACTTGTTTATCAAATACACACACTTTATTATTGCAGCTCAGATCAAATATCTGGGCGCTTCACCTTTATTACGAGCTTACACCCTTTACACTTTATTACTTATACACACCTTTATTACAAGCTGTGACACACTTTACACTTTATTGCTTACACACACCTTATTTACACAGTTTATATCTACAGCTCACTAGGTGGCTTGAGTACTTTCACACTAAATACCCACTGATCCCTCGTTATTGAATCCCGAAAACTGAATGCTCCAGAGGGCGAGTGTTCTCGCTTCCCACTTTCTTGAATGTTTGCCGTCAGACGTCCCCCCCTCAAAAGTCTCTATAATGTACTGGCATTTACATCCAGCAGTACACCGTTGAAGGTTACCATCATTTCGTTTTTAGCTGCAACAGAGCATACCAAAGTTTGGTTGCGAAATTCGAACATAACCGTCGGTTCGTGCCCGTAACAATAAGATTAATAGCTATCAACGCAAGGCGTTGGGGCGAGCCAGGTTATACTAAGTTTTTGGTGGGATAAGAGAGAAAGTGTGCTACAAAAGTGGCCATAACCTGGCGAATCTATTAATTCGAGCCGCTACTCTGAACAACAAGAAAGAGCGACCAGAATTGGCCAACAGGAATTGTGATCCTCAATAACAATGCCGGGCCACACACATTTTTGATGTTTCGGAATAAATTAACAGAACATCGTTGGGAGGTTTTACTTCATCCATTGTAAAGCTCAGACCTTGTACTGATAACTCTCATGATGGGAAAAAACTTATTGGCTGACCAACAGCTAAAAGTAACCTGGTAAAGTTGATAAAAATGGCAATAAGTCACCATTACTATGTCTGAAAACACTATACTATGTCTTCATGACGAGGATATTATTAAATCTCCATCGTGCATTGTCGTCGGCATTCCTACATATTTCTTTGCCGTCGAGAGTATTCACAACGATGTCACACAACCCATACGACCTCTTACTTGATTCCTCTCGGCCGACTTATTTTACCTCAAGGAACACCAAAAAATAGGACAAGTCAACAATGGCAGCAAGTACTCATATAAAGATAGGTACGAACATGAATAGACAGTGGTAGCCTCGGTACAACGAATTTTAAGTGCCGGTCAGTGCTTTTCATAAATCCATACCGTACGTGCACATTTGTAGTACGCACAAGTGCATATGTATTCAAATTGCACAAATTTTCAGTGCAAGTCACCAAGGATTTATAAAGAGATAGGGTGAAATCAAAACACAATCAGCAAGAGGAAGTAGAGACTTCGACAAGAGTAGTAGAATGCAGTTATATGAATAAAATATCAAAAAGCGGCTGTGTCTAGCTGCAGCAACACCCCTTATAACCGATTCTTGCTCGTCGCACTCAAGGATATCTGCTTGAGAGTGTGCGAAAAAAGGCAGTTCAGTTCGCCATTGTCCTTCGACATCCCGAAAGATTTATTTTCTTCAGGGAAGACTTTAATCTTCGGATGTGGATGTTGTTATATTTCAGCGAATCGTGTACAACTGCAAGTGTAAAAAGATTAAATTACGATTCAAATGAAAAGACTGAATTGTTTCTTAATTTTATTTCCTCAGTTTTTATTTGCTTTGCATGACGGCTTCTGCTATCTGTTGGAGAACTCAGACGAAAATACATACTGATCCATTGTATTCCAGTGCTTTGCACGACACACATCTAGTCATTTCTTCTGTCACAATGACCGCGCATAAATATCTAACAGAAGGTATCCTCTACTGCACGCATAGTGAATTTAGAAAACTAAACGAGTGAAGCAAAAAAACTATTAAATTTACTTTAATTAAAAAAAAAACCGGCTGCTAGTGCAGTTAGCACTTTTTGAACGGAAAAAGTTGTGAATCGGGGCATAGATATTAACCAGACCTCACCCAAAACATCCTAGAGAATACTGGTTTGCGACAAGGCCACTTTGTTAAGCTCTCTGCCGCGGTTTGTGCTGTCCAAAGATCACAGCAAACGCTGAACAGGCAGCCAAGCAAATGTTTAAAAAAAAATAAAAATTAAACACAAAAATGGCCAAAATAATGAGTAAACAAAAGGGAAAGATAGAATTCAAAAGAAGAGAAAAAAAAAGAAAATAATTACAGAACACCATGGTAATACTTTGCGCAAGTGTAGTTGAAAAGCAGTGGTGTACCCGACCGCCGAATCGAATAACCAAATTCACCTAATCCGCTAGGAACGCAAGTGTTGCACTTTCCTCTTGGTGGAAATAAGTCGACCAAACCCAGCGAAGTGCCAACCCTGACTGAGTTTACACTGATTTCAGCTCGGCTTTTATACCATTTTTGTGCCGTCGATTTTCGTGAGTGCGAGCCGTTACTTTTTAGAGTTGCATATACGGTATAACATACATACATATATAGCTGTCGCGTTACAAAATGTTTTTGTTTTGTACGTATGTGTGTATGTATACATATGTATATATATGGAAAAAGTTACAGATGGAATGAAGCAAAGCAATTGCGGTCCTTGTTTAGACATAAATTAACTCCACATTTCTTGCATCTTGAATGCCGCACACAAGCGGAGAAAGACCAACTTGGTGTGCGTGACTAGAGACGTCTGGCAAGAGGTCGTGCTGGCTGGAGTCGTTTGTTGGTGGAGGCCCTACACCACACCGCCACGAAGAAAAAGAAGGAGAATAGGAGAAAGTATGGAGTATTTCGAGAAGCTTTTCCTGGGTTTTGTCAGCACGCTGCTAAGGGGAAGTACCGTGAAAAACCGGTTCGGTAACATGGCTTCTGTCGGGATTCGATCCCGTGTCCCCGGCGTCAAAGGTCACACTGCCCACTGCGCCACGATGTTTTTGGTGGTGCTTTGGAGGTGTGTCAATTACGTTCCGGAAATTTAGTCATAACTCGGGAACTGCAACATGGCCTCATTCGTTAACATTTGTCCGGTTTTCTTCCAAGGCTGAAATCGACAGTTTGTTCTGTTTGAGTGTTGTGGGTTTTATTTGAAAAAAAAAAGGTTCTAGTAGTCCATCGTAACAATGAGTAATTCTTAATAAAATCTGGTTAAAAACCTGCCTTGAATCAGTATGAGACCATCTACGTGAAAGAGCTCCCATCACCTCTCTTCGTGCGGCTTCGTGAATATCTTCCTACCAACCAGAGAGTGACTGGACGGCTCTAAGGTGGCGTCCTGAAGAGGCTGCATCACTTGTTTTCCGTGTGCGACATGATTTAGCCAATAGGAGTTGCATCTTGCACCACGACATTGCGCCGGCTCATTCCTCGTTGATTGTGCAAGAGTTTTTGGTGAAAAAAAAAAGACATTCCAACATTGCTGCATCCACCCTATAGCCCTATTATTGCCCCCCGACCAAGATAAAGTCCTACCTTAGAACTCATCATGGCGGTGTAGACAAGATCAAAGAGGCTGTAAGCATGGTTCTGAACAAGTTAACTTGGAGAATTATCAAGTGTGCTTTGAATCGTGGTAGCAACGTTGGGATCATTGTGTAAAAGTTGAGGGGGACTATTGCAAAGGTCGATAATAACATTTTGAGATAAACTTGATTTCTTTATTTCTTGTCTACAAATTCCCTGAACTTAGTTGCCGCACCTCGTATACCATACCTTGGCCTCAACCAACACCTAGCACGATCTTTCGCTATTCTTTTAAGGTTCCGCACGTCCAGTTGGTTGAGGTTCCTTTCCACCTGTGCGCGCCACCTTTGGTGCGGCCTTCCTCTATTTCTTCGTCCCACGGGGTTGGATTCAAAGACTCACCGGGCTGGAGCGGTGGTGTTCATTCGCTCTACATGGCTTAGCCATCTTAGGCGTTGGATCCGTAGGCGCCCGACTAGTTTGTGATTGAATCTTCTCCTCCAATCCCCATCTGTGTTTATAGGACCGAAAATCGCACGTAGAATCTTTCTCTTGGAACGACCAAGGATTTCTTCATCCGCTTTAGATAAAGTTCATGTTTCTGCGCCGTATAAATAGGACCGGGATAATTAAGGTCTTAGATAACGTAAACTTGGTCGTACGGGAGGAGGCTCTACTTCCCAATTACCTCTTTGGCAAAAGTAATTCTGAGCTTGATTTTGAAACGGATGTCGTTGTGCCAGGGCATTGCGCAGCCGTGCCCAACAAACTTATGTCTGCCAATCTGCACGTTCTGGCCAAGACGTCGGTGGTAAATGTCCTTCTTCGATGACAGCAGATATTTAGTCATGCCTTCATTAATAGTCAAACCAATTTTTGGCCCCTCCATCTCAATGCTTGCTAGCGCCTCATTGACATCTTGCTGTGATCTACCTATTGTAGTTGTGAAGATTTGAAATAGATTGTGCCTCTAGTATTGGCCTGAGGTTTTTGCAGAATCATTTCTAGTAAGATGTTAAGAAAATCACACAACAGCGCATCGCCCTGTCTAAATTCTCCTTTGAGTTCGAAACTATCGGTCAGTTCTGTACCGATTCGGATGGAGCAGGAGCGTTCTCCAGAACCATCCTGCAAAGTCTGACAGGCTTAGCAGAAATGTCAAAAGTAAACATGGCGTTATGTAGCTCGTCTCTAATTACGCTGTCGTATGCGGTCTTGAAGTTGACGACTAGATGGTGGGTGTCGACTTGAAATTCATTGGCTTTCTCTGTACTGTGAAGATTGGGTTGATGGGTGACTTCCCTATCCTGAAGCCACACTGATAAGGACTTCTTCTTTGATGGCGTTACAGCCCATTAAGGACCAGAGCCAAGCTTCTCTCAATCACCCATGTTGTGTGTGATTTATTTTTTAAAAAGGTGAAAGGGACCTACAGTTTAATGCCGATTCCGAACGGTGTGAGTCGAGAAGCTTTTTCACGGCAAGTATACTACGGCGGGTTTTGCCAGTACCCTGCCGAGGAAGAACGCCGCGAAATAAACATTCGATGGCGACGGTGTTATCTGATAAGGACCTATCAGTTTATTTACGAACGGCTTCAGGCGTTCAAATCGCACCAAAGATCTTGTAAGCGACATTAAGCAGACTTATTCCTCTGTAGTTGGCGCAGTCAAAGGAGTACCCTTTTCTTGTGGATCGGGCAAACAATGCTGAGACTCCCTTCCCCGGTATGCTTTCCTCTGACCATATCTTACAGATGAGCCGGTGCATGCTCCTAACCAGCCCGTGCCCAGCTGCTTTGAAGAGCTCAGCAGACAGTCCATCTGCGCCAGCAGTTTTATTCGACTTGAGTTTCGACATGGAAATCTCAACTTCGTCGAGGTCAGGGAAACGGAATTCTCTGCAATCTTCGAAATGGACCATACTGCCTTACAGCGGTATGTATGCTGTCATCGCCGTTAGACAGTCTGCAGAAGAGGTGTTTCCAAATTCTCAGCATCGACTGCAATTCTACTACTAGGTGTCCGTTCTCATCATTACAGGCCTCCATTCGGGGTTTATAGCCTTGAGGCATTCGTTTTAGCTGTTGATAAAACCTTCGAACGTCATACCTGCACTAGTACCTCTCCAAGTTTTCAATCGCCCTCTTCTCGTGCTCTTTCTTTTTTCTCTTGAAAAACCTATGTTCCTCCCTTCCGCTCTTGTTTTTGTTTTTGTGTAGTATGGCCTTGTATGCCACCTGTTTCTCTGCATAACGGTGGAGCTTTAACGCTCATCACTTTTGTTGCTGTGGTCTTCAGGGCTTGTTTGCACAAGCTCCATTTTTGCTCAACTGATTAAGTGGAGAATTGAGGTGTGTCGAAGAGCTTAAGGGAGGCGCGGTTTGCAAAGGCACTGGCGATTTCCGTCGATTGCAGCTTTCCGACGTCATAACTTGGTGTTCTAACTCTACTCCGTGGTGCTCATGTTGTCCGTTGACGTATCTTGGCTACTACAAGATAGTGGTCTGAATCTATGTTCGCTCCTCGAAAAGTACGAACATCAAGAATAGTGGAGGAGTGTCTCACGTCAATTACGATGTGATCAATCTGGTTGGTGACTGATTGATCTTGTGACCAGGTGCCTTTGTTTATAAGTTGTTGGGCCGCACGTGGTCTGTTTAGGGGACCTGACATTACACGTACATAACCGAAGGTCCTTGTCTGTTTATTTTTTTTATAAAAGGGTCGTCAGCGTTCGTTTGTTTAGCCGAGGCTGTTTATTGTTTTTGAGCACTTTACGCTTTTACGGTTAAGTTTTGTTAGACCATAGCCCAAACGACACTAATCCTGTTTGACGGCGCAGGATACTCGTCATTCCCTTGTAAGGAGGACATTTCCAGATGGTACCACGAGGAGGTGGAAGTAGGACCTGACCAGCAGAGCTGCAATGTGTTCGGCTGCAGAGACTCTTACTCGCTTTTTGTCGGACCAGCATCCGTCGGCAGATGCTACCCCTACGAGGCCTTTGCTAGCCCTATACAATCCACCTCGTATACCATACCAACTAGTAAAATCGAATGTAAACAAATTGCATTATTTTTCAATTCCCCACAACTATCGTTATGTCTGGGCGCTTGCCACACATTTTCAATAATTTCTGAGTTTTAGTGTCCACATATGACGGTAATTTCATATGTCAAGAGATGTCAACTGACCTCCCGTATATGGAGGCTCACAACGTAGACATCCACATTATAAATGAATCAGTCAATACTTTATGAAACTGGGAAAGGACATGAATATCCGCATCAGATAGACTTCGACAACTAAATGACATCCATTAAACCATGATGGCGGACGGAAGCGCCAGTCTAATTTTCCAACTACATACCTACCCATCAATAATGAAAGGTACATTCAATTCCACTCTGTGACTTTCCTTGTGTAGGTATTATCCTTTTCCATGTAAAGTAATAGTACTTAATCATTTCAACGAGTCAATTAGGATCTTCGTCTCTTGTCATGTCCTTGATTCAACTCTTGTATGGATTGTACGTTTCCGTGGTGACAGACATAGGTTTGCTGCTGGTACGTTAATATGTCTGATTGGTAGCTTATTTGTATCGATTTGCAAGTCTCTATAATACCTATCTCTGTACAATGGTTTGGTCTTTGGCTAATTCACGGAATTCTCAGTGCAATGCCTACTTATTTCAACATACTCTTCAAAATTCCATTAACAGACATATCGTATTAAAATGCAAGGAGGAGTCAAAGTTTTACACCGGCTTTGGCAGATAAGAAGCCTTTGTTGAAGGGAAGAAAGCTGCCAAGTGGTCATGCAAAGGAAAAAAAAAAGAGAATACTCTTGAATTAGGTCCAACTTGTGTAGATTTTGTTCGGATAAGTAGAAGGCTAAATGGGACAAGAGGCGAGAGGTAGCGAGCAAACAGAGCAATGAAGTTGATCGCGTTTAACGTGGCAGACACATTCCAGAAAAGTGGAAGTGCGCAAGGGTACTCTTTATCCCCAAGGCCGGCACCTCACACCTCCCCCAAGGATCTAAGGCCTATTTGTTTATCATCCTTTGCATTAAAAATCCTGGAGAGGCTGATAGACTTACAGGTACGCCAAAATGTCGATCCTTCCCTAATCTCTAAGGCACAACACGCCTATTGTTAGGAAAGATCTGTGGAAGCAACCTTGCATACATTAGAGAGGAAAATCGAGAGATCTATCCATCTTAAAGAATATACCTTAACAGCCTTCCTAGAGATAGAGGGCGTTTCCAACAACGTCACTCCGAAAGCAATAATAAGAGGACAAGAAAATCTAAAAATGGAGAGGACTCTCACAGAATTGATCAGCAAGTTATTTTCAACACGCAAAATCCACTCTAAATGTGGAAGCCAAGCAATCACAAGCGTGTACCAGGGGCACCCCATAAGGGGGGTCCTCTCCCTCCTTCTCTTGAATGTAGTCGCAAATGAACTACTGACCAAACTGGAGACAGAAGGCCTCGACGCTGATGACGTTGCCATTACAATATCGGGCAAATACCTACCCACACTGAATGACCGTATGCAAACGGCATTCTCCATACTATGCAAATGGGCACAAAGCAATGGGCTCAGAGTAAATCCCCAGAAGACGGAGCTTATGCTATTCACCAGAAAGAACAAAATTCGGGAAACCAGGAAACTAATCTGGAAGAACAACACAACCAAGACAGCAAAAAAAGCAACTATAGCTCTCTACACTTGCAAGAAAGCCTTAGGGACGCACAATTGCAAGAAAGCCTTAGGAAAAAATTGAGACTCAACCCCAAGCTCACCCTATGGCTCTACATTACAGTCGTTAGAATGAACACAACACAACAAAAAAACATACCATAAACAATTCGAGAAGGTGCAAAGAATGAAATGTATGTGCATCACCGGGGCCCTGAGGTCCACCCTAACGGCAGCGTTAAACATGATACTTCACTACTCGATATACTCGGCAAGCAAATTGCAACATATACGGCAATAAGACTAAAAGCCAACTCCTCCATCCTGAACAACAGGATAACCATGGCAGAAAACTCGGACCACATAGAGCCCACACAGTCTTTGAGAAGAAATTCAAGATAACATACCCGGACAGACGTAACTGGACCCGCCAAACGCAACCTCGCCGTAGCTGCGTGGATTTCACACTGACTGGTCAAAAACACAGAGACGGGGTGGGTAGTGCAGACAACTAAACCTGAGCCAAGTGTTATAAACTCAAAATAAGTTAAATTTATTCTTTATTACTCCATTCAGGTGTATAAATAAACTATAAACTATAAACTATAAAATAAACTACGCGGATGGCTTAATTAAGATAAGATTCTTAAGGACTTGCAAAAGACGTGTGAACCGCAGGACAGAACTCACCGGAAGAGAACGTCCATATCTTCACCTCCATGTCTCCTCCTTTTTCGGCAGCCGCCATTGCCAGTCCCCAAGGAAAAAGGTCACAGAAGGAAGCAGCCATTTTATGCCACTTACTTTTGTGCCTTTGAGTACTTATATAACAACTCTTCCCCTCTTTAAAAAAAACCATTACTTCTTTCATTGACTACTCTTGAGTCATTTACAATGAATGTAATACGTATGACTATTACTATTTTTTAAATACAGGAACATATCTATTAGTTAAGTTTCTTATTCTTTCAGATCTTCGTAATTGTACATGTTGATTATTTGTAGTAAAATTACTTTTACAATTTTTCTCTGGTACTACAATATTCGTCTTTGGACTTGTTTTGTTTTCACCACGTAATTCATTATTTATTTTATCTAACTCTCTTATGTTAATATCTGATGAAAAAAATAGATTATTTGGATGTAAAAATTTAATTTGATTTTGATGTACATATTTAATTAAGCCATTGACTTTTATCAAATACCTTAAGTTACTTAATACTTCCATAACTTGTGCTGGTATCCAGCGCACAAAATATTTAAATGGGTTTCGATATAATACTGAATCTCCTTTCTTAAACTTATTTTCTACCATTTCCATCGGTTTTGACCATTTCTCTTCCTCCGACTTTTTATGTTCACAAAATGTATTATTACAGTCAAAAATGTCCTTAAATTTACTGTTAACAAAATCTAAACTAGATCTAGGTTTGTATGAAAATAGCAGTTCTGATGGACTTTTGGATGTGGATGTGGACGGCATGTTTCTATCATTATATAAAAATTTTTCGATTTTATTTTCAAGTGAGGTTGTATTGCATTTATCCAAACAAAACTTTACCAAGACATTCTTGACAGACTGTACCCCACGTTCGGCCAACCCATTTGACTGTGGGTGGTAAATAGGTGACTTTAGAACTTCTATATTTTTGTTTTTAAAATATGACTTAAAAAGAAAAGAATTGAACGGGGGACCATTATCAGATACCAGTTGTTTTGGATATCCGAAAATTCGAAACGTTTTATCAAGAGCATTAAGTGTTTTTAAGGTGTCGGTTGACTTCATTAAGTGAATATCCTTAAATTTACTGTACGCGTCAACTATAATTAAGAAGCTTTTGCCTTGCAGATAAAAAAAATCTATGTGTACTCGATCAAAGGGGTAGCGAGCTTCCGACCATTTCGTAGTGACAACTTCTTTCTTCACGTTGCCAGTTAGAGTGCAACTCGGACACTTTTTAACGTAATCCTCGATGTCTCGATCCACAAGAGGCCACCACACATAAGAACGGGCCAGCATTTTCATGCGATTGATGCCGCAATGATTTTCGTGTAACAACTTAAGACAAGAATTCCTTAAACATTTAGGAATTATAATGCGATTTCTATAAAACATACATTTATTTTCTGTAGACAAATTATTTTGCACTTTTTTAAATAAACCAGACGAAATTTCCTTGTGATAACTATCTTGCAAGACACTATATAATTCAATTAGCTCGTCATCGTGAGCCATATGGGACTGAATAATTGAGACATTTAACATAGGATTTTGACCATCTGAAAAATAATTTATTGGTATAAATTCAACTTCGGTATTTTGACTTAATGGCAATCTAGACAAGGCATCTGCAGGCGCTAGAGATTTACCTTTCCTGTATTTAATAGTATAAGTATAAGACGATAATATTATACTCCATCTTTGCAGTCTAGATACTGACACAGCCGAGTTATTTTTCTTTGGACTGAAAATCTCCTGCAAAGCCTGATGGTCGGTACACAAGGTGAATTCTTGTCCATAAATGTATACATGAAACTTTTTAATAGCAAAGATTATGGCTAATGCTTCGCGATGGAGCTGTGAATAGTTTTGTTCCGCTTCATTGAGTGTGCTAGACACAAACATTACTGGTTTTTCGACCTCATTAATAACATGCAAAAGGACTGCTCCCACCCCATAGGGTGACGCATCCGTTGCAACCACAATCGGTTTGTTCGAATCATACAACTCTAATAGGCTTTCGCTAGTAAGGAAATGTTTACTTTCTTCAAAAGTTTTTTGACAAGCTGTAGTCCACACGAATTTTTGATTGCCTAAAAGGTCATAAAGGACACGTAATTTCGACGATAAATTTGGAATGTATTTTGAATAGAAATTTAATAGACCAAGGTAAGATTGCAATTGTTTAAGATTAGTTGGTGAAGGGGCTTGTAGAATTGCTTCGACTTTCTCTGGATTAGGGGATATACCCTTACCAGATAATACGTGTCCTAGGTATTTCACACACGGAACGAGAAATTTTGATTTATCTACATTTATTTTAATATTATGTTCATTAAAACGTGACAACACTAGGATTAATTTTTGAAAACATTTGTCTTTTGTTTTCTCCCCGATGATTATATCATCCAAGTAACAAAATACATGTTTAATTCCCAACAATACTCTATCCATAACGGATTGGAAAATAGAAGGAGCACACGATACCCCGTATGGAAGACGTTTATAGGCAAAAAGACCAACTAAAGTGTTTATTACTAAAAGTTCTTTACAATTTTCATCGACTGATAGTTGTTGATAAGCTCCTCGAAGATCGATAACACAAAAAACTTGACACTCAGCTAATTCGGCGAATATTTCGGTCATTTTTGGTAACGGATAATGTTCTTTTAATATACACTTATTAATAGTCACCTTACAGTCCATGCAAATTCTCAAATCACCATTTGCCTTTGGTACTATCACGATAGGAGTTGCCCAACGACTAAATTTTATAGGTTCTAAAATGTTTTCATCTACCAGACGACTAAGTTCAGCTTTAACTCTATCCCTTAGTTTAAATGGCACACTGTATGCACAATGAAATATTGGTTTCTGATAGCCATCTAACACAATGCTCGCGGTAAAGCCCTTGATCGGATCATTGTTTTTAATGTCAATAATATTGGGAAAATTTTGTTGGATTGATTTAAATACGGGACATACAACCTCACTTTTTATACTATTCATACCTCTTAAATTCTCCGTGTAAATTTTTCGCCAATTTGGGAACAACAAATCTAGAAAATCCCTTCCCAACAGTGGTTTTTTCGGCCAGTTCCCTTTAACTACAATTATATCGCCATTCCAACATCCTCCTCCGTATTCCACCATCACGCTCATAACTCCTAGTTCTTGGATTTCAGTTCCTAAAACCGTACATAAATTATTACATGACTTTTTCAATTTGACATTAGAAAAATAATCTTTATAAGTTTTTTCAGACATTATTGTTACCGAAGCTCCGGAGTCTATTTCCAAACAGGTCTTCACTTGATTAATAAGTAAACAGCACTCTGCAGGTTCTGGGTGACGATTGGTTTGCTCTTCTTCGCTGACGATATTGATTCCGACTTTTCGACTCTTTCGATACTTGCAGACTCTAGACGTGTGACCGACTTTATGACAAGAGAAACACTCCCAATTTTGTTTCCTGGCTGGACAGTTTTCTGGTGTGTGACTACTCCCGCAGCGATGACAAGACTGCTGCGAAGACGACGACTGCATGCTCGGACGATTTTGCTTACGATTCCCACCAGATGTTTGCTGCTGTATATTTGATGCATGACGATTGACTTTTTTGTTAGAAGAGACATTTGCATTATATTTTGACTGAACTTGTTTGTTGTTTTTTTGCTGATAAATCGCATGTATATTTTGAGAGGAATGAAATGATTTTGTTGTTTTTTGTGATAACTCCATATTGACGGCTTTCGTAGTGTATTCTTCAAAAGTGAGGTTATCCTCACTTAATAAAGCCTCTTGAATTTTTTCACAAGTTAAGCCGACAATAAAACGATCACTTAATACATCGTCCAACATTTTTAATTTATACTTATGGACATCTGCTGTGGCCTTATCTGATATGATGTCTCCAAAACTACATTTCTGCGCTTGAGCTTTTAGACGGACTATGAATTCTTTGATAGGTTCTCCTTCTTCTTGAATCAGTTTGTTGAATTTATATCGCTCGGCACGCTTATTTCGCTTAGGGGCAAAATGATTTCGAAGTAAGGTTAAGAGTTCTTCAAAACTTTTTGTGCTGGGTAAATCAGGAACTGTGAGTGATAGAAGGAGCTCGTGAATTTCTGCTCCAGCAATGGTGATAAAGAGTGGAGTGAGAGCGTCTGCTTCTGTTATATTATTGACTTTTATAAACTGACGAACACGGTCTTCATACGCCAAGAAATTACCACCGCTTACAAATGGTTCGATAAAACCGACTAACTTTGGAGACATTTTCACAAATCTGTTGAGGTACACACGTGGACGTTTTTTTTACTCGTCGCCAATTTGTTATAAACTCAAAATAAGTTAAATTTATTCTTTATTACTCCATTCAGGTGTATAAATAAACTATAAACTATAAACTATAAAATAAACTACGCGGATGGCTTAATTAAGATAAGATTCTTAAGGACTTGCAAAAGACGTGTGAACCGCAGGACAGAACTCACCGGAAGAGAACGTCCATATCTTCACCTCCATGTCTCCTCCTTTTTCGGCAGCCGCCATTGCCAGTCCCCAAGGAAAAAGGTCACAGAAGGAAGCAGCCATTTTATGCCACTTACTTTTGTGCCTTTGAGTACTTATATAACACCAAGCTCTAAAACTACCAGATTATTGCAGCATTTTTCAGGCGGAGCTGGTGGCAATAAAGGAGGCTTTGCCATGGCTTAAGTGGTACGTAATATTTACTACGGATATACGAATTCTCACGGACTGTGAGAAATCGCTAGAGTCCTACGTGTACACCTCAAAAACAAGCCTCGACTGTCGGCTATCTCTTTACATACAACTCCTATGGGTACCAGAACACAGCGATATCTTAGGAAACGAAAGGGCCGACACACTCGGCAGACCAGGAATGACGCAATAAGCATTCTTGGCACCCGAAGGAATACCTCTTGCAACCATTAAACTCAAACTCTTAAATCTCGCCAGGGCTGAGAGGAACCTTAGATGGGCACAGGGCATACCTGCCTCATCATCAGTCAACGGACTAGGAGAATAATCTTCCTAAAAAGAACCGACATTTACAAAATCATTGCTATCATCACCGGTCATTGTCTCATTGGCAGTCATGCGCCAAAACTAGGGCAAGTTCCGAATGATTTCTGCAGAAGGAGGTCGAATCCATTCACCACCTATTCTGTGCCTGTCCGGCCTTCTGCGCAATCAGGAAAGCTACCTAGGATCCTACTTCCTAAACGACCTGACAGATGTTAAGCAAGTAAGGTTAACTAACCTTCTTTATTTTCTAAGAAGCACTAAGTGGTTCCAGGAATAGGGGGATACACCCCCCCCTCGCCGCAACACAACGGGTTTCTCTGGCCTAAGTGTATTCTCCCCATTCTGGGGAGGCTACGAACCTCGTGGCAAACGCCAGCTTCGATCTGTGTCCCTTCTCTATCCAAATTGACACATAGCCTCGGCGTGGCCTCCCCTGGATATCTGCCCGGGCATCCGCTAGGTACTGAAGAAATGTGTGCAGCGACTCGACCCAGGTTGTGCTTAGTGGTAACATCCCTATTACCGAAAAAATGTATTGTTACAAAAGCCGACGACACTTGTAAACGACTGAAGGAATTGAGACTCTGCATATGGAATGTGAGGTCTCTTAACAAACCGGGCGCAGGCGATCGATTGGAGCAAACCCTCAGCTGCTATGACGCAGATATTACCGCACTCCAAGAATTGCGGTGGGATGAACCAGACAAAAGACGAATGAAAAACTGCGACATTTACTACGGGAACTGCTACAAGGAAAAGAAACAGAGCTTATTCGGATACGGAAATGAAGTTTATGGCTGAATTCCGGAATCATCTCCGTGACGTTTCGTACCATAAAGCAGCTCTTCGAGGCGCTTGCATTCTCACTATTTTCCGTCGATAACCGCAGTTGATAATACCAACTCCATCAAATGTTTATTTCACGGCGCCCCTCCTCGGCGGGATACTGGCAAAACCCTCCGTAGTTCCAATTACCATGAAAAAGCTTCTCGACTCATGCCGTTCTGGATATGCATTAAACTGTAGGTCCCCTTCATCTGTGATTGAGAAAAGCTTGGCTCTGGTCCTTCATGTTTTTTGTTACGTCTGTCAGCGCAAGAGGGTACATTTTGCTTTAGATATCCAGATAAAGTAGGTGGAGAATGTTGGTAAGTGACTGAGTCTTCTACTAGGTGTGGTAGTTAAGTTTTGGGCGAATACGGGCCGCACACAGTCACTGTCTAGTCTGTAGGAACATACTCACGGTGAACGATGCCGCGGTACAAGAGGTGACGAGAACTCCTTCACGTGGATGGTCCTATAGTGACAACAGCCCTTCTTGAACCGCTTTTCCCATTCAAACCCACGTCGTCCACGGCTGAAAAGACAATGAGGTGATCCTAGACTACGCGAGATACCTAAAAAAACGGACTACCGTTCTAAGCTTATATAGGCACGGGAACATATGGATATTTTACACCAAAAAATAAGCGAAACAGGGAACCAGATCTGCTCCTAAATTTATATTGTCAAACCAATCTCTATTTCAACGACGTGCGGGCTTTTACAGCCTCCTCGCGGCGCCCTCTGGATAGCCCCTCAAACACTCGTTGAGAGGTGAACAAATACCAACAGTTTTATATCTAGACGAGAGAGCGCTTCAATACCCCGAGCATACTGGTGGTCTTGGCTTTAAGCCTATAAGTGATCGCCTGGCTGTAATCTGCATCAAAGGCAGATTTTAGAACATCAGCCTCATATGTGCGAACATTCAGGGGGCAAACGTCGACTCTGATCATTTCCTCGTAGCAGCAAGACTCAGAGCTTAACTGTCCGATGTCAGGAAGCTGCACCAGCCTACCATGAGAACGTTCGATATTGGACGCCTGATAAGGCGTCCAACATCTGCTTGACGCGCATGACCAAGAGAGATTGATAAGGACTGAGGAAATCCCAGTTCCAGCCGGTGAATTAGTCTTCCCACTCAGTATCGAAGAATTCGGCATAGCTATTCAAAAGCTGAAAGACAAATTTTGGATAAGATCGGCGAGTTTCACCTCGTTACGACAGCATTCATCGCGAAGAATTGTTTGATGCAATTGGCGAATTCGTGATCCCAGGGAAACTGATCCGGCTGTGTCGCTCCATGCTAAGAAATACGCAATGCACCATGCAGTTCGGTTCCAGGACCTCCGAACTGTTTGATGTATGAACCGGATTTCGGCAAGGAGAGGCGCTGTCGTGTGACTTTTTCAATTTGAGCTGAATCAGCTAGTGTGGCGGACAGGTGTCAACACGAAAGGCCCCGTCTTCTACAAGTCCGTCCAGATGCTAGGATACGCAGACGATGTTGACATCATCGCGCGGTCTCAGCGTGACGTTCTAGAAGCTTCCACGGCGATTAAGAAACAGGCGAAATGGATTGGCCTTAAAGTCAAAAACCGATCCGTCGCTCGCCACCTTGGAGAAAATATACAGCTATATTTTCGAGGTGGTTAAGAAGCTTGCATACCTCGGGGCAAACGTAGACTCCACAAACCACGCAACAGTGGAGATCCGGAATAGAATCGCCCTTGGCAAGCTCTGCTACTTCGGTTTGCTTAACAACTTGGGTCAAAGCTCCTCACTCGAGCAACCAAAGTCATGCTTTACAAAACGTTTATATTGTCAGTCTTGCTATAAGGAGCCGAAAGCTGGACAATAAACAGGACGGTGGTGCTGATTTTGGGTTCTTTCGAAAGAAAAGTTCTGCGCCGAATATTTGGTCCTGTCTGTGAGAAAGGTGAATGGAGGAGAAGACAGAACCGCGAACTCTACGAGCTGTACACAGATGTGTATATCGTCCGGAAAGCAAAGATCCGTCGACTACATTGGCTCGGTCACATCGAGGGCATGAACACCTGGGCTCCAGCTAAGAGGGTCATCGACTCCGAGCTTCCTGATTCGAGAAGAAGAGAAAGACCGAGCCTCCGGTATAAAGATCAAATAATCGCGGATGTGGTGTAAGATGGCAAAGGACTAATAAAGGCTTCATAGGGGTAGCATCAATCCGACGGACACTGGCCTGCTAAGAAGCGAGACGAGCCACCGCAGTCGAACATCTTGCGGGACTGTTAGTGCCCACCTCCTCGTGGTGCCATCTGGAATTTTCCTATGGGAATTGCAGATGGGGAAGGGCGAATGACGAGCCTCCTGCGCCAAAAAACAGGATTAGTCGGTTCGGCTACGGCCTAGTAAGCCGTTACCCTAAAATAAAACCAAAAACTCCGAAACAACCACAAGCCTCGGATATAACGGACCGGATTTATGTTGACGACCCTTGCAAAAAACGAAAAAAGGATAATGATCTCCGGCTGTGTACGTGGAATGTTAGGTCCCTAAACATGCCACGTGCAGCCGAACAACTTGCGGACGCCGTAGACCGCTATAAAGCGGACATAACCGCCATTCAGGAAATGCGATGGAATGGACCGTGTATAAAGCGGATGAAAAACAGCGATATGTACCACGGCGACTGCTATAGGGAGAGAGGGCAACGATTGTTTGGATGCGGATGCTTTCGGCATGTGAGAGAACGCCACATAACAATCCGTTCAAGGCTAAATTTTTTAACATCAGCCTGATCTGCGTCCACGCTCCCACGGAAGACAAGGATGACTCCGCCAAAGATGAGTTCTACGATCTCCTAGACAGAACGTATGCCCAATGTCCCAGCTATGACATCAAAATTGTACTAGGAGACTTCAATGCTAAGCTGGGTATGAAAAGCATCCTTGAATGAGTCATCGGCAAATAAAGCCTACACGACACCACCTCCGATAACGGACACAGGCTGATTGATCTTGCTATGGGGTGAAATCTCCTTCTAGCCAGTACACGCTTCTCGCACGTCGATATACACAAAGGCACCTGGCGGTCTTTTGATCAATCGACTACCAACCATATTGGTCACATCGCGATCGACGTCAGACACTCCTCCACTATTCTTGATGTTCGAACTTTCCGAGGGGCTAACAAGGACTAGGACCACTATCGTGTAGTAGCCAAGATGCGCATACGGATATCACGAACGCGGAGCGGAGTGGAGTACGAATACAAAGCTATGACGTCGGAAAGCTCGTGCTTTTACCTTCGCCTTCAATAGAAGGCTGTCAATAGACCGCAGTTGAGCCTTTGCAAACAAGCCCTGAAAAGCTCTGCATTTCGAAGTTATGGGTTTCAAGGCTCCACCACGAAGAAACACCGTTCGATGACGAGTGCAGGAGAATTCATACAGCGAAGCAGGATGCATATAAGGCCTCACTGCATAGAAGAACAAGAGCAGCTCGTGAGCTCTACGAGTTAAAAAGAAGGGAAGAGCATAAGCTTCTCAGGAGAAAGAAGAAGGAGCACGAGAAGCCGACAATTGAGGATTTGGAGAGGTGTTACTGCAGGCGTGACGTTCGAAAGTTGTATCAACAGATAAAGCGAACATGCCAAGGTTATGAAGCCAGAACGGAAGCCTGCAGAGATGAGAACGGACACCTAGTAGTAGAATCGCACTCGATGCTAAGAATGTTATTCAGTATACCGGTGTCAGGCACAACGATCCATTTCTGATCGACTAAGACCGCAGAGAACTCCGTCCTCCCGACCACGACGAAGTTAAGATTGCCGTATCGAAACTCAAGTCGAATAAAGCTGCTGGCGCAGACGGACTGTCTGCTGAGCTCTTCAAGCCAGCTGGAGATGACCTGGTTAGGAGCATGTACCAGCTCATCTGTAAGATATGGTCAGAGGAAAGCATACCCGATGCCTCAGCATCGTATGCCCGATCCACAACAAAGGTGACCCCTCTGATTCCGCCAACTACAGAGGAATAGGTCTTCTTAACATCGCCTAGAAAATCTTCTCTGCCGTTTTGTGTGAACGCTTGAAGCCTTTTTTAAATAAGCTGATAGGTGCGAAATCAGGCCAGGGAAGTCCAACATTGACCAAATCATCACACCCACCACCTATTTGTCGACTTCAAGGCCGCATACGACAGCGCAATTAGAGACGAGCTATAAAACGTCGGTGCGCAGTGGTTAGTGTGTTGGACTCTGGCGCACGATGAGCGAGTTCGGATCCCGATAACACCAACGCCATCGAATGTTTATTTTGCGGCGTGCTTCCTCGGCGGGGTACTGGCAAAACCCCGCGTAGTATACTTGCCAAGAAAAAGCTTCTCGACTCAAGCTGTTCGGAATCGGCAATAAACTTTACGTCCCTTTCACCTGTGTAAAAAAAATAAATCTGACACAACATGGGTGATTAAGAAAGGCTTGGCTCTGGCCCTTCATGGGTTGTAACGCCACCAAAACAAGCATACAACGCTATGTCTATCTTTGACATCCCTGCTAAACTTATCAGACTATGCAAGATGACTTTAGTTAAGGACTTGGTCTACCTTGGCCCCACAGTGACCTGGAACAACGACATCAGTTCCGAATTCAAACACAGATCCACTCTTGGCATTCGCAATTTCTTTGGGCTCAGGAGGCAACTGAGTAACAAAGCCCTCTCCCGAACTACATATGACACCCTTATCATTACGGTCTTGCTGTATGGCGCAGAATCATGTACAATATCAGAAGGGGATAAGGAGGCCCTTGATCGGTACGAAAGAAAGATTTCGCGCGTGATTTTCGGGCCTATAAGCCCAGACGGGGGATGGAGGAAAAGATTCAACCACGAACTTTACGGGCTGTACAGCGACACGAGCCTAGTCAGGCGTCTACGGATTCAACGCGATGGCTGGGCCTTGTTGAGCGAATGAACACCACAGCTCCAGCTTGGAGAGTCGTTGAATCCAACCCCGAGGGACGAAGAAGCAGAGGACGGCCGCACTTAAGATGGCGCACACAGGTGGAAGGGGACTTCAGCCAACTGGGTGTGCGGCAGTGGAAAAGGCTAGCAAAAGATCGTGCTAGATGGAGGGATTGTTGGTTGAGGCCCAGGTTCACCCCGAACTGTAGCGCTCGCTAAGAAGAGAGGAATCGCTGATGTAAGACAGGTGGTCTTGACAACTGAAAGCCGTGTTCCCGTGACCGTTAAGGATGGGAGGCAGCTGTATGTAGCTCAAGCGCAGATCCTCCAAGTATTGCTGACCTGATAAGTAAGTAAGGGTGTCATTTGGTCGGTTCATGTATTTAATTTATATCGTAGAGTATAACCACAACGATTTAACCGTATCGCCAATATGAATAAATGTTCACCTAAGTACTGATACACATTTTTTCCTTTTATTGAACCAGTTTCCAAGGTGACAGTATACCTTTGCTCCCCTTGAAACCATGCGAGTGGAATGAACGATTGTTCTAAAAACGTCAATTAATTTGGAATTGTTTGTTGTTAGCATGGTACATACTCGTATACAAAAGGAATGAAACAATGCAATTGAACCAGGATATAGCATCGTTGAGTGAACATAGGAAGCTGGGGGAGCAAGGGCGATTGTCTCAAATAAAATCAATTTTTCCTTAGCTACGCATATAGTGACTGTTGAAAATTAACAGTTGAATTCTCTTTTGTTATTGTATAATTGTAATGTCTAATTCTTTCTCTCATTATACACATACTACATTCATGCTACTACATATTAATATTATATAAGTACATTAACTACTACATTCATACATTCCACGCTATATATACTCATGTCATTGTCATTAAATGAATATAGTTGCAAAGTATCCATTAACTCGTGTATCAAAGATAATTTGTAGATTAAAGTGAATTACATTTTTATTCGGTTGTTATTTTCCCGCGGTCATTTTTAACATTGGTGCCGAAACCCGGGAACTCTAATCGAAAAAAAAAAAAAGGTCCTAATATTTAGAAATTTCTTTGTATTCGGATCGCGACTTTAAGAAACATGGAGCTATCAACACGTGCGGCTTATAGAGGTCAAGTGACCAAAATCGTGAATGCAGCGCTCGAATTTCTTAAAGATGATAGCTCCTGTATTAACGAGGCGAACGAGCCTAAATTTGGTGATATTGAGGAGGAACTGGTTTCATATGTTCAAAGATTAACATCCGTTAACGAAAACCTCAAAGCGATCAATGAAGAAATAAAGCAGAAAGGCCTTCTAAAGGAAGACGAATCGCTGAAAGTCGTCGAGTACCAGGACCTGGCTTTAAACGCACTTGCACGGTTAAATACAAGGCTGCAGAGGCTTAATAATAAACTCAATACGGTTCTTCCTAATGAAACAGCAGATCTTCCCATCAACTCTGTCCAAAAGAACAGTGGATGTAAGCTTCCAAAATTACCACTAAAACGATTTGATGGAAATTTCAGTGATTGGTTGCCCTTTTGGGAACAATTTCGTAGTGCCGTCCACGAAAACACAAATTTATCGGCTCCTGAAAAATTTAATTACCTAGAATCCGTTCTCATAGGCGACGCAAAGAAATCTATCGCTGGTTTTACACCATCGGTAAAGTGCTATGAAGCAGCTGTTGGACTCCTTCAGGAGCAATATGGATGCGCGGAAAAGCTCATTGACAAGCATATTCAACAGTTGGTAAGCCTGACTCCAGTTCGTGACCATAACGATACCCCTGGGTTACGAAATCTTTACGCGGTTGTTGTTTCATGCACTCGCTCGCTGACAGCATTACAGGTGCCAACAAGTAATTATTACGTCATGCTACGATCCATATTGCTTCGATGTCTTCCAACAGCTCTTCGCATTGAGTACCATAGAAAAACGGAAAGCGAGGTGAAGGAAGATGAGGGTGCTGAAACTTCTTCGGCTACAGATAACGGATCGGTTCTCTCTCAAACAGGCGGAGATCAAGTCAAAGACATTCTTCGATTCCTCAAACGGGAAGTTGAATCCCTAGAAAAGAGTGGCGTTACCCACACCAACACTAGTTCCAAGATCAGAACCGTTGCCCAATCGACCGCCTCTAGTTTGGTGACAATCAGTCCAGCCGATGCTGCATGCATCTTTTGCAAATCAAACACTCACACAATGAAAGACTGTGACAGCAGCAGTATATCGGTTACAGAAAAGAGACAAATTCTACGTAACAGCGGCAGATGTTTTCGTTGTGCCAGAACTGGCCATTCCGCTAAAAAGTGCAGAAGCGGTAAATTTCTCTCTTGTAACAAATGCAAAGGCAGGCATATGTCATCCATGTGTGATCCTACATATACAAAGAAGAATATACCGAAAGAGAGTGAGGACAAAGTCAAAGCTTTAAACTTGTGTGCACATAACTTAACTGAGAACATTCTCTTGAAAACATTTAGATGTGTGGCTGTTTCACAAACAAAAAGCATTAGTATTCGTGCTATTATAGACGGTGGTAGCCAAAACACATACATTCGTGAAAGTGTTGTAAAAAGTTTACATTTGAGATCGCGAGGCACAGTCGATTTATCAGTTATACCATTTGGATGTAAAGAGGCTAAGCCCACAGAAAAATTCGATAAAGTAATCGTAAATTTAAAAAGTCTTCTGAATCCGAAAAAACAAGTTACCTTGGAGGCAATTGTAGTGCCGGAAATTTGCGTCGACGTGTTGACAGTTCCAGAATCCGAGTGCCCGCTTTTTGAAGGAATTCAGCTGTCTGACGTCCTGCGTAGTGATATGGAGATAGAAGAGGGACTCAGTCTTCTTGTTGGTGCCGATTTTTATTGGAGCATTGTGACGGGAAAGCAACGTCAGCTTTCCAAGCGACTAAGAGCAGTACATACTGTGTTTGGATGGACATTACAAGGCCTCCACATTGTAAGTGACAAGTTTAATTCATGCTCTAAAGGTTCTTGTTCCTCTTCCAGATGCCTTATTAATCTGACAACGACAACAAAATCAGAAGACTTCACCCAATTCTGGGCGTTAGAAGCGATCGGTATAAGAAATAACGAAGATGAGAACACCTTTCTTACCGAAAAGCTGACCGAGAAGTGCATCAGCAGAGAAGATTCTCGCTACGTCGCAAAACTGCCATGGAAGTCATATGATTCCGTTTTGCAAGACAACAAAGGGCTGGCTATGCAGCGTTTGAATTCTCTTATTCGCCGACTGTCAAGAGATCCATCAAAGTTGCTGAGCTACGATGAAGCCATCAGGAAATTAATTTGCGATGGTATTGCCGAGCCAGTTACATTATTATCATGTGAAAAGCTCCATCAAACACGCGTTTACTACCTCCCTCATCAGCCAGTGTATAAGGAGGAAGGTACCACAAAGCTTCGCGTGGTTTTTGACGCATCGGCACACGTTGATGGAACTGGTTCCCTTAACGATCATCTCTGGACAGGCGCCAACTTGCTGCCAGATGTTTTGAAGATTATTCTAAACTTCCGCCTAGGTCTTCATGGCATCGTGGCAGATATCGAGAAAGCCTTCCTCCAGATATCTCTATACGAGGACGACCGCGATAGCCATCGCTTTATGTGGTTTGGAAGCAAATTAACCACTGCCACTGACAGACCAAAGTTCAACGAATACAGGATGACCAGAGTTACGTTTGGTGTGAATTGCAGCTCATTTTTGCTGTGTGCGACGATCAAGCATCACCTCCAACTTGAATCCAAGAACTTTCCGTCCACTTGTTCTATACTTTTGGAGAGTATATATATGGATGACGTGGTTATGAGCACAGATTGTGAGCAAGAGGGAGGTAAAATTTGTTCCGAAGCTGTCAGCATCCTTAAGCGAGCTTCAATGAATCTGCACAAGTGGAATTCAAGTAGCCAACTGATTCGAAATGCGATGAGTAGCAACACCGTTCCATCTGTGCAAAAAGTGTTGGGCCTTTCTTGGTTCACTTTTAGTGATGAAATGGCTCTGCCGATGGAATCCGTTCTAGAAGTTCTTCTTTCAAAATCAGCAAAAGGAACCAAACGTAATGTTCTACAGGTTATTGCAAGGATGTTTGACCCAATAGGTATTCTCGGTCCCATAATCGTCAAACTAAAAATTCTTTTCCAGAAATTGTGGAAGAAAAAAGTGTCCTGGGATGTAATTTTCGATGGAGATCTTCTTGAAGAATGGGACGATTGCGTGAAAGGGATCATTGAACTTAAAGACATGCATTTTCCGAGAGCTGCTACTTCTGTCGCATTAAGCAAAGGAACATTTGAGATCCACATATTTGCGGATGCCAGCACGAAAGCCTATGGTTCGGTAGCTTTCATAAAAAGTATTTCCAAGATGGGGAAAGTCCAAGTTTCGTTTTTGTGTGCCAAAAATCGTGTTGCTCCTTTGAAGATGGATAATTCCAGTGAGCTGACACTACCGAAGTTGGAGCTTACAGCTGCTCTCATAGCTGCTCGTCTTCATTCATACCTGAAGAGGTGTCTAAAGCTTTCTACTGACAAATATTTTCTCTGGACAGATTCGAAGATTACCTTGAACTGGATTCAGGGAGAGGTGAAAAGATGGCAGCCCTATGTTCAAAATCGAGTTGATGAGATACGACGACTCACTGCAGTTTCACAATGGAGCCACTGTCGAGGAAAAGAAAACCCCGCGGATCTTCTCACACGAGGCGTGAATGGCAACGTTTTACTAAATTCCGATTTGTGGGCTCACGGTCCTAGCTGGCTTGCAAACAGTGACGCTTATTGGACTCAGGAAGTTACAGCTGTTCCCGAAAACTCCACACTACTGTTGGCAGAATCTATACCACCATCTGACTTAATTGAAGAACCACTTTTGAGCTACAACGACTACAGTACCTGGGTTCGTCTTATGAGAGTCACTGCCTTCGTTCTCCGATACATACGCTCTGTTCGAAGAAAGCAAAAACCAGAAACCATATTGTCATTTTCCGATGTACCACCACTATGTGCTACCGAAATCCAACAAGCTGAAAACCATTGGGTAAGGTACATTCAAAAACAATATTTTGCTAATGAAATTAGTCTCTTACGAAAGGGCAAATCTCTGTCGACGTCATCAAAGATTTTCGAGTTGTCACCCTTCTTGGACAAATTTAACATTATAAGGTTGGGAGGGCGCCTGCAGTCACTGGACGAGCCAATGGAATTAAAACATCCTATCATCCTCCCAGCATACTCACATTTCCTCGATCTTCTGATTGACGAGTATCATCAACGAAACCTACATGCTGGTGTGAATACGGTCCTGTCGAAGCTACGCGAACGGTTTTGGATAATCCGAGGACGTCAGGCCATTAAGAGACGAATCAAAAGATGTTTTGTATGCAAGAAACTTTGGGGTCTACCAGCGTCTCAGCCATTTGCTCCATTACCATCTGAGCGAATATCCCTTTCGCGTCCGTTCGACAATGTGGGTGTTGATTTTGCTGGCCCGCTCTATTGTTATGATGACATCAATAACCCGGCCAAGGTTTACATCGCAATTTTCACGTGCTCTGCTGTACGCGCGGTACACCTTGAAATAACGAAAGGGCTATCTACAGAACATTTTTTGATGGCTCTTCGGCGTTTCATCGGCAGGCGAGGCGTTCCATCGATGATAATTTCCGACAACGCTCGTACTTTCCGTAAAGCTGCGTTGGAACTTCGTAGCCCTGACTGCTTTTGGGAGGAAGAGGTCATTCAGGGCTTTCTCTCAAGAAGAAAGATACAATGGCAATTCATTGTGGAACGTGCCCCTTGGTGGGGTGGGTTTTGGGAGAGGCTCATCCGAACAATAAAGAACTTAATGAAAGTTACCATTGGTAAGGCAAAACTTAATTTTGAACAGCTTAGAACAATCGTTATAGAAACCGAAAAGGTAGTCAACGACCGTCCGCTGACATATATGAGCGCTGACCCTTTGGACCTGTCTGCCTTGACACCAACCGATTTCTTAACTGCATCCCGAGGATGGAATTTCGTAGCATCGACATGTCGAGAACCCGATGCAGACACACTTCGAAATGCTTGGAAACATCAAATGAGATATACAACAAAGCTAAAGAGAAGGTGGCAATCAGAATACCTTCAGCTGTTGCGCTCTTTCCATAATTCGCCCACGAGGGGATCTGTGTATGATCTAAAACAAGGAGATGTTGTTCTCGTTTTCGACCAAGCAACACCACGAATCAACTGGAAAATGGCAATCGTGGATCAGGTGTACCAAGGAAGGGATTCAAAGATCAGATCTTGTCAAGTCCGATTAGCAGATGGGAAGCTGTACAGAAGGCCAATTCAGTTGCTTTATCCTCTTGAAGTTCAATCTCGCCCCCCCGAGGATGTTGAAAATTAACAGTTGAATTCTCTTTTGTTATTGTATAATTGTAATGTCTAATTCTTTCTCTCATTATACACATACTACATTCATGCTACTACATATTAATATTATATAAGTACATTAACTACTACATTCATACATTCCACGCTATATATACTCATGTCATTGTCATTAAATGAATATAGTTGCAAAGTATCCATTAACTCGTGTATCAAAGATAATTTGTAGATTAAAGTGAATTACATTTTTATTCGGTTGTTATTTTCCCGCGGTCATTTTTAACAGTGACATTTCATTCGGAAAGTTGAGTCCTTGGAGTCCCTGGAGTCCTTGACGTCGCGTATATTTGATTTTATTTAATCTTGAAACCATTAGAAGTCGATCGATTTTCTCTGTTTAACTATCGTTATAGAAGGTTGTAGTTAGTTTTAAGTAAACATGGTATATGTACTTGACGTTCCCCATTGAGTTCAAGGCCATGCAACTAACACCCATAACTGTGGCGATAGTACTCCTCCCTGTGGTGTGCCATGTTTTACTGCCCTTTCTGTGTGGTAGCAACAGAATTTTAAGTGAATTAACCTGCTTTAAAGCATTTGTTTGATCCAAAGTATTATACCACCGTTTACCTCCAACTAACTTAATGCATTGATAATAGCTAGTCGTTTAATATTGTTGAGAGCCCGCTCAATGGTAGGCAATCATTATGAATCCTTTGTTGAAAGTGATTTCTCAATGATCCTAACTTCCTTGGCATCGATCGCCTATCGGAAGGTCTATAGTTCAAATTCGCTTCATAGCCAAGAAAAAAGTAATTCCTATACGGACAAAAAGTATGCAACGCAGTTGTGAATGGAAAGTGACCAGACGTACTGCCTGCAGGCATAACACTCACAGTATATGTTCAACTGAAATTCATCCTCTGCGTATGTAATATCAAAAGTGCTCAATCGAATCATTACGAACTATAACCAAAAGCGGAAATTGGTCGGCTCTCGTCCTATCTAGGACAACCACCCCTGAGAGTAGTGAACGAACATCAAAGACCCAAAACGAATATAAAACTCTTGAACATGCGCGTGTCTAAAAAAAAAGGTATAGTGTGCATGCTGGGTAACGAAAATGGTTTCGCGATTGTACAAGTCCGCCAGCTTCTCTAACGTCCTAGGAAGGCAGGTAGAGAGACTAATAGAGGTCTATAGTTTTTGGCAGTAGTGCGGGAAATTCTTCCCGCTTTAGGTATAAACGTTACCTTTATCCCTCTCCAGGATAAAGGTTTGTAACCCCACTCTAGACTGGAAGAGAACAGTACCCAAAGCCATCGTTCGAGGATGCCATAGGCACTTTGCATCTCTACCGGGTAGATTCCATCCGGACCTGCAGATTTGTATGGAAGAAAGCTCTTTACCGCCCATTTGAGCTTCGGTTTACTCACTACTTCCATAGAAATGAACAGGGTACTCGGTATGAGTCGTTCGAAATTATAATTACTAACCCTTGCATTATCAGGAAAGTGTGTAAGAGGTCTAGCCCACTGGTTTGTTAAAAGGGGCAGGTATAGTGGGAGCCTTTGGCATCATCTTCCTCACACTACTGGCCCGCGCTATTATCTTATATTTATGAGCAGAAATTACAGCATGATATCCTTTACGTCATTCTTATCACTTTTTTGTATAGTCTGAGGCTGATCTTGTAACGGTTTCAATCCTTATTACCATTTTGACTCCTTGCTCAAAACCTTCCACAAATGATGGACGCAGCGCTGTCATTGTCGCAGACAATCAGCTTGTAATACCGATGGAACCAGCATCTATCGGTGAAACCTGGATCTTTCATAGAGAGAAGGCAAGGCTAAGATTAAGTTTACCTTCAAGGATTCTACAATGCTCATGGGTGATGTTGCTTTCCTCGTGGCTCCGATCAATGATCACTACGACCAGACGATCCCTCACCACGTCGCTAAGAGTGGGCACCGTAGCGATGCTCCTATGTCTCTTTGTGGTGTGGTATCACCGTCAGAGCGAGGCTTTTGGAAGACCACCCACTACTTTTGGCTGTGGAAACGAATGTGCAAAGTCCCTTACTAGTTCGACCATTACACTCCTCTATGGCTTTCCAAGTCCATTGGTAGAAGTCAGCATCCTTCCCGTCCCAATTGTCCCTGCCCTTTTAATCCAGTCGGCTGAAGACCTGAAATGCTGCACGCCTCTTTTTGTAGGCTACTGTGCTGACCCTTATGTGCATCCTTGGGGCCGATAACGTTGCCAGACCGCGCGTCGGTGTTGCCGCGTGTCTGTAGCACTCTGTCGGTGGGTGGCGTTACAGCCCATGAAGGACCGGAGCCAAGCTTTTCTAAATCACCCAAGATGTGTCCGATTTATTTTTCACACATATGAAAGGGACCTACAGTTAAATGCCGATTCCGAACGGCGGGAGCCGAGAAGCTCTTTCGTGGCAACTATACTACGGTGGGTTTTGCGAATACCCCGCCGAGGAGGGACGCTGCGAACTAAACATTCGATGGCGTTGGTGTTATCCCAACTCGCTATTCGTGCGTTAGAGTCCAACGCACTAACAACTGCTCCACTGCGCCCTGGAAGGTTTTTGTTTAATGTCAATATTGTATGTATGCCCATGAAGGACCTAAGCCGAGCTTCTCTCAATCACCCATGTTGAGTGTTAATTTTCCCGTAGGTGAAAGGGACCTACGAATTTCGAGAAGCTTTTCATGACAAAATTTACTACAGGGGTCTTGTCAGAACCCCGCTGAGGACAAAAATAGTGAAAAACACGTTCGATGACATGGCTGTGTCGGGATTCGATCCTGTGTCATCGGCGTCAGAGGCCAACACACTACCCACTGCGCCACGGTGCTCTCTAATGTTAATATTACTGTCTTAATTGTGTTTTATTTTGATCCGACCAGTAAGCTAGTGTCCAAAATGTCCACCACATGATCTTTACTAATTTGCTTGCAATATCGCAAGATCATCTGGAAAATAAATATTTTCACCTCTTGAATCCCCGAACGTCTGAACAAACCAATGCCACTCTACAGTCGTACGTTTCTTGGTTCCTCCACTCTCCAAAAACCTCGGCCTAAAACTTTGCATAATATAACTCGTTGATGAACTGAAGCCAGAGCGTTGAATTTTCGGTGAGCGAACCTTATAAAAGTAGACGAAGATTCACAGCGAGGAAGTTAATTTTTGATGGAAGTTTGCACAATCAAAACTGCCACGTTTGGTCTTATGAGACATCTCAATAGTTCAAATCCATACTCTGTTTGTGCAGTGCATTAGCTGAGAACACAACCAACGTGAAAAATCAGTCGAGTTCGTCTCGAGTCCTATCTAGGACAACCACCACTGGAGAATAGTGGACGACCATCTACGACCCAAACGACCTGCATTCCGCCCAGGTTGTGTGTCAAATATAATAGCGATATGACCCTTGAGCCTGCGCGAATTATAAAAACGAAAAGTGGCCAGTGTACCTGGAATAATGCATTGCTTGGTGCAGATTATGGTCCGGCGGATTTATGAGACCATGAGAAGCATAAGGACAACGCTGCTGCCTATATCGCCCTCTAAGGTTCAATAAATTCGAACTTTTTATACCCAAAAATCACGAGCTGGACCTGGTCAACTTGAGATTCTAGCAAGACAGTTCTCGTTTTGGAATTGGCCATTGATTCAACGTCATGTTCAACGTTTACCAAAATCCCTTAAAAGTAAATGACGGACACTAATTCACAAACTAAAATGGTTTGTTGACAATTAGCAACCAAAGGATTAAAAAATCACACACGCTATTTATAGGCATGAAGTGAACTCTATAAAGGCAAACATGCTAACAGTGAGTACGCCGCACTTTATAAGGACGACTTAATCCTGTCGCCTATCAGGAGACAATGATGGTACGAATTCTTCCATATAATAGAAGTTAATTGAAAGTAATGGAATCACATGAAAATACCTTTATCAAATTGTTTACACCAAGTTGTTTGCCCTAATGACCTCCTCCATCACAAATATCCTCCTCACTCATAGTCATCACTCTCATTTCACGTAGACACTTCCCCCTCTAGCTCAAAGCAAAACTATTTATTCGAAATGCTGATTTGCGTGCGTGATAGCATGTTCCAATTACACAAATCTGATTGTTGGTTTCATCATTCTCGTCCACGATGTGGTGGCTGATGTAGATGCCTTTGGGAAATACCTGGAACCAGCTTAACGTCTCGTGTCCTGCTAACTAATCGCAGCATTACCTGGCTATTTTGATGACTTTCTTCGTTATTCCTGTTCCTGCGCCATCGAAATCCTGCCAAGCAAATTTGCCAAAATTCTGTCGTAAAATAGGCTTCCAGGCATAATTACCAATTAGCTTGCGTTCAGAACGCATCATGACTAGAAATTGTCCTGCCGGTAGACAGGCCCTGCTGCAGAGCTCTTTAATCACCACATTTTGCGTGGAGATGTGTAATCGAGTATGTAGTAAGGAAAAAGTCTTTGGCACATGTAATAGGTGTGAAGATGCCTTTCACTGAAGACGTGTGTGTCCTGGAACAATGTTTGCACTTTTATTAACGAAGTATGTCTGTAATAAATGAGGGCGTCGTGGCACAGTGGTTAGTGTGTTTAACTCTGGCGCACGATGAGCGGACTCGGATCCCGATAGCACCAATGCCATCGAATGTTTATTTCGCGTCGTCCCTCCTCCGCGGGGCACTGGCAAAACCCCCCGTAGTATACTTGCTAAGAAAAAGCTTCTCGACTCACACACAACATGGGTGATTGAGAGAAACTTGGCTCTGGCCCTTCATGGGCTGTAACGCCACCAAAACAAGTCTGTAATAAATCAATAGGGGTTAACCCACAGGTGTTCGTAAAGGAGAGTCTGAAAAATGGAATTGGACGATAAGTTCTTGCACCTAGCCGAGACGCTCTTGACACACTGCTTTCCTATGTGCTTTTATTCTAGCAGCAGATAACCTATACCATTAAGACTAGTCGCATGGCAGCAATGAGTATCTGTAGTAAGACATATCTAAACAATATTCGAAATATCTGAAGCAATGACGCTTACCACAGAAATTTGCCGCCATATGGAAGTCGTGCAGAATTTGTTTTTTTTATCTTTTGTTCTTTCGCGTTACAGTCCATGGAGGACTAGAGCCAAGTTTCTTTTCAACATTGACATATGGTTCACACCTGGCTGGCTATAGCCGTATGGCCGGCTATAGTCGCCTGGCTGGCTATAGCCGTATGGCCGGCTATAGTCGCCTGGCTGGCTATAGCCGTATGGCCGGCTATAGTCGCCTGGCTGGCTATAGCCGTATGGCCGGCTATAGTCGCCTGGCTGGCTATAGCCGTATGGCCGGCTATAGTCGCCTGGCTGGCTATAGCCGTATGGCCGGCTATAGTCGCCTGGCTGGCTATAGCCGTATGGCCGGCTATAGTCGCCTGGCTGGCTATAGCCGTATGGCCGGCTATAGTCGCCTGGCTGGCTATAGCCGTATGGCCGGCTATAGTCGCCTGGCTGGCTATAGCCGTATGGCCGGCTATAGTCGCCTGGCTGGCTATAGCCGTATGGCCGGCTATAGTCGCCTGGCTGGCTATAGCCGTATGGCCGGCTATAGTCGCCTGGCTGGCTATAGCCGTATGGCCGGCTATAGTCGCCTGGCTGGCTATAGCCGTATGGCCGGCTATAGTCGCCTGGCTGGCTATAGCCGTATGGCCGGCTATAGTCGCCTGGCTGGCTATAGCCGTATGGCCGGCTATAGTCGCCTGGCTGGCTATAGCCGTATGGCCGGCTATAGTCGCCTGGCTGGCTATAGCCGTATGGCCGGCTATAGTCGCCTGGCTGGCTATAGCCGTATGGCCGGCTATAGTCGCCTGGCTGGCTATAGCCGTATGGCCGGCTATAGTCGCCTGGCTGGCTATAGCCGTATGGCCGGCTATAGTCGCCTGGCTGGCTATAGCCGTATGGCCGGCTATAGTCGCCTGGCTGGCTATAGCCGTATGGCCGGCTATAGTCGCCTGGCTGGCTATAGCCGTATGGCCGGCTAAAGTCGCCTAGCTGGCTATAGCCGTATGGCCGGCTATAGTCGCCTGGCTGGCTATAGCCGTATGGCCGGCTATAGTCGCCTGGCTGGCTATAGCCGTATGGCCGGCTATAGTCGCCCGGCTGGCTATAGCCGTATGGCCGGCTATAGTCGCCTGGCTGGCTATAGCCGTATGGCCGGCTATAGTCGCCTGGCTGGCTATAGCCGTATGGCCGGCTATAGTCGCCTGGCTGGCTATAGCCGTATGGCCGGCTATAGTCGCCTGGCTGGCTATAGCCGTATGGCCGGCTATAGTCGCCTGGCTGGCTATAGCCGTATGGCCGGCTATAGTCGCCTGGCTGGCTATAGCCGTATGGCCGGCTATAGTCGCCTGGCTGGCCAGCGGGGCTCGCGAAATGAACATTCGAGGACGTTGGTATTATCGGGATCCGAACTCACTCATCGAGTCTAACACACTAACCACTGCGCCACTTCGCCTATGGGAAAATGAAATCACACAACATGGGTGATTAAGAGAAGCTCGACTTAGGTTCTCCATGATATGTAACGCCACATTTGCAATTTGTCATGATTGTGGCGAACCAGAATTTCATTATTATTTGGTTTGAGACGGATAACGAAATGTACAGGTGTTTTGAGGTTGCCACAACTCTTTGTGTGTTAACTGCTATAAGCTTTTCACCACCGATATTAGTGTAATCCTTCTTTCTGAATGTGATGGTGGACCTTACTTCCACGCGCCTTTCTCTGCTTTCAGTGCTTGTATTTAATTAAACGTTCACATATCTACTAAGTTCGACAATATGTCATGTAGCACAGAGCTAAGGGAACGAGAAAGAATTTTAATAGAATGTGTCTTTGAATGGCAACTTGCTGACAACGTCCTGAGTCCTTCCAGACATGCATTCCTTTTTGGTTCACATTCTGTGCGTACCTGTAAGTGTGCACAACATTTTACATATGCCCTTCTAAACTGGGAAGTAAATAAATTCAAATTGTACCCTCACGCAACTGGTAATGAAATTTTGATTTAAAAGTTGTCCTGGAGGATTTACGTGACAGCCGAAACTTGGACTTACTAGGCAGTTGAGTTTCAAAATTAGTTTGAAGGTGTGTTGAAAATTGGAACACTGTACACTAGGATAGCTTGAATGGTAGGCTAACAGATGGGTAGATGTTAGCTTTCAATTACTGCCATCTACTGACAACGCATTTCTATTCCTCAAATGTATGACGACTATAGGCGGAAAATGTAACCTTTTCGGAGAACAAAGTTTGTTCCGGTGCCCGATCAAAAGGCTAAGGCAGCTAAAGCCATGTCGCTGTTAATGGTGTGGTAGCGTTCCAAACTAGCCAGGTACCACAATTCCTTGTCCACTGTACTGATAAATAAGTTTGTGGAACTTCGCGGTACATTTCAAAGGCTGATCTTTACTTAATGTCTACAGCCGTTTGACCGTTCCATGGAACAAAACAGAATGACACGTTATTAAAAATGTTCCCACCTTTCTAATGAAGTGTATACGTATGAGGTTTTAGATATTAGGGTTACTTAGGTATGCTAGGAATGCTTTTGATTTATTAGGCTTCTTTGTGTAAAAATTGGTTCTTGATTTTTGCAGCACTGTTAATAAGTCCCATCCCCGATCCTGCGGCCTAGTAAGCCGTAACCGTAAAAAAGAACATAAGCTCAAAGACAACTACGACTTACGATTTAACGGACGGACTACATGTTGAAAAGAATATCGGTTCTGCACCTGGGACCTAAGGGACCTACCAACCCTTAACAGACCGGGCACGACCGAACAGTTAGAAAAAGCCCTAAACTGCTTTAAACCAGACATTACCACACTCCAAGAAGTGCGATGGGATGAACCGGACAAAAAGCTGGGACATATACTAAGGAAACTGCTTCAAGGAGAACAAACAACGCAGATTTGGATGCGGATTTGTAGTTGGAGGCAGACTTAGGCAAAAAATCCAAAGTTTCCGGCATGTGAGCGAATACCTCATACCAATTCGCATCAAGATTATCTAAAGAAACATCAGCTTGACGTGTGTTTATGGCCCCAGAGAAGAAAAAGACGACACAGTGAAAGATGACTTCCATGACCAGCTAGATAGAGTTTTCAAAGAGAGGCGCAGCCTACATGACACCACGTCAGAAAACGAATTCAGGCTTATAGACTTTATCTCTTAGTAGGTAGCACATGTGCTTAGGGGTAACATCCCTATCACGTAAAAACCTACTTGTTCCGAAACGACAACAAGCCTCGGATACAGACGGATACAAAGCTGACGGCCCCTGCAAACGACTAACGGACTTGTAAGTCTGCACCTGGAATGTGAGATCCCTTAACAGACCGGGTGCAGGCGCAGGCGATCAATTGGAGCAAACCCTCAACTGCTATAAAGCAGATATAACCGCACTCCAAGAAGTGCGATGGGATGGACCAGGCAAAAAACGGATAAAAAACTGCGACATCTACTATGGGATCTGCTACAAGGAGAACAAACAGCGCCTATTCGGGTGCGGATTCGTTATTCGAGGAAGACTCCGACAAAAAGTCCTAAGCTTCCGAGATATAAGCGAACGCCTCATAACAATCCGCATCAAAGCTAAATTTGGAAACATTAGCTTAATATGCGCTCACGCCCCAGCGGAAGAAAAGACAATCGACTCAACGAAGAATTCTACGATCTCCTAGACAGAACATATGCCCAACGCCCCAGCTACGACACAAAAATAGTTCTAGGAGATTTTAATGCAGAACTGGGCAATGAGGACATATTTGAGTCGATCATAGGAAAGCATAGCCTCCATAACACCATATCCGACAGAGGACTTAGGCTAGCGGGGCGTAACCTCCTTGTAGCAAGCACGCGATTCCCCAATCTCAACATCCACAAGGGTACCTGCCGGTCTTTTGATCAATCGACCACCAACCAGATTGATCATTGCGATCGACGCCAGACACTCCTCCTGTATTCTCGACGTACGAACCTTCCGCGGGGCCAACATCGACTCGGACCACTGCCTTGTTGTAGCCAAGGTACGAATGAGGATATCAAGAATGCTTAGGAGTAGAGTAGGACAACGTAAGTTTGACGTCGGAAAGCTACAATAGCAAGAGACTGCCAGAGTCTTTGCCGATCGTGTCTCCTCCAAGCTCTCTCAAAATCCGCCCTTGGCAGCACAAACAATAGAACAGGAATGGGCGCATTGCCAGAGCGCCGTCAGAGACGCTGCCTCTATGCAGCAAAACAAGAGGCATATAAAGTCATGCTGCAACGACGGACGAGAGCTGCTCGCGAAATCTATGAGCAGAAGAGAAGAGAGGAACACACGCTTTTCAGAAGAAAGAAGAGAGAGCACGGAAAGCATGAGATCGAGGAGATCGAGAGATGCTTCCGCAGGAATGACGCCCGTAAGTTTTACAATGAGGCAAAATGTACATGCCATGGCTACAAAGCCAGAGCAGGGATGAAAATGGAGAACTGGTAGTAGAGTCGCAGTCGATGCTGAGGATTTGGAAAGATCACTTCTGCAGACTGTATAACGGCGATGATAGACAAGATACCGCTGTCAGGCAGAACAGAACGAGCCATTCGAAATGGACGGTAGTGTAACAGAGTTCAGTCCACCAGACCCAGACGAAGTCAAAATAGCGATATCAGGACTTAAGTCTAATAACGCCGCGGGCGCAGACGGCCTGTCTGCTGAGCTTCTTAAGGCGGCTGGAAAGGTGCATGCACCATCTCATTTGCATGGTATGGTCGGAAGAAAGCATGCCCGACGAATGGAATCTCAGCATCGTTTGCCCGGTCCATAAGAAAGGAGACCCCTATAACTGCGTCAACCATAGGGAAATAAGTCTCCTTAACATCGCATATAAGACCTCTCTGCCGTATTGTGTGAACGCCTAAAACCGTTTGTGTATAACCTGATCGGTTCTTAACAGTGTGGTTTCAGGCCAGGTAAATCCACAATAAACCAAATATTTACGCTACGGCAGATCTTGGAGAAGAGCCAGGAATACCAAATCGACACTCGCCACCTCTTCGTCGATTTCAAGGCTGCATATGACAGCTTGTATAGAGATGAGCTATACAAAGCCATGTCTAGTTTAAACATCCCTGCCAAACTCGTCCGACTGTGCAGGATGACAATGGAGAATTCTCGCTGTTCCATTAAGGTCGGTAATGAGCAACCCGAGACCTTTGATGTTAAAAAAGGATTTAGGCAAGGTGACGCGCTGTCATGCAACTTTTACAACATCGTGCTTGAAAAGATCGTGCAAGAGTCACTGGCCAACACAAGAGGTACGATTTATTCAAGTCTACGCAATTGCTTATGCGTACGCCGACGACATTGACGTGATTGGATGGACACAGCGGGACGTCAATGAGGCCTTTATAAGCATTGAGTTAGATGGGTCTCAAGGTTAATGAGGGTAAAACCAAATGTCTGCTTTCATCTTAAAGAGACGGACAACACCGACGTATTGGCCAGAACGTAAGTAAAACGAACATGCCAAGACTATAAAGCCAGAGCAGAAGCCTGCAGAGGAAAACATGGACACTTCGTAATTGAATCACACTCGATGCTGAGGATATGGAAAGAATATTCCCGCGGACTGTATAACAGCGAAGATGGTCAAAATACCGCTGTGAGGCAGGACGCACCATTCACACTGGCCGAAAATGGGAGAGAACTCCATCCAACGAACTTAGACGAGGTTAAGAAAGCGTTAAGAAAACGGACGGCCTGCCTGCTAAGCTGACTAAGGCAGCTGAAGATGACTTGATTGGGAACATGCACCAGCTCATTCGTAATGGTCAGAAGAAAGCATGTCCGACGAATGGAGTCCCAGCATCGTTTGTCCGGTCCATAAGAAAGGAGACCCTTATAACTGCGCCAACTGTAGGGAAAAGTCTCCTTAATATCCTCTCTGCCGTGCTGTATGATCGCCGGAAAACATTCGTACACAATTTGATGGACATATGGCTTCAGGCCAGGAAAATCCAGGATAGGTAGGTCAATTATGCACCCTGCGACATATCTTGAAGAAGACACACCGCATATTTCTAAATGAGCTAAATAGCTCATATGATGTTTTGACATTCCCGTCAAGCTTATCAGGTTGTGCTCCGTTAAGGTCGGTAAAGAGTCAACCGAGGCATTTGATGTCAAAAGAGGATTCAGAGAGGGCGATGCACTGTCACGTGGCTTATTCAACATCATGGTTGAAAAGACAGTGCGGGATGCCCTGGCCAATACAAGAGGCACGATACGCTGATGATATTGCGAGAACACAACTAGAAATCAGTGAGGCGTCCGTTGGCATTGAAGCAGAAGCGACTAAAGTGGTCTGAAGGCTTATTGTTACGGAGATACCTCCATGTTTTGTGCACTGTCTTGTATTGTTATTTTTTGGATCTGCTTTTAATGATTCTGGTTTCCCACATAGTGGTTTTAGCTGCTAGAGCTGTATCGCGTCCCAGTTTGAATTCATAAAGGAAGAGAGAACGAGTTTGAGCTCTCGAGAGCATGATAAAAAATGAATAGAGAAAAAGTGACTACAATGTCACACGATAAGAGGCAGTCTACCACGGAGGAAAGAATCGCCAAAGCTTGAAGGAGTTGGCAAGTGATATGATGTTTTAATAGTCGAAAGAAAAGAAGCAAAGCTGGGCAATTAGTGCAGCAAGAACAAATGAAAAAGAATCACCTTAAGATAACACTTTACTTACTTTTCAGGCCAGTAGCACACGGATGCTATGGGCCTGAGCCCTCAGTCCTTGGTGGTCCCAGGCCCGCTGCCTCCAGTCGAAAATACCAATTTTTCCTACGTCCGCGATCACTTGGTCTTAATACCGGAGGTTGGGTCTCAACTTTCTTTTCGAACCAGGACGCTCGGATTCGGAGACCTTCTTAGCTGGAGCACCGATGTCTATGCGGACGATGTGGCCGAACCAGTGCAGTTAACGTATCGTTGCCTTGCGGACTATATACACATTTTTGTACAGCTCAGTTCCCGGTTATGTCTTCTCATCCATTCCCTTTCCTCACAGACACGACCGAATATCCGTAGCAGGATTCTTCCTTCGAAAGAGCCAAGGATCAGCCCTTCTCATCGTCCAACTTTCGGCTCCGTATAGCAGGGCTGGCAGTATAAGAGACTATTAAGGCATAAGCTTTATTCTTCAAAACAGGAGTTTGGACCCTAGCTGTTTTGACCGAAGTAACAGCGGTTGTCGAGGGTGATCCTGCGCCGGATCTGTGATGTCGCTTATGGAGGTATACCCCGAGGTATGTGAACTCCATCACCACCTTGAACTTATAGTTGCCGATCGTTATATTTTGTCCTAGATGATGGATGACGGACCCCTTTTTTTGTTGACAGTATATATTTCGTCTTCTTCCCGGGATCCCGAATTCGGCCATCGTGACCTTGCGTCATATGCGGCTTTGAAATCGATAAAGAGGTAGTGGGTATCGATTAGAAACTCGCTGGTTTTCTCCAGGATTTTTCGCAGCGTGGATATTTGGTGTATAGTCGATTTGCCTGGCCGGAAGCCGGACTGGTATGTGCCGACCAGTGCGGTGCAAAACGGCTTTAGGCGTTCACAAAATAAACTGGACAGAATCTTGTAAGCGACATTGAGCGAGGATATGCCTCTGTAGTTTTTGCAAGAAGTAGGATCGCCTTTTTTATGGATAGGACATATAGAGCTTATATTCTAGTCATCGGGCGTGCATTCGTCCCCTACATTTCTAATGCATACTTCCTTTCAGAACATCCCCTCCAGAGCTCTAATGGTTATCTATACGAGCCTGCGGCCATGTTGTTCTTCAGCTTTTTAATAGCTAGCACTACTTCTTCAATACTGGGAGGAGGGACAACTTTGTCGACTGGAGACGGGATCTCTTCGTCAACTACCACTCCCTCTTCTCTATGCTCGTTAAACAGCCGCTGGAAATGTTGCTTGAAAACATTCACTATCCCCTGCCGGTCGGTAACAAGATTGTTTTTGAAATTTGGAAGAGACTGAGTGCCATTTTTAAAGCCCGCTGCGAAGCGTTTGGCTATTTTGTTTAAGGTTGTTATCGCGTTTTTGTTCTTGGACTCTTCGATATCCTTGGGCTAGGGGGCTGCGAAGTTTCTCTTCTTTCGCCGCAGCGTCTTTTTTTCCGTTTTCCTTCTGGCTCGGTATTCCTCTCGTGCTGCTCGTGTTCTCCTTTACAGCATCTTTTTGTACGCCTCGTCGATCGCTCACTTTTTATGCTCACACTCCCCATCATACCACGGGTTCCTTGTCGGTGGTGACGCATAGCCTGTAGTAATTTCAGTTGCTTCCTTGATTGCTGAGCGGCAATGGATCCACATATTGTTGGCGTTTGTGTCCGACATATAGGCATACTTGCGAGTCGTCCGCCCAGTTGCTCTCTATGGTCTCTGGCGATGTCTGAGGTGCTTCAGGCTTGACCTCCTCTTGGTGGGTTGATGTAGCTTTCTAACATTAGAATGTCGGGCTCTAAGTCTTGCTGCCACTAGGAAATGGTCAGAGTCGACGTTTGGCCTTCTGAACTTTCTTACATCTAGGATGTTTGACGCACATCTTCCGTCTATGAGCACACGTTCGCTTGGGTTTGGCAGTTCAACCATCAGGAGACTGTGTGGATCTTCATGAGAGGAAATCGTGGGCTACTAATTACCGTATTACGAATTTCCGCAAGGTCTGTAAGTTGGATGCCGTTGTCTGTTCGTGGAAGCTGTGCTTTCGGACTACTCCGCCTAAGGTGTTTTCCTTACCGATCATGGCGTTGAAGTCCCCGAGTACGATTTTGATCTCCTAATTTGGAGAAGCTTCGTAGGCGTCGTTCAAGACGTCGTAGAAATCCTCTTTGATTAGTTGTTCAGAGGGCGCCTCGAAGAGGCTGTAAACCAACTTTAGTTTAGCATTAGCAAGGATTGTTGCTGACGTCTCGCCATGTTGAAAGCAATCAGCAACCTTACCATCCAAAAAACAGCGGCAGTAAGCTTCAAAAGAGGAAATTGACCACTTAATGACCCAACCACGTTAAAGCACTAAAAGAGTATATTTGGTAGCATATTATGCACTGAATGTAAAGAAGCATTGGGCAATTTGAGCAACTAAGGAGCTAGGGAGATTTATATTATACATAGCCAGAGCTACATTGTAGAGAATAATGCCAAAAGCTCTGGTATTAAGCTTGAAATACGATAAGCACTTAGCCTTCCATTCTATTCCAGAATCGACGAATCATAGCGTAAAGCAGATATATTGCAAAAGTCATGTTCATATTCTCACTGATGCCTTGACGTTTGCTCAGCAATTAATAATGAATTGTTGGAGCAAGATTAAATGGAACAATGGTGGAAACTGTCGGATTGTTAAGCTACATGCTTCCTAGAAATCTTTCCAACTAATGGAACGAGGAGTGGATGCATTCTTTAGAGTTGCAATAGTTAAATTAGCAAACCAAAATGGGGCATACGCATGTAAACACGGATAAGTGTATGCATACCGTGAACCATCCAAGCAGGACTCTATATCTTCACTCCGTGTACCTAGTTTCAAGGCATACCTACGATTGTCGGATTTTGCTAAGTGCTTTTGTCTGGTTAATGCAACAACCGCTGTGGGTTTCAGACAAATTCACTGACTGCGTGGCTTTTGCTGTTGTGTCCTAAATACACTTTATACAGTGAGCGAGGATGGGTGGTAAGAAGGATTATATTAGCATCTCAATTAGTAAGTCTTCCTCCCCTTCAGTAAAGATGCATGACACTTGGATGTTTTGTTCCACTAACACAACACGCGCGGTATCGGCAACTGAGTGGAGGCATCCAATTTAATTATGTTATACCATTAGCCTGGTATGCTTTTTGATAGTAGTAGTGGGTATCAAGGATCGATAAGAGCACACGTTGTGTAGGTAGGAAACCCATCAAGTTCAATATATGCATTGTCAGCACGCGGATATGATAGTGTCACAGGAGGCATATTTTCAATTTTGTTTTTACTTCATGTTAGGAAACTTTAACATCCTGAAATGGAATTGAAAACATTTTAAAGTGGAAGATGTATAAATTAACACAGCAGCTGCAGATTCTCCGAACATGAGACACCTTCCACCCACAACATAATCAGGTAGACGAATCAACATTAGTCACTTATAGATCATACAATTCAATGGGATCCCAGAATGACCTGGGACCTAAACAAGCCTCTGTGAGCAGTCTACTGACATTGTCCAGGATGGTCTTAAGTTCATACGCTAAATTGGAGCTGGTTAAATGGTTGCACACAGCTTTGAGTGCAGCTTGGAGCAGTCTAGTTGCCGTATTGAAAGCTCCTGGATTTTCGTAAACAGTGAAGTAGGCCATCGGACACGCTTTCATTTGGATCTATCCGGCTACCATTAGATCTCTTAATAGAGGACAGTTTTGCAAAGATATTTCTCAGACCAGCCGATTCAATAGAGCCTCAGAAACATATAACTAGGTTAGTAGTAAGGATATAACTAAACAAAGCCTCACGTCAACTGTTAATGGGCATTACCATCACACCCTTAGACTAAGTTATGATTACCTTATTCGGGTATTGAGACCAGCGTTCTCACTATTCCAGAGGGGACGTCTGTACCTTCGTGGTATAGTAGATATACCGACGTTATCGTAAAGGTACCATCCCTGCGTATCGCCAGAGGTGAATTTGGTTAGCACTAGTGTGTGGAAGTTCTTCTTAGAAATGATACGAGATCTAATCTTGCCTCCGCTGCCATTGCTATAGAGGCTGTATTTTGATGACCCCAGTCCATAAGAAAGGAGACCCCAATGACTGCGCCAATTACAGAGGGATAAGCCTCCTGAACATCGGGTACAAGATCCTCTCTGCCGTACTGTGTAAGTGCCTGAAACCGTTCGTGGACAATCTGACAGGTTCCTACCAGTGTGATTTCAGCCGCGTATTGACAGTGTTTATAGAGAAGAGCTATACAGAGCCATGTCATGTTTTAACATTCCTGCCAAACTCGTCAGACTGTGCAGGATGACTATGGAGAGCTCTCGCTGCTCCATTAAGGTCGGAGGTGAACTAACCGACCCCTTTGATGTTAAAAAAGGTTTTAGACAGGGTGACGCACTGTCATGTGATTTCTTTAACATTATTCTTAAAAAAATCGTGCGGGACTCTGCGGCCAATACAAGAGGTACGATCTACTTCAAGTCCACACAATTGCTTGCCTATGCAGATGACATTGACGTTATTAGACTGACAAAGCGAGATGTCAATGAGGCGTTCGCAAGCATTCAAGCAGAAGCGGCTAAAGTGGGTCGAAGGGTATACGGGGAAAAGACCAAATATATGCTGTTATCCAAGAAAGACGAGCAAGACCGACGTCTTGGTCAGAACGTCACCTTCGGCAGCTACATATATTTTTGAAGTATTCAAGGACTTCGTCTACCTTGGCTCGATAGTGACAAGCAGCAACGACACCAGCGCTGAGATAAAACGCAGAATAACTCTTACCAACCGCTGCTTCTTCGGGCTCAAGAGGCAATTGAGTAGTGGAGCCCTCTCTCGAAAAACTAAGGTATCCCTCTACAAAACCTTTATCATCCCGGTCCTCCTCTACATCGCTGAGGCTTGGACGTTATCAAAAGCGGATGAAGAGGCTCTTGGACGTTTTGAGAGGAAAATTCTGCGTGCAATCTTTGGTCCCGTGTGTGTAAACGGAGAGTGGAGGAGGAGATTCAGCAACATTTTTTTTTAGAGACTCGCGCAGGTTCAAGAGTTTTTATATACTCTTATGATGTGTTGACCCACACAACCTGAACGGGGTGCAGTGGTTGGGGTCGTTGATGTTCGTTCACTGCTTTCAGGGGTGGTTGTCCTAGACCTAGATAGGACGAGAGCCGACCAAAATCCGCGTTGGTTATAGTCCGTAGTAATTCGTTCGAGCACTTTAGTATTGCATACGCAGAGGATGAATTTCAGTTGACCATATACTGTTATATGTTATGTTATGTTAGACGTCTTCGGATCCGCATTTAAGGTGGCGCGCACAGGTGGAAAGGGACCTCAACCAACTTGGCGTACGGCACTGGAAGCGGCTAACCAAAGATCGGGCCGACTGGAGAGGCTTGTTGGTTGAGGCCTTGGTTCACCCCGAACTGTAGGAAAGGTGAAAAGCTTACGCGGTGGTTTTGCCAGCGTAGAAGAACACCTCCTCAGAACTATTGGGGCAATACCATCAGCGGATTTGTGAATATCGAGGTCCTTAAGAACCCTTGGGACTGTACGAGTGCGGAAGTGGATTAGTATCATGGTGGAATTGACGTAATCTAGTACAGGCGGAGACAAAGTACAAGCTGGGGGTTGCGAAGTGGGCAGCAAGTAGGTTAGCTTAGTCTAAGGGGGTGACAGCTGGAATGTCTTTATGGATCAGCGTCAGTATAGACGACTTGAGTTGAGTCCTTTACGTGTTTTACAACTGACCAAAAACTTTTGCTACCTTTGGGACATTGGAGGATTTTATGCCTTAATTTTTGGTCGGATTAGTTAGTCGTGTGAGCCTTGGGCGTCACACCTATACCACTTTTTTTTCTCGAATTTAGATGAGGGCTGAAAATGGAATCTCAGCATCGTTTGCCCGGTCCATAAGAAAGGAGATCCCTATAACTGCGCCAACTATAGGGAAATAAGTCTCCTTAACATCGCATATAAGATCTTCTTTGCCGTATTGTGTGAACGCCTGAAACCGTTGGTGGATAACCTGATCGGCTCTTATCAGTGTGGTTTCAGGCCAGGTAAATCCACAATAGACCAAATATTTACGCTACGGCAGATCTTGGAGAAGACCTCTTCGTCGATTTCAAGGCTGCATATGACAGCTTGTATAGAGATTAGCTATACAAAGCCATATCTAGTTTTAACATCCCTGCCAAACTCGTCCGACTGTGCAGGATGACAATGGAGATTTCTCGCTGCTTCATTAAGGTCGGTAATGAGCAAACCGGGACCTTTGATGTTAAAAAAGGATTTACGCAAGGTGACGCGCTGTTATGCAACTTTTTCAACATCGTGCTTGAAAAGAACGTGCAAGAATCACTGGCCAACACAAGAGGTACGATTTATTTCAAGTCTACGCAATTGCTTGCGTACGCCGACGACATTGACGTAATTGGACGGACACAGCGAGACGTCAATTAGGCCTTTGTAAGCATTGAGGTAGAAGCGGCTAAGCTGGGTCTCAAGGTTAATGGGAATAAAATCAAATATCTGCTTTCATCTAAAAGAGACGGACAACACCGACGTATTGGCCAGAACGTCACCATGGGCGGATATGACTTTGAAGTGGTCAAGGAATTCGACTACCTTGGCTTACTGATGACCAGCGCTGAGATAAAACGCAGAATCACTCTTGCCGACCGTTGTTTCTTTGGGCTCGAGAGGCAATTGAGAAGTAGAGCCCTCTCTCGGAAAACCAAGGTGGCACTATAATCATCCTTAATCATACCAGTCCTCCTTCACGGCGCAGAGGCTTGGACCTTAACAAAAGCGGATGAAGACTCCCTTGGTCGTTTCGAGAGGAAAATTCTGTGTACTATCTATGGTCCCGTTTGTTCAACAGGTGTATGGAGGAGAAGATATAACGAAGAACTGTACGGGTTGTACAGCGACATCGGCCTGATACGACGTCTACGGATACAGCGTCTAAGGTGGCTAGGCCATGTAGAGCGCGTGGAAAATACAGCTCCGACCCGAAAAGTCTTCGAATCCATTCCGGAAGGAAGGCGCGGCAGAGGACAGCCACATCATCGGTGGCGCACGCAGGTGGGAGGGGACCTTAGCCAACTAGTCGTGCGGCGCTGAAAACAGCTGGCCAAGGACCGTGCCAGCTGGAGACGCTTGTTGGTTGAGGCCCAGGTTCACGGACTGCAGCGCCACTTAAGTAAGTAAGTAAGTGATGGCTAAAAATATGCATTTACCTATGTGTGTATGTATGAATGTGGGCGTTACAGCCCCGCTGAGGAGAAACGCCGTGAAAAACACGTTCGATGACATGACTTTGTCGGGATTTGATCCCGTGTCATCGGCGTCAGAGGCCAGCACACTACCCACTGCGCCACGGTGCTCCGAAGGTACTCTGAAAGACTTATTGACGTCATGTGAACAATTTTTCGTTAATTTCAAGCAAAACAAGAGCAACTATGGAGTCAGCGAGGAAACTTGGGGTTAAAAGTGATTAGTACATAACTATCTCGACCTGGATATGAGGTTCGATGAATTTCACTCTTAGGTGAGCCAGTAAAAACTCACTTCACTCACTTCCGACTTCGGCTGTATTCATATCCGTCTTGTTATACAGAAGTTGCAGTTGAACTACCCGCTAAGTTTTACATGTCCATTAACCCATGGAACACTTCACCAACATTGTCGAGTTAGGCGGCGAAATGATAGTTTAAACTAACAATTCTGATGTCCACAGGTGGGGTCCATATCGGCGCCATGTATTATAATTACTTTTCCGATTTATCATTTTTCATTTTCGTCATTTGTCTAACCCACTCAGCTGAAAGCAATTTGGATGCTTTCATTACCTATCAATGAATGACCTAATTAAATGGCCGTTCCGTCAGCGATTGAATTATTTAATACACTCGAGTGTCTCTGCACGTGCCTATGCACGTGGACAACATAAAGTGATTATTCACGTAAAGCAATTAATTTGCGATTTGTATACGTAGCTTTGCAAGAATCGATAAGCCAAGGCGTGGCTGATTACCATCTCATAAACGGATGTGTGGCACACTGACCATATGAATAACGTGCCTCTTCGGCGCTGTGTATGCACATATATGCGTGTAGGTGCGACCTTTTGGTCAAACCTATTGTTAGAAGGGAATGTGGATGGCGAATGAGTAACAAGCGCCTCGTAATGTCAGTGAGAAATATTTGGTAGTAAGTATCATTCCCACTACCATACGCTATCATCCGCAGATTGGCTCTAGAAACTACTAGACTAGGATATGAAAATGGATATACTATGAAACATCAACAAGCCTCGGATGTTATAGGTGGTTCATACTATACAACTCCATTAAACTTCACATAGGTTACCGTCAATTTCACATTTAAGCCAAAGGCTGCTGTCTCCGACAGGTCTATCTGTTGAGCTTCTCTATGCAGTCGGAGATGATCTGGTATGGAGCATGCACCAGCTCATCTGTATAATATGATCACCGGAAATGATGCCCGATGAATGGAAGTGCATTGTCATTTTGCTCGATCCACAAAAACCAACAATAGGAGGCAATCGCATAGTAGAGCCCTCTAACGAAAAACCACCAAGTCCTAGATAGGATTCTTTAGTCCAAATGGATCTTCGAATGGAGGCACAACGTATGAGGACAACCCCATATATGAAGGTACACACAGGGGAAAGGGATCTCAACAAGCTGGAAGTGCAAGACTGGAGACGGCTAGCGAAAGATCGGGTTAGCTTGAGAGGCATGTCAGTTAAGCCCTTCAAACTGTGGTGCCATTTAAGAAGCAAGAGGCTGTGTGTGAGCTTATATCATACAATTAACAACTGGACACATTTGCACATAATTATTCACGGTAAACAGAAACAACATAGCCTCAACATCGTATTTGACTCCACCAGCATTTGCCTTGATTCAAAACCGCTCTACTCTGCTTTTTTAGCAACCTACAAGCGTTCGGACGGCATTCGAAAGTTTTACCAAAGAGTAAAGTGAATATGCCAAGGATATAAAACCAGCGCGGAAACCTGCAGGGATGACCATAGACACTAGTAGTTGAATCACAGTCGACGCTTAGAATATGGAAAGACTATTTCTGCGGACTGTAGAACAGCAAAGATGGTCGAAATATCAGGCAGAACGCTCCATTCACATTGGACGAAGATGAGACAGAATTCCGTCTAAACGACTAAGATGAGGTTAAGGCCACGATATAGAAAATGAAGTCTAATAAAGCTGCTGGTGCAGACGGCCTGTCTGTGAGCTATTTAAGGCGGCTGGAGATGAGTTGGTTGGTAACATGTACCAGCTCATCTACAAAACGTGGTTGGAAGAAAGCCTGCCCGAAGAACGCAATCTCAGCATCGTTTGCCCGGTCCACAAAAAAGAAGACCCCTATAACTGCGCCAACAACAGGCGAATAAGTGTCCTTAACATCGCATCAGTGAACGCGCGAAGCCCTTCATGGAAAACGTAGTAGATTCTTATCAGTGTGGTATCAGGCCACGTAAATCCACAATAGATTTCGGAGAAGATCCAAGAATACCAATTTGGCACCCATCACCGTTTCATCGACTTCAAGGCCGCGTTTGTCAGTGTGCCTAGAGACGAGCTATATGGAGCCATGTCTAGTTTTGACATCAAATGACGAACTATTGCTGCGCCATTAAGTTCGATAGCCTAACCGAGACTTTAGCAACAACACGAACGCTGAGATCAACGCAGAACTACTTTTTGGGCTTAAGAAACAATTAATAAGTAGAGCCCTCTCTCAGAAGATCAAGGTTGCGCCTTACAAAACCTAAATCATTCCGGTCCTTTTCTATTCCGCAGATGCCTGGACTTCAATGAAAGCGGATGAGGGGGCCCTTGGTCGTTTCGGGAGGTAGAGTTAATTGATAACACATCTCCGGTCGGACGAGTCTTCGAGTTTATCTCCGCGGGCCGACGCAGCAGAGGACTACCAAATCACAGAGGTGAAAGGGGACCTTAAACAACTGGGTGTGCGTCGGAAGAAACAGCCGGCAATAGACCGTGCCAGCTGGAGAAGCTTATTGGTTGAGGCCCAAGTCCGTACCGGACTGTAGCGCCACCTAAGTAAGTAAGTATGTGAAGTTGAATAACTAAGTATAATAATAGGGATGCAGCTTAAAATACTCTTTAGAATAATATACCAGTTCCTCTGAGCTGTGACCAATATGCCTACCCGCCTGGGAAATCAACAACGCATGCTAGCCCGGATCAACAAATCCCTGAGTGACAAAGAAATTGCGATAGGTTGCTTTCTTGATATCGAGGGTGCTTTCGACAATACCGGCTACACCTAAATAAAGCGTTGCATCCTCAGAACACGGGTAGATAGCACTACATGCAATTGGATTCAACACATGCTTAGTAACAGGAAAATAAATACCTCACTAGGCAATGATAAAATCAGTGTAAATGCTGCGAAAGGATGCCCTCAAGGCGGGATTGTCCCGCCTATGGTCCAACGTAGTCAATGAGCTGATTAACACGCTCAGCAACAAGGCTATGCCGATGACATAGTGATCCTAATCAGAGGCATATTCGAACACACAGTTTCGGAACTCCACCAAAGGGCACTAAACCTTGTTGCAAACTGGTGCATAAAGGTTGCACTAAATGTCAACCCCAGAAAAAGCACTGTAGTTGAGTTCACGAAAAGGAGGAACTGGCATAAACTCACCAAACCCACCCTCTTTGGTAAAGCGATAGAGTCCTCAAAAGAAGTCAAATACCTAGGGGGTAACTCCAGACGAACAGCTCACTTGGAAATCTCATTACAAAGGCCATTGAGAAAGACAGGATACCCTTATGGACCAGCAAAAGTCTCACTGGCAAAATTGGGGCACAAATCCCAATATATCCCGCTGGGTATACATATAAAGCTATCACCAGACCGATTCTTACATACACTGCGCCCGTCTGGTGGCACAAAACAAAACAAGTACCCGTACAAGACAAGCTCAACAAACCGCAAAGACTAGCTTGTATCTGTATTACAGGGACCATGAGAACAACCCCCACAGCAGCACTAGAAATCATCACGGACCTACCCCCTCTTCACCACCAACTGAAGAAAGAAACTATGGTCTTCGCACACAGACTCGTCGCGATGGCTCTTTCATTCTGACATCCTTACTGAACTAAACAGGCATGGAATTCTAACGATATCTCACAAAGACAATTGTCTCCTCAGATACAACTTCAGCAAAAAGTACAAAGTCACATTCCCCAATCGACACACCTGGGAACAGCATAGACCCTCCTTCATTCGCGGATCCTACGTGTGGTACAGAGACGGCTCCAAAAGGAAGGGAAGCGTTGGGGCTGGAGTATACGGATCACATACCGACACATGCATCTACTACAGCATGGACAGACATAACTTCGTTTTTCAAACAGAGATATTTGCAGAGAAAATATCAACAGAAAGCTATCAAACAAAAATATCTATATTCTCCCTGACAGTAAGGCTGCACTTCTGACCCTATAGAGCTATGAAATCGCCTCCAAACTGATATGAGACTGCCTACAACAACTACAGTGGCTGGCCAGCACAAACAGAATTTACCTCATTTGGGTACCTGGACACAGCGGCCATACAGGCAACGAAGAGGCGGACCAACTAGCCAGGAAAGGCTCCGCATCATTCATGATGCCACGGTCCTTCTGCGGGATACTCATCAGCACCATCAAATGCTGCTTAAACAGTTGGTTAAGGAACACGGCTGATCACTACTGGTCACAAACGGAACTTCATTATTCACAAGAAAGCATCAACTTTCGAGGAGTCAGATTCGTATATTCACAGGTTTCCTTACTGGATACTGCCCACTCAAACATCTCACACTTGCAGAACGTGTAATGAGGGCGAAGAAACAGCAGAGCACACAGAGCACTTTGCGACTGTTACTGCCTTGTCAGTACACGTCATCGTCACTTATCTTGAAGCAGAAGAAATCACTGCTAGCTAACTCAAAAGCTTTTTTACGAACTCAGGAGCACCGTGGCGCAGTGGGTAGTGTGTTGGCCTCTGACGCCGATGACACGGGATCGAATCCCGACACAGCTATGTCGTCAAACGTGTTTTCACGGTGTTTCTCCTCAGCGAGGTTCTGACAAAACCCCCTGTAGTAAAATTGCCATGAAAAGCTTCTCGAAATTCGCCGTTCGGAACCGGCAATAAAACTGTAGGTCCCTTTCACCTATGTGAAAAATAAATCACACGCAACATGGGTGATTGAGAGAAGCTTGGCTCTGGTCCTTCATGGGCTGTAACGCCAACATACATACATACATACATACATTGCATGGCAATGAACCATAAACTCCATCAAACAGCGCAATTTACCGAGTGCATTGGCTGCTCTTATATTGCCTGGCGCTGCTCATATGACCAACTATAGCAGTTTCGCCTAGTACTGAGTGAAAACTTGACGCCGTGGCTTGTCGTTCGGCTTCAGTTCTTGCGCAAGCTATATTTTGTAAGATTTTACGACAAGGACCTTGCACAAAATCCTCCACAACGTCGAGTAACACAATCCCAGTTGCTCTTCTTCATTAACAGTGGCGGATACACCCTGTATGTGCTTTATACAAACGAGTAGGTGAATTTATGTCCAGAACCGTGAGTTTGGTGTTAAAAATTATTTTCCCACGAAAACTGTTCGAAAATATTCTGCAAAATTTTTCGAGCACAAAAAATTATCACCACCAGAGGTGAAACTCAATTACCACCATAAACTCTGTCCACTCAATCACTTACCTCGGTGGTGAGCTTAGCTTGGACACATACTGGAGATTTCTTTCTGTGAATTCAACTCAGTTACTCCCCGGTCTCAGTGGAAGTCAAGCGGTTCGTGCATGGAGTTCTCGATCGTTCGTCCGTTTTATCGGTTAGAAAGTTTTCAAAATTTGAGATTCAAATGTGCTGTGCCGTTAAATTTTAGCGTTTTCAATCGTTTAAGTGCAATTGTCGAAATTTGTGCAAAAATGGCTATTTAAGCGAATCATGCTTAGTAGTTCAAGCGATTTGTGTTTTCCTAGTGTTTTGTGTGAAGATGAAGAAAAATTAAGTTACCTTGAGTACTGGCCACCTATGGCGGCCTGGTAAACTGTCGAGCTGTTGATCTCCCGGTCACCTATGATGCCCTGACAAGCTGTAGAGTTGCCTGCCACTTATGGTGGCCTGGTAAGTTGTCGAGTTGTCGGCCACCTATGGTGGCAAGCTGTAGAGCTGCTTGCCTCCTATGGTGGCCTGGTAAGCTATCGAGCTGCCGGCCAACTATGGTGGCCTGTTAAGCTGTCGAGCTGCCGGCCACGTATGTATGTTTTTTTTTTTTTTAAAGTCACACGCGCACTCAAGGCTAAGGCCTTATAACGTATTGAACGTTGTGCAAGCGAAGATAACAGGGAGAGGGAAAGTTTCGCACAGGTTGGTGTTTTTGACACACAACCTGAACGGAGTGCAGTGGTTTTTGGGTTGTAGATGTTCGTTGACTACTCTCAGGGGTGGTTTGTCCTACATAGAACTAGAGCCGACCAAATTTCGCGTTGGCTATAACTCTCAGTAATTCGTTCATGCACTTTTGGTGTTAGTATTGCATACGCAGAGGATGAATTTCAATCGACCACATACTGTGAGTGTTATGCCTGCAGCAGTGCGTTTGGTCACTTTCCATTCACAACTGTGTTGCATACTTTTTTCCGTATAGGAATTACTTTTTCTTGGCTATGAAACGAATTTGAACTATAGACCTTCCGCTCGACGGCCGATGATGTTAACCACTGCACCACGGCCACCCCTGGCCTGGTAAAATGTCGAGTTGCCTACCACCTATGGTGGCCGGGTAAGCCACCGAGCTGCTGAGCTGCCGAGCTACGTCACGTCATCGTCACTTAGGCAAGTATTATCTTGAAGCAAAAGAAATTGCTGCTAGCTGATCTCAGGATTTTTAAGTGAACTGTAAATGGTGGATATCACATTAGACCCATTAGTGGCCGCATTGATAAGGCGACTCTGTCCCACCCCCGAATCCACTCTAACTCTAACTCCCTAGAGGTGTGACCTCATCTTGAGAAATAAAAAATTGCGGGGGCCAATATCGCTGCTATAGGGTAACTGCGGCGACGTTGATATTCTTTGTTTGTCAAACACAATCCACGAGAAAGCGCGTATTGTCGTGGTGCAAGATCCACTCTTTTTGGAAGAGTTCGGATCGCTCACGGACAACCCATGCTCACAGTCTGTTGGGGACGCCAACATGGAACTGTCCAGTCACTGTCCCTTCGGGAATAAATTGTCCATTCAAACACACGTGATTTCCAAGCTTACTTGTCTCCATATAACACCAAAGATTTCACTAATTTTTCCGACGTCACTAAACAATTTTTTTTTCAAATAGCGCACAGCATGGAAACAAAACTTTCTGTTGACGTGAATTGGTGACCCTTTTAAAATTGGGTCACCCTTTCTAGACAGATGTTGACGAATGACGCAGTGTTGCCGGCTCCCGAGCTATGTATAAGTTCTCGGACGTTAATTGTCGCACCTCGTATGTTCATTTTGATATCGACATTCTACCACTAAGGTGCAGTTTAACAGAAAATTTGAAATAACTGGTAAAGTCCTTTTTAAGCTTTAAGGACCCAAGATGGTAAACAGACGACACTGGGGTCTTTGAATCTAATTGCAAAGTATCGAGGGTAATCGGAATACATTAGTGGAGCTTTATGCCGCCTATGCATGTGTTGAAGGTGTAAGGTTGTTCAAGTAAGGTTTCTTGGTTACGTACATGATTGCCATTTATCTTCAGCGTATTCGATTTGAGATGACAAGTTCTGCGGAATAGAAAGCCTGGTAAGACAAAAATGTTCGCACATCGGATAATATTGCTATTGAGAAGCAAACTGAAACAACCAATAATAAAAGCCTTGAAGAGCTCTGATGGCAAGCCATCTCGAAGTAGTTTTTTCTCCTCCCTTCTTCTGGCTCGATACTTCTCTCGCGCTGCCCTGGCTTTTCGCTGCAGCGCTTTTGGTAAACCTAGTCGGTTACTTCCCTTTTTTGCTCTCACTCGCCATCATGCCATCATACCTACCACGGGTTCCTTGTCGGGGGTGGTAGGTAGCCTAAGTGCTCTCGGCTACTTCTTGAGTGGCTGAACGGCAATGCAGCCACATAGCCGGATAGCCTTTCGATTAGCTGCTCCCTGTAGACACAGATAACCTCCGGTGTGTTCAGGCGTCCAATGTCAAACCTCCTCATGGTGGGCTGGTGCAGCTTTCTGAGAGTGGATAGTCGATCTCTGAATCTCGCTGCTACGAGGAAATGGATAGAGTCGATGTTTGACCCCCTGAATGTTCGCACATCTGGGTTGTTTGTCCAGTGTCTTGCGTCAATGAGCACATGGTCGATTTGGTTGGCGGTTCGACCATCCGAAGAACGTCAGATTGATGTGTGGATGCGCTGGCGGGGAAATGTTGCATTACAAACTGTCGCAAAATCCGTGTGCCGAAAGTCGTTATCCCGTTGTTGTATCATGCTTTCCGATCACTCCGCTAAAGGTGTTCCCCTTACCGATTTTGGCTTTGAATTTGAAGTCCTCGAGTACGATTTTAACATCTTATTCCGGACAAGCTCCGTAGGTGTTGGTGTCTCAAGCCTGGAAGGAGGGGGGGGGGGGGCATACTCGCAAATCGTGGTCCTTTTTGGAGCCATGTCGTCTTCGAGAATCCGTCCGTTTATTGCCTAGAATCATTCATAACTTGGTTTTTTTTACAAGCGCCAATACGATCGGCGTATTGTAGCAGCCTCTTGCTTTAGGCGATATCTGCATACATGTGTTCACCCCTCAATGGTTGTTGTAGAGGCTATCCAAAGAGCGCTGCAAGGAGCCTATATGTCAAATGTCCCTATCGGGGGATCTCATCAAAAGTCTTTACAACGGCATCGGTCTTTAATACTATCAATATCAATTTTCAAACATAAATGACGTCGACTACCTCTCAAACAGAGTACCCCACTTGATTAAAAATAAATACAATATTTGCTGATTCAAATTCTCCGACTTTCGTCATGCTTATATGGCCTGGAATTTCGTCCTTTTTACACTCCATTCCCACTTAATCCATTTACCAAAATTAACGAGCTGAAATTGCAAGCGAGAAAACGAATCCTTGAATAGAGCATGGAAATTCATTTAAGTTCAGTCAGGTGCTGTTGGACACCGAAAAACTAGCTCCTCGCTAAAGTGATTTTCAATCTAATGCCAGCAGTTCTTAGTTTTTTTTTATATTCCAAGGAATCATGCTTATGACTTCCCTTTGATGGAAAATATTTTCTAGCACCAAACGTCTCGGTAAGTTTTCATTCACTCGGTTGTGTAGGGGGGCAAAAAATCCTTAAAATCCTGCGATGATTTTCTGCCGAATAATTTTAAATGACTGCAACGTAAGGAAGTGCAGTGCGCTGAGTCGGTGGTGCGGAGTTGATGATGATGACGATGGCGATGATAGTCGAAAGTAGTTCGTTGTGTTTCTCCTTTTCGACGTGAAATTCGCAGTTACATTTTTAATTACCAGCATTTCGTTTTTGAATGTGTTGGAAGGAACGTTCCTATAAAGGGATTTTCACGAGTTTAGACGCACTATCTTCTATAACACCTTGTGAGTTGTGTTTAATTTAGTTTTAATTTGAAAGCCCTCTTACCCACATAGATTGTTTTTGTGGGCGACACGCTATCGTGTGACTTTGTCAACATCGCCCTTGAAAGGATCGTGCAAAACTCATTGGTCAATACAAGGGATACAATATTTATCAAGTCCGTACGCCGATGATTTTGACATAATTTGGACAAACTTATCGAGATGTCATTGAGGCCTTTACGAGGATTGAGGCGGAAATGGCTAAAATGGGACTGGCGGTAAATGAAGACAAGACGAAATATACGCTGTCGTCCAAAAGGAACGCCAGGGCGCCGTAGCGCATTGATTAGTAGTGGACTCTGAAGTACACTGAGCGCATTCGGATCCTGATAACACCAACGCCATTGAATATTTATTTCGCGGCGTCCCTCCTCGGCGGGGTACTGGCAAAACCCTCCGTAGTATACTTGCCTTGAAAAACTCCTCGACTCCCGCCGTTCGGAGTCGGCACTAAATTGTAGGTCCCTTTTACCTCAGTCAAAAATAAATCACACAAAACATGGGTGATTGAGAGAAGCTTGACTCTGGTCCTCCATGAGTTGTAACGCCATCAAAGAAGAAGAAGAAAAAGACACGAACCACCGGCGTCTTGGCCAGGGCGCACCAACCAACAAACCTCTCTAGCCGGCACGATCTTTGGCCAGCTATTTCCAGTGTCGCACGCCCGGTTGGTTGAGGTCCTTTCCACCTGTGCGCGCCACTTTAGATGCGTTCGTCCTCTGCTGCATCATTCGGGGTTGGAGTTAAAGACTCTACGGGTCGGAGCGGTGATGTCCATTCGCTCTACATTGCCCAGCCATCTTAGACGTTGGGTTCGTAGACGTCTGACTAGTCGCTGTACAGCCCGTACAGTTCTTAGTTGAATCTTCTCCTCCACTCTCCGTTTACACAAAAGGGACCAAAGATTGCACGCAGATCGCTGGCGTCGTTGCTGCTTGTCACGAACAATCCAAGGTAGACGAAGTCCTTGACTACTTCCAAAATATAGCTGCCAAAGGCGACGTTCTGATCAAGACGTTGGTGTTTCGCGTCTTTCTTTGATGATAGCATATATTTGGTCTTGTCGCCATTTACCCTTAGACCCACTTTAGTCGCTTCTGCTTCGCTGCTTGCGAACACCTCATTGATGTCTCGCTTTGTCCGTCCAGTAACGTCAACGTCATCTGCGCAGGCAAGCAATTTGTAGACTTGAAGTAGATCGTACCTCTTGTATTGGCTGCAGAGTGCCGCACGATTTTTTTGAGAATGATGTTAAAGAAATTACATGGCAGTACGTCACCCTGTCTAAAACCTTTTTTAACATCGAAGGGGTCGGTTAGTTTACCTCCGACCTTGATAGAGCAGCGAGGGTAGCGAGCTTGGTAGGGGTAGCCATCCTGCACATTTTGACGAGTTTGGCAGGAATGTAAAAACATGACATAGCTCTGTTTAGCTCGTCTCTATAAACACTGTCATATGCGTCTTTAAAGTTGATGGTGCGTGTCGACCTGGAATTCATGAGTCTTCTCAAAGATCTGCCGTAGTGTAAATATCTGGTCTATCGTGGATTTTCCTGGCCTGAAACCACACGGGTAGGATCCATCAGAGTGTCCACGAACAGTTTCAGGCGCTAACACATTACGGCAGAGAGGATATTGTACGCAATGTTCAGGAGATTATCCCTCCGTAATTGGCGCTGTCATAGGGGTCATAGAGTGCACATACTATCAGGTCATCGCAGTGACATGCAGCAATGACACCAGTGCCGCCATCAAACGCAGCATAACTCTTGCGAACCGCTGTTTCTTTGGGCTCTAGAGGTAACTGAGATGCAAAGCCCTCTCTAGGAAAAGCGAGGTGACCATATACAAGACCCTTATCATCCCGGTCCTGCTTTTTGGCGCAGAGACATGGACCTTATAGAAAGCCGATGAAGAGGCCCTTTGTCGTTTCGAGAGAAAAATTTTGCGTAAGATTTTCGGCCCGATCTGCATAAATGGAGAGTGGAAGAGAAGGCTTAATAGTGAAGAATTTGGTGCCCAGTTATGGTCCGTGTAAGTTCACTGTATGGTGAAAGCTCGTAGCGAAAAACCGTCAGAGTGGCTTAGGGAATATCCCTACGGCGTCGTGGAATTGGGAGAGATTACTGTACTAGATGACGAAAGTGTGATCGAGTATTCCGTGGACGGGCCTCCGGATGCTAGACAGAATAGGAGCATGTTATACCAGGCAAAATCGATTGATGAGCTCAAAAGTCAGTTGAGATCAGTGGTTCCCGACCGCAAGGATGCACACATGTACGACTATCACATCAAAACAAAACAAGGCCGAATCACAAAATTCGGCTTTATTTCCAATACCAATAAACGCGAAATAAAGCTGGATTTGAAAAGGCGGCCTTATTTCACGGCACCGCTAGGTTGTTGTTGTGGCGTTTTTTTAGTTCGTCCGTGAGGTCTTTATTTGCTTTATTTAGTTTAGCCTTGTTCTTAACAGTCTAATTTTTAGGGTTCCGTACCCAAAGGTAAAACGGGACCCTGTTACTAAGTCTTCGCTGTCCGTCCGTCTGTCACCAGGCTGTATCTCATGAAGCGTGATAGTTAGACAGCTGAAATTTTCACAAATGTTGTATTACTGTTGCCGCTATAACGACAAATACTAAGCGCAGAGTAAAATAAATATTTAAGGGGGGCTTCCATACAACAGACATGATTTTCATCCAAAAAATCCCCTTGGTCACATACTGACCTAAGGTTAGTCGACAATATCCCACAACCAGTAGCAAACTTTCCAGCTCTGATCCCTTTTGTATCTTTGATGTATTTATCCTAGCTGCAACAATTTTTTCTGTAATTACGAACAACCAATAATAAATACCCTTTACATTTTGATAATCCCTTTTGTGTCACTGCTAAGTTAATCCTTGCTGCAAACCCTTTCGTACAATTGCTATTCCCCTCCTTTTCCATCTTGATAGGTTAAGATATCAGATCTTGCAACAAATTCAATTATTGTGAAATAAAATTTCGATTATATCCCACAACTCGATTTGAACTCTCGTCTGACCACTCCCCTATACATCTAAAACACACATCTGAAATAACAAATACTCGAAGTCCACATAAGCTTTATAACCATAAGGCGGATGGTCCTCATAATCAAAATTCTATTAACTAACTTACCATTAAAATGGCAAAACGACGTCGAACGTGCAATAATCCATTTTAACGAAACAGTTACTGATGCAGTTATTAAATCGACGCCAGTAATCAGTCAACCTCGAAACAAATCAGAAACAAATCACTCACTATGGAAAGCTACGAAGAAACTTAAAAACAGGATATCCTATGAACCACCACTTAAGAAACCAGATGGATCGTGGGCTAGAACGAACCGAGACAAAGCAGATTCTTTTGAACTTTGAACAAACCTTCACTAATGCAATGGACGGAGCGGACGTCCCACATCAACCTGACATGAACTCCAGCAACCTAAGGATAAAGACAATAAAGATGACCGAAATTGTACACTGTATTAGAAAAAGGTTATGACTCCATAAATGCTAAAATACTAACAGAACTACCCAGACAAGCCTTAGAGTACCTTAGAAACATCTTCAATGCACTAATTCTACTAAAATACTTTCCCAAGACTTGGAAGGTTGCTCAAATCATTACAGTGTTAAAACCTGGTAAGGATGCAACATACACATCATCCTATAGACCAATAAGCCTGCTTCCAATACAAAGAAAAGTTTTTGAGAAACTCCTATATGTTCGGCTGACTCCAATCTTGACTAACAACAACTCAATACCTGACCACCAAGTTGGTTTTCGCAGTCAGCACTCTACTATCCAGCAAGTCCACAGGGTAGTAGATAAAATCACAACTGACCTTGAGGAAAAGAGGTACTGCATTGGAGTATTTCTGGACGTGGCAAAGGCGTTCGACATGGTTTGGCATAAGGGACTATTGCACAAACTTCAGACCCTACTCCCACCAGACTATTACCTTTTAATAAAAAGCTACTTATCAGACCGCCATTTCTACGTAAAGTTTACCACAAGGATCTGTTCTGGGACCACTGTTATATATTCTCTATACTGCTGATATTCCCTCCCCAAGGGGCTGTACATCGATGATTGCTACTTTTGCTGATGACACTATCCTGATGACCTCGAACGTGAACCTAGAAGTAGCAACTGCTCAAGCTCAACAGATCTTGGATAAATCAACGAGATCAAAAAACCCAACAAGTGATATTCACAACAAAACCGAACTACACTCCAATACCTCTCAAGACAAAGGACAAAACTGTACCAATTGACAGATCAGCTAAATACTTGGGTATACACTTAGACAACAAGCTTACCTGGAAACACCACATACAAAAGAAGAGGGACCAAATAAAAGAAAAATGTAGACGACTTTCATGGCTCCTTAACAGGAACTATAAACTATCTACAAATAACAAACAGTTGCTATATAAGTCCATCATAAAACCAATCTAGACGTATGGAATCCAACTCTGGGCGACGTCGGAGAAAACAAAAACCGCGATCATTCAAAGGCAGCAGTCTAAAATCCTACGATGTAATACCAATATGCCGACTGGTATATTTCGAACTACGATATCCATCGAGATCTTTAAATGCGAACAATAGAGGAAGAAGCAATAAACACAGGCAGAAGACATCACATCAAACTGTTAGTGCATCCAAATGACGAGGTTAGCGCACTACCACAGAAAGAGATACTCGGAAGAAGAAGACTGAAAAGAACCAGACCAAGTGACATGATAAGAGGGGACTCATAATAACTACTACACATACATTTAAGTAAAATAGAGACTGAAGGACATTGGTCACCCAGCCTAGAATAAGTCCCATAATCTCACTGTATAAAATAAATTGGGATATCCCACAACCAATATCCTAGCTGAAACCCTTTTCCCATAATTCCCAATATTGTTATTCACCTTTTCACATCCTTACTGTCAAGTAAGATTTGAATTCAATGGACACTTTGATGATCAACTCTCTCATCATGGAGATTCTTGATTATCAAAGTAATATGCCTTTAACCTGCCTGCAACCAAGATCTGTCATCATACAAAAAATGGGATTTAATGTGATGACTGATGAGGTAACATACAACGTCTCTTTCATATTTATATATATACAGATGGTATACCCTGTGCGCGAACAGGGAACCCTTTGTGCGCGAGTCCGACTCGCACTTGGCCGGTTTTCTTGTGTTTCTTTTTCTTATAGTTAGCGCAGGGTCAAGAGTTTATACTCGTGCCTATGATGTTTATTACATAGTCTTTGTGAAGAGGTTTGGGTCGTAGATGTTCGTTCACTCCTCTCAAGCGGTGAGAGTCCTAGATAGAATTCAAGAGAAACTAACCGAATTTTTACGTTGGTTGTACATAGTTCTCAGCAACTGTTCCATGCACCTCTGGTGTTATATTAGAATTGCACGCACAGAGTATGAATTCAAAGTGACCATATACTGTGAGTGTTATGCCCTCATCAGTATGTTTGATCACTTCTCATTCACAATTGCAAAATTTTGTTCCCATATAGGAGTTGTTTTTTCTTCGCTATGAAACGGCTTTGAACTACAGACCTTCCGCTCGACGGTTGGTGATGTTTACCAACCGACTACCACCCCCGACTACCGCATTTTGATATGAACACAATTTATTGTTATGTTGAGACAACATTACCACTTTCTCGTGTATTTTTTAATACCTCGTCCTGCGTACTTAAGCATAATTGCTCACTTTCCGTGGGTGAAATTAAATTTCCCTCATAACAACACGTCACATAAGTATATGAGCGGCGTAGAATACGGGCGTGAGGACATGTGTGTCTTGTATCATTCAGTATCAGGCTCGCAAAGCCTTTTTCATCCTGTCACTGTACCATGTCTGCTGCTCCCATCACGGCATGTCTATGCAAATGAGGCTCTATTATTACACAATATGCATGCGCATAAATTACAAGATTAACTCGCTCAAAGTTGATGACAAAACAAGAGACTTGAGCAAGAAGATGCAAATATTCGAGAAAGACAAAGTAACTATGGGCATAATCCAATTTTCGCTACTTTCATTCGTAGATATGACTATGCGAAACTTGTTGCGCGACGTGTATTTGATAATGTGGGCCGAAAGTGTAATGCCATTAGCCTAGTTGGTTGATCACAATTAAATCGAAGTTTCCACAAATGACGGTGTTGTTAATTCTACCTTAGCAACAGAACAAAGTCACTAACCAGACACATTTGCTGAAAAGGATGTTCCGAAGGATTAAAGTCAAGCAAAATCAAGAACAAAAAGGACAACTTTCGGCTTCAGTGGTGTAAATGCTATTTCAGGACGGTATACCGCAATGTCAGCATAGCTTTCCACTAGTTTTGTTGAATCTGAGATGTTAAGGATTCGTGTCACGTATGATCTCATCTAGCTTACGTGTTGTTTTCATTATGAAGTTTTCCTTATTTGACGTCAATGTGACGTCATTAAATTTCAATGATGTAAGCGCGAGCATGTGAAAACGATTTACACTCGCTACCTCCACCAGCATAGTCTGCTCATAGAAGAAGTTGTCATTCAGAGGGTCGTTCGTTTTGTAAGATGACGGGATCATTGCTATTATGTCGTGCGTGTCATTTGCAAGACTGCGACAATATCAAAAGGAACTGTTACAATGTTAGTCTGCAAAGTTCAGAAGGGAGAGAAATGCGTAGTAGATGCACTCGCTGTCACCAAATAGTGAAGGTTTTACCTTAAACATAACGAAGGTTTTACCTTAAACATACCTTAAACATATCACCCCATTGGAAGCCGCTATAAGGTTTGCATATGGCGGGCAGCGCTTCGATTTATACTGAATACACTTGGATCCATATTCCTGGAGACCCAAAATATCACTGATTTTTGGTCAACATGAATTTTGTCCAAATGGTAAAGATGTTAGCCGATCGCATAGAATATACCAAGACTTTTAAGAACTCGGTTAGACAGGACCCTCATTATCCAAGTTGGGCTATAAAACGACTTCCAGGCGGGGCTATTAGCAATAAATGATGCCCTGTCTTGGCTGAAGTTGAACGTGATATCTACCACAGATATTTGAACTTCACCGAAGCTAAACTAACCAGGTCATCCCCAGCTGTCTTGAAGAGCTCAGCAGACAGTCCGTCTGCGTCAGAAGCTTTATTCGACTTGAGCTTCGATATGGCAATCTTAACTTCGTCGAGGTCAGGGGAACAGAATTCTCTGCGGTCTTCGTCGATTAGAAATGGACAATTCTGCCCGACAGCGGTATATCTACTAACATCGCTGTTATACAATCTGCAGAAGTGTTTTTTCCATATTCTCAGCATCGAATGCGATTCTAATACTAGGTTTCCGTTCTTATCCCTGCAGGTTTCCGTTCTGGCTTTATAAGCTTGGCATATTCGCTTTATCTGTTGATAAAACTTTCGAACGTAACGCCTGCAGTAACATCTCTCCAAATCCCCAATCGCGCTTCTCGTGCTCCTTCTTCTTTCTTCTGAAAAGCTTCTGCTCCTCTCTTCTTTTTAACTCCTAGAGCTCGCGAGCTGCTTTCGTTCTTTTATGCAGCGAGGCTTTATATGCATCCTGCTTCGCTGTGTGAATCCTCCTGCTTTCGTCGTTGAACCATGCCGAAAGCTTAGGGCTTTTTGCCTTAGTCCACCTCGAACAACAAATCCACATTCGAACAATCGTTGTCCTATGTCCCTATAGCAGTCGCCGTAGTAAATATCGCAGTTTCTTATCCGCATTATACCCGGTCCATACCACAGCATTTCCCGCATGGCGGTTATGTCCGCTGTATAGCGGTCTAGGATGTCCGCAAGTTGTTCGGCTGCACGTGGCCTGTTTAGGGACCTAACGTTCCACGTACAAAGCCGAAGATCATTGTCCTTTCTTCGGATTTTGCAAGGGTCGTCAACATTAATCCGGTCCGTTATATCCGTTTCGGTTACGGCTTACTAGGCCGTAGCCCAACCGACTAATCCTGTTTTTTGGTGCATGAGACTCACCGTTCGCCCTTCCCCGTCTGCAATTTCCATAGGAAATCTCCAGACAGCCCCCCCGAGGAGGTGGGGATGGGACTTACAAGCAGTGCCATTGCGGTGACTCTTCTCGCTTTTTAGCAGGCCAGCATCCGTCGGGTAGATGCTACCCCTACGAGGCCTTTGTTAGTCCTTTGCCATGCTCGGCTCGTCACTACCACTATTAAAATTATAATAAAAGTCACGATCTGGTGCTATAAAAACTCAAAAACTCTTAAAGCCTTGGAAAAAATTGAATAAAAAGTTGTATGCGCAACCTGGATATTGGCATGCGGTTAGGCTCGTCAATACCTATTGAATTGAATTTAAGCAATTGCGATGTGTACTGCGACCATCAAGGTCTATTGTGCCCCTAGTTTGTCTTATAGTCAATTTGTGTAAGTTTAGTTTCATATCCACATTGTTGAAACCATAAAGGGAAGAGGGCCCTGTAAAAGGTACTTGAGCGCTTATTTTAGCACCCTTGTGGTTTTCATGACCTGGCACCCAAATCAGCTGTAGACTGTTGATTTCTGCCAGTTTATTCTGTGTTTTGTGGCATTCCCGGAGAGCCTTAGAGTTAAACGTGTAACTGTGATTGTTCCGCCTGAAATATTGTTGACTCACCGCAGAGAGGAATGTGTAGTCTGCGCCTAGTTCCAAATACTCAAGCCCCTACTTTGCTTCCAGATTTCGACCCATCAGTGAACCATGAACCAGGTTGTTGTTCCATTCTTCTCTGTTTGGTATGAGTACTTCGTGCTGTTTTTTTTAAAGTTCAACTCAGGAGACATCAGATACCTACTCGGGTCCCAGTGATCAGTACCTAAATAATCTTTAATGAGATTAAGTTACGAATGTTAGCTACGAAAGGAAGCTCAACGTATGGGTGCATCATGAATTGGGAGTGAAAATCTTAGGACATGTTAAAACTCAATAGACTGGGTCTATGTATACATATCTCTAACGAGTCATAAGCGGTGAAGAAAAATGTGTCCCGTCCGACAATCCAAAACATAGGTGTTGTCGGAATGTCATTGACATCAGAGGCCAACCCACTATACACTGTGTACGGCGCTCCTCACGAACGGCAATCAGTGCATCGGAGTCAGCTCTAAGATCTTATCATGACAATTTGCAAAAGACCTGTACTCTATTTGAAGCACGATATCTTTTTGTAGTAGAAGGCTATAAATACTTAAAACTGCCATAGCCCGTATACGCACGAGAACCTTTCTTACAGGGACTTTCATCTTTCATCAAAGGAGAGCAAAATCCATACCCAAATTCAAACGTTATTCAAAATAACCTTTTTCCACATTTTTCTCCCCGTCCTCCATACCATAATGTCTACTTTGTACTTCTACCAAAAAGAGAACAACAAGGAAGGGAGGCCACCCTATGTTATCGCCCTATGTTACCTCTTCACGTCACCTTTGAAAAACGGTGTGAGCTTGACGTAAATGCAATCACCTATTGTAAAAAGTTCGCTGACTCAATCTGATGCTGCACGTGAATTCCTTCGCTTCCACTTTACATGCATCAGTTTTGTTAATGTAATTTTAAGTGATTGCCTGCAAGGAGCCCTCGCTCCTTATTCCTTTGACAGCGAGAATAATGTATTTTGTTAACGTATATACAGGATTTATATAAGTACATATGTTCTAGTAGATGTGATTGTTATCTGAGATTTGGTTTTTTTTCTTTACTTTACAAGCAATTCAACGTGGACAAGCAAAGTATAGATCTATAGGTTCAGGAAGGTGGCCTTCTTAAAAAAAGGTTTTAAAATGAACTGCTTTTATCACGACTGTCTACTATGTTGGAAATCCCAGGCCCAGCCGGTGAGGGGATCTCAAGCAAAATGTCACTGTGACTTCTTCAATTCGGTGCTGGAGCAGACGGAAGGCACTATCAAGTCCGTTCAACTCCTGGGATACGCAGATGATTGACATCATCGCGCGGTCTCAGCGTGACCCTGTAAAGCTTTCATGGCGATTGAAAAACCGGCGAAAGGAGAAGTTCTTAAGTCAAGTAAAAACCGATCCGTCGCTCACCACCTCGAATAAAACATAACATTTGACAGCCAAAATTTCGAGACGGTGAAGGAGTTTGTCTACTGCGTGGCAAACGTAAACTCCAAAAATGACACAGCAGTCTAGATCCAGCATAGAATCGTTTGGAAACCGCTGCTACTTCAGGTTGTTCAAACAACGTAGGTTAATCTTGCTGTACTTCGTCGAAAGCTGGACGATAAGAAGGATGGCGGAGCTGATTTTGGGTTCCCTCGAAAGAAACGTTCCGTGTCGGATATTTGGCCCTGTCTGTGAGAAAAGCGAATGAAGGAGAAGACATACCAACGAACTTTACAAGCTATATGTACAAATACAGGGTCCTATCCCTCCTATCATTACGTTTAAATAAAACAATGTGTTTGTGAGATATCACCGACATTTATTCGTTTGAAAGGCCTACCGATGCCTTGATGTATGGAATATAACATAGTTCAAATGTCTGTCGCGGCTTATCTGGGTGGCAAGCATCCGAATTATCCAATTTCTATGACTCTGACCCATATATCAGGCTGAATTCGAACAATGGCATGGGTTATGTTGGCTTTGAGGACCGTTGTGGATCGTGGCTTATTCGAACAGATCTGTGACTTTAGGAAACCCCACAAGAAAAAGTCTAACGAGGTCAAATCGCACGATCTCGATGGCCAGTTCACATCAATATGAGATCACCATGCCCTCGATTTGCTCCTGCAGAATTTTCAATGTGGCGTGAGCTGTGTGGCACGTAGCGCCATCCTGTTCAAACCAGAGATCGTTGGTGTCCATAACATTAGATTCAGGCCAAAAGAAGTTGGTAATCATCGACAGCGGACGCTGTAGCGCCGTTGACGGTGATGCACTGGCCAATGTCGTTCACAAAGAAATATGGACCGAGGACGCCGCCAGCCCAAAATCCACACCAAACAGTAATTTTTTCGGAATTCGTTGGACGCTTGGATGGCGATCGGTTTATGGCGGTCGTAAAATGGGAGCTTAGGGCACGGAACCTTGGCCATTTTGATAAAATAATTTTATTTTTTGCACGTGTTGTTGAATATTATGTCCATCCGTGGTGATTTGGCAAAACAGGCTAAATAAACGACTTGAACAGTACGGCCACTATCAACTTTCAAAGCTCGGAGTCTCTATTGTATATGTGCATGTGGTCCAGAAGGAAAAAGATCCATCGACTACACTGGCTCGGCCACATCCAACGCATGAACACCTACGCTCTAGCTAAGGGAGTCTTCGAATCCGAGCCTCCTGTTTCAAGAAGAAGATAAAGACTGAGCCTCCGGTCCAAAGACCGAGTAATCGCGGATATATGATAACATGGTCTTGATAACTGGAGGCAGCGTGCCCGGGACCATCGAGGATGGAAAGCCGCTATAGCTCAGGCTCTGATATCGCTATCTATGGACTGCTGGCCTAATAAGTTAGTCAGTTGCTTAGCACGGGTAGGAAGGCGTTGATGGTTACAGCATGTCGCGGAAACTACAAGTGTGATATGTGCAAATGTTCGAGATACGATGTTGAACCTGACGACAGGCGCAATACTCCATACACACATATGGAGCTCTCTGTTGTATTATAAATTGGCCGTACTGGCTGATTTACCCACAAGAGAGGCTTGCAGAGATCGCAACAAATGATGGATAAAGTTCCGTTAATTTGGTTCCAAGATGTTAAAAATGTGTGTCATCTGCCGTTGTTATGATGGATCATAACTCCATTTCTGTTGGCCCAATCTTGTCGCTGTTTCTCGATTACTTCGTTCAAATGGTCGAGTTGTGCACAATAGAGGACCGAGCTGACTGTTTCGCCAAAGTTGTAGCGTATTGTAATGGACGATTACCTTTTAATGCTAACAGGCACTCTAAAATAGATTTGAAGTCGTTTGTGGAAGTTCAGCAGCCTTTGACCATAATCGCTTTAATCCGTTTTCATCATTTATGACAGAATCTATGCCCGATATTCCAGTTACGATACCAATCCTGTACTAATACTAGGACATATTTGAGTCGAACACGGGGAAATCTTAAGGACACGATTCCCGCATCTCAACATCTACAAAGGAATCTGGCAATCACCTGATCAGTCGATCATCAACCACATTGATCAGGTTGCGATCGACGCCAGACGATCCTTCGGCATCCTAGATGTACGAGTCTTCCGAGGAGCTAACACTAACCCGGATTACTACCATACGAAGGTGTCAATGAGGATATCACGGATACCACGAAGCTGGACAACGTAGGTTTAACGTCAGAATGCTACAATCGCAGGAGGCCGCTAGGATCTTCGCCGATCGAGATTCCCTCAAAACCCAATGATACCGGCACAATCTACTTGCATACGCGAATGACATTGACGTAGTTGGGCGGACACAGCGAGACGTCAATGAGGCATTCGAAAGCATTGAAACAGAAGCGACTTAAGTGGGTTTTTCGGTACCATATGCTACAATCGAATAAAATGCGCACAAAACCGACGTCTTGTACAGAACGTCACAACAGGCAGGTACCTTGGCTAACTACTGAACAACGACATCAAGATCAGGGCTGAGATCATACCCAGAATTCTCTTGCCAACTGCTGCGTCTTTGCCTTTCCGGTTGCATTTGTACTTTACCATCGTGCTATTCAATACAGAAACATCGCGAGGGCATTGGACTTGCGGACGCATAGCAATTCCACTAAAAATGCAAATATGGGAAGTGGAAAACCAGTGTTAATCCTAAATGATTTCCAAAAATCCAATTAGTCCACCAACATATCATTGTGGCTGCCACACTTACATACTTACTTATCAGGCCAGCGATCCATGGAGGATCTGCGCCTGAGCTATAGCTGCCTTCCATCCTTGACGGTCCCGGGCACGCTGCTTCCATTTATCAAGACCAAGATGTTAGCTGGAGCGTTGGTGTCCATGCGCTCGATGTGGCCGATCTAGTGTAGTCAACGGGTCGTTACCTTCCGGACTACATCCACATCTTTGTACAGCTCGTAGAGTTCGCGGTCGTGTCTTCTTCTCCATTCACCTTCCTCAGAGACAGGACCAAATATCCGGCGCAGAATTTTTCTCTCAAAAGAACCCAAAATCAGCTCCGCTGTCCAGCTTTCGGCTCCGTACAACAAGACTGGCAGTATAAGCGATTGGTAAAGCATGACTTTTGTCTTTCGAGTGAGGAGTTTTGACCCCAGTTGTTTGGACAAGCCGAAGTAGCAGCGGTTGCCAAGGGCGATTCTGTTCCGGATCTCCAGTGTGGTGTCATTTGTGGAATTTACGTTTGCCCCGAGGTAGACAAACTCCTTAACTACCTCGAAATTGTAACTGTCAATTGTTATATTTTGTCCGAGGTGGTGAGCGACGGATTGGTTTTGCTTGACAGCATGTATTTCGTTTTGTCCTCATTGATCTTAAGACCAACTCGTTTCGCCTGTTCGTCAATCGCCGTGAATGCTTCCACGATGCCACGGCCAGAACACGCGATGATGTCGATATCATCACCGTATCCTAGCAGCTGGACGGACTTGTAGAAGATAGTGCCTTCCCTGTTGACGCCTGCCCGTCGCACTATCTGCTCCAGCACCAGGTTGAAGAAGTCACATGACAGCGCATCCCTTGCCGAAATCCGGTGCATGCATCAAACGGTTCCGAAGTCCTAGAACCTAGTTGCATAGTGCATCGCGTAGTTTTTAGGGTGGCGAGACACAACTGGATCAGTTTTCCCGGGATCCCGAATTCGGCCATCGCACCAAACAGTCCATCACGATGAATGCCGTCGTATGCAGCTTTGAAATCGATGAAAAGATGGTGTGTATCGATCCGAAACTCGTTGGTCTTTTTCAGGATTTGTCCAAGTGTGAAGATTTGGTCTATAGTTGATTTGCCGGGCCTGAAGCCGCACTGGTAGCTGCCGATTAGTGCGGTGCAAAATAGCTTTAGACGTTCACACAATACGCTGGACAGGATCTTGTATGCGACATTGAGTAGGAATATATATATATATTTGTGGATGGGGCAAATAGAGCTGGTATTCCAGTTGTCGGGCATGCTTTCATCTTCCCAAAATCTGCAGATGATCTGGTGCAGGCTCCCTACCAGAACATCGCCGCCAGCCTTGAAGAGCTCTGATGGCAAGCTGGGAGGCTGCTAAGATTCTTTTCTTTAGTCGCAGTAGTTTTTTTTCCTCCCTCCTTCTGGCTCGGTACTCTTCTTGCGCTGCCCTGGTTATCATCTGCAGCGCCTTTTGGTACGCCTCGTCGGTTGCCATTTTCTGCTCACACTCGCCATCATACCACGGGTTTCTTGTCTGGGGTGGTAAGTATCCTGAGGTGGTTTCGGCTACTTCCTGGATGGCTGAGCGGCAATGCCACATATTATTGGCATTTGTGTTCGACGTAGGCATATCGTAGAGTCTATCGCTCAGCTGCAACCTCTGGTGTGCTCAAGCGCCCAATGTCAAACCTCCTCCTGATGGGCTGGTGCAGCTTTCTGATATTGGACAGTCGAGCTCTGAATCTTGCTGCTACGATGATGTGGTCAGAGTCGACACTTGCCCCTCTGAACGTTCGCAGATCCAGGATGTTTGACGAGTGCCTTGCGTCAGTGAGCACATGGTCGATTTAGTTGGCGGTTCGACCATCCGGATATCGCCAGGTTTACGGGCAATCGAATTAAACTTTGGATTGTAATGAATGCGGAGACCTTCCATTTTAAAGCTTGCTCTTAAATAATGTCACCCGAGCAGTTGGGTTATTAATGAATATAGCCAACAACCTTGGGGAAATTAATGGAAAACACAACAAGATTGGTAGGGGTAGGCTCGTTATATATGTTATCTTTAACAGGGGGTTGGTTTAACCCTGTTAATGGGAGGGTCAACAACATTCGATCAGATAGTGTGTGTACACCGCACCATAGGCATTGTCCACTTAGGGATAAACAGAGTCTATCAGTTTAAGTCACCTTTTCTCTAGTGCTTAAAAGCATTTTACAATTATTACGTGCAATTGTGTTGTGAAGACCAAACCGTATTGAATACACCGCACAATTCGAATTACATCTGTCTTCCTTGGACATGTTAATAAACTCCCGTGAAGTACTTGAAAGACCGCAGAAGTTTATTACAATCCTTATTAAAAAAATGGAGTTTAGCATACAATTTGTTCATATGAATTACCTTTATAAAGTTCCACTAGGAAACTTCTCGTAATTTACAAGTTGAGGAGCATGAAAGGCGGGTATATCGGATAAAAGGAATTAAACGTCTGGTTTAGCATCAAGTAGGCAGTATTGCAGCAGGTTCTTTGTCTTTAAAGTTTAAAGGGGAAAGGAAACTTGGACTTTTTGCTGTTAACTTAAATTGCACAATAATACATGGCAGGGTCGTATGAATTGGACGCAATTTTTACATACACCCTCTTTAAAGAACTCATAACTAAGACAGTAGTCGAACAATCGCTATTTCGTGCCTGTGTTGGATGACATTTCGACGAGGTCCTACAATTTTGTACATTTTCCTGTCAGTTTTTAGGGACGGATATGCAGATATGGAAATTACAAGTTCGGAAATTTTATACAGATACTCTGTTTACTAGTATAAGCAACTCGTAATCATGTCGACTTTGTTACCCTTTTTTAACAAGTTTGCTGTATACATTTGATCGTATGATATATGACGTATGTGAACCTGTTATGATATGACCCGCTCTCAAATCGGGCCATAATCCCCCCAGTATTTTGGGGTACATGTCGTTCTTGTAAAGAGCCTTCTGTGTAAAGCCTTCGAACGATCAAAATCGCGTCGTCTTTTACTTTGCGTGGCTTGATGTCGATTTATAAGCTTCCCAATGGGAAGCTATTGTAATGGGACCGATTTTGCGAATTCCAATTTTTGACATATCTCCACGTTTCAAGGTCACCAATTCCAAGGCTTTTATTAAGATGTATATGTGTGTATGTACGTAGGTGCGTATGTGCGTACAAGCGTCTCCAGCTGGCACCGTCTTGGTCCATCTGTTTCCACCGCCGCAGGCCTAGTTGGTTAAGGTCCCCTTAAACCTGCGTGCGCCACCGTCGATGCGGCCGTCCTCTGCCGCGCCTTCCTTCCGGGGTGGATTCGAAGACTCTTCGGCTCGGAGCTGTATTTTCATGCGCTGTACATGGCCTAGCCATCTTAGACGCTGTATTCGTAGACGTCGTACCAGGCCGATGTCGCTGTACAACCCGTACAGTTCTTCGTTATATCTTCTCCTCCATACACCGTTTGAAGAAACGGGACCGTAGATAGTGCGCAGAATTTTCCTCTCGAAACGACCAAGGGCATCTTCATCCACTTTTGTTAAGGTCCAAACCTATGCGCCATAAAGATGGACTGGGAGGATCAAGGTCTTATATAGTGTCAGCTTCGTCTTCCGAGAGAGGGCTCTACTTCTCAATTGCCTCTTGAGCCCAAAGAAACAGCGATTGGCAAGAGTGATTCTGCGTTTTATCTTAGCGCTGGTGTTGTTGTCGCCGGTCATCAGAGAGCCAAGGTAGACGAATTGCTTGAGCACTTCAAAGTTATATCCGCCCATGGTGACGTTCTGGCCAATACATCGGTGTTGTCCGTCTCTTTCAGATTAAAGCAGATATTTGGTTTTACCCTCATTAATCTTGAGACCCATCTTAGCCGCTTCTACCTCAATGCTTACAAAGGCCTCCTTGACGTCTCACTGTGTCCGTCTAATCACGTCAATGTCGTCGGCCTACGCAAGCAATTGCGTAGACTTGAAATAAATCGTACCTCTTGTGTTGGCCAGTGACTCTTGCACGATCTTTTCAAGCACGATGTTGGAAGGGTTGCATGAGAGCGCGTCACCTTGCTTAAATCCTTTTTTAACATCAAAGGTCTCGGTTGGCTCATTACCGACCTTAATGGAGCAGCGAGAATTCCCCATTGTCATCCTGCACAGTCGGACGAGTTTGGCAGGAATATTAAAACTAGACGTGGCTTTGTATAGCTGATCTCTTTAAACGCTGTCATTTGCAGCTTTGTGGATCGACGAAAAGGTGGTGAGTGTCGATTTGATATTCCTTCTCCAAGATCTGCAGTAGCGTATATGTCTGGTCTATTGTGGATTGTGGCCACACTGATAAGAACCCATCAGGTTATCCACAAGCGGTTTCAGGCGTTCACACAATACGGCAGAGAAGATCTTATATGCTATGTTAAGGAGGCTTATTCCCCTATAGTTGGCGCAGTTATAGGGGCCCCAACCAACAAGCGTCTCCAGCTGGCACGGTCTTTGGCCAGCTGTTTCCAGTGCCGTACGCCAAGTTGGCTAGGGTCCCATTCCGCCTACGTGCGCCACCGTAGATGCGGCCATCCCCTGCCGCGCCTTCCTTCCGGCGTGGATTCAAAGACTTCGGTTCGGAGCTGTATTTTCCACGCGCTCTACATGGCCTAGCCTCCTTAGATGCTGTATCCGTAGACGTCGTAACAGGCTGATGTCGCTATACATCCCATACTCGTTAAGTCTTCTCCTCTATACTCCGTTTGAACAAACAGGACCGTAGATAGTGAGTAGAAGTTCCCTCTTGACACAACCTTATTGTGAAACTTCCGGGCGTCTTTCCCGCCGAAGCATCTCTCCATCTCCTCGATCTCACGCGTTCCAAACTCTCTCTCTTCTTTCTTCTGAGAAGCGTGTCTACCTCTCTTCTCTTCTGCTCAGAGATTTGTTTGCAGCGTGGCTTTACATGCTTCTTGCTTTTGCTGCGTGGGCTGGTTCATCGAACCATGGGTTTCTAGGTGGTGGAGGTATGAAACCCAGCTCCTCTGAGGCAGCATCTATGACGGCGCTCTGGCGATGCGCCCATTCCTGCTCTATTGTTTGTGCTGCTGTGAGCGGATTTTGAGAGAGCTTGAAGGATCGGCAAAGATTCTGGCAGTCTCTTGCGATTGTAGCTTTCTGACGTCAAACTTACGTTGTCCTAGTCGACTCCTAAGCATTCGTGATATCCTCATTCGTACCTTGGCTACAACAAGGTAGTGGTCCAAGTCGATGTTGGCTCCTCGGAAGGTTCGTGCGTCGAGAATACTGGAGGAAAGTCTGGCGTCGATCGCAATGTGATCAATCTGGTTGGTGGCCGATTGATCAAAAGACCGCCAGGTACCCTTGTTGATTTTGAGATGGCGGAATCGCGTGCTTGCTACAAGGAGGTTATGTCCTATTAGGAAATCGATTAGCCTAAGTCCGTTGTCGGATGTAGTGTTATAGGCGATATTTTCCTATGATCGACTCAAATATGTCGTAGCTGGGGCATTGGGCATAGGTTCTGTCTAGGAGATCGTAGAATTCTTCTTTGAGTCGATCGTCCTATTATTCCGTTGGGGTGTAAGCGCATATCAAGCTAATAATTCTAAATTTTTATTTGGTGAGTATTGTTATGAGGCGTTCACTTACATTCCGGAAGCTTAAGAGTTTTTGTCGGAGTCTTCCTCGAATAACGAATCCGCACCAGAATAAGCGTTGTTTATTTTCTCTGTAGCAGTTCACGTAGTGGATGTCGCAGTTTTTCATCCGTCTTTTGCTTGGTCCATCCCATCGCACTCCTTGGAGTGCGGTTATATCTGCTTTTTAGCAGTTGAGGGTTTGCTCCAATTGGTCGCCTGTACCTTCAGTCGTTTGCAGGGGTCGTCAGCTTTATATCCGTCCATATCCGAGGCTTGTGGTTGTTTTTGAACATGTGGTTTTTGCGTGATAGGGAGGGTAATAACCCCTAAGCAGGGGTTGTGCTTAGGGTAATAACCCCTAAGCACAACCTCCAACCTGGAGGGCCAGCTTCCTCTTTCCCCAGGAACAAAGGGTCGTTGCACACATTGGTTCACTACCTGGCGGGTGCCAGGGCAGCTACCCAGGGGAGCCACGCGGAGGCTGTGTGTCAACTTGGATTGAGCAGGGACAGAGATCGAAGCTGGCGTTTGCCATGTTAAACGCGATCAATTTCTTTGCTCTGTCTGCTCGCTCCCTCCCTTCCGCTGCGTGTAATCATGAAAAATGCACCAGGCGTAAAGTGATTTAATATCATGAAGTTACCACTTCCAGTCTCGATGAAACTCATGTTAAAACCCGAACAACTTCAAATCGGACGAATGTTTTGAATTCCGCAGCTGCTCGTACATTATGAATTGATTTAAACTTGAACGAGCATTTGGAATCTTTACAGTAGACCAGTCGATACCAGAGGCGGCGGTGGAAGGAGCTTGGGTACATTCCAGCGAACTATGCAGATAAGTGGAGTCAACAACTTACCAGGACTAGGGCAACTTTGAAAAAATTGCTTTTCATCGGAAAAGCAAAGTCTCTCGTCAGGATTAGTCCGTGTCTTCCCGACTTCTTATAGTCGTGCAAACCTCTGTGAGTCAATCAGTTGCTTTTAAAATGCATACAGAAAATAAGTGAAAAGTGTCTCCTATCTGTTTGCTTCGTCCTTTTAATTACCACGTGGAAGTAATACCCAAGAAAAACAGAAATAAGAAATAAAAGTGTCAGGCACACTTCCCAGAACAACATCTAACTTATCCTTGAAAGTAACGCGAACAACAATTCGTGAACTTCCCTGGAATTTAATGCATAATATTGAGCGGAAAAAAAGGAAGAGATTTTCCTATTCGCATCCTTTCAGTGTTATGTAACTCAGGGAACGAAGAAAGTGGTGCAAAGCTTGCTGGTCGTCTCTTCTGATGCATTTTTCATATTCCTGAAGTGTTTATCTCACTTATCGCCTAAGTAGCTGAAAGTTAAAACTTTCTCTCCTTTCTCGTTGGTGGAAACGGGGGCTGCAGCCTGCCATTAGTGTGGAGGAAGGAGAGTCTCTTATGCAAAGTTGCAAATCTTTAAAGCCGTCCCTCCTTCAAGGGTATTCGAAGGGAGAGTGCGAAACGTACTCGATAGAAGAGCTGCAGTGGAAGGGAATATGGCATTTGGATGTTTCTAATGGATCGGATTCTTTATTTGCATCAGTAGCTACGGGGTAAGTTGGAAAGGTCGACAGATTAGTTAGCTAGATATCCTGTTTTGACTTGGAAAAGTGAACCATACGCGTAAGTATGGATATCAGAGTATATGGATGATGGGAAAGGAAAGAGTCCTTGGAACTTCGATAATTCATATTTCCCTATAATTAAAAGCTCGATCTTTTGAAAAAAAACGTCCATAATTCGTAGAAAGTCTTTGTACTTCGGTCCCATCCATAATTCGTATGTAATTTCGCAGACCCGGCGGGCTCTGATTCATCATCACCTTCCTTATTTCATAGTCAAGTACACAAGATGAATTCCAAGTGAATGGGAAAAAACAAATTATTGAAGCTTCCGCGAGTGGCATTGTCTCTACAATGACATGCATCCTCAAGAAAACAGATGTGTTAGCTGCCACATCATCGTCAGACAAGCAGAAAAGGTAAAGACCATGTTCCCACAACTTAAACATTACCTACTTGAATGGTTTACTCAATGTAGATTAAAAATTCGAGGGCGCAGTGGTAGTGGGTTTGACTTTGGTGCACAATGGGTGAGTTCGGATCCCGATAACACCAACGCCATCGAATGTTTATTTCGCGGCGTCCCTCCTCGGCGGGATACCGGCAAGCCCCCGTAGTATACTTGCCGTGAAAAAGCTTCTCGACTCACGCATTAAACTGCAGGTCCCTTTCAACTATATGTAAAATAAATCACACACAACATGGTTGATTGAGAGAAGCTTGGCTCTGTTCCTAATGGGCTGCAACACCACCAAAGAAGAAGAAAGAAGACTACAAATTCCCATTGGAGGCCCTCTATTGAAGGCAAAGCGGACCTTTTTCATAGAAAAATCAGTGGGAATCAGCGGCTTCGAGGCTTGCGGTGGATGGGTGGACAAGTTTAGCCGGTTGGGTTACTGCCTAGTAGACCGTAATCGTAAAAAACTTTGAAACTCAAAGATAACTATAAACCTCGGATTTAACCTATGGACTACATGTTGAGGACAGGAGTATCGGCTCTGCTCCCGGAATCTTATGTCACTTAACAGACCGGGTGCAGCCGAAACTTAGGAAAAGCCCTAAGCTGCTAAAAAGCAGGCATTACCGCACTCCAAGAAGTGCGATGGGATGGACCGGGTAAAAAGGGGATGGAAAACTGTGACATTTACTTCGGAACGTAGGAAAGCGACGACAACGTTCGAAAACAGATTCAAGATAGTAGACTTTGTGACAGGGCATAAGCTCCTAGTAGCTATCACATGATTCCCACATCTCGATATACATAAGGGGACCTGGTGGTCTCCAGATCAATTATCTGTTAATCAAATCTCTCATATTGTGATCGACCCCAGGCACTTCCCCAATGTTCACTCGAGTCATTACCTTGTTGCAGCCAAGGTACGTACGCGGATATCGCGAACGCTGCGGAGTCGATTAGGACTATCAAAATTTGACGTCGGGAAGCTACAATCGCCAAAGGCCGCCAGGAACTTCGCCGACCGTGTCTTGCTCTAGCTCTCTCAAGAGCTGATGCAAATTACACAAACCGTAGAACAGCAATGGAAACGTTGTCAAAGCGGTATTAGGTTTCCAGCTATCACCTGGGTGAAACCCTTGGTTTGATGACCAGTGCAGGTATGTATGTTGGCGTTACAGTCTATGAAGGACCAAAGTCGAGCTTCTGTCAATCACCCATGTTGTGTGTGATTTCATTTTCCCATAGGTGAAAGGGACCTACAGTTTATTGTCGGTTCAGAACCCCCCTGAGGAGAAACACCTCGCCAACTATGGAAGAATATGTCTCCTTAACATAGCGTATAAGATTTTTCTGCCGTGCTTTGTGAACGCCTAAAACCGTTCGTAGACAATTTGATAGCTTCCTATCAATGTGGCTTCGGGCCAGGAAAATCTACGGTAGACCACCAAATATTCACGCTGCGGCAGATCTTGGGGACCCGTGAATTTCAGGTCGACACACACCACCTTTTCGTCAATTTTAAGGCCACATATGACAGTGTGTTATGTTTTGTTATTCTTGCCAAACTCGTTAGGCTTTGCAAGATGACAATGGAAAATTCTCGCCGCTCCATTAAGGTCGGGAAGGAGTTAACCGAGACCTTTGATGTCAAAAAAAAAATTCAGACAGCGCGTTGCACTGTCGTGTGATTTTTTCAACATCGTCCCTGAAAAGTTCGTGCGGGATTCACTGGCCAATACAAGAGGCACTATCTACTTCAAGTCTGCACAATTGCTCTCATACTCTGACAACATTAACGTGATTGGGAGAATGCAACGAGACGTCCATGAAGCTTTTGTGAGCGTTGAAGCAGAAGCGACTGAATTGGGTCAGATGGTCAACGAGGGCAAAAGCAAATATATACTGGCGTCAAAGAAAGACGTACAACACCGACGTCTTGACCAGAAAATCACTATCGGCAGCTATGGCTTTGATGTAGTCAAGGATTTCGTCTACTTTGGCTCACTGTTACGGCAACAACACCAGTGCTGAGATTAGATATAGAATTACTCTTGCCACTTTTTCTCGGGGCTCTTGGCTCAATTGAATAATAGAGCCCTCTCTCGGAAAACTAAGGTGAACCTCTATAAAACCTAAATCATCCCAATCCTTCTCTACGGCGCAGAGGCTTGGACCTTGTCAAAAGTGTATGAAGAGGCCGTTGGTCGTTTCGAAAGGAAAATTCTGCGTACAATCTTCGGTCCCGTTTGTGTTGACGGAGAGGGGAGGAAAAGAATCAATCACGGACTATGCGGGCTCTACAATGACATTGGCCCACTAAGACGTCTACGAGCCCAACGTCTTAGATGGCTGGGCCATAAAGAGCGAATGGGCAACACAGCTTTGGCCCAAAGAGTCTTTGAGCCCAACCGGGAAGAAACGACGTTGCAGAGGACGGCCGCATTTAAGGTGGTGTAAACAGGTGAAAAGGGATCTTGACCAACTGAACATGCAACACTGTAAGCAGCTAGCAAAAGTGCTGGCTGGAAAGGTGTGTTGGTTTAGACCCAGGTTCATCCCGAACTGTAGCGCCACCATTGAACCCGACCTTTCAAAACAGTTACCTTCCAAACCACTTTCAGCTTCGGTAGGATTTGAGCCTTTTCAAAACCTGTAAATCTGAGCTTTGAATTTGTGATAAATGCCCCAAATATGTCCAGAGCTTGTAGTGCAGCCTAGTTTTTTGGGGCCTATTGAGATCAGAGATAAATATTTGTCCTTATAAAAAGTGCGTATCCTACAGCAGTAGGTAGTAACTAGGCTTAGAAAAGATTACAAATAATCAAGCCAAAAGTCAAAAATGAATCAGCCTTGGGGTAGGTATATTAGCTCTTCAAATTGCAATCGGTCATAACTTAATTATGTCCTCGTGCTAAAAATCTATGTAATAATGACTTTGTTTGGGTCACGATGACGTCACGGCAAAGAAAAGGATGGTGTATGGAACATTTCATCAACCGGGCTCAACAAGGCCCCATCGGTGCTATAAAAGTGACAGCAATTGCACATATATATATGAGAAGAAAAAAGAATAAAGACACAGTTTTTTCATATCCTAAAGCATCTAGTGGTTTTATATTTTAAGCGGTTTTTTTTCAAAACGACAGTATTGGTTAACGGATATATATAATATATATATATAACGTACATTATTTTTATGGTCCTTCGGATCCGGATATTTCCGAGACATTCACTTGATTAAAACAACACAAAAAAAAAAGAAAAATTGTACGACGAAACCCAGCAAGACGTCAGTGGACAGCAGCGAAGAGACTCCAGTGGACAGCAGCGGAGAGAATCCAGTGGACAGCGGCGGCAAGACTCCCGTGGACAACACCGAAAACCAGCAAGACGTCAGTGGACAAAAGCGGCAAAATTCCGGTGGACAATTCCTACAAAAAACAAAAAAACATAGGAGAAAGTTTTCGGCGAATAAAGCGCAGTAAGTAGATTTTTTTACTTACTTTGTGTATCTGTTTTGGCTTTAAAAAAAAAAAAAGGGGAAGGCTTCAGCTGTGTGATGTCGTTCGGACAGCTTCAGAAAAATATCCTTCTTCGGATTAAGAAGGATCACGACAATTTTAGTAAGGCGGACAGCCAACGTCTCAAACGAGAAAACTATTTGAGGACTCGGTTGAACTTGTTGGAGGAGACATTTGCTTTGTCCAACAAATACAATGAGGAACTCATCGGCGGTGGCAAGGTTGAACCAGAGTTCGCAAAAGAAGATTTCGCGGAGATGCATCAGAAAATACTCGAGATCTACATCGACTACCGAGCGGACATTCTGGATGCTATCGACAAGCTCCCAAAACCCGTGATATCGGGCAGTGATGATACCAACAATAAGACGTCAAGCAGCAGTGACGAACACGGGAAGGACCACTGTCACAATGATTTGAGACTGCCAAAAATTAACCTTCCCAACTTTGCTGGCGGTTATGAAACCTGGAGGTCGTTCCATGATCTATTTGTCTCCCTTATACATACCAATGCTTCGCTGACGGACGTTCAGAAACTACACTATTTAAAGTCCAACGTGAGTGGTGAGGCGGAAAGATTGCTGCAGCACTTGGCGATCGATAAGGGGAACTATAAACGAGCATGGACGATCCTGGTCGAGCGCTATGACCATAAAAGGGTTCTAGTGAACACACAGTTTAAATTATTATTTGGGCAGGCAATAATTACCAAGGATACTGCCGAAAATATTAAACGCCTGCTGGATACGACTAGGGAGATCATCCATTCCTTGGAGAATTTAGGTCTTCCAACCATACATTGGGATGCAATTCTCACATACATCAGTGTCCAGAAGCTATCCCCAACGACACAGCAGCTGTGGGAGGAAAAATTAGGTGCCAGAAGGGAGTTGCCCACTCTAAAAGAATTTTTTGAGTTTTTAGAATGTCGGTTTCGCTCACTTGAGGTGCTTGATCAACCACCAACAGTGAGTAACAAGTCTGGCTATAGCAAAACAGGGTCGCGTCAGGTGTTTCACTCTCAGCAAGCACAAAGGAGTAACACGAATTGTAGGGTTTGCCATAAAGGTCAACATTCACTCAGAGAGTGCAAGAAATTTTTGCAAATGGACATAGGTAGTAGGCGCCAAGCTGTGTATGAAGCGAAAGTCTGTGAGAATTGTTTAGCTTACAGCCATTTCAAGCAGAGATGTCCCAGCTCGAAGTGCTGCTACTTCTGTAGGCAGCGCCACCACACATTGCTGCATGATGGTCCATATAATCCTGAACATACTCAATCTGTCGTCCAATCCACTATTACTCCCTCTGTCGCACAAACCACATATCATCCCAACACAATGTTACAAAACCAAACACAACACATGAACAGCAATAGGCATTCACAAGCACACACCTACCAATCATCTCTGACGAATCCGAACGCATCAGAGTTCCAATCGCGAAACGACCTGCAACCGGGCTCCCATCTCAGCAATTACCACGTCCACACCAGTACGCAGGTATTGCTAGCTACAGCATTAATCAGTGTTAAGACGGCAGCAGGGGGCAATTTAACCTTGAGAGCTTTGGTGGACCCAGGATCGGAAGCATGCTTCATTACCGAAGAAGCAGTTCAGCGGCTAAACCTGAAAACCAAAAGGACATTTGTCGAAGTTAGTGGGTTGGGGAAGGTCAGCAGTGGAGCATCCCATAAGGTAGTGGACCTTACTTTCGAGTCGCTTACGTCGAATTTCGCAGGTAAATTGCGAGCATTAGTTTTCAAGTCCCTGACTGGGCTTCTCCCGGCGCAAAAAATTGACTTCGATAAATGGCACCACCTGAAAGGATTACCACTAGCAGACCCCACGTTCCACTTGCCCGCCAAGGTTGATTTACTATTGGGCAGCGACATTTATGCCGAAATCCTAATTGGAGATGTGATTAAATTATCAGGTCCAGTCGCTCAAAAAACTCATCTAGGTTGGATCTTGTTGGGAAAGGTACCCAAGGAGATCCAGACGCCGCTACACAGATTCCTAACCCACTTAGACCTCGATACAACACTCCGCCGGTTCTGGGAGATTGAAGAAGAACCCTTTGCCAAGTACGAATCAGAAGAAGATAGAGTTTGTGAGGAACATTATTTGGCAAACACAAGACGACTACCTGATGGCCGTTATGAGGTCCGGCTGCCTTTCAAGGCTGGTGAATATCCACGTATGGGTCCGTCTAGACAAGGTGCGGTAAGGCGTTTTCTGCAACTGGAGAAGAAACTTCACAGCAACACAACACTGTTGCAGGAGTACTCGAAATGTATTTCAGAGTACCTTGAACTCGGCCAGATGAGTCCTATTGAGGATAATTATGAAGTACTCAATACACCCTTCCATTACTACATCCCACATCATGCTGTCATTAAGGAATCCAGTACCACCACGAAGTTGCGGGTGGTTTTCGACGCAACCTTCAAACCAATTTTTGGCTCTTCCTTAAATGAGAAATTGATGGTGGGACCCAAACTGCAGAGAAATGTCATAGACGTCATCATGAGATGGCCTAAGTATCGATTCACGTTTACTGGTGACGTGGAAAAAATGTACCGTCAGATCCGTATCAACGTTCCTGATGCTGACTACCAATTGATCTTGTGGAGGGAAGATCCGAGTCAAGAGTTAAAGACATTCCGGCTGCAAACAGTGACGTTCGGAACTGCATCGGCACCATACTTGGCTATAAGAACATTATTGAAGCTTGCGGATGATGAGGCGTTGAGGTTTCCTCTGGCCACTTCCGTTATCAAGGAAGAGATAGTGTCGACGATGTCATCACTGGTGCGGACAGTATAGAGGAAGCCCAACAAAGGCTGAAAGCAGTCAGCGATTTGTTAAACACAGCTGGATTCCATTTGCGCAAATTTGTCAGCAACCATGAGGAGGTACTGCAGCAAGTTCCACCGGATCATCGGGAAGTAAACTTTTCCATCCCCTTTGAAGAAACGTCGAACGTAAAAACCCTTGGGTTAAGGTGGTTACCAATCCCCGACGTTTTTTCATATCAGGTAGCTCAATTCAAAAGGGAAGAAGTTACGAAACGGTCGATGTTATCATCCATAGCGAGGCTGTATGATCCTATGGGCTGGATTTCGCCTTGCGTAATCAAGGCAAAACTGATGATGCAACAGCTTTGGTGGAGAGGTCTGGAGTGGGATCAACCGCTCCCATCAGAAGTCCAACAGGAATGGCTAGTCTTCCGCGAGGATCTTCCATCAATTGAAAGGGTCCAGATTCCAAGATGGATCAATACTACAAGGAAAATCAAGAAGTCGGAAATTCACGGTTTTAGTGACGCTTCCGAAAGAGCGTATGCAGCAGCTGTGTACCTGAGAGTTCTTGACGAAATCGACAAAGTTCACGTCCATCTGCTGTTCTCCAAAACCAGGGTAGCTCCTTTAGCCACTGTAACACTGCCAAGATTAGAGCTATGTGGAGCAGTTCTGTTGGCAAAGCTTTTGTATGAGACGTCCCGATTGTTGAGTTTAGAAGCGGCTACGATATGGGCATGGACAGACTCCGTCATCACATTGTGCTGGATCCGAGCACCCCCCTCGAGATGGAAGACATTCATCGGTAACAGAGTGTCCCAAATCCAAAAACTGACGAACTGCAAAATTTGGAGGCACATACCTTCCGAGCTGAACCCAGCAGACTTAGCGTCACGTGGAATCAACTCGTCGATGATAGTGCACAACGCATTATGGTGGAAGGGCCCCGAGTTCTTGAGGCAAAGCTGGAACGAGCCCATCCCAAAACAACCTTCCTGCCTAGACACCCAACAAGAAGCTCGAGCAACAGTTGTTCATCTGCACTGTGAAGAAAAAAGTTGGCTAGTATCATTTATTGAAAAGTGTTCGACACTTTCCAGAGCAACTCGCATAATTGCTTACTGCTTACGCTTCGTGTCGAGATCAAAAATGATTGGCGGGGACCAACCTAAAGGAGTACTGTAGCCAGATGAACTACATGGTGCGCTGATGAGGATTGTTCGCGCAATACAGGAGGACATGTTTCGAAAGGAGATGGCTGGAGAAGATAAGAAAAAGGATGGTTTAAAGGGCTACAACACACTAAATCCCTTTAGGGACACCGACGGTATCATTCGAGTGGGAGGTAGGCTACAAAACTCAAATCTACACTTTAATACCAAACACCCAGCAGTCCTCAAACCCAACCATCCATTCACCAGTTTGGTAATCCGGGACGCCCACGAAAAAACGCTGCATGGAGGGACACAATCGGTTATTGCCTACATTCGCCAGCGGTTCTGGATATTTGCGATAAAAAACGCAGTTAAAAAACACATCCATGCTTGCACTATCTGCTTCAGATTCAGAGCGAAGCCAATGACACAATTGATGGGCAATCTTCCCGCTTCAAGAACTGCAATGTCCAGACCGTTTAGTAACGCAGGCGTAGACTACGCGGGTCCCTTGGACGTGAAGACATGGAAGGGGCGTAACGCGAAACTGCTGAAAGGATACATCGCCATATTCGTTTGCATGGCTACCAAGGCGATACACTTAGAGCTGGTAAGCGATTTAACCACACAGGCATTTTTAGCAGCTTTCCGCAGGTTTGTGGCCCGACGAGGACTGTGTCGACAACTGTTCAGCGATTGTGGAACGAATTTTATCGGTGGCAACAGAGAATTGAAGAAGCTGCTCGAAGAGGCGAAAGCAGACTGGGCGAATGTGGCAGAGATATTAGCGAACGATGGCACCAACTGGCATTTTATTCCACCTGCTTCCCCACACTTTGGTGGCTTATGGGAAGCAGGTGTGAAATCAGTAAAATTTCATCTGAAGAGGGTAGCTGGAAACCAAGTGCTAACATATGAAGAGCTGACCACACTTCTAACTCAAGTAGAAGCGTGTCTGAATTCACGACCACTATGTCCGCAATCACAAGACATCGACGACTTGCAACCGCTAACACCTGCCCACTTTCTAGTTGGAGAGCCGTTGCGAGCACCACCACAACCAGAGTACCAACTCGACAAAATTTCGCACCTGGAACGATGGAAAAGGGTTCAGTCGCTGACGCAGTCGTTCTGGAAAAGATGGAGCAGCGAATACCTTTCACGTCTGCAACAGCGCCCAAAATGGACACGGGTTAATGGCAACCAGATAAGGGAAGGCGACTTGGTGTTATTAAAGGACGATTGACTTCCGTCACTGAAGTGGAGCTTAGCGCGAGTTATCAAGCTGCATCCGGGTCCAGACAACTTAGTGCGTGTAGTTACCCTCAAGACCGAGTCATCTGAGCTGAAACGTCCTATAACGAAAATATCTCCCCTACCAAACAACACATGCACCGCGGAAACGACATAGACATATGTAAAACCAAAACCACGAATTCCAAAAGAACACAATTCAACGTCAATACTTGTTAGTAAACAACACATCACCTACGCAACCACATACAATTTAAAACAAACAAAACGAAACCAATATTTCAAAATATATAACAAATCAACACTACTACAGTCCACTAATATCCTCAATAACGATTTCATCTAATCCTAATTCAACACAAAACACAACACAAGAGCTATACAGATTACATTTCAACACAACACTATTGCTAATCAACATCACTTCAACACAACACAACACTGTCATAACTACACTATACATCGTATTTCTACTCTATTGCTGACCCTTAAATCTAAATCCTTAAATTTAACTTAACACACCAAGCCCGACTTGCTTAAGTTGGAGTAGTACGCCGCCACCGGGTATTGTTGTTTTGCATTATGCCCAGAGATAAATAACATCATGCCCATCAACCTGTCATCAGCGTGACAGGTTCCGCTGTAGGTTGTCACTTCTGTCTTTGTTTTGGCTGTGTCAATAGTAGCGTACTAGATTAGAATTGTTTCCATATTGTACTAAACTTTTCGTTCCCTTTACATGAGATAATATGAAGTTCAACCAGGGTCGTCAGCGAGCCATGGCACACAAAAAAAAATCAACAACCGAGCACTAAATAGAAGGAAGGTCACAGTTGCGAACTTCGTTCACAGGGGGGGGGAGAATGTTTGGGTCACGATGACGTCACGGCAAAGAAAAGGATGGTGTATGGAACATTTCATCAACCGGGCTCAACAAGGCCCCATCGGTGCTATAAAAGTGACAGCAATTGCACATATATATATGAGAAGAAAAAAGAATAAAGACACAGTTTTTTCATATCCTAAAGCATCTAGTGGTTTTATATTTTAAGCGGTTTTTTTTCAAAACGACAGTATTGGTTAACGGATATATATAATATATATATATAACGTACAGACTTCTTCCTTTCAATTCCGTTCCCGGTCAAAGTCTGTTATTACATGTCCCTTGTTTAAGGGACTGAAAGACGAGATGATTGCTGTACCCATCATTAAGCCTTCCGCACTCTTCCTACAGGTCTAACAACCTATATAAGCCACCCAGCTTTAGGGCGCATATAGACAGCAAGTTACATGATGTCCAGATGATGCTTATAACTGGGACTTAAATCTAAAGAATTATACCACCTCATTGCTATCAGAGAAATCGGTAATTTATACAATTATGGCAGTGGTGGCCGGGTGGCCGTGATGCAATGGTTAACATCATCGACCGCCGAACGGAAGGTCTATAGTTCAAATTCGCTTCATAGCCAAGAAAAAGTAATTCCTATACGGACAAAAAGTATGCAACGCAGTTGTTAATGGAAAGTGACCAGACGGACTGCTGCAGGCATAACACTCACAGTATATGGTCAGCTGAAATTCATTCTCTGCGTATGCAACATTAAAGTGCTTAAGCGAATTACTTCGGACTATAACCAACGCGGAATTTGGTCGGCTCTCGTCCTATCTAGGACAACCACCCCTGAGAGTAGTGAACGAACATCAACGACCCAAACCACAGCACTCCGTTCAGGTTGTGCGTGTAAGACATCATAAGAGAATATAAAAACCCCTGAACCTGCGCGAGTCTCTAAAAAAAAAAAAAAATTCTTTCGCACCACTAACCTTAGTAATCCTCCATTTGGTCCTTTTGTGCATATACGAATCGAAGCAGTAGTGCATGTTAATTCCATAACCATTAATCGACAGCCACAGCGTCATGGATGTAATTTATCAGGATTAGGCCTTAGTTCCTTTAGCTATTGTTTACCTATCTTGTCCAGTTTTTGTTTTTCTAGAGAAATTGAAGCCGAAGTGGAACATGTACCTTTTCAATTGTTCATTAAAGTAGTAGACATGGTTTTGGTCTTTAAGGTCTCGTCATCGACACCTATCGATTGAGCAAGCCGGGACATCTAAATGAAGATTAATTGTAGATTTCCAGACTATGGATTAAAGAGAAACGATTACAACGTCACTCACAGGGTCACAGGCGTCCATAAGGACGCCATGGATCCAGCTACTATAAGAGCGACATTTGCAGTCAGAAATTAAATTGGTCACTAATTGGTAGAATCGGAAGCAGATTCCAAACAATGAGTAACCATAGACCTGATTTTGGGGTGTAGAAAATGTGGGCAAGGAGGGTAAAGTGTGAGAAAATTCGACAGATAGAGATGATGATGTCTATCCAGCACAATGCCAATTACCTCCAGGAATTTAGCATCCGATTGGTCGATTGATGTCCGAGGAGATGCACATGGAGACAAGAGATCATTGCTTCTATCGAAGTTGGAATGGGTGTTTCGATTTACTTGAATGGATGGAAGCAATAAAAGCATTACGACATTCCTGGCAGCTGAATAATTAGTCTGCTCATGTACAAAATAATATTTATGGCATGCGGTTAAGACTAGGATAAGACCCTCTTAGATTTCAGGACGAAGGTATCTTGTATTCAGTAAAATGGAGAGAGCCACAAATATTTTTAAATGTTTCGTCTTATAATAAAACCGAATTTTAACCGGGCGCTACAGTTCGGGGTAAACTACACCTCTGTGCGCCATCATAGGTGCGGTCGTCCTCTGTTTCTTCGTCCCTCGAGGTTGGATTCAAAGACTCTCCGGGCTGGACTTGCCATTCTCTCTGCATGCCCTAACGATATTAGGCGTTGAATCCGTAGACGCCTGACTAGACTCATGTCATTGTACAGCCCGTAAAGCTCGTGGTTCGATCTTTTTCTCCATCCCCAGAAAACCTCACGCAAAATCTAACTCCTGAAATGGCCAAGGACTTCCTCATACGCTTTTGACAGTGTCCATCCTTCTGCGCCGTACAGCAGCACCCGGATGATAAGGGTCTCGTATAAAGTCAACTGGATGGCAAAGGACTAACAAAAGGCCTCGTAGGGGTAGCATCTATCCGACGGATGTTGGCCTGCTAAAAAGCGAGAAGAGCCACCGAAGTCGAACATCTTGCGGCACTGTTAGTAAGTCCTATCCCCACCTCCGCGTGGTGCCATCTGGAGATTTCCTATGGAAATTGCAGACGGGGCAGGGCGAATGGCGAGCCTCCTGCGCCAAAAAACGGGACTAGTCGGTTGGGCTACGGCCTAGTAAGCCGTAACCGTAAAAAAAGAACAAACTCTGAACCAACCACAAGCCTCGGATATAACGGACCGGCTTTATGTTGGCGACCCTTGCAAAAAACGCAAAAAGGACAATGATCTTCGGCCTTGTACGTGGAATGTTAGGTGCCTAAACGGGCCACGTGCAGCCGAACAACTTGCGGACGCCCTAGACCGCTATAAAGCGGATATCACCGCCATCCAGGAAATGCGATGGAATGGACCGGGTATAAAGCGGATGAAAAACTGCGACATCTACTACGGCAACTGCTTTAGGGAGAGAGGACAACGACTGTTCAGAGCCGAATTTGTTATTTGCGGTGGACTAAGGCAAAATATCCTAAGCCTCCGGCATGTGAGCGAATGCCTCATAACGATCCGTATCAGGGCTAAATTTTCTAATATGAGCCTGCGTCCACGCCCCCACGGAAGATAAGAATGACTCCACCAAAGATGAGTTCAACAATCTCCTAAACAGAAAGTATGCCCAATGTCCCAGCTATGACATCAAAATTGTACTAGGAGACTTCAATGCTAAGCTGGGTAAGGAAAGCTTCTTTGAACGAGTCATCGGCAAACATAGCCTACACGACACCACCTCCGATAACGGACACAGGCTGATTGTCTTGCTACGGGGCGAGATCTCCTTCTAACCAGTACGCGCTTCCCGCACCTCGATATACACAAAGGCACCTGGCGGTCTCTTGATCAATCGACTACCAACCAGATTGATCACATCGCGATCGACGTCAGACACTCCTCCACTATTCTTTCCGAGGGGCTAACATCGACTCGGACCACTATCTTGTAGTAGCCAAGATGCGCTTACGGATATCACGAAAGCAGAGGAGTAGAGTAAGAATACAAAGCTATGACGTCGGAAAGCTACTATCGCTAGAAACCGCTCGTGCTTGTACAAATCGCGTCTCTCTTAAGCTCTCTCATACACCTCAGCCTTCCATGTGGTCAAGAGAACAACTGGCACCTTTGCAAACAAGCTCGGAAGAGCACTGCTTCTGAAGTTCTGGGCTTGAAGGCTCCATCACAAAGAAACATCTGGTTCGATGACGGGTGCAGGGGGATTCACACAAAAAAGCAGGATCCATTTAAGGCCTCGCTGCATAGAAGAATACGAGCAGCTCGTGAGCGCTACGAGCTAAAAAGAAGGAAGGAACATAAGACACCGTGGTGCGGTGGTTAGCTTGTTGGACACCACCCAACATGAGTGATTGAGAGAAGCTCGACTCTGGTCCTTCATGGGCTGTTACGCTACCAAAGACAAAGAAGTATGAGCTTCTTAGGAGAAAGACGAAAGGGCAGGATAAGTGCGCGATTGAGGATTGGGAAAGGTGTTACTGCAGGCGTGACACTCGAAGGATTTATCAACCGATAAACTAGATACGAGCTATACAACGCCATGACATTCTTGCTAAACTCGTCTGACTATGCAGGATGACGATGGAGAATGCTCGCTGCTCCATCCGCATCGGCAAACACCTTACCGATAGCTTTGATGTCAAAAAAGGATTTAGGCAGGGCGATGCGCTGTCGTGTGATTTCTTGTGACATAATAGGTAGATGACAGCGAGATGTCAATGAGGCGTTTGCGAGCATTGAGATGGAGGTGGCGAAAATTGGTTTGGCAGGACACTCACCACCGACGTCTTGACCAGAATGTTTGTATTTTCAGATGTAAGTTCAGGGTGGATAAGGAACAACGACATCAGTTCCGAAATCAAACGCAGAATCACCTTTGCCAATCGCTGTTTATTTGGGCTCAGGGGGCAACTGAGTAATCGAGCCCTCTCCCGAACGACAAGGTTGACTCTATATAAGACCCTTATCATCCCGGTTCTGTTCTAAGGCGCAGAAGCACGGACACTATCAAAAGCGGATGAAAAGGTCCTTGGTCGGTTCGAGAGAAAGATTTTGCGCGTGATTTTTGGGCCTATAAACGCAGACGGGGGATGGAGGAGAAGATTCACGAACTTTACGGGCTGTACAGCGACATGAGCCTTGTCAGGCGTCTACTGATTCAACGCCTAAGATGGCTGGGTCATGTAGAGCGAATGAACACCACAGCTCCAGCCCGGAGAGTCTTTGAATCCAACCCCGAAGGACGAAGAAGCAGAGGACAGCCGCACTTAAGATGACGCACACAGGTGGAAGGGGACCTCAGTCAACTGGGTGTGCGGCAATGGAAAAGGCTAGCCAAAGATCGTGCTAGATGGAGGGGCATGTTGGTTGAGGCCCAGGTTTACCCCGAACTGTAGCGCCCACTAAGAAGAAGAAAAGTCAACTTGGTCGTTCGAGCTATAAGAAACAGGCGATTGGCAAGAGTGATTGATTTCGGAACTGATGTCGTTGTTCCAGGTCATTGCAGAGCCATGGTAGACGAAGTCCTTAACCGCTCAAACGTTCTGGCGAAGACGTCGGTGGTGAGAGTCCGTTTTTGAGGAAAGCATATATTCTGTTTTGCCCTCATTTACTCCCAAACCAATATTCACTGCCTCCGCCTCGTTGTCATCTCGCTATGTTTTTCCGATTATGTCAATGTCATCCGCGTATGCGGGGAGTTGTGAGTATTTTGAGTAAAGTGCGCCCCTTGTGTTCGCCAATGAATTGTATCCTGTATAGCCCGATGAGTTTAGCAGGGAAGTCAAAGATAGACATGGCGTTATATAGTTCGGCTCTTATTACGCTGTCGTATGCAGCCTTGAAGGCGACAAATGGGTTGTGAGTGTTGATCGATCTGTGAAGATTTGGTCGATGGTGGACTTCCCTGGCCTAAAGCCACACTGATAAGGACCTATAAGCTTATGTGCTAAAGGCTTCATTCAGGTGGTCACACAAACCAGCAGAGAATATTTTGTAGGCGATATTAGTGGGACTTATTCCTCTGTAGTTGACGCGGTCAGAGGGGTCTCCTTTCTGTCGATCGGGCAAACGATGCTGAGACTCCATTCCACGGGCATGCTTTCCTCTGCCATATCTTACAGATGAGCTGATGCATGTTCCCAGCCTTATCATCACCAGCGGCTATGAGGGGCTCTGCATACAATTCCTCTGCGCCAGCAGCTTTGTTCGACTTGAGTTTCGATATGGCGATCTTAACTTCGTCGCGGTCAGGGGGACGGAGATCTCTGTGATCTTCGTCGTTAAGAAATGGATCATTCTTCCTGACAGCGGTATATTAACTAACATCGTCGTCTGCAGAAGTGGATTTGCATATTCTCAGCATGGACTGCGATTCTACTACTATGTGTCCATTCTCATCCCTGCAGGCTTCCATTCTGGCTTTATAACCTTGGCATGTTCGCTCTATCTGTTGATAAAACTTTCGAACGTCACGCCTGCAGTAACGCCTCTCCAAATCCTCAATCGCGCGCTTCTCGTGCTCTTTCTTCTTTCTCCTGAGAAGCTTATGCTCCTCCCTTCTTTTTAAATCGTAGAGCTCACGAGCTGCTCTTGTTCTTCTATGCAGTGAGGCCTTATATGTCGCCTGCTTTGCTGTATGAATCCTCCTGCACTCGTCATCGAACCAGGTGTTTCTTCGTTGTGGAGCTTTGAAGCCCAAAACTTCAGAAGCTGTGCTTTTCAGAGCTTATTCCACTGTTGTCTTATTGACTGCGTGGAGGGTTGAGTTGTATAGGAGAGCTCAAGGGAAACGCGATCTGTAAAGGCACGAGCGGTTTCTGGCGATAGTAGCTTTCCGACGGGATAACTTTGTATTTTTAATCTACTCCGCTGCGTTCGTCGTGCTATTCTGAGGAGAATTCTGAACCAAAATTTCGGATTATTCGCTTGCAATGCCAATTGACTCAGCGATTGAAGGCGCGCGACCATCCGCTTCGTTATCGCTTCACAGTTTGGGCCTTAGAGTAACTTGAATTGGACAACGATTTTGAGCGATCATCTTTTCTGACGAGGTGCATTTTAATCTCGGCGGCTACGTTTACAAATAAAAGTTCCGCATCTGTGGCTCGGAAAACCCGGACGTTATTGTCGAGAAGCCAAGTTTGGTGCGGATTGTGATGTGGTGGCATCATTGGACCATTTTTCTTCGAAAATGACGTTTCGGTCAACGGTGGGCATTACAGAGCCATGTTAACCGACTTTTTTCTTACTGAAACTAAAGACATTGATTTGGACGACATCTGGTTCATGCAGGATGGCGCCATGCCACACAGCCCATGCCACAGTCGATCTTTTGTCCACCAAATTCCCAAATCGTGTTATTGTCTTGGCGATATCTATTGAGCGTCTCGGAGCTGGGACACCTTTGCACTTGCGGACCTGCGGCCCCTATGGACTTTTTTGTGGGGAACCGTAAAGGACCGATTCAAGCACCTACGGCCAATATCATCCAAACAATCCGTGAGCTACAGCCCGAAACCATCAACAAGGTCTTGGAAAATTGGGGTGACAGAATGCGCTACTGCGAAACCAGCCGAGGCAGCCACTTGAACGATGTTGTGTTTCATAATTAATGGGAATGTTGGTTCTTACTTATAAAGCCATAGTACATTGTACAATGTACATAATACAAAGCCTTTTCCTTTTTTTATATGAGGGGCTAGTGCTACCATTGGCAATACGGCACTGCGACCTTTGCAGATCTATTGTGGCTGCTAGTCGATTGGCCGAGTAGCCTCTCCACTTCTATAATAAAGTTGAGAATGCTTCTCCTAGGAGCCAAGATGATCCCCTCAGGAGTCATAACTTCACTGAGAAGGATACGCTTCCTAAGATGGCAGAGAGCAGCATACTCACACAGTATGTGTTCCGCCGTCTCTTCGTCCTCGAGACAGAGCCGACACTCAGTTTCGGTCGAGAGGCTAATTTTGTTTAGATGTTTGCAGTGTCCTGTTAGGTAGCTGACTAGTCTTCTGATATCCACGCTATTGAGTTTGAGTATGTCACTAGAGTGTGTGTTCAGGGGTCGTATAAGTCGTTTAGATTGACGTAGTCCCCGAACACTGTTCCAAAAGGACAGGTGTTGCAATTTTTCCCATTTGTCTAAGAAGAAATATAGGTTTCGGACCTATATATTTATCGCTGGAACCTTTCCTGGCAAGTTGGTCGGCAATTTCATTGCCCTTGATACCTTTATGTCCTGGCACCCACCAAAGCTTAACATTCTTTCTCTTGGCGAGGTCTTGTAGGGCGTCATGGCATTCCTTCACGGTTTTTGAGTACGTGCTGTACGAACCCAGCGCTTTAAGCGCTGCTTGGCTATCAGAGAGTATGTTGATGGTCACTCCTCTGATGCCAGTCTCGAGATTTAGATTGACGCATGTTAGGATGGCGTGTAGCTCTGCTTGGAAGATGCTGGGACTTATTCCCAAAGCCTTCGAGATCTTGCGTTTTGGTCTAAACACGCCGGCGCAGATACCGGAAGCCATTTTGGAGCCATCCGTGTACCACCTAAGGCCTTTGACATTTAGCAGGGGATCACTGTTTTCCCATGCTGAGCGATTTGGGATCAGTATCTCAAATCTCTTATCAAAGGTGAAGGTGTGTGGCAATGCGTCCGAGAGCGTAGTAATCATATCCAGCTCGGGAAGGTGTTGTAATATGGACATGTGGCCTACGGGTCTACATGGCATACCACCTTTTTGATAAAAATGTGCAGTGGAGTGAGTCCCATGAGTGCTTCTTGGGCTGCCGTGGTTGGCATAACGCCTGTGATGCCGAGACACAGTGGTCTCTGAAGGCGTTGAAGCTTAACAATTGTAGTTTTTGCTCAATTTTTATCCACCATACGGTGGACCCATAGGTGGCGATAGTTCTTACTATCGCGGTGTATAACCAGTTTTAGGTTTAGGTTCACAGGTTTGACCGTAGGTGCGTCGGCAGGTCCACATGGCCTTAGTCGCTTTCATGAGTTTATTAATTTTTAATTTTTTATGCGAGTATTTCGACCTTTGGTTTAAAGTAGGTACATATAACGCAGGACATTCAGGATACACACAGATTCTATGCGATTCGACGTAAGATGCGATAGTTGAATGCAAAAAGCACCTACACTTTCGCACCAATAGTTCTTAAAGTTTTTACTCATGCGGATATGGTGCACCCGACTGGGGAAATGTTCGCATTCAAGCTTGTATTCATGATCCTATCAGACGCTGATACGCTTATGTCATCCTGGTTATAGCCGCATTGACTTGACTCCTTGTTAGTTTGGCTTTTTTGCACAGGACTACTATGCTTTTTGGCTCATTTGATCCGTTGACTTAACGATGCAACTGATGTGCAATTCTTGTTGGCTGTCTTTTCCATATAGCTTTATTCGGAAAGATAAATGTTTGGCCTAATGGGAATCCAATCAATGCAGAGGAAGCCGTACATGTTGGAGCAAGGCATGTTTGCTTCTGTCACACACAAAGTCGTAATTGATTGTTTTCATATCCGAAGCTACTGTGTTGACCAGGGGTAATGGACAGACTACATGGAGGTGGTCGTGGCTCATCTATGTGCAATCTTCTGCAATGTCTAGGCCACGACTAGTAATTTGTTACTTTTACACGAGGTTTGGGATGGGCAGATACAAATGCTCCCGAGAAGATTAATGAATAATAAATTGAAAATACGTTTGTCGTTCATTTACAAAACATCGAATGATTCGACAAAACAATTTCGTTACCGACTAAAGCGGTCGTAAGCTCTATTAGTATCGAAAATAGAATTAGAAGTTGGATACCGAAATCGTAATGCTCTCTTTCATGATATTATATTATTCCACATAAAGCAGAGATGATTACTTTGTTTCCCGTGGAACTGTGTCATGGACATGTTCAAATATTTTATACAAAATCCCACTCAACACATGTCGTTCATTCACTTTGCCTAAATCTGTTCCTTACAAGGATGTGCATATAACAAAATCCTGTCTCTCATCAAAGTCATCGTCAACATAAATGGCTTTGTCGAATGTTGAGCATACGCCTTGCATGGCACACATCGCAGATGCCAACTCATATGTAGCTTGTTTGCATCTTAAGCTCAAGGCTATCGAAAAATTGGCAAATATTTGAGAAAATTGTTATTAAATTTTCCCCTAAAATGATTCAACAAACATGTAAACAATTTTGATTGGACACACATAAGACATCATCAACATGCACTGTTGGTACAGCACAAAATTAGCTTTAAGTCCAACCACATCTCGTATCTTCCTCTACGTTGACCTACTTTAGCGTGCATGGAAAAAGTATTTTGAAATACAATGCCTGCCAAAAACACTCGGCATCTTAAGACTGGACTATGTATACTGAATATTGTGAAGATTGGTATGGGTATGGTATAACAGGAAGAACGACACCAGCAATATCAAGAAAGTGAGTATCTCACGAAGTCTTGAACACTTTTGATGGGATTTTTTCAGTTCTGCTTGAGATGGGTGGCACCATTTGGATACTTGTCGGCATGTGTGAAGGTCATACATGCAATTGCAAGTTTCGTCACCTGTAAAGATGCATCCATTGAGTAAAAGTCTGAATTGACTCATTGACATACAGAGGTGACCTAAGCTTTTTGTCACCAGATTGTATAGTGTCCATAACCTAATATTGGACAACAACTACAATACATTTGCAATGCTGACATTTTGTTACATGAGGTACTTACCTACTTACTTATTAGGTCAGCATCAATGGGGGTGGCCGTGGTGCAGTAGTAAATATCATCGACTGGTACGCAGAAGGTCTGTAGTTCACAGTATGTCCATAGCCAAAAGATACAATGTCCAACACAGCTGTTGTAAATGGACAGTGATCAAACATACTGATGAAGGCATAGCACTCGCAGTATATGGTAATTTCAAATTCATACTCTGTGTGTGTAGTTTCTAATATAACACCATCATTTCATGGAAAATTTGCTGAGGACTGAAACCAACGTGAAAATTGAGTCGAGTTCCTCTCTAATCCTATCCAGGACAACCACCCCTGGAGAGTAGTGAACGAACTTCTACGACACAAACTATCTGCACTCCGCCGAGTTTCTGTGACAAACATAATACGAGTTACGAAATAAAAAGGAAGATCTGCGCCTGAGCTATAGCTACCTTTCATCCTTAAGGATTCAGGGCACGCTGCTTCCAGTTATCAAGACCAAGTTGTCTTACATCCGCAATTAATTGGTCTTTATACCGGAGCTTGGGTCTTTCTCTTCTTCTCGAATCAGGAGAACGCTGGTGTTTATGCGCTTGATGTGGCCGAGCCAATGTAGTTGACGGACCTTTGTCTTCCGGACTATATGTATTCACGTATTTGCTCAAGTTATGGGACATAGTCTTATGTTCCCAGCAATCATCATCATCTTATGCTTTTGTCAACACATCAAATTCCACCTGTTCGTGCTTCCAAAATCGCTTCTGTCCAAACGCGAAACAAGTCATCAGCTCCGCCGTCCTGCCTATCTTCCAGCTTTCTGCTTCGTACTGCAAGACTGGCAGTATAAGCGTTTTGTAAAGCACGACTTTGGTGCTTCGTGAGGGGTTTTGACCCAAGTTGTTTGGAAAAACCGAAGTAGCAGCGGTTGCCAAGGGTGATTTTATGCCGGATCTCCACTGTGGTGTCGTTTGTGGAGTTTTTCCCGAGGTAGTCAAACTCCTTAACCAACTCGAGCTTAGGTGACCGACGGATTGGTTTTTGCTTGACGGCATGTAGTTTGCTTTTTTTTTTTTTTGTTTTCTTTAAGGCTTCTGCTATCCGTTGGGGCACTCAGAAGCAAACACTGGTCCATTGTACTGCAGACAATTACATTACTCCAGACCTTACATTACTGTATTCACCCCGTTTCCCAGAGAACATTTTTTTTTTTACGGAGCTTTAGTGATGTAGAGCTAAGGGATTCGGCACACACCACGTTGGCTCCAAGGGTGTGCCACCGTGCGCGAGCAAAGGCGGGACAATCACATAGGAAATACTCTGCGGTGTCATCATCCCCGCAATATGCAGCACAGGTAGGCGTTCCACTGATGCCAATCACGTAGAGATGCTTGGCAATAGTGTAATGGCCCGTGATGACTCCCACAAGCCTTCTGCAGTCGATTCTCCTTAGAGACAGGAGGAATGCTGCGGATTTCTTGCAGACGTCAGGGCATGCACCTGTAGTCATCCTGCAACCTGAACAATTCCTTCATCTACGCTTGTTTATATTAAAGAATTGTTAATTTAGGAATTCACCGTGTATGCATGCAGACCTAGAGCGGGTTCAGGTCCTGAGAATCTCTCCTCTGAACCCATTCTGGCGAGTTCATCAGAGATCTCATTTCCTGAGTGGCCTGGAATCCATAAAAGCCTCAATGAATTTAGTCTGCTGACTCTGTTCAAGAAGGACTTGAGTTAAAACACTAACAGCTTTGAGTGCAGCTTGTCTGTCACCACAGATGCATATGCCTTCCCCCTTCCACCTGTGCTTCACAACATAGGTTTGCGTATATCTCTGATTGGAAGACAGACGCATATTTTCCTAACGAGAAGTGCAGTCGGATGTTTTCGCGCTCAAAGAAGACCGGACTCCCGCCCAGACCTGGAGCCATCCGTGAAAATGCGAAGACTCTCCTTTCCAGTTTCAGTATCCAGCCATGGCGAATCCTGACGCGATGAAAACTCGACTGTGAATTTATAGTGCAGTAGGATAATGGGCGTCAGTGCGTCAGAAGGCATGTCCATGATACAGGGGTCACAGGACAATTCTTGCGCAAGCACACTGTCATTCCTATGCGAGATATACCAAAAGCCATTTCTCTTCAGACGAAGCCGCCAGCCTTGAAGAGCTCTGATGGCATGGATAAAGGTGAAATATCAGGCACCGATAAGACCGATTGGTCGTAGAGAATACCAGAAGTGGAAATTGCGTTGGAGAACAAGGACAAAAGTGAAGGGATAAGCACGTTGTGAGACATTGGAACTGACGATATATCATGAAGGTGAATTGGTTGTTGTGAAAAATGTAGAATTTGGTAAACCGCGTAAGCTTAAGCTAAACTATCATGTGTCCTGCGTCATCAAGAATGTATTCGACAAAGACCGATTGGTAGTAGAAGTTTTCTAGAGGTGACATAAACCACGAAAAACATTACTGAATGATGGTGCAACCAGTTAGTAGAACCTTTGAAATTGGGGGCGTCACGGTATTAGATGGTGACCCAACCAGCGAAACTAGTCGCTAGGAACCCAGGATGATCTGTGGTCAGTGGGAGTCGACTGTCATTGTCGACCACGAACAGTTGCCCACCGAAGATCAAGGAGCGCAGACAGTTTGCTCTAAAAATCTGAAAAGTGAACGCTATTTTATCCCGAAGTGAGATGTGATGTGTTTTCATTTCTCCTGTGTGGAACAGTATCGTACGCCATACGCCCCTCAAGCAAATTTCAATCTTACCTGACCTGTAGGATGAGAATGCTTAATGAGTTGATACAATGACCTGGATGTAGAAAATTGGAACAAACGTTTCAAAATGATGTAAATCTCAAGGACTCAACTTCAAGACGTGGTGAGGATCTGAGAAAATGAATACAATCACCAAAGGAAAATCGAAAACGCATGCATCGAAACAGGAAATCTGCTCGCTTGCCGCATGCAAACTGTCTCACCATACTCAACACGATACAATTCCATTGAGTGAATCTCCTGCCATGCCACTTTGTGGAGTGAATGCGTCTCAACACAGAAAATGTTGCCTTAATACTAGATGCGCTCGTATAACGATGTTCCTCTTGTCATGTTGCACGTATAATAGGCTGAGCTAAGAGTTTCTACTCAATGTGTATCCAACATCCATGTGGGGCACGATTTCATGGTAGGAAACATCAAGTTCATTCCCGAGAAGAGGATTCGTGTGGGTAGTAGGGGTTTCTGTGATACTACAAATCGGGCTACAAGGATATCCGACATGTTGTCCCCGCCATCCGTGGTGAGCATTTTTGAAGTAGAACATAGTGCTGCGAGAAGGTTCGTCACTTCTCTCTGTCTTGTTCTTCTTGCCAGAATCATGGTCGTTGTTGCTGAAGACCTATGGATTCAATGGTACAAGTTATCAGGTGATGTCACAAAATCTGTGAGAGTCACTCCTCAGTGTTGATACAATTTTATTGGAGGAGAGTGTGTTCGTGCTAATTGTCTGATAACATTTCTCGTGTTTTTTCCGGTTCCTATTTTTTAAATACGGAATATCCACATAAAGCTTTTACTAAATTGAAATCCAAAAAAGAATTTGTGTTTATGAAAACAATGCGAATACATCAAGTGTCTGGACTCAAGAGTTTTTGTCACATCCTTTCTTATGGAAATTCCTGAAACCATGCACATAGCAGCCATACCGTCGGCTTGAAGATACATATCTACGTGGGTTTAGTTTTACATGCATGCACTGTAAGTCTTCTCTCAACTACTATATACCAAAATATACATATATTAAAAGGACTTTAGCATCTATTGTCCCTTTCGTTAAATAAAAACAAGTCACTGTCGCTTGTCACTCATTTTAATCATCACACTGCCGAGGACACTTCGAAAAACGATTTGCCTTCCTGAGCAACTCAAGAACAGTGATGCTTCTGTCTAGCGAAAAAGCTATGTCTCAAATCTCTCGAGTATGTCCTAGACGAAAGAACGAATATTGAAAGAATCGTGCCTTTGTATGTATGTGTTTTGGCGTTACAGTCCAAGAAGGACCAAAGCCGAGCTTCTCCCAATCACCCACGTTGTGTGTGATTATATTTTCCCATAGGTAAAAGGGACCTACAGTTTATTGCCGGTTCCAAACGGCGAAGTTCGAGAATCTTTTCTTAACAATTATATTACAGAGGGTTTTGTCAGCACCCCGCTGAAGAGAAGCACCGTGAAAAACACGTTCGATGACATGGCTGTTGTCGGGATTCGACCCGTGTCATCGGCGTCAGAGGCCAGCATACTAGCCACTGCGCCAAGGTGCTCTCATCGTGCCATTACCTAGGACAATTTTCCGCAGACGTAATGTGCCAGAATATACTAAAACCTCCTGACGTATTCGAAATACGAAATGCCTGTACGAGTATATCTCCCTTTGGCCAAGTGTCTTGCCTTGTCTTTGCTTACGAGACAATTTAAAATTCCCTTGGGTAATAGAAGCTAATGCGCTCACCGGACTTAGTAGCATTCCCCTATTAGAAAATTTGAAATAAAAGTTCCGGTTACATAGATTGGTAGGTGTTGATAGTATACTGTGTACTGCTATGAGCTAAAACCGTATTGCATAAGTGCACATCCGGAGCTCTTAGATTTACATAGCCCATAGTGAGAGTGCGCCTATAAAATGGATTTTAAGCTAAAGTCCCCAAAGAAATTCTCCTTTCCCAAGCTCTGGCAAACCATAGACTTAAAGTTTCTCAAACATGGTTGGCAAGTGCCATTTTTGTGTATTTATATATCTAAGTAGCTCTGGATATATGGGTATGGACCCCAGAGACATCATTACGTTTACCATGTATACCCACTTTGGGGGAAAATCATATCTCGATCCTGATTGGTCTGCTTAATCTATAATCTTCAATATCAGTCCCTTCTGTTTACAGTTTTCAGTATACAACTTGTACAACATCGCTTCTCGGCCTTATGCTAAGATCAGATTTTCCAATTAATTCCGTGTAGGAATCCCAGTTGATAGTATGAAATCTTGAAATCATAACACTTGCGGTGTGGTTATGATTAATTGCGACCTAGACGTAGAACGAATTATTTGAAGCTTCTTCTTGTCGGGCGCTACAGTGCGGGGTGAACTTGGGCTTCAACCAACATGCCCCTCCAACCAGCACGATCTTTTGCTGGCCTTTTCCATTGCCGCACACCCAGTTGGCTGAGGTCCCGTTCCACCTGGGTGCGCCATCTTAAGGGCGACCGTCCTCTGTTTTTTTCCTTCCTCTGGGTTGGACCCAAAGACTATTCAGGCTAGAGCTGTGGTGCCCATCCGCTCTACATGGCCTAGCCATCTTATGCGTTGAATCCGCAGACACCTGACTAGACTCCTGTCGCTGTAGAGCCCGTAAAGTTCATGGATGAATCCCCCATCAGCGTCTATAGGACCGAATATTACATGCAAAATGTTTCTCTTGAACCGACCAAGGACCTCCTCGTCCGCTTTTGATAGTGCTTCTGCGCCGTACATCAGGAACAGCATAATAAGGGTCTTGTATAGATTCAACTTTGTCATTCGAGAGAGGGCTCTCTTACTCAATTGCCTCCTGAACTCAAAGAAACAGCGATTGGCGTTTGATTTCGGAACTGATGTCGTTGTTCCAGGCCACTGCCGGGCAAGGGTAGACGAAGTCCTTAACTACCTCTTTACTAACCTTTTCTGTTTTGGTGCTACGTTTATTGCTTTTGTTTTTGTTGCAAACATGTCTGTAGGGTCCCCACTCAAAACCGACTTTTGTGTTCGGATGCGTAGTCACCACATGATCTCATGGTTGTCCTTGGAAACACTGAGGCAGTGCAAGGGTTGACATATGGCTGTAATCTGTTCAGAGCCTGATCGATGCTATGCAGGAATATTACATCTGCGCGTGCGAAACACCGAACATATTTTGGGATCTGCCAGGGTCTTATCGGGATGGACCCGCATGTAGCACTAGCTTGAAAGTTACTTCGACAGGATTTCACTCCAGGTAGGTTAGGTTAGGTAAGTGGGTGTCCTATTGACGAAAGGTCAAGGCTCACTTAGACTATTGGGAGTCCATTGTGCCCAGTTAACTCTTAACACGTAGAAACCTAAACATTTTCAGATGAGTTGAACTACCTAGACGAGTGGTTCTAGTATTCCGTTCTAGTCCCGAAAGGAAGTGACTTCCGAGGAATGTGTTCCTCTTTTGGGCTAGTGCTGGGCCATTTACACAGCAGGTGACGAATGGACTTCATTTCCTCTTCGTCCCTGCAGCTTCTGCAGAAGTCATTGCGGGGCTGGCCTAGTTTCACTGCATGGTAGGATAACATGCACTGCCCAGTGAGGGCTCCGACTGCCAATCGAATATTCCCACGACTGAACTTTAGCAGACTTTCTGTCCTTTTCTTTTTATAGACGGGCCAAGTTGGTCTTGCCATTGCGCATGTATCTAATTGATACCATCGCTTATTGACCTTCACTAATAGCTTCGTTTCTATCTCTCTGTAGAACGTACTGAGTGGCGTTTTAGCTTCATGTGTGATTTGCGTGAAGGTTGCGCCTGATCCTAGTCTAGCTAGCTCATCCGCCCTTTCATTTTCAAAGATATTCACATGACCTGGTACCCATCAGAGGGTCACCTTGCTTACATCCGATATCTCTTCTGGCCTCTCTTTACAGAGTTTGACGAGTTTGGATCTTATCCATGTTGCCTGCAGAGCCTTAGTGGCTGCCTGGGTCTCAACTGGTTCTTTCTCTGAGAGATTCCCTCTAATAATAAGGTCTGCTGCCTGCTTGATTGGGGATACCTCAGCTTGGAAAACGCTGCAGCCATCATCAAGCCTATAGGAGCAAAGTATTTCCCGAGATTCAAAATAGACTCCGGCCCCTGTGCCGACATCCATTTTGGATCCATCAGTGTAGATTGCCAGTTCATTTTCCATGCGTATCATACCACCGGTCCACTCCTCCCTAGCGGGAATTCTAATAGAGAATCTTCACTCGCAGGTGGGAAGTCGGGTGATATACTTAGTCCATTTCGGTTCTCAATCTCGGGATGGCCCATCGATCCAAGACTGATGCGTGGCCATAAAGACTCTTTGACCAGAGACCGCATTCCTGTAATGTTGGTGCATCTCTGGCTGCGATGCTCTCCCAGTCTAAGGGTGGGAGGTTCAGTATTGCTTCAAGAGCCGCCGTTGATGTGGACTTCATAGATCCCGTCATCACCTGACAGTCTGCCCTCTGAACCTTTGATACAATTTGAAGATGGCGTTTCTTCTCAAGTGGTTTTCACCAGACAATTAAACCACATATAGACTAGAATAGGTCTTACCACCGCAGTGTATAACCAATATAACAGAAATCAGGATGGCAATGCCGTCAGCATAGGGTGTGGTATTAAGACCATCTGCTTCTAGAATTTTGACCATTCCATTGGCCACAAGGAGCCAGAGGAGGGGTGATATAACGCCACCTTTTGGTGTACCCCTATTTACCCTCACTCTTCCACTCCACTCATCACCAAGTCTATTTTACGAGTACATTTGCCCAATACAATTGCATATTCCCGAGTTTATTTGGGCCATATGAAGGCTGGACACTATTGCCTCAGTACTGACGTTATCGAAGGCACCCTCAATGTCTAGAAAATCCTTGATATATAGTGAAATCCTTGATATTGAGTGCATTTTCTATAGTATAGACTACCCTTTCCCTTTATGTACATGTTGTGCGATTGTGCCAGATAGCTGTCACCAATCTCATCCCTTACGTACATGCCTATCGATCGTTCCAGCGTTTTCATAAGAAAGCTTACTCAGGTAAAAGTATACCAAATCCGTCAGCCCTCAAACGAACTAAATCCGAAACAAGGATCACTATACCACAATTAAGACATTAGGGGTCACGGCCCTAATGCTTGCTTCGAAAACGCTAGCTTTCTTTTTGATTCGCGGTCTTTCCCTGGACGCAACATTTCCTTTGGGCAGGCTGGAGGTTAGCCATACCTGTTCGGTCGCACGAGCTTCGCCAGCTGAAAACGGAATACACCATGTGCAAGTACGATTGGCATTTCATAGATTGAACTACGATTTGTGTCCCTTGCTCTCATGTGTGTTGAGAGTTGTACGTATCCGTTTACACAGCCGAGTTCGGTGGTAGATAATGGAAATCAGGCGTCGATTTCCAGCTGCGTTTTCGTATACTTATGGCAGGAGGTGCACAAGATGTTTCATTAATAAGCCACTGTCTACTAACAACTTTCAAGGAAATCTTTCCTACTTGTTGGCCTCTCCTATGTCTACGTGAATACCAGCATAAGCTTCAGCTCACGATTCCACTTTGAAATAAAATTAAATTCCACAACAATCCTCGACATGGTGTCTCTGTAATACTTCCTCCCCCACATGTAAACCAGAGAGCAAGGAAAAAGCTGTAAAGTAATATTTATTACCCTCTTCAGCGTAAACGCCCGTGACAAATTAAACTTTCTTTTTAAACATTTTCATTTATTTTGCTCCACTGCACGATAAGCCGGATGGAGAAAAGCTGTACACGAAGCCTCCCTCTCCAAACCCCTGCATGTGTTCTTAGGTAAATACGGTGCTAAATCCATCTTGTCATGTAACTCCTCGCGAATAAGTTTAAAAGTTGGAGAAGATTTCAATCTGTCATGCATGAATGTATCTCTCTCTCAACTTACAAGTAAATACATGTGCCACACGTGAAACAAATGAATCTAGCAACTGGGACAACTCGTTCTCGTGCTGAATGACTGTTTAGGGGTGACGTCTTCTCGGATACATCGAATTCGTCATACCCCGAGAGCTTATATCAATCGGGGCGGCAGTTTCACTGAAGAACCGCATTTAATATCAATTAAACTCACAACCCCAAAGGTTCTCCCAAATCCCCTTCTCATTTTCTTTATAGCCCTCAACAAACTTTTCGACATTTTATCCGTCCACAAAGAACTGAATTCTGTGCGTATGGGGATGATGTCACCCTTGTCAGCCAACATCGACCTTAACCTCGTTATTCAAGACATACATTTGTGGTGCGATTATTCAGGTGTTAAACTGTTTACGGACAAAACCAAACAATTCCACTTACTTACTTACTTAGGTAGCACCACAGTCAGGTGTGAACCTAGGCCTCAACCAACAAACTTCTCCAGCTGGCACGGTCTTTTGCCAGTTTCCAGCGACGGACTCCCAGTTGGTTAAGGTGCAGACGTCCTCTGCTGCGTCGTTCCTCGGGGTTGGACTCGAAGACTTTTCGGCTTAGAGCTATGGCATCCATAGGCTCTACATGCCCTAACCATCTTAGACGTTGGGTTCGTAGACGTCGTACTAGGCCGATGTCGCTGTAAAGCCCGTACAGTTCCCTCTACTCCCCGCTTATGCAAACGGGACCATAGATTGAACGCAGAATTTTCCTCTCGAAACGACCAAGGGCCTCCTCATCTGCTTTCGTTAAAGTTCAGACCTCTGCGCCATAGAGGAGGACCGGGATGATTAAGGCTTTGTGAAGCGCAACTTTGGTCTTTCGAGAGAGGGCTCTACTCCTCAATTGCCTCTTGAGCCCAAAGAAGCAGCGGTTGACAAATTTTGCGTTTGATCTCAGCGCTGGTGTTGAAGTCCCTGACCACTTCGAATCTCTAGCTGCCAATTGGGACGTTCTGAAAAATCATATACTTCGGTTACCGAAAGATCCATTTTAGCTGCTTCTCCTTCAATGGTTTTGAACGCATCATTGACGTCCCGCTGTGTTCGGCCTATTACGTTAATGTAATCCGCGTTTGCATGCACCTCCACATCTGCCGAAAACAATACTGCACCTGCAGAGTCTTATCGAGTGCCGTCAACTTTGAAAATACCTATAAACCAAAATTACTCGGCATAGTATTCCAAAAAACCTACCGATGGAATGCACACATTCACTTACCCAACTCTCGAAAAAAAAAAATAAATATTATAGAATCCATCTCCTACATCAGATTTAATAGCAATATATGCACCCGCACATTCATTATCAAATCAATTAAATGCAGTTAGCAAATTGGAATACGGCCTTTTTCTTTCCGGGTACGCTGCCAAATCTCACCTTACCAAAATTAGAAGCATTTATAATGCAGTTGTATCAATAGCCACTAACGCCTTCCGAACGACTCCCATTAACCAACTTCTATTTGAAGCAGGAATGCAACTGTCGAAAACCTAAGATACCAACCTAACCTTAAACTGCACAAGTCCCTTCTATCGCGCTTCAGAAACTGCTAACCAATCCAAGAACAAAAAAGGTAAAGTCGAATCCAGTACAGAACGTTTCATAGCCTCTAACATTCCTCATAAACCCATTCGATCCTGCCCCACTTTTCCACCAACCTGATTCAATCAGTTATCTTCTGTAGTTTCCTCCTCCATATCCTACAAAAAACTTCTACTCAACCATAAATATATCGAGCCCTTTTCCGTGAACTCAAGAACAGCCTACGGGACCGTAATTTCATTTATACTGATGGACAGCTCAAAAATAGAAGTTAGTTCTGGCTTTATTGCCGCCATTCCTTTATACCATCCGCCTATAGTTCCATCTTCAGCACTGAAATAATCGCCATGCTCAGGGCACTAGAATAAACAAGAGGGTCTAGCAAAAATTCGCCATATGCACCGACTCCCTCTCAGCTATAGATGCTATCCTTAATAACAATAACCAAACCTACTACCATCCCCTATTACCACCAATATCCCAAAACCGAATTAGTATAGATCCCCGGACATGTCAAATCTCGGGAACTAGAACTATAAACAAAAAGGAACTTACAATAAACAATTACTGTAATGCATCCGTAAAAATATCCCGACTCGAAGCATCGAAAATAGTCCGTCTTAGACTCGGTCACAGCAAACTCAGCCATGAGTACTATGTATATTGTTACGGACACGAACCGATGGTTATGTTCGAATTTCGCTGTCGAAGTTTGGAATGCTCTGGTGGTGCTGGTGGATTGAAATGATGGTAACGTTCAGCGGCATACTGCTGAATGCCTGAGCATTCGAGAGACTTCTGAAGGGGAACGTCAGACATCGAACATTCAATACACAAATACCTCAAATCAATTATCTGAATACTTCACCCTTATTACAAGCCCTTACACACTTTATATTTTATTACACACTTTGTCTCTACAACTCACTAAGTGTCTTGATTAATTTCACACTGAATAACGACTAATCACTCGTTACTGAACCCCGAAAATTGAATGCCCCTGAGGGCGAATGCTCCCGCTTATATAGCCCTCGGTCCACTTTCTCGAACGTTCACCGTCAGACGTCCCTCTTCAGAAGACTCTAGAATGCTCTGACATTCAGCAGTATACTGCCGAAAGTTACCATCGGACAGCGGAATTTGAACACAACCGTCGGTTCGTGTCCGCAATAATATTTATTCATTCATTCATTCATTCATTCATTTATTAAAAATTCGAGTAAATTCGTACAAGTAAGACATGTGTCTTTTATAGTACACGGTAGTAACAAAATGTATGGTTAACTTCTAATAACAAAAAAGAGAGAAAAAAAAAAAAAAAAAAAAGAAGATATATAAGAAGAGCTATGATAGGTAAGTGAATGGAAGAGGGATAGGGATTAGGGATTAGCGCTGACTAGAAAAATATTTAAATATAGCCTTTTTGAAATTCATGAACTCTCTAACCTGTTTGATGCGTGTCGGCAAGGAATTCCCGAGTCGAATGCTGTTGACAAAGAAGAGGCGCGATGAATTCAAATATTTATGACATGGTGCTAAAAGGTTTAGCCTTCTAACAGATTGGCAGAAGCTTAGTTTTTCATACAGGTAACGTGGATACTTATTATGTATAATTTTATGGAGAAATATACAATTTCTTGCTTTGATGTACTGAAATAGGGTACAGCCTAAAATCTTGGTTTGATGCGCCGATATGTGGTCATATCTCCGTAAGCCGTAGACATACCGAGTGATATTATTGAATGCCACAAGAAGGGCATGCTTAGAGGCAGAGTCAAATTCAGGATACACTATCTCGGAGTATGAAATAAGCGGCAAAAGTAGGGTTTTGGCTAGTCGAAGCCAAGGTTCCTATAGATCCAGAGCTTCCTCAGCACTCCATAAATGCGCCCAACAGTTAACTTTGCATGGTCAGCACCAGACAAATTTATACTTACTTTGAAGCCCAAGCTCGTCACTGACTTCGAGAACGGTACCTTGAAGTCATTTATACACACCGATGGGAAGTTGCTGGTGTTATAATCCCTAAAGGAGAGCAGTATTGCCTGTGTCTTGCCAGGATTCAAAGATAGACCGTTAGTCTCCGCCCACCCATGGATTTCGGAGAGGTCTTCGTTTATTCGATAAATAAGGTCTTCGATGAGACCAATACGACTCGACAGGTAAATCTGAACGTCGTCTGCGTACAGGTGGGTTGAGACATTTTTACAGACTGAGGGTAGATCATTTATAAACATGCAGAAGAGAATTGGGCCCAAGATTGATCCCTGGGGAACCCCAGATAGAATAGCTCTGGGCTCCGATATGGTTTCATCAACTACTACTTTTTGTGTCCTGTTCGAAAGATAGTTCTTTATAAGGCGAGTTGCACTATCGCCGAACCCAAAGTACGCACTGAGCTTTTGGCATAAAACGTCGTGATGTACTCTATCAAAGGCCTTGGAGAAGTCAAGGAGACACAGAATAGATAGTTTGTCCTCATCAAGATCTGATCTTATATCATCGAGGACTTTTACCATAGCAGTGGAACAGCTGTGTTTAGCTCTAAAGCCAGATTGGCTTGCAGCAAGAAGATTGTTATCATCGAGATATAAACTAATTTGAGTAGCAAGTATCTTCTCAAATACCTTAGACAGACAGGGCAGGATGCTTATTGGCCGGTAGTCACTAGGTATCGATGCATTTATTTTTTTTTGCAACAGGGGTGATTCTGCCCTCTTTCCATAGAAGCGGAATGGTTGAAGATGAGATGCAGTGATTAATGAGGTGCGTGAGTGGGCTTAATAGATAGGGCAGAATTAGTTTTATAAACCGAAGGGATATGCCATCAACACCAACTGCGTTGGATTTGAGATCACTAACAATTATAGCCACATCACTCTCCGAAACAATTTGAAATTCAAAAGGCTCTAATAATTCCCTGCGTAGAGCATTATTTGGGAAGGAATTAGGTTGGCTAGATGTGTTGGCCAGAAAATAATCATTGAGAGTGTTGGGATCAGGTTCACATTTTAGCTTCTCCCGTTTGCCAATACCAATTTCACGCAAATTAGACCAAAGTTGTTTCGAGGACAGTTGCCCGTTTAGTTTAGAAGCGAAAAAACTTCTCTTTGCCGTCTTAGTAACTGAGGTAGCTCGGTTACGTGCTTGGCAGAATAGCAACAAATTTTGTTGACAGGGATTGTTTCTCCACTTAAGGTACTTTTTACGGCGTTCCTTTATGACTGCGTGTACTTCTGACGTGAACCAGGGACACCTCTTGTTACGTATTCGCACTGTTTTTAGGGGAACATGCCGGTCAAAAAGCGCGTTAACACAGGATTGTATACAATTCAGCTTATCATCCACACTTGCTACATATGTACAATTATTCCAGGGCATACAGTTCGCATCGAGGGTAAGTTTAAATCTAAAGATTTATAATCTCTAAATTGAAAGGAGAGTGGCATGGGTACTACTCGGGATAAAGGCCATAATCTGGGCCACAAGAAGGTTTATGTAATCGGTCCACAATTGTGATATAAGAGCCGCTGTAGGTATGGTTAAATATGTATGCGAGTGAAGAGGGAAGCTGAATCGCAAATGTAGGGAAGAAATTATGTCCATTTAAACGCCAAGGATCAAATGTAAAATGCACACGTCATCAGCCGGCGAAGAAGAAGACGGCAATGGTGCAAATACTACACCCAGTTGTCGGGTCATGTTGCCAAGTTGCCAACCTAACTCATCTAGACCAATAGACCGATCTCTTTTCACTGGCCTTAGGGGTTTTTTGTTTTTTGTTTTTTTTTTTTTTTTTTTTTGTTTTTGAAGGCTTCTGCTATCCGCTGGAGAACTTAGACGCAAGCACTGGTCCATTGTACTCCAGACAGACACCTTACTTACTTACTTACTTAGGTGGCGCTACAGTCCGTGGTGAACCTGGGCCTCAACCAACAAGCGTCTCCAGCCCGCACGGTCTTTGGCCAGCTGTTTCCAGTGCCGCACGCCCAGTTGGTTGAGGTCCCTTTCCACCTGCGTGCGCCACCGCTGAGGCGGCCGTCCTCTGCCGCGCCTTCCTTCCGGAGTGGATTCGAAGACTTTTCGGGTCGGAGCTGTATCTTCCATGCGCTCTACATGGCCTGGCCACCTTAGACGCTGTATCCGTAGACGTCGTACCAGGCCGATGTCGCCGTACAACCCGTACAGTTCTTCGTTATATCTTCTCCTCCATACACCGTTTGAACAAGCAGGACCGTAGATAGTGCGCAGAATTCTCCTCTCGAAACGACCAAGGGCATCTTCATCCGCTTTTGTTAAGGTCCAAGCCTCTGTGCCGTAAAGGAGGACTGGGATGATCAAGGTCTTATATAGTGTCACCTTGGTTTTCCGAGAGAGGGCTCTACTTCTCAATTGCCTCTTGAGCCCAGAGAAACAGCGGTTGGCAAGAGTGATTCTGCGTTTTATCTCAGCGCTGGTGTTGTTGTCGCTGGTAATCAGTGAGCCAAGGTAGACGAATTCCTTGACCACTTCAAAGTTATATCAGACAGACACCTTACATTACTGTAATTCCCCCGTTTTTCGGAGGAAAATTTGAAGGAGCTTCAGTGATGTCGAGCTAAGGGATTCGGCACACACCACGTCGGCTCCAAGGGTGCGCCACCGTGCGCGAGCAAAGGCGGGACAATCACAGAGGAAATGCTCTGCAGTGTCATCCTCCTCACAACATGCAGAACAGGCAGGCGTCTCACTGATGCCAAGCACGTAGAGATGCTCGGCTAATGTATAATGGCTCGTGATAACTCCCATAAGCCTTGTGCAGTCGATTCTCGTTAAAGACAGGAGGAATGCTGCAGATTTTTTGCAGACATCAGGGCATACGCGCTTGGTCATCCTGCAACCTGGACAATCCCTCCATCTACAGTTGTATGTATTCAAACACAACTGTCAATGTAGGAATTTACCGTGGACGCAGGTAGACCTAGAGCGGGTTCAGGTCCTGAGAAGCTCTCTTCTGAACCCATTCTGGTTCATCAGAGATCTCATTTCCTGGGATCTCATAGTGGCCTGGAACCCATACAAGCCTTAATGAATTTAGTCTGCCCACTCTGTTCAAGAAGGACTTGAGTTCAAGCACTAATCTGGAGCTAGTTAAGGGGTTACACACAGCTTTTAGTGCAGCTTGACTGTCACTACACTCGCATATGCTTTCCCCCTTCCACCTGTGCATGTGCATGGCCATTAGGATTGCGTATATCGCATATTTTCCTAACGAGAAATGCAGTCCGCCCAGACCTGGAGCCATCCGTGAAAATGCGAAGACTATCCTTTCCAGGTTCAGTGGATGGATAGCCATAGCCAATCCTGACGCCATGGAAACTTGATTGTGAAATTACGGGCGTCAGTGGGTCAGAAGGCATGAGATAGGGGTCGCAGGACAATTCTTGCGCAAGCACACCGTTATTCCTATGCGAGTTATACCAAAAGCCATTTCTCTTCAGATGAGACATGGCTTTCAGAGCACACCCTCATCATAACATCTCAAGCAGCGCCCGGCGTGGTGGGGAAAGCCCCCGTGCAGCTGAGACAAACCGTTCTTTGGAGTTTGGTGAAAGAGGCTGAGACGTGTTTGCGTTTTAGTCTGTTCCACCAGACAATCGATGCATATGAGATTATAGGTCTTATCATTGCCGTGTAGATCCAGAGGACCTTTGCCGGCGATAAACTCCATGTTTTGCTAAAAGCTTCTTTGCGCTGCCAGAAAGCTGACAGCGCTTTGGTGGTTTTTGACTCAACATGCTTTGACAAGAGAAGCTTGCTATCTAAGAAAACTCGTAGATACTTAGCCTCCTTGGATATCGGGATGGAAGTGCCTTTTAGTACCAGCTGAGTCATGTCAGTATGTTTCCTCCGTCTCGTAAAGAGAACGACATCGGTCTTAAGATGATTTACTGACAGCCCATTTCTGTCACATATAGCGCCGCCTGTGCTTTGAGATGGACAGTCGCTAAACATGAGCCGATGGGAATGGGAATAGATTCCAGAGGCATTAGGGGTTATTATATGTTTGGTGAGTATGCCGTAAGACTCAGTTTACAAAATTTGTGGGACCGAGGAGCTATCGAACATCTTTATTGCCTCAGACATTTCATCAGAATTCCCGATGGCATTGGCTCTGAAAAACAGATCAAGTAGCAGCACAAATGACTTACTTTAGTCTATAAGTAAGGTATGTCAGTCGGCCACAGCAATCTCACCTAACCAGCATAGCGATCCCCAAGAATTTTCCTGTACCATGTCCAATTTACAGCAATTCATCGCATGACTGTTTTGCGTTGATATTTTGACCTAAGCTCTATGGAATCCAATTTGCCTTTGATGGTCAATTTCGAAGTCCAAGCTCTACGAACTTTTCGAAAAGCATATTTCTCTTCGGTTGAAATGTAACGTAAAAGAATCGTTTCAGCTTCCTTGAGTTCAAATATCGTTGGAAGCATCGGCATAAGATCAAAAAAGCCAGAGTGTCCTAAATTCGTACTGAATGTTCATAAATAGTTCCTACACCCATGGATTCAAATTATGTCTCGTAATGGGTTTCAAATTAAGGACAACAAAAAAAAAATAAAAATTATTTTTGAAATCCTGTAAAACAGCCATCGGAGGACATTCACTGTCATGCAATGACAGAAGCTGCAATCTCATTGAATGCATTCAAAGCAATACCATCTATACTGTACTAGGATTTGCATCTTTCCTTATCTTGTATCTGTATAGTGCAATAGTAAAAATGGAAAAAACGAACGAAACAGGAAAGTATTTTGCCATTCTATTGTGTTTCGGATTATTGGACGGAAAATGGCAGGGAACGAAGGATGCGGCCGTGATGTGCTTCAATTGCTATTCGTATTTGAGCGGACAGCATTCACAGCTGCTGACATGGTAAATAGAGAAATGATTAAGGAATTGAAGGGGACGAAGAAAATAGTTTAAAAGACCATCCAGGATTGCTGACCAGAATATGTAGTGGCATTCTGGGCAGTAACTACAGAGAGGACGGAAAATGGACGAGTAGTCAACAGGAAGGTAAGCAATAATTTGCATCAACTTGGAGTTGGTTGAGAGTACATTTTCAGAATCGCGTGGATCGACCTTTGTTTTACTTAAATGCCTCTTTGGGAAAAATTATCTAGACATTGACCACTTGAACTCTCAGCTACCTGAGATCTAGTAAGACTTGTCTTAATCCAATAGAAGCCTGTCTGACCTTCCGGAACTTCTTTGCCTGGCCGTCTATTTTACAAAATTTGCTTTATCCGTACATCAGTTAACGCCAGACATTTCCTGATTATGTAAAAATCTATAAGATGTCCCAAAAGTACAAATGCTTCATCACACTGATAATATTGTCTCATATACGTGCACGTATAGGCTACTTCGGTGGGATGTTCTGCCGAGGTGTAGACCATCCCACTAATCACTGGATTAGGGCGATGCTAGACAGTCTTATTTTATCGACCGCCTATGCGTCCACAGTGTGGTGGAAAAAAGTTGAGCAAAAAAAAGATCATTGTTAAGCTTCAAGGCCTCCATAGACTAGCGTGTCTCGGCATTACTCCACTGTACCTTTTTACTAAAAAGGTTGTATTATGTAGTGGGGGTGGCCGTGGTCCAGCGGTTAACATTATCTACCGCCGAGCGGAAGGCCTAGAGTTCAAATTCGCTTCATAGCCAAGAAAAAGTAATTCCTATATGGACAAAAAGTATGCAAAGCATTTGTGGTTGGAAAGTGACCAGACGTACTGCTGCAGGCATAACACTCACAGTATATGGTCAACTAACATTCATCCTCTGCGCATGCAATATTAATAAATGCTTAAACGAACTACTACGGACTATAACCAACGCGGAATTTGTTCGGCTCTCGTCCTATCTAGGACAACCACCCCGAAAAGTTAACGAATATCAACGACCCGAACCACCGCACTCCGTTCAGGTTGTGTGTATATAAAACCACATCATAAGAGAATATAAAAAACTCTTGAACCTGCGAGAGTTTAAAAAACCTGAAGTCATCGCTCGGGAACAGGTCTGCCATGTAGACCCATGGGTCACATGCCCATCCTGCAACAGCTTCCTGAGCTGGATATGATTACTACGGTCTCGGATGGTCTAGGAATGAGTTCTAGCATCTTCCAAGCAGAGCTATATGCCATCCTGACGTTACCTACTTACTTATATAGGTGGCGCTACAATCCGTGGTGAACCTGGGCCTCAACCAACAAGCGGCTCCAACTGGCACGGTCTTTGACCAGCTGTTTCCAGCGCCTTATGCCCAGTTGTTAAGGTCCCCTTCCACCTGAGTGCGCCACCGTAGATGCGGCCGGTTTAAGCCGCGCCGACTCTTCGGGTCGGAGCTGTATTTTCCACGCGCTCTACATGGTCTAGCCACCTTATGTGCTGTATCCGTAGACGTCGTACCAGGCCGATGTCGCTGTACAACCCGTACAGTTCTTCATCCGCTTCTGTTAAGGTCCAAGCTTCTGCGCCGTAAAGGAGGACTGGGATGATCAAGGTCTTATATGGTGTCAGCTGGGTTTTCCGAGAGAGGGCTCTACTTCTCAATTGCCTCTTGAGCCCAAAGAATCAGCAGTTGGCAAAAGTGATTCTTCGCTTTATCTCAGCGCTGGTGTTGTTGTCGCCGGTCATCAGTGAGCCAAAGTAGACGAATTCCTTGACCACTTCAAAGTTATGTCTGCCCATGGTGACGTTCTGGCCAATACGTCGGTGTTGACCGTCTTTTTGACTTACCCTCATTAACCATGCTTATAAAGGACGTCTCGCTGTGTCCGTCCAATCACGTCAATGTCATCAGCGTACGCAAGAATTCGCGAGGACATGAAATAAATCGTAACTCTTGTGTCGGCCAGTGACTCTTGCACGATATTTTCAAGCACGATGTTGAAAAAGATGCATGACAGCGCGTCACCTTGCTCAACTCCTTTTCTAACATCAAAGGTCTCGGTTTGCTCATTATCGACCTTAATGGAGTAGCGAGAATTCTCTATTGTCATCCTGCACGGTCGGACGGGTTTGGCAGGGATGTTTAAGCAAGACGTGGCTTTGTATAGCTCATCTCTATACACGCTGTCATATACAGCCTTGAAATCGACAAAAAGGTGGTGAGTGTCGATTTGGTATTCCTGGGTCTGCCGTAGCGTAAATATTTGGTCTATTGTGTGTGACTTACCTGAAGGTAAGTCTTGATATCGCAATTTTGACTTCATCTAGGTCGGGTGGACGGAAATTTCTTACATCGTCGTCCGTTACGTAATGGACGACAACATTAGATAAATGTAAAAAATCACTTTAAGCAGCTCACAAGACGAGGCGCATCGCAACAACCAATGAATATTTTGATGTGAAATTTGGCACGGATATTAAGGTCAGTAACACAAGCCTAAAGATATGGATATTTCCCCAAATTCATACGTAGTTTTGGACACAGTAGTACATTATCCCTGGGAGCTCTTTGTAATACGTCGCACTAGGGCGTATGACGAATATTTTATATATTTTTAATCTTTCTGGTGCAGTAAGTGTTTATCGTCCTTTTTGTGACAGATATATTTCCAGTATGTGGCGAAGGACCTTAAATGGCCTTCAAAGGACAATAACGGAAAAATAATTTGAAAAACAGAAAAAAGAGGTACTGGTTACCTTGGAGCGATTTTTAACAAATCACTGGCCAGCATTTAGGAAACATAAACACTCAAGGGTCAAGTCATACCAAAGAGGTCAACTTCCGATTCTACAATATTTACAGTAGGAGGCTAGACACTAAGAATGGTACGGATGAGATTTCCTTGCCTATGCATTGAATAAAATTGGACGCGAAAAATACATGACACGAATAAGCACAAACAACACTCTTTTGTTGACTTTGAACCTTACAGCGATAGAGTCAATGTCGTTATTGAAAAGCAATGCCCCAGCCGTGAAAACAGAATCGCACAAACAACAAATAAAAGCAGTTGAGGTGCGGTTTAAGCAATTTGGTTTACTTCAAGTTAGCTGCCAAAGCCTTGTACTTCAGAATTGCATCCATTGTTATAAGTTCGCTGGGAATACAAAAGACAAAAAAAAAAAGGATATTGGAAAGAGCTGCTAGTACAGCTATGGTATACATATGTATCGCAGACAGTTCAGGGAGTGAAGGAAGAACAAAACAAATTGGAATTGATTCCAGGATACTCAGTAGATCAATTTCGTTCGAAGTTTACCATCGTCTTTCTTTCGATTGACCTTATTCGGTACATCACGTTTCTGTACAGGATATTCGCTTCAATCGATATTTCGGATGAATTTCTGCCAGAGCAGGATATAAATTTGCGGACAATATAAGCTTGTTTCCACGAAAGGATTTCAAAAAAAAGAAACAAAAAAACTATCTAACCCATAAGTAATCTCTGACAAAAACCATTTAACTTTAATAATGCCATAGTTGGTACCATGTATTGAATAAATTTACTAAATGATTGTGTTCTTTTCTTCTTTGATGGCCTTACAGAGCCATGAGGGACCAGAGCCAAGCTTCTCTCAATCATCCATGTTGTGTGTGATTTATTTTTCACACAGGTGAAAGGGACCTACAGTTTAATGCCGATTCCGAACGGCGCGTGAGTCGAGAAGCTTTTTCAAGGCAAGTATACTAGGGGGGGTTTTGCCAGTACACCGCCGAGGAGGAACGTCGCGAAATAAACATTCGATGGCGTTGGTGTTATCGGGATCCTAACTCGCTCATCGTGCGCCAGAGTCCAACACACTAACCACTGCGCCCTCATTGTGTTACATTTTCTTTATTGGCATAATATCATCAGCCCAATATGATTGTAGGCGCCTTTGTTACCGTAATTTCTGTCGAGATACGAGGCAAGAAACCAGCTCTAATTGATGATATGAGGGGCATAAAAGCGACGTAGCGCAACAACATTGGGGGCGAATCAGAAATAGTGAACGAGCAAGCAATTTATCTAACTTGCTTTTAGCATACTAACGAAACAGCGACATTAGAGTTAGCGTCATCGTAAGAAAAAATTCTCAAGGCGCTCGCTATATATGCTTACTTCTACGTTACTTCCCCAAACTTATCGAAAACTATTCGTCCTTCTTTCGGACAGAGCTTTGTAACGTCTCCGCTAAGGCCCTTCTAAAGGGTGTCTGAGGATGCAAACAGGATTTGAAATTTTCCCGAGCAAAAGTCCAATGCTAATAAGAATGTGTCACTAAACGAATACGGAAAATGATATGGGACAAATGAAAAGTCTCATGTACTGGGAAGCATTCATCTGATTTTGTTAAGTAGACACACATCTGAATGGCGACATATGAGACTACATTGAGTAACGTAGTAATTTAGAGTTTGCGTAGGAAGTTATAGGGGTTTGAAAGTCGTTGAAATACCTGAAAAAAAACCCCATTTAATGCTTCTTTACTATGAAAAAAGGTAAAAACATGGCAAAGATGCTGAAAAATGTGTGGAGTGTATAATAACATTGCGATGAAGAAAGGCCGGATCGAAGAGCGGTTTAATGGGACCGTTCCAGAACAAACATCGCTCTCATAGGCCAATCACTGAAGAGTTCGATGATATTTTGCAGTTCGTGAAGCAGTAGCGGCATGCAAGCTGGTGGAAGATAGCGGACGCACTAAGCACAAACTAGACAATAGTACAGTATTATTTAGAGAGAGCGGGCTACTCAAAGATATGCGTTGTTTGAGCGCCAAATGAGTTCACCCAAAGACTCAGGAATGAACGAATCACCGTCAGTGAAACGCTGCAAAGACGCAACCAAATCGAATCACTTGTGATGCTAATTATTACGTATTTACATACACCTAATTACTTAGGTGGCGCTACAGTTCCGGGTGAACCTGGGATTTAACTAACAAGCTTTACCAGCTAGTAAGATCTTTTGCTAGTTGTTTCCAGTGTCGCACGACCAGTTCTATCCCTTTGCACCTTTGTGCATCATCCTGAGTGCGGGGACCCACTGCAAAGTCATCCCCAGGGGTTGGAAGCAAAGACTCTTCGGGCCGAAGCTGTGGTGTCTATTCGCTCTATATGGCCTAGCCATCCGTCAATGTCGTTGTACAGCCCGTACAGTTTGTGGTTGAGGCTTCTCCTCCACTCTTCATCAACACAAACGGGACCGAAGATTGTAAGTAAAATGTTTGTCTCGCAACGGGCCTCTTTATCCATTCTTGATAAGCCTCTGTGCCGTAGGAGAGGACCGGAATAATAAAGACCTTATAGAGGGTCACCTTTGTTTTCCGGGAGAGGGCCTCTTAAGCCCCAAGAAACAGCGGTTGGTAAGATTTTATTCTGTGTCTTATCTCAGCGCTGATGTCTTTGCCGAAGGTAGAAGAAATCCTTGACTACATCAAAGTTATATTGTACGCCTTTCTTGGATGATGGCATATATTTCGATTTGCCCTCTTTCACCTACAGCCCCACTCTTCTAATTCTGCTCAATGCTTACAACAGCTTGATGGCTGCTCTCCTCATCACGTCCAAAACTTGAAATGGTTCGTGACTTTTGTATTGGCCAGGGAATACCCACGATCTTTTCTAGCATGATATTGAAAAAGTTACTCTGCGTCACCCCGTCAGAACCGTTTTATCATCGAATGTCTCGATTAACTCCCTACCGACCTTAATTAAGTAGCGCGAATTCTCCATTCTCATCCTGCCCAACCTGACGAGTTTGGCAGGAATGTAAAAACATAACACAGCAGTATATAGCTCATACCTAAAGACACTGTCCTATGTGGTTTTAAAATCGACGTGATGAGTGTCGACCTGAAATTCATGGGCCTTCTCCAAGATCTGTGGCAGTGTGAGTATTTGGTCAACTGTTGATTGTTCTGATAGATATCTATCGAATTGTCCACGAATGGCTTCAGGTGTGCACACAGCACGGCAGGGAATACCTTATAGGCGATTGTAAAGAAGACTTATTCCCCTATAGTTGTGAATGGAAAGTGACCAGACGTACTGCTGCAGGCATAACACTCATAATATATGGTCAACTGAAATCCATCCTCTGCGTATGTAATATTAAAAAGTGCTCGAACGAATTAGTACGGACTATAACCAAGTCGGAATTTGGTCGGCTCTCGTCCTATCTAGGACAACCACCCCTGAGAGTAGTGAACGAACATCAACGACCCAAACCACTGCACTCCGTTCAGATTGTGTGTCTATAGGCACATCATAAGAGAATATATAAATAGAAACTCTTGAACCTGCGCGAGTTTCTAAAAAAACAAAAAAAAAGATGGCTCAAGTGCTAGTCGATTTTGACCTATCTAAAATGTCACCAACCGAGCTTAGATAAATGGTAAAAAAACCGCGTCATGTACCTTTAGTTGTACGAAAAGGTCTGACTTTGTATCAAATAATCGAAGAAAACGGCAGCTGAAGCACATCGAGAGCTCGAAAAGGTTTACGTAGATGCTGCTCTAAGTGAAACTAGATGACATGTTTGGTTCCGTCGCTTCAAAGACAGTGATTTGGAAATTGACGACCGTCCGCGTGAAGGAAGGCACAAATCCTCCGAAATTGGGGGCATTGCTGGATGGGGATCCGTGTCAAATGCAAAAGCAGCTTGCATTGGCATTAGGAGCTATCCTTCGTTTGCCACCCATTACATGCGTTTTTTTTTTTTTGTTGTGGGCTCCTGCCATCTGTTGGAGCTCTCAGGCGCAAATACTAATCCACTGTAGTGCCAGACAGACACCTACTTTTACTGTATTTTCCCCGTACTCCGGGGAAAAATGAGAAGGGGCTTCAGTTATGTAGAGCTAAAAGATTCGGCAAAGGCCAATTTAGCCCCAAGGGTGAGGCAGGACAGTCACAGAGGAATGATTCAAAAACAAGGAACTTGGATTCCTTATGATTTCAAGCCAACGACATAAAGCGTCGTTTTTTCGCCTGTAAGCACCGGCTCAAGCAGCAAAAAGGCAAGGATTTTCTTCATCATATCGTGACATCTGTTGAGAAAGAACAGAACATCATCGGGACTGCCTAATCATGCTCCTACGTCGTCGTTGGCTCGGACGAATATACACGCTGCGAAGGTTATGCTGTGTATTTGGTGGACCATGTCGTTTATTACTTGCTGTCGAAACCCAGCGTAACCATCACCAGAGAACGGTATCAACTTCAATTGATGTGATTAAGCCAAGCACTGCGCCGGCTAGTAAGCCGGCCTATTGGTAGTAACTAACAGGGGCCGGAAAAGTGATTCTATAGCACGATAACCCTTGGCGTAACGTTGACAAACTCACTAAAACCTACCAGGACATGGTCAAATGGAAGGTCTTACCCCATCGGCCATATTTTCCAGGTTATTACTTGTCGACTATTACTTATTTCATTCAATGGCACATAGTCTGGCTGATCAGCAGTTCACTCAAAAAATGGTTTGATTCGTGGATAGCCTCAAAAGACGGACACTTTAATCGTAGCGGTATTCGAGCTTTACCAGAATCGTGAGTGAACGAAGAACCATCAAGGAAACGCTGCTAAAACTCAACGAAATCGAATCATTTTTGAAGTCAATTATTACTGAAACTGGGCTTTAACCAACAAGCCTGACCAGATAGCATGATCTTTCGCTAGGTTTTATAGTGCCGCACGACCCGCTGAATGAGGTCTCTTTCCACCTATGTGCGCGACTTTAGATGCGGCCGACCTCTACAACGTTGTCCTTCGGGGTTGGAATCAATGACTCTTCGGGCCGAAGCTGTGGTGCCCATTTGCTCTATATGGCCTAGCCATCTTAGAGGCTGGATCCGTAGACGTCGTACTAGGTCAATGTCGCTGTACAGCCCGTACAATTCGTTCTCTCCGTTAACTTAAATGGGACCAGGGGTTTTTTCATCCATTTTTGATAAGCCTCTGCGCCGTAGAGGAGGACTGGGACTATTAAGGCTTTATAGAGGGTCACATTAGTTTTGCGAGAGAGGGCCCTATTATTCTGCGTCTAATCTCAGCGCTGGCGTCAGTGCTACTTGTGCGTCGCCAAACTAAATACCTTCTAGGGTTTTGGTAAGCTTTTGGAAAAAGGTTGTGGCTAGCGATGGCCAGCAATTTGAATGATTCATTTGTAGCCTTTTTTCACAATAATAATTCCATAAAAGAAGAAAACAATTTAATCCAGTAAACTTGCCTCGAATTCCACGCAAAAGTCGTGGTAAGCCTTTAAGGTAACAAAATAATATATTTCCATTCAATCCCAAGTTTGGAAGAACAATCACAAGTAGTTGCCGAATATGGTGGAACGGGAATCGAAATGGGAAAGTACAGGCACGATTCCAGAGTGAACAGTGTGATATCATTACAATAGTACTACCAGTCTCATCTCTATGCTGTTGTGTCCTATCTATAAAACGAGAGCAATATCGCGCGGCGTAAAAGTGTCAAGCACCAAAGCAATGTTGTCGCCTAGCACCCCTTTTGACAGATACAAGACAGTGCGCCGCCGATATTACAGAGTTTTTATTATCCTGACTTCTTCCTGCTCCCATTTGGCCTTCTCTTCTGCAGTTGCTGTGATCCCTTCGTACACCCGCTACTCGATGTTATTGTGTGAGCATAGTGAAACGACACAATACGAAGTACTCCAGAGTCTAATGTCCTATTTCGCAGGAAGAAACAGTGTGTAATAAGCACGAAACGAACAAATTTCAGTGGGGGGACTCACTTGGCATCCCCCAAAGCTCCATTAAGCAAATCGTTGCTAATCGATTGAACTGGCATTGGCGCGTAGGGCTAATACCACTGACACCGTCACACTTGGTGGTGGTGCCACTATGGCGAACGGCGCTGTGGGGGGATGGGCGACTGGGAAGGACTGGGGCTTAGGATTGTATCTACAACTACAGCTTATGACGGCGCGCCGACAATGGGAATTGGGAGGGATAAACTTCCTCCGTTTTCCTTCCCACCGGAGCCATTATCCTTTTTTTCTTGCTTGTCACTTACGTTCCAGAATATGGTTTTATGGTTTCCGATTTCCGAATGCAAGAATTGATCAATCAATATCTTCTGTCTTTTGTATCGACTTCCTCCAATTGCCGGGAAAACAATTTCAACTATCTCTCCGTCGTTCTAAATGGTACAATGCGCTGCGGTCAATATGTACGAAATTGTGTGCCTTGAAGCTGTGAGGATTCAAAATAAATTGTGTCGCTTGTGTTGGCCAGTGATTTTTGCACAATCCTTTCTAATATGATGTTGTAGAATTCACAGGACAGCGCATCGCTCTGCCTAAATCCTTTTTTGACCTCGAAACTATCGGTCAGGTCTTCACCGATGCGGATGGAGCAGCGAGCATTCTCCATCATCATCCTGCATAGTCGGACGAGTTTAGCAGGAATGTCAAAGGTAGACATGGCGTTGTATAGCTCATATCTAGCTACGCTGTGGTATGCCGGTTTGAAGTCGACAAATAGGTGATGAGTGTCGAATTGAAATTCATTGGTTTGTTCCAGGATTTGCCGTAGAGTGAAGATTTGGTCGATGGGTGGATGGATAAAGACCCAACAGCTTATTTTCAAAAGGCTTCAGCCGTTCACATAAAACGGTAGGCGATGTTACGGAGACTTATTCCTCTGTAGTTGGCGCAGTCAAAGGTGTCTACTTTCTTGTAGATCGGGCAAACGATGCTGAGACATGCTTTCCTCTGACCATTTCTTACAGATGAGCTGATGCGGGCTCATAACCAGACATACAGTCCGTCTGCGCCAGCAGCTATTCCGACCTGAGATTCGACATTGCCGCCTTAACTTCGTCGAGGTCAGGGGGATGGAATACTCTGTCGTCTTCGCCGTCAAGAAATAGATCATTCTTCCTGACAGCGGTGTATTGAATAACATCGCCGTCTGCAGAAGTGGTTTTGCTATATTCTCAGCATCGACTGCGACTCTACTACTAGGTGTCCGTTCTCATCCTTACAGACTTCCGTCCTGGAAGCATGTTCGCTTTATCGGTTGATAAAACCTTCGAGTGTCACGCCTGCAGTAACACCTTTCCGAATTCTCAACTGTCCTGCTCTTTCGTCTTTCTCCTGGTAGCGTAACAGCCCATGAAGGACCAGAGCCGAGCTTCTCTCAATCACCCATGTTGGGTGGTGTCCAACAAGCTAACCACCGCACCACGGTGTCTTATGTTCCTTCCTTCTTTTTAGCTCGTAGCGCTCACGAGCTGCTCGTATTCTTCTATGCAGCGAGGCCTTAAATGGATCCTGCTCTCTGTGTGAATCCCCCTGCACCCGTCATCGAACCAGGTGTTTCTTTGTGATGGAGCCTTCAAGCCCAGAACTTCAGAAGCAGTGCTCTTCCGAGCTTGTTTGCAAAGGTGCCAGTTGTTCTCTTGACCACATGGAGGGCTGAGGTGTATGAGAGAGCTTAAGAGAGACGCGATTTGTACAAGCACGAGCGGTTTCTAGCGATAGTAGCTTTCCAACGTCATAACTTGGTATTCTTACTCTACTCCTCTGCTTTCGTGATATCCGTAGGCGCATTTTGGCTACTACAAGATTGTGGTCCGAGAGGATGTTAGCTCCTCGGAGAGTTCGAACTTCAAGAATAGTGAAGGAATGTATGACGTCGATCGCGATGTGACCAATCTGATTAGTGATTGATTGGTATGGCGACCGCCAGCTGCCATTGTGTATACCGAGGTTGAGGAAGCTCGTGCTGGATAGAAGGCGATCTCGCCCCGTAGCTAGATCAATCAGTCTGTGTTCGTTAACGGATGTGGTGTCGCATAGGCTGCGTTTGTAAATGGCTCGTTCAAAGATGTTTCCATACAAAATTTGATGTCCTAGCTAGGACATTGGGCATACGTTCTGTTTAGGAGGTCGTATAACTCATCTTTGTTGAAGTCATCCTTGTCTTCCGTGTGAGATTGGATGCAGATCACGATACGGATCGTTATGAGGCGTTCGCTCACTAGCCCAAGGCTTAGGCCTTTTTGCTTAGTCCATCTCGAACGAAAAATCCGCATCCGTACAATGGATGTCCCCTATAGCAGTCGGGGTTAAGTCCGCTTTATAGTCGTCTAGGGCGTCCGCATTAATCCGGTCCATCTTATCCGAGGCTTGTGGTTGCTTCTGAGTAATTGTGGGCTTTTCCGCTTATGGTTTGCTAGCCATAGCTTGTCTGACACTAATCCTGTTTTGTGGCGCACATTCGCCATTCGTCCTTTTCTGTTAGTAAGGTGGAAGTAAGACTTGGCCTACAGAGCTGCAAGGTGTTTGGCTTCAGAGGCTCCTACTCATTTTTTTGTTAGCGGACCATTACCCGTCGGTTGATGCTACTCCTACGAGCTGTTTGTTAGTATTTTACCATCCTCCACCACAACTTCTCGCATACGCGGATGGCATTGACATAATCAGAAGAACCAAGCGAGATGTGTGATGACGCCTCATTAGGCGTTTACGGGTACTGAGACAGAGGCGGCGAAATTTGGTTGGGCAGTAAACCAGGGCTTTCATCAGAGAAGAACACCCACCACAGACGTTTTGGCCAGAACATTAGTATTGGCAGTTATAAGTTTGAAGTATTCAGGGACTTCATCTACATTGACTCCGCAGTGGCCTGGAACAACAACATCAGTTCCGAAATCAAAAGCAGAATAATTCTTGCCAATCGCTGTTTCTGTGGGGTCAGGAGGCAATTACACAAGCCCTCTCCCGAACGACAAATTTGACTCAAGACCCTTATTGCTGTACGACGCAGAAACATCAAAGGGGGATGAGGAGCCCCTGAACGGTTTGAGGGAAAGATTTTGCGTGTGATTTTCAATTCTTTTAAACGCAGACCGAGTTGGAGGAAAAGATTCAACCACGAGCCTTACGGGCTGTACGGCGACATGAATCTAGACAGTCGTCTACGGATTCAACGCCTAAGATGGATAGGCCATGTAGAGCGAATGAACAACACAACTCCAGCCCGAAGGGTCATCGAATCCAACCCCAGGGGACGAAGAAGCAGAGGACGGCCGACATGAAGTTGGCGCACACAGGTGGAAGGGGATCTCGACCAACTTGGTGGATGGCAATGGAGTGGGCTAGCAAAAGATCGTGCTAGCTGGGGGAGCATGCTGGTTGAGGCCCAGGTTCATCTCGAACTGTAGCGCCCGATAAGTAGAAGAAGAAGAAGAAGGCTTTGAGGTTGAGAACCAGGTTTCAACTGAATAACTTAGTTGCTGTTTTAGGAATACATACTCTTTTAAACAATGGAACAAGAATAAAGATATTCACTACGACAAGGGTAGTAGAAGAGAACAATCTGCGTGGAGTGAACACTCCTGGTGAGAATTTGAGGCAGTACTGCAAATTGGCAGTTGAACTAAATCGACAGGGAGGAGAGTATCCTTTCAATAATGTTCCCTTATTCCGTGTGGATATCGAGAACGGATGGCATTAACGACAGCATGCATTAGCTTATCTCTTGGTACCTCCTTCTTCCTTGGTCACGATTTACTTAATTGCACGTTACATTCACTGGAACTCAAACTACAAGGAACAAATGTCCTTTTCAATTATTTTCTTTCTTTTCGAGCTCCAGCAGGTCCAGGATACTATGTATCGTAGGCCGAAGTCGCCTACCCAAAGGCAGTGCAAGAGTGCCCCAAATGGAGCATAGCAATATGTAGCTACCACGCTTCTTCCGCTTTGCACTTGCCTTATTCTATTACATCGCTGCTGTGATCCCAGTCATTTCATTTCGTCCTTTTTTGCGAATGAATTCATAATGTAATGTTCATAGGCACCACATTGCATAGCATGCACTTCTGACCCTCTGTGAAATTCTGGGAACATTTCTGAATTTTATATGTGAAGGCTGTTGTACAACTACACACATGGCACTACATCCTCCTACTGGATAAGTGTTTGCCGAGCCCTTTTGAATTTGCACATTCCTCCGAAACCTCCAGATGATAGGGGCACAAAGTGGTGATGAAATGCAGGAACCTTACAGATCCAGACGATGGGAAATTAAATATACATAAAGATGTAAGATGTCTCTGAGATGACTGTGGATAGTGATAGTGTGATGATGGATCAGGCAATTCTTCAGTTTTTGCTTTTTAGGAACTCAGGCACGTGCAGGTTTTTTTTTTCCAAACCAATTCAGTTCTAACTTAGATTTCGCTTTGTTTGTCGGCTTCCGAGTTTTCTTTTATAAGTGTGATACGCGCCATTTTATTGTGTAGGAATGAACAATATTGTTCAGAAACAACCAATAGCCTCGGATACGGACGGATTACATGTTGACGACCCGCGCAAACGTCAAAAAAGGAAACGAATTTCAACAGACCGGGTGCAGCCGAACAGCTGGTCAACTCTTTGGACTGCTATAAGGCAGACATTACCACACTCCAAGAAGTGCGATGGGATGGGCCAGGCAAGAAGCGGATGAAAAACTGTGATATATACTACGGAAACTGCTACAGAGAAAACAAACAAAGCCTATTCGGATGCGGATTTGTTGTTCGAGGCAGACTCAGGAAAAAGTCTTAAGCTTCCAGTATGTAAGCGAACGCCTCATAACTATCCGCATCAAGACCAATCTCGGCGATATAAGTTTATTATGTGTCCACGCCCCCACAGCGGAGAAAGATGACCGACATAAAGACGACTTCTATGATCTACTAGGCAGAACATAGGCCCAATGTCCCAGCTATCGTTCTAGGAGATTTCAATGCGAAGCTGGGTAAGGACGCTATTGTAGTGTACCCACAAACAAAACATTTCCCACGTACCAAAACAACGTGGTACGTGGTACCAAGGGAACAATAGCGTCACATGACACCAAGAGTTACTCACGGGACGGCACTCGCCAAATACCGACACTGTATGAAGACAGGCCAAAAGGAACGTAAACATTACTACGTCCACTGCCCTCTGATATTCATTACGATAAAGAATAACCCGCAATGTGCCATCTGGTGAAGCGACCCTTTATGGAGTCACTTACTTACTTACTTACTTATCAGGCCAGCGATCCATGGAGGATCTGAGCCTGAACTATAGCTGCCTTCCATTCTTGACGGTCCCGGGCACGCTGCTTCCAGTTGTCAAGACCAAGATGTCATACATCCGCGATTACTTGGTCTTTATACCGGAGGTTCGGTCTTCCTCTTCTTCTCGAACCAGGAGGCTCGGAGTCTAAGACCCTCTTAGCTGGAGCGTTGATGTCCATGCGCTCGATGTGGCCGAGCCAGTGTAGTCGACGGATCCTTGCCTTCCGGACTACATCCACATCATGGTACAGCTCGTAGAGTTCGCGGTTGTGTCTTCTTCTCCATTCACCTTCCTCACAGACAGGACCAAATATCCGGCGCAGAATTTTTCTTTCGAAAGAACCCAAAATCAGCTCCGCTGTCCTGCTTATCGTCCAGCTTTCGGCTCCGGACAGCAAGACTGGCAGAATGAGCGTTTTGTAAAGCATGACTTTGGTCTTTCGAGTGAGAAGTTTTGACCCCAGTTTTTTGGACAAGCCGAAGTAGCAACGGTTGCCAAGGGCGATTCTATGCCGGATCTCCACTGTGGTGTCATTTGTGGAACTTGCGTTTGCCCCGAGGTAGACAAACTCCTTAACTACCTCGAAATTGTAGCTGCCAATTGTTGTAGTGTGTCCCAGGTGGTGAGCGACGGATTGGTTTTTGCTTGACAGCATGTATTTCGTTTTGTCCTCATTGATCTTAAGACCAACTCGTTTCGCCTGTTCTTCAATCGCCGTGAATGCTCCCACAATGCCACGGCGAGAACACGCGATGATGTCGATATCATCAGCGTATCCTAGCAGCTGGATGGACTTGTAAAAGATAGTGCCCTCCCTGTTGACGCCTGCCCGTCGCACTATCTGCTCCAGCATCAGGTTGAAGAAGTCACATGACAGCGCATCTCCTTGCCGAAATCCGGTGCATGTTTCGAATGGTTCCGAGATCCTAGAACCGAGTTGCACGGTGCATCGCCTGTTTTTTAGCGTGGCGCGACACAACTGGATCAGTTTTACCGGGATCCCGAATTCGGCCATCGCCCCAAACAGTGCTTCACGATGAATGCTGTCGTATGCGGCTTTGAAATCGATGAAAAGATGGTGTGTATCGATTCGAAGCTCGTTGGTCTTTTCCAGGATTTGTCGAAGTGTGAAATGTGGTCTACAGTTGATTTGCCGGGGCGGAAGCCGCACTGGTAGTTGCCGATTAGTGCGGTGCAAAATGGTTTTAGACGTGAACACAATTCGCTGGACAGGATCTTGTATGCGACATTGAGCAGGGATATACCTCTATAGTTCTTGCAAGAGGTAGGATTGCCTTTTTTGTGGATGGGGCATATAGAGCTGGTATTCCAGTCGTCGGGCATGCTTTCGTCTTCCCAAATTCTGCAGATGATCTGGTGCATGCTCCCCACCAGAACATCGCCGCCAGCCTTGAAGAGCTCTGATGGCAAGCCATCTGAGCCTGTGGCTTTGTTGTTCTTCAGCTTCTGAATAGCTGTGCCGACTTCTTCGATGCTGGGTGGGAGGACTACTTCAGCGGCTGGAGTTGGGATTTCCTCGGTCCCTACCACTCTCTCTGGGTCATGCTCGTTAAGCAGCTGCTGGAAGTGCTGCTTAAATACATCCACTATTCCCTGCGGGTCGGTGACAAGATTACCTACGCAGTTTCGAAGAGCCTGGGTGCCCTTTTTGAAGCCTCCTGCAAGGCCTTTGGCTTTCTTGTAAAAGGCTCGTATCTTATGTTTATCCCTAGACTCCTCGATATCCCTGAGCTGGGAGGCTGCGAAGATTCTCTTCTTTTGTCGCAGTAGTTTTTTCTCCTCCCTTTTTCTGGCTCGGTACTCTTCTTGCACTGCCCTGGTTTTCCTCTGCAGCGCCTTTTAGTACGCCTCGTCGGTTGCTGTCATTTTCTGCTCACACTCGCCATCATACCACGGGTTTCTTTTCCGGGGTGGTAGGTATCCTAAGGTGGTTTCGGCTACTTCCTGAATGGCGGAGCGGCAATGCAGCCACATATTATTGGCATTTGTGTTAGACGTAGCCATACCGTAGAGTCTTTCGCTCAGCTGCCCCTTGTAGACTCTGGCAACGTCCGGTGTGCTCAGGCGCCCAATGTCGAACCTCCTCCTGATGGGCTGGTGCAGCTTTCTGACATTGGACAGTCGAGCTCTGGATCTTGCTGCTACGAGGAAGTGGTCAGAGTCGACATTTGCCCCTCTGAATGTTTGCACATCCAGGATGTTTGACGAGTGCGTTGCGTCAATGAGCACATGGTCGATCTGGTTGGCGGTTCGACCGTCCGGAGATCACCAGGTTGCCGTGTGGATTCGCTTGCGAGGGAATCTTGTGCTACTTATCACCGCATTACGAGCTGTCGCAAAGTCCGTGAGTCGGAAGCCGTTATCTGTTGTTGTATCGTGGAGGCTGTGCTTTCCGATCACTCCGCCAAGGGTGTTTTCCAAACCGAGTTTGGCGTTGAAGTCCCCGAGCACGAGTTTTACATCGTTCTCCGGACAAGCTCCGTAGGCGTTGTCCAGGAGGTCATAGAAGTCCTCCTTGATAGGGTCTTCAGCCTCGTCGGTAGGGGCGTGTGCACATATAAGGCTGATGTTATAAAATCTGCCTCTGATGCGGATCACAGCCAGGCGATCACTGATCGGTTTAAAGTCGATGACCTTCGACCTTAACCGCTTTCCCACGACAAATCCGCATCCCAGTAAGTGCAATCTTTTGTGACAGCTGTAATATGTGTCGCAATTTTCCTTCCTAATCATACCGTTTCCTATCCAGCATATCTCCTGGACCTCAGTAATATCCGCCTTGTACTGCGTGAGGATTCCTCCTAGTTTATGAGCAGCTCCGGGAGTGTACAGGATTCTGACATTCCAGGAGCATACTCTCAAAGTGTGTTCCTTTTTCATGCGTTGTCGTCGTCGAGTATCCGTCCGTGTATCCGAAGCATCTTGCTCATTCATCACGGGTTTTTGTTTTTTTACGTGGGCGGATTGTTAGCCCGCCGCACAACCGCCATTCCGGTCAAGTATATTTACAGCTGTTAGGTAGTGTATCATTAACCCGCAAATTTTTGAGAACTTTCTGGGGTAGGGCAATTTAGCGAAATACCCCTGGCAGGTTGTCATTGTCAGTCAGGAATTATTTTGATACCTTATCGACCTCTAGGATAAGAGCTGGTCAATGCATGTTATTATACCTGGCCAAGGTATCAATTGTGGTCACTACAAATGCTGAACAGTACGAAAGTACAATGCAATGAATCACAATGCTGTCATCAATCAGACTGTTTCCGAAGGATTCGATTATAAATGTTTGTGTCCGATCCGGAGCAAATTTTTTTTTTCACGAGACATTACATTCAAATTGAAGTTGTCATACCCGGATGGTGTCGAGGAACATGTCGCGTTCATATGCGTCCTACAAGCCACTTGTCAGAAACCAAACCAAAAAGTTCGAGTACGACTAGAGCGCAATTCATTCACAAACAAACCCAGGATGAGGAGAAAACGATGTCCCAGACCACGGTCAACAGACCGTCAGTATTTCAACGTCCGATGTGGTCCGCTAAATTGGAATGTGGGCGAATGCGTGGTCAAAGGGCAAAGAGATCGAGTGCAACAGATAGTGGCACAAAAGCACAAAATCGAACGTCCCAAATCGATGTGCCGATAAGAAATCGTTTAGCATCAAATAGCGTTTGCCAAGAGACCCAAAGCGAAGACGCACATCATGATCTGAGGCAGAGTGGAATCATATGTAGCGCTATACTGGTATTCGGATATCTTATATAAACGGTACAACCGAAGAGAAATATGTTTGGCAAAAGAAAGAAAGTCGCTCTGGACATGTCGAGGATGTAAATAACCTTGAATGGAACACCGTCCGTGACTGTGCCCGAGATTAGTATCAACGACGAAGCCCGGCATTCAACCTGAGGGCTATGGTATGAAGTCCTATGCTCTAGAGTAGACACTGAAGGGGCGTTCTTATTCTCCATCATATCGCGCGGTTCAAGAAAGAGTAGAGGGCAGTGATACAGGATAAATGAAATTCGGTATCAGGGATGTCATATCAATGTTGTCCTTGCGTATGTTGCCAATTTGCTGTAACACAATGTGAAAGTTTATTTTCCGAGTCCGTGAACTCTTCCTATTCGACTACTCTGCTACGAGAATTTCGTAAGGGTTAACGCCAAAGACTCGCTATTGTTTGCTCATAGTTCAAAGATTAAATTTGAATCACAGACACAGGAATATACTTACTACATACGTTTAGATAAGGAAGAGGAAAGCGACTTGAACTCAGTCACCCGGCAATTTCTGTATCCCGCATATCACAATCAATGTGACCTAATCAAACATAGCATAGTCCTCCAATGGTGACTATTGTTGTCTGTGGTGATAACGAGAACAGGAATTGAATAGAGTGTGCCATACGTCTTTTTCCTTTTTTTCTGGTTGTATGTAGGTGCGCCATCGACATCAACGTCCAAGCTATACAATCGAATAAATAAATAAAGAGCTATTGATACAACACTGGCTAGCACTCGTGAAGTCCACTGAATAAACTGCGTCCAACTCCACAAATCTCACTAATTAATTAATGAATGTCTATGGCTCTCGGGACTTTTTCCAATAGCTTTTGGCTTCGGATTCGTATTCAAGTGCATTGTATACCGTGATTTCTCTGAAAGTACTTTGCAGTTCAATGGCAATTGTAAATGCATTGGTTCACGTTGAGTCAATAGGACGTAAAGCATGAGTTAAATATAATATGGGAATGATCGAATGACTCAATCAACTAAATGGATTCAAAATAAACTAGTCAAGTGGAAACTGCATGGTGATTAAGAGCAGTAGTAATGGTGGCCCTAAATGTGCTGATAGTGCTGGTAGTGCGCCCGCGTGTAATACGGGCAAATTGTTGTAGCGGGCGGAAAGCATTTTCTTATGCCAATAAAACAGCGGAAAGCAAGAGACAACGTCAGAAGAAGAAACACTTAATCTTCTCCTCAATACGCACTTCCTAGGCTACTCGGAGCCTCAGGACAGTGCAAACGCGGAGAACTCGTACCTCTCCCGCGATAGAGGGACAGCATCATCATATAATCTCTAAAGAGAAAATTACGTGGGCGATAAAAGGCTTCAAGCCCTTCAAATCGCCACGGCCGGATGGAATCCATCCCATCGAACTTGCACAAACTATGGAGTAGATAATACCATGGCTAAACACTATCTTTAAAGGCTGCCTAGCTGGGCAGGCCGGCAGAAACTCGCTCACCTCCTGCAAGGATCTAAGACCTATCTGTCATCATCCTTTGCATCAAAAACCCTAGAAAGGCCGATAGACTTACTCACACGAAATAATTTCATCCCTTCCCTAACCTCTAATGCTCAACACGCTTACTGTAAGGGTAGATCTGTCGAAACAGTCTTGCATACACTAGCGAGAGAAATCGAGATATCAATCCATCCTAAAGAATATACCTTAATAGCCTTCTCAGGCATAGAGGGCATCTTCAACAACGTCACTTCGGAATCAATAATAGAAGGGCTAGAAAATTTAAAAGTGGAGACGACTCCGACAGAGTTGATCAGCGAGTTATTGTCAACACGCAACATCCACTCTAAATAGGGAAGCCAAGTAACCACTAGATCGGTCACTAGAGGCACTCTATGTACAAAGGTGAGTCCTCTCTTCTTTTTTCTGGAATGTAGTTGTCAACTTGGATTGAGCAGGGACAGAGATCGAAGCTGACGTTTGCCATTTTAAACGCGATCAACTTCTTTGCTCTGTTTGCTCGCTCCCTCCCCTTGGGGGACCCAGTTGGCTGAGGTCCCCTTCCACCTGTGTGCGCCGTCTTAAGTGCGGCCGTCCTCTGCTTCTTCGTCTCTCGGGGTTGGATTCAAAGACTCTCCGGGCTGGAGCTGGTGTCCATTCGCTCTACATGGCCCAGCCATCTTAGGCGTTGAATCCGTAGACGCCTGACTAGGCTCATGTCGCTTTACAGCCCGTATAGTTCGTGGTTGAATCTTCTCCTCCATCCCCCGTCTACGTTTATAGGCCCAAAAATCACGCGCAAAATCTTCCTCTCGAACCGACCAAGGGCCTCCTCATCCGCTTTTGATAGTGTCCATGCTTCTGCGCCATACGATAGGACCGGGATGATAAGGGCCTTATATAGAGTCAACTTTGTCATTCGGGAGAGGGCTCTATTACTCAGTTGCCCCCTGAGCCCAAAGAAACAGCGATTGGCAAGAGTGATTCTGGGTTCGATGTCGGAACTGATGTCGTTGGTCCAGGTCACTGCAGAGCGAAGGTAGATGAAGTCCTTAACTACCTCGAACTGATATATATCTGCCAAAACAAACGTTCTGGCCAAGACGTCGGTGGTGAGCATCCTTTTTTGATGACAGTATAGATAGCTTTGCCCTCGTTTACCGTCAAACCAATTTTCGCCGCCTCCATCTCAATACTCGCAAACGCCTCATTGACATCTCGCTGTGATCTACCTACTATGTCAATGTCGTCGGCGTATGCAAGGAGTTGCGAGGATTTGAAATAGATTGTGCCTCTTGTATTGGCCAGTGATTTTTGCACAATCATTTCCATTATGATGTTGAAGAAATCACACGACAGCACATCGCCCTGCCTAAATCCTTTTTTGACATCAAAACTATCGGTAAGGTGTTCCCGGATTCGGATGGAGCAGCGAGCATTCTCCAAAGTCATCCTGCATAGTCTGATGAGTTTAGCAGGTATGGCAAAGGTAGACATAGCGTTGTATAGCTCGTCTCTAATTACGCTGTCGTATGCGGCTTTGAAGTCGACAAATAGGTGGTGAACGTCGACTTGAAATTCATTGGTTTTTTCCAGGATCTGCCGTAGTGTGAAGATTTGGTCGATGGTGGACTTCCCTGGCTTGAATCCGCGCTGATAAGGACCTATCAGCTTATTTACAAAAGACTTCAGGCGTTCACCCAAAACGGCAGATAAGATTTTGTAGGCGATGTTAAGGAGACTTATTCCTCTATAGTTGGCGCAATCAGAGGGGTCTCCTTTCTTGTGGATCGGGCACTCCATGAGACTCCATTCCTCGGGCATGCTTTCCTCCAGCCATATCTTACGGATGAGCTGGTGCTTGCTCCCAACCAGGTCATCCACAGTTGCCTTAAAGAGCTCAGCATACAGTCCGTTTGCGCCAGCAGCTTTATTCGAATTGAGCTTCGATATGGCAATCTTAACTTCGTCGAGGTCAGGGGGACAGAATTCTCTGCGGTCTCCGTCGATTAGAAATGGATCATTCTGCCTGACAGCGGTATATTGACAAGCATCGCCGTTATACAGTCTGCTGAAGTGGTTTTTCCATATTCTCAGCATCGACTGCGGTCCTACTACTAGGTGTCCGTCCTCATCCCTGCAGGCTTCCGTTCTGATTTTATAACCTTGGCATGTTCGCCTTATCTGTTGATAAAACTTTCGAACGTCACGCCTGCAGTAACACCTCTCCAAATCCTCAATCGCGCGCTTCTCGTGCTCTTTCTTCTTTCTTCTAAGAAGCTTATGCTCCTCCCTTCCTTTTAACTCGTAGAGCTCACGAGCTGCTCTTGTTCTTTTATGCAGCGAGGCCTTATATGCATCCTGCTTCGCTGTATGAATCCTCCTGCACTCGTCATCGAACCAGATGTTTCTTCGTGGTGGAGCCTTGAAACCCAAAACTTCGGATGCAGAGATTTTCAGGGTTTGTTTGCAAAGGCTCCACTACTGTTCTATTGATAGTGTGAAGGATTCAGGTGTATTGGAGAGCTTAAGGGAGACGCGATCGGTAAAAGCACGAGCGGTTTCTGGTGATAGTAGCTTTCCGACGTCATAGCTTTGTATTCTTACTCTACTCCGTTGCGTTCGTGATATCCGTAATCGCATCTTGTCGACTACAAGATAGTGGTCCGAGTCGATGTTAGCCCCTCGGAAAGTTCGAACATCAAGAATAGTGGAGGAGTGTCTGACGTCGATCGCGATGTGATCAATCTGGTTGGTAGTCGATTGATCAAAATACCGCCAGGTGCCTTTGTGTATATCGAGGTGCGGGAAGCGCGTACTAGCTAGAAGGAGATGTCGCCCCGTAGCAGGATCAATCAGCCTGTGTCCGTTATCGGAGGTGGTGTCGTGTAGGCTATGTTTGCCGATGACTCGTTCAAAGATGCTTTCCTCCCAGCTTAGCATTGAAGTCTCCTAGTACAATTTTGATGTCATAGCTGGGACATTGGTCATACGTTCTGTCTAGGAGATCGTAGGACTCATCTTTGGCGGAGTCATCCTTGTCTTCCGTAGGGGGCGTGGACGCAGATCAGGCTGATGTTAAAAAATTTAGCCTTGAACGGATTGTTATGAGGCGTTCGCTCATAAGCCGAAATCTTAGGACTTTTTGCCTTGGTCCACCTCGAACAACAAATCCACATCCAAACAATCGTTGCCCACTCTGCCTATAGCAGTCGCCGTAGTAAATATCGCAGTTTTTCATCCGCTTTATACCCGGTCCATTCCATCGTATTTCCTTGATAGCGGTGATGTCCGCCTTATAGCGGTTTAGGGGGTCCACAAGTTGTTTGGCTGCACGTGGCCTGTTTAGGGACCTAACATTCCACGTACAAAGCCGAAGATAATTGTCCTTTTTGCGTTTTTTGCAAGGGTCGTCAACATAAATCCGGTCCGTTGTATCCGAGGCTTGTGGTTGTTTCGGAGTTTGTGGCTTTTCTTACGGTTACGGCTTACTAGGCCGTAGCCCAACCGACTAGTCCTGTTTGCCCTGCCCCGTCTGCAATTTCCACAGGAAATCTCCAGATGGCACCACGAGGTGGTGGGGATAGGACTTACTAACAGTGCCGCAAGATGTTCGACTGCGGTGGCTCTTCTCGCTTTTTAGCAGGCCAGCATCTGTCGGATAGATTCTACCCCTACGAGGCCTTTGTTAGTCCTTTGCCATCCATTAGTATTACTCACGTGTAATAAAACCGATGACATGTCTGTCTTTTTCCGCAGTCGTCTTAGCCCTAAAACAAAAGCTTCTATGACACGAGATCGCGGCAAACAGCCAGAAGTGGCCAATTGTAAGAATTTGCAAAACGCGTGACGCCAGTGAGACTCCACGTCCCTCGTTAAGAATTAAGCTCCTTTTGTAGGATCTCGTATAGAAGCAAATTCTAAATTCACATCTTGTCGAGCAGGATATAGCGCATAACTCTTAGCAACAAATATTTAAGTGTAAACAAAGGATGAGGGGTAGTAGGGTTTTGCATAATAGATGAACGAATAACTTACAATTTGCTTTGTGTAATTATCATTACAGAATTGGGAATTTCAACGAAACTTCGATTTGCCAAATGAGATACTAATGGAGGGGAGGTGACACTGTTGGTTTGGAGATGAAAAGCTCCATGAGCACGTTTGGTTACTATGTGATGGGATGCAGAGGAACTAGGCATAAAGGAGTGGTTGAAGTGTTTCATGCCGGGCTCAGAGTAAGTTACTTTTGTTTTATAATTGAAGTTGTACTAAGTAGATAGACTAATTTGGCTTAACAATTATTAAAAGTCACATTTCTATAAGCAATAGTAATAGTTTCTTGTACTCTACACCAAATTCCATTAATTTTATTTCAAGGTTCAAATCCACGGATCCACTGATAGTGAGTTATGGTGAACTGCTTTTAGGATTATGCGACCACATCGCTCAATTGATTCAAAATGTAAAATAACAAAATGATTACAAATGTCAACGGAAATACCATATGTGATGAGTAAATAAATACTGGTGACTTGCAAAATGATTGGAATTTCATGACATAGAGTAATGAAGCCAACAGCTAAGTCTTGGTAGGTATGAATGTATGAACTTGATTGGCTGAAAAAGATACATTTTATAGAAACTCACCCCATGTGCGCACTCCACATGTGCGTTAAAGAGAACCCACTCTACAGAGTGCATATAAATGTGTGACGAAAACTTCATCAGTCTTAAGGTGAGTAATTACTTGTGGAATGAATCCGGTTCCATGTTAATATCATCCGTGGCTCTCGAGATAAATTTCGCACGCACAGGCGCACATACACACATACTTACTTACTCTGATGGCGCTACAGTTCGGGGTGAACCAGGGCCTCAACCAACAAGCCCCTCCAGTCAGCCCGATCTTTGGCCAGCCGCTTCCAGTGCCGCACGCCCAGTTGGTTGAGGTCCCTTTCCACCTGTGCGCGCCACCTTGAACGCGCTCGTCCTCCGCTGCGTCGTCCCTCGGAGTCGAAGACTCTTCGGGCCGGAACGTTGATGTCCATTCGCTCTACATGGCCTAGCCATCTTAGACGTTGGATCCGAAGACGTCGAACCAGGCCGATGTCGCTGTATAGCCCGTAAAGTTCTTGGTTGAATCTCCTCCTCCACTCTCCGTTTACACAAACGGGACTACGCAGAATTTTCCTCTCGAAACGCCCGAGAAGAGCCAAGGCGTTGAAGCTTAACAATTGTAGTTTTTTGCTCAACTTTCGTCCACCATACGGTGGACCCGCAGGTGACGATAGGTCTTACTATCGCGGTGTATAGCCAGTGGACTACCTTAAGTTCAAGTCCCCAGGATTTACCGTAGGTGCGTCGACAGGCCCACATAGCCTTAGTCGCTTTCATGAGTTTATTTCTCATATTGGAGTTGCAGTTGAGTCTACGGTCTAGATCAATACCTAGATACTTTACTTCCTCTGAAAACCCTATGCGTGGGCAGAACGTTGGCAGTATTGACAGTTATCAGCTTGAGATAGTTAAGGACTTCGTCTATTTTGGCTCCGCAGTGGAGGAAATCTAGTAATAGAGCCCTCTCCCGAACGACAAGTTGACTATATATAAGACCCTTATTACCGCAGTAGCATGGACACTATCAAAAGCGGATGAGGAGACACTTGGTCGGTTCGAGAGAAAGATTTTGAGCGTGATTTTCGGGCCTATAAACGCAGACGGGGGATGGAGGAAAAGATTAAACCACGAACTTTACGAGCTGTACAGCGAGTCTAGTCAAACGTCTACGGATTCAACGCCTAAAATGGCTAGGCAATGTAGAGCGTATGGATACCAAAGCTCCAGCCCGGAGAGTCTTTGAATCCAACCCCTTGGGGCGAAGAAACAGAGGTCGGCCGCACGTAAGATGGCACCAATTGGGTGTACGGCAATGGAAAGGGCTAGCAAGAGATCGTGCTAGTTGCTGGGGCACTCCGAACTGTAGCGGCCGATGGAAAGAAAAATAATAGAGATTGTTTCCAAAATACCATCTCACCATACTTTTTGGACACAGTATGTGGCGTAATTTCTCTTTACTGGTACCCATCTTCCACGCGAGCTCAATCAGAAATCTTTACATAACGACGGCTACAGGTTAGTTAAGCCATCTCTTGAAAATGAATGGATTTCTTTCACGCATCATCTCTCCCTTCATATCCTGTTGATGCCAGGAGTCAGAACTACTTGTACTCCTAGCATGCTGTACACTTCACAGACATTACTACAAGCAAGAGAATATTGGAAAGTGTATCCACTGCACAAGGAAGGTCCTGGCAATAAAAGCATTCGCAGAATCAATACTGATTGCTTAGCTTTAAATTGCTGAGATGTTCCGGTCTCTTATCCTCTCCAGGCTGTTAGGAAATTGGCCAATATTTGGAATTATTATTAAACCTCCCCTCGTGCTGCTTAAGCAAACATATCAAAATTTGAATTGGAAATAGATGCACATGTGCGGTAGGTATCCCGAGCCCTACAGTGTGCGAAGTTTTAATTCAAAATTGTTCACTCATGCATCTATGGATACGATACTTTTACTTAAACGGGTTTTCAGGATAGCACTTGGATGAATGCATTCCTAGTTAGCTTGCTTTGTATGCAGTGACTGTTAGCTTGGACTGAAATAACGTTCGCGAATGGTAGGGAGGGAATATACAGTAGATGTACTTATGTATGATACTCGTAGTCATAATTCGCTGATGTTCCTTGCTTGACGGTAATATAATATCCTGTCGTCTATACCAGGGCCGTTGTTCGATTGTTTTTTGCAGTACGTTGTCCTGGGTCCAGTCAAGTCGACTAATGAACCTCGGCACTTGTATGGGACGCGCCCCGGCGATGAGAAAAACTACTGGGGATACGCCTTCTTGTTGAATGCCGTACCGTACGTTCAACTCGAGCAGACTGTAGCAGTGTAGTCCAACCATTCGATGCCCAGCTCTCAAAGGAGATCTCCAAGTTCGGGTCGAAAGCCTGGAAGTAAAACGTCGGCGGATGATCCCCACATAGTAGAGCCAACGGCGGCGCTCACAACCTCAGCGAGGTTGCCGAAACCCGATCCGTTTGGATCCTCCGCCAGAGAGTAAAAATAAAGGGGCCTGGCCAGGAGGGAATTAGGGATTGTGCATGGGGCTAACTCCCTCAATACATACAAATAAACAATGGTTCAGAGAACACCACTAGCCTTGAACGAGGACGGATTTACTCTTGACGACTCCAGCAAACGAAAAAAGGACAATGAATTTCGGTCCTACACGTAGAATGTGAGGTTCTTAACAGACCACGTGTAGCCGATAAGCTCGCTTAGGCGTCTGACTGCTAACGCAATTCAGGAAGGGCGGTGATATGGGCCGGGCATAAAGGGGATGAAAAATTGCGACCTCTATTACGGCGATTGCTACAACGGGAGAAGGCAGCGCGACTTAGGCAAAAAGTTTTAAGCTTAAAAAATATAAGCGAGCACCTCATAACAATCCACAAGGCTTAGTTCGGCAACATTAGCCTGATTTGGGCCCCCGCCCCGACAGAGGACAAGGATCACAATAGCAAGAATGGCCTCTATGAACGCTTAAAAGGACATACGATAGATGTCCCAGCTAAGACGCTAAGATCGTTCTAGCAGATTTCAATACATAGCTGAGAAAGGAAGAAGTCTTTGCCAGAGTCATCGGAAAACACAACCTGCACGACAACACATTCGGGAACGAATACAGGCTGTTAGATTTCGTCTCAGGGCGGAACCATTTTATAGTGACTTCGCGGTTTCCACGCATCAACATCCATAAAGGGACCTGTCCTAATTGATCAGGGGATCATTGCATCGTCAACCACGGTCACGCCTCCAGTATTCTCGATGTCCGAACCTTCCGAGGACCCAACATCGACTCCTATCAATTCCTTGTTGTAGCTAAGGTAAGAGTACGGATATCAATAAAACAACGGAGGCGAGGAAGAACACCAAGGTTTGACGTTGATAAGCTACAAGCCCCCGAGTCTCCCAAAAACTCTCTAAAAGTTCGACGTCGCCTGCACTAACGATAGAAGAAGAAAACAAGCGTTTTTAAGAAACCTATTAAAAAAGCTGCCACTAATGTGCTGGGTTTTACGACACCACTGCCCAGGAAAAGCCCGTGGTTTGACGACGAGTGCAGGCAGGTCCACGCAACTAAGCAAGACACCTACAAGGCAATGCTGCATAGAAATAAGAGAGCTGTTCGTGAGCGCTATGAACAGAGAAGGTGAAAAGGGTACCGGCTTTTCTAAAAGAAAAAGAAGGAGCATGACCAGCGCGCGGTCGAAGAGATGGAGAGGTGTTACAGCAGGAATGAGTTCCTGAAGTTTTATCAGAAAGTAAAACAGATATCCAGCGGATATCGGACCGAAGCCTGCCGGCACAAAAATGAACAACGGTAGTAGAGTCGCCTTCGATACCGCCAATTTACAAGAATAATTTCAGCAGACTGTTAAATGGCGAGGAAAACTCAAACACCGCTGTCAGGCAGAATGTTCCACTCAACCTGGACGACGATAGGCTGAAGTCAAACAATCTGATGGAGCGGACGGTCTGTCCGCGGAACTATTTAAAGCAGCTGGGGATTGTCTGGCAGGGCACATGCCTGACGAATGGAACTCAGCATCGTCCGCCCAGTCCACAAGAAAGGAGACCTCTTTGACTGCGCCAACTACAGGAGAATGAGTCTCCTTAACGTTGTATATAAAATCCTCTCTGCCGTACTGTGTGAATGCCTGAAACCCTTTGTGGATAATCTAATGGGTTCTTATTAGTGTGGTTTCAGGCCAGCAAAATCTACGAGAGACCACATAATCGCACGCAGATTGGAGAAGGCCCAAGAATACTAAATCGAAGCCCTCTTTTCGTCGATTTCAAGCTCGTGTATGACAGTGTGCATAGAGACGAGCTATACGGAGCCGTGTCTGGCTGCCAAACTCATCAGATTAGTCAGATTATGCTGCATGACAATAGAGAGAATTCCCGCTGCACTATTTAGGTCGGGAGCAAATTAATCGAGACCCTTGAGGTTTAAAAAGGATTTCGATAAGGTAACACACTCTTATGTAATTTCTTCAACATCGTGCTTGAAAAGATCATACGAAACTCACTGGTTAACACAAGAGACACGACCTTTTTTAAGTCTGCACAACTGCTTGCGTACGCGAATGACATTGACGTGATTGGACGATGACAATGATAGCGGGACGTCAATGATGCGCTCGATGGCATTGAAGCAGAAGCGGCTAAAACAAGTCTCTCGGCAAATGCGGATAAAAGGAAATATATGCTGTCAAACAATAAAGACGCACAACAACGACATCTAGGCCAGAACGTCACAATTGGCAGTCGAGGACTTCGTCTACCTTGCCTCACTAGTGACCAGCGACAACAACATCAGCGCTGAGATCAACCGTAGGATTACCAAACGCTGCTTCTTTGGGCTCAAGAGGCAATTGAAAAATAGAGCCCTCTCTTGAAAGACCAAAATTGTTTCGGTCCAAAGTGTCTTCGAGTCCAACCCCGCAGGACGACGCAGTAAAGGGCGATCGAATTTGAGGTGACGCACACAGGTGGATGGGGGCCTTAACCAACTGCGAGTGCGTCGCTGGAAACAGTTGGCAAAAGACCGTGCCAGTTGGAGAGGTTTGTTGCTTGAGGCCCAGGTTTACACCGGGCTGTAGCGCCGCCTAAGCAAGTAAGTAAATAAGTAAACAAGGAGTATCCTAATCTGAAATGCCAATGTTCGCTTGAACATTCGCGTGGAAAAATTTGATTTGTGCTACCCAAGTCTAGCTAGATTGTGTAGATTTAGGTGACCATTGTTCCTAACATTTCCTATACAATTGCAATCCAAAATGTAGCCCTGGAAAACGTCCTAGTTGCCTACATTTTAAGCTTTAAAAGGTGGTGTATGAGCAAGTTGGCACTTATTACAGAGATGATTAGAAAATCAACTTCAGATTGTATGGTGAGGAGCAATGAAGGACCTATTAGGGCAACTCTTCTCAAGAACTAAATCAATTATTTTAACTTATTTTTAGCAGTAAGTGATAGCACCCAATCCATATCAGCTTTACTTCGATACTGAGATAAAAAAGTCATGACTAGGACAATTCCAATTAAACTTTTCGCTGGAAATCCCAGAACGTTGCGTAGAAACTACCTTCTCTCGCTCTCTTTTAAAACACGCCACAGAAAGCACGTGGCGTCTTCTTTATGATAATATCGCTCGTCACTATCATGCCGTCATCTGATTACATTTTATGGTGGAGTACAGGAATAAAAAGGGACTATGGCTTGAATGCTCATGCGTCATATTACCAGGAGTGTAGTCGTAGACAATGTTGCAGGATATCGTTCATGGATGTCTGGCAACACATCCGGAAAAAAGCACGTTTAGCCCAAGAACCTTTTTGATCCAATTTCACTCAAGTTTAAAACTTTGCAGAATGTTTATGGGAAGCGATGGAAGCATTAAAAGAGTAAAGAGACTAATAGAGAAGATAATTATAGAGGATTCCACCAGCAGTATGCACCTATGTTATACCTGTACCTTCAAGTATTTCATTTATTAAATTGTGTATCTCGCCTGGTCATCAAATTGTTCTATGTCTTTAACACAAGACCAACTTATTACCTCAGCTAAGATAGAGAAATAAGCCAACTCTGACGAGGATGCTTATATTTGACACGCCAAGAGACCTTACCTTCGGAAAGGTTCCCCAATAAATGACTTACTTACTTACTTATCAGGCCAGCAATTCATGGAGGATCTGAGCCTGAGCTATAGCTGCCTTCCATCCTTGACGGTCCCGGGCACGCTGCTTCTAGTTATCAAGACCAAGATGTCTTACATCCGCGATTACTTGGTCTTTATACCGGAAGTTCGGTCTTCCTATTCTTCTCGAACCGGGAGGCTCGATGTGGCCGAGCCAGTGTAGTCGACGTATCTTTGCCTTCCGGACTACATCCACTTCTTTGTACAGCTCGTAGAGTTCGCGGTTATTTCTTCCTCTCCATTCACCTTCCTCACAGACAGGACCAAATACCCGGCGCAGAATTTTTCTTTCGAAAGAACCCAAAATTAGCTCCGCCGTCCTGCTTATCGTCCAGCTTTCGGCTCCGTACTGGCAGTATGAGCGTTTCGTAAAGCATGACATTGGTCCTTCGAGGGAGGAGTTTTGACCCAAGTTGCTTGGACAAGCCGAAGTAGCAGCGGTTGCCATGGGCGATTCTATGACGGATCTCCACTGTGGTGTCATTTGTGGAACTCACCCCGAGGTAGACAAACTCCTTAACTATCTCGAAATTGTAGCTGCTAATTGTTGTAGTTTGTCCCGGGTGGTGAGCGACGGCTTGGTTCTTGCTTGACGCATTGTACTTCGTCTTGCCCTCATTGACCTTAAGACCAACTCGTCTCGCCTGTTCTTCAATCGCCGAAATCCGGTGCATGTTTCAAACGGTCCCGAAGTCCTAGAACCTAGTTGCGCAGTGCATCGCGTATTTTTTAGCGTGGCGCGACACAACTGGATCAGTTTTCCCGGTATGCCGAATTCGGCCATCGCACCAAACGATGAATGCTTTCGTTTGCGGCTTTGAAATCGATGGAAAGACGGTGTGTATCGATTCGAAACTCGTTGGTCTTTTGCAGGATTTGTCGAAGTGTGAAAATTTGACCTATAGTCGATTTGCCGAGCCGGAAGCCGCACTGGTAGCTGCCGCACAATACGCTGGACAGGATCTACAGGATATTGTATGCGACAATGAGCAGGGATATACCTCTATAGTTCTTGCAAGAGGTAGGATCGCCTTTTTTGTGGATGGGGCATATAGAGCTGGTATTCCAGTCGTCGGGCATGCTCTCATCTTCCCAAATTCTGCAGATGATCTGGTGCGTGCTCCCTTGAGGGGCTCTCAAATTCCGATCTGAACAGTCGTTAGCAGATGCCGTAGTAGATGTCGTTGTTATTCATCAACTTTTTACCAGGTCCATTCTCACGCAATACCTGGATTTCGATGAAGTCCGCGTTAGAGCGGGCTAGGGCGTCCGCAAGTTATTCGGCTGCACGTAGTCTGTTTAGGGACCTAACATTCCACGAACAAAGCGGAAGATTATTGTCCATTTTTCGTTTTATCCGAAGCCTGTGGTTGTTTCGGAGTTTGGAGTTTTTTTTTACGGTTACGGCTTACTAGGCCGTAGTCCAACCGACTGATCCTGTTATTTGGCGCAGTAAGCTGGCCATTCCGTCCGTCGGACTCCCCGCGGAGCTGTTTAAAGCAGCTGGCAACGAGCTGGTTAGGAACATGCACCAACTCAACTGCAAGATATGGTCGGAAGAACGCATGCCCGATAAATGGAATCTCAGTATCGTTTGCCCGGTCCATAAAAAAGGAGACCCCTATGACTGCGCCAATTACAGAGGGATAAGCCTCCTGAACATCGCGTACAAGATCCTCTCTGCCGTACTGTGTAAGTACCTGAAACCGTTCGTGGACAATCTAATAGGTTCCTACCAGTGTGGTTTCAGGCCAGGAAAATCCACGATAGACCAAATATTTACACTACGGCAGATCTTTTCGTCGACTTTAAAGCCGCGTATGACAGTGTTTATGGAGACGAGCTATACAAAGCCATGTCATGTTTTAACATTCCTGCCAAACTCGTCAGACTGTGCAGGATGACTATGGAGAACTCTCGTTGCTCCATTAAGGTCGGAGGTGAACTAACCGACCTTTTTGATGTTGAAAAAGGTTTTAGACAGGGTGACGCACTGTCATGTGATTTCTTCAACATTATTCTTGAAAGATTGTGCGGGACTCTGCGGCCAATACAAGTGGTACGATCTACTTCAAGTCCACACGATTGCTTGCCTACGCAGATGACATTGACGTTATTGGACGAATAAAGCGAGACGTCAATGAGGCGTTCACAAGCATTAAAGCAGAAGCGGCGAAAGTGGGTCTAAGGGTAAATAGGGACAAGACCAAATATATGCTGTCATTCAAGAAAGACGCACAACACCGATGTCTTGGTCAGAACGTCACCTTCGGCAGCTATATTTTTGAACTAGTCAAGGACTTCGTCTACCTTGGCTCGATAGTGACAAGCAGCAACGACACCAGCGCTGAGATAAAACGCAGAATAACTCTTGCCAATCGCTGCTTCTTCGGGCTCAAGAGGCAATTGAGTAGTAGAGCCCTCTCTCGAAAGACTAAGGTTTCCCTCTACAAAACCTTAATCATCCCGGTCCTCCTCTACGGCGCTGAGGCTTGGACGTTATCAAAAGCGGATGAAGAGGCTCTTGGACGTTTCGAGAGGAAAATTCTGCTTGCAATTTTTGGTCCCGTTTGTGTAAACGGAGAATGGAGGAGGAGATTCAACCAAGAACTGTACGGGCTGTACAGCGACATCGGCCCGGTTAGACGTCTTCGGATCCAACGTCTAAGATGGCTAGGCCATGTAGAGCGAATGGATATCAACGCTCCGGCCCGAAGAGTCTTCGACTCCAACCCCGAGGGACGACGCAGCAGAGGACGACCGCACTTATGGTGGCGTGCACAGGTGGAAGGGGACCTAAACCAACTGGGCGTGCGGCACTGGAAGCGGCTGGCCGAAGATCGGGCCGGCTGGAGGGGCTTGTTGGTTGAGGCCCTGGTTCACCCCGAACTGTAGCGCCATCAAAGTTAGTAAGTGAGCTGGCCATTCGACCTTCCTCGTCTGTGATTTCCACATGAAATCTCCAGATGGCACCACGAGGTGGTGGGGATCGGACTTAGCTACAGTCCCGCAAGAAGTTCGTCTGCGGTGGCTCTTCTCGCCTTTTAGCATGCCACCATCCGTCGGATAGATGCTACCGCTACCTTTGTTAGTCCTTTGCCACCCAAAGAGATAAATAAATACTTTAATTCAACGCTGTAGCTAAATTGTTCACAATATAGAAGGAAAGGTAAGACTCGGGTACACTTATGTCAAAATAGAACGCTCATGATGCATGATAGCTTTCGAAACGCAAGTTGCAAGGACATTTTTTCCGTATTAGGTACCCCATAACGGTTTAGATAAAAACTATCTTTTGCCTTTTTATTACACTCGCTTTCATGAATTTTTTTTTTTCAATTACTCGTTGCTATTGCTTTTGCAATTTATTCGAGGAGTAGTTGCCCAGAGAACCTTATTCGCACTCGCTAGACCATTCAGATATGAAATTGCATAAAGGAGTCTCGTTTCCAGTGGATACAAAACAGTACTCACGTTTCATTGGAAACAGATGCTACAGCTTTTCCATTTTATCGCAGTTCTGTGGCTTAAATGCGACTTTGCGTCCTTTATTCTCTGTTTTTTACGGGTGTGTAAAGGGCGTATCCTTTAACCATGGCTATGATTTACTGATTGCGAGTTTCAGCGACTTTCTCCTCAGCAAAGAGAATAAAAAACATATTTCCTTTCTCGTATTTTATAATTGAAACAATAAAATTGAAGTGTTGATTTGCGGGCATGGTAGCTAGACTAGCACATTGTTATTGAGTGTCCTCGTAGAGGGTGGGCAACGAGTAACTTAAGCCGTGGTATTCTTCTCACTACTTTGAGTTGTTTATTTATTTAAGCTTATTTCAAGCTACCTAAATTCTAAACTGGGGCTATGAGGTCATCGGATATGCTGATGACCTAGTAGTCATTGTTACGGGCAAGTGCGAGATCACTGCCTGTGAGCGCATGCAGCTTGCGCTCCAATTTATCTCTGACTGGTGTGGCAGAGAGGGTTTATCTATTAACCCAAATAAGACGATCTTAGTCCCATTTACAAAGAGGGGAAAGGTACAACCCTGCTCAATTTTACTAAATGGCGCACGCATAGGATTTTCAGAGGAAGTAAAGTATCTAGGTATTGACCTAGACCGTAGACTCAACTGGAACTCCAATATGAGAAATAAACTCATGAAAGCGACTAAGGCCACGTGGGCCTGTCGACGCACCTACGGTAAAACCTGGGGACTTAAACCTAAGGTAGTCCACTGGCTATATACCGCAATAGTTAGACCTATCGTCACCTAGGGAACCACCGTATGGTGGTCAAAAGTTGAGCAAAAAACTACAATTGTTAAGCTTCAACGCCTTCAGAGACTAGCGTGTCTCGGCATCACAGGCGCTATGCCAATCTGCCCCACGGCAGCCCAAGAAGCACTCATTGGACTCACTCCACTGCACCTTTTTATCAAAAAGGTGGCATTACGCAGTGCAATCAGAATCCTCTGCTCGGGAACAAATATGCCATGTAGACCCGCAGGCCACATGTCCATATTACAACACCTTCCTGAGCTGGATATGATTACTACAGTCTCGGACGCACTGCCACACACCTTCACCTTTGACGAGAGAATTGAGATACTGATCCCAAACCGCTCAGCATGGGAAAACAGTTATCCCCTGCTAAATGTCAAAGGCCTTAGGTGGTACACGGATGGCTCCACGATGGCTTCCGGCGTTGGCGCCGGCATCTTTGGACCAAAACGCGAAATCTCGAAGGCACTGGGAATAAGTCCCAGCATCTTCCAAGCAGAGCTGCATGCCATCCTAACATGCGTAAATCTAAATCTTGAGACTGGCATCAGAGGAGTAACCATCAACATACTCTCTGATAGCCAAGCAGCGCTTAAAGCGCTGGGTTCGTACAGCACGAACTCAAAAACCGTCAAGGAATGCCATGACGTCCTACAAGACCTCGCAAAAGAAACAATTATAAACTTTGGTGGGTGCCAGGTCATGAAGGTATCAAGGGCAATGAAATTGGCGATCAACTTGCCAGGAAGGCCTCCAGTGACAAGTATATATGTCCGGAACCATTCTGCGGCATTCCCGCGTCTAAGATAAATTACTTCTTAGACAAGTGGGAAAAACTACAACACCCGTCCTTTTGGAACAGCGTTCGGGGACTCCGTCAATCTAAACGACTTATACGACCCCTGAACAAGCACCCTATTGACATACTCAAACTCAATAGGATGGATATCAGAAGAAACTGAGTGTCGGCTCTGTCTTGAGGACGATGAGACGGCAGAACACATACTGTGTGAATGTGCTGCTCTCTACCATCTTAGGAAGCGTATCCTTCTCAGTGAAGTTATGACTCCTGAGTGGATCACCCTGGCTCCTACGAGAAGCATTCTCAACTTCATTGCGGAGGTGGAGAGCCTACTCGGCTAAATCGGCTAGCAGGCACAATAGATCTGCAAAGGTCGCATTGCCGCATTGCTACTGATAGCACTAGCCCTATATATAAATTCTAAACTGAAACAGTCTAACCTTAAATATTAAGTAAGCTAAAGGAACATAACCTAGGAAACGATATGGTAGGAGAGCTGTGCTGGGAGATAGGTACGTAGGTAGTTAGGATCGTAGCCTTCCCAGAATTGAGAAGAATGCACATAGGCCAGGGAGGCCCGTTGTGCAGCTAAGAGGGCGTTTTACCCCTCTATTCGTGGAACCATTTTGTGCTTCTTAAGAAGTTAAGAAGATCAGGTATCCTTACTTTCTGAACATCTGTCAGACCGTTAAGGGAGTAAGAGCCTAGGTAACGTTTCCTGATATTGCAAGAAGCTGGACAGGCACAGAGAAGGTGGCGAATGGATTCGACCTCCTCCTCGTCGCTTCTGCAGAAATCATTCGGGACTATTCCTAGTTTTTGTGCGTGACTGCCAATGAGGCAGTGTCCTGTGATGGCACCGATGCCTTTGTAGAGGTCAGTTCTTCTTAGGGAGATTATACTCCTTGTCCGTTGACTGTCAAGCCGAGGCCAGATTTGCCTGGGGATGACGCAGGTATGTCCCTGGGTCCATCTCAGGTTCGTCTCGGCCCTGGCGAGATTGGTCAGATTATGTTTAATGGTTGTAAGGGGTACTCCCTCACAAGCCACGATTGATTGTAGCGTCGTTCCTTGTTTGGCGAGTGTGTCGTCTTTGTTATTTCCTGGAATGTCGCTGTGACCCGGTACCCAGATAAGTTGTATGTTGAACTGTTGTGCCATCTCATTAAGAGATAGGCGAGAGTGGAGACTAGCTTTTGATGTGTACACATAGGACTCCAACGACTTTTAGGCTGCTTGAGGCTGCTATTCCGTGAGGATACGGATATACGTGGTGAATATTACGTTCCACTTCAGCCAAGACAAGGCCTCTTTTATTGCCAACAGTTCCGCCTGGAAAACACTGCAGTGATCTGGTGATTTTAGAGCCTTATACAACGTGCGTCAAACATCCCGAGTTTAGAACGTTCAGAAGGGCAAACGTCAGCTATGACCACTTCCTAGTGTCAGCAATACTCAGACTCCGACTTTCCAATATTAGAAAGCTACATCAGCCCACCAAGAGAAGATTCAACATTGGAAGTCTGAACACCTCAGGGATCACCAGAAAATACTTATACAGAGAGAAATTGAACGGGTATGCCTACGTCGGACACAAATGCCAACAATGTTCAGATCTATTGTGGGACCTTCAAGGATGGAAAGTTGTATTAACTCAGGCCCAGACTCTCAATGGGTTGCTACCCTGAAAAATAACTAAGTAAGTGATTTTTTTTTATATCATGAGCACAAATGTAGTTCGATGGGGACTTTCATCGTGACCGGTTAGGACAAAAATTAGAGGACGAAAAGACTACCTTGCGGGACACCGGAAGAGGCAGTGATGGAGTCAGAGGTTGAACTTCTGAAAAGTACTGTGTAATACTAATTTTCGAGATACTATGTAAGCAATGCGACGACTAATGATGGGAAGCCTAAAGCCTCCAGCTTGAAAGTTCTGTTGAAGCCGGTGGTTATAACATCTAGTTCATTGCCTTGCTCCAAGGTAGGAATTCGTCGGTAATTCGTAGCTTCCACGAGGGGGAGTACATATCAAGGCCAGTTATTCCCTTTGTGTTGCTACGTGGGCGACGTCCACCTATTTATGAACAATTTTTTGCTTCATTCAAAACTAACAATATCAGTTCTACTCATTCGTTGAACGTCAGTCAGATTATTAAGGAAGTAGGATCCTAGGTACCGTTTCCTGTTATGACAAGGGCCGGAGAGGCGCAAAGCAAGTGTTGAATGGACCCAACCTCCTCTTCGTCATCCCAACTCCTGCAGAAATCATTCGAAACTTGCCCTAGTCTTCGTGTATGATTGCCAATAACACAGTGACGAGTGATGACACCAACGGTCGATTCGTTTTAGGGAGATTAGTCCCGTGATTCGCTGTGGCTCAAGTCGTGACTAAATTTGCCTGATGATGGGGCAGGTATGTATGTCCTTGGGTTCGTTTCAGGTTCATCTGAGCTACAGCTTGATTCATTAGCTTTAGTTTAATGACTGCTAGTGGTGTACCAGCGTTTGCAGTGTTTATTCCTTGTGTCGTGCCTTTACTGGCAAGCATGTCAGCTCTTTCGTTTCCTGAAATATACCTGGTACGCATGACAGGTGTACGTTAAACTGTTCAACCATTTCATTAAGAGATAGGCCCCAATAAGGGCTGCTTGGCTGTCATTAAAGATTCGAGTATACGACAATACACCGTTTATGGCTAGTAGCTCCGCCTGGAAGACAAAAGCCTCCGCTACGCACCCCGTCCATGGTTTTTGTAAAAGCCCACGCAGCTCCTGCGGTGTTGAGCTTACCGGGACCATTTTTATCTTTCTAGATATGTAATGTTCTTTTCCTCGAAGACTGTAGTGGGCTCAATGTAGATGGAGTTTTCTGCCAAAGTTGTCCTGTCGTTCGGGATAGAAGTGAGGCCGGCGATATAGCTCGTCTAGTTTGAGCCGGACCGTGTATGCGGCTAGCTGCTTACCGTGGATGTCGAGTGGGGTTACGTGGAGTAGCATGTTGTTCGCCGCCGTTGGAATACAGCTTAGGGCCCCGGTGATGCATGGCCCTGCTAACCTCTGTACTTTTTCAATTGGCTTGTGGCATGTTGTTTTGTCTAGTGTAGTCCACCAGACAAAAACACCGTACAGTAAAATAGGTCTAACGGCTGTGATGTACAACTATACGTTTATCTTCTGGCTGAGGCCCCATTTTTCCCCTAAGGCTCTCTTGCAAGTACAGAGAGCTATGGTTGCCTTCCTTCCTCATTCGGTAGTATGTCTGTCCGTAATACTGCTTAGATATTTAGCACCAGAAGGATAGGTTAGCCTGGTTCCGAGTAGAGTGATTGGACATGTGTCCCAGATCTTGTGCTTTGTAGTAAAGAGTATAAGTTCAGTTTTCTGGGGGGTTATACCCAGTCTATTATTTTGTGCCCTCTACAATGTGGAGAATTCCGTATGCATGCGGTCATTCAGGATAGGCAGGTCTTTGTCTGAAATGGCAATAGCGACGTTATCGGCGTAGGCAATAACATCCGAGGCTTTCTTTCACCAGTTTAGTTAGTAGTTCGTTCGCGACTACGTTCCAAAGAAGATGAAAGAGGACCCCCCCTTGTGAAGTAACTAGAGATCTAGTGGTTCCGAAGTCCCTATTTAGAGAAGATGATGAAAGATGTTAAAAGTAACTCGCCAATCAACTCTACTTCAGTCTTCTCCACTTGCTCCAAAGCCAAAAGCGTTTTGTAGGCAAATTTGATAAAGCTTGTTGTGGTGGGCCTACTTTTAAGAAAACCATGCTGCGGAGGAGAAAAGATGGGCTTGCAGTGGGAGGATATTTACTCATACACAATGGATGGACTCGAGGAGCTTAGGGTTAGGAGACAATGTGTCAATCGGTCTATAGTTGGAAATGTCAATCTTGGAGGCTCTTTTGTGCGTGGGGAGGATGAAAGAGTTTTTCCAAATTGCTAGTAAATAAGCTTGACGAAGTGAAAGAGGGTAGGAGACGTTTGCGTATAGAGTGGATACGTTCGCAATAAGCTTTACGAAGTGAAAGAGGATAGGAGACGTTTGCGTATAGAGTGGATACGTTTTTTAAGGAATATGGCTAAGAGACCGTCGGGACCCGGAGAGAAGTCGTATTTGAGATGGTTTATCTTGTGACGTGCCCTCAATTATGCTACTTTTATTTATCTGGACGCAATTGTTTCATGTAGCTGCAGTCAGTGAATGATTGGTTAAAGAATGAAGCATAAGATTGGCGTCGTCGGGGGAAATATTTTTCAATTTAAAGGTGAAAGGTTGACGTTAATGAACTGGTAGAAAGGTCTGGGATAAGTAATAAGGGACCTATACATTCTTTCGAGATATAGGTTATAAAGAGATTGACAGGGGATAGAGAAACGTAGGAAGCTTGTTGGCACTTCAAATAATTGGGGGCAAAATTGGACATTAAATACTTTTTCCATAACTTGTTTCTTACATTACAGAGAGTACGTAGTTCCCTAAAATACAAAGGAGGTGATGAGGATTGTTAAGGCGTATCATCAGTCATGAAGAGGCTAAAGTCCATATCAATAACCAACTCGTTAAACGCAACAAAGTCGGCATTCCGAAAGTTGAAAGGGAAGAGTTTCCAGAAGAAATCTTGTTATAGGAAAGCTTAAGAAATAAGGAGGGACGGTACAGATCAAGAGTGGTTGCTCGCAGTAATACTGCAGTTGTAGGCAGCTGAAGAAAAAATTAGGTCCAGTTGTCGAAGGGGCCGTGGCGCAGTGGTTAGTGTGTCCAACGCCATCGAATGCCTATTTCGCGACGTCCCTCCTCGGCGGGGTACTGGCAAAACCCCCCGTAGTATACTTGCCTTGAAAAAGCTGCTCGACTCGTGCCGTTCGAAGGCGGCATTAAACTGTAGGTCCCTTTCACCTATGTGAAAAATAAATAACGCCACGAAAGAAGAAGAAGAAGTTGTCGGCCAAGATTGTTAGTGACACTGACATCTGATTCTTCCAGATGGTCGGTATAGAGGGTTTCCTTGTTAGAGAAAGCATTAATAGGAACGGGAAAACACTCGTCTCATTACAGGAAAGGAAGATTGAATTTCCCAACGATGATGAAGTCATCGCTAGGGTCAGCTTCTGGGGAAAGAGAGTCCATTGCATCAACAACCAGTTGATAGACCGGGGCAGGTTGTGAAGGACGGACGTAGCAGGTCCCCGCGACCAGTAGGAAGTGCGCTGTTGTTATGGTATATTGACGGTGTATTATAGCTTTAAGCCAATCACATACTGGCTGTTTATAAGGGAAAGAAAAATTGGTTGTATATTGCCAATGCAGAATCATGAAATTCCGGGGAGGGAATTCACCCTAAAATCTAATACATGCTCGAAGACATTGCCACTGGTGACATTGCCACTATGCCGTGATGCTCTCTGTACATTATGGTTTGATATGCGGAGCCGAAAGCCTGGTTTCTGTTCAGAATTTTTGATCACGGAGTAGAAGATTCTTTAACCAAATAAGAATAACATCTGCTGCTTTTGATGGAGACAATAAGTACATATATCCCGGATGCAATACCAAAATCGATAAAAATAGCTCAGTCGATCACTCATCGATGATTCGGAATATTCTATCATGAGGTCAATACAGTGTATAAAGGCAGGTGTCGCAGTAAGGATCATCAATCCAATGCAATGTGCTGGTATCAATTATTAATTCGAAAGCCTTTTACAGCAATTGAATTGGCACATTCTCGATTCACTTGTGTGTGGTCCCTGCCACATTTTCGACTTCTTTCATTCATATTCCACTATTATGTCCGCACTCACGGTTTTACATTCTGACTTTTTCAGTTCGAAAGTCATTTAGTAGTTACGAATCGATTTAGTGTCCCTTCAACACGGAGTGGTAGAACCAATGAACACCGACGCAACAGAAAACAGCACCGTCAGCGCCAACTGTGTATGCCCGTGAAGCAATTTACAAATCGCCCTGCACAGACAGCTGGCCTAAAGGATGATGTCCTCGCTCGCTCCATTCAATTTAAAGTGCGTTGTCTGGCAAATTTCATTTTTTTTGTTTTGTACGATTCCACCAAACCGCCCTTCCACCTAGAGGTCTACATCATACAACATCTATTGTTGGCCTATTTCAGACGCTTTTTGCAATTCTGCAGAGTGGTCTGTTGATGACATTTATTCACAGTTGAAGGGACGTTAATAGCGAGTAACTCCATCTAAGCCACCTTTGACTAGGAGATGGTGACAAACCAGGAAAGGACCAACAAGTCAAAATTGATTGTAGACTAAGAATACAGAGTAATTCAGGGATTTCATAGTTTTTCCATACGGCTCGATGCAATCAGTTAGGAGTAGTGGAGGCGACCAGGTGGGATAGGGATAGCGTGGTATTTTAATTTATCGACCGGTTGGCGAGAGTATAGTTAAAGAAACAAGTCATGTAACTTCTAAACCAGGAGATGAAATAATGTGCTATAGGTGGATACAAGCAGTACGAAACAGGTCATGTGGGTCGTTTCTTAATAGCCCTTACATCCTGCGAGCTAAGATCAATTGATGATTTTCGAATGATAAAAGACTAACAAAGGCCTCGCAAGAGTAGCATATCCACCCGGTGCTGGTCCGCTAAAAAGAAAAGCGAAAAGCCTCTGCAACTACATCTTGCAGCTCTGTTAGTCAGGTCCAACTTCCACCTCCTCGTGGTAGCATCTGGTAATTTCCTAACCATAGAAATTACTAACGGAAGAGGGCGAATCATAAAACCGCTATAAAGCGGCCTTAACCTTATCCAGGAAATGCGATGGAACGGACCGGGTAAAAAGCGGGTGAAAAACTGAGACATCTACTACGGCAACTGCTTGTTCGGATGTAGATTTGTTGTTCGAGGTGGACTTAGGCAAAATATCCTAAGCTTTCGGCATGTGAGCGAATGCCTCATAGCAACCCGTATCAGGGCTAAATTTTCTAACATAAGCCTGATCTGCGTCTACGTCTACGTCTTCGAAGATAAGGATGACTCCACCAAAGATGAGTTCAACAATCTCCTAAACAGAACGTATGCCCAATGTCTCAGCTACGACATCAAAATTGTACTAGGAGACCTCAATGCTAAGCTGGGTAAGCTGGGCATCTTTGAACGAGTCATCGGCAAACATAGCCTACCCGACACCACATCCATTAACGGACACAGACTGATTGATCTTACTAGGGGGTGAAATCTCCCTCTAGCCTATACACAAAGGCACCTGGCGGTCACCAGATCAACTAGTCACTAGCCAGATTGGCCACATCGCAATCGACTTCAGACTATTCACTATTCTTGATGTTCGAACTTTCCGCGGAGCTAACATCGACTCCGACCACAATTTCTAATAGCCAGAATGCGACTATGGATATCACGAACGCAGCGGAGTAGAATAAGATTAAAAAGTTATGACGTTGCAATGCTACTATCGCTAGAAACCGCTCGTGCTTTTACCGATCGCGTCTCCCTTAAGCTCCCCAATACATATCAACTCTCCACGCTGTCAATAGAACAACAGTGGAACCGTTGCAAATAAGCTCTGAAAAACGTTGCATATGAAGTTCTGGGCTTCAGGGCTCCATCATGAAGAAACACCTGGTACGATGACCAGTGCTGGAGGATTCACACAGCAAAGCAGAAGGGATCTAAAGTCTCGTTGCATAGAAGAACAAGAGCAACTCGTGAGCTATACTAATAAAAAGACGGGAGGAGCATAGGCTACTCAAAAGAGAGAATAAAGAACACGAGAAGCGCGCGATTGAGGATTTGGAGAGGAGTCACTGCAGGCGCGACGTCGAAAGTTTTATCAACAGATAAAGCGTATACGCCAAGGTCATAAAGTCAGAACGGGAGTCTGCAGGGATGCGAACGGACACCTAGTAGTAGAATCGCAGTCGATGCTGAGAATATGGAAAAACCACTTCTGCAGGCTGTACAACGGTGATGTTAGTCAATATACCGCTGTCAGGCAGAATGATCCATTTCTAATCGACGAAGACCGCATAGAGTTCCGTCCTCCTGACCTCGACAAAGTAATGATTGCCATATCGAAACTCAAGTCGAATAAAGCTGCTGGCGTAGACGGACTGTCTGCTGAGCTCTTCAAGGCAGCTGGAGGTGACCTGGTTAGGAGCATGTACCAGTGGAAAGCATGCCCGAGGAATGGAGTCTCAGCATCGTATGCCCGATCCTCAAGAAAGGAGACCCCTCTGACTGCGCCAACTACAGAGGAATAAGTCTCCTTATTATCGCCTACAAAATTTTCTCTGCCATTTTTTGTGAACGCCTTTGGTAAATAAACTGATAGGTCAGTGCGAATTCAGGCTAGGGAAGTCCACCATCGACCAAATCTTCACACTTTGGCAGATTCTGGAAATTCAGGTCGTCACTCACGACCTATTTTTCGACTTCAAAGCCGCATACGAGAGCGTAATTAGAGACGAGCTATGTTTACCTTTGATGTCCCTGCTAAACTCGTCAGACTATGCAGGATGACTTTCAAGAATGCTTGCTGTTCCATCCGAATCGGTGAAGGCCTGACCGATTGCTTTGATATTGAAAAAGGATTTAGACAAGGCGATGCGCTGTCGTGTGCTTCAACATCGTATTAGAAATCAGTGTGCAATAGTCACTGGCCAACACAAGAGACACAATATATTTCAAATCCTCACAGCTCCTCGCATACGCGGATGACATGGACATTTCTTTTCACAGTTCGCGCGGGTTGAATAGTTTACATTGTTTTAATGGAGAGCCGTGGTTTGGGTAGTGGATGTTAGTTCACTACTCTCCAGGGGTGGTTGGCCTAGATAGGATTCGAGAGAAACTCGACTGTATTTTCCCGTTGGTTGTAGTTCTTAGCAATTTTTCATGCACTTATGGTGTAATATTAGAATTGCACGCACAGAGTATCAATTTAAAGTGACCACATACTGTGAGTGTTATGCCTTCATCAGATCACTCTTCATTCACAACAGCTGTGTTGCATGGTTTTTGTTTTTCGTATTCTTCTTCTTTGGTGGCGTTACAGCCCATGAAGGACCAGATCCAAGCTTCTCTCAATCACCCATGAATTTGAACTATAGACCTTCCGCTCGCCGTTTGTTGATGTTTACCACTGCACCACGTCCATCCCTAGACACAGCAATATGTCAATGAGGCGTTCACGAATATTAGAGCGGAGGCGGCGGAAATTGCTGTGGCAGTAAACGAAAGCTGTCATCAAAGTAGGACACTCATCACCTACGTCTTGGCCAGAACATTAGTATTGGCAGATATAAGTTTGAGGTAGTTAAGGACTTGGTCTAGCTTGGCTCCGCAGTGACCTGGAACAACGACATCAGTTCCCAAATCAAACGCAGAACCATTCTTACCAATCGCTGTTTCTTGGGGCTCAGGAGGCGATTGAGTAATAGAGCCCTCACCCGAACAACAAAGTTGACTCTACGTATGACCCACATTATCCCGGTCCTGCTGTACGGTGCAGAAGCTTGGACACTAGCAAAAGTGGATGGTGAGGTCTTTGGTCGGTTGGAGAGATTTTCGTATGATGGATGAGAACATTCAACCACGAGCTTTTCGGGCTGTACAGCGACACGGGTCTAGTCAGGTGTCTACGGATTCAAGGCCTAAGATGACTAGGGCATGTAGAGCGAATGGACACCACAGCATCAGCCCGAAGAGTCTTTGAATTCAACTCCGAAGAACGAAGAAACAGAAGATGGCAGCACTTAAGATAGCGCACACAGGTTGAAGGGGACCTCAGCCAACTGTGTGTGCGGCAATAGAAAGGCTAGCAAAAGGTCGGGCTAGTTGGAGGAGCATGTTGGTTGAGGCCCAGGTTCACCCTGAATGTGCGACCTATAAGCAGAAGAGGGGCCGGTATTAAACGCCAATATTCAGAAGTCCCTATTGGATGTCCTTATAGTAATAAAATCCGAAAGGATCGCCGAGTTTTAACTTGGCGTATCCATGTCTGTCCGTTTTAGCTCGAACGGCAAACATTCAGCTAATGACTGTATACTCACTTTCGATGCTGACTGTACGTATCTTAGCAAGTCTGGTAATAGGTCGGAATTGTTTACTTAACCACAGAGCTTTATACCATGTCAAGCATCTACTACATAGTACGACGGATTGAAAGAAGGACGTTGTCATATGAAATACGTATCTTCGTAACAAACAGACTTTTCCAAGTTGATGGTAAACACCCTCATAAACGGTTTGACAAATCGTATAATAGCAGTAGATGTGCAAGTACATAAGAGATTTGCACTCAAACCTTTTTTCCAAAAAATGAAAGTCAACAAACCTCCACCGGAAACAAAAACATTTACTTACCGCTGGAGTATTTGCCTTTTCCTTCATTGGATCCCATGTTCTTATACCCTCGACTGTCAGCCAGCAAGAATGGGTAAGTCATGCTTCAGTAGGGCACATGAATTAGTAAACAGAGAAATGGGTGAGAACAGAGCTTGTCTACATACGTGTATCCAAGGAGAAATGTCTGGAGCGTTCCTTGTGGCTACACTTGTTCCAGAGTGGAGAGTTTCCCAACGAACTGCTTGCATTGCTAGAGAGGTTTTTATTATTTTTGTTTTTTTCTTTTATTTATGTTGAAACGAGTCAATTACGGGCTTGTTGATTGCATTCAAGATGTTTGAATGCACCGTGCATAGTGAATGTAACAGAAGACACGTACCATTTCTGTGAGCGGTTGCATATGGCTGAGCCAGTTTAATACTTCAATAGGACATGGACACAGACTGGAGAGAGAAGGAAACTAAATAAGACTTGGAATGTTAGCCACAAGCATCTTGTAGCTATCACAACAGCCTACATTCGTCGGTTTAAATTGATAGCTTCTATAATAATGCCTGGAAGAATCAACTAAAAGATTATTGTGCCGGTAACACATCCGAGGCCAGGTCATGAACCCTCATTTAGCCCTCAGACTACTTAACTTGGACTGCCATCAAACAATTATCCTGTACTGGAACATTTACGGGCACAAGTGAAACAAAACGAAATTAATTTGGAATGGCCCCATTACTATGGTCAATGATTAATGAAACTCGGTGACTCATGAACTCAAGACAACTTCGCTTCTCTCTTGGAATTTCAAGGACCTTTCTGCATGGGTAATTTGTGGTTGAGCCCGTAGAAAGTTTCTCTTTCGACTTTCACGTCCTTGTTTTGGGTTTGGCGACCAAATCGCTTTTTTGTTGATTAATTGCTTTTTTATTTTTATAGTATAAGGCTGCCGGGGGACTGAATTCATCTAAAAGCATGCCTTGTACACTAGACTTAAATTTAAGGTTATGGTTAGGTTGGGTTAGATTAGTCGGCCCATTGTGATACTACGTGGATCATATTACCCAGATCCGTCACCTGCAAACCAGTCACTGCTTCTGATGCATCGATGGAGTTGAGCTATTTTTATATCTGCTAGCACACTTAGGTTATAGTAGAAGGGCGCGCCGAGGTGGATCCTCCTGCAAAAGTGGGACATGAGCAGAAGAGATGGTGAACTAATTACTCTACCTCCTCATCCATGCAGTCGCGGCAGTAGTCATTGGCAGGCAGCTCTAGTCTGACGGCATGTTTTCCAATGGTACAGTGACCTGTAATGACACCCATTAAAGTGTCTAAGATTTCCCTTTTGGTTGCCACAAGGTCCTTGGTGCGTCCATAGTTTAGCTTAGGCCACATTTTTTAAGTTATAAAACCGATGTTACTTTGGTTTCATTTAAGGCTGGTATCCTCTGTGGTTCGAAATTTATCATGTGCTTTACCGAGCTTATTAGTGGTTTTAAATTCCTGGAGGTTGGTAGACTGAGCGTACTTGACCCTAACCTTGCGACGAGTTCATCGGCCGCGCAGTTTCCTGGAATACCCCTATACCCGGCAACCCACAGTAGTTATATATTGAACTTTTTAGCCATCTCGTCCAGAGATACGGGGCAGCTAAGAGAGAGATTCGCTATCCATGAAAATAATACCATCCTTAATTGATGGTGGATCCTAGCCATGCAAGGGCCTCCATTTTCGCTGTTATTTCCGCTTGGTACACAATGCAGTGGTTTGGAAATGTAAATCATAGGTTGAGGTTAAGCTTCTTGGAGAAGACTCGACTACTTACACCCGTTTCCACCCTGGAGTCATCGGTATAGAGGAAAATCCAGTCCTTCAGGTATTATGTTTCCATCCTTTCCGTGTCCATGGGTACTTGAAATGGTTAGGAATGCCAGTAGGGAATATGTGTAATGTTGACCATTTTCCTATAGTCCTAATCCGGAGAGCCGCGCAGGCAGAAACCTATCTGCTGAAGAGGTCCTACGGTGGGAGATGTAGTAGACTGTTTAGGGCCTCCGTGGGGGTCGATCTGCACCACTTTGGGTCCTATTTTGTGAATGAAAAGTATTAGCACGTTGTGTGTTGTTGTGGCGGCCAAATTGTTTGGGCTAGTCCCGAATCCAAAAGACGCAAAAAAAAAAAATTGTTTGCAACATGAATCACACAACGATTAAAATTCAAACGAAAATTGCCTTTCAATCAGTATTAGATTAAGGATGATGCCCCAGGCGGGTCTTAACCAAGGGACCAGGTATTGGAAACACTCACAACTATCCGGCGGTGACGTTCCCGACTGAGCCCTAACCAAAAGGACTAGACCTTGATAATGCATCAAAGGTCCGCCACAGAGGTTAACCTTTATCCAACGAAGCAGGAAAGGACCTAAGAAAGGCTAAGGGGTCCCTCTAGAATATGCACACGCCCCTACCGGCAGCATTCGACTCGCAGACTTTGCGACAGTTCGTAGTGCAGCGATAAGTAGCACAAGATTTTCCTGCAAGCATATCCACTCCTGGCGATAACCGGATGGTTGAACTGCCTACCAAGTGCTCATTGAAGCAAGACACTCGTTAAAAATCCTGGATATGCCAACATTGAGGGGGGCAAACGTCCACTCTGATTATTTCCTCGTAGCAGAAAGATTCAACTGAGCGAAAGGCCTTCCGGTATGCCGACATAGAGCATAAATGTTAATAATATTTGGCTGCACGGCTACTCAGCCATTCATAAAGTAGTCGAGAATACCTTAGGCACATACCACCCCCGACAAGAAATCCGTGGAATGATGCACGGAAAAAGCAGCCACTGACGAGGCGTACAAAAAGGCGGTACAGCGAAAAACCAGGGCAGAAAAAACTGCTGCGATTAAAGAAAAGAATCTTGGCGGCTTCCCTGCTCGAGGATATCGAGGAGTCTAGGGACAAACATAAAATACGGGCCTTTTATAAGAAAACAGAGAGCGTAGGCTTCAAGAAAGGCACCCAGGCTCTCCGAAGTAGTCGTCCCACCCAACATCGAAGAAGTCGGCACAGCTATTCAGAAGCTGAAGGACAACAAGGTCACAGGCTCAAATGTCTTGCCATCAGAGCTCTTCAAGGCTGGCGGCAATGTTCTGGTAGGGAGCATGCACCAGATCATCTGCAGAATTTAGGAAAATAGAAGCATGCCCGATGACTTGAATATCAGCTCTATTTGTCCCATCCACAAATCCTACCTTCTGCAAGAACTGTATGCCCAATGTCGCATACAAGATCCTATCCAGCATATTGTGTGATCGTCTTAAACGTCTTAAACAACTATAAACCAAATATCCACACTTCGACAAATCCTGGAAAAGACCAGCGAGTTTGAGATCAATACACACCACCTCTTTATCGACATTTAAGGTGCATACGGCAGCATTTCTTCTTCTTTGGTGGCGTTACAGCCCATGAAGAACCAGAGCCAAGCTTCTCTCAATCACCCATGTTGTGTATGATTTCATTTTCCCATAGGTGAAAGGGACCTACAGTTTGATGCCGATTCCGAACGGCGTGAGTCGAGAAGCTTTTTCGTGGCAAGTTTTCCACGGGGGGTTTTGCCAATACCCGGTCGAGGAGGAACGTCGCGAAATAAACATTCGATGGCGCTGGTGGTATCGGGATCCGAACTCGCTCATCGTGCGCCAGAGTCCAACACCCTAACCACTGCGCCACGGCAGCATTTATTGCAAAGAACTGTTCGATGCAATAGCCGAATCTGGAATCGCAAGATAACTGATCCAGTTGTGTCGCGCCACGCTAAAAATACGCGACGCACCGTGGAATTCGGTTGTCGGACCAGTGAACGGTGTGAAACATGTACCGGATTTCGGTAAGCAGATGCACTGTCGTGTGACTTTATTAACTTAATGCTGGAGCAGATAGTGCGTCAGGCAGGCACTATCTTCTACAAGTCTGCCCAGCGGCTAGGATACGTGGATGATATTGACATCATCGCACGGTCTCATCGTGACGTTGTAGAAGCTCTCACGTCGATGGAGGAACAGGCGAGAGGTGTTAGACAACGAGGACAAGACAAAGAACATGGTCTCAAGTAAAAACCGATCAGTCGCTCAACACCTGGGACCAAAAATAACGATTGACAGCTATAATATCGAGGTAGTTAAGGAACCTGGTAAAAGTGAACTCCACAAACGAAACGACCCCACAGTGGAGATCGGGCATAACTTCACCCTTGGCAATTGCTGCTAATTCGGTTTGTTCAAACTACTCCAAAACTCCTTACTCGAAGAACCAAAGTCATCGTTTACAAAACGCTTACACTGCCAGTCTTGCTGTACAGAGCCGAAAGCTGGACTATAGGCAGGTCGGTGGAGCTGGTTGTGGGTTCTTTCGAAAGAAAAATTCTGCGCCGGATATTTGGTGCTCTAGGTGAGGAAGGTGAATAAATGAGAAGACATAACCGCGAACGCTATGAGCTGTATAAAGACGTGGATATAGTCCCGTAGGCTCAGATCTGTTGACTACTTTGGCACGGCCACATCGAGCCCACGAATACCAGCGCTTCGAATCCGAGCCCCTGGTCCGAGAAGGACCGCCGAACCACCGGTATAAGGGCCAAGAAATCGCGGATGTAAAACAATCTGGGCTTGATAACTGGAAGCAGTTTGACCGGGACCTTCAAGGATGGAAGGCAGCTATAGCTCAGGCTCAGATCCACCAAGGGTTGCTGGCCTGGTAAGTAAATAAGCAAAATCACTTAAAGTGCCGAATGTCAGAATGAATGTCCTATCAGGACATATTTATGGAGTTGTTGCTGAAACATTTCACAACAGACGCCTTTAGAACACTGTCACGTTCATACTCATTTGTCGCTCGATAACATCCCTAAACCCTAGTGCGTCCACCTGTTCAAATGGACCGAAAGTTCCATTAAAGCAAAGTTCAATCAGCGTATCATTCCCATTCAGTAGCATGTTGGCTCCTACCATCCACTCGGCAACTAACTTGATTTCGTATACAATTTTAATTAGGGCTAATGAATTTCAAACATTCCGTCGATGCCATTGAGATCTTTGTACCTTGTCAAAAAGCTCTTCCGTTTGCCTCGCCGCTTGCATTTACTCGTGGAAACAAGTGCACTGGTAGTCGAGAGTGGATTCAAGTGCTCGGTTACTACGAGCATTTTGAGTGTGTCTGGGTTAACTGGGTTACAAAACTTTTGCAAGAGAACGCGACTCTTGCTTCAAAAAGGTCACTGTCTTAAATACCTAAATGACTCTACAGATCCATACCGGCAGGTTCAGTTCTACATATGTTGAACGCTTCCCCGACAGGTATTCGTTTTAAAATGACAGAGCTGGCCGGCTGGCTCTGGCTCTGGTACAATTTTCCAGAACAATTGGGCTAACCTCCTTTCCCCATTTCAAACTATAGGTGAGTGTTTCAAGAACCTGTTGCAATCATCAAGCAAGAACATTTGAAAGATTAGTACATACTTCGTGGGTAGTGGAGGAACTTTTCTTACACAGTCGTTTCATGGATTCCAACTATGTAGTTCTCTATTCTGTTGAATTCCATTTTCAAATTGAATCCGTAGTTTTCCTTTAAGGGATCCGCTTGTAAGGAGCAGTCTCAAAAAAGCTTACTATTTAATAAGATGTAGCTTGGCCTGAATTAAAAAGAACTGAAACGTCTCTCTTGAAACTTTTGAGATGCCTATGCTATAATTATGAGAGCACCGTGGCGCAGTGGGTAGTGTGTTGGTCTCTGACGCAGATGACACGGAATCGAATCCTGACACAGCCATGTCATCGAACGTGTTTTTCACGGTGTTTCTCCTAAGCGGGGTTCTGACAAAACCCCCTGTAGTAAAATCGTCATGGAAAGCTTCTCGAAATTCCCCGTTCGGAATCGGCAATAAACTGTAGGTCCCTGAAATCACACACAACATGGGTGATTGAGTGAAGCTCGGCTCAGGTCCTTCATGGACTGTAACGCCAACATACATACATACATACTATAATAATCGTACCATTGCTAACCGCTTTTGTTTTCTCAAAGAATACTATGTAGGATGCAGAATGATGCGTATACGCCCTGGCGAGTTGCTGAATATGATTCCCCACCAATTTTCGCATCAAGTGACGCACCTTTAAGAGGGATGTCTTTTCTATCCTTAGTCAAATACTGCACAATGCCGTGTTTCCATATTCGTCGAGAATGCACCACTTTCAAGAGCAACTCTTACCGTGGCTGTGGTTGTGATGTAGCTAGCTAGCTAGAAAGCCGACCGAATTCCGCTTTGGTTATAGTCCAGGATGATGATTTTCAGTTGACCATATACTGCGAGTGTTATGAACCGGAAAATAAAAAATTGGTAACGGCGCGTACTCGCGAGAAGACTCGAGCGGACGGGAACTACCAAGCAGTTCGGAATGAACCTGTGCCTCAACCAACAGTTCTTTCCAGCCCGCATGCCCAGTTGGTTAAGGTCCCCTTCCACTGTGCGCGTCACCTTAGATGCGGCCTCCCGCTGCAACGTCATCCTTCCGGGTTGGTGTCAAAAACTTTGCGGGTCTGAACTGTACTGTCCATCCACCCTAAAGGGCCTAGCCATCTAAAACGATGCATACTTAGACGCCCTACTAGGCTGTCGCTATATAGCCCGTACAGTTCGTGGTTGAATCTTCTCCTCCACTCTCCGTCAACACAAACGGGACCGTAAATTACACGCAGAATTTTCCCCTCTAAACGAACAGGGGCCCCTTCATCCACTGTTGACAAGGTCCAAGCCTCTGCGCCCTAGAAGAGGACCGGGATAATGTAGGTTTTATAGAGGGTCACCTTAGTTTTTCGAGAGAGGGCTCTACTACTCCATTGCCTCTTTAGCCCGAAGAAAGAGCGGTTGGCAAGCGTTATCCTGCGTCTAATCTCAGCACCGGTATCGTTGCCGCTTGTTACCATTCAGCCAAGGTAGACAAAGTCCTTGACTACATCAAAGTTAAAGCTGCCAATAGTGACGTTTTGGACGAGATATTGGTGTTGTGCGTGCTTCTTTGACGACAGCATATGTATATTTGGTTTTTCCTTCGTTTACCTTCAGACTCACAAAAGCTTCATTGACGTCCCGCTGCGTTCTCTCAATTGCGTCAATGTCATCAGCGATTGCCAGCAAATGTGCAGATATGAAGTAGAGCGTGTCTCTTATATTGGCCCGTGAATCCCGCGCGATCTTTTCAAGGATGATGTTGAAAAAACCACACTAAAGTGCGTCGCCCCGTCTGAACACTTTTTGGACACCGAAGGACTCGGTGAACTCTGTACCGACCTTAATGGAGCAGCGAGAATTCTCCATTGTCATCCTGCACAGCTTGATGAAGTTGGCAGGGATGTCAAAACATTTCATGGCTTTATATAGCTCGTACCTACAGATAACATCTACCTTGAAAAGATCGCACGAGATTCATTGGGCAATACAGGAGCCACGACCTACCTCAAGTCTTTAGAATTACTGACGACATTGACGTGATTAAGTGAACGCAATGAAGCTTTTGTGAGAATTAAGTCAGAAGCGGCTAAAGTGGGTCTGATGGTAAGTAATTTCAATTCAATTCAATTCAATTATTATGTCGGCCACACAGTGCGGGCAGAAGGTAGAAAGGAAGAGGGATAGAGGAGATGCCGATGGACATTGATCTTAAATGCTAGCATGTTGCATTGAGGGGGGAAAACCGAAGCCGGCAGGGAGTTCCAGATTCGTGTGGTTCGGTTAATGAAAGTGTTGGACAAAACAATAAATAGCCACTCATATATGTATACATATATATATAAACATACTTACCATGAAGTCTTATATACTTACCCTGTAATCTTTTATACTTACCATGTACCCATGTATACTTACCATATCCTACCATATGTATGATGAATTGCTAATCTTACACTATTGAATTATATTGCTGAATTCCAATACTACCACCTATTTAACTTATCTACATATGTATATAAAAGCTAGATTTACCAAAATACATTCATTCCTTCATAAAGAGTTGACTGTGGTGTTTCGATTTTTTCCCCAACAAAGGTTATGGACCCAGGTTCGCGAGTGAAGTGTTATAATTAAAGAGTTGAACATTTTATTTCTTACAAGTTTGTGTAGTTACAAAAGACAATGAGTTCGTTTTTAAACATTGAAAAGCTCGACGGGCAGAACTACGATGGATGGAAGATCCAAATGCGGAGTGTGCTAATTCACAATGAGCTCTGGTCGTACGTCAATGGAAGCAGCACATTGGATGAACAAGCTGTTCAGAATCAATCGGCCTGGAAGCAGAAGGACGAAAAGGCGCTGGCAACGATCTTCGTGTGTGTTAAATCATCCCAATTGAATCACATACGAAATTGCCGGACTTCAAAGGACGCCTGGGACAAATTAGAAGCTTTGCATCAGCCCGATGGACCAGCAAGAAAGGTCACGCTATACCGAAAGCTTTTATCATTAAAAATGGCGGAGGATCAGCCGATATCAGACCACATGGATGCATTCCTGGATGTGGTGGAAAAATTGAAAGAGATAGACGTTGATCTCAAAGAGGAGCTTCTGTGTATTATTCTCTTGTCAAGTTTACCTAAATCTTACGAGAATTTCGTTATAGCAATAGAGACAAGAGATGAACTACCGAAGCTAACCACATTAAAAACAAAATTGGCAGAAGAAGGACAAAGGAGAGAAAGAGACAAGAAGGAATCAGATGGGGAAATGGCTTTTCTGACAAAAACTAAAGAAAAACAACCACACTTTCATCGACAAAAGAACAAGTCACACAGTCATAACAACAGTATAGCTAAAGGGAGATGTTTTACATGCAACAAAAAGGGACATTTTGCCGCTCAATGCAACGAAAGAGACAAATATTGGTCTAAGCCAGCAACTTCTTTTGCATTGCTGAATTTAATTAATTCTGCCGAGCTAGATAGAGACACATGGATCCTTGATAGTGGAGCGACGTCTCACTTGTGTGCGGAAAAGAAATTTTTTGTAAACATTAGATCGCACATAGAGTTAATTGAACTTGCCGCGAATAAGTTTTTGCATAGTTCGGGAAAGGGTGACGTTTTGATTGAAAGTAATTTCTATAAAATCAAACTACGCGACGTATTGTATGTTCCCGAGTTAAAAACAAACTTTATTTCAGTTGGTAAAGCGGTCGACAATAATATGAACATTCATTTCTGCAGAAATAAAGCTACAATAAGAGATAAGCACGGTCAATTAATTTTATGCGGTGAAAGAAAAGGTGATTTGTATGTTGTCAAAAATGTAAATACGAGTATATCGAGTTGCAAAGCATTTGTGTTAAAGCCTGAAAAAGAAAGTGAAATACATAGTTGGCATACAAAATTCGGTCATTTGAATATTAAAAGTATGTCACGCTTATTCAGAGAAAAAATGGTGCGCGGATTTAACCTAAATAGGGTTCCCAACAACATACAGTGCGATATATGTTTGAAAGGCAAAATAACACGCCAGTCATTCACAAGAGAGCCTATAAAGAGAAGTGAAAACATTTTAGATATAATTCATAGTGACGTGTGTGGCCCCATGCGCGTTCGATCCCTCGGTGGTGCGTTTTACTTCGTTACGTTTATTGACGATAAGTCGAGGAAAATATTCGTTCAATTTTTAAAGGCAAAATCCGAAGTGTTTAACGCGTTTAAGAACTTCAAATCTAAAGTGGAACTTGAAACTGGTCGTAAGATCAAGGTACTCCGCTGCGATAATGGTCGCGAATATTTAGGTGAACAGTTCGAGAAGTTTTTAAGTGACCACGGTATAAGACGCCAGTTTTCGGTCGAGTACACACCCCAGCAGAATGGAGTTGCGGAACGAGCAAATCGTACCCTCGTTGAAATGGCTCGATGCATGCTGCTGGATTCTGGTCTTCCTGAAATGATGTGGGCGGAGGCAATAAATACGGCCGCATATATTCGTAACAGATCACCAACGAAATCTGTACCTATGATGACCCCCTACGAAGCCTGGTGTGGTAAGAAACCAAACGTTTTTCATTTTAAATCATTTGGTTGTTTAGGTATAATGCTAAATAAGAAGCCCGGGAGATCAAAATTTCAGGCAAAAGGCGTTGATTGCGTAATGGTGGGATACTCGGCTGAAGCCAAGGCATACAGAGTGTTTGTTCCTGAGCAAAGAAAGGTTTTAAAAAGCCGTGATGTCAAATTCCTCAGCATGCCTGCCCTTAACAAGACCCAAGAAGTGCCAGAGTTAATTGAGAAAATAAACAAAGACAACGAAGTTACATTCTTTAGAGATGCAATCCAGAACGAACAAGGACCTGATGTCAACCAGTTAAATCAAAGTAACGACAAAGAAGATGAAGACCATTTCGAAGACACAATAGAAGAGGTAATAAATGAAAATGACATCTATGAAATAGACTCGGACCGAGACGGTGTGGAAGGCAAAGTTCCAATATCAGGTATTATTACTCGAAGCAAGGCAGCCAAAGCGTTGGAGAAAAAGAACATGCTGTTCTACTCGGATAAAGCTCAGAAAATTCCGCAATCGGTTGAAGAAGCTCTGCACTCAAAGGAAAACAGATATTGGGAACAGGCAATGAAATCAGAATACGAGACCCTAGTTTCCAATAACACGTGGACACTTGTTGAACTGCCTCCGGAAAAGCAACCCATAAAGTCCAAATGGGTTTTTAGTTTAAAAAGGGACAAAAGCGGTAATATTGAAAGATATAAAGCCCGTTTGGTAGCTAAAGGTTATACACAGAGACCGGGCTTAGATTTCTATGAAACGTTTTCGCCTGTTGTTTGCTACTCCACAGTGCGACTGATCTTTGCGTTATCTGTTAGGTACAAACTACATCTACATCAAATGGACGTTACTAGTGCGTACTTAAATGGGAGTTTAAAAGAGGAATTATACATGTGTCAACCAGAAGGTTTCATCAGTTCAAAATATCCTCAACGCGTTTGCAAATTAAGAAAGGCCTTATACGGGCTCAAACAATCAGGACGTGAGTGGAACAATAGGTTGGACGAAGTTCTAAAGAAAATTGGTTTTAAGAGATGCAGTTTTTTTTTTTTTGTATTGTATTGTATTTTGTATTTATTTCATTATTATTCCAGTTAAATTTCGCACAGAAAGCATAATAGCATTACAATAATTCATTGAGTTAATAATAAAGAAATAATTAGGTGACATTTTTATTTTTTTACATTAAGTAATAAAATAGTTTCAATGCCACTTCGTGGAACTATAAGATTATAAATAATACAATTTATGGGTGGGGTGACCCTATAACTTGTAACAAGCGAAAAAAAGAGAAAAAGATTTTTGCCAAAAAATGTATAAAATAATTGCAAGGAAAATTCAGTATACATATATGTAAAAAAAAACAAAAGTTAAGATACAAAAGTTCCAAAAAAAAGAAGAAAAAAAAAAAAACAAAAGTAAAGAGCAGAAAAAATTGAATGGATATCCTAATTTAGATGAAAAATCTTATTTTACACCAGATTATTAGATAAGATGTTTTCTATACAATTAAAGTCTAGATCAAGCAGCCAATATTTTACGCATTTAAGGAATTTTTTTGGGTTTGTAGTTGATCTCAAAGATTGGGGAAGATTGTTGAATAAACGACAGGATGAAATCTCGTAGAAATTACGATACGCGGTTGTACGGAAAGGGGGAACGGTCACAACATTTGCAAAGTTTCTACGTAAATTATAGTCCGGAATTAATCTGCAGCTAAGGTTTCCTGAACGCATAAAAAAGATCTTTAATACCTTGTAACAATATAAATGGCGAACTGGAAGAATTCTCAAGTCACGAAACAATGGAAGGCTAGAGTGAAGACGGCTTTTATTGCATATTTTCCTTAGTACACTTTTTTGTAAAATTAGTAAGGGATAGATCTTGTTCATATATGTACCTCCCCAGCATACAATACCGTATCGAAGTTTAGAATGAACAATTCCGTAATAAATAATAGTTAGCAGTTTCTTGGAGCATAACTTTTTCAGAAAGTAAAAATGACGAAGTGTGTTAAATAAATATCTTTTTAAAGACTCTGTGTGTATACTAAAAGACATCTTCGAGTCAATTATAAGTCCCAGGTATTTATACTCATGCACTGCTTCAATCTGAAAACATTTATCACTGCAATTATTGCTGTAACAAAACATTTGCCGCGGAGGGCAAAAGTCACAATTGAACCATTCCAATCCGAATCTATTACAATCCGGAGCGTGGAAATAAATCTCAGGAAAAGTGCACGATGAGTTAGACAAAGTAAAATGCATTAATTTAGTTTTTGAGCTGATTTCTAATCTGTGTTCAGAAAACCAGCTTCTTAGGAGACTGAGATCAAAATAAATATCGCAGATTAAATCTAAAGGACTGTTGGAGGTATATGAGTAACCTACATCATCCGCAAAAGCTGTCACTTTTCCTCTAAAATTCTGTTCAAACAGTGAGTTAATGTAAACAAGAAATAAAATTGGTCCCAGCACAGATCCTTGAGGAACTCCGACATCGATAATTTTGATCTCACTTCTAGTCCCATCAAACTTAACTCTTTGAGACCGGTTTGACAGGTAAGATCTAAGCCAGTCCAACATGAAACCTCTAAACCCGATCCTTTCGATTTTTTCTAATAAAATGGAATGGTTAACCATATCGAAGGCCTTGGTGATATCAACAAATAGACCTGCAGTGAACTTTTTGTTATTAAGGGACGAAAAAATATTTGAACAAAATTTAAGAAGAGCATCCTCAGTAGACTTGCCCTTCTGAAAACCCCATTGCAAAGGACTGAAAAATTTCACTTTTTTCAGAAAAGACACTATCCTAACTTTGACGACCTTTTCAAAGACTTTGCTCAAAGTAGGGAGTAGAGAAATAGGTCTATAGTTCTTCATTTCATCTGCAGAACCTTTTTTAAATAAAGGTAAAACATCAGCACATTTGAGAGCATCTGGAAAGACTCCTGTGGTCACACTACGGTTAAAGATTACGGCTAGAACATCAACCAGATAGCAAGCAATACGTTTTAGCATTACATTCGAAATGCCGTCGAAACTACAAGCATGCGAGTTTTTTAATGACCCGATCGCCTTTAAAATTTCAAGTGCAGTGATAGACTCGAAGGCAAAACTATTATTCTGCCGCGGATCGGCCAGAATGAATACATCGGTACGATGCATGTGTTTACACTAACAACAAACAAGGTGAAATAAACATCCTGGCAATTTACGTGGACGATATTTTACTTGCATGCTCAGAGAGAAACCGCCTGAATGAAATCAAGGACATGCTTAAAAATGAGTTCGTCGTTGTTGACAAGGGTATCGTGGGGTATTTCCTTGGTATGGAGGTCCATCAAAATGAAGCCAGGGACTACATACGTATCTCACAAAAGCAGGCGATTTCATCTTTACTAGAGAATTACAACTTGAGTGATTGTAAAGGACGGGCGACACCATTAGAACCTGGTCAAATGTTTATAAAATGTGAAAAATGTGTAAATTGCCAACTTGCTGATGAAAAGGAGTATCAGGGAATAATCGGTTCACTTTTGTTCATTGGGCTGGCAACAAGACCCGATATATTACATTCGGTGAACAAGCTATCCCAGTTCAATGCGAACCCGCATCTTCAGCATATGGTCGCTGCAAAACAAATACTCAGGTACTTGAAAAATACTATTAATTTTTCACTGATTTACAGTAAACCTACGGGTCCCTTGTGTGGATATTCCGATGCTGATTGGGCAACAAATTATGACCGTCGATCCTACACTGGCTATGTATTCGAATTGTCTGGCGGAGCTGTTACCTGGGCAACGAAGAAACAACAAACCGTTGCGTTATCCAGCACAGAAGCGGAGTACATGGCTCTGACAGCTGCAGCCAAGGAAGCAGTCTATTTGCGAAACCTTGTTTCTGAAATTGGGTTCGGCGACCTTGTGAGTTGTCCACTAAAGATATTTTGTGACAACCAGAGTGCCATTCATCTAACGAAAAATCCATCTCATCACGAACGCAGCAAACACATCGACTTACGTTTTCATTATGTGAGAGACGTTTATGAAAAATCTTTAATTATTCTTGAGTACATATCAACAGAAGATATGAAGGCCGATATTTTAACAAAAAATTTGAAGAAAATAAAACACATGAAATTTGTAAACCTTTTGGGTATAAATTAGAATTATTACAAAAAAAAAAAAAAAAAAAAATATGTATACATTTATTATGAAGTTTGTATTTATTGAGGGGTAGTTTGTTGGACAAAACAATAAATAGCCACTCATATATGTATACATATATATATAAACATACTTACCATGAAGTCTTATATACTTACCCTGTAATCTTTTATACTTACCATGTACCCATGTATACTTACCATATCCTACCATATGTATGATGAATTGCTAATCTTACACTATTGAATTATATTGCTGAATTCCAATACTACCACCTATTTAACTTATCTACATATGTATATAAAAGCTAGATTTACCAAAATACATTCATTCCTTCATAAAGAGTTGACTGTGGTGTTTCGATTTTTTCCCCAACAGAAAGATTCTCTATATTTGACGGTATGTCCGAAAGCGGGCTTCAGGGTACATTGGTGAGCATTCCTACAGAGACGTGTGTTGCGGGAGAAATGTTGAAGAGGCGGAATGCAACTGGCTATTCCATCAGAGCAGTTTCGGTGGAGGTAACGATAAAACAGGGAGAGGCAGGTAACAATCCTGCGATGTTCCAGCGAGTCAAATGTTTTGGTAACGCAGGAGTCACCTATCAGTTTTATCGCACGTTTTTGTATTCTGTCTAGTAGGTGCAATGAGGTCCTGGAAGCACCGCACCAGACATCTAATTTGGGGCGAATGAACGCCTTATAGATTGTAGCCAGATCTAAGGGTGAAAAATATTTCTTGCATCTGTATAAGTAGCCTAGGCATTTCCCAGCATTCTTGGCGACACTGAATATTTGGTCGCTCCAATTAAGATTGTGAGCAACACTCATTCCCAGGATGGAAAGCTTTTCGGTTTCTAAGATGCAAGTGCCATTCATGGATAATGGCTGCGGGTTAGTTATACACTTTAACGACAAGAGACAGCATTGTATTTTGGACTCCACTCTATTGTTTTTACCCGATTGGATGGTACTGAAGCTGAGGTACTGTCGTCAGCGGAGGAGTGGGTTGGATGAGAAGTAACAGATATGAGATCATTTATAAAAATAAGAAAGAGTGTCGGGGACAAAACGGAGCCCTGGGGAACACCAGCATTTACAAAGTGACTATCAGACTTGAATCCGTCCAAAATAACTTGAATTGAACGATTCGAAAGGTAGCTTCTAATCCATTGAAGGGACTCATCGATCTCAAAAGGACGCATTATCAACAAAAGGGCTTCATGCCAAGCTCTGTCAAATGCTTTCGAAATATCCAGTGCAGCAATTTTGCTTTCAAATCACCAGCGGCTCTGTTGCTGTGGAAACCGTACTGACGGTCATTGAGGAGTTTCCGTGATTCAAGATATTTCATAAGCTGACGGTTAATCAGTGTTTCCATGACCTTGGAAAGAAGGGACGTTAGGGCAATGGGTCGGTAGTTGGAGGGAGAAGATGATTCGCCTTTTTTGGGTATAGGCTGGACAAATGCTGTTTTAGATCTACTCGGAAAGAGCCCAGAGGAGTAGGAAAGGTGAAAAAGCTTACGCAGTGGTTTTGCAAGCGTAGAAGAACACCTCTTCAGAACTATTGGGGCAATACCATCTGGACCAGCGGATTTGTGTATGTCGAGGTCCTCAAGAACATTTGCGACTGATCGAGTGCGGGAGTGTATTAGTCCCATGGTGGAATTGACGCACTCTAGTATAGGCGGAGACAAAGTACATGCTGGGCGTTGAGAACTGGTTGCGAAATGCACAGCAAGTAGGTTAGCTTTGTCTAAGGGGGTGACAGCTGGAATGTCATTGTGGATGAGCGTCGGTATAGACGACGTAGTTGAGTTTTTTACGTTTTTCACAAAAGACCAGAAACTTTTGCTACCTTTGGGACATTGAAGGATTTTACGCCTTGGTTTTTGGTCGGATTGGAATTTAACCCATCGAATTTCTGGAATTTCTGGCTCGCATGTACTTTTTTCGGTTTTCCTCAGAGCTGTTTGCCTTGTAGGCCCAAAACTTAGCTCTCTAGGCCTATGAGCCTCTTTGCAATTCAAGTCAAACCACGTAATAGCCTTAGGCCTGGTGCTTTTAATATTGCTGGGAATAAAATTTGCCATGCCGATTCGGATAATACTTGCGATAGTATCAGTTGCGGCGCCCACGTCGTCGTTGTCGAGGAAGCACAACGAGCAGTTAAAGATCCGAAAGAAGTTGTCAAGGCCGCACCAGTTGGTTTTCTCGTATAGCCATAGTGTTCATATATTGTCATCAAAGAAAGACGCTCAACACCGACGTCTTGGCCAGAACGTCATTATTGGCAGTTATAGCTTTGATGTAGTCTGAGATTTTATCAACCTTGGCTCACTTGTAACAAGCGGCAACGACACTAACGTTGAGATTAGAAGCAGAACAACACTTGCCAAGCGCTGTTTTTTATGGCTCAAGAGGAGGCAATTGGGCATGAGAGCTCTCTCTCGAAAAACTAACGTGACCCTCTATAAGATCTTAATCATCCCGATCCTCCTATATGGTGCAGAGGCTTAGACGTTATCAAATATAAATTAAGGTGCCCTTTGTCGTTTCGAGGGCAAAACACCTTCGGCCTCGTTTTCGGTTCTTGTTTTTTTTTTTTTTATGATTGCGCCAAAGGATGTGTAATCTTCTAAAGATACCAGTAACCCGAGTTACCAGTACGCACGACCAAACCCAACAGTTCGTTGTTTTAGGAATACGCCTACGTACTAAACCACACCCTGCACACTTCAACCACTCTCCCCACGGGATTACCGTCTCGAGCCTTGCGTCGATCATCACACCTAGATATCTGATGACCCGCTTCGATAGTAGGTTATGATCCCCTACCCTGATTGTGAGTGTCTCTCTTTCTTTTGCGGCTACTTATTAGTACTGCTTCTGTTTTCTGTTTTGCGAGCTCTAGTCCATCTGCTGCCATCCACCGCCTCACTTTTTGGATACATTCATTACAGATGTCCTCGATTTCTTCCAGGTGCTTCGCTGCCACAACAATTGCTAGATCATCAGCAAAGCCTATGAATTTTGCCTCATTTGGGATTTGAAGCCTAAGGACCCCATCGTACACGATGTTCCATAGGAGGGGTCCTAATACCGATCCTTGTAGGACTCCGCCAGTTATATGATACTGCTTTACTCCATCATCGGTGTCGCATCGTAATTTTTATAAGAGGCCACGGCACCATCCTTGCTCTAAGAGAGTGCACTATCAGCCCCCAGTTTGCGGAGTTGAACGCATTCTTAACGTCCAATGCTAGGGTTAGGTTAGGTTAATGTGGTCGGCATAAGCCACACGTAGGCCGAAGTCGGCCCATTGTGATGCCACATGGATCGTGTTACCCAGATCCGCTACCAGAGAACCAACCGGTGCTTCTGATAAAGCGATGGAGTTGAGCTATTTTATGGTCTGCTAGCTCACTTAAGTTATCATAGAAGGGCGCGCCGAGGTAGATCCTCCTACGATTCGCAAAAGAGGGGCATGAGCGGAGGAGGTGATGTATTGATTCCTCCTCCTCCTCGTCCATGCAGCCGCGACAGAAGTCGTTGGTGGGTATTCCCAGTCTGGCGGCGTATTTCCCAAAGATGCAGTGACCTGCAATGACACCCACCAGAGTACTTAAGGTTGCCATTAGGTCCCTGGTTCGTCCTAGGTTTAATTTAAGCCAGAGTTGTTTGGTGATAAAGCCGATATTACTCTCATTCCATTGGAGGTTGGTCGCCTTAGTGGTTTGGAGTTTTATCATATGCTTTACCGTACTTATTGGTGTTTCTAGGTAGCCGAGGGTAGGTAGGCTGAGTGTGCTACACCCTAACTTTGCGAGTTCGTCGGCCGCGCAGTTTCCTGGAATATCCCTATGCCCGGGAACCCACAATACTTTAATGTTGAACTGCTCAGCCATCTCATCTAGAGATAGGCGACAGTTAAGAGATGTCTTCGATTTGTGGGTTACCGCTGCCAGGGATTTTATCGCAGATTGGCTATCCATGCAAATGATAATATCCTTGGCGGATATTACATTGATCCTGAGCCATGCAAGGGCCTCCGTTATCGCTGTTACTTCAGCCTGGTACACACTGCAGTAATTTGGGAGTCTAAAGGATAGGCTGAGGTTAAGCTCCTTGGAGAAGACTCCACTGCCTACACCCGACTCCATCCTAGAGCCATCGGTATAGAGGGAGATCGAGTCCATTGGTATGACTTTCCCTTCAGCCCATTCCCCCTGGATGGAAAAACAACTTCGAAGTTCCTAGTGAACACGTTTTGCGGGATGATATAGTCTGTGTCCATGGGTACTTCGAAGTGTTTTAGAATGGTTGTGTGGCCTTTTTGTGATGTGGGCCATTTTATCATGCTCCTCATCTTCAGGGCCGCGCAGGCAGCAATTTGTTTGCTGAAAAGGTTCAGTGGTGGAAGGTGTAACAGAATGTTTAGGGCCTCCCTAAACCTTTAGGGGGTTGATCTGATCGCTCCGCTTATGTATAAGCTGGCCGACTGCCTTGTCCAGAGCAATCCACCAGACTACGACGCCATACAGGAGGATGGGCCTTATGACCGCCGTGTAGAGCCAGTGCATAATGCTTGGTTGGAGACCCCACTTTTTTGCAACTGTAGAGGGCAACAGTTGCTTTCTTAACACGGTCAAGAATGTTGGGTTTCCAATTCAGTCTCTTGTCAGGGACTAGGCCTAGATATTTGGCCTGATCTTTGATTACTAGTTGGGTTCCACCCAATCTCGGTGCATTGAGGGGGGGAATTTTAGATTTGTTAGTAAACAGTACTAGGTCGGTCTTCTTAGGGTTCACCCCAAGTCCACAGTACTGCGTCCAGGTTTCTACTGTATGTAATGCACTCTGTATAAGGTCGCATAGAGTGCTGGGAAATTGTCCTGTGGCGGCAATAGCAATGTCATCTGCATAGTTAGCTCGTTAACCATCACGTTCCACAGGAGAGGGGAGAGTACTCCACCCTGTGGTGTACCTCTGCTAACCATTCTAGTTGAGACGGCATCAGCGAAGTTGGCTTTGACAACTCTTTGTGTTAGCAGTTGTCGTACCAGTTCTATCACTGATCCCGTAACACCCAGATCAGTCAGCGCTTTGGTGACGGCCCATGGTTCAATATTGTTAAAGGCACCCTCAATGTCCAGAAAGGCGACTAGATTATATTCCTTACCTTTCTATTTTGCTGACCAGTGAGTGGAGTGCTGTTTCCACAGATTTGCCTTTGTTGTAGGCATGTTGATTATCCGACAGCCTTCCTGAGAGGCAGCTGTAGCGAATGTGTGCGTCTAGAATCTTCTCTAGAGTTTTTAATAAAAAAGAAGTAAGACTAATAGGCCTTAAGTCATTTGCATACGTATGGGAGCTTTTGCCTGCCTTGGGTATGAAAATGACTTTGGTTACCTTCCACTTGCTAGGGATGTATGATAGCCAGGGGAGGATGATATCTACTACCTGCTGGAGCTGAGCTGGTATGATACCATCTGGTCCTGGGGACTTGTAGGGTTCAGGCCTTTTTATGGCCCATAGGACATTGTTTTTGGTGACCAGGTTGGGAACACGTTCGAAGGAGGATGTTGTCGGCTGGATGACCTGAGGAGGTGTCACAGCCGAGTAACTACTGTCCGGAAAGTGTGTGTTTAGAAGAAGTTCCAGGGCTTCCGTTCTGGAGGTCGTTCAGGAACCATCATTTCGCATCAGGTGGCTTGGGTTGTACGGGGCCGAGGCCAGAATCTTCCTGATTCTTGAGGCTTCGGAGACGTCCAATGCTACCACGGCACCATCTTTTTTTGCACCTCCTCTCCATCTTCTGGCCTGAATAGCTTCTTCTAAGATCGCAGTTGCCCTCTGAATAGCATCTATAGAGCGAGCTTTTCTAAATCCATACTGCTGGTTCGAGATTCCTCCGGCTTCATGAATCGCCACTTAAGCTCGGTTGCATATAATCCGCTCCAATATTTTACCCATTGTGTCGAGCAAGCATCCGGTGGCTTATTCCCTTTTGGCAGAAACACCAGACGCTGCTTTTTCCATTGGTCTGGTAAGGCCTCTTCTGTTAGGCACTTATTATGTAACCCCAAAAAAGTTCCGTGTTTATTTTAACGGATAATTTTAGAGCCATATTTGGTATGCCATCCAATCCCGGTGTTCCAGGAGTTCCGATTGCGTGACAGGTGGAGTCTCTCGTTTTTGTTGGTGTCGGAGTGTGTGTGTGTGGGGGGAGGGGGTCTCAGGCTTTTCCGCAACAGCCTAGTACGACGTTTACGGACCTATCGGCTAAGATGGCGTCAAAGGTGGCGCACACCGGTGAAAAGAGCTCAACTAACTGGCTGTGCGACACTGGAAATAGCTAGCAAAAGAAAGGCAAACAAGGAAAGGCTTGCTAGTTGGAACCCAGGTCCATGCCAAACTGTAGCGCATTTGTTGGGTAAATCAATAAGATTTACGAGTGGGTTCCTTAAATGTAAAAATGCAATGGAACCGTGTATACTTAATATCAATCTAAAGCCTTCCATTAAGTGAGCTTCGTCTGTTTCCTGCCTATGACTGCAAAAGCATTGTTAACATACAATAGGATGAGGTGTCGTTTTTCGTCAACAATGGATGTAGGTACATGTAATCAGGCCCTCGCACTCTGTCGCTTGCGATACTAAAATAATCCTATAAACAACTGAATACAATATGTGGTGCCCAGGAGCGATGCCTGAATCGGGCACTAAGTAACGACATGGCTCGTAGTGTCTATTATATGTTGTTCTGATTGCTTATACAATTTGAATGATGAAATCAAATTGGTCCATATAACTACTCGGATTGTTTAGGAGAGAGAGAGCTAATGAATAATGCAAAAGGGATATGTTCTATTTGGGCGTACGGCCTATATTATTGAAGGAAGGATAGATGTTAGTTTAAGGACGAATACAATAGACTAGCATATTCAATCCTCATTTTTGGGATTTCCTTTCATTGTCCTGATATTGTCTTTAAATCATTTTAGCTGGTTGTTGGAATATAAGCACCCCACTACTATAGATGTATATTTAGAAGTTTCCCTCCACGTACTGCAATAAATTTAAGAGAATATCAACAGACTATTCAACAGAAAACCAAGAGGAGTATACTCCTAGTTTGCGTATATCTATTTGCCACTAAAACGCTGAAGAAATCTCGCATGCTTTGCTGTACAGACGCTTTAGCAACTGGTACACATGGTAAACGGGGATGGTAGCCCTTAGGAAATCAATCTTCCACATGAAACAGATGCTCCCAGTGCACATGTACATTTCCAGTAGCTTGCGTTTCTATATCTTCAGAATTTTTACATGAATGCAGTTTAGTATTTGAAGTGCAGTAAGCCATTGAGTACCATTAAGGGGTTTCAGCATCAATGCATATGAGTATGCATATGAACCACAGTCTAAGCAAGGTCTTAGTATTCCCTTTCAAAGGGATACCCTGGGCTATTCTTTGTGGAATGGAATGTTTTATGTATTTAGTCCTATTAAATAACTGTGGTTAATTCACATGCATGCAAAGGTATTTATGTGTTAACCGACGAACTATCCTGTAGACAGGGCAGCCAATGTAAGACCTTATGTATGAGTTGGTGTACTGAAATGAAACGGTTTGACATAAGTGAACAGCAGTCTACACGAAGAACTGGTCCTGTCCTCAGAAGGGTTTTCTCCACAATCGTGAAAGCATATTGGCGTCCAAGCGTTGCTGCTCTTGTAATGTCTTCACATTACTCCAAGTGAGAAAAGGATCCGCCTATTAACAGCAGGCGGATCACCAACTGTCCCATTCGAGTCATGATTGCGTCTCTTCTTCTTCTTCTTAACGGGTGCTACAGTTCGGGGTCAACCTGGGATTGAACCAACATTCCCCTCCAACTAGCACGATCTTTTGCTAGCCTTTTCCATTGCCGCACACCCAGTTTGCTGAGGTCCCCTTCCATCTGTGTGTGCTTTCTTAAGCGCTGCCATCTTCTGTTTCTTCGTTCCTCAGAGTTGGATTCAAAGACTCTTCGGGCTGAAGCTGTGGTGTCCATTCGCTCTACATGCCCTAGCTATCTTAGCCGTGAAATCCGTAGACGCCTAACTAGACTCATGTCGCTATACAGCCAATTCGTGGTTGAGTCTTGATCTCCAACCACCGTCTGCATTTATAGACCCGAAAATCACGCGCAAAATCTTTCTCTCGAACCGACCAAGGGCCTCCTCATTCGCTTTTGATATTGTCCATGCTTTTGCGCCATACAGCAGGACCGCGATGATAAGGGTCTTGTATAGTGTCAACTGTATCGATCGAGAGATGGCTCTATTACTCAATTGCCTCCTGAGCTCAGAGAAACAGCGACTGGCAAAAGTGATTCTGCGTTTGATTTCGAAACTGATTTCGTTTTTCCAGGTCACTGCGGAGCCAAGGTAGACCAAGTCCTTAAATACCTCAATCTTACATCTGCCAATACTAATGTTCTGGCCAAGACGTCGGTGATGACTGTCCTTCTTTGATGACAGCCTTCGGTTACTGCCAAGGCAATTTCCACCGCCTCCGCTCTAATGTTCGTGAACGCCTCATTGACATCTCGCTGAGTTGCGACGATTTGATAGATTGTGCCTCTTGTTTTGGCCAGTGAATTTTGCACAATCATTACTAATATGATGTTGAAGAAATCACACGATAGCGCATCGCCCTCCCTAAATCCTTTTTTGACAGTAAAACTATCGATCAGATCTTCACCGATTCGGATGGAGCAGCGAGCATTCTCCAAAGTCATCCTGCATAGTCTGACGAGTTTAGCAGGATTGTCAATGGTAAACATAGCGTTATATAGCTCGTTTCTAACTACGCTGTCGTATGCCGTTTTGAAGTCGACAAATAGGTGGAGAGTATGTTTGTATGTTGGCGTTACAGTCCATGAAGGACCTGAGCCGAGCTTCTCTCAATCACCCATGTTGTGTGTGATTTCATTTTCCCATAGGTGAAAGGGACCTACAGTTTATTGCCGGTTCTGAATGGCGAATTTCGAGAAACTTTCCATGACGATTTTTTGTCGGAATCCCGCTGAGGAGAAACACCGTGAAAAACACGTTCGATGACATGGCTCTGTCGGGATTCGATCCCGTGTCATCGGCGTCAGAGGCCAACACAATACCCACTGCGCCACGGTGCTCTCAAATAGGTAGTGAGTGTCGACTTGAAATTCATTGGTTTTTTCCAGGATCTGCCGTAGTGTGAAGATTTGGTCGATGGTGGACTTCCCTGGCCTGAATCCACGCTGATAAGGACCTATCAGCTTATTTACAAAAGGCTTCAGTCGTTCACACAAAACGGCAGAGAAGGTTTTGTAGGCGATGTTAGGAAGACTTATTCCTCTGTAGTTGGCGCAGTCGGAGGGGTCTTCTTTCTTGCGGATCGGGCATACAATGCTGAAACTCCATTCCTCGGGCATGCTTTCCTCTGACCATATCTTACAAATAAGCTTGTGCATGCTCCTAACCAGGTCATCCCCAACTGCAGACAGCAGACAGTCCGTCTGCGCCAGCAACTTTATTCGACTTGATTTTCGATATGGCGATCTTAACTTCGAGGTCAGGGGGACAGAATTCTCTGCGGTCTTCGTCGGTAAGAAGTGGATCATTCTGCTTGACAGCGGCATATTGACTAACATTGCCCCTATATAGTCCGCAGAATATGGTTTTTCCATATTCTTTCGCATCGACTGCGATTCTACTATGTCCTAGGTGTCCGTTTTCATCCCTGCAGGCTTTCGTTCTGGCTTTATAAGGTTATAAAGCCAAGGTTGTCATGTTCCCTTTATTTGTTGATAAAACTTTCGAACATCACGCCTCTAGTAACACGTCTCCCAATCCTCAATCGCGAGCTTCTCGTGCTCATTCTTCTTTCTTCTGAGAAACTTTCTAATTCGTAGAGCTCACGAGCTGCTCTTGTTCTTCTATGCAGCAAGGCGTTATATGCATCCTGCCTCGCTGTGTGAATCTTCCTGCACTCGTCAACGAACCAGGTGTTTCTTCGTGGTTGAGCCTTGAAGCTCAAAACTTCAGATGCAGTGCTTTTCAGGGCTTGTTTGTAATGGTTCCAATGCTGTTCTCTTGATAGCGTGGAGGGTTGAGGTATGATATTTGTCATATCCGTATTGATGAAGCAGAGGTCCTCACCTACTCTGTTCATGAGCTACACTTGTACTTCGCAGGAAGATACATCTTTGCGCGTTCTTCTTTGTGGACTTTAATTAACCATTCGACACAGGAGCAACTTATATCACGCCTTCGTCAGAATCATCCTTGGGAATCAGATCACCACAATGTACCCTTGTAGTTCTAGTGAGGCATACGGCCGACTACCAAACTTATCTACTCATTTGCGCGATGATTTTTGCCCAACGTGGAAGCCGGTATACAAGAGTATTAAAACAGTTCTTACTCGAAACGTTGCCCCCTTACTTACTAATTTTTACACTAAAGGATCTCGACAAACGTGCCACTTCAGGTACCATAGCCTTTTCCTAGGTCAATACAATACTCCACTCCGAGTCGATTACTGTTCCTCCTCGTCAACTTAGATACAGTCCTTTATGGCCCCCTTATAGTTGAGAGTTGTATCTTCTGCACCACTCCAGATCAATACAAATGGGCCCAAAGAACGAATGCAGTATTCTTCTCCAGAAGTCACTAATAACTTCCTCATTTGCATTATGTTCACAGCCTCTCTGCTAAAATGAAGGGCAGGATGAAGCTGGTTTCATACAAACTTACCTTGTTTTTCTAAAAGAAGGTGGCCCCTACTCAATCACGCCCCAGAGCTTTTGTTTGAGCTCCACACCAACCCCTTCTACTACAGCGAACCTGGGATTCATTGTTATTGGATGCAAGTGATAATCTCATTTCTTGACCTTGGTAAAACTTTTACAAAAATCAATTGACGTGGCAGAGTTCAATGTTCCACGCGCGTTAAGGACGGTCATGCAGACGTGAATATGATGATTGATTGATTGATTGATGATCAACGATTGCACGTAGTTCAACCCTCTGTGATTGAGTTTTTGACCAAATGCGCTCAAAGCCAACATAATCCTCGACATGGCTTAAATTCAGCCCGATCTGTGCACGTATAATTAGATCCTTTGAACGTGCGTCACTCGGGTCACGCAGCAAAGCGCCGACGACCATCTGAGCACTGTCATATTGCGTTTGGAATACAACAGCCTCCTTAGCAGTTCTTCTTCTTGTCTAAACCGTCGACTACAACTTCTGAAGACAAGCTCACCGTTGGTACACATGGAAATAAGCAGAGACTGAAGTAGGTCAGACACAATAAAAAATGAAGGACCTTCAAATAGAATTGCCAGGAGCGACGCAACCGTTTCATTATTTCATTCATATTGCTGCACTGTACTCCTTTATTGTCCACTTCGTGTCCTGATGTTAAAGCACAATTTGTGTTTATGAATCTTCATTCATTTCTACCCTTGTTTCCCTCGTCCTCGTTGTGGGAGAACTAAATATAATTTGCTTTCTACTATAAAAGTGTATTTCACATCATTCGGTATTCTTCTTTATTGTGATGCAATTGGCTAAAAGGACATTTCAATGGACCTGATGGGGAAACCTTGGCATGGTTCCAAGAGACGTCAGACTGGGAAAAATAGTATATCTGAAAACACAAAAAGGTCATTTAACGTCAATCTTATTGACCGAGTTGAGGAAAGGACTCTTTGGGTATGATGCACTACTCTGTAATCGACAACGTTGCTTCTGCAAGGGTGAAAATCTTCAAAAGACCCTCTGAGGACCGATAGCGGGTGCTCATAATAGTGTGAGATTTGACTCACTAAAAAGACCACCCTTCGAGCTAATTATTTTTGTTTTAATACAACTAAGTTAGTTGACTTATCTAGTAGTTTTCCGTCCTCGAGGTAATCACATTTAGGTAGGTAGGTAGGGTTGTAGCCTTCCCAGAATTGAGAAGAACGCACTTAGGCCAAGGAACCATCTAGTGCTTCTTAAGAAGTTAAGAAGATTAAGTATCCCTACTTTCTGAACATCTGTTAGATCGTTAAGGAAGTAAGAGCCTAGGTAACGCTTCCTTATATTGCAAAAAGCTGGACAGGCACAGAGAAGGTGGTGAATGGATTCGACCTCCTCCTCGTCCTGACAGCTTCTGCAGAAATCATTCGGAACTATTCCTAGTTTTTGTGCGTGACTGCCAATGAGGCAGTGACCTGTGATGACACCAATGACTTTGTAGATGTCGGTTCTTTTTATTATACTCCTTGTGCGTTGACTGTCAAGCCGAGCCCAGATTTGCCTGGTGATGACGCAGGTATGTCCCTGGGTCCATCTCAGGTTCGTCTCGGCCCTGGTGAGATTGGTCAGATTATGTTTACTGGTTGTAAGGGGTACTCCCTCACAAGCCACGATTGATTGTAGCGTCGTTCCTTGTTTGGCGAGTGTGTCGGCTTTCTCATTACCTGTAATGCCGCTGTATCCCGGTACCCAGATTAGTTGTATGTTGAACTGTTCGGCCATCTCGTTAAGAGATCTGCGACAGTCGAGACGGATTTTGATGAGCACACATAGGACTCCAACGACTTAAAGGCTGCTTGACTGTCTGTAAAGATGCGAATATCCGTGGTGGATAATACGTTCCACTTCAGCCAAGATAAATCCTCTTTTATTGCCAACAGTTCCGCCTGGAAAACGCTGCAGTGATCTGATAATTTTAGAGCTTTATATAGCTTGAGTTGTTTGCAGAAAACCCCACTGTCCACCCCGTCTTTGGTTTTAGACCCGTCGGTGTAGAAATCCACACAGTTTCTGCGGGGTTGAGTTTGGCGAGTCCAGTTCTTCCTGTCCGGATAGATCGTCGTGAATTTTTTGTCCAAGACTATGGTGGGTTCTGTGTGGTCCAAGTTTTCTGCCATAGTTATCCTGTTTTGCAGGATGGAGGAGTGGCCATCACATTTAGACAGCAGCCTTCCGGTGAAGGGTTCTGCATTCTGTAGAGTACGGTTTAGGTTCCCCGCGTTAAATCAAGTGGTTTTGTACTTTGAGGACAACATACTGGATATTAGTTATTATGATTTTATGTTTATCTACCGTCACCTGTCAAAATTCCGCGCGGAATGTCCTCTTTCATTGAGACCTTCCTTAAGCTCGCTTAACGAACATTTAAGGAAACGGCGCATGTTCCCATTATGGACATGTCCTAGGCTTTGCATGTAATAAGAAATTTCCGTAAGCTGGATGGCATAAGCCCTTTACTCTCCTTGGTTGCCAAGAGCAACCAAGTTTTATAGAGAAGCAACTTGTTTTCCGTACTGTAGGCCGACAGAAAGACGTCGACAAAGCTTTCAAAATACTATGAAAACCTAAAAAAAATTCCGAGAGCCAAATTACCAACTGTGGTTGTTCTATCCTTCCACACCCCAAAAAACCACAATCTTGTTAGCAATGTAGCTCCAAAAGCCGTTGTATACTTATACTGTCTTCGCAAGATCTGCTGGTATACAGTAGCAAAAGCAGCGGACCAAGTACGCATCCCTGCGAAACGCCATCCGTTATTGCTCTAAAATGTGTGTATTCCCTGCCGTGCTTAACATGAAAGAGTTTACTAGATAGGTGGTTTTCCAGAACGTTCGAAAGTTGATCGGGGAAAACTTGTCTCATTTTACGTCTCCAACCTTGGTGCCACCCTCTGTTAAGGGCTAGGAAGACATCAAGAAATACACTCGAACATATTAGCTTATTCAAGTGCTTTTTGGACCATATCGGTTTGATGATACGGCAAAAGACGACAATCGGCTTTAAGCGATTGGTTACAATTCTTACGAAATTATTGGCAACAATGATATTGTCGGTGGCTTACCGGGCTTTAGAAGCATAATAACTTCGGCGACCTTCCATTGCCTTGGTACGTGTTCGAACCTACGCGCTGCGTTAACAAGATGTAAAAGTTTGAGCAGAGCTTTTTTCGGCATTTTTTTAAGGACATCTCCTGTAATTAATTCATAGCCCGGTGCTTTATTTGGCCTAAGGGATTAGATGATATTCTTACGAAAATTGCTTAGTCCAGGATAGAGTTTAATCACTGGATTGCGATCTGTCTACTTTTTACTCGAGAGCACTGTGGCGCGATTGACACGCCATGTCATGGAACGTGTTTTTCACGGTGTTTCTCCTCAGCAGGGTTCTGACAAAGCCCTCTGTAGTAAGCGTGTCATGAAAAGCTTCTCGAAATTCGCCATTCGGAACCGGTAATAAACTGTAGGTCCCTTTCACCTATGGGAAAATGAAATTACACACAACGTGGTTGATTGAGAGAGGCTCGGCTCAGGTCCTTCATGGACTGTAACGCCATACATACATACACTTTTTACTCAATACACCCACGTTATTATTCCACCTCAGATCAATTATCTGAACGCTTCACCTTTATTTATTTTTACAACCTTTTACACACTTTATTTCTTACACGCACACCTTTATTACACACTTTGTCCCTACAGCTCACCTGATGGCCTGATTATTTTCACACTTAATACTGACTGATCACTGGTAACTGAATCCCGAGAACTAAATGCTCCCGATGGCGATGCTCCCGCTCTAATCTGTGGGCAAGACCATGGCTTCTTTCTTCAGTTGGAGGTGAAGAGGTGGTAGTTCCGTGATGATTCTAGTGCTAGTCTTTGCAATTTGTTGAGCTTGGCTTGCACTGATACTTGTTTTGTTTTGTGCCACCAGACGGGCGCAGCATATGTAAGAATTGGTCTGGTGATTGCTGTATATAGCCAGCGGGATATTTTGGGATTTGTGCCCCAGTTTTTGCCAGTGAGACTTTTGCTGGTCCATAGAGAGATCTTGGCTTTCTCAATGGTCTTTGTAATGTGAGAGTTGCCCCCAGGTATTTGACTTCTTTTGAGAACTCTATTGCTTCAGCAAAAAGAGTAGGTTTGGTGAGTTTATGCCTGATCCACTTTGTGGTGAAGGCGACTGTAGTGCTTTTTCTGGGGTTGACATGTAGTGCAACCTTTATGCACCCGTTCGCACCAAAATTTAGTGCACTTTAGAGGAGTTCCGAGACTGCGTCCCTGAATTTGCCTCTTATTAGGATCACTATATCATTGGCGTCCAAGTCCATCCAGCTGCAAGGGTACGCGGATGATATCGACATCATCGCCTGTTCTCGCCGTGGCATTGTGGAAGCATTCACGGCGATTGAAGAACAGGCGAAACGAGTTGGTCTTAAGGTCAATGAGGACCAAACGAAGCCAAAACCAATCCTTCGCTCACCACCTGGAACAAAATATAACAATTGACAGCTACAATTTCGAGGTAGTTAAGGAGTTTGTCTGCCTCGGGGCAAACGTAAATTCCACAAATGACACCACAGTGGTGATCCGGCATAGAATCGCCCTTGGCAACCGCTACTACTTCGGCTTGTCCAAACAACTGGGGTCAAAACTCCACACTCGAAAGACCAAAGTCATGCTTTACAAAACGCTCATACTGCCAGTCTTGCTCTACAGAGCCGAAAGCTGGACGATAAGCAGGACAGCGGAGCTATTTTTGGGTTCATTCGAAATAAAAATTCTGCGCCGGATATTTGGTCCTGTCTGTGAGGAAGGTGAATGGAGAAGAAGACAGAACCGCGAACTCTACGAGCTGTACCAAGATGTGGATGTAGTCCGGAAGGCGAGGATCCGTCGACTACACTGGCTCGGCCATCCTGGTTGGCAGCTATAGCTCAGTCTCAGATCCTCCATGGATCGCTGGCCTGATAAGTAAGTAAGTAAGTAATGTCCTTGGCGTAGCCTTGGACATAGAAACCATTGATTCTGAGTATGTTAATCAGTTCATTGACTACGATGGACCATAGGAGGGGTGAGAGAACCTCGCCTTAAGGGCAGCCATTCGCGGCTTTTACACTGATTTTTTCATTGCCTAGTGAAGTATTTATTTTCCTACTCCTAAGCATATGTTGGGTCCAATTGCATGTGGTGTTGTCCACTCCTGTGCTGAGGAAGCACCTATTTTTTTGGGTGTAGTCGGTGTTGTCGAAAGCACCCTCGATATAAAAAAGCGACATGTTGCAGCTTCTTTGTCGCTCAGAGATGTGTTGATCCGGGCTGTTAGCTCCTGAAGACCATGCGTAGTTAATTTCCCAGGCCGGTATGCATATAAGCTCATGTTATGACCAATTATAACATAAACCACTGAAATAAACGCAAACTGAATTTAAAATTGAAAAGCATTTTTTGATGAAACTTCACTTACGTTCAAGGAACATTTCTCTAAGGGAACCGGGTACGAGCAGCATACCGCTTGCAAAAAAGGAACAACAAGGTCCACAATTCACCATTAGTGGAGTAGTCACAAATCGCCTTCTACTGTACAGGTCTCAATTGATAGCATACAGCGAGCATGACATCCATCATGGTCATCCTTCGTTAGCTTTTATTGATATGACTTGGTAGGTATACTCCCTGTTTCCGATTCACACGAAGCCAATTTAATGTTCCATATGAATTGATAGACAATATGATTGATCGAAAAGAAATAAATGCCATTGCTTTCCAAGTAAGACTACATGGTGTCGACGCTGACACAAAGAAAAAGTGAAATACATCAATCAAACCGATATCCTGGGATTTGTTTCTCAAAATGAAATAATGCCTAGCCCACGAAAGACCAGAGCCCAGCTTCTCTCAGTCAGCCGTGATGTGTGTCATTTTATTTTATTCACAAGTGAAAGGGACCTGCAGTTTAATGCTGATTTCGAGGGGCGTGAGTCGCGAAGCTTTTTCGTACTTATGTATATGTATGTATTAGGGGAACCCGAAGTGCTCCACGTAACTCCAGGTCATTCTGAAGTTCATGTACGCGTTTGCCCTTCATTTACATTTATTCTAATGCGTATGTATGCGTTACAGACCATAAAGGACCAAAGCTGAGCTTCTCTCAATCACCTATGTTGTGTGTGACTTTATCTTACCATCGATGCCGGTTCAGGGGGGAGGGAGCGAGCAAATAGAGCAAAGAAATTGATCGCGTCTAACATGGCAAACGCCAGCTTCGATCCCTGTCCCTGCTCAATCCAAGTTGACACACACCCTCCGTGTGGCCCCCCTGGATAGCTACCCTAGCACCCGCCAGGTAGTCAACCAATGTGTGCAGCGACCCAACCCCTTGTTCCTGGGGAAAGAGGAACCTGGCCGTCCAGGTCGGGGGTTGTGCTCAGGGGTAACATCCCTATCACGTAAAAACCAACTTGTTCCGAAACAACAACAAGCCTCGGATACGGACGGATACAAAACTGACGACCCCTGCAAACGACTAACGGACTTGAGAGTCTGCATCTGGAATGTTAGGTCCCTTAACAGACCGGGTGCAGGCGATCAATTGGAGCAAACTCTCAAAAGCAGATATAACCGCACTCCAAGAAGTGCGATGGTATGGACCAGGCAAAAAACGGATGAAAAACTGCGACATCTACTACAGGAACTGCTACAAGGAGAACAAACAGCGCCTATTCGGGTGCGGATTCGTTATTCGAGGAAGACTCTGACGAAAAGTCTTAAGCTTCCGGGATGTAAACGAACGCCTCATAACAATCCGTATCGAAGCTAAATTTGGAAATATAAGCTTGACATGCGCTCATGCCTTAACGGAAGAAAAGGACGATCGACTCAAAGACGAATTCTACGACCTATGCCCAATGCCCCAGCTACGACACAAAAATAGTTCCAGGAGATTTTAATGCAAAACTGGGCAAAGAGGACATATTTGAGTCGATAATAGGAAAGCATAGCCTCCATAACACCACCTCCGACAACGGACTTAGGCTAATCGATTTCCTAATGGGGCGTAACCTCATTGTAGCAAGCACACGATTCCTCCATCTCAACATCCACAAGGGTAGCTGGCGGTCTTTTGATCAATCGACCACCAACCAGCCAGAAGGATCACGAGTTCCTTGACCAAGGGCATCTTCATCCGCTTTTGTTAAGGTCCAAGCCACTGCGCCGTAAACGAGGACTGGGATGATTAAGGTCTTATATAGTGTCACCTTGGTTTTCCGAGAGAGGGCTCTACTTCTCAATTGCCTCTTGAGCCCAAAGAAACAGCGGTTGACAAGAGTGATTCTGCGTTTCATCTCAGCACTGGTGTTGTTGTCGCTGGTCATCAGTGAGCTAAGGTAGACGAATTCCTTGACCACTTCAAAGTTATATCCACCCATAGTGACGTTCTGGCCAATACGCCCGTGTTGTCCGTCTCTTTTAGATGAAAGCAGATATTTGGTTTTACCCTCATTAACCTTGAGACCCATCTTAGCCGCTTTTGCCTCAATGCTTACAAAGGTCTCCTTGACGTCTCGCTGTGTCCGGCCAATCACGTCAATGTCGTCGGCGTACGCAAGCAATTGCGTAGACTTGAAATAAATCGTACCTCTTGTGTTGGCCAGTGACTCTTGCACGATTTTTTCAAGCACGATGTTGAAAAAGTTGCATGACAGCGCGTCACCTTACCTAAATCCTTTTTTAACATCAAAGGTCTCGGTTTGCTCATTACCGACCTTAACAGAGCAGCAAGAATTCTCCATGACCACCGTTGGGGCATGAGCGCATGTCAAGCTTATATTTCCAAATTTAGCTTCGATACGGATTGTTATGAGGCGTTCGTTTACATCCCGGAAGCTTAAGACTTTTCGTCAGAGTCTTCCTCGAATAACGATTCCGCTCCCGAACAAGTGCTGTTTGTTCTCCTTGTAGCAGTTGCCGTAGAAGATATCGCAGTTTTTCATCCGTCTTTTGCCTGGTCCATCCCATCGCACTTCTTCGAGTGCGGTTTTATCTGTTTTACAGCAGTTGGGGGTTTGCTCCAATTAATCGCCTGCACCCGGTCTGTTAAGGACCTCCCATTCCAGGTGCAGACTTTCAAGTCCGTTAGTCGTTTGCAGGGGTCGTAAGCTTTGTATCCGTCCGTATTCGAGGCTTGTGGTTGTTTCAGAACAAGTGGGATTTTACGTGATAAGGATGTTACCCCTTAGCACAACCCCCAACCTGGAGGGCCAGGTTACTACGGTTGCTTTATTTGCTTGTGTCCAAATCCAAAAAAGAAAGAGAGACAAAAGTCAACTCCTTTGTTCAGTTCGGGCGAACCACGCCGTCCACTCTCCTGACAATTTAGGAGGGAAAGTGGTGCCAAATCTCGAACAACTATCAAATGACAAATGACATAGACTTATGGACTTCAATATGGGGAACAGCCAAAAACTCCAAACCTACAAATATTACAGCGCACACAGAACAACATTTTACGGACCACTGCAAATGCAGACGTAGGCGCAGCGAGATGAAATCCACAAAGACTTACATCTCAGAGCTGTGATAGAGGAAATAAAACTACTCCGCGCCAAGCTTTAAATCTTACAGCATACAAATCACGAAGTAAACGTTCGTAAACGATTTCGACCAACGGACTTAGTTCGTAGGTTTACATGAAAACTGGAGCAGGCCCAAAACCTCTAAGGGGACAACAACGAGCGACAAGAGAGTCTCTCTGGCGACAACAACGAGCGAGAAGAGGCGCTCGGTGTGAATAAAACCTCCAACGCTTCGGGCCTGTGCCACAACTTCATCAGAGAAACAGCTGTAAAGGACCTTGGTCCTACTTATCTTCTTTTGTTTTGTTTATGTTGTAACAGTAACTAAATGTCAAAAGACAGAGGTTAAATAAATAAAAGAAATAAATGTTTTGGCATCCCTGTCAAACTCGCCACGTTAAGCAGGATTCCAACTCCATTGGTCAACTTCATACTTCATACCTTCTGATTTTGAAGAATGTCTTGCTTACACCTTCTTCTTCTTTTTTGGCGCTACAGTTCATGGCGAACCTGGACCTCCTTTAAAAAATCTCTCCAACTCGCGCGGTCTTTCGCCAGCAGTCTCCAGTGCCACACGCCTAGGTGGTTAAGGTTCTCTTCCACTTGGTTGTGCCACCTTAAATTTGGCCGTCCTCGACGGCGTTGCCCCTCTGGGTTGGACTCAAAGACCTTCCGGGCGAGAGCTGTGTTTTCCATGTGCTCAACATGCTCTAGCCATCTTAGGCGTTGGATCCGAAGACGCCATGCTATGCTCATGTCGCTCTACAGCCCGTACAGTTCACTATTAAGTCTTCTCCTCCACTCCCCATTTATGCAGGTAGTGCCGAAAATCGTACGCAGATTATTTCTCTCAAAACGACCAAGGGCCTCCTCATCCGCTTTCGTTTAGGTCCATGTCTCTGCGCCATAAAGCAGGACCGGTATGATAAGGGTCTTATATATGGTCACCTTAAGTGTTTCGAGAGAGGGCTCTGCTTCTCAATTCGGCTCAATTACGAGCCGAAAGAAACAGCGGTTGGCAAGAGTTATTCTGGTTATGATTTCGGCACTGATGTCACTTCTGCATGTCACTGTGGAGCCTAGGTAGACGAAGTCCTTGACTACCTCGAAATTATACCTGCCAATATATGTGCCCTGGCCAAGACGCCGGTCGTTCGTGTCCTTTTTCAACGACAGCTTATATTTCGTTCTTCCCTCATTTATCGCAAGTCCCATTTTAGCCGCTTCCGTCTCAATGCTCGTAAAGGCCTCAATGACATCTCGCTGACTTCGTCCAATTATGTTAACGTCATCGGCATTTGCGAGCAGTTGTACGGACTTGAAAAAGATGGTGCCCCTCGTATTGACCAGTGAGTTTTGCATGATCCTTTCAAGGACGATTTTGAAAAAGTCACACGATAGCGTGTCGCCCTGTCTAAAATCTTTTTTGACATAAAAGGTATCGGTCAAGTCGCTTCCGATCCTAATGGAGTAGCGAGAGTTCTCCAATGTCATCTTGCAGAATTTGACGAAATTAGCAGGGATGTCAAAATCAGACATGGCGTTATATAGCTCGTCTTCATTTATGCTATCCTATGCAGCCTTAAAGTCGACAAACAGGTGGTGGGTGTCGATCTGGAACTCGTTTGTTTTTTCCAGGATCTGCCGCAGTATGAATAATTGGTCTATAGTGGACTTCCCGGGCCTGAAACAACACTGATGAGAGCCGATCAGGTTATCCACCAACGGTTTCAGGCGTTCACACAATACGGCAGAGAAGATTTTATAAGCGATGTTCAGAAGACTTATCCTCTGTAGTTGGCGTGGACAAAGGGGTCTCCTTTCTTGTGGATTGGGCAAACGTTGCTAAGATTCCATTCATGGGGCATGCAATTTTCTGACCATATCTTACAGAAGAACTGGTGCATACTCCCAACCAGATCATCTCCAGCTGCTTTAAGGAGCTCGGCAAGTAGTCCGTCTACTCCGGCAGCTCTGTTGGATTAAGTCCAAGTAAGGTTAACCTTAGAAAAAGCATTCCTAACTTCGTCCAGGTCAGGAGGACGGAATTCTCTGCTATCATCATCCGCTGTGAAAGGGTTATTCTGTCTGACAGCGGGATCTGTTTCGTCATCGCCGTTATGCAGTCTGTAGAAGCAGTCTTTCTAGATTCTTAGTACCGACTCTGAATCCACTACTAGGTTTCCATTTTCGTCCCTGCAGGCTTCCGTTCTGGTCTTATATCTCTGGCATGTTTGTTTTATTCATTGATAAAACCTCCGAACGTCATTCCTGCTATAGCATCTCTCCATCTCTATGATCGCAAGCTTCTCATGCTCTCTTTGTTTTGTTATGAGAAGCTTATGCTCCTCCCTTCTCTTCTGCTCATGATGCTCTTCCTTCCTTCCTTCCTTTTCTTCTATCAAAATATTACTTCCCTCAAATGCTCGTTCTGCCAAACACTTAAGTACCAATCACGTAATTTCATAATAACTATTTGGCTGCAACAAATCTCTAGAACTGCAGACAGCAATTGATGAGGGATCAAAACCACATATCGACTGGGGCACTTGAAGCAGATTATTCAAAGTCACTCAGGTACGCACTCGAGCCATCATTAGTTACTTCATCCAACAGAAGTACCCCATTCCAGACCTAAACAAAAACGGACATAACCAACCAATTCTATCAAGATGCTCCTCATCGCATTCAATTAATTAACTTATCTCAAGTGAATTCACATACACACCTCACGCTCCATGTTGCGTTACAGCCAGGACACAACGAGATGTCAGATACATTAACTTCTACTTTTATTTTCCGTGAACTCAAGATGTTACAGATGTTCTGCCTTGTCATGCTTTTAATCGGATGATAGAAGACGGCTGAAGAAATCCCAACTTGAGTTAGGTCAAGTGGAATTTGCACAAGTCATAAATCGTCATTTAGCTTAATCTCCTTAATCCCTATGTCCCTTTTCGGGCTTTCCTTGTCCTCATCACCGATAATGTGGTTGGTATTTGTTTTAATTGCAAAAATTATACTGAAGTCTACTATACCCATAGGAGTATGTAACAAAAGAGTTGCCGAAAAATTTGTGATGTGCACGTTGAGAATGCTATGCGTGAACGTCTGATTCACGAGTGGTTTGCTCGAATCCATTCCGAAACTGTTGGTGTCAAAGGTGTACCTCGCTCTACTCAGCCAATCACTAACAAGCCGATGGAACTTTGGAGCTGGAGGAGTAGATGCGGCACTCAAGCTATCAGGAATTAGCTGAGGCAGTATACATTACCCACAGGACAGTTTGCAATGTATGCATTGTATGTATGCAATGACATCGAATCATTTTTGAAACGAATTATTTCGGATAGTGAAAAATGAACTGTAAGGAGTTCGAATAAGTTTTGAGAATGGCGTAGCTTGTACTGACCCGCATCCGACCCTCTTGAAACTATATTCCTTAAAGTGTCACCAATTTCCTCCAATAATAATAAATACTTACTTACTTATCAGGCCAGCGATCCATGGAGGATCTGAGCTTGAGCTATAGCTGCCTTCCATCCTTGACGGTCCCGGGCACGCTGCTTCCAGTAATCAAGACCAAGATGTCTTACATCCGCGATTACTTGGTCTTTATACCGGAGGCTCGGTCTTCCGCTTCTTCTCGAACCAGGAGGCTCGGAGTCGAAGACCCTCTTAGCTGGAGCATTGATCTCCATGCGCTCGATGTGGCCGAGCCAGTGTAGTCGACGGATCCTTGCCTTCCGGACTACATCCACATCTTGGTACAGCTCGTAGAGTTCGCGGTTATCTCTTCTTCTCCATTCACTTTCCTCACAGACAGCACCCAATATCCGACGCAGAATTTTTCTTTCGAAAGAACCCAAAATCAGCTCCGCCGTCCTGCTTCTCGTCCAGCTTTCGGCTCCGTACAGCAAGACTGGCAGAATGAGCGTTTTGTAAAGCATGACTTTGGTCTTTCGAGTGAGGAGTTTTGACCCCAGTTACTTGGACAAGCCGAAGTAGCAGCGGTTGCCATGGGCGATTCTATGCCGGATCTCCACTGTGGTGTCATTTGTGGAACTTGCGTTTGCCCCGAGGTAGACAAACTCCTTAACTACCTCGAAATTGTAGATGTCAGTTGTTATATTTTGTCCCAGGTGGTGAGCGACGGATTGGTTCTTGCTTGACAGCATGTATTACGTTTTATCCTCATTGATCTTAAGACCAACTCGTTTCGCCTGTTCTTCAATCGCCGTGAATGCTTCCACAATGCCACGGCGAGAGCACGCGATGATGTCCGAACCGAGTTGCACGGTGCATCGCGTGTTTTTTAGCGTGGCGCGACACAACTGGATCAGTTTTCCCGGGATCCCGAATCCGTCCATCGCACCAAACAGTTATTCACGATGAATGCTGTCGTATGCGGCTTTGAAATCGATGAAGTGATGGTGTATATCGATTCGAAACTCGTTGGTCTTTTCCAGGATTTGTCGAAGGGCCGGAAGCCGCACTGGTAGCTGCCGATAAGTGCGGTGCAAAATGGTTTTAGACGTTCACACAATACGCTGGACAGGATCTTGTAGGTGACATTGAGCAGGGATATACCTCTATAGTTCTTGCAAGAGGTAGGATCGCCTTTTTTATGGATGGGGCATATAGAGCAGGTATTCCAGTCGCCAGATGATCTGGTGCATGCTCCCTACCAGAACATCGCTGCCAGTCTTGAAGAGCTCTGATGGCAAGCCATCTGAGCCTGCGGCCTTGTTGTTCTTCAGCTTCCGAATTGCTGTGCCGACTTCTTCAATGCTGGGTGGGAGGACTACTTCAGCGGCTGGAGTTGGAATTTCCTCGGTCCCTACCACTCTCTCTTGGTCATGCTCGTTAAGCAGCTGCTGGAAACGCTGCTTAAATACATCCATTATGCGGTACGCTGACAAGATTACCCTCGCAGTTTCGAAGAGCCTGGGTGCCCTTTTTGAAGCCTCCTGCAAGGCCTTTGGCTTTCTTGTAAAAGGCTCGTATTTTATGTTTATCCCTAGACTCCTCGATATCCTTGAGCTGGGAGGCTGCGAAGATTCTTTTCTTTTGTCGCAGTAGTTTCTTCTCCTCCCTTCTTCTGGCTCGGTACTCTTCTCGCGCGGCCCTGGTTTTCCTCTGCAGCGCCTTTTGGTACGCCTCGTCGGTTGCTGCCTTTTTCTGCTCACACTCGCCATCATACCACGGGTTTCTTGTCGGGGGTGGTAGGTATCCTAAGGTGGTTTCGACTACTTCCTGAATGGCTGAGCGGCAATGCACCCACATATTGTTGGCATTTGGGTTCGACGTAGGCATACCGTAGAGTCTTTCGCTCAGTTGCTCCCTGTAGACTCTGGCAACCTCCGGTGTGCTCAGGCGCCCAATGTCGAACCTTCTCCTGATGGGCTGGTGCAGCTTTGGACAGTCGAGCTCTGAATCTTACTGCTACGAGGAAGTGGTCCGAGTCGACATTTGCCCCTCTGAATGTTCGCACATCCAGGTTTGGTTGGCGGTTCGACCGTCCGGAGATCGCCAGGTTGCTGTGTTGATTCGCTTGCGAGGGATTCTTGTGTTACTTATCGCCGCATTACGAGCTGTCGCAAAGTCAGCGAGTCGGAAGCCGTTATCTGTTGTTGTATCGTGGAGGTTGTGCTTTCCGATCACTCCGCCAAGGGTGTTCTCCTGACCGATTTTGGCGTTGAAGTCCCCGAGCACGATTTTTACATCGTTCTCCGGACAAGCTCCGTAGGCGTTGTCCAGGAGGTCATAGAAGTCCTCTTTGATGGGGTCTTCAGCCTCTTCAGTAGGGGCATGTGCACATATAAGGCTGATGTTATAAAATCTGCCTCTGATGCGGATCACTGCCAGACGATCACTTACAGGTTTCACCTTCGACCTTAACCGCTTTCTCATGACAGATCCGCATCCCAGAAAGTGCAACCTTTGTGACAGCTGCAATAAATGTCGCAATTTTTCTTCCTCATCATACCGTTTCCTATCCAGCGTATTTCCTGGACCGCAGTAATATCCGCCTTGAACTGCGTGAGGATTCCTTCTAGTTTATAAGCAGCTCCGGGAGTGTACAGGGTTCTGACATTCCAGGAGCATACTCGCGAATCGTGTTCCTTTTTCGTGCGTTGTCGTCGTCGAGTATCCGTCCGTGTATCCGAGGCATCTTGCTCATTCATAACTTTGATTTTTTTTGACGTGGGCGGATTGTAAGCCCGCCGCACAACCGCCATCCTGGTCGGGGTTTTGTCGCTGCAAACGTTTGTTCACCTCCCAACGGTTGTTGAAGAGGCTATCCAGAGGGCGCCGCGAGGAGGCCGTATGTCAACTTGACCCGGGCATTTAAACAGGGATCGTTGCGGGCATCTTGCCAGGTTGAGAGCGATCAACAACTTTACCCTGTATGTCCGAGCCCAGGCCCTCTCATAACAGCTCCTATTAAAGTCACTTTCGTCCTCGTCCCATATGCCATTAGGTGCAACAAATCTTCACAGGATGCAGTGCTCTATGCTATTTGTTAGCACTAAGCCCTCTAAAAAAATATATATATACCTTGTCTGGTACGCTCATATTGATCTTTACTCTGTACAAGGCAACACTCATCTCTGTTGCATTGTCGTTAGTTCTGCGAATGTAGTTATTAGCATCACATCGAATGTGGGAATATAGCATCACAATTAGGCCTCTGATGGCGTAGCACTATGATTGTACTGTATGACTTGTACTGCTAGATCCAACTCAACATCGTATCCATTTTATCATACTCCTTACGCAGGTCCTAATGGCGACTCTTATGGGAGTACCATAGACTGTAATTTAGAGCGAAGATGCCACTGTTGACCTGACGGTGTACACTTTTACTCCCCACGTAGCAGAACTGAAGTAATTTAGGGTATCAGATATGACATTGATATGGCACCTTTCTCCATCCCAGGTATTGAACATATACTAAGGTCTTGACCTTACTCGAAGTCCTCTGACGATCAAATTAACGTCATAGAAAGCATTGACAGTGGAACAAACAGCCTCTCTGGTAGACCCTTCAGCCCTGACAGGGTCCCATGGGCATTTGGTTCATTCAAACCCTACAAGGCTCCAGGCAAAGACGGTGTCTCTCCTGCGATCTTACAGAAAGGCTTGAATACAATTCTACCACCATTGATAGTTCTTTTTAGGTCTTGCTTCAACCTGGGATACCTACCCCAAATTTGGAGAGAGGTCAATCTTGTCTTCATACCCAAGATTGGGAAACCAAGTGAGCAACCTAAATCCTATCGCCCTATCAGTTTGACTTCGCTCTTTCTAAAAACAATGGAGAAACTGATAGAGCTTCACATTAGAGGTATCCTGGAAAATCAGACACCTCTGCATCCCAACTAGTATGCATATTGCAAAGAGCGATCTACCGAAAATGCACTACACCACTTGGTGACGCGCATGGAAAATAGTTTCACACAAAAGGAGATCGCAATCTGCGCCTTCCTCGATATAGAGGGAGCCTTTGATAATACTGGCTATGATTCGTTCACCTTGCAGGGATGTGGAAGATCCCACTAATCACTGGATTAGGGCGATGCTAAATAGCCGTATTATATCAGCCACATGCGGAGAGGTCTCAATGACAGTATCTGCGGTTAGAGGATGCCCACAAGGGGGAGTCCTCTCACCACTGCTTTGGTCGATAGTCATCGACGACCTACTACGCAAGCTGACCCTTCGGGGCTACGAGGTCATCATATGCTGATGACCTAGTAGTCATTGTTACGGGCAAGTGCGAGGTCACTGCCTGTGAGCGCATGCAGCTTGCGCTCCAATTTATCTCTGACTGGTGTGGCAGAGAGGGGTTATCTTTTAACCCAAATAACACAATCTTAGTCCCATTTACAAAGAGGAGAAATGGGTCTATCTTTCTAAATGGAACACACATAGGATTTTCAGAGGTAAAGTATCTAGGTATTGACCTAGACCGCAGACTCAACTGGAACTCCAACATGAAAAACAAACTCATGATGGCGGCTAAGGCCATGTGGGCCTGCCGACGTACCTACGGTAAAACCTGGGGGCTTAAACCTAAGGTAGTACACTGGTTATATACTGCGATAGTAAGGCCTATCGTCACCTACGGGTCCATCTTATGGTGGACAGAAGTTGAACAAAAAACTACAATTATTAAGCTTCAACGCCTTCAAAGACTAGCGTGTCTCGGCATCACAGGCGCTAATGCCGTCCTGCCCTACGGCAGCACAAGAAGCACTCATTTAAGCAGCGCTTAAAGCACTGGGTTCGTACAGCACGAACTCAAAAACCGTCAAGGGATGCCATGACGCCTTGCAAGACCTCGCCAAAAGAAACACTGTTAAGCTTTGGTGGGTGCCAGGACATAAAGGTATCAAGGGCAATGAAATTGCCGACCGACTTGCCAGGAAAGATTCCAGCGACAAATATATAGGTCCGGAACCATTCGGCGGCATTCCCGGGTCTAAGATAAATTACTTCTTAGACAAGTGGGGAAAATTGCAACACCTGTCATTTTGGAACAGCGTTCGGGGACTCCGTCAATCTAAACGACTTAAACGACCCCTGAACAAACACCCTATTGACATACTCAAACTCAATAGGGTGGATATCAGAAGACTAGTTAGCTATCTGGCGGGACACTGCCGTCTGAGATATCATCTAAAGAAGATCAGCCTCTCGTCTGAAACTGAGTGTCGGCTCTGTCTTAAGGACAAGGAGACGGCAGAACACATACTGTGTGAGTGTGCTGCTCTCTGCCGTCTTAGGAAGCGTATCCTTCTCAGTGAAGTTATGACTCCTGAGGGGATCACCCTGGCTCCTACGAGAAGCATTCTCAGCTTCATTATAGAAGTAGTGAGGCTAATCGGCTAGCAGGCACAATAGATCTGCAAAGGTCGCAGTGCCGTATTGCTAATGGTAGCACTAGGCCCACATATACAAAAAAATGTCTTGACCTTGAAGCTGGCTGCTAAGACGCTACCTGAACTGTCAAGCAATTATCAAACTTAGAATATTCCACACAGCAACCACAAGCGCATCATATTAATCTACATATTCATTCGACATATGGTCTTGATAGTTCAAACATCAAAGGACATGTAAAGGCGATTTGCAAAAGTCTGTTATCTGCAATTATCGTATCCCCTTAACATAAGCCTTGTTTCATTCGGATGGAGTTTGACACTGATGATCACCGCAAGGACTATTGCTTTTGCCACCCTAAGCAATCGACCCTCACGTCGCCCGGGGAATCAAAAAGGACGAACATATGCGATGTATTATGTGTCGTAAAATCTACCATCACGAGACGACGATTATGTTATGTGTTTCGTTCTGTAAGGACGTGCGACGGCGGAGGACTGCAACCACGTTATTATTGAGTGAGAAATTAAACTTATTTTTATATCGGATCCTTCTGCAAGGACCACGCCGCCCACAAACATAAGGGAAGCTCTTCCCCATGTCTGGAGCAAAAATTCTGGAAATTTTATAAATGCCAGGGGTTGGCATTGAGGAGCCACTAATTTTGTAAGCTCAGATACGTAGTTAGTATGCTGCGACAGTGTGTTGTATTATGTAAATTGAAAGGGAATTTTGTATTGAGGCCAAATCAGGTGTTAAAACAACGTGCTTGGACTGAGTATTGCTTATGAAAATGTGGTTTGCACGGGTAATATTCATTCAAAATTCAAAAATGGTTCCAAGAATACTTTTGAAGTTGATATGTGGAACACTATGTCGTAAAATAACTGTTCGGTGACTAATGAAATCGTGATATAAATAAATTTAGGTTAAAGGTTAGGATACTAGAGAGGCTACGACGTGTTTGCGTTTTAGTCTGTTCCACCAGACAACCGATGCATATGAGATTATAGGTCTTATCATTGCCATGTAGATCCAGACGACCTTTGCCGGCGATAAACCCCATGTTTTGCCAAAAGCTCCCTGGAGCTCGGCATTCCACCAGGGGACCAATTTCCTGCAGGGAGGTTTGCTGACAGGACATGCGAGTTCAAAACAACTGGTGATGACGCTATTCAGGTTATGAACAGCGTTCTCTACCAATTGTTTCGTTCTAAGTTTAGGTAGGGCCTGAATGGATTTCTCAAGCTCCTCTCTAAACCTTACCCAGTCCGTCCTTCTCGGATTCCGTCTAGGTTGCAAGGAAGAGATCCCTAGAGAGCAGTGAACGAACACCGACGACCCAAACCATTTGCATACCGCCCAGGTTGTCGGACAAACATAATTAGACTATGACTCTTGAACCAGTGCTAATTATAACAAAAGTGGGTTCGGCACGAATTGGACGACACCCGAAAAAATCGTCGCTTTGAAGTTGCGTCTTCACTCATTTCTGTGATGAATATTGGATACTGTAAGATAACTAGCGTCGTTCAGCTTAATGGCTGGATCAAGATTAAGCACCGCGACGCTTCTCAATCCCGGCATTGCACCAAAAGAAAAAAATGTCTGACTATGAACTGAAGCCGGTTCGGTCCATTACAGCTTTCTTCCTTTGTACTAAAAACCTTGGAAAGGCTGACAGACGTACACGTACGACGCAACCTTGATTGAGCGTCAATCTCTAGGGCACCACAAGCCTATTGCAAAAGGCAAATCAGTCGAAACTGCAAAGAGACCTTGGTGAGGAACATTGAGAGATCAACCCATCTCAAAGAACACACCTTAGTAGCCTTCTTTGACATACAGAGGGCGCCTTCAACAACGTCACACTGAAACCAATTGCGGAAAGGTTAGAAAACTCAAAAATGGAGAGGACCCTAATAGTGTTCACTGGCGCAAGACCTTCTCTAAATGAGGAAGTCAAGAAACCTTTAAATCGGTTACTAGAGGCATTCCTCATTTCACCAGCAAATTGAGAAAGTTAGCAGGCAGGTCTACTCCAGCATGCAACTTCACCTAACCTCACTCGATATCCACGGTAAGCAGCTAGCCACATATACGGTTGCGAGATTAAAGGCCGGTTCATAATGAACGAACTGTATTAATGGCCACGCTTCTATCCTGAACGACTGGACAAGTTTGGCAGAGAACTTCGACTACATTGAGCCCACCACGGTCTTTGAGAAAAAGTTAAAAAGATCATACCCAGAAAGACAAATATTATCCCGACAAGCGCGACTCCACAGGGGCTGCGTGGACTTTACACAGATGGGTCAAAAACCAAGGACGGGGTAGGCAGTGGAGTCTTTTGCAAACAATTAAATCTGAATAAGGCCTTCAAACTACCAGACCATTGCAGCGTTTTCCAGACGGAGCGCCTAGCAATAAAGGAAGTCTTATCTTGGCTAAGGTGGAACATGACATCTATTACAGGTATTCGATTCTTCGCTGACTACCCAGTTGCCCTGAAATCGCTGGGCAAGCCTTAGCTGTCGCCGATCTCTATGTATGTATTTAGCAGCTTTATGGGACACAGAAACATTTCAGGAAATGAGAGAGCTGGCTTTCTCGCCAAACAAGAGATGACTAGCAGCAATTGAATTAGAGCTTATCGATCAAGTCATGGCTATAGACCTGAGTTGGACCCAAGGGCATACCTGCCTAACTAATAGGCAAATCTGGCCACGTCTTGACCGACAGCGAACCACTGTAATAATCCCCCTAAAATGGACCGATATCAGCATAATCGTTGGTGTCATCTTTGATCACTGTCTTATTGGCAGGGAACTGTGAAGGCGTAGAGGAGATTGAGTCCATTCAACACTTAGAATTCTACTTCCTGAATGACTTGAACGACGTTCAGTGAATAAGGATAACCGACCTTCTTACAAAATGGTTCCATAAATAGATCTAAGCCCTCGTAGGAACACAAGGGGCCTTTCTGGCTTAGGTGAGTACCCCCCCCCCCCCCCCCGCCCTCCGGGGAGGCTACGTATTACCTACTTACCTGCATACCATCACAGCTTTCTGAAACTTGGCGAAACCATCATGGCTCGGCTTTGGTCAACAGAAGAGGGCCAATCCTTTTCCATGACAACGCCCGACCATACGTCGCACAGCAGACCTTACAGAAGTTGAACGAGCCTACCCCATTCATCATACTCATCGGACCTTTCCCCAGTTAACAAACTTCTTGCGTGAAAAATGCTTCAAGGGCCAAGACGATGCAAAAATTGCCTTCAGTAAGTTCATAGGCCCCAGAGTTCCAGAGTTTTGTACTGAAGGAATAAACAAACTACTTCCCCTTTGGCAAAAGGGTGTTAACCACAACAGTTGCTATTGCGATTAACAAAGTCTTGTTTCACTTTAGTTCTACGCCTTTAAGATTTAAGGCTAGAACCCGACATTATTTTTTGAACAGCCGAATGCTTACCGGCCTCGATATACCTGCAACCCATAAGATGGCTAGACCATGTAGAGCGTATGGACAACTTAGCTCCGGCCCAAAGAATCTTCGAATCCGAGCCATTGGGACAAGACAACAGAGGACGCCCCCGACACAAGGACCTCAACCAACTTGGTGTGCGTGACTGGAAGCAAGAGGTCGTGCTGGCTGGAGTCGCTTGTTGGTTGAGGCCCAGGACCACAACGACCGGTCTGTAGTGCCACGAAGAAGAAGAAGATATCTTAATCAATTGCAATGGTGAGGTGGTATAATTCCGACAGGAATCACCAGCCTTAACATACACAGTAGTACCTATATTTATCAGAGCAAGCTTAAACTATGTAAAGCCTAGCATGGACTAATACACTTCAAAGAATAAATTGAATAAAGTTGAGTTCGACTTCAGCCTTCGGAGCTATCGTACGACGTAGGGCATTAAAAAACTTTGTGAAAAATAAAAATCATTCACCTGTCCAATAAGTGTCAATTGGCACGGCCAGCAGGGCGTGTCAGCGCTAAACTAAGACAAAAGGATACATTAAATGAGGGCAACGGTGATTCTGAATGTATTTAGTTCAGGCTATTGTGTATCACTAAAGATACATTTCCATGACAGTTCTATTATAATAAATGGATCACCTACCTACTTATCGACCTTACTTTATAGGGATTCATACCGCGGATCCGTGAAGCGCTAATGCAATTATGAAAATTATGAACTTTGTCCTTTGCCTGGGATGGAGAGATGAATAGAGGAGTTTTATCAGTTTCACGAGTCCCGCTCTCTCTACTTAATGATGTAGAAGCCTCAAGGCTAGGTGGTGACGTGCGACGAGTCCGAACGCTATAAAAGGATTATCACTGCACGTGTTGGTTTCAACAGGATTTCTATTCGATTTAATTCAATTTTACTCTGCATTCATTGTCCTTGGCCTTATTGCCCATTATGTATGCCATTATGCTACAATTGCACTACTTTGGATCCTGCACTTTTAAGGACCAACCGCCTAAAAGAAGATAATTACTCGTTTAAATATAAAATTGTTCTCTTTAATAGTGCTCCTTTAACGTGATGCCAAACATGACCCGTAAGGGAGATAATGCGGAATTCGTGTGTCCTTTGACTGAGAGTTGTAGTATTGTGCAAATAAGACGAATACACTCCTCCGTATCCTTATATTCGCTCACAAAGTGGAAAGCAACAAGACTTTCTTGAATATGAAAGCATTGAAAGCAAGATCCTATAGAAGTTAAATGGATGTTAGTCCTTGTTAAGATAGCGATATCGAAACTTAAGTCTTATAAAGCTGCTGGAGCAGATGGACTCCCCGCGGAGCTGTTTAAAGCAGCTGGCGATGGGCTGGTTAGGAACACGCACCAACTCATCTGCAAGATATTGTCGGAAGAACGCATGCCCGATGAATGGAATCTCAGTATCGTTTGCCCGGTCCATAAAAAAGGAGACCCCTATGACTGCGCCAATTACAGAGGGATAAGCCTCCTGAACATCGCGTACAAGATCATCTCTGCCGTACTATGTAAGTACCTGAAACCGTTCGTGGAGAATCTGATAGGTTCCTGCCAGTGTGGTTTCAGGCCAGGAAAATCCACGATAGACCAAATATTTGCAATACGGCAGATCTTATAGAAGACCCATGAATTCCAGGTCGACACACACCATCGTCGACTTTAAAGCCGCGTATGACAGTGTTTATAGAGACGAGCTATACAAAGCCATGTCATGTTTTAACATTCCTGCCAAACTCGTCAGACTATGCAGGATGACTATGGAGAACTCCCGCTACTCCTTTAAGGTCGGAGGTGAACTAACCGACCCCTTTGATGTTAAAAAAGGTTTTAGACAGGGTGACGCACTGTCATGTGATTTCTTCAACATTATTCTTGAAAGATTGTGCGGGACTCTGCGGCCAATACAAGAGGTACGATCTACTTCAAGTCCACACGATTGCTTGCCTACGCAGATGACATTGACGTTATTGGACGAACAAAGCGAGACGTCAATGAGGCGTTCACAAGCATTAAAGCAGAAGCGGCGAAAGTGGGTCTAAGGGTAAATAGGGACAAGACCAAATATATGCTGTCATTCAAGAAAGACGCACAACACCGATGTCTTGGTCAGAACGTCACCTTCGGCAGCTATATTTTTGAACTAGTCAAGGACTTCGTCTACCTTGGCTCGATAGTGACAAGCAGCAACGACACCAGCGCTGAGATAAAACGCAGAATAACTCTTGCCAATCGCTGCTTCTTCGGGCTCAAGAGGCAATTGAGTAGTAGAGCCCTCTCTCGAAAAACTAAGGTTTCCCTCTACAAAAGCTTAATCATCCCGGTCCTCCTCTACGGCGCTGAGGCTTGGACCTTATCGAAAGCGGATGAAGAGGTTCTTGGACGTTTCGAGAGGAAAATTCTGCGTGCAATCTTTATTCCCGTTTGTGTAAACGGAGAATGGAGGAGGAGATTCAACCAAGAACTGTACGGGCTGTACAGCGACATCGGACTGGTTAGACGTCTTCGGATCCAACGTCTAAGATGGCTAGGCCTTGTAGAGCGAATGGACATCAACGCTCCGACCCGAAGATTCTTCGACTCCAACCCCGAGAAACGACGCAGCAGAGGACGACCGCATTTAAGGTGGCGCGCACAGGTGGAAGGGGACCTAAACCAACTGGGCGTGCCGCACTGGAAGCGGCTGGCCGAAGATCGGGCCGGCTGGAGAGACTTGTTGGTTGAGGCCCTGGTTCACCCCGAACTGTATGTATGTATGTATGTATGTTGGCGTTACAGTCCATGAAGGACCTGAGCCGAGCCCCTCTCAATCACCCATGTTGTGTGTGATTTCATTTTCCCATAGGTGAAAGGGACCTACAATTTATTGCCGGTTCCGAACGGCGAATTTCGAGAAGCTTTTCATGACAATTTTACTACAGGGGGTTTTGTCAGGACCCCGCTGAGGAGAAACACCGTGAAAAACACGTTCGATGACATGGCTGTGTCGGGATTCGATCCCGTGTCATCGGCGTCAGAGGCCAACACACTACCCACTGCGCCACGGTGCTCTCGAACTGTAGCGCCACCAAAGTAAGTAAGTAAGTAAGTCCTTGGCTCTAAAATTAGCAAATCACTGCAGCGTTTTCCAGGCAGAACTGTTGGCAATAAAAGGGACCTTGTCTTGGCTGAAGTGAAACGTGATATCCACCACGGATATCCGCATTCTCATGAATAGTCAAGCAGCCTTAAAGTCGTTGGAGTCCTTTGTGTACACATCAAAAACTAGTCTCGACTGTCGCCTATCTCTTAACGAGATGGCCGAACAGTTCAACATACAACTTATCTGGGTACCGGGATACAGCGACATTCCAGGAAATTAAAGAGCCGATACACTCGCCAAACAAGGAACGACGTTACAATCAATCGTGGCTTGTAAGGGTATACCATTTGCAACCATTAATCTTAATCTTACAAATCTCGACAGGGCCGAGGCGAACCGGAGATGGACTCAGGGACAAATCTGCCTCATCACCAGGCAAATCTGGCCCCGGCTCGATAGTCAACGGACTAGGAGTATTGTCTCCCTAAAAAGAACAGACATCTACAAAGTCATCGGTGTCATCACTGGACACTGCCTTATTGGCAGTCACGCGCAAAAACTAGGTATAATTCCAAATGATTTTTGCAGAAGCTGCCTAGACGAGGAGAAGGTCGAATCCATTCATCACCTTCTCTGCGCCTGCCCGGCATTTTGCACAATCAGGAAACGATACCTAGGATTTTACTTTCTTAACGATCTGACCGAAGTTCAGAAAGTAGGGATATCTGATCTTCTTAATTTCCTAAGAAGCACAAAATGGTTCCACGTATAGGGGGCTAAACTCCCTCGTAGCTGCACAACGGGCCTCCCTGGCCCATGTGTGTTCCTCTCATTTCTGGGAAGGCTACCTACCTGCCTACCTAGTAAAGTAGGAAGCGCTTAAAGAAAGATCTTATAGGAGGAGTCAAATATTGTATTATTCGTACGTACTTTTCGTTTTTGTAACTTATGTTTATGTCAATGAACTTCGAAGTACTGTTTTCAAATAATCCAGATCTTTACACATACGGAGAGGTTTAATGAAGCTCAGTCTCGAACACCAATGGCCTATACATACGTAAATACCTGCTTCCAAAATTACAACAATATTTGATGAATAGCAACATTTTCTTCTTCAAGCTATCAACGAACCATCAGGAGATATCTCATCAATACTATTCACCAACGAAGAAAGCTGAATTAACCGCTGAATTATCACCGGTTTTGATAAAACTTCTAACAAAAGACGGTGGGACCTATTTTGCTGGGAACCTAACCGGTTCTGAGTTACGTAATTACGCGTCGATTGAAGCTAGTCCTATGTCAATTTCATCCTACGTGCACATCCGCACATACGCACACACAGACATCTCTATAAACACGTTGGATTTGGATTCTGGTGACCTAGAAGCGTGCAGATATGTCAAAATTTGGAACTCGCAAAATCGGCCCCCTTACAATAACATCCCAGTGGTAAGGTAAAAGTAGCGCGCAGTTGCTTCTTTCCATTTTGATATGTATCTAGGAACTTTAACAACCTAATGCGAAGTTAAATAGTACAGCCATAGAAGCTAGAAGGAACTATTTTGGGCTAGCCGGAGCTATTCGGAGCTAGCCGGAGCTATCCGGAACAAGCTCGAGCTAGCCGAAGACAGCCGGAAACAGCTAGAGCTAACCCGAATTAGCCGGAGCAAACCACAGCTAGCCAGAGCTGGTTTACGGTGGCCTGCCAAACTTTCGAGCTACTAACCACCTAAGGCGGCGTGGAAAGCTGTCGAGCAGCCGGCCAACTATGGTGGCCTGGTAAGCTATCGAGCTGCCGACCACTTACCGTGGCCTGGTAATCTTTCGAATTGCCGGTCGCTTATGGTGGCCTGAAAATCTGTCGCGCTGCCGACTGCCTATGGCGGCTTGGCAATCTGCCGAGCTATCAGCAACCAATGGTGCCTGGTAATCTGGCAGCACGGCACCTCACCAGACCATTATAGGTGGCCGGCAACACGACAGCTCACCAGACTGCTATAGGTGGCCGGCAGCACGGCAGCTCACCAGGCCACTATAGGTGGCCGGCAACACGACAGCTAACCAGACTACTATAGGTGGCCGGCAGTACGGCAGCGCACCAGGCCACTATAGGTGGCCGGCATCACGACAGCTCACCAGATTACTATAGGTGACCGGCAGTACGGCAGGTCAGCAGGCCACTATAGGTGGCCGGCAACACGACAGCTCCCCAGGCCACTATAGGTGACCGGCAGCACGGCAGCGCACCAGGCCACTATGGGTGGCCGGCAACACGAAAACTCACCAGACTGCTATAGGTGGCCGGCAGCACGGCAGCTCACCAGGCGACTATAGGTGGCCGGCAGCACGGCAGCTCAATAGACCACTACAGGTGGTCTGCAGCACGACAACTCTCCAGGCCACTATAGGTGTCCGGAAGCACGGCAGCTCACCAGGCCCCTATAGGTGGCCGGCAGCACGACAGCTCACCAGGCCACTATAGGTGACCGGCAGCACGGCAGCGCACCAGGCCACTATAGGTGGCCGGCAACACGACAACTCACCAGACTGCTATAGGTGGCCGGCAGCACGGCAGCTCACCAGGCGACCATAGGTGGCCGGCAACACAACAGCTCTCCAGACTGCTATAGGTGGCCGGCAGCACGGCAGCTCACCAGGCCACTATAGGTAGCCGGCAGTACGGTAGGTCAGCAGGCCACTACAGGTGGCCGGCAGTACGGTAGGTCACCAGGCCTTTATAGGTGGCCGTCAGTACGGCAGCTCACCAGGCCACTATAGGTGGCCGTCAGTACGGCAGCTCACCAGGCCACTATAGGTGGCCGGCAGCACGGCAGCTCACCAGACCATTATAGGTGGCCGGCAACACGACAGCTCACCAGACTGCTATAGGTGGCCGGCAGCACGGCAGCTCACCAGGCCGCTATAGGTGGCCGGCAACACGACAGCTAACCAGACTACTATAGGTGGCCGGCAGTAGGGCAGGTCACCAGGCCACTATAGGTGGCCGGCAGCACGACAGCTCACCAGGCCACTATAGGTGGCCGGCAGCACGGCAGTGCACCAGGCCACTATAGGTGGCCGGCAACACGACAGCTCACCAGACTACTATAGGTGGCCGGCAGTAGGGCAGGTCACCAGGCCACTATAGGTGGCCGGCAGCACGACAGCTCACCAGGCCACTATAGGTGGCCGGCAGCACGGCAGTGCACCAGGCCACTATAGGTGGCCGGCAACACGACAGCTCACCAGACTACTATAGGTGACCGGCAGTACGGCAGGTCAGCAGGCCACTATAGGTGGCCGGCAGCACGGCAGCTCACCAGGCGACTATTGGTGGCCGGCAACACGACAGCTCACCAGACTGCTAAGGTGGCCGGCATCACGGCAGCTCACCAGGCCACTATAGGTAGCCGGCAGCAACACAGCTCACCAGGCCACTATAGGTGGCCGGGAGCACGGCAGCTCACCGAGCCACTATAGGTGGTCTGCAGCACGACAACTCACCAGGCCATTATAGGTGGCCGGCAGCTCGACAACTCTCCAGGCTACTATAGGTGGCCGGCAGCACGACAGCCCACCAAGCCACTATAGGTGGCCGGCAGCACGGCAGCTCACCAGACCGCTAAAGGTGGCCGGCAGCACGGCAGCGCCCCAGGCCACTATAGGTGGCCGGCAAAACGACAAATCACCAAATCGCTATAGGTGGCCGGCAGCACGGCAGCTCATCAGGCCACTATAGGTGGCCGGCAACACGACAGCTCACCAGACTGCTATAGGTGGCCGGCAGCACGGCAGCTCACCAGGCCACTATAGGTGGCCGGCAACACGACAGCTCACCAGACTACTATAGGTGGCCGGCAGTACGGCAGGTCACCAGGCCACTATAGGTGGCCGGCAACACGACAGCTCACCAGACTGTTATAGGTGGCCGGCAGCACGGCAGCTCACCAGGCCACTATAGGTGGCCGGCAACACGACAGCTCACCAGACTGCTATAGGTGGCCGGCAGCACGGCAGCTCACCAGGCCACTATAGGCGGCCGGCAGCACGGCAGCTCACCAGACCACTATATGTGGCCGGCAACACGACAGCTCACCATGCTCCTATAGGTGGCCGTCAGCACGGTAGCTCAGCAGGCCACTATAGGTGGTCTGCAGCACGACAACTCTCCAGGCCACTATAGGTGTCTCGCAGCACGGCAGCTCACCAGGCCCCTATAGGTGGCCGGTAGCACGGCAGCGCACCAGGCCACTATAGGTGGCCGGCAGCACGACAGCGCACCAGGTCACTATAGGTGGCCGGCAGCACGGCAGCTCACCATGCTCCTATAGGTGGCCGTCAGCACGGTAGCTCAGCAGGCCACTAGAGGTGGTCTGCAGCACGACAACTCTCCAGGCCACTATAGGTGTCCGGCAGCACGGCAGCTCACCAGGCCTCTATAGGTGGCCGGCAGCACGACAGCTCACCAGGCCACTATAGGTGACCGGCAGCACGGCAGCGCACCAGGCCACTATAGGTGGCCGGCAACACGACAACTCACCAGATTGCTATAGGTGGCCGGCAGCACGGCAGCTCACCAGGCCACTATAGATGGCCGGCAGCACGACAGCTAACCAGGCCCCTATAGGTGGCCGGCAGCACGGCAGATCACCAGGCCACTATAGGTGGCCGGCAGTACGGCAGCTCACCAGGCCACTATAAGTGGCCGTCATCACGGCAGCCCACCAAGCCACTATAGGTGGCCGTCAGCACGGTAGCTCAGCAGGCCACTATAAGTGGTCTGCAGCACGACAACTCTCCAGGCCACTATAGGTGTCCGGCAGCACGGCAGCTCACCAGGCCCCTATAGGTGGCCGGCAGCACGGCAGCGCACCAGGCCACTATAGGTGGCCGGCAACACGACAACTCACCAGACGACTATAGGTGGCCGGCAACACGACAGCTCACCAGACTGCTATAGGTGGCCGGCAGCACGGCAGCTCACCAGGCCACTATAGGTGGCCGGCAGCACGACAGCACACCAGGCCCCTATAGGTGGCCGGCAGCACGGCTGCTCACCAGGCCACTATAGGTGGCCGGCAGTACGGCAGCTCACCAAGCTCCTATAGGTGGCCGGCAGCACGACAGTTCACCAGGCCACCATAGGTGGCCGGCAGCACGGCAGCTCACCAGGCCACTATAGGCGGCCGGCAGCACGGCAGTTCACCAGGCTACTATAGGTGGCCGGCAGTACGGCAGCTCACCAAGCTCCTATAGGTGGCCGGCAGCACGACAGCTCACCAGGCCACTATAGGTGGCCAGCAACAACACAGCTCACCAGACCACTATATGTGGCCGGCAACACGACAGCTCACCATGCTCCTATAGGTGGCCGTCAGCACGGTAGCTCAGCAGGCCACTATAGGTGGTCTGCAGCACGACAACTCTCCAGGCCACTATAGGTGTCCGGCAGCACGGCAGCTCCCCAGGCCCTTATAGGTGGCCGGCAGCACGGCAGCGCACCAGGCCACTATAGGTGGCCGGCAGCACGGCAGGTCACCAGGCCACTATAGGTGGCCGGCAGCACGGCAGCGCACCAGGCCACTATAGGTGGCCGGCAACACGACAGCCCACCATGCCCCTATAGGTGGGCGGCAGTACGGCAGGTCACCAGGCCACTACAGGTGGCCGGCAGCACGACAGCCCACCAGGCCCCTATAGGTGGCCGGCAGCACGACAGTTCACCAGGCCACCATAGGTGGCCGGCAGCACGGCAGCTCACCAGGCCACTATAGGCGGCCGGCAGCACGGCAGCTCACCAGGCCACTATAGGTGGCCGGCAGTACGGCAGCTCACCAAACTCCTATAGGTGGCCGGCAGCACGACAGCTCACCAGGCCACTATAGGTGGCCGGCAACAACACAGCTCACCAGGCCACTATAGGTGACCGGCAGCACGGCAGCGCACCAGGCCACTATAGGTGGCCGGCAACACGACAACTCACCAGACTGCTATAGGTGGCCGGCAGCACGGCAGCTCACCAGACGACTATAGGTGGCCGGCAACACGACAGCTCAGCAGATTGCTATAGGTGGCCGCCAACACGGCAGCTCACCAGGCCACTATAGGTGGCCGGCAGCACGACAGCACACCAGGCCCCTATAGGTGGCCGGCAGCACGGCTGCTCACCAGACCACTATAGGTGGCCGGCAGTACGGCAGCTCACCAAGCTCCTATAGGTGGCCGGCAGCACGACAGTTCACCAGGCCACCATAGGTGGCCGGCAGCACGGCAGCTCACCAGGCCACTATAGGCGGCCGGCAGCACGGCGGCTCACCAGGCCACTATAGGTGGCCGGCAGTACGGCAGCTCACCAAGCTCCTATAGGTGGCCGGCAGCACGACAGCTCACCAGGCCACTATAGGTGGCCGGCAACAACACAGCTCACCAGACCACTATATGTGGCCGGCAACACGACAGCACACCATGCTCCTATAGGTGGCCGTCAGCACGGTAGCTCAGCAGGCCACTATAGGTGGTCTGCAGCACGACACCTCTCCAGGCCACTATAGGTGTCCGGCAGCACGGCAGCTCACCAGGCCCCTATAGGTGGCCGGCAGCACGGCAGCGCACCAGGCCACTATAGGTGGCCGGCAGCACGGCAGGTCGCCAGGCCACTATAGGTGGCCGACAGCACGGCAGCGCACCAGGCCACTATAGGTGGCCGGCAACACGACAGCCCACCAGGCCCCTATAGGTGGCCGGCAGTACGGCAGGTCACCAGGCCACTACAGGTGGCCGGCAGCACGACAGCTCACCAGGCCACTATAGGTGACCGGCAGCACGGCAGCGCACCAGGCCACTATAGGTGGCCGGCAACACGACAACTCACCAGACTGCTATAGGTGGCCGGCAGCACGGCAGCTCACCAGACGACTATAGGTGGCCGGCAACACGACAGCTCAGCAGACTGCTATAGGTGGCCGGCAACACGGCAGCTCACCAGGCCACTATAGGTGGCCGGCAGCACGGCAGCTTACCAGGCTACTATAGGTGGCCGGCAGTACGGCAGCTCACCAAGCTCCTATAGGTGGCCGGCAGGACGACAGCTCACCAGGCCACTATAGGTGGCCGGCAACAACACAGCTCACCAGACCACTATATGTGGCCGGCAACACGACAGCTCACCATGCTCCTATAGGTGGCCGTCAGCACGGTAGCTCAGCAGGCCACTATAGGTGGTCTGCAGCACGACAACTCACCAGGCCACTATAGGCGGCCGGCAGCACGGCAGCTCACCAGGCTACTATAGGTGGCCGGCAGTACGGCAGCTCACCAAGCTCCTATAGGTGGCCGGCAGCACGACAGCTCACCAGGCCACTATAGGTGGCCGGCAACAACACAGCTCACCAGACCACTATATGTGGCCGGCAACACGACAGCTCACCATGCTCCTATAGGTGGCCGTCAGCACGGTAGCTCAGCAGGCCACTATAGGTGGTCTGCAGCACGACAACTCTCCAGGCCACTATAGGTGTCCGGCAGCACGGCAGCTCCCCAGGCCCTTATAGGTGACCGGCAGCACGGCAGCGCACCAGGCCACTATAAGTGGCCGGCAGCACGGCAGGTCACCAGGCCACTATAGGTGGCCGGCAGCACGGCAGCGCACCAGGCCACTATAGGTGGCCGGCAACACGACAGCCCACCATGCCCCTATAGGTGGGCGGCAGTACGGCAGGTCACCAGGCCACTACAGGTGGCCGGCAGCACGACAGCTCACCAGGCCACTATAGGTGTCCGGCAGCCCGGCAGCTCACCAGGCCCCTATAGGTGGCCGGCAGCACGGCAGCGCACCAGGCCACTATAGGTGGCCGGCAACACGACAACTCACCAGACTGCTATAGGTGGCAGGCACGGCAGCTCACCAGGCCACTATAGGTGTCCGGCAGCACGACAGCTCACCAGGCCACTATAGGTGGCCGGCAGCACGGCAGCTCACCAGGCCACTATAGGTAGCCGGCAGCACCACAGCTCACCAGGCCACTATAGGTGGCCGGCAGCACGGCAGCTCACCAGGCCACTATAGGTGGCCGGCAGCACGACAGTGCACCAAGTCACTATAGCTGGCCGGCAACAACACAGCTCACCAGACTGCTTTAGGTGGCCAGCAGCACGACAGCTCACCAGGCCGCTATAGGTGGCCGGCAGCACGGCAGCTCACCAGGCCACTATAGGTGGCCGGCAGCACGACAGCGCACCAGGCCACTTTAGGTGGCCGGCAGCACGACAGCGCACCAAGCCACTATAGGTGGCCGGCAGCACGGCAGCGCAGCAGGCCACTATAGGTGGCCGGCAGCACGGCAGCGCACCAGGTCACTATAGGTGGCCGGCAGCACGGCAGCTCACCATGCTCCTATAGGTGGCCGGCAAAACGGCAGCACACCAAGCTCCTATAGGTGGCCGGAAACACGACAGCTCACCATGCTCCTATAGGTGGCCGTCAGCACGGTAGCTCAGCAGGCCACTATAGGTGGTCTGCAGCACGGCAGCTCACCAGGCCCCTATAGGCGGCCGGCAGCACGGCAGCGCACCAAGCCACTATAGGTGGCCGGCAGCACGGCAGGTCACCAGGCCACTATAGGTGGCCGGCAGCACGGCAACGCACCAGGCCACTATAGGTGGCCGGCAGCACGGCAACGCACCAGGCCACTATAGGTGGCCGGCAACACGACAGCTCACCAGACTACTATAGGTGGCCGGCAGTACGGCAGGTCACCAGGCCACTACAGGTGGCCGGCAGCACGACAGCCCACCAGGCCCCTATAGGTGGCCCGTAGCACGACAGCGCACCAGGCCACTACAAGTGGCCGGCAGTACGGCAGCTGACCAGGCCACTATAAGTGGCCGTCATCACGGCAGCTCACCAAGCCACTACAGGTGGCCGGCAGCACGCCAGCTCACCAGGCCACTATAGGTGGCCGGCAGCACGGCAGCTCACCAGGCCACTATAGGTGGCCGGCAGCACGGCAGTGCACCAGGTCACTATAGCTGGCCGGCAACAACACAGCTCACCAGACTGCTTTAGGTGGCCGGCAGCACGACCGCTCACCAGGCCGCTATAGGTGGCCGGCAGCACGGCAGCTCACCAGACTGCCATAGGTGGCCGGCAGCACGGCAGCTCATCAGGCCACTATGGGTAGCCGGCAGCACCACAGCTCACCAGGCCACTATAGGTGGCCGGGAGCACGGCAGCTCACCGGGCCACTATAGGTGGTCTGCAGCACGACAACTCACCAGGCCATTATAGGTGGCCGGCAGCTCGACAACTCTCCAGGCTACTATAGTTGGCCGGCATCACGGCAGCTCACCAGGCCCCTATAGGTGGCCGGCAGCACGGCAGCTCACCAGGCCCTTATAGGTGGCCGGCAACACGACAACTCATCAGACTGCTATAGGTGGCCGGCAGCACGGCAGCTCACCAGGCGACTATAGGTGGCCGGCAACACGACAGCTCACCAGACTGCTATAGGTGGCCGGCAGCACGGCAGCTCATTAGGCCACTATAGGTAGCCGGCAGCACGACAGCTCACCAGGCCACTATAGGTGTCCGGCAGCCCGGCAGCTCACCAGGCCCCTATAGGTGGCCGGCAGCACGGCAGCGCACCAGGCCACTATAGGTGGCCGGCAACACGACAACTCACCAGACTGCTATAGGTAGCCGGCAGCACGGCAGCTCACCAGGCGACTATAGGTGGCCGGCAACACGACAGCTCACCAAACTGCTATAGGTGGCCGGCAGCACGGCAGCTCATCAGGCCACTATAGGTAGCCGGCAGCACCACAGCTCACCAGGCCACTATAGGCGGCCGGGAGCACGGCAGCTCACCGGGCCACTATAGGTGGTCTGCAGCACGACAACTCACCAGGCCATTATAGGTGGCCGGCAGCTCGACAACTCTCCAGGCTACTATAGTTGGCCGGCATCACGGCAGCTCACCAGGCCCCTATAGGTGGCCGGCGGCACGACAGCTCACCAGGCCCCTATAGGTGGCCGGCAGCACGGCAGCTCACCAGGCCACTATAGGTGGCCGGCAGCACGACAGCCCACCAAGCCACTATAGGTGGCCGTCAGCACGGTAGCTCAGCAGGCCACTATAAGTGGTCTGCAGCACGACAACTCTCCAGGCCACTATAGGTGGCCGGCAGCACGACAGCACACCAGGCCCCTATAGGTGGCCGGCAGCACGGCTGCTCACCAGACCACTATAGGTGGCCGGCAGTACGGCAGCTCACCAAGCTCCTATAGGTGGCCGGCAGCACGACAATTCACCAGGCCACCATAGGTGGCCGGCAGCACGGCAGCTCACCAGGCCACTATAGGCGGCCGGCAGCACGGCGGCTCACCAGGCCACTATAGGTGGCCGGCAGCACGGCAGCTCACCAGGCCCCTATAGGTGGCCGGCAGCACGGCGGCTCACCAGGCCACTATAGGTGGCCGGCAACACGACAACTCACCAGACGACTATAGGTGGCCGGCAACACGACAGCTCACCAGACTGCTATAGGTGGCCGGCAGCACGGCAGCTCACCAGGCCACTATAGGTGGCCGGCAGCACGACAGCACACCAGGCCCCTATAGGTGGCCGGCAGCACGGCTGCTCACCAGGCCACTATAGGTGGCCGGCAGTACGGCAGCTCACCAAGCTCCTATAGGTGGCCGGCAGCACGACAGTTCACCAGGCCACCATAGGTGGCCGGCAGCACGGCAGCACACCAGGCCACTACAGGCGGCCGGCAGCACGGCAGCTCACCAGGCTACTATAGGTGGCCGGCAGTACGGCAGCTCACCAAGCTCCTATAGGTGGCCGGCAGCACGACAGCTCACCAGGCCACTATAGGTGGCCGGCAACAACACAGCTCACCAGACCACTATATGTGGCCGGCAACACGACAGCTCACCATGCTCCTATAGGTGGCCGTCAGCACGGTAGCTCAGCAGGCCACTATAGGTGGTCTGCAGCACGACAACTCTCCAGGCCACTATAGGTGTCCGGCAGCACGGCAGCTCCCCAGGCCCTTATAGGTGGCCGGCAGCACGGCAGCGCACCAGGCCACTATAGGTGGCCGGCAGCACGGCGGCTCACCAGGCCACTATAGGTGGCCGGCAGTACGGCAGCTCACCAAGCTCCTATAGGTGGCCGGCAGCACGACAGCTCACCAGGCCACTATAGCTGTCCGGCAACAACACAGCTCACCAGACCACTATATGTGGCCGGCAACACGACAGCTCACCATGCTCCTATAGGTGGCCGTCAGCACGGTAGCTCAGCAGGCCACTATACGTGGTCTGCAGCACGACAACGCTCCAGGCCACTATAGGTGTCCGGCAGCACGGCAGCTCACCAGGCCCCTATAGGTGGCCGGCAGCACGGCAGCTCACCAGGCCACTATAGGTAGCCGGCAGCACCACAGCTCACCAGGCCACTATAGGTGGCCGGCAGCACGGCAGCTCACCAGGCCACTATAGGTGGCCGGCAACACGACAGCTCACCAGACTACTATAGGTGGCCGGCAGTACGGCAGGTCACCAGGCCACTACAGGTGGCCGGCAGCACGACAGCTCACCAGGCCACTATAGCTGGCCGGCAACAACACAGCTCACCAGACTGCTTTAGGTGGCCAGCAGCACGGCAGCTCACCAGGCCACTATAGGTGGCCGGCAGCACGACAGTTCACCAGGCCACCATAGGTGGCCGGCAGCACGGCAGCGCACCAGGCCACTATAGGTGGCCGGCAGCACGGCGGCTCACCAGGCCACTATAGGTGGCCGGCAGTACGGCAGCTCACCAAGCTCCTATAGGTGGCCGTCAGCACGGTAGCTCAGCAGGCCACTATAGGTGGTCTGCAGCACGACAACTCTCCAGGCCACTATAGGTGTCCGGCAGCACGGCAGCTCCCCAGGCCCTTATAGGTGGCCGGCAGCACGGCAGCGCACCAGGCCACTATAGGTGGCCGGCAGCACGGCGGCTCACCAGGCCACTATAGGTGGCCGGCAGTACGGCAGCTCACCAAGCTCCTATAGGTGGCCGGCAGCACGGCGGCTCACCAGGCCACTATAGGTGGCCGGCAGTACGGCAGCTCACCAAGCTCCTATAGGTGGCCGGCAGCACGACAATTCACCAGGCCACCATAGGTGGCCGGCAGCACGGCAGCTCACCAGGCCACTATAGGCGGCCGGCAGCACGGCGGCTCACCAGGCCACTATAGGTGGCCGGCAGTACGGCAGCTCACCAAGCTCCTATAGGTGGCCGGCAGCACGACAGCTCACCAGGCCACTATAGCTGGCCGGCAACAACACAGCTCACCAGACCACTATATGTGGCCGGCAACACGACAGCACACCAGGCCCCTATAGGTGACCGGCAGCACGACAGCGCACCAGGCCACTACAAGTGGCCGGCAGTACGGCAGCTCACCAGGCCACTATAAGTGGCCGTCAACACGGCAGCTCACCAAGCCACTACAGGTGGCCGGCAGCACGACAGCTCACCAGGCCACTATAGGTGGCCGGCAACAACACAGCTCACCAGACCACTATATGTGGCCGGCAACACGACAGCTCACCATGCTCCTATACGTGGCCGTCAGCACGGTAGCTCAGCAGGCCACTATAGGTGGTCTGCAGCACGAAAACTCTCCAGGCCACTATAGGTGTCCGGCAGCACGGCAGCTCACCAGGCCCCTATAGGTGGCCGGCAGCACGGCAGGTCGCCAGGCCACTATAGGTGGCCGACAGCACGGCAGCGCACCAGGCCACTATAGGTGGCCGGCAACACGACAGCCCACCAGGCCCCTATAGGTGGCCGGCAGTACGGCAGGTCACCAGGCCACTACAGGTGGCCGGCAGCACGACAGCTCACCAGGCCACTATAGGTGACCGGCAGCACGGCAGCGCACCAGGCCACTATAGGTGGCCGGCAACACGACAACTCACCAGACTGCTATAGGTGGCCGGCAGCACGGCAGCTCACCAGACGACTATAGGTGGCCGGCAACACGACAGCTCAGCAGACTGCTATAGGTGGCCGGCAACACGGCAGCTCAACAGGCCACTATAGGTGGCCGGCAGCACGGCAGCTCACCAGGCTACTATAGGTGGCCGGCAGTACGGCAGCTCACCAAGCTCCTATAGGTGGCCGGCAGGACGACAGCTCACCAGGCCACTATAGGTGGCCGGCAACAACACAGCTCACCAGACCACTATATGTGGCCGGCAACACGACAGCTCACCATGCTCCTATAGGTGGCCGTCAGCACGGTAGCTCAGCAGGCCACTATAGGTGGTCTGCAGCACGACAACGCTCCAGGCCACTATAGGTGTCCGGCAGCACGGCAGCTCACCAGGCCCCTATAGGTGGCCGGCAGCACGGCAGCGCCCCAGGCCACTACAGGTGGCCGGCAACACGACAACTCACCAAACTGCTATAGGTGGCCGGCAGCACGGCAGCTCACCAGGCCACTATAGGTGTCCGGCAGCACGACAGCTCACCAGGCCACTATAGGTGGCCGGCAGCACGGCAGCTCACCAGACCACCATAGGTAGCCGGCAGCACCACAGCTCACCAGGCCACTATAGGTGGCCGGCAGCACGGCAGCTCACCAGGCCACTATAGGTGGCCGGCAACACGACAGCTCACCAGACTACTATAGGTGGCCGGCAGTACGGCAGGTCACCAGGCCACTACAGGTGGCCGGCAGCACGACAGCCCACCAGGCCCCTATAGGTGGCCGGCAGCACGACAGCGCACCACGCCACTACAAGTGGCCGGCAGTACGGCAGCTCACCAGGCCACTATAAGTGGCCGTCATCACGGCAGCTCACCAAGCCACTACAGGTGGCCGGCAGCACGACAGCTCACCAGGCCACTATAGCTGGCCGGCAACAACACAGCTCACCAGACTGCTTTAGGTGGCCAGCAGCACGACAGCTCACCAGGCCGCTATAGGTGGCCGGCAGCACGGCAGCTCACCAGGCCACTATAGGTGGCCGGCAGCACGACAGCGCACCAGGCCACTATAGGTGGCCGGCAGCACGACAGCGCACCAGGCCACTATAGGTGGCCGGCAGCACGGCAGCGCACCAGGCCACTATAGGTGGCCGGCAGCACGGCAGCGCACCAGGTCACTATAGGTGGCCGGCAGCACGGCAGCTCACCATGCTCCTATAGGTGGCCGTCAGCACGGTAGCTCAGCAGGCCACTATAGGTGGTCTGCAGCACGACAACGCTCCAGGCCACTATAGGTGTCCGGCAGCACGGCAGCTCACCAGGCCCCTATAGGTGGCCGGCAGCACGGCAGCGCCCCAGGCCACTACAGGTGGCCGGCAACACGACAACTCACCAAACTGCTATAGGTGGCCGGCAGCACGGCAGCTCACCAGGCCACTATAGGTGGCCGGCAACACGACAGCTCACCAGACTACTATAGGTGGCCGGCAGTACGGCAGGTCACCAGGCCACTACAGGTGGCCGGCAGCACGACAGCCCACCAGGCCCCTATAGGTGGCCGGCAGGACGACAGCGCACCACGCCACTACAAGTGGCCGGCAGTACGGCAGCTCACCAGGCCACTATAAGTGGCCGTCATCACGGCAGCTCACCAAGCCACTACAGGTGGCCGGCAGCACGACAGCTCACCAGGCCACTATAGGTGGCCGGCAACAACACAGCTCACCAGACCACTATATGTGGCCGGCAACACGACAGCTCACCATGCTCCTATAGGTGGCCGTCAGCACGGTAGCTCAGCAGGCCACTATAGGTGGTCTGCAGCACGACAACTCTCCAGGCCACTATAGGTGTCCGGCAGCACGGCAGCTCCCCAGGCCCTTATAGGTGGCCGGCAGCACGGCAGCGCACCAGGCCACTATAGGTGGCCGGCAGCACGGCAGGTCACCAGGCCACTATAGGTGGCCGGCAGCACTACAGCGCACCAGGCCACTATAGGTGGCCGGCAACACGACAGCCCACCATGCCCCTATAGGTGGGCGGCAGTACGGCAGGTCACCAGGCCACTACAGGTGGCCGGCAGCACGACAGCCCACCAGGCCCCTATAGGTGGCCGGCAGCACGACAGTTCACAAGGCCACCATAGGTGGCCGGCAGCACGGCAGCTCACCAGGCCACTATAGGCGGCCGGCAGCACGGCAGCTCACCAGGCCACTATAGGTGGCCGGCAGTATGGCAGCTCACCAAGCTCCTATAGGTGGCCGGCAGCACGACAGCTCACCAGGCCACTATAGGTGGCCGGCAATAACACAGCTCACCAGACCACTATAGGTGACCGGCAGCACGGCAGCGCACCAGGCCACTATAGGTGGCCGGCAACACGACAACTCACCAGACTGCTATAGGTGGCCGGCAGCACGGCAGCTCACCAGACGATTATAGGTGGCCGGCAACACGACAGCTCAGCAGACTGCTATAGGTGGCCGGCAACACGGCAGCTCACCAGGCCACTATAGGTGGCCGGCAGCACGACAGCACACCAGGCCCCTATAGGTGGCCGGCAGCACGGCTGCTCACCAGACCACTATAGGTGGCCGGCAGTACGGCAGCTCACCAAGCTCCTATAGGTGGCCGGCAGCACGACAGTTCACCAGGCCACCATAGGTGGCCGGCAGCACGGCAGCTCACCAGGCCACTATAGGCGGCCGGCAGCACGGCGGCTCACCAGGCCACTATAGGCGGCCGGCAGTACGGCAGCTCACCAAGCTCCTATAGGTGGCCGTCAGCACGGTAGCTCAGCAGGCCACTATAGGTGGTCTGCAGCACGACAACTCTCCAGGCCACTATAGGTGTCCGGCAGCACGGCAGCTCACCAGGCCCCTATAGGTGGCCGGCAGCACGGCAGCGCACCAGGCCACTATAGGTCGCCGGCAGCACGGCAGGTCACCAGGCCACTATAGGTGGCCGGCAGCACGGCAGCGCACCAGGCCAATATAGGTGGCCGGCAACACGACAGCCCACCAGGCCCCTATAGGTGGCCGGCAGTACGGCAGGTCACCAGGCCACTACAGGTGGCCGGCGGCACGACAGCCCACCAGGCCCCTATAGGTGGCCGGCAGCACGACAGCGCACCAGGCCACTACAAGTGGCCGGCAGTACGGCAGCTCACCAGGCCACTATAAGTGGCCGTCATCACGGCAGCTCACCAAGCCACTACAGGTGGCCGGCAGCACGACAGCTCACCAGGCCACTATAGGTGTCCGGTAGCACGGCAGCTCACCAGGCCCCTATAGGTGGCCGGCAGCACGGCAGCGCACCAGGCCACTATAGGTGGCCGGCAGCACGGCAGCTCACCATGCTCCTATAGGTGGCCGTCAGCACGGTAGCTCAGCAGGCCACTATAGGTGGTCTGCAGCACGACAACTCTCCAGGCCACTATAGGTGTCCGGCAGCACGGCAGGTCACCAGGCCACTATAGGTGGCCGGCAGCACGGCAGCGCACCAGGTCACTATAGGTGGCCGGCAGCACGGCAACTCACCATGCTCCTATAGGTGGCCGTCAGCACGGTAGCTCAGCAGGCCACTATAGGTGGTCTGCAGCACGACAACTCTCCAGGCCACTATAGGTGTCCGGCAGCACGGCAGCTCACCAGGCCCCTATAGGTGGCCGGCAGCACGGCAGCGCACCAGGCCACTATAGGTGGCCGGCAGCACGGCAGGTCACCAGGCCACTATAGGTGGCCGGCAGCACGGCAGCGCACCAGGCCACTATAGGTGGCCGGCAACACGACAGCTCACCAGACTACTATAGGTGGCCGGCAGTACGGCAGGTCACCAGGCCACTACAGGTGGCCGGCAGCACGACAGCCCACCAGGCCCCTATAGGTGGCCGGCAGCACGACAGCGCACCAGGCCACTACAAGTGGCCGGCAGTACGGCAGCTCACCAGGCCACTATAAGTGGCCGTCATCACGGCAGCTCACCAAGCCACTACAGGTGGCCGGCAGCACGACAGCTCACCAGGCCACTATAGGTGGCCGGCAGCACGGCAGCTCACCAGGCCACTATAGGTGGCCGGCAGCACGACAGTGCACCAAGTCACTATAGCTGGCCGGCAACAACACAGCTCACCAGACTGCTTTAGGTGGCCAGCAGCACGACAGCTCACCAGGCCGCTATAGGTGGCCGGCAGCACGGCAGCTCACCAGGCCACTATAGGTGGCCGGCAGCACGACAGCGCACCAGGCCACTATAGGTGGCCGGCAGCACGGCAGCGCACCAGGCCACTATAGGTGGCCGGCAGCACGGCAGCGCACCAGGTCACTATAGGTGGCCGGCAGCACGGCAGCTCACCATGCTCCTATAGGTGGCCGTCAGCACGGTAGCTCAGCAGGCCACTATAGGTGGTCTGCAGCACGACAACTCTCCAGGCCACTATAGGTTTCCGGCAGCACGGCAGCTCACCAGGCCCCTATAGGTGGCCGGCAGCACGACAGCTCACCAGGCCACTATAGGTGACCGGCAGCACGGCAGCGCACCAGGCCACTATAGGTGGCCGGCAACACGACAACTCACCAGACTGCTATAGGTGGCCGGCAGCACGGCAGCTCACCAGGCGACTATAGGTGGCCGGCAGCACGGCAGCTCACCAGGCCACTATAGGTAGCCGGCAGCACCACAGCTCACCAGGCCACTATAGGTGGCCGGGAGCACGGCAGCTCACCGCGCCATTATAGGTGGTCTGCAGCACGACAACTCACCAGGCCATTATAGGTGGCCGGCAGCTCGACAACTCTCCAGGCTACTATAGGTGGCCGGCATCACGGCAGCTCACCAGGCCCCTATAGGTGGCCGGCAGCACGGCAGCTCACCAGGCCACTATAGGTGGCCAGCAGCACGATAGCCCACCAAGCCACTATAGGTGGCCGGGAGCACGGCAGCTCACCAGGCCACTATAGGTGGCCGGCAGCACGGCAGCTCACCAGGCACTAAAGGTGGCCGGCAGCACGGCAGCGCTCCAGGCCACTACAGGTGGCCGGCAACACGACAACTCACCAAACTGCTATAGGTGGCCGGCAGCACGGCAGCTCACCAGGCCACTATAGGTGGCCGGCAACACGACAGCTCATCAGACTGCTATAGGTGGCCGGCAGCACGGCAGCTCACCAGGCCACTATAGGTGGCCGGCAACACGACAGCTCACCAGGCCACTATAGGTGGCCGGCAGCACGGCAGCTCACCAAGCTTATATAGGTGGCCGGCAGCACGGCAGCTCAGCAGGCCACTACAGGTGGTCTGCTGCCCGACAGCTCTCCAGGCCACTATAGGTGGCCGGCAGCACGGCAGCTCACCAGGCCCCTATAGGTGGCCGGCAGCACGACAGCTCACCAGGCCCCTATAGGTGGCCGGCAGCACGGCAGCTCACCAGGCCCCTATAGGTGGCCGGCAGCACGGCAGCTCACCAGGCCACTATAGGTGGCCTGCAGTACGGCAGCTCACCAAGCTCCTATAGGTGGCCGGCAGCACGACAGTTCACCAGGCCACCATAGGTGGCCGGCAGCACGGCAGCTCACCAGGCCACTATAGGCGGCCGGCAGCACGGCAGCTCACCAGACCACTATATGTGGCCGGCAACACGACAGTTTGGTGAGTTGTCGTGTTGCCGGCCACCTATAGTGGCCTGGGGCGCTTCCGTGCTGCCGTCCACCTTTAGTGGTCTGGTGAGCTGCCGTGCTGCCGGTCACCTATAGTGGGCTGGTGAGCTGCCGTGCTGCCGGCCACCTATAGTGGCTTGGTGGGCTGTCGTGCTGCCGGCCACCTTAAGTGGCCTGGTGAGCTGCCGTGCTGCCGGCCACCTATAGGGGCCTGGTGAGCTGTCGTGCTGCCGGCCACCTATAGGGGCCTGGTGAGCTGCCGTGCTGCCGGCCACCTATAGTGGCCTGGTGAGCTGCCGGCCACCTATAGTGGCCTGGTGAGCTGCCGGCCACCTATAGTGGCCTGGTGAGCTGCCGGCCACCTATAGTGGCCTGGTGAGCTGCCGGCCACCTATAGTGGCCTGGTGAGCTGCCGGCCACCTATAGTGGCCTGGTGAGCTGCCGGCCACCTATAGTGGCCTGGTGAGCTGCCGGCCACCTATAGTGGCCTGGTGAGCTGCCGGCCACCTATAGTGGCCTGGTGAGCTGCCGGCCACCTATAGTGGCCTGGTGAGCTGCCGGCCACCTATAGTGGCCTGGTGAGCTGCCGTGCTGCCGGCCACCTATAGGGGCCTGGTGAGCTGCCGTGCTGCCGGCCACCTATAGTGGCCTGGTGAGCTGCCGGCCACCTATAGTGGCCTGGTGAGCTGCCGGCCACCTATAGTGGCCTGGTGAGCTGCCGGCCACCTATAGTGGCCTGGTGACCTGCCGTACTGCTGAGCTACCGTGCTGACGGCCACCTATAGGAGCATGGTGAGCTGCCGTGCTGCCGGACACTTATAGGGGCCTGGTGAGCTGTCGTGCTGCCGGCCACCTATAGTGGCCTGGTGCGCTGTCGTGCTGCCGGTCACCTGTACTGGCTTGGTGAGCTGCCGTGATGCCGGCCACCTATAGTAGCCTGGAGAGTTGTCGAGCTGCCGGCCACCTATAATGGCCTGGTGAGTTGTCGTGCTGCAGACCACCTATAATGGCGCGGTGAGCTGCCGTGCTCCCGGCCACCTATAGGGGCCTGGTGAGCTGTCGTGCTGCCGGCCACCTGTAGTGGCTTGGTGAGCTGCCGTGATGACGGCCACTTATAGTGGCCTGGTGAGCTGCCGTACTGCCGGCCACCTGTAGTGGCCTGGTGCGCTGCCGTGCTGCCGGCCACCTATAGTGGCCTGGTGCGCTGTCGTGCTGCCGGCCACCTGTAGTGGCTTGGTGAGCTGCCGTGATGACGGCCACTTATAGTGGCCTGGTGAGCTGCCGTACTGCCGGCCACCTGTAGTGGCCTGGTGCGCTGTCGTGCTGTCGGCCACCTATAGTGGCCTGGTGAGCTGCCGTGCAGCCGGCCACCTATAGTGGCCTGGTGACCTGCCGTACTGCCGGCCACCTATAGTGGCCTGATGTCCTGCCGTACTGCCGGCCACCTATAGTAGTCTGGTGAGCTGTCGTGTTGCCGGCCACCTTTAGTGGCCTGGTGCGCTTTCGTGCTGCCGGCCACCTGTAGTGGCCTGGTGAGCTGCCGTGCTGCCGGCCACCTATAGTGGCTTGGTGGGCTGCCGTGCTACCTGCTACCTATAGTGGCCTGTTGAGCTGTAAAGCTGCCGGCCACCTATAAAGGCCTGGTGACCTACCGTACTGCCGGCCACCTGTAGTGGCTTGGTGAGCTGCCGTGATGACGGTCACTTATAGTGGCCTGGTGAGCTGCCGTACTGCCGGCCACCTATAGTGGCCTGGTGAGCTGTCGTGTTGCCGGCCACCTATAGGGGCCTGGTGCGCTGCCGTGCTGCCGGCAACCCATAGTGGCCTGGTGAGCTGCCGTGCTGCCGGCCACCTATAGCAGTCTGGTGAGCTGTCGTGTTGCCGGCCACTTATAGTCGCCTGGTGAGCTGCCGTACTGCCGGCCACCTATAGTAGTCTGGTGAGCTGTCGTGTTGCCGGCCACATATAGTGGTCTGGTGAGCTGCCGTGCTGCCGGCCACCTATAGCAGTCTGGTGAGTTGTGGTGTTGCCGGCCGCCTATAGTGGCCTGGTGAGCTGCCGTGCTGCCGGCCACCTATAGCAAACCTGGTGAGTTGTCGTGTTGCCGGCCACTTACAGTCGCCTGGTGAGCTGTCGTGCTGCCGGCCACCTATAGTGGCCTGGTGAGCTGTCGTGCTGCCGGCCACCTATAGGGGCCTGGTTAGCTGCCGTGCTGCCGGGCACCTATAGTGGCCTGGAGAGTTGTCGTGCTGCAGACCACCTATAGTAGCCTGCTGAGCTGCTGTGCTGCCGGCCACCTATAGTGGCCTTGTATAGGCTGCCGTGCTGCCGGCCACCTATAGTGGCTTGGTGGGCTGTCGTGCTGCCGGCCACCTATAGTGGCTTGGTGGGCTGTCGTGCTGCCGGCCACCTATAGCGGCCTGGTGAGCTGTCGTGCTGCCGGCCACCTATAGGGGCCTGGTGAGCTGTCGTGTTGCCGGCCACCTATAGCGACCTGGTAAGCTGTCGTGCTGCCGGCCACCTATAGCAGTCTGGTGAGCTGTGTTGTTGCCGGCCACCTATAGTGACCTGGTGCACTGCCGTGCTGCCGGCCACCTATAGGCGCCGGGTGAGCTGCCGTGCTGCCGGCCACCTATAGTGGCCTGGTGAGCTGACGGCCACCTATAGTGGCCTGGTGAGCTGTCGTGCTGGCGGCCACCTATAGGGGCCTGGTGGGCTGTCGTGCTGCCGGCCACCTGTAGCGGCCTGGTGACCTGCCGTACTGCCGGCCACCTATAGTAGTCTGGTGAGCTGTCGTGTTGCCGGCCACCTATAGTGGCCTGGTGCGCTGCCGTACTGCTGAGCTACCGTGCTGACGGCCACCTATAGGAGCATGGTGAGCTGCCGTGCTGCCGGCCACCTATAGTGGCCTGGTGCGCTGCCGTGCTGCCGGCCACCTATGGTGGCCTGGTGAGCTGTCGTGCTGCCGGCAACCTATAGGGGCCTGGAGAATTGTCGTGCTGCAGACCACCTATAGTGGCCTGCTGAGCTGCTGTGCTGCCGGCCACCTATAGTGGCCTGGTGAGCTGCCGTGCCTGCCACCTATAGCAGTCTGGTGAGTTGTCGTGTTGCCGGCCACCTATAGTGGCCTGGTGCGCTGCCGTGCTGCCGGCCACCTATAGTGGCCTGGTGCGCTGCCGTGCTGCCGGCCACCTATGGTGGCCTGGTGAGCTGTCGTGCTGCCGGCAACCTATAGGGGCCTGGTAAGCTGCTGTGCTACCGGCCACCTATAGTAGCCTGGAAAGTTGTCGAGCTGCCCGCCACCTATAGTTGCCTGGTGAGTTGTCGTGCTGCAGACCACCTATAGTGGCCTGCTGAGCTGCTGTGCTGCCGGCCACCTATAGTGGCCTGGTGAGCTGCCGTGCCTGCCACCTATAGTGGCCCGGTGAGCTGCCGTGTTCCCGGCCACCTATAGTGGCCTGGTGAGCTGTGGTGCTGCCGGCTACCTATAGTGGCCTGGTGAGCTGCCGTGCTGCCGGCCACCTATAGTGGCCTGGTGAGCAGTCGTGCTGCCGGCCACCTATAGGGGCCTGGAGAGTTGTCGTGCTGCAGACCACCTATAGTGGCCTGGTGAGCTGTCGTGTTGCCGGCCACCTATAGTCGCCTGGTGAGCTGCCGTGCTGCCGGCCACCTATAGCAGTCTGGTGAGTTGTCGTGTTGCCGGCCACCTATAGTGGCCTGGTGCGCTGCCGTGCTGCCGGCCACCTATAGTGGCCTGGTGAGCTGTCGTGCTGCCGGCAACCTATAGGGGCCTGGTGAGCTGCCGTGCTGCCGGCCACCTATAGTGGCCTGGTGGGCTGCCGTGCTGCCGGCCACCTATAGTGGCCTGGTGAGCTGCCGTGCTGCCGGCCACCTATAGGGGCCTGGTGAGCTGTCGTGCTGCCGGCCACCTATAGGGGCCTGGTAAGCTGCTGTGCTACCGGCCACCTATAGTAGCCTGGAAAGTTGTCGAGCTGCCCGCCACCTATAGTTGCCTGGTGAGTTGTCGTGCTGCAGACCACCTATAGTGGCCTGCTGAGCTGCTGTGCTGCCGGCCACCTATAGTGGCCTGGTGAGCTGCCGTGCCTGCCACCTATAGTGGCCCGGTGAGCTGCCGTGTTCCCGGCCACCTATAGTGGCCTGGTGAGCTGTGGTGCTGCCGGCTACCTATAGTGGCCTGGTGAGCTGCCGTGCTGCCGGCCACCTATAGTGGCCTGGTGAGCAGTCGTGCTGCCGGCCACCTATAGTCGCCTGGTGAGCTGCCGTGCTGCCGGCCACCTATAGCAGTCTGGTGAGTTGTCGTGTTGCCGGCCACCTATAGTGGCCTGGTGCGCTGCCGTGCTGCCGGCCACCTATAGTGGCCTGGTGAGCTGTCGTGCTGCCGGCAACCTATAGGGGCCTGGTTATCTGCCGTGCTGCCGGGCACCTATAGTGGCCTGGAGAGTTGTCGTGCTGCAGACCACCTATAGTGGCCTGCTGAGTTGCCGTGCTGACGGCCACCTATAGGAGCATGGTGAGCTGCCGCGCTGCCGGCCACCTGTAGTGACCTGGTGCGCTGTCGTGCTGCCGGCCACCTATAGTGGTCTGGTGCGCTGCTGTGCTGCCGGCCACCTATAGTGGCCTGGTGCGCTGTCGTGCTTCCGGCCACCTGTAGTGGCTTGGTGAGCTGCCGTGATGACGGTCACTTATAGTGGCCTGGTGAGCTGCCGTACTGCCGGCCACCTATAGTGGCCTTGTGAGCTGTCGTGCTGCCGGCCACCTATAGCGGCCTGGTGAGCTGTCGTGCTGCCGGCCACCTATAGGGGCCTGGTGGGCTGTCGTGCTGCCGGCCACCTATAGGAGCTTGGTGAGCTGCCGTACTGCCGGCCACCTATAGTGGCCTGGTGAGCTGCCGTGCTGCTGGCCACCTATAGGGGCCTGGTGAGCTGTCGTGCTGCCGGCCACCTATAGGGGCCTGGTGAGCTGCCGTGCTGCCGGCCACCTATAGTAGCCTGGAGAGTTGTCGTGCTGCAGACCACCTGTAGTGGCCTGGAGAGCTGCTGTGCCGGCCACCTATAGTGGCCTGGTGAGCTGCCGTGCTGCCGGCCACCTATAGCAGTCTGGTGAGCTGTCGTGTTGCCGGCCACCTATAGTGGCCTGGTGCGCTGCCGTGCTGCCGGCCACCTATAGGAGCTTGGTGAGCTGCCGTGCTGCCGGCTACCTATAGTGGCCTGGTGACCTGCCGTACTGCCGGCCACCTATAGTAATCTGGTGAGCTGTCGTGTTGCCGGCCACATATAGTGGTCTGGTGAGCTGTGTTGTTGCCGGCCACCTATAGTGGCCTGGTGAGCTGTCGTGCTGCCGGCCACCTATGGTGGCCTGGTGAGCTGTCGTGCTGCCGGCCACCTATAGGGGCCTGGAGAGTTGTCGTGCTGCAGACCACCTATAGTGGCCTGCTGAGCTGCTGTGCTGCCGGCCACCCATAGTGGCCTGGTGAGCTGCCGTGCCTGCCACCTATAGCAGTCTGGTGAGTTGTCGTGTTGCCGGCCACCTATAGTGGCCTGGTGCGCTGCCGTGCTGCCGGCCACCTATAGTGGCCTGGTGAGCTGTGGTGCTGCCGGCTACCTATAGTGGCCTGGTGAGCTGCCGTGCTGCCGGCCACCTATAGTGGCCTGGTGAGCTGTCGTGCTGCCGGACACCTATAGTGGCCTGGTGAGCTGCCGTGCCTGCCACCTATAGCAGTCTGGTGAGTTGTCGTGTTACCGGCCACCTATAGTGGCCTGGTGCGCTGCCGTGCTGCCGGCCACCTATAGTGGCCTGGTGAGCTGTGGTGCTGCCGGCTACCTATAGTGGCCTGGTGAGCTGCCGTGCTGCCGGCCATCTATAGTGGCCTAGTGAGCTGTCGTGCTGCCGGCCACCTATAGTGGCCTAGTGAGCTGTCGTGCTGCCGGCCACCTACGGGGGCCTGGAGAGTTGTCGTGCTGCAGACCACCTATAGTGGCCTGCTGAGCTGCTGTGCTGCCGGCGACCTATAGTGGCCTGGTGAGCTGCCGTGCCTGCCACCTATAGCAGTCTGGTGAGTTGTCGTGTTGCCGGCCACCTATAGGGGCCTGGTGGGCTGTCGTGCTGCCGGCCACCTATAGTAGTCTGGTGAGTTGTCGTGTTGCCGGCCACCTTTAGTGGTCTGGTGAGCTGCCGTGCTGCCGGCCACCTATAGTGGCCTGGTGAGCTGCCGTGCTGCCGGCCACCTATAGGGGCCTGGTGAGCTGCCGTGCTGCCGGCCACCTATAGGGGCCTGGTGAGCTGTCGTGCTGCCGGCCACCTATAGGGGCCTGGTGAGCTGTCGTGCTGCCGGCCACCTATAGGGGCCTGGTGAGCTGATGTGCTACCGGCCACCTATAGGGGCCTGGTGAGCTGTCGTGCTGCCGGCCACCTATAGCGGCCTGGTGAGCTGTCGTGCTGCCGGCCACCTATAGCAGCCTGGTGAGCTGTGTTGTTGCCGGCCACCTATAGTGGCCTGGTGAGCTGCCGTGCTGCCGGCCACCTATAGTGGCCTGGTGAGCTGCCGGGCTGCCGGCCACCTATAGTGGCCTGGTGAGCTGTCGTGCTGCCGGCCACCTATAGGGGCCTGGTGGGCTGTCGTGCTGCCGGCCACCTATAGTAGTCTGGTGAGTTGTCGTGTTGCCGGCCACCTTTAGTGGTCTGGTGAGCTGCCGTGCTGCCGGCCACCTATAGTGGCCTGGTGAGCTGCCGTGCTGCCGGCCACCTATAGTGGCTTGGTGGGCTGTCGTGCTGCCGGCCACCTATAGTGGCTTGGTGGGCTGTCGTGCTGCCGGCCACCTATAGTGGCCTGGTGAGCTGCCGTGCTGCCGGCCACCTATAGGGGCCTGGTGAGCTGTCGTGCTGCCGGCCACCTATAGGGGCCTGGTGAGCTGCCGTGCTACCGGCCACCTATAGTAGCCTGGAAAGTTGTCGAGCTGCCGGCCACCTATAGTTGCCTGGTGAGTTGTCGTGCTGCAGACCACCTATAGTGGCCCGGTGAGCTGCCGTGCTCCCGGCCACCTATAGTGGCCTGGTGAGCTGTGGTGCTGCCGGCTACCTATAGTGGCCTGGTGAGCTGCCGTGCTGCCGGCCACCTATAGCAGTCTGGTGAGCTGTCGTGTTGCCGACCACTTATAGCAGTCTGGTGAGCTGCCGTGCTGCCGGCCACCTATAGTGGCCTGCTGAGCTGCTGTGCTCCCGGCCACCTATAGTCGCCTGGTGAGCTGTGGTGCTGCCGGCTACCTATAGTCGCTTGGTGAGCTGCCGTGCTGCCGGCCAATTATAGCAGTCTGGTGAGTTGTCGTGTTGCCGGTCACCTATAGTGGCCTGGTGCGCTGCCGGCAACCTTAAGGAGCTTGGTGAGCTGCCGTGCTGCCGGCCACCTATAGTGGCCTGGTGACTTGCCGTACTGACGGCCACCTATAGTAGTCTGGTGAGCTGTCGTGTTGCCGGCCACATATAGTGGCCTGGTGAGCTGCCGTGCTGCCTGCCACCAATAGCAGTCTGGTGAGCTGTCGTGTTGCCGGCCACCTATAGTGGCCTGGTGAGCTGCCGTGCTGCCGGCCACCTATAGCAGTTTGGTGAGTTGTCGTGTTGCCGGCCACCTATAGTGGCCTGGGGCGCTGCCGTGCTGCCGGCCACCTATGGTGGCCTGGTGAGCTGCCGTGCCTGCCACCTATAGTGGCCTGGTGAGCTGCCGTGCTGCCGGCCACCTATAGCAGTCTGGTGAGCTGTCGTGTTGCCGGCCACCTATAGTGGCCTGGTGAGCTGGCGTGCTGCCGGCCACCTATAGCAGTTTGGTGAGTTGTCGTGTTGCCGGCCACCTATAGTGGCCTGGGGCGCTGCCGTGCTGCCGGCCACCTATAGTGGCCTGGTGAGCTGCCGTGCCTGCCACCTATAGTGGCCTGGTGAGCTGCCGTGCTGCCGGCCACCTATAGTGGCCTGGTGAGCTGCCGTGCCTGCCACCTATAGTGGCCTGGTGACCTACCGTACTGACGGCCACCTGTTGTGGCCTGGTGACCTGCCGTACTGCCGGCCACCTATAGCAGTTTGGTGAGTTGTCGTGTTGCCGGCCACCTATAGTGGCCTGGGGCGCTGCCGTGCTGCCGGCCACCTATAGTGGCCTGGTGTGCTGCCGTGCCTGCCACCTATAGTGGCCTGGTGACCTACCGTACTGACGGCCACCTGTTGTGGCCTGGTGACCTGCCGTACTGCCGGCCACCTATAGTAGTCTGGAGAGTTGTCGTGATGCAGACCACCTATAGTGGCCTGCTGAGCTGCTGTGCTGCCGGCCACCTGTAGTGGCCTGGTGACCTGCCGTTCTGCCGGCCACCTATAGTAGTCTGGTGAGCTGTCGTGTTGCCGGCCACCTATAGAGGTCTGGTGCGCTGCCGTGCTGCCGGCCACCCATAGTGGCCTGGTGAGCTGCCGTGCTGCCGGCCACCCATAGTGGCCTGGTGAGCTGCCGTGCTGCCGGCCACCTATAGCAGTCTGGTGAGCTGTCGTGTTGCCGGCCACCTATAGTCGCCTGGTGAGCTGCCGTGCTGCCGGCCACCTATAGCAGTCTGGTGAGTTGTCGTGCTGCCGGCCGCCTATAGCAGCCTGGTGAGCTGTGTTGTTGCCGGCCACCCATAGTGGTCTGGTGAGCTGCCGTGCTGCCGGCCACCCATAGTGGCCTGGTGAGCTGCCGTGCTGCCGGCCACCTATAGCAGTCTGGTGAGCTGTCGTGTTGCCGGCCACCTACAGTCGCCTGGTGAGCTGCCGTGCTGCCGGCCACCTATAGCAGTCTGGTGAGTTGTCGTGCTGCCGGCCACCTATAGCAGCCTGGTGAGCTGTGTTGTTGCCGGCCACCTATAACAGTCTGGTGAGCTGTCGTGTTGCCGGCCACCTATAGGGGCCTGGTGCGCTGCCGTGCTGCCGGCCACCTATAGGAGCTTGGTGAGTTGCCGTGCTGCCGGCTACCTATAGTGGCCTGGTGACCTGCCGTACTGCCGGCCACCTATAGTAGTCTGGTGAGCTGTCCTGTTGCCGGCCACATATAGTGGTCTGGTGAGCTGTGTTGTTGCCGGCCACTATAGTTGGCCGGCAGTAGGGCAGCTCACCAAGTTCCTATAGGTGGCCGGCAGCACGACAGCTCAACAGCCCACTATAGGTGGCCGGCAACCACACAGCTCACCAGACCACTATATGTGGCCGGCAACACGACAGCTCACCAGACTACTATAGGTGGCCGGCAGTACGGCAGGTCACCAGGCCACTATAGGTAGCCGGCAGCACGGCAGCTCACCAAGCTCCTATAGGTGGCCGGCAGCACGGCAGCGCACCAGGCCACTATAGGTGGCCGGCAACATGACAGCTCACCAGACTGCTATAGGTGGCCGGCAGCACGGCAGCTCACCAGGCCACTATAGGTGGCTGGCACAGCAGCTCTCCAGGCCACTACAGGTGGTCTGCAGCACGACAACTCTCCAGGCCACTGAAGGTGGCCGGCAGAACGGCAGCTCACCAGGCCCCTATAGGTGGCCGGCAGCACGGCAGCTCACCAGGCCCCTATAGGTGGCCGGCAGCACGGCAGCTCACCAGGCCCCTATAGGTGGCCGGCAGCACGACAGCTCACCAGGCCCCTATAGGTGGCCGGCAGCACGGCAGCTCACCAGGCCCCTATAGGTGGCCGGCAGCACGGCAGCTCACCAGGCCACTATAGGTGGCCGGCAGTACGGCAGCTCACCAAGCTCCTTTAGGTGGCCGGCAGCACGACAGCCCACCAGGCCCCTATAGGTGGCCGGCAGCACGACAGCTCACCAGGCCGCTACAGATGGCCGGCAGCTCACCAGGCCACTATAGGTGGCCGGCAGTACGGCAGCTCACCAGGCCACTATAAGTGACCGTCATCACGGCAGCTCACCAAGCCACTACAGGTGGCCGGAGGCACGACAGCGCACCAGGCCACTATAGGTGGCCGGCAGCACAGCAGCGCACCAGGCCACTATAGGTGGCCGGCAGCACGACAGCGCGCCAGGTCACTACAGGTGGCCGGCAGCGCGGCAGCTCACCATGCTCCTATAGGTGGCCGTCAGCACGGCAACTCAGCAGGCCACTATAGGTGGTCTGCAGCACGACAACTCTCCGGGCCACTATAGGTGCCCGGCATCACGGCAGATAACCAGGCCCCTATAGGTGGCCGGCAGCACGACAGCTCACCAGGCCACTATAGGTGGCCGGCAGCACGGCAGCGCACCAGGCCACTATAGGTGGCCGGCAACACGACAACTCACCAGACTGCTATAAGTGGCCGGCAGCACGGCAGCTCACCAGGCGACTATAGGTAGCCGGCAGCACCACAGCTCACCAGGCGAATATAGGTGGCCGGGAGCACAGCAGCTCAGCAGGCCACTATAGGTGGCCGGCAGCACGGCAGCTCACCAGACTGCTATAAGTGGTCGGCAACACGACAGCTCACCAGACTGCTATAGGTGGCCGGCAGCACGGCAGCTCACCAGGCCACTATAGGTAGCCGGCAGCACCACAGCTCACCAGGCCACTATAGGTGTCCGGGAGCACGGCAGCTCACCGGGCCACTATAGGTGGTCTGCAGCACGACAACTCACCAGGCAACTATAGGTGGCCGGCAGCTCGACAACTTTCCAGGCTACTATAGGTGGCCGGTAGCACGGCAGCTCACCAGGCCCCTATAGGTGGCCGGCAGCACGACAGCTCACCAGGCCCCTATAGGTGGCCGTCAGCACGGCAGCACGGCAGCGCCCCAGGCCACTATAGGTGGCCGGTAACACGACAGCTCACCAGACTACTATAGGTGGCCGGCAGTACGGCAGGTCACCAAGCCACTTCAGGTGGCCGGCAGCACGACAGCCCACCAGGCCCCTATAGGTGGCCGGCAGCACGACAGCTCACCAAGCCACTACAGGTGGCCGGCAGCACGGCAGCTCAGCAGGCCACTACAGGTGGTCTGCAGCACGGTAACTCTCCAGGCCCCTATAGGTGGCCGGCAGCACGGCAGCTCACCAAGCTCCTATAGGTGGCCGCAGCACGACAGCTCACCAGGCCGCCATAGGTGGCCGGCAGTACGGCAAATCACCAGGCCACTATAAGTGGCCGTCATCACGGCAGCTCACCAAGCCACTACAGGTGGCCGGCAGCACGACAGCGCACCAGGCACTATAGGTGGCCGGCAGCACGGCAGCGCTCCAGGCCACTATAGGTGGCCGGCAACACGACAACTCACCAGACTGCTATGGGTGGCCGGCAGCACGGCAGCTCACCAGGCCACTACAGGTGGCCGGCAGCACGACAGCCCACCAGGCCCCTATAGGTGGCCGGCAGCACGACAGCGCACCAGGCCACTACAGGTGGCCGGCAGTACGGCAGCTCACCAGGCCACTAAAAGTGGCCGTCATCACGGCAGCTCACCAAGCCACTACAGGTGGCCGGCAGCACGACAGCGCACCAGGCCACTATAGGTGGTCGGCAGCACGGCAGCGCACCAGGCCACTACAGGTGGCCGGCAGTACGGCAGCTCACCAGGCCACTATAGGGGGCCGGCAGCGCACCAGGCCACGATAGGCGCACCAGGTCACTATAGGTGGCCGGCAGCACGGCAGCTCACCTTGCTCCTACAGGCGGCCGTCAGCACGGTAGCTCAGCAGGCCCATATAGGTGGCCGGCAGCACGACAGCTCACCAGGTCACTAAAGGTGACCGGCAGCACGGCAGCGCACCAGGCCACTATAGGTGGCCGGCAACACGGCAGCTCACCTTGCTCCTACAGGCGGCCGTCAGCACGGTAGCTCAGCAGGCCCATATAGGTGGCCGGCAGCACGACAGCTCACCAGGTCACTAAAGGTGATCGGCAGCACGGCAGCGCACCAGGCCACAATAGGTGGCCGGCAACACGACAACTCACCAGACTGCTATGGGTGGCCGGCAGCACGACAGCTCGCCAGGTCACTAAAGGTGACCGGCAGCACGGCAGCGCACCAGGCCACTATAGGTGGCCGGCAACACGACAACTCACCAGACTGCTATGGGTGGCCGGCAGCACGGCAGCTCACCAGCCGACTATAGGTGGCCGGCAACACGACAGCTCACCAGACTGCTATAGGAGGCCGTCAGCACCGTAGCTCAGCAGGCCCATATAGGTGGCCGGCAGCACGACAGCTCACCAGGTCACTAAAGGTGACCGGCAGCACGGCAGCGCACCAGGCCACTATAGGTGGCCGGCAACACGACAACTCACCAGACTGCTATGTGTGGCCGGCAGCACGGCAGCTCACCAGCCGACTATAGGTGGCCGGCAACACGACAGCTCACCAGACTGCTATAGGAGGCCGGCAGCACGGCAGCTCACTAGGCCACTATAGGTAGCCGGCAGCACCACAGCTCACCAGGCCACTATAGGTGGCCGGGAGCACGGCAGCTCACCGGGCCACTATAGTTGGTCTGCAGCACGACAACTCACCAGGCCATTATAGGTGGCCGGCAGCTCGACAACTCTCCAGGCTACTATAGGTGGCCGGCAACACAGCAGCTCACCAGGCCCCTAGAGGTGGCCGGCAGCACGACAGCTCACCAGACCCCTATAGGTGGCCGGCAGCACGGCAGCTCACCAGGCCACTATAGGTGGCCGGCAGCACGACAGCCCACCAAGCCACTATAGGTGGCCGGCAGCACGGCAGCTCACCAGGCCACTATAGGAGGCCGGCAACACGACAACTCACCAAAATGCTATAGGTGGCCGGCAACACGGCAGCTCACCAGACTACTATAGGTGGCCGGCAGTACGGCAGGTCACCAGGCCACTATAGGTGGCCGGCTGCACGGCAGGTCACCAGGCCACTAAAGGCGGCCGGCAGCACGACAGCTCACCAGACTGCTATAGGTGGCCGGCAGTACGGCAGGCCACCAGGCCACTATAGGTGGCCGGCAGCACGGCAGGTCACCAGGCCACTATAGGCGGCCGGCAGCACGACAGCTCACCAGGCCACTATAGGTGGCCGGCAGCACGGCAGCTCACCAGGCCACTATAGGTGGCCGGCAGTACGGCAGCTCACCAAGCTCCTATAGGTGGCCGGCAGCACGACAGCTCACCAGGCCACTATAGGTGGCCGGCAGCACGGCAGCTCACCAGGCCACTATAGGTGTCCGGCAGCACGGCAGCGCACCAGGCCACTATAGGTGGCCGGCAACACGACAGCTCACCAGACTGCTATAGGCGGCCGGCAGCACGACAGCTCACCAGACTACTATAGGTGGCCGGCAGTACGGCAGGTCACCAGGCCACTATAGGTGGCCGGCTGCACGGCAGCTCACCAGGCCACTGCAGGTGGCCGGCAGCACGACAGCCAACCAGGCCACTATAGGTGGCCGGCAACACGACAGCTCACCAGATTACTATAGGTGGCCGGCAGTACGGCAGGTCACCAGGCCACTACAGGTGGCCGGCAGCACGACAGCCCACCAGGCCCCTATAGGTGGCCGGCAGCACGACAGCGCACCAGGCCACTACAGGTGGCCGGCAATATGGCAGGTCACCAGGCCACTTCATGTGGCCGGCAGCACGACAGCCCACCAGGCCCCTATAGGTGGCCGGCAGCACGACAGCTCACCAGGCCACTATAGGTGGCCGGCAGCACGGCAGCTCACCAGGCCACTATAGGTGGCCGGCAGTACGGCAGCTCACCAAGCTCCTATAGGTGGCCGGCAGCACGACAGCTCACCACACCACTATAGGTGGCCGGCAGCCCGGCAGCGCACCAGGCCACTATAGGTGGCCGGCAACACGACAGCTCACCAGACTGCTATAGGTGGCCGGCAGCGCACCAGGCCACTATAGGTGGCCGGCAGCACGACAGCGCACCAGGCCACTATAGGTGGCCGGCAGTACGGCAGCTCACCAAGCTCCTATAGGTGGCCGGCAGCACGACAGCTCACCAGGCCACTATAGGTGGCCGGCAGCACGGCAGCTCACCAGGCCACTATAGGTGGCCGGCAGCACGGCAGCCCACCAGGCCCCTATAGGTGGCCGGCAGCACGACAGCGCACCAGGCCACTACAGGTGGCCGGCAGTACGGCAACTCACCAGGCCACTATGAGTGGCCGTCATCACGGCAGCTCACCAAGCCACTACAGGTGGCCGGCAGCACGACAGCGCACCAGGCACTATAGGTGGCCGGCAGCACGGCAGTGCACCAGGCCACTACAGGTGGCCGGCAGTACGGCAGCTCACCAGGCCACTATAAGTGGCCGTCATCACGGCAGCTCACCAAGCCTCTACAGGTGGCCGGCAGCACGACAGCGCACCAGGCCACTATAGGTGGCCGGCAGCACGGCAGCTCACCAGGCCACTATAGGTGGCCGGCAGCACGGCAGTGCACCAGGCCACTACAGGTGACCGGCAGTACGGCAGCTCACCAGGCCACTATAAGTGGCCGTCATCACGGCAGCTCACCAAGCCTCTACAGGTGGCCGGCAGCACGACAGCGCACCAGGCCACTATAGGTGGCCGGCAGCACGGCAGCGCACCAGGCCACTACAGGTGGCCGGCAGTACGGCAGCGCACCAGGCCACTATAGGTGGCCGGCAACACGACAGCTCGCCAGACTGCTATAGGTGGCCGGCAGTACGGCAGGTCACCAGACCACTACAGGTGGCCGGCAGCACGACAGCCCACCAGGACCCCATAGTTGGCCGGCAGCAAGACAGCGCACCAGGCCACTACAGGTGGCCGGCAGTACGGCAGCTCACCAGGCCACTATAAGTGGCCGTCATCACGGCAGCTCACCAAGCCTCTACAGGTGGCCGGCAGCACGACAGCGCACCAGGCCACTATAGGTCGCCGGCAGCACGGCAGCGCACCAGGCCACTACAGGTGGCCGGCAGTACGGCAGCTCACCAGGCCACTATAGGTGGCCGGCAGCGCACCAGGCCACTATAGGTGGCCGGCAGCACGACAGCGCACCAGGTCACTATAGGTGGCCGGCAGCACGGCAGCTCACCAGGCCACTATAGGTGGCCGGCAGCACGGCAGCTCACCAGGCCACTGCAGGTGGCCGGCAGCACGACAGCCAACCAGGCCACTATAGGTGGCCGGCAACACGACAGCTCACCAGATTACTATAGGTGGCCGGCAGTACGGCAGGTCACCAGGCCACTACAGGTGGCCGGCAGCACGACAGCCCACCAGGCCCCTATATGTGGCCGGCAGCACGACAGCGCACCAGGCCACTACAGGTGGCCGGCAGTACGGCAGGTCACCAGGCCACTTCATGTGGCCGGCAGCACGACAGCCCACCAGGCCCCTATAGGTGGCCGGCAGCACGACAGCTCACCAGGCCACTATAGGTGGCCGGCAGCACGGCAGCTCACCAGGCCAGTATAGGTGACCGACAGTACGGCAGCTCACCAAGCTCCTATAGGTGGCCGGCAGCACGACAGCTCACCAGACCACTGTAGGTGGTCGGCAGCACTACAGCTCACCAGGCCACTATAGGTGGCCGGTAGCACGACAGCTCACCAGGCCACTATAGGTGGCCGGCAGCACGGCAGCTCACCAGGCCACTATAGGTGGCCGGCAACACGACAACTCACCAAAATGCTATAGGTGGCCGGCAACACGGCAGCTCACCAGACTACTATAGGTGGCCGGCAGTACGGCAGGTCACCAGGCTACTATAGGTGGCCGGCTGCACGGCAGGTCACCAGGCCACTAAAGGCGGCCGGCAGCACGACAGCTCACCAGACTGCTATAGGTGGCCGGCAGTACGGCAGGTCACCAGGCCACTATAGGTGGCCGGCAGCACGGCAGGTCACCAGGCCACTTTAGGCGGCCGGCAGCACGACAGCTCACCAGGCCACTATAGGTGGCCGGCAGCACGGCAGCTCACCAGGCCACTATAGGTGGCCGGCAGTACGGCAGCTCACCAAGCTCCTATAGGTGGTCGGCAGCACTACAGCTCACCAGGCCACTATAGGTGGCCGGCAGCGCGGCAGCTCACCAGGCCACTATAGGTGGCCGGCAGTACGGCAGGTCACCAGGCCACTATAGGTGGCCGGCAGCACGGCAGGTCACCAGGCCACTATAGGTGGCCGGCAACACGACAGCTCACCAGATTACTATAGGTGGCCGGCAGTACGGCAGGTCACCAGGCCACTACAGGTGGCCGGCAGCACGACAGCCCACCAGGCCCCTATAGGTGGCCGGCAGCACGACAGCGCACCAGGCCACTACAGGTGGCCGGCAGTACGGCAGGTCACCAGGCCACTTCATGTGGCCGGCAGCACGACAGCCCACCAGGCCCCTATAGGTGGCCGGCAGCACGACAGCTCACCAGGCCACTATAGGTGGCCGGCAGCACGGCAGCTCACCAGGCCAGTATAGGTGACCGACAGTACGGCAGCTCACCAAGCTCCTATAGGTGGCCGGCAGCACGACAGCTCACCACGCCACTATAGGTGGCCGGCAGCGCGGCAGCTCACCAGGCCACTATAGGTGGCCGGCAGCACGGCAGCGCACCAGGCCACTATAGGCGGCCGGCAACACGACAGCTCGCCAGACTGCTATAGGTGGCCGGCAGTACGGCAGGTCACCAGGCCACTACAGGTGGCCGTCAGCACGGTAGCTCAGCAGGCCCATATAGGTGGCCGGCAGCACGGCAGCTCACCAGGCCACTATAGGTGGCCGACAGTACGGCAGCTCACCAAGCTCCTATAGGTGGCCGGCAGCACGACAGCTCACCACGCCACTATAGGTGGCCGGCAGCACGGCAGCGCACCAGGCCACTATAGGTGGCCGGCAACACGACAGCTCGCCAGACTGCTATAGGTGGCCGGCAGTACAACAAGTCACCAGGCCACTACAGGTGGCCGGCAGCACTACAGCCCACCAGGCCCCTATAGGTGGCCGGCAGCACGACAGCGCACCAGGCCACTACAGGTGGCCGGCAGTACGGCAACTCACCAGGCCACTATAAGTGGCCGTCATCACGGCAGCTCACCAAGCCACTACAGGTGGCCGGCAGCACGACAGCGCACCAGGCCACTATAGGTGGCCGGCAGCACGGCAGTGCACCAGGCCACTACAGGTGGCCGGCAGTACGGCAGCTCACCAGGCCACTATAAGTGGCCGTAATCACGGCAGCTCACCAAGCCAGTACAGGTGGCCGGCAGCACGACAGCGCACCAGGCCAGTATAGGTGGCCGGCAGCACGGCAGCGCACCAGGCCACTATAGGTGGCCGGCAACACGACAGCTCACCAGACTACTATGGGTGGCCGGCAGTACGGCAACTCACCAGGCCACTATAAGTGGCCGTCATCACGGCAGCTCACCAAGCCACTACAGGTGGCCGGCAGTACGGCAGCTCACCAGGCCACTATAAGTGGCCGTCATCACGGCAGCTCACCAAGCCTCTACAGGTGGCCGGCAGCACGACAGCGCACCAGGCCACTATAGGTGGCCGGCAGCACGGCAGCGCACCAGGCCACTACAGGTGGCCGGCAGTACGGCAGCTCACCAGGCCACTATAGGTGGCCGGCAGCGCACCAGGCCACTATAGGTGGCCGGCAGCACGACAGCGCACCAGGTCACTATAGGTGGCCGGCAGCACGGCAGCTCACCATGCTCCTACAGGTGGCCGGCAGCACGACAGCGCACCAGGCCCCTATAGGTGGCCGGCAGCACGGCAGCGCACCAGGCCACTACAGGTGGCTGGCAGTACGGCAGCTCACCAGTCCACTATAGGTGGCCGGCAGCGCACCAGGCCACTATAGGTGGCCGGCAACATGACAGCTCACCAGACTACTATAGGTGGCCGGCAGTATGGCAGGTCACCAGGCCACTAGAGGTGGCCGGCAGCACGGCAGTGCACCAGGCCACTACAGGTGGCCGGCAGTACGGCAGCTCACCAGGCCACTATAAGTGGCCGTCATCACGGCAGCTCACCAAGCCACTACAGGTGGCCGGCAGCACGACAGCGCACCAGGCCACTATAGGTGGCCGGCAGCACGGCAGTGCACCAGGCCACTACAGGTGACCGGCAGTACGGCAGCTCACCAGGCCACTATAAGTGGCCGTCATCACGGCAGCTCACTAAGCCACTACAGGTGGCCGGCAGCACGATAGCGCACCAGGACACTATAGGTGGCCGGCAGCATGGCAGCGCACCAGGCCACTATAGGTGGCCGGCAACACGACAGCTCACCAGACTACTATAGGTGGCCGGCAGTACGGCAGGTCACCAGGCCACTACGGGTGGCCGGCAGCACGACAGCCCACCAGGCCCCTATAGGTGGCCGGCAGCTCGACAGCTCAACAGGCCACTAAAGATGACCGGCAGCACGGCAGCTCACCAGGCCACTATAGGTGGGTGGCAGCACGGCAGCTCATCGGGCCCCTATAGGTGGTCTGTAGCACGACAACTCACCAGGCCACTATAGGTGGCCGGCAGCTCGACAACTCTCCAGGCCAATATTGGAAGCCGGCAGCACGGCAGCTCACCACGCCCCTATAGGTGACCGGCAGCACGGCAGCTCACCAGGCCACTATAGGTGGCCGGCAACACGACAACTCACCAGACTGCTATAGGTGGCCGGCAGCACGGCAGCTCACTAGGCCAATATAGGTGGCCGGCAACACGACAGCTCACCAGGCCACTATAGGTGGCTGGCAGTACGGCAGCTCACCAGGCCACTATAAGTGGCCGTCATCACGGCAGCTCACCAAGCCACTACAGGTGGCCGGCAGCACGACAGCGCCCCAGGCAACAACAGGTAGCCGGCAGCTCGACAACTCTCCAGGCTACAATAGGTGGCCGGCAGCACGGCAGCTCACCAGGCCCCTATAGGTGGCCGGCAGCACGACAGCTCACCAGGCTCCTATAGGTGGCCGGCAGCACGGCAGCTCCCCAGGCCACTATAGGTGGCCGGCAGCACGGCAGCTCACCAGACCACTAAAGGTGGCCGGCATCACGGCAGCGCCCAAGGCCACTATAGGAGGCCGGCAACACGACAACTCACCAGACTGCTATAGGTGGCCGGCAGCACGGCAGCTCACCAGGCCACTATAGGTGGCCGGCAATACGACAGCCCACCAGACTGCTATAGGTTGCCGGCAGCACGGCAAGTCACCAGGCCACTATAGGTGGCCGGCAACACGACAGCTCACCAGACTACTATAGATGGCCGGCAGTACGGCAGGTCACCAGGCCACTATAAGTGGCCGGCTGCACGGCAGCTCACCAGGCAACTATAGGTGGCCGGCAGCACGACAGCTCACCAGGCCACTATAGGTGGCCGGCAGCACGGCAACTCACCAGACCAATATAGGTGGCCGGCAGCACGGCAGCGCACCAGGCCACTATAGGTGGCCGGCAACACGACAGCCCACCAGATTACTATATGTAGGTGGCCGGCAGCACGAGAGCTCACCAGGAAACTATAGGTTCCCGGCATCTCGACAGCTCAACAGGCCACTCTAGATGACCGGTAGCACGGCAGCTCACCAGGCCACTATAGGTGGATGGCAGCACGGCAGCTCACCGGGCCCCTATAGGTGGTCTGCAGCACGACAACTCACCAGGCCACTATAGGTGGCCGGCAGCTCGACAACTCTCCAGGCCAATATAGGTGGCCGGCAGCACGGCAGCTCACCACGCCCCTATAGGTGGCCGGCAGCACGGCAGCTCACCAGGCCACTACAGGTGGCCGGCAGTACGGCAGGTCACCAGGCCACTTCATGTGGCCGGCAGCACGACAGCCCACCAGGCCCCTATAGGTGGCCGGCAGCACGACAGCTCACCAGGCCACTATAGGTGGCCGGCAGCACGGCAGCTCACCAGGCCAGTATAGGTGACCGACAGTACGGCAGCTCACCAAGCTCCTATAGGTGGCCGGCAGCACGACAGCTCACCACGCCACTATAGGTGGCCGGCAGCGCGGCAGCTCACCAGGCCACTATAGGTGGCCGGCAGCACGGCAGCGCACCAGGCCACTATAGGCGGCCGGCAACACGACAGCTCGCCAGACTGCTATAGGTGGCCGGCAGTACGGCAGGTCACCAGGCCACTACAGGTGGCCGTCAGCACGGTAGCTCAGCAGGCCCATATAGGTGGCCGGCAGCACGGCAGCTCACCAGGCCACTATAGGTGGCCGACAGTACGGCAGCTCACCAAGCTCCTATAGGTGGCCGGCAGCACGACAGCTCACCACGCCACTATAGGTGGCCGGCAGCACGGCAGCGCACCAGGCCACTATAGGTGGCCGGCAACACGACAGCTCGCCAGACTGCTATAGGTGGCCGGCAGTACAACAAGTCACCAGGCCACTACAGGTGGCCGGCAGCACGACAGCCCACCAGGCCCCTATAGGTGGCCGGCAGCACGACAGCGCACCAGGCCACTACAGGTGGCCGGCAGTACGGCAACTCACCAGGCCACTATAAGTGGCCGTCATCACGGCAGCTCACCAAGCCACTACAGGTGGCCGGCAGCACGACAGCGCACCAGGCCACTATAGGTGGCCGGCAGCACGGCAGTGCACCAGGCCACTACAGGTGGCCGGCAGTACGGCAGCTCACCAGGCCACTATAAGTGGCCGTAATCACGGCAGCTCACCAAGCCAGTACAGGTGGCCGGCAGCACGACAGCGCACCAGGCCAGTATAGGTGGCCGGCAGCACGGCAGCGCACCAGGCCACTATAGGTGGCCGGCAACACGACAGCTCACCAGACTACTATGGGTGGCCGGCAGTACGGCAACTCACCAGGCCACTATAAGTGGCCGTCATCACGGCAGCTCACCAAGCCACTACAGGTGGCCGGCAGTACGGCAGCTCACCAGGCCACTATAAGTGGCCGTCATCACGGCAGCTCACCAAGCCTCTACAGGTGGCCGGCAGCACGACAGCGCACCAGGCCACTATAGGTGGCCGGCAGCACGGCAGCGCACCAGGCCACTACAGGTGGCCGGCAGTACGGCAGCTCACCAGGCCACTATAGGTGGCCGGCAGCGCACCAGGCCACTATAGGTGGCCGGCAGCACGACAGCGCACCAGGTCACTATAGGTGGCCGGCAGCACGGCAGCTCACCATGCTCCTACAGGTGGCCGGCAGCACGACAGCGCACCAGGCCCCTATAGGTGGCCGGCAGCACGGCAGCGCACCAGGCCACTATAGGTGGGTGGCAGCACGGCAGCTCATCGGGCCCCTATAGGTGGTCTGTAGCACGACAACTCACCAGGCCACTATAGGTGGCCGGCAGCTCGACAACTCTCCAGGCCAATATAGGTGGCCGGCAGCACGGCAGCTCACCACGCCCCTATAGGTGGCCGGCAGCACGGCAGCTCACCAGGCCACTTTAGGTGGCCGGCAGCACGACAGCTCACCAGACCACTGCAGCTGGCCGGCAGCACTACAGCTCACCAGGCCACTATAGGTGACCGGTAGCACGACAGCTCACCAGGCCACTATAGGTGGTCGGCTGCACGACCGCTCACTAGGTCACTATAGGTGGCCGGCAGCACGACAGCTCACCAGGCCACTCTAGATGACCGGTAGCACGGCAGCTCACCAGGCCACTATAGGTGGATGGCAGCACGGCAGCTCACCGGGCCCCTATAGGTGGTCTGCAGCACGACAACTCACCAGGCCACTATAGGTGACCGGTAGCACGACAGCTCACCAGGCCACTATAGGTGGTCGGCTGCACGACCGCTCACTAGGTCACTATAGGTGGCCGGCAGCACGACAGCTCACCAGGCCACTCTAGATGACCGGTAGCACGACAGCTCACCAGGCCACTATAGGTGGCCGGCAGCACGGCAACTCACCAGACCAATATAGGTGGCCGGCAGCACGGCAGCGCACCAGGCCACTATAGGTGGCCGGCAACACGACAGCCCACCAGATTACTATATGTAGGTGGCCGGCAGCACGAGAGCTCACCAGGAAACTATAGGTTCCCGGCATCTCGACAGCTCAACAGGCCACTCTAGATGACCGGTAGCACGGCAGCTCACCAGGCCACTATAGGTGGATGGCAGCACGGCAGCTCACCGGGCCCCTATAGGTGGTCTGCAGCACGACAACTCACCAGGCCACTATAGGTGGCCGGCAGCTCGACAACTCTCCAGGCCAATATAGGTGGCCGGCAGCACGGCAGCTCACCACGCCCCTATAGGTGGCCGGCAGCACGGCAGCTCACCAGGCCACTTTAGGTGGCCGGCAGCACGACAGCTCACCAGACCACTGCAGCTGGCCGGCAGCACTACAGCTCACCAGGCCACTATAGGTGACCGGTAGCACGACAGCTCACCAGGCCACTATAGGTGGTCGGCTGCACGACCGCTCACTAGGTCACTATAGGTGGCCGGCAGCACGACAGCTCACCAGGCCCCTATAGGTGGCCGGCAGCACGGCAGCGCACCAGGCCACTATAGGTGGCCAGCAACACGACAGCTCACCAGACCACTGTAGGTGGTCGGCAGCACTACAGCTCACCAGGCCACTATAGGTGGCCGGTAGCACGACAGCTCACCAGGCCACTATAGGTGGCCGGCTGCACAACAGCTCACCAGGTCACTATAGGTGGCCGGTAGCACGACAGCTCACCAGGCCACTATAGGTGGCCGGCAGTACGGCAGCTCACCAGGCCACTATAAGTGGCCGTCATCACGGCAGCTCACCAAGCCACTACAGGTGGCCGGCAGCACGACAGCGCCCCAGGCAACAACAGGTAGCCGGCAGCTCGACAACTCTCCAGGCTACAATAGGTGGCCGGCAGCACGGCAGCTCACCAGGCCCCTATAGGTGGCCGGCAGCACGACAGCTCACCAGGCTCCTATAGGTGGCCGGCAGCACGGCAGCTCCCCAGGCCACTATAGGTGGCCGGCAGCACGGCAGCTCACCAGACCACTAAAGGTGGCCGGCAGCACGGCAGCGCCCAAGGCCACTATAGGAGGCCGGCAACACGACAACTCACCAGACTGCTATAGGTGGCCGGCAGCACGGCAGCTCACCAGGCCACTATAGGTGGCCGGCAATACGACAGCCCACCAGACTGCTATAGGTTGCCGGCAGCACGGCAAGTCACCAGGCCACTATAGGTGACCGGCAACACGACAGCTCACCAGACTACTATAGGTGGCCGGCAGTACGGCAGGTCACCAGGCCACTATAAGTGGCCGGCTGCACGGCAGCTCACCAGGCAACTATAGGTGGCCGGCAGCACGACAGCTCACCAGGCCACTATAGGTGGCCGGCAGCACGGCAACTCACCAGACCAATATAGGTGGCCGGCAGCACGGCAGCGCACCAGGCCACTATAGGTGGCCGGCAACACGACAGCTCACCAGACTGCTATAGGTGGCCGGCAGCACGGCAGCTCACCAGGCCACTATAGGTGGCCGGCACGGCAGCTCACCAGGCCACTATATGTGGCAGTGCACCAGGCCACTATAGGTGGCCGGCAACTACACAGCTCACCAGACTGCTATAGGTGGCCGGCAGCACGGCAGCTCACCAGGCCACTATAGGTGGCCGGTAGCACGACAGCTCACCAGGCCACTATAGGTGGCCGGCTGCACAACAGCTCACCAGGTCACTATAGGTGGCCGGCAGCACGGCAGTGCACCAGGCCACTACAGGTGGCCGACAGTACGGCAGCTCACCAGGCCACTATAAGTGGCCGTCATCACGGCAGCTCACCAAGCCACTACAGGTGGCCGGCAGCACGACAGCGCACCAGGCCACTATAGGTGGCAGGCAGCACGGCAGCGCACCAGGCCACTATAGGTGGCCGGCAACACGACAGCTCACCAGACTACTATGGGTGGCCGGCAGTACGGCAGGTCACCAGACCACTACAGGTGGCCGGCAGTACGACAGCCCACCAGGACCCTATAGGTGGCCGGCAGCACGACAGCGCACCAGGCCCCTATAGGTGGCCGGTGGCACGGCAGCGCACCAGGCCACTACAGGTGGCTGGCAGTACGGCAGCTCACCAGGCCACTATAGGTGGCCGGCAGCGCACCAGGCCACTATAGGTGGCCGGCAACATGACAGCTCACCAGACTACTATAGGTGGCCGGCAGTACGGCAGGTCACCAAGCCACTACAGATGGCCGGCAGCACGACAGTGCACCAGGCCACTACAGGTGGCCGGCAGTACGGCAGCTCACCAGGCCACTATAAGTGCCCGTCATCACGGCAGCTCACCAAGCCACTACAGGTGGCCGGCAGCACGACAGCGCACCAGGCCACTATAGGTGGCCGGCAGTACGGCAGCTCACCAGGCCACTATAAGTGGCCGACAGCGCACCAGGCCACTATAGGTGGCCGGCAGCACGACAGCGCACCAGGTCACTATAGGTGGCCGGCAGCACGGCAGCTCACCATGCTCCTACAGGTGGCCGGCAGCACGACAGCGCAACAGGCCCCTATAGGTGGCCGGTAGCACGGCAGCGCACCAGGCCACTATAGGCGGCCGGCAGCACGGCAGCGCACCAGGCCACTATAGGTGGCCGGCAACACGACAGCTCACCAGAGTGCTATAGGTGGCCGGCACAGCAGCCCACCAGGCCACTATATGTGGCAGCGCACCAGGCCGCTATAGGTGGCCGGCAACGCACCAGGCCACTATAGGTGGCCGGCAACACGACAGCTCACCAGACTACTATAGGTGGCCGGCAGTACGGCAGGTCACCAGGCCACTACGGGTGGCCGGCAGCACGACAGCCCACCAGGCCCCTATAGGTGGCCGGCAGCTCGACAGCTCAACAGGCCACTAAAGATGACCGGCAGCACGGCAGCTCACCAGGCCACTATAGGTGGGTGGCAGCACGGCAGCTCATCGGGCCCCTATAGGTGGTCTGCAGCACGACAACTCACCAGGCCACTATAGGTGGCCGGCAGCTCGACTACTCTCCAGGCCAATATTGGAAGCCGGCAGCACGGCAGCTCACCACGCCCCTATAGGTGACCGGCAGCACGGCAGCTCACCAGGCCACTATAGGTGGCCGGCAGCACGACAGCCCACCAGACCACTGTAGGTGGTCGGCAGCACTACAGCTCACCAGGCCACTATAGGTGGCCGGTAGCACGACAGCTCACCAGGCCACTATAGGTGGCCGGCTGCACAACAGCTCACCAGGTCACTATAGGTGGCCGGTAGCACGACAGCTCACCAGGCCACTATAGGTGGCCGGCAGTACGGCAGCTCACCAGGCCACTATAAGTGGCCGTCATCACGGCAACTCACCAAGCCACTACAGGTGGCCGGCAGCACGACAGCGCCCCAGGCAACAACAGGTAGCCGGCAGCTCGACAACTCTCCAGGCTACAATAGGTGGCCGGCAGCACGGCAGCTCACCAGGCCCCTATAGGTGGCCGGCAGCACGACAGCTCACCAGGCTCCTATAGGTGGCCGGCAGCACGGCAGCTCCCCAGGCCACTATAGGTGGCCGGCAGCACGGCAGCTCACCAGACCACTAAAGGTGGCCGGCAGCACGGCAGCGCCCAAGGCCACTATAGGAGGCCGGCAACACGACAACTCACCAGACTGCTATAGGTGGCCGGCAGCACGGCAGCTCACCAGGCCACTATAGGTGGCCGGCAATACGACAGCCCACCAGACTGCTATAGGTGGCCGGCAGCACGGCAACTCACCAGGCCACTATAGGTGGCCGGCAACACGACAGCTCACCAGACTACTATAGGTGGCCGGCAGTACGGCAGGTCACCAGGCCACTATAAGTGGCCGGCTGCACGGCAGCTCACCAGGCAACTATAGGTGGCCGGCAGCACGACAGCTCACCAGGCCACTATAGGTGGCCGGCAGCACGGCAACTCACCAGACCAATATAGGTGGCCGGCAGCACGGCAGCGCACCAGGCCACTATAGGTGGCCGGCAACACGACAGCTCACCAGACTGCTATAGGTGGCCGGCAGCACGGCAGCTCACCAGGCCACTATAGGTGGCCGGCAACACGACAGCCCACCAGATTACTATATGTAGGTGGCCGGCAGCACGAGAGCTCACCAGGAAACTATAGGTTCCCGGCATCTTGACAGCTCAACAGGCCACTCTAGATGACCGGTAGCACGGCAGCTCACCAGGCCACTATAGGTGGATGGCAGCACGGCAGCTCACCGGGCCCCTATAGGTGGTCTGCAGCACGACAACTCACCAGGCCACTGCAGTTGGCCGGCAGCACTACAGCTCACCAGGCCACTATAGGTGACCGGTAGCACGACAGCTCACCAGGCCACTATAGGTGGTCGGCTGCACGACCGCTCACTAGGTCACTATAGGTGGCCGGCAGCACGACAGCTCACCAGGCCCCTATAGGTGGCCGGCAGCACGGCAGCGCACCAGGCCACTATAGGTGGCCAGCAACACGACAGCTCACCAGATTGCTATAGGTGGCCGGCAGCACGGCAGCTCACCACGCTGCTATAGGTGGCCGGCAGCACGGCAGCTCACCAGGCCACTTTAGGAGGCCGGCAGCACGACAGCTCACCAGACCACTGCAGTTGGCCGGCAGCACTACAGCTCACCAGGCCACTATAGGTGACCGGTAGCACGACAGCTCACCAGGCCACTATAGGTGGTCGGCTGCACGACCGCTCACTAGGTCACTATAGGTGGCCGGCAGCACGACAGCTCACCAGGCCCCTATAGGTGGCCGGCAGCACGGCAGCGCACCAGGCCACTATAGGTGGCCAGCAACACGACAGCTCACCAGACTGCTATAGGTGGCCGGCAGCACGGCAGCTCACCAGGCCACTATAGGTGGCCGGCAACACGACAGCTCACCAGACTGCTATAGGTGGCCGGCAGCACGGCAGGTCACCAGGCCACTATAGGTAGCCGGCAGCACCACAGCTCACCAGGCCACTATAGGTGGCCGGGAGCGCGGCAGCTCACCGGGCCACTATAGGTGGTCTGCAGCACGACAACTCACCAGGCCACTATAGGTGGCCGGCAGCTCGACAGCTCTCCAGGCTACTATAGGTGGCCGGCAGCACAACAGCTCACCAGGCCCCTATAGGTGGCCGGCAGCACGACAGCTCACCAGGCCCCTATAGGTGGCCGGCAGCACGGCAGCTCACCAGGCCACTATAGGTGGCCGGCAGCACGACAGCCCACCAGACCACTGTAGGTGGTCGGCAGCACTACAGCTCACCAGGCCACTATAGGCGGCCGGTAGCACGACAGCTCACCAGGCCACAATAGGTGGGCGGCTGCACAACAGCTCACCAGGTCACTATAGGTGGCCGGTAGCACGACAGCTCACCAGGCCACTATAGGTGGCCGGCAGTACGGCAGCTCACCAGACTGCTATAGGTGGCCGGCAGTACGGCAGGTCACCAGGCCACTATAGGTGGCCGGCAGCACGGCAGGTCACCAGGCCACTATAGGCGGCCGGCAGCACGACAGCTCACCAGGCCACTATAGGTGGCCGGCAGCACGGCAGCTCACCAGGCCACTATAGGTGGCCGACAGTACGGCAGCTCACCAAGCTCCTATAGGTGGCCGGCAGCACGACAGCTCACCAGGCCACTATAGGTGGCCGGCAGCACGGCAGCTCACCAGGCCACTATAGGTGGTCGGCTGCACGACCGCTCACTAGGTCACTATAGGTGGCCGGCAGCACGACAGCTCACCAGGCCCCTATAGGTGGCCGGCAGCACGGCAGCGCACCAGGCCACTATAGGTGGCCAGCAACACGACAGCTCACCAGACTGCTATAGGTGGCCGGCAGCACGGCAGCTCACCAGGCCACTATAGGTGGCCGGCAACACGACAGCTCACCAGACTGCTATAGGTGGCCGGCAGCACGGCAGGTCACCAGGCCACTATAGGTAGCCGGCAGCACCACAGCTCACCAGGCCACTATAGGTGGCCGGGAGCGCGGCAGCTCACCGGGCCACTATAGGTGGTCTGCAGCACGACAACTCACCAGGCCACTATAGGTGGCCGACAGTACGGCAGCTCACCAAGCTCCTATAGGTGGCCGGCAGCACGACAGCTCACCAGGCCCCTATAGGTGGCCGGCAGCACGGCAGCGCACCAGGCCACTATAGGTGGCCAGCAACACGACAGCTCACCAGACTGCTATAGGTGGCCGGCAGCACGGCAGCTCACCAGGCCACTATAGGTGGCCGGCAACACGACAGCTCACCAGACTGCTATAGGTGGCCGGCAGCACGGCAGGTCACCAGGCCACTATAGGTAGCCGGCAGCACCACAGCTCACCAGGCCACTATAGGTGACCGGTAGCACGACAGCTCACCAGGCCACTATAGGTGGTCGGCTGCACGACCGCTCACTAGGTCACTATAGGTGGCCGGCAGCACGACAGCTCACCAGGCCCCTATAGGTGGCCGGCAGCACGGCAGCGCACCAGGCCACTATAGGTGGCCAGCAACACGACAGCTCACCAGATTGCTATAGGTGGCCGGCAGCACGGCAGCTCACCACGCTGCTATAGGTGGCCGGCAGCACGGCAGCTCACCAGGCCACTTTAGGAGGCCGGCAGCACGACAGCTCACCAGACCACTGCAGTTGGCCGGCAGCACTACAGCTCACCAGGCCACTATAGGTGACCGGTAGCACGACAGCTCACCAGGCCACTATAGGTGGTCGGCTGCACGACCGCTCACTAGGTCACTATAGGTGGCCGGCAGCACGACAGCTCACCAGGCCCCTATAGGTGGCCGGCAGCACGGCAGCGCACCAGGCCACTATAGGTGGCCAGCAACACGACAGCTCACCAGACTGCTATAGGTGGCCGGCAGCACGGCAGCTCACCAGGCCACTATAGGTGGCCGGCAACACGACAGCTCACCAGACTGCTATAGGTGGCCGGCAGCACGGCAGGTCACCAGGCCACTATAGGTAGCCGGCAGCACCACAGCTCACCAGGCCACTATAGGTGGCCGGGAGCGCGGCAGCTCACCGGGCCACTATAGGTGGTCTGCAGCACGACAACTCACCAGGCCACTATAGGTGGCCGGCAGCTCGACAGCTCTCCAGGCTACTATAGGTGGCCGGCAGCACAACAGCTCACCAGGCCCCTATAGGTGGCCGGCAGCACGACAGCTCACCAGGCCCCTATAGGTGGCCGGCAGCACGGCAGCTCACCAGGCCACTATAGGTGGCCGGCAGCACGACAGCCCACCAGACCACTGTAGGTGGTCGGCAGCACTACAGCTCACCAGGCCACTATAGGCGGCCGGTAGCACGACAGCTCACCAGGCCACAATAGGTGGGCGGCTGCACAACAGCTCACCAGGTCACTATAGGTGGCCGGTAGCACGACAGCTCACCAGGCCACTATAGGTGGCCGGCAGTACGGCAGCTCACCAGACTGCTATAGGTGGCCGGCAGTACGGCAGGTCACCAGGCCACTATAGGTGGCCGGCAGCACGGCAGGTCACCAGGCCACTATAGGCGGCCGGCAGCACGACAGCTCACCAGGCCACTATAGGTGGCCGGCAGCACGGCAGCTCACCAGGCCACTATAGGTGGCCGACAGTACGGCAGCTCACCAAGCTCCTATAGGTGGCCGGCAGCACGACAGCTCACCAGGCCACTATAGGTGGCCGGCAGCACGGCAGCTCACCAGGCCACTATAGGTGGCCGGCAGCACGGCAGCGCACCAGGCCACTATAGGCGGCCGGCAGCACGACAGCTCACCAGGCCACTATAGGTGGCCGGCAGCACGGCAGCTCACCAGGCCACTATAGGTGGCCGGCAGCACGACAGCTCACCAGGCCACTATAGGTGGCCGGCAGCACGGCAGCTCACCAGGCCACTATAGGTGGCCGGCAGCACGGCAGCGCACCAGGCCACTATAGGCGGCCGGCAGCACGACAGCTCACCAGGCCACTATAGGTGGCCGGCAGCACGGCAGCTCACCAGGCCACTATAGGTGGCCGACAGTACGGCAGCTCACCAAGCTCCTATAGGTGGCCGGCAGCACGACAGCTCACCAGGCCACTATAGGTGGCCGGCAGCACGGCAGCTCACCAGGCCACTATAGGTGGCCGGCAGCACGACAGCTCACCAGGCCACTATAGGTGGCCGGCAGCACGGCAGCTCACCAGGCCACTATAGGTGGCCGACAGTACGGCAGCTCACCAAGCTCCTATAGGTGGCCGGCAGCACGACAGCTCACCAGGCCACTATAGGTGGCCAGCAGCACGGCAGCTCACCAGGCCACAATAGGTGGGCGGCTGCACAACAGCTCACCAGGCCACTATAGGCGGCCGGCAGCACGACAGCTCACCAGACTGCTATAGGTGGCCGGCAGTACGGCAGGTCACCAGGCCACTATAGGTGGCCGGCAGCACGGCAGGTCACCAGGCCACTATAGGCGGCCGGCAGCACGACAGCTCACCAGGCCACTATAGGTGGCCGGCAGCACGGCAGCTCACCAGGCCACTATAGGTGGCCGACAGTACGGCAGCTCACCAAGCTCCTATAGGTGGCCGGCAGCACGACAGCTCACCAGGCCACTATAGGTGGCCGGCAGCACGGCAGCTCACCAGGCCACTATAGGTGGCCGGCAGCACGGCAGCGCACCAGGCCACTATAGGTGGCCGGCAACACGACAGCTCACCAGTCTGCTATAGGCGGCCGGCAGCACGACAGCTCACCAGACTACTATAGGTGGCCGGCAGTACGGCAGGTCACCAGGCCACTATAGGTGGCCGGCAGCACGGCAGCTCACCAGGCCACTATAGGTGGCCGGCAACACGACAACTCACCAAACTGCTATAGGTGGCCGGCAGCACGGCAGCTCACCAGACTACTATAGGTGGCCGGCAGTACGGCAGGTCACCAGGCCACTATAGGTGGCCGGCAGCACGGCAGCTCACCAGGCCACTATAGGTGGCCGGCAACACGACAACTCACCAAACTGCTATAGGTGGCCGGCAGCACGGCAGCTCACCAGACTACTATAGGTGGCCGGCAGTACGGCAGGTCACCAGGCCACTATAGGTGGCCGGCAGCACGGCAGCTCACCAGGCCACTATAGGTGGCCGGCAGCACGACAGCTCACCAGACTGCTATAGGTGGCCGGCAGTACGGCAGGTCACCAGGCCACTATAGGTGGCCGGCAGCACGGCAGGTCACCAGGCCACTATAGGCGGCCGGCAGCACGACAGCTCACCAGGCCACTATAGGTGGCCGGCAGCACGGCAGCTCACCAGGCCACTATAGGTGGCCGACAGTACGGCAGCTCACCAAGCTCCTATAGGTGGCCGGCAGCACGACAGCTCACCAAGCCACTATAGGTGGCCGGCAACACGGCAGCTCACCAAGCTCCTATAGGTGGCCGGCAGCACGACAGCTCACCAGACTACTATAGGTGGCCGGCAGTACGGCAGGTCACCAGGCCACTATAGGTGGCCGGCAGCACGGCAGCTCACCAGGCCACTATAGGTGGCCGGCAACACGGCAGCTCACCAAGCTCCTATAGGTGGCCGGCAGCACGACAGCTCACCAGGCCACTATAGGTGGCCGGCAGCACGGCAGCTCACCAGGCCACAATAGGTGGGCGGCTGCACAACAGCTCACCAGGCCACTATAGGCGGCCGGCAGCACGACAGCTCACCAGACTGCTATAGGTGGCCGGCAGTACGGCAGGTCACCAGGCCACTATAGGTGGCCGGCAGCACGGCAGGTCACCAGGCCACTATAGGCGGCCGGCAGCACGACAGCTCACCAGGCCACTATAGGTGGCCGGCAGCACGGCAGCTCACCAGGCCACTATAGGTGGCCGACAGTACGGCAGCTCACCAAGCTCCTATAGGTGGCCGGCAGCACGACAGCTCACCAGGCCACTATAGGTGGCCGGCAGCACGGCAGCTCACCAGGCCACTATAGGTGGCCGGCAGCACGGCAGCGCACCAGGCCACTATAGGTGGCCAGCAACACGACAGCTCACCAGTCTGCTATAGGCAGCCGGCAGCACGACAGCTCACCAGGCCACTATAGGTGGCCGGCAGCACGGCAGGTCACCAGGCCACTATAGGTGGCCGGCAGCACGGCAGCTCACCAGGCCACTATAGGTGGCCGGCAACACGACAACTCACCAAACTGCTATAGGTGGCCGGCAGCACGGCAGCTCACCAGACTACTATAGGTGGCCGGCAGTACGGCAGGTCACCAGGCCACTATAGGTGGCCGGCAGCACGGCAGCTCACCAGGCCACTATAGGTGGCCGGCAACACGACAACTCACCAAACTGCTATAGGTGGCCGGCAGCACGGCAGCTCACCAGACTACTATAGGTGGCCGGCAGTACGGCAGGTCACCAGGCCACTATAGGTGGCCGGCTGCACGGCAGGTCACCAGGCCACTATAGGCGGCCGGCAGCACGACAGCTCACCAGACTGCTATAGGTGGCCGGCAGTACGGCAGGTCACCAGGCCACTATAGGTGGCTGGCTGCACGGCAGGTCACCAGGCCACTATAGGCGGCCGGCAGCACGACAGCTCACCAGGCCACTATAGGTGGCCGGCAGCACGGCAGCTCACCAGGCCACTATAGGTGGCCGGCAGCACGACAGCCCACCAGACCACTGTAGGTGGTCGGCAGCACTACAGCTCACCAGGCCACTATAGGTGGCCGGTAGCACGACAGCTCACCAGGCCACTATAGGTGGCCGGCAGCACGGCAGCTCACCAGGCTCCTATAGGTGGCCGGCAGTACGGCAGCTCACCAAGCTCCTAGAGGTGGCCGGCAGCACGACAGCTCACCAGGCCACTATAGGTGGCCGGCAGCACGGCAGCTCACCAGGCCACTATAGGTGGCCGGCAGCACGGCAACTCACCAGACCAATATAGGTGGCCGGCAGCACGGCAGCGCACCAGGCCACTATAGGTGGCCGGCAACACGACAGCTCACCAGACTGCTATAGGTGGCCGGCAGCACGGCAGCTCACCAGGCCACTATAGGTGGCCGGCACGGCAGCTCACCAGGCCACTATATGTGGCAGTGCACCAGGCCACTACAGGTGGCCGGCAGCACGGCAGTTCACCAGGCCCCTATAGGTGGCCGGCAGCACGGCAGGTCACCAGGCCACTAAAGGCGGCCGGCAGCACAACAGCTCACCAGAATACTATAGGTGACCGGCAGTACGGCAGGTCACCAGGCCACTATAGGTGGCCGGCTGCACGACAGGTCACCAGGCCACTATAGGCGACCGGCAGCACGACAGCTCACCAGGCCACTATAGGTGGCCGGCAGCACGGCAGCTCACCAGGCTCCTATAGGTGGCCGGCAGTACGGCAGCTCACCAAGCTCCTAGAGGTGGCCGGCAGCACGACAGCTCACCAGGCCACTATAGGTGGCCGGCAGCACGGCAGCTCACCAGGCCACTACAGGTGACCGGCAGCACGGCCGCGCACCAGGCCACTATAGGCGGCCGGCAGCACGGCAGCGCACCAGGCCACTATAGGTGGCCGGCAACACGACAGCTCACCAGAGTGCTATAGGTGGCCGGCAGCACGGCAGCTCACCAGGCCACTATAGGTGGCCGGCACAGCAGCTCACCAGGCCACTATATGTGGCAGTGCACCAGGCCGCTATAGGTGGCCAGCAACGCACCAGGCCACTATAGGTGGCCGGCAACACGACAGCTCACCAGACTACTATAGGTGGCCGGCAGGACGGCAGGTCACCAGGCCACTACGGGTGGCCGGCAGCACGACAGCCCACCAGGCCCCTACAGGTGGCCGGCAGCTCGACAGCTCAACAGGCCACTAAAGATGACCGGCAGCACGGCAGCTCACCAGGCCACTATAGGTGGGTGGCAGCACGGCAGCTCATCGGGCCCCTATAGGTGGTCTGCAGCACGACAACTCACCAGGCCACTATAGGTGGCCGGCAGCTCGACAACTCTCCAGGCCAATATTGGAAGCCGGCAGCACGGCAGCTCACCACGCCCCTATAGGTGACCGGCAGCACGGCAGCTCACCAGGCCACTATAGGTGGCCGGCAGCACGACAGCCCACCAGACCACTGTAGGTGGTCGGCAGCACTACAGCTCACCAGGCCACTATAGGTGGCCGGTAGCACGACAGCTCACCAGGCCACTATAGGTGGCCGGCAGTACGGCAGCTCACCAGGCCACTATAAGTGGCCGTCATCACGGCAGCTCACCAAGCCACTACAGGTGGCCGGCAGCACGACAGCGCCCCAGGCAACAACAGGTAGCCGGCAGCTCGACAACTCTCCAGGCTACAATAGGTGGCCGGCAGCACGGCAGCTCACCAGGCCCCTATAGGTGGCCGGCAGCACGACAGCTCACTAGGCTCCTATAGGTGGCCGGCAGCACGGCAGCTCCCCAGGCCACTATAGGTGGCCGGCAGCACGGCAGCTCACCAGACCACTAAAGGTGGCCGGCAGCACGGCAGCGCCCAAGGCCACTATAGGAGGCCGGCAACACGACAACTCACCAGACTGCTATAGGTGGCCGGCAGCACGGCAGCTCACCAGGCCACTATAGGTGGCCGGCAATACGACAGCCCACCAGACTGCTATAGGTGGCCGGCAGCACGGCAACTCACCAGGCCACTATAGGTGGCCGGCAACACGACAGCTCACCAGACTACTATAGGTGGCCGGCAGTACGGCAGGTCACCAGGCCACTATAAGTGGCCGGCTGCACGGCAGCTCACCAGGCAACTATAGGTGGCCGGCAGCACGACAGCTCACCAGGCCACTATAGGTGGCCGGCAGCACGGCAACTCACCAGACCAATATAGGTGGCCGGCAGCACGGCAGCGCACCAGGCCACTATAGGTGGCCGGCAACACGACAGCTCACCAGACTGCTATAGGTGGCCGGCAGCACGGCAGCTCACCAGGCCACTATAGGTGGCCGGCACGGCAGCTCACCAGGCCACTATATGTGGCAGTGCACCAGGCCACTATAGGTGGCCGGCAACTACACAGCTCACCAGACTGCTATAGGTGGCCGGCAGCACGGCAGCTCACCAGGCCACTATAGGTGGCCGGCAACACGACAGCCCACCAGATTACTATATGTAGGTGGCCGGCAGCACGAGAGCTCACCAGGAAACTATAGGTTCCCGGCATCTCGACAGCTCAACAGACCACTCTAGATGACCGGCAGCACGGCAGCTCACCAGGCCACTATAGGTGGATGGCAGCACGGCAGCTCACCGGGCCCCTATAGGTGGTCTGCAGCACGACAACTCACCAGGCCACTATAGGTGGCCGGCAGCTCGACAACTCTCCAGGCCAATATAGGTGGCCAGCAGCACGGCAGCTCACCACGCCCCTATAGGTGGCCGGCAGCACGGCAGCTCACCAGGCCACTTTAGGTGGCCGGCAGCACGACAGCTCACCAGACCACGGCAGTTGGCCGGCAGCACTACAGCTCACCAGGCCACTATAGGTGACCGGTAGCACGACAGCTCACCAGGCCACTATAGGTGGTCGGCTTCACGACCGCTCACTAGGTCACTATAGGTGGCCGGCAGCACGGCAGCTCACCAGACCACTAAAGGTGGCCGGCAGCACGGCAGCGCCCCAGGCCACTATAGGTGACCGGTAGCACGACAGCTCACCAGGCCCCTATAGGTGGCCGGCAGCACGGCAGCGCACCAGGCCACTATAGGTGGCCAGCAACACGACAGCTCACCAGACTGCTATAGGTGGCCGGCAGTACGGCAGCTCACCAGGCCACTATAGGTGGCCGGCAGCACGGCAGCTCACCAGGCCACTATAGGTGGCCGGCAGCGCGGCAGCTCACCAGGCCACTATAGGTGGCCGGCAGCACGGCAGCTCACCAGACCACTAATGGTGGCCAGCAGCACGACAGCTCACCAGACTGCTATAGGTGGCCGGCAGTACGGCAGGTCACCAGGCCACTATAGGTGGCCGGCTGCACGGCAGGTCACCAGGCCACTATAGGCGGCCGGCAGCACGACAGCTCACCAGGCCACTATAGGTGGCCGGCAGCACGGCAGCTCACCAGGCCACTATAGGTGGCCGGCAGTACGGCAGCTCACCAAGCTCCTATAGGTGGCCGGCAGCACGACAGCTCACCAGGCCACTATAGGTGGCCGGCAGCACGGCAGCTCACCAGGCCACTATAGGTGGCCGGCAACAACACAGCTCACCAGACTGCTATAGGTGGCCGGCAGCACGGCAGCTCACCAGGCCACTTTGGGTGGCCGGCAGCACGGCAACTCACCAGACCAATATAGGTGGCCGGCAGCACGGCAGCGCACCAGGCCACTATAGGTGGCCGGCAACACGACAGCTCACCAGACTGCTATAGGTGGCCGGCAGCACGGCAGCTCACCAGGCCACTATAGGTGGCCGGCACGGCAGCTCACCAGGCCACTATATGTGGCAGTGCACCAGGCCACTATAGGTGGCCGGCAACTACACAGCTCACCAGACTGCTATAGGTGGCCGGCAGCACGGCAGTTCACCAGGCCACTATAGGTGGCCGGCAACACGACAGCCCACCAGATTTCTATATGTAGGTGGCCGGCAGCACGAGAGCTCACCAGGAAACTATAGGTTCCCGGCATCTCGACATCTCAACAGGCCACTCTAGATGACCGGTAGCACGGCAGCTCACCAGGCCACTATAGGTGGATGGCAGCACGGCAGCTCACCGGGCCCCTATAGGTGGTCTGCAGCACGACAACTCACCAGGCCACTATAGGTGGCCGGCAGCTCGACACTTCTCCAAGCCAATATAGGTGGCCAGCAGCACGGCAGCTCACCACGCCCCTATAGGTGGCCGGCAGCACGGCAGCTCACCAGGCCACTTTAGGTGGCCGGCAGCACGACAGCTCACCAGACCACTGCAGTTGGCCGGCAGCACTACAGCTCACCAGGCCACTATAGGTGACCGGTAGCACGACAGCTCACCAGGCCACTATAGGTGGTCGGCTGCACGACCGCTCACTAGGTCACTATAGGTGGCCGGCAGCACGGCAGCTCACCAGACCACTAAAGGTGGCCGGCAGCACGGCAGCGCCCCAGGCCACTATAGGTGACCGGTAGCACGACAGCTCACCAGGCCCCTGTAGGTGGCCGGCAGCACGGCAGCGCACCAGGCCACTATAGGTGGCCAGCAACACGACAGCTCACCAGACTGCTATAGGTGGCCGGCAGTACGGCAGCTCACCAGGCCACTATAGGTGGCCGGCAGCACGGCAGCTCACCAGGCCACTATAGGTGGCCGGCAGCACGGCAGCTCACCAGGCCACTATAGGTGGCCGGCAGCACGGCAGCTCACCAGACCACTAAAGGTGGCCAGCAGCACGACAGCTCGCCAGACTGCTATAGGTGGCCGGCAGTACAGCAGGTCACCAGGCCACTATAGGTGGCCGGCTGCACGGCAGGTCACCAGGCCACTATAGGCGGCCGGCAGCACGACAGCTCACCAGGCCACTATAGGTGGCCGGCAGCACGGCAGCTCACCAGGCCACTATAGGTGGCCGGCAGTACGGCAGCTCACCAAGCTCCTATAGGTGGCCGGCAGCACGACAGCTCACCAGGCCACTATAGGTGGCCGGCAGCACGGCAGCTCACCAGGCCACTATAGGTGGCCGGCAAAAACACAGCTCACCAGACTGCTATAGGTGGCCGGCAGCACGGCAGCTCACCAGGCCAATTTGGGTGGCCGGCAACGCAACAGCTCACCAGACTGCTATAGGAGGTCGGCAGCACGGCAGCTCACTAGGCCACTATAGGTAGCCGGCAGCACCACAGCTCACCAGGCCACTATAGGTGGCCGGGAGCACGGCAGCTCACCGGGCCACTATAGGTGGTCTGCAGCACGACAACTCACCAGGCCATTATAGGTGGCCGGCAGCTCGACAACTCTCCAGGCTACTAAAGGTGGCCGGCATCACAGCAGCTCACCAGGCCCCTAGAGGTGGCCGGCAGCACGACAGCTCACCAGACCCCTATAGGTGGCCGGCAGCACGGCAGCTCACCAGGCCACTATAGGTGGCCGGCAGCACGACAGCCCACCAAGCCACTATAGGTGGCCGGCAGCACGGCAGCTCACCAGGCCACTATAGGTGGCCGGCAACACGACAACTCACCAAACTGCTATAGGTGGCCGGCAACACGGCAGCTCACCAGACTACTATAGGTGGCCGGCAGTACGGCAGGTCACCAGGCCACTATAGGTGGCCGGCTGCACGGCAGGTCATCAGGCCACTATAGGCGGCCGGCAGCACGACAGCTCACCAGGCCACTATAGGTGGCCGGCAGCACGGCAGCTCACCAGGCCACTATAGGTGGCCGGCAGTACGGCAGCTCACCAAGCTCCTATAGGTGGCCGGCAGCACGACAGCTCACCAGGCCACTATAGGTGGCCGGCAGCACGGCAGCTCACCAGGCCACTATAAGTGGCCGGCAGCACGGCAGCGCACCAGGCCACTATAGGTGGCCGGCAACACGACAGCTCACCAGACTGCTATAGGCGGCCGGCAGCACGACAGCTCACCAGACTACTATAGGTGGCCGGCAGTACGGCAGGTCACCAGGCCACTATAGGTGGCCGGCTGCACGGCAGGTCACCAGGCCACTATAGGTGGCCGGCAGCACGACAGCGCACCAGGCCACTACAGGTGGCCGGCAGTACGGCAGGTCACCAGGCAACTTCAGGTGGCCGGCAGCACGACAGCCCACCAGGCCCCTATAGGTGGCCGGCAGCACGACAGCTCACCAGGCCACTATAGGTGGCCGGCAGCACGGCTGCTCACCAGGCCACTATAGGTGGCCGGCAGTACGGCAGCTCACCAAGCTCCTATAGGTGGCCGGCAGCACGACAGCTCACCACGCCACTATAGGTGGCCGGCAGCACGGCAGCGCACCAGGCCATTATAGGTGGCCGGCAACACGATCGCTCACCAGACTGCTATAGGTGGCCGGCAGTACGGCAGGTCACCAGGCCACCACAGGTGGCCGGCAGCACGACAGCCCACCAGGCCCCTATAGGTGGCCGTCAGCACGACAGCTCACCAGGCCACTATAGGTGGCCGGCAGCACGGCAGCTCACCAAGCCACTACAGGTGGCCGGCAGCACGACAGCGCACCAGGCCACTATAGGTGGCCGGCAGCACGGCAGTGCACCAGGCCACTACAGGTGGCCGGCAGTACGGCAGCTCACCAGGCCACTATAAGTGGCCGTCATCACGGCAGCTCACCAAGCCACTACAGGTGGCCGGCAGCACGACAGCGCACCAGGCCACTATAGGGGCCGGCAGCACGACAACGCACCAGGCCACTATAGGTGGCCGGCAACACGACAGCTCACCAGACTACTATGGGTGGCCGGCAGTACGGCAGGTCACCAGACCACTACAGGTGGCCGGCAGCACGACAGCCCACCAGGACCCTATAGGTGGCCGGCAGCACGACAGCGCACCAGGCCAGGCCACTACAGGTGGCCGGCAGTACGGCAGCTCACCAGGCCACTATAAGTGGCCGTCATCACGGCAGCTCACCAAGCCACTACAGGTGGCCGGCAGCACGACAGCGCACCAGGCCACTATAGGTGGCCGGCAGCACGGCAGCGCACCAGGCCACTACAGGTGGCCGGCAGTACGGCAGCTCACCAGGCCACTATAGGTGGCCGGCAGCACGGCAGTGGACCAGGCCACTATAGGTAGCCGGCAACACGACAGCTCCCCAGACTACTAAAGGTGGCCGGCAGTACGGCAGGTCACCGGGCCACTAGAGGTGGCCGGCAGCACGACAGCCCACCAGGCCCCTATAGGTGGCCGGCAGCACGACAACGCACCAGGCCACTACAGGTGGCCGGCAGTACGGCAACTCACCAGGCCACTATAAGTGGCCGTCATCACGGCAGCTCACCAAGCCACTACAGGTGGCCGGCAGCACGACAGCGCACCAGGCCACTATAGGTGGCCGGCAGCACGGCAGTGCACCAGGCCACTACAGGTGGCCGGCAGTACGGCAGCTCACCAGGCCACTATAGGTGGCCGGCAGCACGACAACGCACCAGGCCACTACAGGTGGCCGGCAGTACGGCAGCTCACCAGGCCACTATAAGTGGCCGTCATCACGGCAGCTCACCAAGCCACTACAGGTGGCCGGCAGCACGACAGCGCACCAGGCCACTATAGGTGGCCGGCAGCACGGCAACGCACCAGGCCACTATAGGTGGCCGGCAACACGACAGCTCACCAGACTACTATGGGTGGCCGGCAGTACGGCAGGTCACCAGACCACTACAGGTGGCCGGCAGCACGACAGCCCGCCAGGACCCTATAGGTGGCCGGCAGCACGACAGCGCACCAGGCCACTACAGGTGGCCGGCAGTACGGCAGCTCACCAGGCCACTATAAGTGGCCGTCATCACGGCAGCTCACCAAGCCACTACAGGTGGCCGGCAGCACGACAGCGCACCAGGCCACTATAGGTGGCCGGCAGCACGGCAACGCACCAGGCCACTATAGGTGGCCGGCAACACGACAACTCACCAAACTGCTATAGGTGGCCGGCAACACGGCAGCTCACCAGACTACTATAGGTGGCCGGCAGTACGGCAGGTCACCAGGCCACTATAGGTGGCCGGCTGCACGGCAGGTCACCAGGCCACTATAGGCGGCCGGCAGCACGACAGCCCACCAGACTGCTATAGGTGGCCGGCAGTACGGCAGGTCACCAGGCCACTATAGGTGGCCGGCTACACGGCAGGTCACCAAGCCACTATAGGTGGCCGGCAACACGACAACTCACCAAACTGCTATAGGTGGCCGGCAACACGGCAGCTCACCAGACTACTATAGGTGGCCGGCAGTACGGCAGGTCACCAGGCCACTATAGGTGGCCGGCTGCACGGCAGGTCACCAGGCCACTATAGGCGGCCGGCAGCACGACAGCTCACCAGACTGCTATAGGTGGCCGGCAGTACGGCAGGTCACCAGGCCACTATAGGTGGCCGGCTGCACGGCAGGTCACCAGGCCACTATAGGCGGCCGGCAGCACGACAGCTCACCAGGCCACTATAGGTGGCCGGCAGCACGGCAGCTCACCAAGCCACTACAGGTGGCCGGCAGCACGACAGCGCACCAGGCCACTATAGGTGGCCGGCAGCACGGCAGCGCACCAGGCCACTACAGGTGGCCGGCAGTACGGCAGCTCACCAGGCCACTATAGGTGGCCGGCAGCGCACCAGGCCACTATAGGTGGCCGGCAGCGCACCAGGCCACTATAGGTGGCCGGCAGCACGACAGCGCACCAGGTCACTATAGGTGGCCGGCAGCACGGCAGCTCACCTTGCTCCTACAGGCGGCCGTCAGCACGGTAGCTCAGCAGGCCCCTATAGGTGGCCGGCAGCACGACAGCTCACTAGGCCACTACAGGTGGCCGACAGTACGGCAGGTCACCAGGCCACTTCAGGTGGCCGGCAGCACGACAGCCCACCAGGCCCCTATAGGTGGCCGGCAGCACGACAGCGCACCAGGCCACTACAGGTGGCCGACAGTACGGCAGGTCACCAGGCCACTTCAGGTGGCCGGCAACACGACAGCTCACCAGACTACTATAGGTGGCCGGCAGTACGGCAGGTCACCAGGCCACTACAGGTGGCCGGCAGCACGACAGCCCACCAGGCCCCTATAGGTGGCCGGCAGCACGACAGCGCACCAGGCCACTACAGGTGGCCGGCAGTACGGCAACTCACCAGGCCACTATAATTGGCCGTCATCACGGCAGCTCACCAAGCCACTACAGGTGGCCGGCAGCACGACAGCGCACCAGGCCACTAAAGGTGGCCTGCAGCACGACAACCCACCAGGCCCCTAGAGGTGGCCGGCAGCACGACAGCTCACCAGACCCCTATAGGTGGCCGGCAGCACGGCAGCTCACCAGGCCACTATAGGTGGCCGGCAGCACGGCAGCGCACCAGGCCACTACAGGTGGCCGGCAGTACGGCAGCTCACCAGGCCACTATAGGTGGCCGGCAGCGCACCAGGCCACTATAGGTGGCCGGCAACACGACAGCTCACCAGACTACTATAGGTGGCCGGCAGGACGGCAGGTCACCAGGCCACTACAGGTGGCCGGCAGCAGGACAGCCCACCAGGCCCCTATAGGTGGCCGGCAGCACGACAGCGCACCAGGCCACTACAGGTGGCCGACAGTACGGCAGGTCACCAGGCCACTTCAGGTGGCCGGCAGCACGACAGCCCACCAGGCCCCTATTGGTGGCCGGCAGCACGACAGCGCACCAGGCCACTACAGGTGGCCGACAGTACGGCAGGTCACCAGGCCACTTCAGGTGGCCGGCAACACGACAGCTCACCAGACTACTATAGGTGGCCGGCAGTACGGCAGGTCACCAGGCCACTACAGGTGGCCGGCAGCACGACAGCCCACTAGGCCCCTATAGGTGGCCGGCAGCACGACAGCGCACCAGGCCACTACAGGTGGCCGGCAGCACGACAGCGCACCAGGCCACTATAGGTGGCCGGCAGCACGGCAGTGCACCAGGCCACTACAGGTGGCCGGCAGTACGGCAACTCACCAGGCCACTACAAGTGGCCGTCATCACGGCAGCTCACCAAGCCACTACAGGTGGCCGGCAGCACGACAGCGCACCAGGCCACTATAGGTGGCCGGCAGCACGGCAGCGCACCAGGCCACTATAGGTGGCCGGCAACACGACAGCTCACCAGACTACTATGGGTGGCCGGCAGTACGGCAGGTCACCAGGCCACTACAGGTGGCCGGCAGCACGACAGCCCACCAGGACCCTACAGGTGGCCGGCAGCACGACAACGCACCAGGCCACTACAGGTGGCCGGCAGTACGGCAGCTCACCAGGCCACTATAAGTGGCCGTCATCACGGCAGCTCACCAAGCCGCTACAGGTGGCCGGCAGCACGACAGCGCACCAGGCCACTATAGGTGGCCGGCAGCACGGCAGCGCACCAGGCCACTACAGGTGGCCGGCAGTACGGCAGCTCACCAGGCCACTATAAGTGGCCGTCATCACGGCAGCTCACCAAGCCGCTACAGGTGGCCGGCAGCACGACAGCGCACCAGGCCACTATAGGTGGCCGGCAGCACGGCAGCGCACCAGGCCACTACAGGTGGCCGACAGTACGGCAGGTCACCAGGCCACTTCAGGTGGCCGGCAGCACGACAGCCCACCAGGCCCCTATTGGTGGCCGGCAGCACGACAGCGCACCAGGCCACTACAGGTGGCCGACAGTACGGCAGGTCACCAGGCCACTTCAGGTGGCCGGCAACACGACAGCTCACCAGACTACTATAGGTGGCCGGCAGTACGGCAGGTCACCAGGCCACTACAGGTGGCCGGCAGCACGACAGCCCACTAGGCCCCTATAGGTGGCCGGCAGCACGACAGCGCACCAGGCCACTACAGGTGGCCGGCAGCACGACAGCGCACCAGGCCACTATAGGTGGCCGGCAGCACGGCAGTGCACCAGGCCACTACAGGTGGCCGGCAGTACGGCAACTCACCAGGCCACTACAAGTGGCCGTCATCACGGCAGCTCACCAAGCCACTACAGGTGGCCGGCAGCACGACAGCGCACCAGGCCACTATAGGTGGCCGGCAGCACGGCAGCGCACCAGGCCACTATAGGTGGCCGGCAACACGACAGCTCACCAGACTACTATGGGTGGCCGGCAGTACGGCAGGTCACCAGGCCACTACAGGTGGCCGGCAGTACGGCAGCTCACCAGGCCACTATAGGTGGCCGGCAGCACGACAACGCACCAGGCCACTACAGGTGGCCGGCAGTACGGCAGCTCACCAGGCCACTATAAGTGGCCGTCATCACGGCAGCTCACCAAGCCGCTACAGGTGGCCGGCAGCACGACAGCGCACCAGGCCACTATAGGTGGCCGGCAGCACGGCAGCGCACCAGGCCACTACAGGTGGCCGGCAGTACGGCAGCTCACCAGGCCACTATAGGTGGCCGGGAGCACGGCAGTGCACCAGGCCACTACAGGTGGCCGGGAGCACGGTAGTGCACCAGGCCACTACAGGTGGCCGGGAGCACGGCAGTGCACCAGGCCACTACAGGTGGCCGGCAGTACGGCAGCTCACCAGGCCACTATAAGTGGCCGTCATCACGGCAGCTCACCAAGCCACTACAGGTGGCCGGCAGCACGACAGCGCACCAGGCCACTATAGGTGGCCGGCAGCACGGCAGTGCACCAGGCCACTACAGGTGGCCGGCAGTACGGCAGCTCATCAGGCCACTATAAGTGGCCATCATCACGGCAGCTCACCAAGCCACTACAGGTGGCCGGCAGCACGACAGCGCACCAGGCCACTATAGGTGGCCGGCAGTACGGCAGCTCACCAAGCTCCTATAGGTGGCCGGCAGCACGACAGCTCACCAGGCCACTATAGGTGGCCGGCAGCACGGCAGCTCACCAGGCCACTATAGGTGGCCGGCAGCACGGCAGCGCACCAGGCCACTATAGGTGGCCGGGAACACGACAGCTCACCAGACTGCTATAGGCGGCCGGCAGCACGACAGCTCACCAGACTACTATAGGTGGCCGGCAGTACGGCAGGTCACCAGGCCACTATAGGTGGCCGGCTGCACGGCAGGTCACCAGGCCATTATAGGCGGCCGGCAGCACGACAGCTCACCAGGCCACTATAGGTGGCCGGCAGCACGGCAGCTCACCAGGCCCCTATAGGTGGCCGGCAGTACGGCAGATCACCAAGCTCCTAGAGGTGGCCGGCAGCACGACAGCTCACCAGGCCACTATAGGTGGCCGGCAGCACGGCAGCTCACCAGGCCACTATAGGTGGCCGGCAGCACGGCAGCTCACCAGGCCACTATAGGTGGCCGGCAGCACGGCAGCGCACCAGGCCACTATAGGTGGCCGGCAGCACGGCAGCGCACCAGGCCACTATAGGTGGCCGACAACACGACAGCTCACCAGAGTGCTATAGGTGGCCGGCAGCACGGCAGCTCACCAGGCCACTATAGGTGGCCGGCACAGCAGCTCACCAGGCCACTATATGTGGCAGTGCACCAGGCCACTATAGGTGGCCGGCAGCGCACCAGGCCACTATAGGTGGCCGGCAACACGACAGCTCACCAGACTACTATAGGTGGCCGGCAGTACGGCAGGTCACCAGGCCACTACAGGTGGCCGGCAGCACGACAGCCCACCAGGCCCCTATAGGTGGCCGGCAGCACGACAGCGCACCAGGCCACTACAGGTGGCCGACAGTACGGCAGGTCACCAGGCCACTTCAGGTGGCCGGCAGCACGACAGCCCACCAGGCCCCTATAGGTGGCCGGCAGCACGACAGCGCACCAGGCCACTACAGGTGGCCGACAGTACGGCAGTTCACCAGGCCACTTCAGGTGGCCGGCAACACGACAGCTCACCAGACTACTATAGGTGGCCGCCAGTACGGCAGGTCACCAGGCCACTACAGGTGGCCGGCAGCACGACAGCCCACCAGGCCCCTATAGGTGGCCGGCAGCACGACAGCGCACCAGGCCACTATAGGTGGCCGGCAGCACGGCAGCGCACCAGGCCACTACAGGTGGCCGGCAGTACGGCAGCTCACCAGGCCACTATAGGTGGCCGGGAGCACGGCAGTGCACCAGGCCACTACAGGTGGCCGGGAGCACGGCAGTGCACCAGGCCGCTACAGGTGGCCGGCAGTACGGCAGCTCACCAGGCCACTATAAGTGGCCGTCATCACGGCAGCTCACCAAGCCACTACAGGTGGCCGGCTGCACGACAGCGCACCAGGCCACTATATGTGGCCGGCAGCACGGCAGTGCACCAGGCCACTACAGGTGGCCGGCAGTACGGCAGCTCTCCAGGCCACTATAAGTGACCGTCATCACGGCAGCTCACCAAGCCACTACAGGTGGCCGGCAGCACGACAGCGCACCAGGCCACTATATGTGGCCGGCAGCACGGCAGCGCACCAGGCCACTATAGGTGGCCGGCAACACGACAGCTCACCAGACTACTATGGGTGGCCGGCAGTACGGCAGGTCACCAGACCACTACAGGTGGCCGGCAGTACGACAGCCCACCAGGACCCTATAGGTGGCCGGCAGCACGACAGCGCACCAGGCCCCTATAGGTGGCCGGTAGCACGGCAGCGCACCAGGCCACTACAGGTGGCTGGCAGTACGGCAGCTCACCAGGCCACTATAGGTGGCCGGCAGCCCACCAGGACCCTATAGGTGGCCGGCAGCACGACAGCCCACCAGGCCCCTACAGGTGGCCGGCAGCACGACAGTGCACCAGGCCACTACAGATGGCCGGCAGTACGGCAGCTCACCAGGCCACTATAAGTGCCCGTCATCACGGCAGCTCACCAAGCCACTACAGGTGGCCGGCAGCACGACAGCGCACCAGGCCACTATAGGTGGCCTGCAGTACGGCAGCTCACCAGGCCACTATAGGTGGCCGACAGCGCACCAGGCCACTATAGGTGGCCGGCAGCACGACAGCCCACCAGGCCCCTATAGGTGGCCGGCAGCACGACAGCGCACCAGGGCACTACAGGTGGCCGGCAGTAGGGCAACTCACCAGGCCACTATAAGTGGCCGTCATCACGGCAGCTCACCAAGCCACTACAGGTGGCCGGCAGCACGACAGCGCACCTGGCCACTATAGGTGGCCGGCAGCACGGCAGGTCACCAGGCCACTACAGGTGGCCGGCAGCGCACCAGGCCACTATAGGTGGCCGGCAACATGACAGCTCACCAGACTACTATAGGTGGCCGGCAGTACGGCAGGTCACCAGACCACTACAGGTGACCGGCAGTACGACAGCCCACCAGGACCCTATAGGTGGCCGGCAGCACGACAGCGCACCAGGCCCCTATAGGTGGCCGGTAGCACGGCAGCGCACCAGGCCACTACAGGTGGCTGGCAGTACGGCAGCTCACCAGGCCACTATAGGTGGCCGGCAGCCCACCAGGACCCTATAGGTGGCCGGCAGCACGACAGCCCACCAGGCCCCTACAGGTGGCCGGCAGCACGACAGTGCACCAGGCCACTACAGATGGCCGGCAGTACGGCAGCTCACCAGGCCACTATAAGTGCCCGTCATCACGGCAGCTCACCAAGCCACTACAGGTGGCCGGCAGCACGACAGCGCACCAGGCCACTATAGGTGGCCGGCAGTACGGCAGCTCACCAGGCCACTATAGGTGGCCGACAGCGCACCAGGCCACTATAGGTGGCCGGCAGCACGACAGCCCACCAGGCCCCTATAGGTGGCCGGCAGCACGACAGCGCACCAGGGCATTACAGGTGGCCGGCAGTAGGGCAACTCACCAGGCCACTATAAGTGGCCGTCATCACGGCAGCTCACCAAGCCACTACAGGTGGCCGGCAGCACGACAGCGCACCAGGTCACTATAGGTGGCCGGCAGCAGGGCAGCGCACCAGGCCACTATAGGTGGCCGGCAACACGACAGCTCACCAGACTACTATGGGTGGCCGGCAGTACGGCAGGTCACCAGGCCACTACAGGTGGCCGGCAGCACGACAGCCCACCAGGACCCTATAGGTGGCCGGCAGCACGACAGCGCACCAGGCCACTACAGGTGACCGGCAGTACAGCAGCTCTCCAGCCCACTATAAGTGGCCGTCATCACGGCAGCTCACCAAGCCACTACAGGTGGCCGGCAGCACGACAGCGCACCAGGCCACTATAGGTGGCCGGCAGCACGGCAGTGCACCAGGCCACTATAGGTAGCCGGCAACACGACAGCTCACCAGACTACTATGGGTGGCCGGCAGTACGGCAGGTCACCAGGCCACTACAGGTGGCCGGCAGCACGACAGCCCACCAGGCCCCTATAGGTGGCCGGCAGCACGACAACGCACCAGGCCACTACAGGTGGCCGGCAGTACGGCAACTCACCAGGCCACTATAAGTGGCCGTCATCACGGCAGCTCACCAAGCCACTACAGGTGGCCGGCAGCACCCAGCGCACCAGGCCACTATAGGTGGCCGGAAGCACGGCAGCGCACCAGGCCACTACAGGTGGCCGGCAGTACGGCAGCTCACCAGGCCACTATAGGTGGCCGGCAGCGCACCAGGCCACTATAGGTGGCCGGCAGCACGACAGCGCACCAGGTCACTATAGGTGGCCGGCAGCACGGCAGCTCACCTTGCTCCTACAGGCGGCCGTCAGCACGGTAGCTCAGCAGGCCCCTATAGGTGGCCGGCAGCACGACAGCTCACCAGGCCACTAAAGGTGACCGGCAGCACGGCAGCGCACCAGGCCACTATAGGTGGCCGGCAACACGACAACTCACCAGACTGCTATAGGTGGCCGGCAGCACGGCAGCTCACCAGCCGACTATAGGTGGCCGGCAACGCGACAGCTCACCAGACTGCTATAGGAGGCCGGCAGCACGGCAGCTCACTAGGCCACTATAGGTAGCCGGCAGCACCACAGCTCACCAGGCCACTATAGGTGGCCGGGAGCACGGCAGCTCACCGGGCCACTATAGGTGGTCTGCAGCACGACAACTCACCAGGCCATTATAGGTGGCCGGCAGCTCGACAACTCTCCAGGCTACTATAGGTGGCCGGCATCACAGCAGCTCACCAGGCCCCTAGAGGTGGCCGGCAGCACGACAGCTCACCAGACCCCTATAGGTGGCCGGCAGCACGGCAGCTCACCAGGCCACTATAGGTGGCCGGCAGTACGGCAGCTCACCAAGCTCCTATAGGTGGCCGGCAGTACGGCAGCTCACCAGGCCACTATAGGTGGCCGGCAGCACGGCAGCGCACCAGGCCACTATAGGTGGCCGGCAACACGACAGCTCACCAGACTGCTATAGGCGGCCGGCAGCACGACAGCTCACCAGACTACTAAAGGTGGCCGGCAGTACGGCAGGTCACCAGGCCACTATAGGTGGCCGGCTGCACGGCAGGTCACCAGGCCACTATAGGTGGCCGGCAGCACGACAGCGCACCAGGCCACTACAGGTGGCCGGCAGTACGGCAGGTCACCAGGCCACTTCAGGTGGCCGGCAGCACGACAGCCCACCAGGCCCCTATAGGTGGCCGGCAGCACGACAGCTCACCAGGCCACTATAGGTGGCCGGCAGCACGGCAGCTCACCAGGCCACTATAGGTGGCCGGTAGTACGGCAGCTCACCGGGCCACTATAGGTGGTCTGCAGCACGACAACTCACCAGGCCATTATAGGTGGCCGGCAGCTCGACAACTCTCCAGGCTACTATAGGTGGCCGGCATCACAGCAGCTCACCAGGCCCCTAGAGGTGGCCGGCAGCACGACAGCTCACCAGACCCCTATAGGTGGCCGGCAGCACGACAACGCACCAGGCCACTACAGGTGGCCGGCAGTACGGCAACTCACCAGGCCACTATAAGTGGCCGTCATCACGGCAGCTCACCAAGCCACTACAGGTGGCCGGCAGCACCCAGCGCACCAGGCCACTATAGGTGGCCGGAAGCACGGCAGCGCACCAGGCCACTACAGGTGGCCGGCAGTACGGCAGCTCACCAGGCCACTATAGGTGGCCGGCAGCGCACCAGGCCACTATAGGTGGCCGGCAGCACGACAGCGCACCAGGTCACTATAGGTGGCCGGCAGCACGGCAGCTCACCTTGCTCCTACAGGCGGCCGTCAGCACGGTAGCTCAGCAGGCCCCTATAGGTGGCCGGCAGCACGACAGCTCACCAGGCCACTAAAGGTGACCGGCAGCACGGCAGCGCACCAGGCCACTATAGGTGGCCGGCAACACGACAACTCACCAGACTGCTATAGGTGGCCGGCAGCACGGCAGCTCACCAGCCGACTATAGGTGGCCGGCAACGCGACAGCTCACCAGACTGCTATAGGAGGCCGGCAGCACGGCAGCTCACTAGGCCACTATAGGTAGCCGGCAGCACCACAGCTCACCAGGCCACTATAGGTGGCCGGGAGCACGGCAGCTCACCGGGCCACTATAGGTGGTCTGCAGCACGACAACTCACCAGGCCATTATAGGTGGCCGGCAGCTCGACAACTCTCCAGGCTACTATAGGTGGCCGGCATCACAGCAGCTCACCAGGCCCCTAGAGGTGGCCGGCAGCACGACAGCTCACCAGACCCCTATAGGTGGCCGGCAGCACGGCAGCTCACCAGGCCACTATAGGTGGCCGGCAGTACGGCAGCTCACCAAGCTCCTATAGGTGGCCGGCAGTACGGCAGCTCACCAGGCCACTATAGGTGGCCGGCAGCACGGCAGCGCACCAGGCCACTATAGGTGGCCGGCAACACGACAGCTCACCAGACTGCTATAGGCGGCCGGCAGCACGACAGCTCACCAGACTACTAAAGGTGGCCGGCAGTACGGCAGGTCACCAGGCCACTATAGGTGGCCGGCTGCACGGCAGGTCACCAGGCCACTATAGGTGGCCGGCAGCACGACAGCGCACCAGGCCACTACAGGTGGCCGGCAGTACGGCAGGTCACCAGGCCACTTCAGGTGGCCGGCAGCACGACAGCCCACCAGGCCCCTATAGGTGGCCGGCAGCACGACAGCTCACCAGGCCACTATAGGTGGCCGGCAGCACGGCAGCTCACCAGGCCACTATAGGTGGCCGGTAGTACGGCAGCTCACCAAGCTCCTATGGGTGGCCGGCAGCACGACAGCTCACCACGTCACTATAGGTGGCCGGCAGCACGGCAGCTCACCAGGCCACTATAGGTGGCCGGCAGCACGGCAGCGCACCAGGCCATTATAGGTGGCCGGCAACACGACCGCTCACCAGACTGCTATAGGTGGCCGGCAGTACGGCAGGTCACCAGGCCACTACAGGTGGCCGGCAGCACGACAGCCCACCAGGCCCCTATAGGTGGCCGTCAGCACGACAGCTCACCAGGCCACTATAGGTGGCCGGCAGCACGGCAGCTCACCAAGCCACTACAGGTGGCCGGCAGCACGACAGCGCACCAGGCCACTATAGGTGGGCGGCAGCACGGCAGTGCACCAGGCCACTACAGGTGGCCGGCAGTACGGCAGCTCACCAGGCCACTACAAGTGGCCGTCATCACGGCAGCTCACCAAGCCACTACAGGTGGCCGGCAGCACGACAGCGCACCAGGCAACTATAGGTGGCCGGCAGCACGGCAACGCACCAGGCCACTATAGGTGGCCGGCAACACGACAGCTCACCAGACTATTATGGGTGGCCGGCAGTGCGGCAGGTCACCAGACCACTACAGGTGGCCGGCAGCACGACAGCCCACCAGGACCCTATAGGTGGCCGGCAGCACGACAGCGCACCAGGCCACTACAGGTGGCCGGCAGCACGACAGCGCACCAGGCCACTATAGGTGGCCGGCAGCACGGCAGCGCACCAGGCCACTACAGGTGGCCGGCAGCACGGCAGCGCACCAGGCCACTATAGGTGGCCGGCAACACGACAGCTCACCAGAGTGCTATAGGTGGCCGGCAGCACGGCAGCTCACCAGGCCACTATAGGTGGCCGGCACAGCAGCTCACCAGGCCACTATATGTGGCAGTGCACCAGGCCACTATAGGTGGCCGGCAGCGCACCAGGCCACTATAGGTGGCCGGCAACACGACAGCTCACCAGACTACTATAGGTGGCCGGCAGTACGGCAGGTCACCAGGCCACTATAGGTGGCCGGCTGCACGGCAGGTCACCAGGCCACTATAGGTGGCCGGCAGCACGAGAGCGCACCAGGCCACTACAGGTGGCCGGCAGTACGGCAGGTCACCAGGCCACTTCAGGTGGCCGGCAGCACGACAGCCCACCAGGCCCCTATAGGTGGCCGGCAGCACGACAGCGCACCAGGCCACTACAGGTGGCCGACAGAACGGCAGGTCACCAGGCCACTTCAGGTGGCCGGCAGCACGACAGCCCACCAGGCCCCTATAGGTGGCCGGCAGCACGACAGCGCACCAGGCCACTACAGGTGGCCGACAGTACGGCAGGTCACCAGGCCACTTCAGGTGGCCGGCAACACGACAGCTCACCAGACTACTATAGGTGGCCGGCAGTACGGCAGGTCACCAGGCCACTACAGGTGGCCGGCAGCACGACAGCCCACCAGGCCCCTATAGGTGGCCGGCAGCACGACAGCGCACCAGGCCACTATAGGTGGCCGGCAGCACGGCAGCTCACCAAGCCACTACAGGTGGCCGGCAGCACGACAGCGCACCAGGCCACTATAGGTGGCCGGCAGCACGACAGCGCACCAGGCCACTATAGGTGGCCGGCAGCACGGCAGCGCAACAGGCCACTACAGGTGGCCGGCAGTACGGCAGCTCACCAGGCCACTATAGGTGGCCGGCAGCACGGCAGCTCACCAAGCCACTACAGGTGGCCGGCAGCACGACAGCTCACCAGACTGCTATAGGTGGCCGGCAGTACGGCAGGTCACCAGGCCACTATAGGTGGCCGGCTGCACGGCAGGTCACCAGGCCACTATAGGCGGCCGGCAGCATGACAGCTCACCAGGCCACTATAGGTGGCCGGCAGCACGGCAGCTCACCAGGCCACTATAGGTGGCCGGCAGTACGGCAGCTCACCAAGCTCCTATAGGTGGCCGGCAGCACGACAGCTCACCAGGCCACTATAGGTGGCCGGCAGCACGGCAGCTCACCAGGCCACTATAGGTGGCCGGCAGCACGGCAGCGCACCAGGCCACTATAGGTGGCCGGCAACACGACAGCTCACCAGACTGCTATAGGCGGCCGGCAGCACGACAGCTCACCAGACTACTATAGGTGGCCGGCAGTACGGCAGGTCACCAGGCCACTATAGGTGGCCGGCTGCACGGCAGGTCACCAGGCCACTATAGGTGGCCGGCAGCACGAGAGCGCACCAGGCCACTACAGGTGGCCGGCAGTACGGCAGGTCACCAGGCCACTTCAGGTGGCCGGCAGCACGACAGCCCACCAGGCCCCTATAGGTGGCCGGCAGCACGACAGCTCACCAGGCCACTATAGGTGGCCGGCAGCACGGCTGCTCACCAGGCCACTATAGGTGGCCGGCAGTACGGCAGCTCACCAAGCTCCTATAGGTGGCCGGCAGCACGACAGCTCACCACGCCACTATAGGTGGCCGGCAGCACGGCAGCACACCAGGCCACTATTGGTGGCCGGCAGCACGGCAGCGCACCAGGCCATTGTAGGTGGCCGGCAACACGATCGCTCACCAGACTGCTGTAGGTGGCCGGCAGTACGGCAGGTCACCAGGCCACTACAGGTGGCCGGCAGCACGACAGCCCACCAGGCCCCTATAGGTGGCCGCCAGCACGACAGCTCACCAGGCCACTATAGGTGGCCGGCAGCACGGCAGCTCACCAAGCCACTACAGGTGGCCGGCAGCACGACAGCGCACCAGGCCACTATAGGTGGCCGGCAGCACGGCATTGCACCAGGCCACTACAGGTGGCCGGCAGTACGGCAGCTCACCAGGCCACTATAAGTGGCCGTCATCACGGCAGCTCACCAAGCCACTACAGGTGGCCGGCAGCACGACAGCGCACCAGGCCACTATAGGGGCCGGCAGCACGGCAACGCACCAGGCCACTATAGGTGGCCGGCAACACGACAGCTCACCAGACTACTATGGGTGGCCGGCATTACGGCAGGTCACCAGACCACTACAGGTGGCCGGCAGCACGACAGCCCACCAGGACCCTATAGGTGGCCGGCAGCACGACAGCGCACCAGGCCACTACAGGTGGCCGGCAGTACGGCAGCTCACCAGGCCACTATAAGTGGCCGTCATCACGGCAGCTCACCAAGCCACTACAGGTGGCCGGCAGCACGACAGCGCCCCAGGCCACTATAGGTGGCCGGCAGCACGGCAGCGCACCAGGCCACTACAGGTGGCCGGCAGTACGGCAGCTCACCAGGCCACTATAGGTGGCCGGCAGCACGGCAGTGGACCAGGCCACTATAGGTAGCCGGCAACACGACAGCTCCCCAGACTACTAAAGGTGGCCGGCAGTACGGCAGGTCACCGGGCCACTAGAGGTGGCCGGCAGCACGACAGCCCACCAGGCCCCTATAGGTGGCCGGCAGCACGACAACGCACCAGGCCACTACAGGTGGCCGGCAGTACGGCAACTCACCAGGCCACTATAAGTGGCCGTCATCACGGCAGCTCACCAAGCCACTACAGGTGGCCGGCAGCACGACAGCGCACCAGGCCACTATAGGTGGCCGGCAGCACGGCAGTGCACCAGGCCACTACAGGTGGCCGGCAGTACGGCAGCTCACCAGGCCACTATAGGTGGCCGGCAGCACGACAACGCACCAGGCCACTACAGGTGGCCGGCAGTACGGCAGCTCACCAGGCCACTATAAGTGGCCGTCATCACGGCAGCTCACCAAGCCACTACAGGTGGCCGGCAGCACGACAGCGCACCAGGCCACTATAGGTGGCCGGCAGCACGGCAACGCACCAGGCCACTATAGGTGGCCGGCAACACGACAGCTCACCAGACTACTATGGGTGGCCGGCAGTACGGCAGGTCACCAGACCACTACAGGTGGCCGGCAGCACGACAGCCCACCAGGACCCTATAGGTGGCCGGCAGCACGACAGCGCACCAGGCCACTACAGGTGGCCGGCAGTACGGCAGCTCACCAGGCCACTATAAGTGGCCGTCATCACGGCAGCTCACCAAGCCACTTCAGGTGGCCGGCAGCACGACAGCGCACCAGGCCACTATAGGTGGCCGGCAGCACGGCAACGCACCAGGCCACTATAGGTGGCCGGCAACACGACAACTCACCAAACTGCTATAGGTGGCCGGCAACACGGCAGCTCACCAGACTACTATAGGTGGCCGGCAGTACGGCAGGTCACCAGGCCACTATAGGTGGCCGGCTGCACGGCAGGTCACCAGGCCACTATAGGCGGCCGGCAGCACGACAGCTCACCAGACTGCTATAGGTGGCCGGCAGTACGGCAGGTCACCAGGCCACTATAGGTGGCCGGCTACACGGCAGGTCACCAAGCCACTATAGGTGGCCGGCAACAAGACAACTCACCAAACTGCTATAGGTGGCCGGCAACACGGCAGCTCACCAGACTACTATAGGTGGCCGGCAGTACGGCAGGTCACCAGGCCACTATAGGTGGCCGGCTGCACGGCAGGTCACCAGGCCACTATAGGCGGCCGGCAGCACGACAGCTCACCAGACTGCTATAGGTGGCCGGCAGTACGGCAGGTCACCAGGCCACTATAGGTGGCCGGCTGCACGGCAGGTCACCAGGCCACTATAGGCGGCCGGCAGCACGACAGCTCACCAGGCCACTATAGGTGGCCGGCAGCACGGCAGCTCACCAAGCCACTACAGGTGGCCGGCAGCACGACAGCACACCAGGCCACTATAGGTGGCCGGCAGCACGGCAGCGCACCAGGCCACTACAGGTGGCCGGCAGTACGGCAGCTCACCAGGCCACTATAGGTGGCCGGCAGCGCACCAGGCCACTATAGGTGGCCGGCAGCGCACCAGGCCACTATAGGTGGCCGGCAGCACGACAGCGCACCAGGTCACTATAGGTGGCCGGCAGCACGGCAGCTCACCTTGCCCCTACAGGCGGCCGTCAGCACGGTAGCTCAGCAGGCCCCTATAGGTGGCCGGCAGCACGACAGCTCACTAGGCCTCTACAGGTGGCCGGCAGTACGGCAGGTCACCAGGCCACTTCAGGTGGCCGGAAGCACGACAGCCCACCAGGCCCCTATAGGTGGCCGGCAGCACGACAGCGCACCAGGCCACTACAGGTGGCCGACAGTACGGCAGGTCACCAGGCCACTACAGGTGGCCGGCAGCACGACAGCCCACCAGGCCCCTATAGGTGGCCGGCAGCACGACAGCGCACCAGGCCACTACAGGTGGCCGGCAGTACGGCAACTCACCAGGCCACTATAATTGGCCGTCATCACGGCAGCTCACCAAGCCACTACAGGTGGCCGGCAGCACGACAGCGCACCAGGCCACTAAAGGTGGCCTGCAGCACGGCAGTGCACCAGGCCACTACAGGTGGCCGGCAGTACGGCAGCTCACCAGGCCACTATAAGTGGCCGTCATCACGGCAGCTCACCAAGCCACTACAGGTGGCCGGCAGCACGACAGCGCACCAGGCCACTATAGGTGGCCGGCAGCACGGCAGCGCACCAGGCCACTATAGGTGGCCGGCAACACGACAACTCACCAGATTGCTATAGGTGGCCGGCAACACGGCAGCTCACCAGCCGACTATAGGTGGCCGGCAACACGACAGCTCACCAGACTGCTATAGGAGGCCGGCAGCACGGCAGCTCACTAGGCCACTATAGGTAGCCGGCAGCACCACAGCTCATCAGGCCACTATAGGTGGCCGGGTGCACGGCAGCTCACCGGGCCACTATAGGTGGTCTGCAGCACGACAACTCACCAGGCCATTATAGGTGGCCGGCAGCTCGACAACTCTCCAGGCTACTATAGGTGGCCGGCATCACAGCAGCTCACCAGGCCCCCAGAGGTGGCCGGCAGCACGACAGCTCACCAGACCCCTATAGGTGGCCGGCAGCACGGCAGCTCACCAGGCCACTATAGGTGGCCGGCAGCACGACAGCCCACCAAGCCACTATAGGTGGCCGGCAGCACGGCAGCTCACCAGGCCACTATAGGGGGCCGGCAACACGACAACTCACCAAACTGCTATAGGTGGCCGGCAACACGGCAGCTCACCAGACTACTATAGGTGGCCGGCAGTACGGCAGGTCACCAGGCCACTATAGGTGGCCGGCTGCACGGCAAGTCACCAGGCCACTATAGGCGGCCGGCAGCACGACAGCTCACCAGGCCACTATAGGTGGCCGGCAGCACGGCAGCTCACCAGGCCACTATAGGTGGCCGGCAGTACGGCAGCTCACCAAGCTCCTATAGGTGGCCGGCAGCACGACAGCTCACCAGGCCACTATAGGTGGCCGGCAGCACGGCAGCTCACCAGGCCACTATAGGTGGCCGGCAGCACGGCAGCGCACCAGGCCACTATAGGTGGCCGGCAACACGACAGCTCACCAGACTGCTATAGGCGGCCGGCAGCACGACAGCTCACCAGACTACTATAGGTGGCCGGCAGTACGGCAGGTCACCAGGCCACTACAGGTGGCCGGCAGCACGACAGCGCACCAGGCCACTATAGGTGGCCGGCAGCACGGCAGCGCACCAGGCCACTATAGGTGGCCGGCAACACGACAGCTCACCAGACTACTATGGGTGGCCGGCAGTGCGGCAGGTCACCAGGCCACTACAGATGGCCGGCAGCACGACAGCTCACCAGGCCACTATAGGTGGCCGGCAGCACGGCAGCTCACCAGGCCACTATAGGTGACCGGCAGTACGGCAGCTCACCAGGCCACTATAAGTGGCCGTCATCACGGCAGCTCACCAAGCCACTACAGGTGGCCGGCAGCACGACAGCGCACCAGAGTGCTATAGGTGGCCGGCAGCACGGCAGCTCACCAGGCCACTATAGGTGGCCGGCACAGCAGCTCACCAGGCCACTATATGTGGCAGTGCACCAGGCCACTATAGGTGGCCGGCAGCGCACCAGGCCACTATAGGTGGCCGGCAACACGACAGCTCACCAGACTACTATAGGTGGCCGGCAGTACGGCAGGTCACCAGGCCACTACAGGTGGCCGGCAGCAGGACAGCCCACCAGGCCCCTATAGGTGGCCGGCAGCACGACAGCGCACCAGGCCACTACAGGTGGCCGGCAGCACGGCAGCGCACCAGGCCACTATAGGTGGCCGGCAACACGACAGCTCACCAGACTACTATGGGTGGCCGGCAGTACGGCAGGTCACCAGGCCACTACAGGTGGCCGGCAGCACGACAGCCCACCAGGACCCTATAGGTGGCCGGCAGCACGACAGCGCACCAGGCCACTACAGGTGGCCGGCAGCACGACAGCGCACCAGGCCACTATAGGTGGCCGGCAGCACGACAGCGCACCAGGCCACTATAGGTGGCCGGCAGCACGACAGCGCACCAGGCCACTACAGGTGGCCGGCAGCACGACAGCGCACCAGGCCACTATAGGTGGCCGGCAGCACGGCAGTGCACCAGGCCACTACAGGTGGCCGGCAGTACGGCAGCTCACCAGGCCACTACAAGTGGCCGTCATCACGGCAGCTCACCAAGCCACTACAGGTGGCCGGCAGCACGACAGCGCACCAGGCCACTATAGGTGGCCGGCAGTACGGCAGCTCACCAAGCTCCTATAGGTGGCCGGCAGCACGACAGCTCACCAGGCCACTATAGGTGGCCGGCAGCACGGCCGCTCACCAGGCCACTATAGGTGGCCGGCAACACGACAGCTCACCAGACTACTATGGGTGGCCGGCAGTACGGCAGGTCACCAGGCCACTACAGGTGGCCGGCAGCACGACAGCCCACCAGGACCCTACAGGTGGCCGGCAGCACGATAGCGCACCAGGCCACTACAGATGGCCGGCAGTACGGCAGCTCACCAGGCCACTATAAGTGGCCGTCATCACGGCAGCTCACCAAGCCACTACAGGTGGCCGGCAGCACGACAGCGCACCAGGCCACTATAGGTGGCCGGCAGCACGGCAGCGCACCAGGCCACTACAGGTGGCCGGCAGTACGACAGCTCACCAGGCCACTATAGGTGGCCGGGAGCACGGCAGTGCACCAGGCCACTACAGGTGGCCGGGAGCACGGCAGTGCACCAGGCCACTACAGGTGGCCGGCAGTACGGCAGCTCACCAGGCCACTATAAGTGGCCGTCATCACGGCAGCTCACCAAGCCACTACAGGTGGCCGGCAGCACGACAGCGCACCAGGCCACTATAGGTGGCCGGCAGCACGGCAGTGCACCAGGCCACTACAGGTGGCCGGCAGTACGGCAGCTCATCAGGCCACTATAAGTGGCCATCATCACGGCAGCTCACCAAGCCACTACAGGTGGCCGGCAGCACGACAGCGCACCAGGCCACTATAGGTGGCCGGCAGTACGGCAGCTCACCAAGCTCCTATAGGTGGCCGGCAGCACGACAGCTCACCAGGCCACTATAGGTGGCCGGCAGCACGGCAGCTCACCAGGCCACTATAGGTGGCCGGCAGCACGGCAGCGCACCAGGCCACTATAGGTGGCCGGGAACACGACAGCTCACCAGACTGCTATAGGCGGCCGGCAGCACGACAGCTCACCAGACTACTATAGGTGGCCGGCAGTACGGCAGGTCACCAGGCCACTATAGGTGGCCGGCTGCACGGCAGGTCACCAGGCCACTATAGGCGGCCGGCAGCACGACAGCTCACCAGGCCACTATAGGTGGCCGGCAGCACGGCAGCTCACCAGGCCCCTATAGGTGGCCGGCAGTACGGCAAATCACCAAGCTCCTAGAGGTGGCCGGCAGCACGACAGCTCACCAGGCCACCATAGGTGGCCGGCAGCACGGCAGCCCACCAGGCCACTATAGGTGGCCGGCAGCACGGCAGCGCACCAGGCCACTATAGGTGGCCGGCAACACGACAGCTCACCAGAGTGCTATAGGTGGCCGGCAGCACGGCAGCTCACCAGGCCACTATAGGTGGCCGGCACAGCAGCTCACCAGGCCACTATATGTGGCAGTGCACCAGGCCACTATAGGTGGCCGGCAGCACGACAGCGCACCAGGCCACTATATGTGGCCGGCAGCACGGCAGTGCACCAGGCCACTACAGGTGGCCAGCAGTACGGCAGCTCTCCAGGCCACTATAAGTGGCCGTCATCACGGCAGCTCACCAAGCCACTACAGGTGGCCGGCAGCACGACAGCGCACCAGGCCACTGTATGTGGCCGGCAGCACGGCAGCGCACCAGGCCACTATAGGTGGCCGGCAACACGACAGCTCACCAGACTACTATGGGTGGCCGGCAGTACGGCAGGTCACCAGACCACTACAGGTGGCCGGCAGTACGACAGCCCACCAGGACCCTATAGGTGGCCGGCAGCACGACAGCGCACCAGGCCCCTATAGGTGGCCGGTAGCACGGCAGCGCACCAGGCCACTACAGGTGGCTGGCAGTACGGCAGCTCACCAGGCCACTATAGGTGGCCGGCAGCGCACCAGGCCACTATAGGTGGCCGGCAACACGACAGCTCACCAGACTACTATGGGTGGCCGGCAGTACGGCAGGTCACCAGACCACTACAGGTGGCCGGCAGTACGACAGCCCACCAGGACCCTATAGGTGGCCGGCAGCACGACAGCGCACCAGGCCACTACAGGTGGCCGGCAGCACGGCAGCGCACCAGGCCACTATAGGTGGCCGGCAACACGACAGCTCACCAGACTACTATGGGTGGCCGGCAGTACGGCAGGTCACCAGGCCACTACAGGTGGTCGGCAGCACGACAGCCCACCAGGACCCTATAGGTGGCCGGCAGCACGACAGCGCACCAGGCCACTACAGGTGGCCGGCAGCACGACAGCGCACCAGGCCACTATAGGTGGCCGGCAGCACGACAGCGCACCAGGCCACTATAGGTGGCCGGCAGCACGACAGCGCACAAGGCCACTATAGGTGGCCGGCTGCACGGCAGTGCACCAGGCCACTATAGGTGGCCGGCAACACGACAGCTCACCAGAGTGCTATAGGTGGCCGGCAGCACGGCAGCTCACCAGGCCACTATAGGTGGCCGGCACAGCAGCTCACCAGGCCACTATATGTGGCAGTGCACCAGGCCACTATAGGTGGCCGGCAGCGCACCAGGCCACTATAGGTGGCCGGCAACACGACAGCTCACCAGACTACTATAGGTGGCCGGCAGTACGGCAGGTCACCAGGCCACTACAGGTGGCCGGCAGCACGACAGCCCACCAGGCCCCTATAGGTGGCCGGCAGCACGACAGCGCACCAGGCCACTACAGGTGGCCGACAGTACGGCAGGTCACCAGGCCACTTCAGGTGGCCGGCAGCACGACAGCCCACCAGGCCCCTATAGGTGGCCGGCAGCACGACAGCGCACCAGGCCACTACAGGTGGCCGACGGTACGGCAGGTCACCAGGCCACTTCAGGTGGCCGGCAACACGACAGCTCACCAGACTACTATAGGTGGCCGGCAGTACGGCAGGTCACCAGGCCACTACAGGTGGCCGGCAGCACGACAGCCCACCAGGCCCCTATAGGTGGCCGGCAGCACGACAGCGCACCAGGCCACTATAGGTGGCCGGCAGCACGGCAGCGCACCAGGCCACTACAGGTGGCCGGCAGTACGGCAGCTCACCAGGCCACTATAGGTGGCCAGGAGCACGGCAGTGCACCAGGCCACTACAGGTGGCCGGGAGCACGGCAGTGCACCAGGCCGCTACAGATGGCCGGCAGTACGGCAGCTCACCAGGCCACTATAAGTGGCCGTCATCACGGCAGCTCACCAAGCCACTACAGGTGGCCGGCAGCACGACAGCGCACCAGGCCACTATATGTGGCCGGCAGCACGGCAGTGCACCAGGCCACTACAGGTGGCCAGCAGTACGGCAGCTCTCCCGGCCACTATAAGTGGCCGTCATCACGGCAGCTCACCAAGCCACTACAGGTGGCCGGCAGCACGACAGCGCACCAGGCCACTGTATGTGGCCGGCAGCACGGCAGCGCACCAGGCCACTATAGGTGGCCGGCAACACGACAGCTCACCAGACTACTATGGGTGGCCGGCAGTACGGCAGGTCACCAGACCACTACAGGTGGCCGGCAGTACGACAGCCCACCAGGACCCTATAGGTGGCCGGCAGCACGACAGCGCACCAGGCCCCTATAGGTGGCCGGTAGCACGGCAGCGCACCAGGCCACTACAGGTGGCTGGCAGTACGGCAGCTCACCAGGCCACTATAGGTGGCCGGCAGCGCACCAGGCCACTATAGGTGGCCGGCAACATGACAGCTCACCAGACTACTATAGGTGGCCGGCAGTACGGCAGGTCACCAGACCACTACAGGTGGCCGGCAGTACGACAGCCCACCAGGACCCTATAGGTGGCCGGCCGCACGACAGCGCACCAGGCCCCTATAGGTGGCCGGTAGCACGGCAGCGCACCAGGCCACTACAGGTGGCTGGCAGTACGGCAGCTCACCAGGCCACTATAGGTGGCCGGCAGCCCACCAGGACCCTATAGGTGGCCGGCAGCACGACAGCCCACCAGGCCCCTACAGGTGGCCGGCAGCACGACAGTGCACCAGGCCACTACAGATGGCCGGCAGTACGGCAGCTCACCAGGCCACTATAAGTGCCCGTCATCACGGCAGCTCACCAAGCCACTACAGGTGGCCGGCAGCACGACAGCGCACCAGGCCACTATAGGTGGCCGGCAGTACGGCAGCTCACCAGGCCACTATAGGTGGCCGACAGCGCACCAGGCCACTATAGGTGGCCGGCAGCACGACAGCGCACCAGGTCACTATAGGTGGCCGGCAGCACGGCAGCTCACCATGCTCCTACAGGTGGCCGGCAGCACGACAGCGCAACAGGCCCCTATAGGTGGCCGGTAGCACGGCAGCGCACCAGGCCACTACAGGTGGCTGGCAGTACGGCAGCTCACCAGGCCACTATAGGTGGCCGGCAGCGCACCAGGCCACTATAGGTGGCCGGCAACATGACAGCTCACCAGACTACCATAGGTGGCCGGCAGTACGGCAGGTCACCAGGCCACTACAGGTGGCCGGCAGCACGACAGCCCACCAGGCCCCTATAGGTGGCCGGCAGCACGACAGCGCACCAGGGCACTACAGGTGGCCGGCAGTAGGGCAACTCACCAGGCCACTATAAGTGGCCGTCATCACGGCAGCTCACCAAGAGACTACAGGTGGCCGGCAGCACGACAGCGCACCTGGCCACTATAGGTGGCCGGCAGCACGGCAGTGCACCAGGCCACTACAGGTGGCCGGCAGTACGGCAGCTCACCAGGCCACTATAAGTGGCCGTCATCACGGCAGCTCACCAAGCCACTACAGGTGGCCGGCAGCACGACAGCGCACCAGGTCACTATAGGTGGCCGGCAGCAGGGCAGCGCACCAGGCCACTATAGGTGGCCGGCAACACGACAGCTCACCAGACTACTATGGGTGGCCGGCAGTACGGCAGGTCACCAGGCCACTACAGGTGGCCGGCAGCACGACAGCCCACCAGGACCCTATAGGTGGCCGGCAGCACGACAGCGCACCAGGCCACTACAGGTGACCGGCAGTACAGCAGCTCTCCAGCCCACTATAAGTGGCCGTCATCACGGCAGCTCACCAAGCCACTACAGGTGGCCGGCAGCACGACAGCGCACCAGGCCACTATAGGTGGCCGGTAGCACGGCAGTGCACCAGGCCACTATAGGTAGCCGGCAACACGACAGCTCACCAGACTACTATGGGTGGCCGGCAGTACGGCAGGTCACCAGGCCACTACAGGTGGCCGGCAGCACGACAGCCCACCAGGCCCCTATAGGTGGCCGGCAGCACGACAACGCACCAGGCCACTACAGGTGGCCGGCAGTACGGCAACTCACCAGGCCACTATAAGTGGCCGTCATCACGGCAGCTCACCAAGCCACTACAGGTGGCCGGCAGCACCCAGCGCACCAGGCCACTATAGGTGGCCGGCAGCACGGCAGCGCACCAGGCCACTACAGGTGGCCGGCAGTACGGCAGCTCACCAGGCCACTATAGGTGGCCGGCAGCACGACAGCGCACCAGGTCACTATAGGTGGCCGGCAGCACGGCAGCTCACCTTGCTCCTACAGGCGGCCGTCAGCACGGTAGCTCAGCAGGCCCCTATAGGTGGCCGGCAGCACGACAGCTCACCAGGCCACTAAAGGTGACCGGCAGCACGGCAGCGCACCAGGCCACTATAGGTGGCCGGCAACACGACAACTCACCAGACTGCTATAGGTGGCCGGCAGCACGGCAGCTCACCAGCCGACTATAGGTGGCCGGCAACGCGACAGCTCACCAGACTGCTATAGGAGGCCGGCAGCACGGCAGCTCACTAGGCCACTATAGGTAGCCGGCAGCACCACAGCTCACCAGGCCACTATAGGTGGCCGGGAGCACGGCAGCTCACCGGGCCACTATAGGTGGTCTGCAGCACGACAACTCACCAGGCCATTATAGGTGGCCGGCAGCTCGACAACTCTCCAGGCTACTATAGGTGGCCGGCATCACAGCAGCTCACCAGGCCCCTAGAGGTGGCCGGCAGCACGACAGCTCACCAGACCCCTATAGGTGGCCGGCAGCACGGCAGCTCACCAGGCCACTATAGGTGGCCGGCAGTACGGCAGCTCACCAAGCTCCTATAGGTGGCCGGTAGTACGGCAGCTCACCAGGCCACTATAGGTGGCCGGCAGCACGGCAGCGCACCAGGCCACTATAGGTGGCCGGCAACACGACAGCTCACCAGACTGCTATAGGCGGCCGGCAGCACGACAGCTCACCAGACTACTATAGGTGGCCGGCAGTACGGCAGGTCACCAGGCCACTATAGGTGGCCGGCTGCACGGCAGGTCACCAGGCCACTATAGGTGGCCGGCAGCACGACAGCGCACCAGGCCACTACAGGTGGCCGGCAGTACGGCAGGTCACCAGGCCACTTCAGGTGGCCGGCAGCACGACAGCCCACCAGGCCCCTATAGGTGGCCGGCAGCACGACAGCTCACCAGGCCACTATAGGTGGCCGGCAGCACGGCAGCTCACCAGGCCACTATAGGGGGCCGGCAGTACGGCAGCTCACCAAGCTCCTATGGGTGGCCGGCAGCACGACAGCTCACCACGCCACTATAGGTGGCCGGCAGCACGGCAGCTCACCAGGCCACTATAGGTGGCCGGCAGCACGGCAGCGCACCAGGCCATTATAGGTGGCCGGCAACACGACCGCTCACCAGACTGCTATAGGTGGCCGGCAGTACGGCAGGTCACCAGGCCACTACAGGTGGCCGGCAGCACGACAGCCCACCAGGCCCCTATAGGTGGCCGTCAGCACGACAGCTCACCAGGCCACTATAGGTGGCCGGCAGCACGGCAGCTCACCAAGCCACTACAGGTGGCCGGCAGCACGACAGCGCACCAGGCCACTATAGGTGGGCGGCAGCACGGCAGTGCACCAGGCCACTACAGGTGGCCGGCAGTACGGCAGCTCACCAGGCCACTATAAGTGGCCGTCATCACGGCAGCTCACCAAGCCACTACAGGTGGCCGGCAGCACGACAGCGCACCAGGCAACTATAGGTGGCCGGCAGCACGGCAACGCACCAGGCCACTATAGGTGGCCGGCAACACGACAGCTCACCAGACTACTATGGGTGGCCGGCAGTACGGCAGGTCACCAGACCACTACAGGTGGCCGGCAGCACGACAGCCCACCAGGACCCTATAGGTGGCCGGCAGCACGACAGCGCACCAGGCCACTACAGGTGGCCGGCAGTACGGCAGCTCACCAGGCCACTATAAGTGGCCGTCATCACGGCAGCTCACCAAGCCACTACAGGTGGCCGGCAGCACGACAACGCACCAGGCCACTATAGGTGGCCGGCAGCACGACAGCGCACCAGGCCACTATAGGTGGCCGGCAACACGACAACTCACCAGACTGCTATAGGTGGCCGGCAGCACGGCAGCTCACCAGCCGACTATAGGTGGCCGGCAACGCGACAGCTCACCAGACTGCTATAGGAGGCCGGCAGCACGGCAGCTCACTAGGCCACTATAGGTAGCCGGCAGCACCACAGCTCACCAGGCCACTATAGGTGGCCGGGAGCACGGCAGCTCACCGGGCCACTATAGGTGGTCTGCAGCACGACAACTCACCAGGCCATTATAGGTGGCCGGCAGCTCGACAACTCTCCAGGCTACTATAGGTGGCCGGCATCACAGCAGCTCACCAGGCCCCTAGAGGTGGCCGGCAGCACGACAGCTCACCAGACCCCTATAGGTGGCCGGCAGCACGGCAGCTCACCAGGCCACTATAGGTGGCCGGCAGTACGGCAGCTCACCAAGCTCCTATAGGTGGCCGGCAGTACGGCAGCTCACCAGGCCACTATAGGTGGCCGGCAGCACGGCAGCGCACCAGGCCACTATAGGTGGCCGGCAACACGACAGCTCACCAGACTGCTATAGGCGACCGGCAGCACGACAGCTCACCAGACTACTATAGGTGGCCGGCAGTACGGCAGGTCACCAGGCCACTATAGGTGGCCGGCTGCACGGCAGGTCACCAGGCCACTATAGGTGGCCGGCAGCACGACAGCGCACCAGGCCACTACAGGTGGCCGGCAGTACGGCAGTTCACCAGGCCACTTCAGGTGGCCGGCAGCACGACAGCCCACCAGGCCCCTATAGGTGGCCGGCAGCACGACAGCTCACCAGGCCACTAAAGGTGACCGGCAGCACGGCAGCGCACCAGGCCACTATAGGTGGCCGGCAACACGACAACTCACCAGACTGCTATAGGTGGCCGGCAGCACGGCAGCTCACCAGCCGACTATAGGTGGCCGGCAACGCGACAGCTCACCAGACTGCTATAGGAGGCCGGCAGCACGGCAGCTCACTAGGCCACTATAGGTAGCCGGCAGCACCACAGCTCACCAGGCCACTATAGGTGGCCGGGAGCACGGCAGCTCACCGGGCCACTATAGGTGGTCTGCAGCACGACAACTCACCAGGCCATTATAGGTGGCCGGCAGCTCGACAACTCTCCAGGCTACTATAGGTGGCCGGCATCACAGCAGCTCACCAGGCCCCTAGAGGTGGCCGGCAGCACGACAGCTCACCAGACCCCTATAGGTGGCCGGCAGCACGGCAGCTCACCAGGCCACTATAGGTGGCCGGCAGTACGGCAGCTCACCAAGCTCCTATAGGTGGCCGGTAGTACGGCAGCTCACCAGGCCACTATAGGTGGCCGGCAGCACGGCAGCGCACCAGGCCACTATAGGTGGCCGGCAACACGACAGCTCACCAGACTGCTATAGGCGGCCGGCAGCACGACAGCTCACCAGACTACTATAGGTGGCCGGCAGTACGGCAGGTCACCAGGCCACTATAGGTGGCCAGCAGCACGGCAGCTCACCAGGTCACTATAGGTGGCCGGCAGCAGGGCAGCGCACCAGGCCACTATAGGTGGCCGGCAACACGACAGCGCACCAGGCCACTACAGGTGGCCGGCAGTACGGCAGCTCACCAGGCCACTATAAGTGGCCGTCATCACGGCAGCTCACCAAGCCACTACAGGTGGCCGGCAGCACGACAACGCACCAGGCCACTATAGGTGGCCGGCAGCACGACAGCGCACCAGGCCACTATAGGTGGCCGGCAACACGACAACTCACCAGACTGCTATAGGTGGCCGGCAGCACGGCAGCTCACCAGCCGACTATAGGTGGCCGGCAACGCGACAGCTCACCAGACTGCTATAGGTGGCCGGCAGTACGGCAGGTCACCAGGCCACTACAGGTGGCCGGCAGCACGACAGCCCACCAGGCCCCTATAGGTGGCCGTCAGCACGACAGCTCACCAGGCCACTATAGGTGACCGGCAGCACGGCAGCTCACCAAGCCACTACAGGTGGCCGGCAGCACGACAGCGCACCAGGCCACTATAGGTGGCCGGCTGCACGGCAGGTCACCAGGCCACTATAGGTGGCCGGCAGCACGACAGCGCACCAGGCCACTACAGGTGGCCGGCAGTACGGCAGTTCACCAGGCCACTTCAGGTGGCCGGCAGCACGACAGCCCACCAGGCCCCTATAGGTGGCCGGCAGCACGACAGCTCACCAGGCCACTAAAGGTGACCGGCAGCACGGCAGCGCACCAGGCCACTATAGGTGGCCGGCAACACGACAACTCACCAGACTGCTATAGGTGGCCGGCAGCACGGCAGCTCACCAGCCGACTATAGGTGGCCGGCAACGCGACAGCTCACCAGACTGCTATAGGAGGCCGGCAGCACGGCAGCTCACTAGGCCACTATAGGTAGCCGGCAGCACCACAGCTCACCAGGCCACTATAGGTGGCCGGGAGCACGGCAGCTCACCGGGCCACTATAGGTGGTCTGCAGCACGACAACTCACCAGGCCATTATAGGTGGCCGGCAGCTCGACAACTCTCCAGGCTACTATAGGTGGCCGGCATCACAGCAGCTCACCAGGCCCCTAGAGGTGGCCGGCAGCACGACAGCTCACCAGACCCCTATAGGTGGCCGGCAGCACGGCAGCTCACCAGGCCACTATAGGTGGCCGGCAGTACGGCAGCTCACCAAGCTCCTATAGGTGGCCGGTAGTACGGCAGCTCACCAGGCCACTATAGGTGGCCGGCAGCACGGCAGCGCACCAGGCCACTATAGGTGGCCGGCTGCACGGCAGGTCACCAGGCCACTATAGGTGGCCGGCAGCACGACAGCGCACCAGGCCACTACAGGTGGCCGGCAGTACGGCAGGTCACCAGGCCACTTCAGGTGGCCGGCAGCACGACAGCCCACCAGGCCCCTATAGGTGGCCGGCAGCACGACAGCTCACCAGGCCACTATAGGTGGCCGGCAGCACGGCAGCTCACCAGGCCACTATAGGGGGCCGGCAGTACGGCAGCTCACCAAGCTCCTATGGGTGGCCGGCAGCACGACAGCTCACCACGCCACTATAGGTGGCCGGCAGCACGGCAGCTCACCAGGCCACTATAGGTGGCCGGCAGCACGGCAGCGCACCAGGCCATTATAGGTGGCCGGCAACACGACCGCTCACCAGACTGCTATAGGTGGCCGGCAGTACGGCAGGTCACCAGGCCACTACAGGTGGCCGGCAGCACGACAGCCCACCAGGCCCCTATAGGTGGCCGTCAGCACGACAGCTCACCAGGCCACTATAGGTGGCCGGCAGCACGGCAGCTCACCAAGCCACTACAGGTGGCCGGCAGCACGACAGCGCACCAGGCCACTATAGGTGGGCGGCAGCACGGCAGTGCACCAGGCCACTACAGGTGGCCGGCAGTACGGCAGCTCACCAGGCCACTATAAGTGGCCGTCATCACGGCAGCTCACCAAGCCACTACAGGTGGCCGGCAGCACGACAGCGCACCAGGCAACTATAGGTGGCCGGCAGCACGGCAACGCACCAGGCCACTATAGGTGGCCGGCAACACGACAGCTCACCAGACTACTATGGGTGGCCGGCAGTACGGCAGGTCACCAGACCACTACAGGTGGCCGGCAGCACGACAGCCCACCAGGACCCTATAGGTGGCCGGCAGCACGACAGCGCACCAGGCCACTACAGGTGGCCGGCAGTACGGCAGCTCACCAGGCCACTATAAGTGGCCGTCATCACGGCAGCTCACCAAGCCACTACAGGTGGCCGGCAGCACGACAACGCACCAGGCCACTATAGGTGGCCGGCAGCACGACAGCGCACCAGGCCACTATAGGTGGCCGGCAACACGACAACTCACCAGACTGCTATAGGTGGCCGGCAGCACGGCAGCTCACCAGCCGACTATAGGTGGCCGGCAACGCGACAGCTCACCAGACTGCTATAGGAGGCCGGCAGCACGGCAGCTCACTAGGCCACTATAGGTAGCCGGCAGCACCACAGCTCACCAGGCCACTATAGGTGGCCGGGAGCACGGCAGCTCACCGGGCCACTATAGGTGGTCTGCAGCACGACAACTCACCAGGCCATTATAGGTGGCCGGCAGCTCGACAACTCTCCAGGCTACTATAGGTGGCCGGCATCACAGCAGCTCACCAGGCCCCTAGAGGTGGCCGGCAGCACGACAGCTCACCAGACCCCTATAGGTGGCCGGCAGCACGGCAGCTCACCAGGCCACTATAGGTGGCCGGCAGTACGGCAGCTCACCAAGCTCCTATAGGTGGCCGGCAGTACGGCAGCTCACCAGGCCACTATAGGTGGCCGGCAGCACGGCAGCGCACCAGGCCACTATAGGTGGCCGGCAACACGACAGCTCACCAGACTGCTATAGGCGACCGGCAGCACGACAGCTCACCAGACTACTATAGGTGGCCGGCAGTACGGCAGGTCACCAGGCCACTATAGGTGGCCGGCTGCACGGCAGGTCACCAGGCCACTATAGGTGGCCGGCAGCACGACAGCGCACCAGGCCACTACAGGTGGCCGGCAGTACGGCAGTTCACCAGGCCACTTCAGGTGGCCGGCAGCACGACAGCCCACCAGGCCCCTATAGGTGGCCGGCAGCACGACAGCTCACCAGGCCACTAAAGGTGACCGGCAGCACGGCAGCGCACCAGGCCACTATAGGTGGCCGGCAACACGACAACTCACCAGACTGCTATAGGTGGCCGGCAGCACGGCAGCTCACCAGCCGACTATAGGTGGCCGGCAACGCGACAGCTCACCAGACTGCTATAGGAGGCCGGCAGCACGGCAGCTCACTAGGCCACTATAGGTAGCCGGCAGCACCACAGCTCACCAGGCCACTATAGGTGGCCGGGAGCACGGCAGCTCACCGGGCCACTATAGGTGGTCTGCAGCACGACAACTCACCAGGCCATTATAGGTGGCCGGCAGCTCGACAACTCTCCAGGCTACTATAGGTGGCCGGCATCACAGCAGCTCACCAGGCCCCTAGAGGTGGCCGGCAGCACGACAGCTCACCAGACCCCTATAGGTGGCCGGCAGCACGGCAGCTCACCAGGCCACTATAGGTGGCCGGCAGTACGGCAGCTCACCAAGCTCCTATAGGTGGCCGGTAGTACGGCAGCTCACCAGGCCACTATAGGTGGCCGGCAGCACGGCAGCGCACCAGGCCACTATAGGTGGCCGGCAACACGACAGCTCACCAGACTGCTATAGGCGGCCGGCAGCACGACAGCTCACCAGACTACTATAGGTGGCCGGCAGTACGGCAGGTCACCAGGCCACTATAGGTGGCCAGCAGCACGGCAGCTCACCAGGTCACTATAGGTGGCCGGCAGCAGGGCAGCGCACCAGGCCACTATAGGTGGCCGGCAACACGACAGCTCACCAGACTACTATAGGTGGCCGGCAGTACGGCAGGTCACCAGGCCACTACAGGTGGCCGGCAGCACGACAGCCCACCAGGCCCCTATAGGTGGCCGGCAGCACGACTGTAGAAGATGTATGCAATTAAAGCACGATTGCTGTGGATTTTATTGACGGAAAAAACGTGGGTGACTATTTACAAAATAAGTAGTTTATTGGATGAGTAACTAATAGTGAGTGAGAACAGGAAGTATGGTAGAATAGTAACCTAGGTGAATTACTTATTCATACATAAGTAATTCAGATATAGATGGCATAGATATATAATTGTAAGTGTTGTCGAAGTGTAATAACAATTCATTTTATTCAACATACCTCCTCAACACTTAATAATTGCAATATGTATGTATGTACGTTACAGTTTTAATAAATTCAGGAAAATACTAAATTTTTAAAGTGTGAATAATGTTTGGATAGAGACAGATTTTTAGTAAACGGATCTGCTAACATATGTTCTGTCGACAAGTATTCCAGATAGACTGTCCCATCAGCTAACGCTTCACGAATGTAATGATATCTTATATGAAGGTGTTTTGTTCGCGAGCGTCTTCCTTTATAGTTTGCTATATATTGGGCACTTTGACTATCCGTGAATAAGATAATCGGTTCATCAGGACAATGTAGATCCAGTTCGTCAAGTAAAAGTTTGAAGTACTTGGCTCGTTTTGCAGCTGTGGTTAAGGTGACATACTCTGCTTCAGCACTGGACAATGTGACAATGGGTTGCTTGCGAGATTCCCAGTCGATTGGAGCACCTGCTAGAACAAAAACTACACCAGATTGTGACTTTCTCTCATTAACGTCTTCAGCATAGGCAATGATTGGTTTCCCAGATCTGCAATAAACAATTTTTGTATTAAGACTACCTTTTAGATATCTAAGAACGGAAGTTGCTGCGTTCCAATGTTGAACTCTTGGATCTTGATTGAACTGAGATAGAGTATTCACGGAATACGAGATATCTGGCCTACTGAATGTAGACAAATGAAGTAGGCTTCCTATAAGTTCTTGATAAGACTTTTGGTTAACATATTTATTTTCCTCTTCAGTTTGTGGCTCATTTTCAAGTTTGGTTTTGGGTGGTAACGGTAACGTACGTGGCTTACAATCGCTAAGTTTATATTTTGAAATTAAGTTCCTTATATAGTTAGTTTGGCTAATTGATAAAGTTCCTTGTTTTCGGTCTCTTGAAATTTCCAGTCCTATGGTTAACTTTGGCTCTCCCATATCCCTAATTTCAAAATGTTGTTTTAAATGTAGTTTTAAGTTTCTAAAATCCGATGTACTGTTTGTTGCCACGATTAAGTCATCAACATAAGCAGTAAGTATTGTATGTACTCCATTTTGTTTCTTGAAATAAATGCATTTATCATAATTTGAATTTTTGTAACCGATTTCTTGTAGTTTGTTATCAAGCTTTTTGTTCCATTGATGGCCCGATTGTTTCAGACCATATATTGATTTTTGAAGTTTGCATACTTTTAATTTGTCATTTGCAAAACCTGCTGGCTGTTCCATAAATATTTCTTCATCTAAATCTCCATATAAGAAAGCTGTTCAGATGTCGATGTGGTGAAGATCTAAATCAAGTTGTGTAGCAGTAGCATAAAGCATCCGAATAGAACTTATATCAGCAACTGGAGCAAAAGTTTCGAAATAATCTACACCGTACATTTGAGAGTAGCCCTTTGCTACTAGCCTAGCTTTTCTCCTTTCGATAGTCCCATCTGCCTTACGCTTGGTTTTGAATACCCATCGGCATCCGATAACATTTTTATCTTTCGGACGATCTACAATTTTCCAGGTTTCATTTTTGTTCAAAAAATCAAGTTCAATGTTCATAGCTTCTTTCCATTCTTCAATATCAGCAGAAGTTTCAACGTCTTTTAAGGATTCCGGATCATTTGCCTCGGATAGATATGAAGTCTCTTTATAGTTATGTATGGGAACGTTTCGTTTGGGCCTGGGACTTGTTATAGTGGGAACATTTGACTTTCCCTTCTCTGACTTTCGATTTGGTGTACAGGTATTAATATTTTGAGCTTTGTTTATTTTATTTAAGGTATCTTTAATACAGCATGGATTTTGGTTATCTACAGCATCCTCAAAATGTTCCGTATCCGAAATATTATCAAGATTATCAAGTTTTGTTTGGATTTCTGGTTCCTTTTCATCTTTATCCGTTCCTACTTCATCTGATCCTTGGTCATTTGTTCTGTCTGATCCTGTTTCATTCTTTCCAGTTTCATTTGATTGCGGTTTCTCAATTTTCGATTCAACTTCGATGAATCCTAGGTGCTTTTTATCTTCAGATTTTTCAATAAAAATAACATCCCGGCTTTTGATTACAGATCTTGTCCCTTTCTTCCACAATCTATACGCTTTCGTATCATCACAATATCCTATCAACACATACTCTTCGCTTCTGGCATCGAACTTGCTTTGATTTCCGGATTTGTTTAACGCAAATGCACGTGCACCTATTTCTCTGAAGTACGAAACATTGGGAATCTTCCTTGACCATAATTCTTCAGGAGTTCTGTTCTTATTTGCTGAGGTTGGACAACGATTTCGAATGTGTGCTGAAGTGAGCACAAGCTCTGCCCACAAATAATTTGGTAGATCAGCCTTGATTTTCAAGCATCTAGCCATCTCGACAAGTGTGCGGTTGGCACGTTCAGCCACACCATTTTGCTGTGGCGTATAAGGCGAACTAAACTCTTGTTTAATACCATTTGATTCACATAAATGTCTAAAAGCGTTGCTGGCGTATTCGGGTCCATTATCAGATCTTATTCTTTTTATTTTTTTTTCTAATTGATTTTCGACATTGTTTTTAAATAATATGAATTTGTCTATCATTTCGGATTTCTTCCGAATTATATAAACAAATATTTTTCTTGAAAAGTCATCAATGAAAGTAACAAAATATAATGACTTACTCAGTGATTCTGTTTTCATCGGTCCACATATGTCTGAATGTATAAGTTCCAAACAAGATTTGGTCGACTTTTCGCGCTTCGTTTCAAAGGGCAGACGGGTTTGTTTACCTCTGATACATGCGTCGCAGTCCAGTTTGTAGTTTCTGAATTCTGGAAGTCCTTGAACAATATTCTCACGTTGTAAATGACTTAGAGACGCTGCATTCAAGTGGCCCATTCTGTTGTGCCATGTTTTGAAATCTTCTGCCGCACCTTTACAATTATATGCTGAGGTCACAGCATCATTGTTGACACATGCTTTTCCTTTGACTGGATAAACGAAGTAAAGTCCTTTCACCTTCTTCGCACTCATGAGTTGTCGTCCACTCTTGCTCACAATACTTGCGATATCCGCCTCAAAAAATACTTTCACGCCATTCGTAGTTGCTTTATTAATTGAAATTAGGTTTTCTTTAAGATCTGGAACGAATAATGTATTAAAAAGTGAACAAAACAAAGGCTCTTCTTCAACTTCACTGACAATATCAACAGTCCCAATACCCATAATTTTAACTTGTTTATCATTGGCAAGTTTAACATATCCAATGTGACTTTTAGATAGACAAGAAAAGAATTGTTCGCTATGACACATGTGTGATGTAGCTCCACTGTCTAAGCACCAACGTATACCCTTTTGGCGACTGTAACCGTCTGATACTTCGAGAACTCTTGCAGGAGGGAACTCCAAAAATTCCTCCATCATAAAACCAGATTCACATGATTCTTCAACTTGTCTCACCACTTCAGCATGTGTTCGGCAATCCTTTGCCTTATGTCCCCTTCGTCCACATCGCCGGCAATTGTAATTACAATACCTTGAGCCAGATGAATATCTTTGTTGCGTCGGCTGACTGAACTTCTTGGGTTTGTTTAAATTAGGTGAAAAATTATTAAATTTACCTTTAACTCTCATGGCGTTATCCGTGTATATTTTCCGCCTTGAATCTCCAACTTCCATTAGCCTAATGCGGACTGTTTCTAGTGACGGAAAATTCTTTTGGGCTGCGAATGCTGCCTGAACGTCCTTATAACTTTCGTCGAGACTATCTAGAAGAATGACCACTAAGAGGTCATCATCGAGTTTTGCTTCCAGCTCCGTCAAACGACTGATTATAGCGCAATATTCTCGCAGATACTCGTCCATGGTTTGAGAACTGTTCATACGAATATTTAATAATTTTTTGAACTCCTCGGCCTTTTGTCGTACACTTTTCCTGTCATAGCTGGATTGCAAAAAATCCCAGATTTCTTTGGAAGTTTTAAAGTTTTTGACCAGAGCCACCACGTGTGCCTCCATGGCAAGTAAAAGCTCACCCCGAGCATCTAAATCCTTATCATCCCATTTTTCCTCCTCTGCCTTGTTTTCCTTTGGTCGAATTTCCAGCCCTTGGACTATCTTGAGAAGGCGATACTTATGCAAAACTCCTTCCATTTGCGCCCTCCAGGTTGAATAGTTTTCGCCATTGAAAACTGCAATACGCCCTTGCACTGAATTTGAAATTGACATTTTTATAATTTCACCGTCACGATAAAAAGAAAATTTTATTTGAATTCGAAATTAGAATTTACACCAGCTGGGCCCATAACCTGTAGAAGATGTATGCAATTAAAGCACGATTGCTGTGGATTTTATTGACGGAAAAAACGTGGGTGACTATTTACAAAATAAGTAGTTTATTGGATGAGTAACTAATAGTGAGTGAGAACAGGAAGTATGGTAGAATAGTAACCTAGGTGAATTACTTATTCATACATAAGTAATTCAGATATAGATGGCATAGATATATAATTGTAAGTGTTGTCGAAGTGTAATAACAATTCATTTTATTTAACAACGACAGCGCACCAGGCCACTACAGGTGGCCGACAGTACGGCAGGTCACCAGGCCACTTCAGGTGGCCGGCAGCACGACAGCCCACCAGGCCCCTATAGGTGGCCGCCAGCACGACAGCTCACCAGGCCACTATAGGTGGCCGGCAGCACGGCAGCTCACCAAGCCACTACAGGTGGCCGGCAGCACGACAGTGCACCAGGCCACTATAGGTGGCCGGCAGCACGGCAGTGAACCAGGCCACTATAAGTGGCCGTCATCACGGCAGCTCACCAAGCCACTACAGGTGGCCGGCAGCACGACAGCGCACCAGGCCACTATAGGGGCCGGCAGCACGGCAACGCACCAGGCCACTATAGGTGGCCGGCAACACGACAGCTCACCAGACTAGTATGGGTGGCCGGCAGTACGGCAGGTCACCAGACCACTACAGGTGGCCGGCAGCACGACAGCCCACCAGGACCCTATAGGTGGCCGGCAGCACGACAGCGCACCAGGCCACTACAGGTGGCCGGCAGTACGGCAGCTCACCAGGCCACTATAAGTGGCCGTCATCACGGCAGCTCACCAAGCCACTACAGGTGGCCGGCAGCACGACAGCGCACCAGGCCACTATAAGTGGCCGGCAGCACGGCAGCGCACCAGGCCACTACAGGTGGCCGGCAGTACGGAAGCTCACCAGGCCACTATAGGTGGCCGGCAGCACGGCAGTGGACCAGGCCACTATAGGTAGCCGGCAACACGACAGCTCCCCAGACTACTAAAGGTGGCCGGCAGTACGGCAGGTCACCGGGCCACTAGAGGTGGCCGGCAGCACGACAGCCCACCAGGCCCCTATAGGTGGCCGGCAGCACGACAACGCACCAGGCCACTACAGGTGGCCGGCAGTACGGCAACTCACCAGGCCACTATAAGTGGCCGTCATCACGGCAGCTCACCAAGCCACTACAGGTGGCCGGCAGCACGACAGCGCACCAGGCCACTATAGGTGGCCGGCAGCACGGCAGTGCACCAGGCCACTACAGGTGGCCGGCAGTACGGCAGCTCACCAGGCCACTATAGGTGGCCGGCAGCACGACAACGCACCAGGCCACTACAGGTGGCCGGCAGTACGGCAGCTCACCAGGCCACTATAAGTGGCCGTCATCACGGCAGCTCACCAAGCCACTACAGGTGGCCGGCAGCACGACAGCGCACCAGGCCACTATAGGTGGCCGGCAGCACGGCAACGCACCATGCCACTATAGGTGGCCGGCAACACAACAGCTCACCAGACTACTATGGGTGGCCGGCAGTACGGCAGGTCACCAGACCACTACAGGTGGCCGGCAGCACGACAGCCCACCAGGACCCTATAGGTGGCCGGCAGCACGACAGCGCACCAGGCCACTACAGGTGGCCGGCAGTACGGCAGCTCACCAGGCCACTATAAGTGGCCGTCATCACGGCAGCTCACCAAGCCACTACAGGTGGCCGGCAGCACGACAGCGCACCAGGCCACTATAGGTGGCCGGCAGCACGGCAACGCACCAGGCCACTATAGGTGGCCGGCAACACGACAACTCACCAAACTGCTATAGGTGGCCGGCAACACGGCAGCTCACCAGACTACTATAGGTGGCCGGCAGTACGGCAGGTCACCAGGCCACTATAGGTGGCCGGCTGCACGGCAGGTCACCAGGCCACTATAGGCGGCCGGCAGCACGACAGCTCACCAGACTGCTATAGGTGGCCGGCAGTACGGCAGGTCACCAGGCCACTATAGGTGGCCGGCTACACGGCAGGTCACCAAGCCACTATAGGTGGCCGGCAACACGACAACTCACCAAACTGCTATAGGTGGCCGGCAACACGGCAGCTCACCAGACTACTATAGGTGGCCGGCAGTACGGCAGGTCACCAGGCCACTATAGGTGGCCGGCTGCACGGCAGGTCACCAGGCCACTATAGGCGGCCGGCAGCACGACAGCTCACCAGACTGCTATAGGTGGCCGGCAGTACGGCAGGTCACCAGGCCACTATAGGTGGCCGGCTGCACGGCAGGTCACCAGGCCACTATAGGCGGCCGGCAGCACGACAGCTCACCAGGCCACTATAGGTGGCCGGCAGCACGGCAGCTCACCAAGCCACTACAGGTGGCCGGCAGCACGACAGCGCACCAGGCCACTATAGGTGGCCGGCAGCACGGCAGCGCACCAGGCCACTACAGGTGGCCGGCAGTACGGCAGCTCACCAGGCCACTATAGGTGGCCGGCAGCGCACCAGGCCACTATAGGTGGCCGGCAGCGCACCAGGCCACTATAGGTGGCCGGCAGCACGACAGCGCACCAGGTCACTATAGGTGGCCGGCAGCACGGCAGCTCACCTTGCTCCTACAGGCGGCCGTCAGCACGGTAGCTCAGCAGGCCCCTATAGGTGGCCGGCAGCGCGACAGCTCACTAGGCCACTACAGGTGGCCGACAGTACGGCAGGTCACCAGGCCACTTCAGGTGGCCGGCAGCACGACAGCCCACCAGGCCCCTATAGGTGGCCGGCAGCACGACAGCGCACCAGGCCACTACAGGTGGCCGACAGTACGGCAGGTCACCAGGCCACTTCAGGTGGCCGGCAACACGACAGCTCACCAGACTACTATAGGTGGCCGGCAGTACGGCAGGTCACCAGGCCACTACAGGTGGCCGGCAGCACGACAGCCCACCAGGCCCCTATAGGTGGCCGGCAGCACGACAGCGCACCAGGCCGCTACAGGTGGCCGGCAGTACGGCAACTCACCAGGCCACTATAATTGGCCGTCATCACGGCAGCTCACCAAGCCACTACAGGTGGCCGGCAGCACGACAGCGCACCAGGCCACTATAAGTGGCCGTCATCACGGCAGCTCACCAAGCCACTACAGGTGGCCGGCAGCACGACAGCGCACCAGGCCACTATAGGTGGCCGGCAGCACGGCAGCGCACCAGGCCACTATAGGTGGCCGGCAACACGACAACTCACCAGACTGCTATAGGTGGCCGGCAGCACGGCAGCTCACCAGCCGACTATAGGTGGCCGGCAACACGACAGCTCACCAGACTGCTATAGGAGGCCGGCAGCACGGCAGCTCACTAGGCCACTATAGGTAGCCGGCAGCACCACAGCTCATCAGGCCACTATAGGTGGCCGGGAGCACGGCAGCTCACCGGGCCACTATAGGTGGTCTGCAGCACGACAACTCACAAGGCCATTATAGGTGGCCGGCAGCTCGACAACTCTCCAGGCCACTATAGGCGGCCGGCAGCACGACAGCTCACCAGACTGCTATAGGTGGCCGGCTACACGGCAGGTCACCAAGCCACTATAGGTGGCCGGCAACACGACAACTCACCAAACTGCTATAGGTGGCCGGCAACACGGCAGCTCACCAGACTACTATAGGTGGCCGGCAGTACGGCAGGTCACCAGGCCACTATAGGTGGCCGGCTGCACGGCAGGTCACCAGGCCACTATAGGCGGCCGGCAGCACGACAGCTCACCAGACTGTTATAGGTGGCCGGCAGTACGGCAGGTCACCAGGCCACTATAGGTGGCCGGCTGCACGGCAGGTCACCAGGCCACTATAGGCGGCCGGCAGCACGACAGCTCACCAGGCCACTATAGGTGGCCGGCAGCGCGGCAGCTCACCAAGCCACTACAGGTGGCCGGCAGTACGGCAGCTCACCAGGCCACTATAAGTGGCCGTCATCACGGCAGCTCACCAAGCCACTACAGGTGGCCGGCAGCACGACAGCGCACCAGGCCACTATAGGTGGCCGGCAGCACGGCAACGCACCAGGCCACTATAGGTGGCCGGCAACACGACAACTCACCAGACTGCTATAGGTGGCCGGCAGCACGGCAGCTCACCAGCCGACTATAGGTGGCCGGCAACACGACAGCTCACCAGACTGCTATAGGAGGCCGGCAGCACGGCAGCTCACTAGGCCACTATAGGTAGCCGGCAGCACCACAGCTCATCAGGCCACTATAGGTGGCCGGGAGCACGGCAGCTCACCGGGCCACTATAGGTGGTCTGCAGCACGACAACTCACCAGGCCACTATAGGTGGCCGGCAGCACGACAGCCCACCAAGCCACTATAGGTGGCCGGCAGCACGACAGCGCACCAGACCCCTATAGGTGGCCGGCAGCACGGCAGCTCACCAGGCCACTATAGGTGGCCGGCAGCACGACAGCCCACCAAGCCACTATAGGTGGCCGGCAGCACGGCAGCTCACCAGGCCACTATAGGGGGCCGGCAACACGACAACTCACCAAACTGCTATAGGTGGCCGGCAACACGGCAGCTCACCAGACTACTATAGGTGGCCGGCAGTACGGCAGGTCACCAGGCCACTATAGGTGGCCGGCTGCACGGCAAGTCACCAGGCCACTATAGGCGGCCGGCAGCACGACAGCTCACCAGGCCACTATAGGTGGCCGGCAGCACGGCAGCTCACCAGGCCACTATAGGTGGCCGGCAGCACGACAGCTCACCAGGCCACTATAGGTGGCCGGCAGCACGGCAGCTCACCAGGCCACTATAGGTGGCCGGCAGCACGGCAGCGCACCAGGCCACTATAGGTGGCCGGCAACACGACAGCTCACCAGACTGCTATAGGCGGCCGGCAGCACGACAGCTCACCAGACTACTATATGTGGCCGGCAGTACGGCAGGTCACCAGGCCACTACAGGTGGCCGGCAGCACGACAGCGCACCAGGCCACTATAGGTGGCCGGCAACACGACAGCTCACCAGACTACTATGGGTGGCCGGCAGTGCGGCAGGTCACCAGGCCACTACAGATGGCCGGCAGCACGACAGCTCACCAGGCCACTATAGGTGGCCGGCAGCACGGCAGCTCACCAGGCCACTATAGGTGACCGGCAGTACGGCAGCTCACCAGGCCACTATAAGTGGCCGTCATCACGGCTGCTCACCAAGCCACTACAGGTGGCCGGCAGCACGACAGCGCACCAGAGTGCTATAGGTGGCCGGCAGCACGGCAGGTCACCAGGCCACTATAGGTGGCCGGCAAAGCAGCTCACCAGGCCACTATATGTGGCAGTGCACCAGGCCACTATAGGTGGCCGGCAGCGCACCAGGCCACTATAGGTGGCCGGCAACACGACAGCTCACCAGACTACTATGGGTGGCCGGCAGTACGGCAGGTCACCAGGCCACTACAGGTGGCCGGCAGCACGACAGCCCACCAGGACCCTACAGGTGGCCGGCAGCACGATAGCGCACCAGGCCACTACAGGTGGCCGGCAGTACGGCAGCTCACCAGGCCACTATAAGTGGCCGTCATCACGGCAGCTCACCAAGCCACTACAGGTGGCCGGCAGCACGACAGCGCACCAGGCCACTATAGGTGGCCGGCAGCACGGCAGCGCACCAGGCCACTACAGGTGGCCGGCAGCACGGCAGCGCACCAGGCCACTATAGGTGGCCGGGAACACGACAGCTCACCAGACTGCTATAGGCGGCCGGCAGCACGACAGCTCACCAGACTACTATAGGTGGCCGGCAGTACCGCAGGTCACCAGGCCACTATAGGTGGCCGGCTGCACGGCAGCTCACCAGGCCACTATAGGTGGCCGGCAGCACGGCAGCGCACCAGGCCACTATAGGTGGCCGGCAGCACGGCAGCGCACCAGGCCACTATAGGTGGCCGGCAACACGACAGCTCACCAGAGTGCTATAGGTGGCCGGCAGCACGGCAGCTCACCAGCCCACTATAGGTGGCCGGCAGCACGGCAGCTCACCAGGCCACTATAGGTGGCCGGCAGCACGGCAGCGCACCAGGCCACTATAGGTGGCCGGCAGCACGGCAGCGCACCAGGCCACTATAGGTGGCCGGCAGCACGGCAGCGCACCAGGCCACTATAGGTGGCCGGCAACACGACAGCTCACCAGAGTGCTATAGGTGGCCGGCAGCACGGCAGCTCACCAGGCCACTATAGGTGGCCGGCACAGCAGCTCACCAGGCCATTATATGTGGCAGTGCACCAGGCCACTATAGGTGGCCGGCAGCGCACCAGGCCACTATAGGTGGCCGGCAACACGACAGCTCACCAGACTACTATAGGTGGCCGGCAGTACGGCAGGTCACCAGGCCACTATAGGTGGCCGGCAGCACGGCAGCTCACCAGGCCACTATAGGTGGCCGGCAGCACGGCAGCGCACCAGGCCACTATAGGTGGCCGGCAGCACGGCAGCGCACCAGGCCACTATAGGTGGCCGGCAACACGACAGCTCACCAGACTACTATGGGTGGCCGGCAGTACGGCAGGTCACCAGGCCACTACAGGTGGCCGGCAGCACGACAGCCCACCAGGACCCTACAGGTGGCCGGCAGCACGACAGCGCACCAGGCCACTACAGGTGGCCGGCAGTACGGCAGCTCACCAGGCCACTATAAGTGGCCGTCATCACGGCAGCTCACCAGGCCACTATAGGTGGCCGGCAGCACGGCAGCGCACCAGGCCACTATAGGTGGCCGGCAGCACGGCAGCGCACCAGGCCACTATAGGTGGCCGGCAGCACGGCAGCGCACCAGGCCACTATAGGTGGCCGGCAACACGACAGCTCACCAGAGTGCTATAGGTGGCCGGTAGCACGGCAGCTCACCAGGCCACTATAGGTGGCCGGCAGCACGGCAGCTCACCAGGCCACTATAGGTGGCCGGCAGCACGGCAGCGCACCAGGCCACTATAGGTGGCCGGCAGCACGGCAGCGCACCAGGCCACTATAGGTGGCCGGCAACACGACAGCTCACCAGAGTGCTATAGGTGGCCGGCAGCACGGCAGCTCACCAGGCCACTATAGGTGGCCGGCACAGCAGCTCACCAGGCCACTATATGTGGCAGTGCACCAGGCCACTATAGGTGGCCGGCAGCGCACCAGGCCACTATAGGTGGCCGGCAACACGACAGCTCACCAGACTACTATAGGTGGCCGGCAGTACGGCAGGTCACCAGGCCACTACAGGTGGCCGGCAGCACGACAGCCCACCAGGCCCCTATATGTGGCCGGCAGCACGACAGCGCACCAGGCCACTACAGGTGGCCGACAGTACGGCAGGTCACCAGGCCACTTCAGGTGGCCGGCAGCACGACAGCCCGCCAGGCCCCTATAGGTGGCCGGCAGCACGACAGCGCACCAGGCCACTACAGGTGGCCGACAGTACGGCAGGTCACCAGGCCACTTCAGGTGGCCGGCAACACGACAGCTCACCAGACTACTATAGGTGGCCGGCAGTACGGCAGGTCACCAGGCCACTACAGGTGGCCGGCAGCACGACAGCCCACCAGGCCCCTATAGGTGGCCGGCAGCACGACAGCGCACCAGGCCACTATAGGTGGCCGGCAGCACGGCAGCGCACCAGGCCACTACAGGTGGCCGGCAGTACGGCAGCTCACCAGGCCACTATAGGTGGCCAGGAGCACGGCAGTGCACCAGGCCACTACAGGTGGCCGGGAGCACGGCAGTGCACCAGGCCGCTACAGGTGGCCGGCAGTACGGCAGCTCACCAGGCCACTATAAGTGGCCGTCATCACGGCAGCTCACCAAGCCACTACAGGTGGCCGGCAGCACGACAGCGCACCAGGCCACTATATGTGGCCGGCAGCACGGCAGTGCACCAGGCCACTACAGGTGGCCGGCAGTACGGCAGCTCTCCAGGCCACTATAAGTGGCCGTCATCACGGCAGCTCACCAAGCCACTACAGGTGGCCGGCAGCACGACAGCGCACCAAGCCACTGTATGTGGCCGACAGCACGGCAGCGCACCAGGCCACTATAGGTGGCCGGCAACACGACAGCTCACCAGACTACTATGGGTGGCCGGCAGTACGGCAGGTCACCAGACCACTACAGGTGGCCGGCAGTACGACAGCCCACCAGGACCCTATAGGTGGCCGGCAGCACGACAGCGCACCAGGCCCTTATAGGTGGCCGGTAGCACGGCAGCGCACCAGGCCACTACAGGTGGCTGGCAGTACGGCAGCTCACCAGGCCACTATACGTGGCCGGCAGCGCACCAGGCCACTATAGGTGGCCGGCAACATGACAGCTCACCAGACTACTATAGGTGGCCGGCAGTACGGCAGGTCACCAGACCACTACAGGTGGCCGGCAGTACGACAGCCCACCAGGACCCTATAGGTGGCCGGCAGCACGACAGCGCACCAGGCCCCTATAGGTGGCCGGTAGCACGGCAGCGCACCAGGCCACTACAGGTGGCTGGCAGTACGGCAGCTCACCAGGCCACTATAGGTGGCCGGCAGCCCACCAGGACCCTATAGGTGGCCGGCAGCACGACAGCCCACCAGGCCCCTACAGGTGGCCGGCAGCACGACAGTGCACCAGGCCACTACAGATGGCCGGCAGTACGGCAGCTCACCAGGGAACTATAAGTGCCCGTCATCACGGCAGCTCACCAAGCCACTACAGGTGGCCGGCAGCACGACAGCGCACCAGGCCACTATAGGTGGCCGGCAGTACGGCAGCTCACCAGGCCACTATAGGTGGCCGACAGCGCACCAGGCCACTATAGGTGGCCGGCAGCACGACAGCGCACCAGGTCACTATAGGTGGCCGGCAGCACGGCAGCTCACCATGCTCCTACAGGTGGCCGGCAGCACGACAGCGCAACAGGCCCCTATAGGTGGCCGGTAGCACGGCAGCGCACCAGGCCACTACAGGTGGCTGGCAGTACGGCAGCTCACCAGGCCACTATAGGTGGCCGGCAGCGCACCAGGCCACTATAGGTGGCCGGCAACATGACAGCTCACCAGACTACTATAGGTGGCCGGCAGTACGGCAGGTCACCAGGCCACTACAGGTGGCCGGCAGCACGACAGCCCACCAGGCCCCTATAGGTGGCCGGCAGCACGACAGCGCACCAGGGCACTACAGGTGGCCGGCAGTAGGGCAACTCACCAGGCCACTATAAGTGGCCGTCATCACGGCAGCTCACCAAGCCACTACAGGTGGCCGGCAGCACGACAGCGCACCAGGTCACTATAGGTGGCCGGCAGCAGGGCAGCGCACCAGGCCACTATAGGTGGCCGGCAACACGACAGCTCACCAGACTACTATGGGTGGCCGGCAGTACGGCAGGTCACCAGGCCACTACAGGTGGCCGGCAGCACGACAGCCCACCAGGCCCCTATAGGTGGCCGGCAGCACGACAACGCACCAGGCCACTACAGGTGGCCGGCAGTACGGCAACTCACCAGGCCACTATAAGTGGCCGTCATCACGGCAGCTCACCAAGCCACTACAGGTGGCCGGCAGCACCCAGCGCACCAGGCCACTATAGGTGGCCGGCAGCACGGCAGCGCACCAGGCCACTACAGGTGGCCGGCAGTACGGCAGCTCACCAGGCCACTATAGGTGGCCGGCAGCACGGCAGCTCACCATGCTCCTACAGGTGGCCGGCAGCACGACAGCGCAACAGGCCCCTATAGGTGGCCGGTAGCACGGCAGCGCACCAGGCCACTACAGGTGGCTGGCAGTACGGCAGCTCACCAGGCCACTATAGGTGGCCGGCAGCGCACCAGGCCACTATAGGTGGCCGGCAACATGACAGCTCACCAGACTACTATAGGTGGCCGGCAGTACGGCAGGTCACCAGGCCACTACAGGTGGCCGGCAGCACGACAGCCCACCAGGCCCATTATAGGTGGCCGGCAGCACGACAGCGCACCAGGGCAATACAGGTGGCCGGCAGTAGGGCAACTCACCAGGCCACTATAAGTGGCCGTCATCACGGCAGCTCACCAAGCCACTACAGGTGGCCGGCAGCACGACAGCCCACCAGGCCCCTATAGGTGGCCGGCAGCACGACAGCGCACCAGGGCACTACAGGTGGCCGGCAGTAGGGCAACTCACCAGGCCACTATAAGTGGCCGTCATCACGGCAGCTCACCAAGCCACTACAGGTGGCCGGCAGCACGACAGCCCACCAGGCCCCTATAGGTGGCCGGCAGCACGACAGCGCACCAGGTCACTATAGGTGGCCGGCAGCAGGGCAGCGCACCAGGCCACTATAGGTGGCCGGCAACACGACAGCTCACCAGACTACTATGGGTGGCCGGCAGTACGGCAGGTCACCAGGCCACTACAGGTGGCCGGCAGCACGACAGCCCACCAGGCCCCTATAGGTGGCCGGCAGCACGACAACGCAGCAGGCCACTACAGGTGGCCGGCAGTACGGCAACTCACCAGGCCACTATAAGTGGCCGTCATCACGGCAGCTCACCAAGCCACTACAGGTGGCCGGCAGCACCCAGCGCACCAGGCCACTATAGGTGGCCGGCAGCACGGCAGCGCACCAGGCCACTACAGGTGGCCGGCAGTACGGCAGCTCACCAGGCCACTATAGGTGGCCGGCAGCACGGCAGCTCACCATGCTCCTACAGGTGGCCGGCAGCACGACAGCGCAACAGGCCCCTATAGGTGGCCGGTAGCACGGCAGCGCACCAGGCCACTACAGGTGGCTGGCAGTACGGCAGCTCACCAGGCCACTATAGGTGGCCGGCAGCGCACCAGGCCACTATAGGTGGCCGGCAACATGACAGCTCACCAGACTACTATAGGTGGCCGGCAGTACGGCAGGTCACCAGGCCACTACAGGTGGCCGGCAGCACGACAGCCCACCAGGCCCATTATAGGTGGCCGGCAGCACGACAGCGCACCAGGGCAATACAGGTGGCCGGCAGTAGGGCAACTCACCAGGCCACTATAAGTGGCCGTCATCACGGCAGCTCACCAAGCCACTACAGGTGGCCGGCAGCACGACAGCGCACCTGGCCACTATAGGTGGCCGGCAGCACGGCAGTGCACCAGGCCACTACAGGTGACCGGCAGTACAGCAGCTCTCCAGCCCACTATAAGTGGCCGTCATCACGGCAGCTCACCAAGCCACTACAGGTGGCCGGCAGCACGACAGCGCACCAGGCCACTATAGGTGGCCGGCAGCACGGCAGTGCACCAGGCCACTATAGGTAGCCGGCAACACGACAGCTCACCAGACTACTATGGGTGGCCGGCAGTACGGCAGGTCACCAGGCCACTACAGGTGGCCGGCAGCACGACAGCCCACCAGGCCCCTATAGGTGGCCGGCAGCACGACAACGCACCAGGCCACTACAGGTGGCCGGCAGTACGGCAACTCACCAGGCCACTATAAGTGGCCGTCATCACGGCAGCTCACCAAGCCACTACAGGTGGCCGGCAGCACGGCAGTGCACCAGGCCACTACAGGTGGCCGGCAGTACGGCAGCTCACCAGGCCACTACAAGTGGCCGTCATCACGGCAGCTCACCAAGCCACTACAGGTGGCCGGCAGCACGACAACGCACCAGGCCACTATAGGTGGCCGGCAGCACGGCAGCGCACCAGGCCACTATAGGTGGCCGGCAACACGACAGCTCACCAGACTACTATGGGTGGCCGGCAGTACGGCAGGTCACCAGGCCACTACAGGTGGCCGGCAGCACGACAGCCCACCAGGACCCTACAGGTGGCCGGCAGCACGATAGCGCACCAGGCCACTACAGGTGGCCGGCAGTACGGCAGCTCACACGGCCACTATAAGTGGCCGTCATCACGGCAGCTCACCAAGCCACTACAGGTGGCCGGCAGCACGACAGCGCACCAGGCCACTATAGGTGGCCGGCAGCACGGCAGCGCACCAGGCCACTATAGGTGGCCGGCAGCACGGCAGCGCACCAGGCCACTATAGGTGGCCGGCAGCACGGCAGCGCACCAGGCCACTATAGGTGGCCGGCAACACGACAGCTCACCAGAGTGCTATAGGTGGCCGGCAGCACGGCAGCTCACCAGGCCACTATAGGTGGCCGGCAGCACGGCAGCTCACCAGGCCACTATAGGTGGCCGGCAGCACGGCAGCGCACCAGGCCACTATAGGTGGCCGGCAGCACGGCAGCGCACCAGGCCACTATAGGTGGCCGGCAGCACGGCAGCGCACCAGGCCACTATAGGTGGCCGGCAACACGACAGCTCACCAGACTACTATGGTTGGCCGGCAGTACGGCAGGTCACCAGGCCACTACAGGTGGCCGGCAGCACGACAGCCCACCAGGACCCTACAGGTGGCCGGCAGCACGACAGCGCACCAGGCCACTACAGGTGGCCGGCAGTACGGCAGCTCACCAGGCCACTATAAGTGGCCGTCATCACGGCAGCTCACCAGGCCACTATAGGTGGCCGGCAGCACGGCAGCGTACCAGGCCACTATAGGTGGCCGGCAGCACGGCAGCGCACCAGGCCACTATAGGTGGCCGGCAACACGACAGCTCACCAGAGTGCTATAGGTGGCCGGCAGCACGGCAGCTCACCAGGCCACTATAGGTGGCCGGCAGCACGGCAGCTCACCAGGCCACTATAGGTGGCCGGCAGCACGGCAGCGCACCAGGCCACTATAGGTGGCCGGCAGCACGGCAGCGCACCAGGCCACTATAGGTGGCCGGCAACACGACAGCTCACCAGAGTGCTATAGGTGGCCGGCAGCACGGCAGCTCACCAGGCCACTATAGGTGGCCGGCACAGCAGCTCACCAGGCCACTATATGTGGCAGTGCACCAGGCCACTATAGGTGGCCGGCAGCGCACCAGGCCACTATAGGTGGCCGGCAACACGACAGCTCACCAGACTACTATAGGTGGCCGGCAGTACGGCAGGTCACCAGGCCACTACAGGTGGCCGGCAGCACGACAGCCCACCAGGCCCCTATAGGTGGCCGGCAGCACGACAGCGCACCAGGCCACTACAGGTGGCCGACAGTACGGCAGGTCACCAGGCCACTTCAGGTGGCCGGCAGCACGACAGCCCACCAGGCCCCTATAGGTGGCCGGCAGCACGACAGCGCACCAGGCCACTACAGGTGGCCGACAGTACGGCAGGTCACCAGGCCACTTCAGGTGGCCGGCAACACGACAGCTCACCAGACTACTATAGGTGGCCGGCAGTACGGCAGGTCACCAGGCCACTACAGGTGGCCGGCAGCACGACAGCCCACCAGGCCCCTATAGGTGGCCGGCAGCACGACAGCGCACCAGGCCACTATAGGTGGCCGGCAGCACGGCAGCGCACCAGGCCACTACAGGTGGCCGGCAGTACGGCAGCTCACCAGGCCACTATAGGTGGCCAGGAGCACGGCAGTGCACCAGGCCACTACAGGTGGCCGGGAGCACGGCAGTGCACCAGGCCGCTACAGGTGGCCGGCAGTACGGCAGCTCACCAGGCCACTATAAGTGGCCGTCATCACGGCAGCTCACCAAGCCACTACAGGTGGCCGGCAGCACGACAGCGCACCAGGCCACTATATGTGGCCGGCAGCACGGCAGTGCACCAGGCCACTACAGGTGGCCGGCAGTACGGCAGCTCTCCAGGCCACTATAAGTGGCCGTCATCACGGCAGCTCACCAAGCCACTACAGGTGGCCGGCAGCACGACAGCGCACCAAGCCACTGTATGTGGCCGACAGCACGGCAGCGCACCAGGCCACTATAGGTGGCCGGCAACACGACAGCTCACCAGACTACTATGGGTGGCCGGCAGTACGGCAGGTCACCAGACCACTACAGGTGGCCGGCAGTACGACAGCCCACCAGGACCCTATAGGTGGCCGGCAGCACGACAGCGCACCAGGCCCTTATAGGTGGCCGGTAGCACGGCAGCGCACCAGGCCACTACAGGTGGCTGGCAGTACGGCAGCTCACCAGGCCACTATACGTGGCCGGCAGCGCACCAGGCCACTATAGGTGGCCGGCAACATGACAGCTCACCAGACTACTATAGGTGGCCGGCAGTACGGCAGGTCACCAGACCACTACAGGTGGCCGGCAGTACGACAGCCCACCAGGACCCTATAGGTGGCCGGCAGCACGACAGCGCACCAGGCCCCTATAGGTGGCCGGTAGCACGGCAGCGCACCAGGCCACTACAGGTGGCTGGCAGTACGGCAGCTCACCAGGCCACTATAGGTGGCCGGCAGCCCACCAGGACCCTATAGGTGGCCGGCAGCACGACAGCCCACCAGGCCCCTACAGGTGGCCGGCAGCACGACAGTGCACCAGGCCACTACAGATGGCCGGCAGTACGGCAGCTCACCAGGCCACTATAAGTGCCCGTCATCACGGCAGCTCACCAAGCCACTACAGGTGGCCGGCAGCACGACAGCGCACCAGGCCACTATAGGTGGCCGGCAGTACGGCAGCTCACCAGGCCACTATAGGTGGCCGACAGCGCACCAGGCCACTATAGGTGGCCGGCAGCACGACAGCGCACCAGGTCACTATAGGTGGCCGGCAGCACGGCAGCTCACCATGCTCCTACAGGTGGCCGGCAGCACGACAGCGCAACAGGCCCCTATAGGTGGCCGGTAGCACGGCAGCGCACCAGGCCACTACAGGTGGCTGGCAGTACGGCAGCTCACCAGGCCACTATAGGTGGCCGGCAGCGCACCAGGCCACTATAGGTGGCCGGCAACATGACA